>CM063175.1:51497440-52849315 GCA_031835075.1 Saguinus oedipus
CTGAAGATCCTGGAGGGTAGAGCTTCAGCATATAAATTTTGGTGGCAGATAAGAGAAGAAACCTTCAGCCCATATCAGTCACTTATGAGCTGTGAGCCTGTGAAGAAGGCTCTTAGCTACTTAGTTGTGACTACTGAAATCTGTCTAAGCACAAGTAAGAGTTTACTAAAGAGATACAAGGTATAATCTGAGGCAGGAACAGAAATCTAGCCATCCAACTGGATATCAAAATCCCAATTTCTTAGGACTATAACTATAGCTGTCATCTTTGCATTATTGTATAGTCTATTTCCTCTCTCTCTATCTCTCTTATCCTTTTATTCACTTACACATGGTCCAACAAAGCAACTAATCCCTAGTCAATATGATCTTTCATCTCTAAATAGTTGTTGTCTCTAAATCTTAATTCTAATTCTTAAGATAGAAAATCTGATTGATCATTGAGTGTCCCTGATTGGTCGATCTTGAATCAAGTGCCCGTCACTGGTCTAATCAGCTACGTCCAAGCCATAGGCGAGCAGAGCTGTGTATTACAGAAGAAGTTTCCCAGGCAATCCATTCAGTGAGTACTAAGGCAGAGGAATTCCCATGTAGGGCCTGTAGCATGAAGACACATCCCCAAATATGTCTACAACACAGTATAAGCCTCAGCGTGCTCATTTGTAAAGTAGACATCATGATTTGCATGCCACAGAGTCATTGTAAAGAATCAATGAGATAATGTGTTGTAGAATTCTTTGGTGACATGAAGCACCTAAGTTGTTTATAGAGTGGAACAAGAGTTTACAAATTACATTGCTATGTCCCTGCATCAGTTAGCTTTTGACACAAAGTGCTGTGTAACAAATTACCCCCAAATTCACACTCATTTGTGCTCATGAATCTGGATTATCTGATACTGGCTGATCCAGGCTGGGTTCAGGCAGGGGTGGCTTTGCTACAGATGTCTCTCACCTTCTCCTGGGACCTGTTGACTAGCTAGGTTGAAACAGAAGCAGCCAGACTTCTTACTGTCTAGGAAACTGTGTTTAGTGTTTTCTCTTTAAATGTTACATCCTTCGAGGAGTAGACTACATGAGTCACAACTTTATAAATGTTATATGTGTAGCAAATCAATCATACTTTCATGGGCAAAGCTAAAATATATTCAGCATTCATGTTGTGAATCCATGTTAGTGTATGAGTTTCATACGGGTGCCTTGCTTCAAAAAGCAAGGCACATGAAACTCAACATTCTTGTGAATTAAATCGAATTCAGAGAGATTCCAAAAGAAGTTAGAGCTATGAGATATGAAAGAGATCGCTAATAGTTCTCTTTCATTTCCCAAGTGGAGAAGACAGAAGCTTAGAGGGATGAAATGACTTGCCCAAGGCCTCAAAACAGGTTCCAAATGCATTTATTGTTGGGCTGAGTGAAACACGGGTCAGACTAAATCTGGAAATGTTGACACTCATAGGGAATTGCAGATTAGCTTTAATGTCTGTATGAGGGTTTGTTGGTGTATTTGTTTTGTCATTGCTGGATCAGACCTAACTTGATTGAGCCTAAAGATGTTGTTTATTGCTTCCTGGACCCTATCTGGAAATCTAGAGATAAAATGGAAAGGTACGAGCTGTCAGGCAGGAGAGAAACATAGAGAAGAGGCAGTTGCAATTGCCAAGTTGAGAAGATGGTTCACTACCTAATTTTCAGCTTTTTCTCTGGTCTCCTGGCCCTAAAATTCCTGATGAAATAAGTCTTAATGATGTATGTATATGAACCTCTAGTTTTTAAATTGCTTATTTGTGCTTCGTTATTATTGGAATTTGATTATGAACCGTAACGTAATTACTAGTAGAGGAATCAGAGGTTGATAAAATGTTAGAAATTATACAGTTAAAAAACATGTTACAGTTTATATTCAAAGCTTAGCCCAGAATTAATAGCAAGAAAAATGCTAATAAACATACAGAAGGGCAAAAATAATTTCCAGTGTTCCCTGCCTCAAAAAGCGGCCACGAAAGAACCTTCTTAAACCGCACAGAAGATGCCAGGCCATCTCTCCTTTGAGATGGCCTGGACAGTTACGTCCTATCCTTCATCTCCTCTTGGTTATGACCTTTCTAATGGCCAAGACTGTCTTCCTCAAAACAAGACCTTTCTCAAGTTCTGAAAGCTGAGGGCAGTACTTTTTTATCATTATTATTCTCTCAGAATTTGATGAAAGGGATTTTCTAAGTAAAAGCGCTTGGGTGAAAGTAACAGATTCAAAATATGCAAATTGCCAAAAACTCATTCTGTAGTCACAGAAGAAGCCAAATTCCTACTGCTATCAAATAAAGTTCTCCCATCTGGGAGGGCTGGAGGTTTGCTTCTCCTATTTATGTGTTTCTTTCCAGGGTACCCGTGCTAGGACACACAAAAGCTGCAGCACCCACTACGGCTCCTGTGTCTTTGCTGTCTGCCTTTGAACATTGAGCAAGGACATGGGTTGCAAGCTACAGATGTTGCCTCGGGTTAATATTCTTGTACATGAAAAATGTGATGAAATGGACGTTTGCACATCTCTAATTATTACAAGCCTTTTAAGTAGAAGCACTTTGTTGTATGAAATGGAATAAGCAGCTCCCTTGCTGACATCACCACTGCCTTAATGTTTTGTATCTGTAGACTACTGGCTTCTCTTGCTGAGTGTAATTCACCAAACACACCACCATCCCTCCTGATTCTAACCCCACCCCCTCATGTCTATACATTTTTTAAAAGGTATTGCCTGCTTGGTATGCAAAGTCAAGCTGCTCAATGATCTCATGAGTTCTGTTGTTCCCCATGAGATGGCAAAACGTGGTCCCGATTCTGACTTTATTTACACCTTAGCATCTTCCAAGGAGCTTAATAAAATGCAGATGCCAAGGCCCACCTGTATGACGTCTAATAGAACACGCTGGCTTCAGGCCTGGGAATCTGACTTATAAAACGCCTTGTACAGTTTTGCCACAGGTGATCTGTGGAGACTCTGAAACACTGGTTTGGTGACTGAAAGTTGACTTAGCCATCCACCCTGGGTTTGACTTCTAGCTCCATCATTATTAACGGTAATGTGGGAAGCAAGTCATTCTCAACTTTGTTCTTCAATTTCTTCAAATCTACAAAACAGGGTAATAACATACACATCATAGCATGGGATGAGTTCATGGATGGTATCTAGAGGGAGCTCCATAAATATTTCTTCTTTTTCTTTTTTTGGGTCTGTCTTTAATATTTCTTCAGCCTGACCCAGTTGTCCAGAAGCCATTTCTTGTTCAAGGATTTGATTTAGCAGAGAAAAGTTAGCATGAAATGCAAGGGTTATATGGGACCATTTTTGGTTTGGTTTTGTTGAATTTAAAAATTATGGAATAGATTATACTTACACAAATGTGACTCTATGCATACATACATTTTAAAGAATGATTTTTAAAAGACCACCATCATCCAGTTTAATAAATAGGACATTACCAATATCATGGGAGTGTCTCCCATGATCCTCCCTAACTACATCTCCCTCTCCCCACCAGAGAAGCAACTATCCAGTACCTGGTGTATATGATGTCCATGCAGTGCTTTATAGAAACAGTCCTCGAAATATGGTCTCTGGACCAGCAACATCAGTATCACCTGGAAATTGATTAGAAATACAGATTATTTGGCCCCATTACCAGACCTATTGGAGTCAGAAACTCTGAGGGAGAGACCCAGGAATCTGGGTTATAAAAAGCTTGTCAGGTAATTTTGATGCATGCTGAAAACTGCAGGCTTGTGGTAAATATTCTGTGTGTGTGTGTGTGGTGTGTGTGTGTGTGTGTGTGTGTGTGTGTGTGTGTGTGTCTCTAAACAATACATTATTTAGTTTTAACTGATTTTGACCTTTATATCAATGAAATACTACTTTGTGTATTCTTTTGTTACTTGATATTTTTTCTACATTATGTTTGTGCAATTCATCCATATTCATATGTGTATTCATACGGCCATTCATTTAAAGCTATTTACTATCTGTTGCTGAATATACCACAATTTATTTATACATTTTAGAGCCAATAGACATTTGGGTTTTTTCTAATGTTTTGCTATTTTGAGCAATGCTACCATGAACGTTCTTGAATATTTAACTGATGCACCTGTGCAGGAGAGTGTCTCTAGGAAAGTGTTTTCCAGCCTTTTTATGACATAGTAAACATGGAAAATGATATTTGTAAACAGGGGTAGGTAAGCGGTCTTCTCAGGGCACAGAGTGGATTTGTAGGCTTGCTTCTCTGAACTCCTAGTCAAACATGGTCCTATGTAAAAAGGTTGGGAGTCTTTTTAAACATTTCCAGACTGCTTTGTGGCTGGGTTTCTCGAGGCAAATGAGATTTTGCCAATTAGATGCACAAACACAAGATGGGGACCCATGAGGCCAAGGCCGTCCTCCCAGCTGCTCCTGTCATTGCTGCTAATGAGCTCCCTGCAGCAGCCTTTTGGGGCCCACGTTCATGGGGCATAGTGTTCTCTATAAGGATGTGTGTGTGTGTGTATGTGTGTGTGTGTGTGTGTGTGTGTGTGTGTGTGTGTGTGTGTGTGTGTCTCCATGTCCTTTATCAAGTTAACAAAATTCCCTTCCCTTCCTAGTTTGCTAAAGGTTACTTCCTCCTGCTCCTCCTCCTCCTCCTCCTCATCATCATCCTTAGTAACTGAATTTTATGGGCTGCTTTTGTTTTTCTACCCTTTATTAAGATGGTGAATTATACTGTGTTAGTTTTCTGAGATTGCCTTAATAAAGTATCAAAAACTAGGGAGCACAGGGGGCTTATATGACAAAAATTGGTTGCCTTGCAGTTCTAGAGGCTGGAAGTCTGAAACCAAGGTATAGGTAGGATTGGTTCCTCTGAGGACTATGAAGAAGACTCTGTCCCAGGCCTCTCTCTTACCTCCTGGCAGCCTCAGGCATTCCGTGTCCTGTAGATGGTCCTCTCCCTGCGTCTTCACATCTTTCCTCTGTGTGTGTCTGTCTCTGCGTTTAAATCTCCTCTTTCTATAAAAACACCAATCATACTGGATTAAAGCCCACCTTAATGACCTCATCTTAATTTGGTCACCTGCAAAGACCTTATTTCTAAATAAGCGCACATTCACAGGTACTACGCGTTACGACTTCGTCACCTTTTGGAAGGACACAAGCCACCCTATAACATACATTAATGGTTTTCTAATGTTGAACCAATGTTGCATTTGTCATGTTGAATTTTTAAATACATTGTTGAATGTAGTTTTCTAATATTTTATTTAGATTTGACTTAGGACCTCTGTCTATACATTCATCAATAAGATTGGCCTGTAATTTTTCTTATACAAGTGTCCTTTGTCTGGCTTGAATATCGAAGTGGTCGTTAACTTCATAAAATAAGTTTTAGAAAATAAAACTTTTTCTTTTTTACAATCTTTTTCTTGGGAAAATTTCAAACACGCAAAAGTAGAGAAAATAATATAAAGAATTCCCCTGTGCCCGTTATGTAACTTCAAAAATTAACAATATATGGCAAATTGTGTTTTGTCTACTACACACCCAACCCTGGATTACTTCAAAGCAACCCCACACATCATATCATTTTATCCACAAATATATCTGTATGTATCTCTAAAAGGTAGGGTATCTTTTTTAAAACCACAGCCACAATGCCATTTGTAACACCTAAGTTATTTTTAAACCCATAGGAAGTTAGAACAGTAACATGGACTTCCACATGCCCATTTCTTGGTTTTGATATTTATTAACTCATGGTCAATTTTCTTCTATGTCCCCTTACACCCACGGCTCCCTCCAAATTATTTTGGAGCAATTCCTAGGTATTGTATTCTAATTTAAAATGTTTCAATCTATAGACATTCACCCACTGCATTAGGGGCAGAGAGATGATGGGGTATTTCTAAGCTAATGTTCTTTCACAGGAAAATAGAAACTCCCAGGAAAAGATGTTCCTTCCCTGTCCACCCTCACTTTTATTTACATTCTTAGGCAGTTGCTTCCAAACCTAACTGGTCTCATCAGAGTCATGTGGAGACATTTTAAAAAAAAAAGAAAAAGAAAAAGAAAACAGAGATGCCAGGAAATTCTCTGAGATTCATGTCTAAATGATAAGGATTCTCTAACAACATAATAGTATCTTTACCACACCTGAAAATTAACCCGGATTCCTTTTTTTTTTTTTTTCTTTTTTTGAGATGGAGTCTCACTCTGTTGCCCAGGCTGGAGTGCAGTGATGTGATCTCTGCTCATTGCAACCTCCACCTCCCGGACTTAAGTCATTTTCCTGCCTCAGACTCCCAAGTAGCTGGATTACAGGCACCCACTACCACACCCAGCTAATTTTTATATTTTTAGTAGAGACAGTGTTTCACCATGTTGGCCAGGCTGATCTTGAACTCCTGACCTCAGGTAATCCACCCGGCTTGACCTTCCAAAGTGCTGAGATCACAGGTTTGAGCCACCACTCCTGGCCTCAATTCCTTAATCTGATTAAATATCTAGTCACTGCTCAAGTTTCCCATACTGTATCATCATTTTTTAATCTGTTGATTGATTTGAACGAGGAAGCAAACCAAGTTCACACACTGCCTTCAGTTGATCTGTCTCTTGAGACTTTTTACCTCTATCGCTTTTAAATTTATTGTACATTTGCCATTTATTTATTGGAGAAACGATCATTTACGATATGAGTGTCCCCCATTCTGGATTTCTTTTTAGTCTGTGCATGTTGTCAGTTGACATTTTCTTATTGGTGATAGTTAGATCCAGAAACTTCATCAAATTCAGTTTTATTTTATTTTATTTTTTGGCAAGACTATTTCCAACATGCTACTGGTACTGCATACTGCGTCAATCAAGAGGTAGATAACGTCTGTTTTGTAAAGCTACAAACTATCTCACAGACTTTTTTAAGTGACCATCGAATCTGTATTTATCATAGGCATAAGGCGTTTCAAATGACGTAATTTTTGGCATGTTGTAAAGTTCACATAAAATTGTCATATGACTTATTTAAATGTATCTAAATACTAAAGACTTTTTATTGCCTGGCAGAGGAGCAGACAGGCTGGGAAAAGAAAGAGCAACTAAGTTAAGCATGCCCAATCCTTTGTCCCAAATTCACCAATCAGATAAGACACCAAACTGGGGGTGGAGAGAGGCGAGGGCATTAAACCAATGTTTCCTTCACAGGAAAAGTGGAATCACAGGCAAAGAGCTTTTTGCCTCTCCACCCTCATGCGCACATCCTAGGCAGTTATTCCCAAACTTAATTGGTCTCATCAGAGTCACATGAAGGCATTTTTAAACAATAGACATGCTTGGAGATGGACAGAAGGGCCTTGAAATCTGTTAAGCAGACATCTCTTGTTGGTGCAGTACTGTCAGGGGTCTGGAGTGTTCTAGAAAACCCACAGCCATACAGGTGGTACCGTGGTCCAAAGCTATAGCCCTGAGTATAAACAAATCATTTTCTTTGTCAAAGAACAAATATAAGGATGCCCATCTCCTAGACTTGTTTGAGGAGTGAATGAGATGGCACATGCATTCACTCATTCAATATTTATGAAATTGGGCGGGTGTGGTGGCTCACGCCTGTAATCCCAGCACTTTGGGAATCTGAGTCAGGTAGATCACCTGAGGTCAGGAGTTCAAGACCAGCCTGTCCAACACGGTGAAACCTCCTCTCTACTAAAAATACAAAAATTAGCCAGGCATGGTGGTGGGTGCCTGTAATCCCAGCTACTGGAGAGGCTGAGGCAGGAGAATTGCTTGAAATGCCTCCTATGTGCAAGGCAGGGTCCTGGACGTTGGGACAGGCAGAAAAAGCCACAGAGAAGGTTGCCTTCACTGAGCACAATGAGCCTCAAAGAAGCAGTGACAAGAACATAGGATGAGAGTCACAGAAAAATGGCACAGAAGCTTCTCTGGAAACTACTATAGGGGCCCACTAGTCATTCCTACACCCCCTCACTACAGGCCAAAAACCCCACTAGTTTACAAGGTGAGTCACTGTGATAGGTTGGGAATTGTATCCCCCTCAAAAATCCAGATATCAAAGTCCTAACCTCCAGTGTCTCAGAACGTGGCCCTACTTGGACCTAGGGTCATTGGCCTATGGACTTAGCTAAAATGAGGTTGCACTGGAGTTGGATCCAATGCGATATGACTGGTGTCCTTATCAAAACGGAAACTGTGGACTCAGACAGGCACACAAGGATAACGCTGGGTGAAGGTGAAGCCACAGATCAGGGGGATGCATCTTCAAGCCAAGGAGCACCAAAGATTGCCAGGCAACCACCAGAAGCGAGGGGAAAGGCACAGGACATGTTCTCTCTCCTGGTTTCAGGAGGGAAACAACTTATGTGGTACCTTGATCTTGGACTTCTAAGCCTCTAGAGCTGTGGGGCAATACATTTCTCTCTTGTTTCAGCCACCCAGCCTAAGGTACCTTATTAAAGCAACCCTGGGAAACTATTAATAATACATCCCATACACAGACATTCATTTGGTGAAATGACAATCCACATTTATAAGCAACTATGTATGTGCCAGGCATTTTTGTAGGTACAGTCCAGCTTCATCACGCTGATGCCTCACAATGACTCTAGAAGGTAGGTATGGTTATGATTCCTATTTTGCAGAGGATGAAACTGAGTTACGGAGGTTAAGCAATCTGTCCAAGGTCACATGGGCAGTACATGGCCAGGATTCAAACCCAGCAAGTCTGGAATCTATCGAGCCCATGCTGTCAACCTGCTGGATCCCACTTGAGCTTGGAACACTGAATGTTTATTTAAGGAGGCTTGGAACCAGTTTCACTGGATATTTCTGAAAGGATTTCTAATGTTCTTAACTGGCACTATGCCATGTCAAGAGGCCTCCTGTCTTGCTTGGTTTCCTTTGATCTAGTTGATCAAGACAAAAACCCAACAGCCACTCCAGTTGGGTTTCCTGGAAGAGCTGTGTTTGCCTCCACAGGGGTAAATCCCTCAACCCTGTTCATTCTTCACCAGATTGGAGGGGCAAAGACAATTGAGGTGCACGTATATATTTTTTTATCAGCAGCAACTTCAGTAATTACTTCTGCACACATAAAGCGAGTCAGCTGGAGAGCAAACTGCAGCCATCTGACTTTAAAGACACTCAGTGCCACTGAGAAAAACAAGAATCCCAGGACTGTCACTGCAAGGTCAAGGGTGCCAGAGGCAGATAGACCTGCATTATCACTCAGCTGCCACGCCAAGCTCAGTGTTCTAGCTCTGAATCCTGCCTATGGGTGTCCTGAAATAATGCCCATGAAGCATCCTGCCTGGGAACAGAACGTTCTAGAAGGGTGATAGGCACCCTCCCTCCTCCCACCTTATCTACCTGGCGTTTCCTATGTTGGTGATATTACTATGTTCTGGAATCCTATGTCATTTCAATTCAAGGACATTTTCTCAAGTACCTTCTAGAAGAAAAGCACAGAAGTTGGCACAGGCAATAAAAAAATAAACAACAGAGACCCTGCTTCCTACCATCACGTTGCTTCCTGGAGCTCCAAAGGCTCCCATGGGAAGCCACAGGAGACCAATCCAGTGAACGAGTCTCCATGAGGGCGACATACTGTCCTAATTTGCCTGGGACTGAGAAGGTTCCTGGGGTATAGGACTTTTGGGTTAAGTCCTGGGCAAACCAGGAAGAGCTGGTGGCCCTAGTTCTAATACCCCAGCTCCCCAGCTCCCCACATTTACAGTTTAAGTGATCACTGGATCAGCTTAATTCTGTTTTTATCTCTTACATATAGTATAGTGAATTTCCAAGGGAGATTTTGTTTGAAAAAAAATTTGTTACCTGAAAAATAAAAAGTGAAATTATTTGACACCTTTCCCTTCTGTCTTCTGCGGGATGTTTCTTTTACAGATGTTTTGCCCATACCATGCAGCAGATATGACTCAATCACTGGGCAGGACAGGCACAGAGTTTCTGCAGTCCACGAAATAAGAGTTGTTCATGCTTGCTTGGGACAGCTTACAATGAACCACACTTGAAAATTACCACTGTCATTACAACTCCAACCTGAAAGACATTGTCTTAGGCCGGGAAGTCTCTTCCTCTTACCTAGGTACTGGGACAAATCATTAATTCTATTCCTGAGAATACAGAAGCCACTGTCTACCTTCTAGACCCTTTGCGCCCAAGTGTATTCAAGCATCTTGCTCTGCAAGGGTGTTAACATGTATCTCTCTCATTCTGGGGATTTGGGCCAATGATTCTCATTAAAGAATACTCTAATTCCTTCCAAGACATTGATTCTCCATTAGCCAACACATAGAAGCCCTTGGGCTCTGAATAGTCTTGCCTACTTGGAGACTGACCCTGTTACTGAGGAAACAGGAGCTCAGCACGGTGTACCTCCAGCTCCAGGGACTAGTTTCATTGCAGAAGTCAGTTCAGCTTGTAGCCACCCCCAAATCTTCCTGCCAGGTTTCTTTTCTGCCTGTTCCAGGAGCTCAGGATGCCTTCACAGTTGGTGAGGTTGCCTTGACACTGGCAATCACCTAGGGATGCTGAGCGCCCTTTAGGGAAGAATTCAGCCAGGAAGATAATAGATGCTAATGTCAGAAGGGGAGCCCTGGAGGGAAAGAAACAGGAGAGAATCACCTTGCAAGGAGTGGAGTGCTGTTTCTGTAATTTCCCCGTGGAATTTCGATCTGCCCTTGTCGAGAATGAGGTCAGACAAATGAGTTTATTTATTCTCCAGGGTGACTCACAGAATGGAAGCATTTGCAGAGCAAAGAAGGAGTCGGGAGAAAACCACAGTTAGCAATATTACCAGAACCTGGCACTTCCAAGGAAGATGTTTCCTCCCTCCCTCCCTCCCTCCCTCCCTCCCTCCCTCCCTCCCTCCCTTCCTTCTTCCTTCCTCCTTCCTTCCTTGCTTTCTTTTTTTCTTTTTCTTTTTTTTTCACTTTCACAGACTATTAATTAGGCTGCAGCTTTTTCAGACAAAACCATTCCCTGAAGTCTGAATCTTTCCTTCTGGATTTGCAGACTCTATCAAGGCATTTTGTCAAGTCCCCAGATTTCAAATTATTTTTTGAGGCTGAACCGTCATGTGTCATGGCAGAAACAAACGTGTTCTTAATTCTAAGAGGAAAATCCCCATTTTCTAGGGTTACTCTAAAAGAGGATATTGATAGCAGAGGCGACCGACTCGAAGAGGAAACAGCTCCACCCAATTACAAAATGGGGAAAGGATCTGACTAGACATCTCTTTTAAAAAAAAGTAAAAGAGCCAATAAATGTATAAAAAGATGCTCAACATCATCAACTCTCTGGTAAATGAAAATCAAAACCAAAATGAGATATCATTTCACACTCATTGGGATAGTTATGATTTAAAAATTAGGTAATAACAAGTGTTGTTGAAGATGTGGGAAAATGGGAATCCTTAGACGTTGCTGGTGGGAATGCAAAATGGTGCGATCCCTTTGGGAACAATCTGCCAGTCCCTCAAAAGGTTAAACATACTGTTACCATATGGCCCAGAAATTCCACTCCTAGATATGTAGGAGTGGAACCCAAGAGAACTGAAGATGTATATCCACGTGAAAACCTGCACAGAAATGTTTATAGCAGCATTATTCATAATGGCCAGCAAGTGGAAGCAACCCAAAATCCATCAACTGACAAGCAGGTGAATAAAATGTCTATCAATATAATGAAATAGTGTTTGGCCATAAAAAGGAAGGAGTATGGATACACCCTGCAACGCGGATGAGCCTTGAAAACATTAGGCTAAGTGAAATAAGCCAGACACAAAAGACCACACAGTGTCTGATGCCACTTGCACAAAATGTCCGGAATTGGAAAAGCATAGATGTAGAAAATAGATCGGTGGCTGCCCCTGGTGGGGACGGGAGATCAGGGTGAGCAAGGAGAATGAAGGGGGAAATAGGGAGTGATTTTTAATGCATAAGAGCTTTCTTTTGGAGTGATAAGAATGTTCTAACATGATTGTGGCTGCACAATCTGTAAATATACAAAAAATAGTGAATTGCATACTTTAAGCAGGTGAATCGGATGAGGTTTGAATTGCATCTCAATAAAATTGTTATTACAGAGGAAAGCGAAATGGAGGGAAGTGACACATGAGCTGGCTGCTGAGGACTAAGTGGCAATCAGCAAGGGAGAGGAAAGAAGCTTCCCGGGCAGACTTAATAGCCTGGGCAGAGTCCCTGTGGCAGGAGAGAGTGTGGTGAGCCCACGGTTGCAAAAGGCAACTCGTGGGGCTGAAATCTAGAAAGGGATGGAGATCAAGGAGTGAGAGGATGATGGACAGCAAGTAGGGGCAAGATTCTGTTGGACATTGCAGGTGGGAAAAGGAGTGTTGTTTGTATTCTCAGAGCAAGGGAAACTGTTGCAGGAAATGACTGTCAGATTTACTTTATGAAAAGGTGGGCTTCACTGCAGCATGAAGAATGGATTGGTCAGAAGGTAGAGTGGAAAGGAAGGGACCATCGGGAGACTGTAGAGCAGTCCAGGTGATAGTGACAAATGCTATCCAGGAGTTTCGGATCATCACAGGTACCTTGAGAAGCAAGCATGTTAGCAATTGTCATCTTCATTCGCTGCACTGAGAAATTAAGTGGCTTCATCTGAGGCCACTGGGGAAGTTAGTATCAGAGATGGGTCTCTCTGTTTTACTCTTACAGATCTTTCCTACACCCTCCCTCCCTCAAAACACTGGGTCTTTTTCTTGGCTCTTGGCAAGTACCAAGTTAGCATTTGTTTTGCCCCTACTCTCCACAGCACATGGATGTACTTTTCCCCCTGGGTTGCTGAAAGTGAAAAATGCAACACCCCCAAATACTCAAGCATGGGCTCTGGAGACACAGGTCTCCACCTGTGGCCTGAGGCCTAATCTCTCTGTCTCAAGTACCCAGTTGATAAGGTGTTGTGTACAGTAGTACCAAGTTTAGAGGATTGTTGGGAGAAGTTGGTAAAACAATCTCACAAAGAGCTTAGGACAGAGCCTGGTGTATATTAAATATTCAGTGAATATTGGCCACTATTATCCTTCACAGAGTTATTATTACTTTGAACAAAGAGCAAACAGACAACAGCAGGCATCGTCCTCATATCTCTGGTGGCTTCGGCATATTATTGGTGCCTCTCTGAGCAAAACTCTCTTCCTAACATCTCCTTTGCACAATGGCCCAAAATCTGTCCCTGAGAACTAACCAAGACTGAGGCTTAGGAGCCTGGTGCTCTAGGGTGAGGTAGCACGTGGATCCAGTGTCCCTGACCCAGCACACGCAGTGTTTGTCTCCTTCACATCCTTGTGTATTTCCCGTGGAATTCAAAGACTGTCCCTCAATGCCTACTCGCCACTTCATCCGTACACAAACATGGGATCAGCCTGGCTTCTTGGATGTGACCTGTTCAGTTGCACAAGGCTCTGTGCTTAGAAGGCCCTTGCACTTCATTCATTGCTCTGATCTCAGCATTTGGAAATTCGTAATAGTTCTTGATCCAAGGTACCTGCATTTTCCTTTTGCACTGGGCCCTATAGATGATATAGTAAATCCTGCAATGTGGCCCCTTCAACTGCAGCAAACAAAGGGCGTGGTGATGTGGGAGATCATCCAACAGCTGACTTAGAGTCAGCAATGAGAGCCTGGCACTGGCTGTGGCCATGGGCATGTCTGTGAGCTTCTAAGCAATCATAGGAGATAGATGGTTAAGATTAAAGAAGCTGTAAAAAGAACACACAGTTGCTCAGGAAGTACACCCTTGTTCCCTGTCTTATGCTGCTCAATGCTCTAGTTTCTCTTCAGGCTAAGAACAAGGACCATGTCTATATTAGTTTGCTGGGACTTCCATTGAAAGTACCACACATTACATGGCTTGAACAACAGAAGTCGGTTGTCTCACACTTCTGATGGCTGGAAGTCCAAGATCAAGGTGTTGGCAGGGTTGGTTTCCTCTGGACTCTTTTTAGCTTGTAGATGGCTACCTTCTCCCTGTGCCTGCATACTTCTTCTGTGTGTTTCTGTATTCTTATCTTCTCATCATCCAAGGACACCAATCCTATCAGATCAAGACCCACCCTAGTGACCTCATGTTAAATTAATTAGCTCTTTAAAGACCGTATCTCCAAATACAGTTACATTCTGAGTTAGCCGGGGTCAGGACGTCAAGTGGTGCTAAGGAAGAGCCAGGCAAGAGGTCAGGCTCTGCAATCCCAGTTCTAAATTTTTACATCTGTAAATTGGAGATACTTTCTAGGACTACTGTAAGGACAGAATTAGACAATCCATGTTCTGCATTTAGCACAGTAGCACTTGATAAATATTAGGCATCATTACACACTGTCTACAATTCCCACCTCATGCTGCTAATCCCATTCATTCAGTCTTAGAATTATGTGTGCATAATTCCTCTGCAGCTATGCAGCTTCTAGAAAAAAGTTCTAAGCAGACTTTTTAGACATACTCACATTCCCTAGATTAATATTCCTGGATAGCCCAAATTCTTGATGTAACACAAGATTCTCCTGACTCTTTTGGTGGGGAGCTTAGAACTGTAACACCATCTTCAACAACACTTGAACTTTCAGTATGCTAGTCTTAATTTTTAGTCTTCAAATTTGCAGGCCTGTGGCTATTTTCATAATCTTGGCTGCACACATTTATGTAAACTGTGCTAATGAAATTCAACTACTTCATAGTTTGTGTGGCAAGAGGAACTTACTCCTCCTAAGAAGCCATATATGAATTGAGGGAAAATTTAATTTGATGAGAGCAATTGGAATTACAATTGAGTTTTGTATATGCTAATATTTTTTTTAGTGCTTGTAAAACCAGCTAATGACTTGGAAAGTAAGTGAGATTTCATGCTCTCCAGGTAAGCCTATGATAACAGAAGCCACAGGTTGGGGAAATCTACTGACCTCCGGGACTTTTAGAGACATTTGGTTCCATTACCTTGACACCGTTTTACATTTTATGACAGATACCGTAGGCTACTTTGCCCAACATCCGCTGCCGTTTCTGATCCCCTCCCCACTAGTCTTTCTCTGTACTCATCTATTTTCTCATTCTCCCTTGCAGCTAGAGGTAATCATGTGACACTATTTTGACCAATGAGGCCACAGCAGAAACGTGGGCATGATGAACCTAGGAACATTTTCATTTCTGGATAAAAAGAAACCAAAGATTCTGGCACCACAAGTGCCCCTCACTTCACTCTTACCTGTTATCTCTGAACACAGATATTGTATCTGGGGCTGCAGCAGGCTTGGACCCACAAGCCAACAGGATAAAGTACTAAAGATGACAGAGTGGGAAGACTGAAGACGTTGAGTCCTTGAGCAGCTGAGCCAACAGCAGCAAATGTTTAGCGCTGAACTCCTTGTCATTTGAGAAACACAGGTTCTAATCTATTTAAGCCACCACTGGTGAGTTTTCTGAAACTTGCAGTCACAGGCATTCCTGAGGGACATACAGTTCTGTGGACATCCTCAAGGACTCAGGAGTACTTTCGAGGAAAGTTTTAAAAATAGATCCCAGAGAAACCCCTGAACTAGTGTTTGGTGGCTTCAAGGGGAATGGCTGGGGCAGATAATTAAGTGGACCCAACCTCGACAGAAACAAGCAAACTTCCATGGTGAGAAAGAAACAGGAAAAAGCTGGGGCTAGGGTTGGAGATGGGACCGAGTAGGCTGTGGAGTCCAGGAGGACGATAACGGGACACCTAATGGAATGCATCATCTCTGACTCTGTATATAGCACATCCTCACTTAATGTCCCTTGGAAACTACGACTTTTAAGTGATATGATTTATAATGAAACCAGTTTTGTTTTTCTTATCACCGTTATATCAAAACCACATTGAATGAAATTATGTTACTCTAGGACCCTGTTACGGTTTAGCTATGTCCCCACACAAATCTTACCGTGAATGGGAGTTCTCATAATCCCCATATGTTTTAAGAAGAATCGGGCCGGGCGCAGTGGCTCACGCCTGTAATCCCAGCACATTGGGAGGCCGAGGCGGGTGGATCATGAGGTCAAGATATCGAGACCATCCTGGTCAACATGGTGAAACCACGTCTCTACTAAAAATACAAAACATTAGCTGGGCATGGTGGCCCGTGCCTGTAATCCCAGCTACTCAGGAGGCTGAGGCAGGAGAATTGCCTGAACCCAGGAGGCGGAGGTTGCGGTGAACCAAGATCGCGCCATTGCACTCCAGCCTGGGTAAACAAGAGTGAAAACTCTGTCTCAAAAAAAAAAAAAAGAAAAAGACCTGGTGGGAGGTAATTAAATCATGGGGGTGGTTACCCCATGCTGCTCTTCTCATGATAGCGAGTTCTCCCGAGATCTAATGGTTTTATAAGGGGCTTTTCCCCCTTGCTTGGCACTTCTCTGTCCTACTGCCATTTGAAGAAGGATGTGTTGCTTCACCTTCTGCCATGATTGTAAGTTTCCTGAGGCCGCCTCAGCCATGCGGAACTGAGAGTCAATTAAACCTCTTTTCTTTATTAATTACCCAGTCTTGGGTATTTCTTCATGAGAGCTTGAGAACAGACTAATACAGACCCTCTGTACTGTTTTTACTTAAAGTGACAGTTTCTGAGAACCTAGGGGCAACGTTAATTGATGACTTACAGAACGTTGTATGTGCATAGAGTTTCATCTGCTGTCATTGCTCTGTGCTGTCATGTCAGAGAAACAATAAAATTAAACAATACATGCGCTTCACCCTGCGGTTTACACATCTTTTGTCTTCTGATCAGCCCGGCTGTTTTGTGTTCTAGCAGTATTCAGGGTAGAGGACACAGGGAGGAAGGAATGAGAGGCTCTGTGGTTCCCTGAAGAGGGGCCTCTGGAAAAATTGCCCAAATGGCAGAGGCCTCCTCTGCTTGGAGCCCGTTCCGAGGCTTTGGTTCAGTAATCATGCAGGCTGGGAGGAGGGAGGAGGAGCTGCCAGATGAAGGGATAGGCAGAATCCTTGGGGTGGCAGATGGGGCTGGCAGAGAATGATCAATGTCCAGGGAGTGAAGGCAGGTGCAGTGCTGATGCGCCACCCCACTGTGGGCATCTGACTTGCCCGAAGCTGCCCCCAGGCCGGCTCTACCTCACCTCCACTGCAGAGATGGAGCGGTAAGACCCAGCTGGCAGGCTCTGGGTGATAAATGGGCTCCTGCCTCCCCACCTTTCCTTTTTCCTCTGCATGTCTATGCATGGAAGAGGGGGTGCATCATTTCTCATGTCGGCCGCAGGCTCACACATCTGAGGGATGAGCTGGAGAGCTGCTGCTTTCTTGGTGCGTCTGTTTCCTCCCACCCCCTGAAACTGATGCTGCAGTCTTAGCTTTTGCTCTTATAAATGGAAAGATTCTTGGTGAACTGCAGGCAGCTTTGCAGAGCCAGAGGTGTAGCACAGGTGTGTGCAGTTCAATACCATTAGGCAGACTTCAGAGATCCTGGTGGCCCCTGAGCATGCTGGTGACATGGGTGTGGAGAGGTGAAGCCTGAACTGATGTGCTCAAGGACCAAGTGTGAGCCAGGCCCTGTGCAAATGGGTTGTCTTCTTTAAGCCTCATGAAAATGTGGCAGCCTCATTTCCATTTTGCAAACAAGGAAACAGTCCAAAAACTTTGTCATGTATTGGAGGTCACATAACTACTAAGTGGAAGAGCCAAAATTTGATCCCGACTTTCTCCAACCCCGAAGAGAACCAATCATTAGACTAAATATTCATGACATTCCCCTTCAAATCTGAGAAGAATCTCAGATTTGTTCTAGGCTCACCATGAATGATGCAAATTACTTAAACTATAAATGACATGTCTTCGTCTGGCATTTTACCTCGGCACCAATAGCTATGCTTTTAGTTTCTATGCTTTCTTCCTCTTCTTCCTCTGCCTCTTATTCATTATCTCTCCCTCCTCCTTATTTCTTTAAGAAAATTCACGTTCTAATCTATCAAGTTTGAATCCCTACCTGGCATTGTGGGTCGGAGTGCTGCCAGGTCTGCACAGGATCACAACCCGTGTGGAAGACACAGACATTACATTGCTCCTTTCCTGCTTTGTGAGGTCACTCTGAGCCCCTGGTATTGGTCCTTTGTTTATACCAGTCTCTTTTGTCCCTCTTCCAATTTTCATGTTGGTGTCTCCAAGGTCATAGGTTAGTATCTTCTCTCAACCCCTGCAACAGCTGGTGTCAGCATACCTTCTTTCTGAATACAGCATTAACTCCTCCATATGCAGCCTCAGTTTCCCCAAGGTGGTTAGCCTTTGGGTAGGCTCCGAGGGATTGAAGGTCACAAGTCCATTGTCCACCTCTGCTTTCCCAAGCAGAGACTCTCTTCCAACAAATCCATCAAATCACAATAGAAATTAACCCCATGCACACTCATTCTGCCTGGTAGGGTTCTCAGCATATTTTTTTTATTTAATATTTTTTTATTTTTTTATTTAATTTTTTTTTTTTAATTTTTATTGCATTATAGGTTTTGGGGTACATGTGCAGAACGTGCAAGATAGTTGCATAGGTACACACATGGCAGTGTGTTTTGCTGCCTTCCTCCCCTTCACCCACACTTGGCATTCATCCCCAGGCTATCCCTCCCCAGCCCCCCATCCCTCCCCCATTCCCCCCAATAGACCCCAGTGTATAGTAAACCCCCTCTCTGTGTCCATGTGTTCTCATTTTTCTCACCCGCCTGTGAGTGAGTATATGCGGTATTTCTTTTTCTGTTCTTGTGTCAGTTTGCTGAGAATGATGTTCTCCAGATTCATCCATGTCCTTACAAAGGACACAAACTCATCATTTTTGATTGCTGCATAATATTCCATGGTGTATATATGCCACATTTTCCCAGTCCAGTCTATCATCGATGGGCATTTGGGTTGGTTCCAGTTCTTTGCTATTGTAAACAGTGCTGCAATGAACATTCGTGTGCATGTGTCCTTATAGTAGAACGATTTATAGTCCTTTGGATATATACCCAGTAATGGGATTGCTGGGTCAAATGGAATTTCTATTTCTAGGTCCCTGAGGAATCGCCACACTGTCTTCCACAATGGTTGAACTAATTTACACTCCCACCAACAGTGTAAGAGTGTTCCTCTTTCTCCACATCCTCTCCAGCATCTGCTGTCTCCAGATTTTTTAATGATCGCCATTCTAACTGGCGTGAAATGGTATCTCAATGTGGTTTTGATTTGCATCTCTCTAATGACCAGTGATGATGAGCATTTTTTCATATGTCTCACTCTGTCACCAGGCACCAGACTGGAGTGCAATGGTGCAATCGTGGCTCACTGCAACCTCCGCCTCCCCGGTTCAAGCAATTTTCCTGCCTTAGCCTCCTGAGTAGCTAGGACTATGGCGCGCGCCACCACACCCGGCTAATATTTGTATTTTTTGTAGAGACAGGGTTTCACCATGTTGGCCAGGATGGTCTCGATCTGCTGACCTTGTGATCTGCCCGCCTTGGCCTCCCAAAATGCTGGGATTATAGGTGAGCGCCACCGTGCCCGGCCTATTTTTGTATTTTTAGTAGAGATGGAATTTTACCTTGTTGGCTAAGCTGGTCTCAAGCTCCTGATCCAACCACCTTGGCCTCCCAAAGTGCTGGGATTACAGGTGTGTTGCATTTCATTCTTAAAAGATGAGTTGTGTCATCATTATGCATAAGGAACAGCATAGTTCTCTGTGTCTCTGTGTGTGTGTGTGTGTGTGTGTGTGTGTGTGTGTGTGTGTGTCATGTCATGATGCTTTGGGATTATCCAGAGGCCAAGGCCCTCTGGCTGAATCCATGTATCACTTAGCAATACATTTAGCTGCAAGAATCTGAAAACCTGGGTTTACCTACAGGGGCTTGCTTTTGTTCCCCAACAAGAAGCCAGAGGTGGGCAGTTGCCAGCTGTGGTCAGTGGCACATCCATGTCAGGGCCAGTGTCCCTGCAGTTCTCTGAATCTTCCCCCAGATCACTGCTTTGGTTAAAAGATAAGTGGTATGTTTTGATGCCAGACACCATGTTTACTGCAAGTCAGAAAAACAGCAAAAGGGAGGCATGAATGGGTCCATCCTCTCTTACCAGGAAAGCAGAAACTAATTTTCATTAGTCTCATTGGCCAGAACTGTATCACTTGGTCACTCCCGGGCTCTAAGCAAGGCTCGGGACACTCACCTTTTTATTTTGCAGCCTCTGCAGTTGAGAACAGCAAAGGAGAAGAGGGTTGAGAGTGATTTGGGAGAGCCAGCTGCAGGGCTTCTGGGCTGAGATCGGCTCCCTCCCCTACCCCTCCCCACTGCAAGGTCTTTTTTCCCCCGCTGTGACTCTGCTGCCAGGGGGACTGTCCTCTCCACCATCCACCCTAGGGGCTGCAGCTGTCAGTGTGTCACTGCCCCATCCCCAGCATTAGCTACAACCCCATCTCCTCTTTCTCACTCTTACTCATTAGAAAGCAAGAATTAGAGGAATAATAGCCTTGAATTTGCTCAAATTTACATGAAATTTGAGCAAATCATAATGTAAGTCTTGAACACACTTAAGACCTTATGATGAGTAACAAATTATTTGTGATGACTCCATGGGTTGGGACATCAAGATTAGGAGCTGCTGCCCTATACGGCAGATTCAAATGGCCAATGCTGGGAACTAGTAGAAAATCGGTTAAATTGAAGCTGGGTGCAGTGGATCGCACCTGTAATCCCAGCACCTTGGGAGGTCGACACAGGCAGATTGCTAAGCTTGGGAGTTTAACAGCAGCCTGGGCAACGTGGCGAAACCCCATCTCTACAAAAAAACACAAAAATTAGCTGGGTGTGATGGGACATGCCTCTTGTCCCAACTACTTGGGCGGCTGAGGCCAGAGGATTGCTTGAACCCAGGAGGTTGAGGCTGCCGTGAGCCGCATTCACACTTCTGCACTCCAGCCTGGGTGGCAGCGCCAGACCCAGTGTCTTAAAAAAGAAAATTGGTTAAATTGGTTCTGTCTTAAAGGAGGCTGTTTTAAATGGGCTTCCCTCCAAATTGTCCAAAAATCAGCCCAAATATTATAGCCCATGGCATTCATGAAATCACCCCTGTGTTCCTCCCTGTCTTCTTTCGTGATGAAACTCAAGATGGCTTGTGTACAAAAACTCATTAGACTGTGTTGGAGAAAGAAGATATTCATTTGACTTATGTTTAACACAGTGCAGTTCTTTTTCTTTATGAGTTGAGATTTGTAAATGGTTTCTCCTACCTCCCCCCAGGCATGCGTATGATTTTAATGTTCTTTTGATATATATTTCTGCATGTTCTTCATTTCTCTTAGTTTTCATTTAATTACTTCATGTATTATTTTTAGTTTGCAGACTAAAAGTTTGGAAAGGAATGAAAGTACACCTGGCACACAAAGCCAGTTATTAGCTTGCGGTTATTTCTCTGTATATAACTCGAAATCTTTGGAAATGTGGGAGAGTCAATTTCCCCCTTACTTTATTAAGCTTGAATGGCAGTTCTCAGCCATGGTGGGAGGTGCCGTGCATAGAATTGGTTAACAATCGAGTATACAAATGATTTACTCTTTTCTTTTTAATAAACTGGAGTGAATTCAACATTTTCCCTATACTAACTCCACTCTTACTCACTGGCACTTCAGCTTGTTTTACCTAGAGGGAGGGCAGGGTGGTGGTCTGGTCTGTGAGCAGGACATTGAGCATATGTAAACGTGTCTTGCCTGTGCCATTAGGAGATGGTGTGGCTATTGTTAATGCAACCAGAATAGTTCAGTGGTTACAGAGTATCTACCCATTCAATGGCTGTTTATTGAGCTATGACTGTGTGCCAAGCACTCTCCTCAGTTTTGGGATACAGCAGGGAAAATGCAAACATGATTCCTACTCTCATGGAATTTACAACCTGGTGGGGGAAACAGATAAGAAATGAGACAAATACAATCATTAGGCTGGGCACGGTGGCTCATGCCTGTAATCCCAGCCCTTTGCGAGGCCGAGGTAGGTAGATCACCTGAGGTCATGAGTTCAGGACCAACCTGGGCAACGTGGTGAAACCATGTCTCTACTAAAAATACAAAAAATAGCCAGGTGTGTTGGCACGCACCTATAATCACAGCTACTTGGGAGGCTGAGGCAGAGAATCGTTTGAACCTGGGAGGCAGAGGTTGCAGTGAGCTGGGATCATGCCACTGCACTCCGGACTGGGTGACAGAGCAAGCAAGACTCTGTCTCAAAAAAAAAAAAAAAAGAAAAAGAAAATAGTTAGACTGCGAGAAAGCACTGAGCGCTGCATTTAATGAGTCTTTGCTGGAATAATGCTGCATACAAACCACTCTAAACACCCAGGAGCTTGCACCAGCAGGTGTTACTTCTCACTCGTGGTTCTGCTGGGCTCCACTGGGCTACAGATCACACTCACTCTGTACCTCTTTCCTCCTTAGCCAGCGGCACCCAGGTAATGTTCTCCTCAAGGGCAATAGCAGGAGTTCAAGAAGGCAAACCCAGTCGTCGGAACACATTTAAAGCTTCTGCTCACATCACATTTGCTAAAGTTCATTAGCCAAAGCAAGTTGCATGGCCAAGCCCAAAGTCAGCAGGACAGGGATTGTACAGGGAGAGAAGAGAAAACACCCAACGAAAATCACATCTGTCACAAGCATTAAGGCAATTACAGTGGTGGGTGGGGGATGGGTTTGTCATGCCACATGGTTAGTTAGGAAAGGCCTTTTGTGGGGGTAGGAGAGAGGGATATTGGAGATGACAGGAAATCAGTCCTGAGAAGAGAATGATGTACTTGGAAGAGAGTCTCACATATGCAAAGGTGCTGTGGCACGAAAGTGTTTGTGGTCATCGTGGAAGTGTAGCAGGTGTGCTTGGAGTGTGGTGAGGAAGGAGAGCAGGATATGGGAGAGGTTGGGAAGCAGCCTAGGACAGGATCCTGCAGGGCCTCAGGGCCTCGAGGCCTCGTTAGCGTTTGGGGCTTTATTCCAAGTTCAGTGGGCAGCCATGGAAGAATTTATTTTTTTAAGACAGAGTCTTGCATAATCATGGCTCACTGCAGCCTGGACTTCCTGGGCTCAAGTGATCCTCATACCTCAGCCTCCCAAGGAACTGGGACCACAGGTGCTCACCACCACACCCTGCTAATTTTTGAATTTTCCGTAGAGATAGGGTCTCCTTATGTTGCCCAGGCTGGTCTCAAACTCTTGGGCTCAAGGGATCCTTCTGCCTCAGCCTCCCAAAGTGCTGAGATCACAGGCGTGAACCACCATGCCTGGCCAGATTTTAGGCAGTAGAGCAATATGATCTGAAACATACTTTCAAAAGGTCCCTCTAGCTGCACAGAGGAAAATCAATTAGATGTGTGTAAAAATGGAAACAGACAGGTTAGGAAGCACTCTGCACATGAGAGACAGTGCCCTGACTGAGACGGCGGTCGTGTTAACAGAGAAAAGCAGACCGGTTAGGTCTATATGCCAGATCTGGCAACACCTTTTCCAAGAAACCAAAAGGGATTTCTTCCTTACAAATTCATTAGGCATCTTATCCAACTCTGAGTGTGTCCTGAGGGCATATCCCACCTGTGAACACCATTTGTCCTGCCAACCAAGAGGTAGGGGTAAGGTAGAGTTTCGTAACCTGGGTGCGGAGGTGTGTACCCTGCTAGGGACCTCACCTGAATTCTGCAAGCCTGTGGCTTTTGGAGCCCTGGGAAAGAAACCCCATTTATGCCTATGTCAGACTCAGCCTTGGCAAGTGTTGGTGAAATCCACACGGTGGGACAATGAAGCCTGAGCCAAGAGAACCCAGAAATGTCGTGTATGGAAAACTTAGCCTCACGGCCCAGTGAACCCAGAGAGTTACATACCCAGACCACAGGGAATTCACAAAGCTGGGCTTAGCATTCTAACCAGGAGGTTGACAGCAGCCAAGAGCACGCTTCTCGGAATTCACGTACCCGATTGCATTTGCTCTATCTGATGACAGTGGCATCTGCGAGTCAGACACGGTAGAGGAGAGCTTGATCCTGACTGTTCTCTGGCCCAAAGGCTCTGTACAACTGTGGCTCTCCCTCCTTCAAACCTGCTGATTTCCTGCCTCTAAGTCCCCGGCTCAATCAGCTTGGAAAAAGCATCTATAGGTTTTCGTGATGGGATTGACTTTGGCTGCTCTCAAAGGCAAGCCACCAGGGTCGTGTAGACACACCCCTTCTGCGTGTACCCAAGCCTGCCCCTGCAGGGACCTGTCCCATCCTGTGATTCATGTCAGGCACTGGCACCCGCCTTCCTCTTTGACAAGGCGGCTCTGCCTGTTGGGAAATTTGGCTTGATGTTTCACAGGCCTGTCAACAGATGAGGGAAGACATATGCCAGCAACAGGAAGCATGCATTAAACACAGAAAACTCTTCTGATCACGACTGCCCCGGCCTGTTCTATATAGAAGACATTTGGCAGGCATTCATGGGAGGGAGGTTCTAGCTGTGGAGGATTTGTCAAGTACAAGGTACTCCTTTCTTTCCCGACTAGCCCTTTCTCATCTTCTGGGTCTTGGGCTCAAAAGTCACCTCCTCCAAGAGGCCTTCCTTGGCTACTCTACCAAATTCAGAACCCCTGCATCGCTTCCTTCCTATCATATCACCTCGTTTTCCCTTTGTAGCATCTACAATAATTTCACTTATTTTTATATTATTTAATATCTAACTCTCCCAATTGGACTCTGTGCTCTGTAAGAACTGAGGTTTTCCTCTGCGCTATTTCCACTGACCTGGCACAAGATCTGGCACTTGGACACATGACAGGTACCTGGATAAATGACCGGGAAAAAAAAGAAGATGCATAGGGGAAAACAAGCACCACTTTTTTTTTTTTTTTTTTTTGAGATGGAGTTTCGCTCTTGTTACCCAGGCTGGAGTGCAATGGCGCGATCTCGGCTCACCGCAACCTCCGCCTCCTGGGTTCAGGCAATTCGCCTGCCTCAGCCTCCCGAGTAGCTGGGATTACAGGCACACACCACCATGCCCAGCTAAGTTTTTGTATTTTTAGTAGAGACGGGGTTTCACCACGTTGACCAGGATGGTCTCGATCTCTTGACCTCGTGATCCACCCGCCTCAGCCTCTCAAAGTGGCACCACTTTTTAGTGATAATATCTCTCTCTGTTTCAGAACTGATAGCTTCCTCTGAAACCTTAACTAAATGCTATGGTTGTAATGAATGACGAGTTTGGGAGCTGCAGTCCCTTGAGTCATAGCGAAGAGTTGGGGAGAACAGTCACGTCTGTATTGAAGTTGTCACTTTGCTCAAATCAGTGCAGACTGTAGTGTGGATGCAGATGTAGCATCTCCCACCTTGCACGGCAGGCCTTGAAAAAGTGAGCCCCAGTGAACAGGCAAGTAGGTGTCTCAAGTGGAGGTTTATGAGCATTTTCTCGCAAGACAATACACATGAAATCTCAAAGATGAGTCAAGATGTATATCAGTAACACTGAAACAGACATATCCTGCCCAGAGGTTGAGTGGACGAAATTGTTAACATTCAGGAAACTCTCAGAATGAAGGTGAGATTCCAGCTCTAACAAGAACATCTTAGCTGATCATTTTCACTGGACTCCATGAAATTACTGGCAAATAGTGTGTACAAGTTTCCACATACAATTAAGTGGGAAGAGGGATCAGAGATTTTATGATTCCCAAAAGAGTCTATGTACTCCAAAAAAGGTCAAAGACAACTACCCAGAGCTGCTTTTATGGGGAAGGTCGTATACGTCACAGATCTATGGAAACCAAAGGTGAAATTGTATTTTACTTCTTGATCACCATGAGCCACCTCTCCCCTTGCCTTGTTTTGTTTAAGGTGGAGCAACATGAGTTGTAAGGAGGATGGTTTGATGGGGTTCGGTGTTAGCCTGGAACTGGTTGGTGTTACCTGGGTGGAGACTGCAGCGAGGTGGGAACAAGATTGAGTGTGACATTAGCTCACGGCATTTTTGTTACGTCTCTGCCTGTGTGTCCTGGCTTTTCACATGCCATCTTGCTTTAGCTCTTGAAAGCGCATTTCACTCCAAGTTATAGACTCAACCTTCTTAGGACCCTACTCCTAAAGAAGCCAAGAGGAAGTAGATGTCAGTGTTTTACAAAGTGTGGTCCATGGACTAGCTGTGTCAGAATCATGTGGCTTGCTTTTTAGAAATGCAGATCTCTGAGCCCAAGCCTTGACCCATGAAATCAGAGTCTTAAAATCTACACTTTTAAGACGTGAATTAGGTCATTCTGATACACAACATATCTGAAACTTGACCCTCCTATGAGCTTTCAAATGTCCTCCAAGTTGGTCCCAGAATGAACAAGGTCCATCTTTACTTATGTTTTCTTCCTTCCTATTTATGCCATCCTTCATGATTACCTCATCTCTCATGGCATATAAGAAGTCTTTTTTTGAAACAGTCTTACTCTGTCACCGGGCTGGAGTGCCGTGGCGTTATCTCAGCTCACTGCAACATCTGCCTCCCAGGTTCAAGTGAGTCTCCTGCCTCAGCCTTCCGAGTAGCTGGGACTACAGGTGTGCACTACCCTGCCCAGCTAATTTTTGTATTTTTAGTAGAGACAGGGTTTTACTATGTTGGCCAGGATGGTCTCAATCTCTTGACCTCCTGATCTGCCCACTGCAGCCTCCAAAAATGCTGGGATTACAGGCGTGAGCCACAGTGCCCGGTCATAAGAAATCTTTTTTAGGCATCTCCAGCTTTCATTTGCTTTCTTTTTTTATGAATCCAGCATCCAGAAGTCTTGCATTATTCTCTTTTCCATTTATGTGACTCTGGTCTCTTCAATTCAAATATAAGCAATAAACTCCCAGAAGCCTCACTCTCTCCAGTGCCTCATTTATCTCAAGAGACAAGGAGAGTGTTCAATAACCAACCCTTCCTCCAGAGGATGCCTGACTCTTAAAATGTTAGCTAGCTTGTTTTAGACTCTTCTAAATAGCTCTTACCTCACCAACTTCAAGTATTGATGGTGCGGCTGTCTTGCCATTTGGAAATCACAGCTTCCTCGTGATATTTCTGTTTTCCCAAGGCTTCCTTTCCTCTGGACATTTCCTTTGGGAGTGGTAGAAAATGGGCTCGGAAAAATTTGAATTACATTCTTCAGTTCAGAGTTCATGCAGAGAGCTGCCTGGCCACAGTAGTTTGCAAAATGCTCAAAGAGTTTCACCTACTGATGTTCAACTTTCATCCAGCATCTCCAAAGGACACTTTTCTTTGAGGTTCAGAAACTTCAAGGGAAGGGTTTTAAGCTCAGTATGTTCCTGAGGACCTGGTCAGGACCTTGAGAAAATGACTGGCTCCAGCTGAGACCAAAACATGCACAGGATGGCTGTGCATCTCTGTCGTTCAGCCTCTATTTCCCTCCCACGAGGTCTGGCTGTCTTCAAGGAGTTTCAACGAGCATCTGGAACTTTGGAAGCTTGCTAACATCACATTCCATTCTGAGAAAGTTTGGTCCATTTCTTGGCCTTATGTCAAACATTTCTATATTTTTCTTTCAGGAGTCATCCGTAAAGACATGGACCATGAATTCATTTCAATGCATTTTCAATGATTCAGCAGGCTCCTGAAGCCAGTGAGCTTTCAATGCATCCCCAGGGGTACATCTGAGTTTCATATAACTGCTCGAAATCTCTTTTCTAGTACATGTGGCATTACCACACCACAGTCTTAAGGCATGACATAATTTACTTTTGCATTTTCCCTTCATTCTTGAACAGTTCACTGAGCTCCTGGAACTCATAACAGAGATGTCAACTGTGGAAGCTGATGAAGCCCTACGACCGTGTCGTCTTTCACCAGAGCATTCTTTTAGAAGCCTTAGGAAGCGCAATTGTTCTGCAGCCAAAGCGTGTTCTTTTAAAATAAGAAGATAGATCTATGGGCCTTTGAAAAACAGGCTTCACGTTTTAAAAAATTAATAATATGAACAACTTGTCTGCTCTGCTTTTCTACATACTCACACGTCCCTACATTTTAGAAGGGATATGTCTGCTGCATTTTCATTCCTCTGCATCAGCTAAGGTTTTGTAACCTGGGTTGAATCAAGCATTTCTAGCTAGAAAATAGTCAGCTGAGGAAGAGACTGCCATCATCTCTCCCACCTTGTCCAACTCAATTAAACCCATGTCGAAAGCAGAACCTGCTTTCACTGTTCAAGGACTAAAATACAAGGCATGATATCACCATTACAGAAGCAGTGTCTATCTTAGAATCAAAGGATATTTTAGAAGGTCTAACAACTTCCTAAAATTGAATCCAAGCATTTGAATGTGTGCACACTTGCATTTTTAGGGAGTGAAGATCCATAGTTCTCACCACATTTACAAAGAGGTCTGTGACCCTGGAAAAGGTTGGAAAAAACAAACAAACAAATACAGTGCTGCAGTCTGGATCAAACATTCCCATTTGCAGAACCTAAATACAGGATGCATCAGCTGTCGAGACAATATTAATTCTGATGACAAGGAGAGGAAACATCTGAACTCAAGATTACCCCAGTTAATCTAGGGCATATGGCTATCCGAATTCTGGGGCACAGTGTCAGGGAAGTCTGCTCTCCTATATATTTTTTTAATTCTTGAAACTTTCACTGATCATTTGGATAGCAGAGTGTCTGCTAAGAACCAGGATTATAAAGATGAACAGGCCTCAGTTCTGTTTTTAACAGGCTCGTAATCTCTGCTAAGAGGCAAGGCATTTAATCTCCTTTGCTTCTATAATTGTGGTTCACATATCTTTGCTCTGCCCTAAGAAAAATGCAACAGAAGCACCTTGGATTTGGCAGGTAGGGGCTTCTATGTTAATGGGATTTTGGGGTAGAGAAGCTCTTGATGCTTCTGGAAACCCCATGAAAGTTTAGAAAATTCGAGCCTTGTCCCTCCCACTGGAAAGCACATTCATCTCGCCTATCTGATCACTGAGCCTCCTCCCCAGTCCAGGGAGGAAACAATTTTTGTTTCAAGGCATTAAATTACTTGGCTGGCTGTTGTGGCCCTGAGAGGGATGAAGGCAGACATGGTTAATGGAATGTGTTGCTGCATGTTTTGGTGGATTGTTTTGATAAGTATTTCACTGGAGAACATTAGCACAGCTCAGGCAAAAGTGCTTTATGGGAAAATTAAAATCCCATATTTCTCAACCGCTTTCAGCAACTGCTTCCCGAATGTTCTCTTTGAAAGGGTATTTGGTGAAGGCCAATGTATTGGAGCTGACTCTGAAGGTCCATGGACCACACATGTGCTCAAATGCAATTGGCTATTGCTTTGTGATTCTTACCACTCAGGGCCAATTTGACAGACTCACAGCCTTTCTAACAGGCCACCTAGAAACGATTGAGAGGGATGATTCAGTAGAAAGCACATGAACTCAGGGTGAAGTGGGCTTTCCCTTCCTTTGCTCCTTCCTCATTCTAACCTATTTGGGTCTGGACAGTCATAAGACTCTGCTATGAAAAACTACCCAGTCCTTGCTGTGAAAGTCAGCAGTCCTGGGCTACTTACTGAAAGGGAAGGCCTTCTTCTCTGCCATTATGTGAACCAGGCCCCAACCCCTGACCACAGGTGACAGGGCATAGACCAGGGTACTCAGAATAATGAGCAGCCAGTCACTGACCATGAGATGATGGGTGAGCTCATAGGATTAGCTCTGCCTACAAGTTGCCAAATTTAGTTCCAAACCAGCAGCATCTAGAAGTTCCTGGGCTTTACCTACAGATATACCTTCACAATCAAAGTTAATTCTTTAAGACACAAGATAAGATTGGCTCTTCAGGCATTTGGCCCTTATTAGAGGCTTAGGTGTCAATGACAACAAAATTTGATCTTTGTGTCCCCAACCTTTCCATATTATTTGTATGTCATGAGTGACATCCAATTCTACCAGTGGTTCCCATTAATTTGTTCTCTGGGAATCTTCTCTTCTCATTTATATTCAGTCAACCTCTAAAGCACCCAGCAGAAAGCAGAGTACACAGAGGGGGATTTAATAATCACGTTGACCCTAGGTGGTCCCACAAGTTCATATGTCACCTCCTCTTCGTGAAGTCCTGCTTGATCATCTGTTGAAATGAATCACTTCTTTTCCACATCTGACACCCTCTGCACCTAAGATAGCAGTTCACACTGCCTCGGGCATGACTTATGCACCCACATGCTTCCCCACCATTTTTCATGCCCTACCAGTGGCATGCTAGACACTCAACAACTGGAATGAACTTTTTGGTTAATTATAAAGTCCTTCCAGCCCTGATATTTTGGGTTGCTTCTCCCTTTCACAGTAATCACACAGCTATGGTGGACACTTCTATGGTCCAGACACTGTCTGCATTACGTCATGTCTACACCTGTGCTACAACTCTGTGGAGGGAGATACTATAATTATCCTCCCTTACAGATGTGGAAACTGAAACTCAAAGAGGCTAAGTGACTTCCTCCAAGATCTTACCTATGCTAGTACCAGAACTTGAACTCTAGCCTAGGTAGTAACCCTGTTGGTCTTTATGGTACACTTCTGTTTATAGCTGCCCAAGACAGAGCCTCCATCTGGACAATCCCTTCTCACCTTTCAGTTGGAAAACAGGCCCTCGTATACAAAAAGGCTTCACAACCAGAGGATGCTGAAAGCAAGGAGTGAATGTTTGATGAGAAGCAGAGTGGACACAGGGTTCCAAAGAATCTCCCTACAAATTATGTATTGACTACAAGTGAATAAATAGTTACTTTGCATCAGAAAAAAACTGTCAAATACAATCTTAACCAAATGATCGAAGCCAACGTCATCAATATTGGGACGAAAGACCATTTCGTGGCTCATAATGTGACGTGCTGAGGATGCAATGTCATTCTGGGCTTCCTGCCAGAAATGTGTAACTTGAACACAATCATGAGAAAACATTTAAAAACATGCTGCAGAAAACTGGCCCGTGTTCTTTTAAAAATTAGAATGTTCAGGGAACACAAAGAGCAAAGGAATTGTTCCAGATTAAAAGAGACTAAAGACAATTCAGTGCAATGTATGCTTTCAGATAGCATCCTGAACCAGGGAAAAAATAGCAACATAAAACATTGCTAGGACAATTGATGAAATTTGAATCTGGACTGTGAGTTACATAGTATTGTTATGAAAATGATAATTCTATTGAGATTATATGGGAGAATATATAATAGGAGAATATAACTGCAATATTTAGAGTTATATGAGCACAATATCTCTAACTTACTGGGTCAGGAAATAAAATATGCGTATCTATGTAAAATATATAGAAAGAATAATAGAGCAAGGTAAAAACAGGTGGATCTGGGTAAAAGTTATATAGAAGTTTTATGAACAATTCTTATATCTTTTCTAGAATTTCAAAATTATATCAACATTAAAAATTGCAAAATGTTGCAGAGCGGCGGTTGCCAGTATGGGTACTGAAATTGTCCCGCCTGGTATAAATCCTGGATCTGCCAAGTCCTGGCTGTGTGACCTGGGGCAACATACCCAACCTCTCTGTGCCTCTCTTTCCTTGCCTACAAAATGGAGATAATAGAGTACCTACCTCTTAGGAGTTTCTGAGACCTAAAGAACTGATTGCACGTAGACTGTAACCTGGGGCCCCATCCCTGAGGATTCGCTAAGTGTTAGCTAAGATGATCAGTATTTGCGAAGGTCAGTGGTTACTAATTTCTTTGATATTTTCCTGTTTGCCTGTTGTGTATCATTTCCTGGTCTGTCAGATTATCTCCAGGGTGCAGCTCTAAAGACGAGCAAATTGTTACTAGATTTGGAAGCCAGTTCATCAAATACACGCAGTCCTCGAAGGGCACGAATGTGTTTAACAAGAATTAATGAAAAATTGGCAGCCTGATATTTTTGGCCCAGTCAAAATGTGTGGCGTCTCGCTGCTAATTAAGTCTCCTCATTTTTCCTAGAGCAATGCCACCTGTAGGTTTTCCTAATTTGGGCATTTATTTTTCCACATGGCAGCTGCCTGAAAGTTTCAGGAATCTCAGAACAATAACTGGAATTTAGGCTAAAAGAAGAAATGGAATATCCCAAAATGGCAACAAGACAATCAGCCTTTTTAAAAAACAAAATAGGTGGCGGCCGGGTATGGTGGCTCCTGTCTGTAATCTTAGCACTTTGAGAGGCTGAGGCAGGTGGATCATGAAATGAGGAGTTCAAGACCAGCCTAACCAAGATAGTGAAACCCTGTCTCTACTAAAAATACAAAAATTAGTCTGGCATGGTGGCATGTGCCTATAATCCCAGCTACTCAGGAGGCTGAAGCAGAGAATTGCTTAAATCTGGGAGGCGGGGGTTGCAGTGAGCTGAGATCATGCCATTGCACTCCAGCCTGGGCAACAGAAGAGACTCCGTCTCAAAAAAAAAAAAAAAAAAAAATAGATGGTTAGATTTTTGTGAGACGCCACCCATTTATCTAAAACTTCAATTTTATGTCAGAGAATTATCAATTACTAAAAATTGATTTATGTTTACTAGGTAGACAGCACCTCACAGGACACTGTTAGGACTTGTAGGTAAATAAGGTATGAATATTTTTTCAGTTACTACAGCAGAGGACCTCAGTGTCCAAAGTGAAATGACCAGAGACAGAGTGAAACAGGAGGAGGTCAAAGCAGTGGTCAGGACCAGATTCCAGGGGCCTTAGAGGCCAGAGCGAAGAATTTGGATTTGATTCTAATGCTACAGGAATGCACTAAAGGTTGTGAACTATCAGAATGCCATTAGTTGATTTTATTATTATTATTATTATTGAGACCAGGTCTCACTCTGTAGCCCAGATGGAATGCCAGTGGTGTGATCATGACTCACTGTGGCCTCCACCTCCCAGGCTCAGGTAATCCTCCCACCTCAGCCTCCTAAATAGCAGGAACCACAGGCATGCACAACCAGGCTCATGCCCAGTTAATTTGTTTTAAAAAATTGTGTAGAGATGGGTTTTTTCCATATTCCTCAGGCTGGTCTTGAACTCCTAGTCTCAAGGGATCCTCCCACCTTGACCTCCCAAAGTGCTGGATTACAGGCATGAGCCACTGTACCTGGCCTGATTTATATTTAAAAAAAAAAATTGTGCAGTTACACGAGTCAAGTTCAAAGCAGGAAGTCCAGAGAGAAAGCATCTGTTCTTCAGGCAGAGACGGTGTTCCTAGTCAAGGTAGAAGCAGCAGGAAGAGAGAGTCGTATTTTGGAGGTACAGCCATCAGGACTTGCCAATGCGGTTGGATGGGGTTGGAGCAAGGGGTTGGCAAGGGAAAGGCAGGAGCCAGGGGTGACTCCTCATTTTTGAAAGAAAGGTTGGCTTTGAACATGTGGCAGGGGGAAGAAGGATATTACAGGCAACGTGTGAGCAGAAACATGAGGTGAGAAAATGGAGCCCATGTCCAGGGAAATCGGAGTTACTGGAATCTTTCTGGAGAATGAGGTGCAAAAAAGAAAGGTGTGGGAGATATGGTTGGAGCCAGAATGGGAAGTGCCAGACCGAAGAAATGAATTTCTTTCTGTAGGCAGTATGGAACCACCACAGGATTCTAAACAGATTAGAAAACTCCCAGAGGGCCCTGGATGGTTAAAACGAGTCCACCACCTTCCTAATGACCCATTCTGGTACTCAATGACTTAAAGAGTATTTTGCATCTAGCATAAATCTCTCTATTGGTTCCGTGGAAAACACACACGCCCACACATTGCCTACCTCACTGATTTTTAAAACGATCTCAATTCCCTTTGAAGGCTGCTGGTGGGCCGACTATTTACCAGACTATTGGCAATTTCACACATTCAAATTGCAATCTCCAACTTCTGCAAATAAAAGAGCTTTATGTTCCCCAGTTGTGAAGTTTACTTGCAATTTCTATGCAGAGCGTTTCGTCTGTGCTCCCATTCAGAGGCTCTGCGAACACATCTGCTAGCTGCCACATTTGAGAATTCCCAGGAAAAAGAAGGTTTTGTTGTGAAAGGTCTGGCAGCCCCATCTCTTTCCAAAGGATGCGTCACAAATGCTGTGTTGGAGTGAAATCGTCACAACAGAGACACCCAACCCTGGCAGTGAGGCCACCTATTTTGAGAAGTCCAGCACCAGAGACAGCCCACCACGATGAGCTATGTTGGTTTGGACATGAGGGACTGTGTTTCAGACGTTCCATTGAGACCCATCAGTGTTATCCTGTCAATGAGATGACCTGCCTGGAGCTTCTGTGAATCATTCTGTGGCTCAGTAAATATTTGAGGTGAATATGAAAGTCTTCTGTAACTGTGGAAAGAAATTCAAGATGACATGCTGTGGTTATCCTTTTTTTGGGGGGGGGGGGGTCTGAAAATATTATTTTGTTCCTCTTTCTGATTTCTTAGATCTCAATACCGGTAGCATATCAGAATCACTTTTAAAATTTTTAAATTATACTTTGTTCTGCAGTACATGTGCAGAACGTGCAGGTTTGTTACATAGGTATACATGTGCCATGGTGGTTTGCTGTATATTCATCAACCCATCATCTACATTAGGTATTTCTCCTGAAGCGATCTCTCCCCTAGCCCCCATGCCCCGACAGGCCCCAGTGTGTGATGTTCCCCTCAATGATAGACTGGATAAAGAAGACGTGGAACGTATACACTATGGAATACTGTACAGCCATAAAAAGGATGAGTTCATGTCCTTTGCAGGGACGTGGATGAAGCTGGAAACCATCATTCTCAGCAAACTGACATGAGAACAGAAAACCAAATACCGAATGTTCTCACTGATAAGTGGGTGTTGAATCATGGACACAGGGAGGGGAATATCATACACAGGGGCTGTAATCCTTGATCAAGTTGCAGGTCCAGCCTTCTCTGCTGGACCACAAGAAGAAGAGAAAAGAAATATAATGGGGGGTTAATAGCAAACGAAGTTTTGCATTCAGATAGATCTGGATCTGAGTCTTCTTAGCTATAAGACACTGAACCTGACCTCTCTAAGTCTTGGTTTCCTTACCTGCATGATGGCATAATAAAAATTACTTTGTGGAGTCGTTAGGATCATTCAATAAGAGGATGATATAAAGCTTTATCTTATAATAAGTTCCCAATAAGACACTTAAAAATCCTCTTATAACCATGATGAAGGCAATTTTCTCCATGAAGGCAATGGACCTCACGGGGCTGTAGAGATTTAGAGAAGATGGATGTATTGGTGGGGTGGAATAATCAGGACGGCATTGTGGAGACCAGAATCCAGCCACAGAAAGTGTGTCAACAGGGCTTTGTGCTTCTCCCTGTAGAGTTTGACACAATGTATTCTGAGATATGACTGACTCTGAAAGACAGGGGCCTGCCTGACTTTTTTGTAGTGGTTCTGTTAATAGTACTTAGCATAGTAGATTAATAAATATTGGATGGATGGACGGATGGATGGATGGATGGATGGATGGATGGATGGATGAATGGGTGGGTGGTTGGATGAATAGAAAGATACAGGGAATAACATCCTAGGGAAGAGAAAAAGTAGGGCAAATGTATGGAGGTGGAGATCACATGAGGCATGACCATGTGGATAAAAAACTTACGATGCTTGCATCAGGGGATGTACACTAGGGAACTTCAGGAAAGTAAATGCCTAGATATTAAGAGTAAACACTGATATGTTTAACTTTTCCTGTCTATGAAGGGGTAGTGTTTATGCTTTTTACAAGCCATTTAAAGTAATTAAACTACCTTAAAGTGATCCTTTAATAATGTAATTGCTGTCCTAAATTCACTAGAAGATCTTGGGTAAGTCACTTCACTTTTCTGGGCCAGAGTTTCTTGTGCGCAAAATTAGGTGCTCTGACCTACTTTTGAGTTCCATCTGTGAAATCTTAAACTTGTGAAAGAAAGTTATCATCTAGATCGTCATCACCTCATATTATCTCCCCTTTACTCGGGCATGTTGATTTTTCAAAATCTAATTTAATTTTAACACTTCCCAAAGACATATAAAATCTACCACATGGGATAGTGGGATATTAAAATGAAATAAATAATGAATAGAATGTGAATTCCAAAAGGGTTGGGAATCATAGGTCTGGAAAAAGAAATGAGGGCTTAGCTTTTTCAAGTGGAAATGAGGCTAATAAAGATAAATTACAATGATAATTGCCTAGTTCTAATCAGTGGCAAATTATGGGTAAGTGGGTAGCTGGGAAGTTAGTCCCAGAAAAAGTCATTTGCACTATGATATTAGCTACAGATATGAAAATGTCACCTTGAATAAAAACACTTTAGCTTCCATGGGCTATTTCTTTCCACATCTGTATATGTAAATACTTTGTCGGTTATGTGGAGTTTGCACAGCTCTGTGTATGCCTGTACTTATGCCAAAAAGAGATTGCACTACTTGTAGGAGAGGGGAGTGGGCTCTCAGGGTATCCACTTGGGCCTGATCTTGCAACACTTACTGTGGTCATCTTGCAGTAGGATTTGCCAGAAATTTCTATGATAACTTTCTTTTTCTTTTGTTTTGAGACGGAGTTTCGCTTTTTTGTTACCCAGGCTGGAATGCAATGGCGCGATCTCGGCTCACCGCAACCTCCGCCTCCTGGGTTCAGGCAATTCTCCTGCTTCAGCCTCCTGAGTAGCTGGGATTACAGGCATGCGCCACCATGCCCAGCTAATTTTTTGTATCTTTAGTAGAGACGGGGTTTCACCATGTTGACCAGGATGGTCTCGATCTCTTGACCTTGTGATCCACCCGCCTCGGCCTCCCAAAGTGCTGGGATTACAGGCTTGAGCCACCGCGCCCGGCCTTCTATGATAACTTTCTACTGAAAGCTGTTTAAATTTAAAACCATAAGATTTCCACTCCTTCCACATTACCCAGACTCATCACTCTTGATGTACTTGATCTGGCCTTGTCTTCATTGACCTCATTGCCTACCATCTTGGGCTCCATTCCCTATGTCCTGGTGACGTGAGATTCCTCTTGGCTTTTATGTTTGGACTCTTTAAGTTTAAACAAAACACTTTTATGCCTCTAGGCCTTTTGGCACAGGATGAACCTTTTTCAAAGCTCCCCGTTGGAGAGGCTTCTTGCTACCCTACCCAGCTCTTCTCAATCACTGCATCCTCATTCTCAGAATGACATGGCAGCATTCTTCCATTCTTTTGTTTGTTTGTTTAAAAGTAAATTTTTGTTACAATATAATCTATCTACTGTAAAATTCACTCTTTTAGGTCATACAAGTTCAATGGTTTCTGGTATATTCACTTGATTGTGCGATCACCATCATTATTTAATTCCAGAATATTTTGATTACCCCCAAAAGTTCAGTACCCACTAGCAGTCTTCCCTTCTCCTAGGTCCCTGGAAACCACTTACCTACTTTGTGTATCTATGAATCTGTCAATTATGGGTATTTTATATAAGAGGAATCATGTGATATGTGGCCTTTTGCATCTGTCTTTTTTGCTCAGCATATTTTCAGGGTTCATCAATGCTGTATCAGAATTTTATTCCTTTATATAGCTGAATAAATGCCATTCTACAGATATACAATATTTTATTCATTCATCAATTGATGGACAACTGTTTTTGTTTTTTCCCCCACTTTTGGGCTATTATGAACAATGCTGCTATAAACATTCACATTCAAGTTTTGTATGACATTCACTTCTTTTATTTTATTCACTCGTTCTTTACTTGTCTCCAGAATCACAGAAGAAATGTTCCTAAGGGCAAGTTCCTTGTCTCATTCACCTGTGTTTTACCCAAAGCCCAAGCACAGTGCCTGGCAACCTAACATTTCATAAACGAACACGTGCAGAACTAAACAGTGAAGCAGATAGTGTTATAGAACATATTCCTAAAATCAATTTCACCCTTTCAATAAATAACAGTTACTTCGAATACATCTAATACTTAACAAAACATACACAGTTTAATCATACAATTTGATGAGTTTTGACAAATTTAGATGCCTGTATAACCACCACTAGAATAAGGATATAAAACATTAATATCACCTTAAAATATTTCCTCATGCCCTTACTGGTTTATATCCAGCCTCCCATCCCAGCCCAGGCAAACCCTGACCTGCTTTCTACCATTATAGACTAAATTTGTCTTTTTTATTTTTTAGAATTTCATATAAATGGGATCCTGTGGTATGTTCTCTTTTGCGTTTGGAGTCTTTCTCTCAGCGTATTTTTAAAGACTTATCCCTATTGTTGCCTGTATCAACAGTGTGTTCCTTTTTACTATTGAATAGTGTTCCCTTGAAAGTGTATACTATAATTTGTTACCGTTCACCTGGTAATGGCTATTAGAGTTGTTTCCAATTCATGGCTTCTATGAATAAGACTGTTGTGAACATGTACAAGTCATTGTGAGGACATACGTGTTTTATATTTTGGGGGTATATACTGCAAGTGGAATTGCTGTGTCTAATGGCAAATGCCATTTAACTTTATGCAACCTGCCCAACTTCTGCCCAGGTAGTTATACCATTTCACATTCCCACCAGCAATGTATTAACTTTCCAGTAGCTCCACAACTGCGTCAAAATTTATATTACCAGTCTTTAAACTTTAGTCATCTGCATGGATATGTGTTGGCATCCGTTTGTGGTTTTCATTTGAAATCGTTGATGGCTTAATGATATTGGGCATCTTTTCATGCATTTTCTGGACAGGTAAAATGTCTGTTTCTTCTCTGGTGAAGTTCAAATCTTTTGCCCATTCCATTTTCAATTGTAAGAGTTCTTTATGTTACTTTTCTTGTAATCACTTTGTTTATTTGTGTCTTTAAAGAATTTGTCTATTTCAATTATATTGTTAAATTTACTGGTAAGAAGCAGTTCATAATATTTCCCTAATATCCCTTTAATGTCTGCAGGGTCTCTAGTGATGTCTCAAATTTCAATATTGGTAATTTGCGTCTTCTCCCTTTGTTACTTGATAAATCTAGCTAATGGTTTATTAACTTTATTTTTTGTTTGATTTAATTGATTTTTCTCTATTGCTTGTTCATTTTCTATTATTGATGTCTGCTATTATCTTTAATTTTCCTCTATGCATTTCAGATTTAATTTGCTCTTATTTAGTTAGATTCTTAGGAAAATATTTAGATCATGATTTTAAGCCTTTTGTGTTCCTTTTTATAGCATTTTTATAGCATTCAGAGCCATAAATCCCTACATTTTATACATTATTATGGTTTTCATTTTTATTTAGTTCAAAATATTTCTCTAACTTCACGCATAATTTTTTTGCCCATGGATTATTTAGAAGTATATTGCTTAATTTCTAGTTATCTGAGAATTTCCCAGATATTTTTCTGTTATTGGTTTCTAATTTAATTCCATGGTGATGAACAAACATAGTCTGTATGATTTTAAATTTTTTCAACTTATTGAAAGCCTTGTTTGGGGGGCACAGAATATGGTTATCTTGGTGGATATTACACATGGACGTGAGGTGAAAGTTTACTCTATTATTGGGTCTGTTGAAGTAGTCTCTAAATGTGACTTAGGTCACATTGGTTAAGAATATTGTTCATGTTTCCTATACATTTACTGATTTTCTGTCCACTTTCTCTATTGATTATTGAGAGAAGAGTGCTGCAGTTGCCTACCACTTATGGATATGTGACCCTCTGCTTTCAGTTCTGTCAGCTTTTGTTTCATAAAGATTGATTTTGAAGCTCTGTTATTTAGGGTAGTTATGGCCTCTTGATGAATTGACCCCTATATCATTGAGCAATATTTATCTTTATCCCCGTTAATATTCCTTTTTCAGAATCCTCTTTTGTTAATGTCAATATAGCTACTGCGGGTTTCTTATGATTTATTGCTTACGTGGCATAATTTTTACCTGCCTTTGACATTTAATCTATTTGTGTTTTCATATCTAAAGTAAGTTTCTTGTACATAACTCATAATTGGAGATTGCTTGCTTAAACATTTGGCTTAACAGTCTCTGCCATTTAAATGTAATGTTTGGATCAGTTACATTTGATGTATTTATTATATGCATGTGCTTAAGTCTACCATTTTGCTATGTGTTTTCTGTTTGCTCCATCTGTTTTTGTTCCCTTTTTCTCCCTTCTTTCAGATTGAGTATTTTTGAGGGTTATATCTTTTTCACCATCTTCATTATTGATCTATTAGCTATACAGTGAGTCCTCTCTTAATGTTATCGATGAGTTCTTGGAAACTGCAATTTTAAGTGAACCGACACACAGCAGATCCTTGAATAACATTGTTTCATTATAGCATTAATGAAAAAAAATAATTGGTTTTGCTATATACCATTTCACTTAAAGTCACAGTTTCCAAGAACCTGTCAATGACATAACATGAGGATTTATTGCACTTTAATTTTTAGGGGGCTTCTCTGTGGATTACATTATTTATCTCTGGGTTATTACAGCCGAACTTCAAATTATACATTATCACTTAATATACCAACATCGTAACAAAGTTATTTTCTCCCCTTTTCCTTCTTTTGTGCTACTGTTATCATGGATTTTATTTCTGCATATGTTATCAACCTCCTGATACCTTTTAAACAGGTAATTATCTTTTAAATAAACTTAAAATGAGAAATAATTTATTTTATATTTACCCATTTATTTTCTGTGTTCTTCATTTATTGACATAGATTCTTACAATGAAGAATTTCCTTTAACATATATTGAAGTGTAAGCCTTTCAGTGTCAAATTCTCTTGAGTTTTGTATGTCTAGAAAAGTATTTTGCCTTCATTCAAAAACATTTTTGAAATGTTTTTGCTGGCTCTAGAATTCTATGTTAACTGTTTTTCTCTCTGCTCTTTAAAAATATTACTTCATATTCTTCTGTGTTGCATAGTTTTTGACAAGGAGGTTCTTGTCATTTATATCTTTGTTCCCTTGAATTTAATGTGTGGGTTTTTTCTCTTCTGCTTTTAAGATTCTTTCCCTTTGATGCTGGTTTTCTGTGATTTAATTAGTGTACCTTGGTATGGTTTTCTTTGCGTTTTTGCTGCTTGGGACTCCTTGAGTTTTTTAGACTGTGATGAATAGTATCACCAAATTTGGAGAATTTTTAGGTCTATTTCTTTAAATATTTTTTTCTCTTTCTTTCTTCCAAACTTTCACAACATGTACATGAGATCACTCGGTATTGTCATGCAATTCAGTGAGATTCTGCCCGTGTCTCCTTCTGTGCTTCATTTGGATAGTTTCTGTGGGCATATCTTCAAGTTCTCTAACTTTTTACTCTTCAATATTTAATTTGCTGGATTTAGTGGCATCCAGTTAAGTTTTAATTTCAGATATTATACTTTGTATGTCTAGAAATGTCATTGGTTCTTCTTATATCTCCAATATCTTTTATCATTATGTTCAGATTTTTCCTTTGAATATTTGGAAATAGTTAAAAATGTCTTAAAATTTTTGCTAATTGCCTTATCTCTGCACTGTCTGGGCTTTTTTTTTTTTTTTTTTTTTCTGGCTTTGGCTCCTGTTTTCCTACTTTTTGGCTCTCTGTCAGGTAATTTTTGTTAAATGTTGGCAATTGTTAATTTTACATTGGGGGTTTAAATTTTGTTTTCCTTTAGAGAGTGTTTTGCGCCAGGCGCAGTGGCTCACGCCTGTAATCCCAGCACTTTGGGAGGCCGAGGTGGCTGGATCAGGAGGTCAAGAGATCGAGACCATCCTGGTCAAGATGGTGAAACCCCGTCTCTACTAAAAATACAAAACATTAGCTGGGCATGGTGGCGCATGCCTGTAATCCCAGCTACTCAGGAGGCTGAGGCAGGAGAATTGCCTGAACCCAGGAGGCGGAGGTTGCAGTGAGCCAGGATCGCGCCATTGCACTCCAGCCTGGGTAACAAGAGCGAAACTCCGTCTCAAAAAAAAAAAAAGAGTGTTTTGCTGTGTTCTGCAGGTTGGCAGTTAACTTACTTGCATGCCACTTTCATAAGGTGGTTCCAGAGGAGCCTTTATCCTACTCAAATTCTGCTAGGTGTGGCCTTTGTAGGATTTCTAGTGAATGAGTTGAGTGATTATTGAATCATCAGGGATAACTCTGGCTGGATTCAAACAATTCCCAAGCTATGTGAGTTCTGGAAACCATTCAGCTCACTGCTCACAGGTAGAACTTTGCCTGCCTCATGGAGATTCATTCTGCACATAGATGTCTTTGTGTTCAGCAAAGACCCAAGGAGGGCTCTGTGCTGATTCTGGGTCTCTTTTTCTGCGGAGCCCCATTCTGTCCTGAACTCAGCCCTTGTATTCTCTGAACTCACATACTTCTGTCTTTTCAACTCAGCAAATTCCCTGAACTCCACTTGGGATCCTTCTCCTTCTCCACAGCCTGCAGTAAGTTCTGGGCAGAACATCAGGGAAGTCATAAGTCTTGCCTTGTTTGTTTTCGTTTTCTCAGGGATCGCAGATCTGATCCAATGTCTGAAAACTGTTGTTTTATATATTTTGTTCAATTTTATAGTTATTGAAGGCAGGAGGATAAACCTGCTCTCTGTTTTTCTGTTATGATTTGAAGCAGAAGGTCTTTATAGACCACATTTTTAAACACAGTCAAATCTGATTATTTTATCCATAACCTTGACTGATTTATAATTTATTTCAGCTGTAACTTATGTGTAGATTTGATCAGAATATTTTGTTATTATTGTTGTTGTTATCATTAAGGTCATAAAAGAATAACGGTGCTCAATTATCAGATGTTTATTATTTATTGGTTGTGGTGGTAAATTTTTACAACTATTCTTGTATTATCTCTATCATAAAGTTGGGAAAATTGAGGCTGTAGGATAGTAAGGACAGAGTCAGGATTCAAATCTAAATACTATTCATTTGTAACCCACACCCATGTGTCTTAAACACCCCAAATCTTTGGTAGAATGAGGAGACAGAGAAGCATAACACGTGATTACTGTAGACTGAAGCACTTCACCAATGTTTTCTGAACTGGGACAGGATGAAAGAGATGCAGGTTCCTCAAAATGTCTGAGTCCTAATTCCTGAGGGCTTCTGTTTAGAATCTGTATTTTATTTAGGTTCTCAAGGGATTCTTACACACAAACAGATTTGAAAAACACAACTCTGACTGAACTGGGGATTTAATATGTTTTCTCATGTTAGGCTTATCTCTAAGTACTCCCAAATGATCACAGGAATTGTATTTCTCTACCCTATACACCCGCAACCACTACTGCTCCATAATTCCAGCATCCACCCTGTGAATCCTGAGACCTCCTGCATCTTCCATCTTACCAAATCAAAAAGTAGAGAAGGACTTACAGCCATAAAATCTGTTCCACAATGAATAACAAAAGCAGCCATGACTCAGTATTTCCTGGCAGTTGCTTACACCTGTCCTCTGTATTTGCATTTAAATACAGTGACTTTTTTGTATGGAAACCACAACAGTCCATGGACTTTCCTTTAGCCATTGGTGCAATCTGCCTGGGATCCTGCAGCTTTCAGCTACCAAGTCATGCTGATAGCGAAACATCATGTTTTAAACTTTGGGTTGAGTCACTCAGCTCTATAGGCCTCCATGTCCTTGGCTTTTAAACTCATGAGTTACACATCTATAGTCTCTTCCAGCTCTAACATTTTATTAAGATATTCGTGTTTTAGTTAACAAGAAAGTTGTCTGTTTTTGTTTTTATGTATTTATTTATTTTTGCTTTAAGGTATTTTTGAAAGAGTTCATTTTAAAAATCCTATTCTCTGGAATTAACACTAAAAGTCACAAAAATGTACGGCAGCATTTCCTGGCAGCCCCAAGTTGCAGAAATGTACCACGAAGCACCATTTCCACTTCTGAAATGCTCATCCAGGCTCTTTGAAGTCTGTATCATGTCTTTCAAAATTTGGTTTGTCAAGGTGAAGAAGATTTATTGATCGAGGTGTAGGCAAACAATCAAAGGAAATGCTGAGTATTTGTCTTTTTAAAAACTCTATCTCAAAGTCAGAGCCAACCAGAACATTTCCTATCGAGAATGGCCGAGCAAGGGGAAAAGAGATTGTTATCGGTGCTAAGAAGTCACTTTATATCCAAATGGGAGTCTTTGGGTTATAAAATATTGATAACTGTTGAATAGCTCTTACTTAAAGTATAGCATGGAGGGTATTTAATGACAGAAGGGCATGCAGCATTTTTAAGCCTAAGTCTGAATTTAATTACCTAGGAAGTGAAAGACAGTAATAGAATTTGCTGTTTATAATTTTATCCCTGGCTCACTAAGGCAGCCCTAGCCAGCTGTGCAGTTATTTGGATTTGTTTGATCAGAAAATGATCATTGTGTACTATGAAAGCATCATTCATTTCCTATTACCATAGATCCCCAGAGTTTTACTCAGAACCTGCCAAGAATTTTAAATGGCAGGTGGAGGGGCTATATTTTTCTATGATTAATTATACAGTCTGAATTTAGTGATTACAACTTATTAAAGAGAGCATATTTCCTACTAATGCTTAGTGCCAGAATTCAACACTCAGAAGTTACAGAAGCCTTAGAGAAAACGTGGACACCAAATTCCAAAAGAAGAGATTTTACCCATGGGCTTCCCTAGGGAAATGAACTCTTACTGGGCTCTCTTTTGCTTATAGTAGAATACAGCCTATCCAGGGCTAGTTTGCTTCAACTGTATACATTTCACATTCTATTCACTCTAAGGGCTTTATAGCTAAATATGACTGTGAAGACTCAGGACTTAAGTTTTGAAGCTCAACTTATCTACTGCTTGCTTAATCTAACAAACTTGGTAGAGGCTGTCTGAAAAACTTGGTCTGAAAACCAGTTATACAACATGGTGACATGTGCCTGTACTTCCAGCTACTTAGGAGACTAGGGCAGGAGCATGGCTTGAGCCTAGGAGTTTGTGTCGAGCCTGGGCAATATGGTAAGACCCTGTCTGTAATAAATGAACAAATGAATGAATAGATAGATAGATAGATAGATAGAAGTAGATAAATAACACCAAGTATGGAAGGAACAATGACATGGCATTCTCCAACCAGTTGCATTTGCCCACAGAAAATGCTATGGTGTCCCAAGAGAAGTCATATTCACACTTGAATACTAAAGTCACACTTGAATCCTAAGTTTCCATTCCTATAACTTGAGTCTCTTCGCCCTTCTTTGCTCCTTTGACAGTCCCTAAACTATCTCCTGGAGTCAGTTTCATCCTCTTCTAATCCATTCTATAGGCAGCCTCTTGATTGCAAGTTTGATAGAAACGTGACATTAAAATCAGATGTTCCCAGTCTCCTACCTAAAGGAAAGGCTTCCAGGAACAGAAAGGACTATGTTATGCTGCGGGCATAAATGGTCCCCAAATCTAGTGACTTATAAAAACAAAGATGTATTATCTACAACCATATTATCTTTGATAAACCAGACAAAAACAGGCAATGGGGAAAGGATTCCCTATTTAATAAATGGTGTTGGGAAAACTGGCTAGCCATGTGCAGAAAGCAGAAACTGGACCCCTTTCTGACACCTTACACTAAAATTAACTCCAGATGGATTAAAGACTTAAACGTAAGACCTGACACCATAAAAACCCTAGAAGAAAATCTAGGCAAAACCGTTCAGGACATAGGAGTAGGCAAGGACTTCATGAACAAAACACCAAAAGCATTGGCAACAAAAGCCAAAATAGACAAATGGGACCTAATCAAACTCCACAGCTTCTGCACGGCAAAAGAAACAGTCACTAGAGTGAATCGGCAACCATCAGAATGGGAAAAAATCTTTGCAGTTTACACATCTGACAAAGGGCTGATATCCAGAATTTACAAAGAACTCAAACAGATTTACAGAAGAAAAACAAGCCCATTCAAAAATGGGCAAAGGATATGAACAGAAACTTTACAAAAGAAGACATACATGAGGCCAACAAACATATGAAAAAGTGCTCATCATCATTGGTCATTAGAGAGATGCAAATCAAAACCACATTGAGATATCATCTCACACCAGTTAGAATGGCGATCATTAAAAAATCTGGAGACAGCAGATGCTGGAGAGGATGTGGAGAAATAGGAACACTCTTACACTGTTGGTGGGAGTGTAAATTAGTTCAACCATTGTGGAAGACAGTGTGGTGATTCCTCAGGGACCTAGAAATAGAAATTCCATTTGACCCAGCAATCCCATTACTGGGTATCTATCCAAAAGACTATAAATCGTTCTACTATAAGGACACATGCACACGAATGTTCATTGCAGCACTGTTTACAATAGCAAAGACCTGGAACCAACCCAAATGCCCATCGATGATAGACTGGACTGGGAAAACGTGGCACATATACACTATGGAATATTATGCAGCAATCAAAAATGATGAGTTTGTGTCCTTTGTAAGGACATGGATGAATCTGGAGAACATCATTCTCAGCAAACTGACACAAGAACAGAAAAAGAAATACTGCATATACTCACTCATAGGTGGGTGAGAAAAATGAGAACACATGGACACAGAGAGGCGATCTACTATACACTGGGGACTGTTGGGGGAAATGGGGGAGGGACAGCGGCGGGGGCTGGGGGGGATAGCCTGGGGATGAGTACCAAGTGTGGGTGAAGGGGAGGAAGGCAGCAAAACACACTGCCATGTGTGTACCTATGCAACTATCTTGCACGTTCTGCACATGTACCCCAAAACCTATAATGCAATAAAAATTAAAAAACAAAAAAAACAAAGATATATTTCTCATTTACCCTCTCTGTCAGTTTTGAGCCATGGCAGGGAGAGGGGAGATGATGCCTTTTCAAATTCTTACTCAGGAATCAAGACAAGCCGTCACTATCTTGTCCAGCAGACAATGAGTGTGGAGGTGGCCGAAATATAGCAAATAGCAAAATCTCACGTGTATTAATTTGTTTTCGTATACTATAAAAAGCTGCCCGAGACTGGGTAATTTATAAAGGAAAGAAATTTAATTCAACATGGCTGGGGAGGCCTCAGGAAACTTACAATCATGACAGAAGGCAAAGAGGAAGCAAAGCACCTTCTTCACAAGGCAGCAGGAAGGAGAAGTGCTGAGCAAAGCGGGAAGAGCCCCTCATACAATAAAACCATGAGATCTCATGAGAACTTACAAGAACCGCATGAAGAAAATGGCCTCCATGATTCAATTACCTCTACTTGGTCTCTCCCTTGACACACAGGGATTATGGGGATTACAATTCGAGATGAGATTTGGGTGGGGACCCAAAACCTAACCATATAACCGCACTAGCTCTTAATGGCTTCGGCTGAAAAGTACTTCTACTTGCATTTTGCATGGCCAAATCAAGCTACATGGCCATGCCTGTTGGATGAACAGGGATGTGGAATCTGATCCTGGGACCAGGAGGAAAGACCTGAATACATTGGTGAACAGTATGAATAACTACACAGGCTAACGTTCTGGTTACCAAATCATTTGCCTTCTTTCTTACACAAAATACCCTCTCCCCTCAGGAACGTTTCACTGAGGCATGACACTAAGCTCAAAGTACAAGATCTCTGGGGTAATCTCTATGTCAGATCTGGATTCAGAACTAGACCATTCCAGCCCATTCTTTGTGCCAAGAGCCACATCCACTGTTCATTTCAAGAAAAATCTGCCTATTTGCTCTGCTTCTCTGCTTTCTCACTGCCTCCCTTTATTCTCAACTTAATCTACTGCATCTTGAACCAATCAAGTGTTAGTGGGAGAATCACGTTCTTATTTTCTTTTCCCTAAGATATTTGGCCCAATTGATAGGATTTGCTGGACCACATACTGGCAGGATCTTTATTAGAGATTCTTTAATCCATTCAAAGGTTTTTAGCAGATGAGATGATGGCTATACCTTTCATTTGACCCTTGCCCCAGATTGAGCTTTAATTGAGTTTTATTGCTCTATGACTTTATGGACTCTTACTTAGTATTTAGAGTTGAAAAGCAGATGCTTCTTCTAACCTTTCAAGTACTTGGATTCATGAGGCCCTCTATTTCTTTCCTTTTCTATTTGCAAACTGGCCAACTCTTTTCTGAGTTTATCTCATACTTATGATACCTTGCCAAGTGCAGCCCACAGCAACCTGTGCACCCTAATTGCATTCTGTTTTCCAACCTGTTCGCCTAAATGTGTATGTTCATTAGGGATGTAATATGCCTCCCACTGTAACCACAGGCAACAATTTGCCAAATGTTTACTGCTCTGGTGACATAGATCACTGTCTCCCCAGCCCCTGACTACAATTTCCTGGCTGCTCACTGCTGTTTGTGGAATTAGTGCCACATATTGTAGACTTGGGTTATGGTAGCTCCTAATTGAGGTTCCAGTTTCTATATTAGTGAGGATGGGCTGCATGTGCTGCAGTAACAAGTGTCCCTAAAATCCCAATATCTTAAAACTGCAAATACTTATCTCTTGCTTATACCACATGCCCGCTTCTGGTCAGCAGAAATCTCTGCCCCACAAAGCCCTTACTCAGGAAACCTTGCTCATGAAGACTTCATCATCTGAAATGGCTCCAGTACTCATACAAAGGAAGGCAAAGTGATAAATGTTACCTTGTCTGTCAAAGCCTTCCTTCTAGAGAGGCCCATGTGTCACTTCTAATCACATTGCTTCAGTCAAAATAAGACATAATGACCTTATCTGGCTTTAAGGGTGTGTGGAGTGTCATTCTACCAAGTTTCTGAAAAGGGGGAAAGGACTTGAAACATTTATCTCAACCCACACTACTGTTATTACTCCCTAATCCTCTCTTATGGGCTTCATGTTTTAAAAGACTTTTACCAGCAATACCGCATTTATTATGTAATAATTTGTCCACTGAAAATGTTCTAAGACTTACAGCTACAAATACAGATGTTCTTTAAATGATAACTAGATATTAAATACCAAAACTATCTAGGTAACCTTGTAGAAAATTAATGTACGATTCCTATTAGGCTGTATAAATTTATGAAAATAGCACAGGAACCGACATAATTACTTTTGTGACCCTAAAGATACAGATGCCATAGGAAAGCAGCCATTATTTGGTCTTTATCAAGTAACTTCCATGTGTAGAAGTTTCTCAGAAGAGGGAAATTAGCTGAAAGGGGAGGAAAGAGGACTTGCAAAGCCATCTTAATGTGCTTTATAATTTTGGTGGGCCCAGTTTATGACCCCCACTACCTCCACTGGCTCAAATGGACATGTCCTTCTGTGTGTTTGCCTTCTCTCCTCCTCTCTCTCTCACCTCAGATATTCTTACATGGAGATTAAAAACAACAGCCACCATCACTCTGAGCATTAAAGCCAGATGGACTCCACTGAAGCAGAGTAGAGTTGCAGTCATCTAAATTATTTTCTATTTGACGCTAACTTGAAAATGCTGCCACCTGACTACAGTATGTCTGCTTCCACACATTTCCAAATTTGCTTTATTCCATGTTTAGACTATCTCTGAGAAAATCCCAAGATCGGTCACTCAGATAGTGTTCGTCTGACATGACCTCTGAACATCACTGAACACAGCTAATCTATTATAAGACACCATAAAGCATACCAACATGTGCAGGGTAGAAGTTACAGCCTAATAGGAGAGAGAGCAAGAGGAAAAAAAAAGAGTCAAAGTGATATTCCAAAAAATGGTCAAAGCTTTCCATATTTGGTAAAATATTAATCTACATATTTAAGAATCTCAAGGAATTTCTTAATATCAATACCACACGAGGATTTCAATAAAAGATCTAAGTAGGTAGAAGAAAGAATCAGCAAACTTGAAGTGGGTCTCCTATTTGAGAATCCAAGAGAAATAAGAATAAGGAAAAATGAGCAAACCCTAAAATTTTTTAAGACACCATCAAGCAAACCAACTTTTGAAACACTTTCATCACGTGGCTTGAGACAACCCTCTGTCTTAAGTCTCCTCCGACCACCCCATCTACTTCTTCTCCATCTACTTTGCTGATTTCTCTGAATCCCCCTCTCCTCTTAGTGGTAGGATCCCTGGGGTTCCAGTCCAGAGGACTCTGGTCAATCTATACCCACTCCACAGGTAAATGCACCTGTCTGTCCTGGCTTGAGAAATCATCTCCACATTGAGAACTCCTACATCTCTGTCTCAAGCCCAGACTTCTCCTGTGAACTCCAGATTCCATCAAACTGCTGAACTGACATCTCCCCTTGAGTGTCCCATGGTCATCTCAGACTTAACAAAGTCAATACTGAAATTCTGGTTTCATCTCTCATATCCATCCCCCACCACCGAGTTCCCACCACCAACACATTTAAGGAAAAGAGAACTCTATCCTTCTCGTAACTCAGGCTATACACAAAAAAGCCATTCTTCTTGTGTCTCTTCCTTTCCCATGCTGCATGTAACCAATCTGGAAATTTTATTAGCTCTGTCTTCTTCAAAATATTAATATATCCAGAATCCAAACTCCTTATTACTTCTGCCTCCACAATCTGATCAAGCCACCATCTCTCACTTGGGTGATTGCACTGGCTTCCTGATAGGTCTCCTGTCCCCATCCTTGCCCTTGACATTCCATTATAATAATACAATAGCCAGGATGGACCTTTGAAAGTGAACTTGGATCAAGTCATGCCTCTGCCCAAAACCATCCAATAGTTCCCCTTTCCACTCAAGATAAAATTCTAAATCCCTCCCCTGGCCCACACAACTCTGTATGCTCATGCTCCCCTGTTACGTCTCTCACCTCTCCTCTTTCCACTCCCTGCCTCCTTCCCTGTGCTTGGATTACACTGGCCCCCTGAATGTCCCTCAACCTTGCTAATCACTCTGTCGTCTCAGGACTTCTCACTTACCATTCCAATTTCCGCACAGTTCCCTTCTTTGCTTCTCTTAGGTTTCTGCTCATCCATAAGCTCATGACCTTCTCAGCGTGATTTTGTCTGATGATCCCACATACAACACTAATCACCTCTTCCCCGACACGGTTCCCTGTCCCGCCCTCCATCCTGCTTTATTGCCTCTGGAGCACTCATAGTACATAGTTATTGTTGATCTGTTTGTCATGGATCTCCTCCTATCCAACGTCAGCTCCATGAGAGCAAGCTCTTTGACTGTTTGGTTCAATATCCCCAGCTCCTAGAATGGTGCCAGAGTTAGTGCTTAGTAAACACTTGTGCAGTGATTGAAGAAGTGTGTTGGCTCAAGTTAATAGGTGTGCCTCAAGGAATTATTTAAAAAGATAAAATATTAATGTTTCCAAAGGATGATCTTCTTTTCATAAGTTAGACTCGCTTTAAGGTTATATATAATACAATGTCACTGTCACTGACTTGTCTTTCAGTGTGTTCTCTCTAATGATAGAGAAAGGTAGAATTATAGCCAGCAGGTTGGAACCCCCTGACTACTCACCTCCTGAGCTCCGACCACCCTGGACCCTGCTTATCAGTCCCCGACACGCTGTCTCTTCCCATCGTTTCTGAAGCCCCTACCTGGAATGCCCAACCCACCTCATTTGCTCTGGTGAATTCCCTCTCATTCCCCTAGCTGTCCTCAGTTTCTCCCTTGTCTGTTCTCCCTTGGAGATAAGCTTCTGTCTCTACTCTCCTATTAGACTAATAATGTACAAGCTTGCCTTTCTCAATACCTAGAGTCTAATTCTTTAAGAACTGTGTTTTATTCATGCTTTATTCCCCAAAGCCTCTTTTTTAAAAATATATTTTATAGTACTTTAGGTTCTGGGGTACATGTGCAGATTATGAAGGATTGTTTCATAGGTGCATACATGGCAATGTGGTTTGCTGCCTCCATCCCCCGTCACCTATATCTGGCATTTCTCCCCATTTGATCCCTCCCCATCCTCCCTACCCCATGCTGCCCCTCCCCTAGGCCCCCTCCACAGACCCCAGTGTGTGATGCTCCTCTCCCTGTGTCCATGTGTTTTCATTGTTCAACACCTGCCTATGAGTGAGAACATGAAGTGTTTGATTTTCTGTTCTTGTGTCAGTTTGCTGAGAATGATGGTTTCCAGATTCATCCATGTCCCTACAAAGGACATGAACTCATCGTTTTCTATGGCTGCATAGTGTTCCATGGTATATATGTGCCACATTTTCCCTGTCCAGTCTATCGTCGATGGGCATTTGGGTTGGCTTCAGGACTTTGCCATTGTAAATAGTACCACAATGAACATACGTGTGTACATATTTTTATAACAGAATGATGTATAATCCTTTGGATATATACCAAGTAATGGGATTGCTGGATCAAATGGAATTTCTATTTCTAGGTCCTTGAGGAATCACCACACTGTCTTCCACAATGGTTGAACTAATTTACACTCCCACCAACAGTGTAAAAGTGTTTCTATTTCTCCACATCCTCTCCAGCATCTGTTGTCTCCAGATTTTTTTCTTGAACACAAGTGCCCATCAGTTAAGATTTGGTGAATTAAAAACCTGGAAAGTTGTGGTAGACTGACTCCTCATCTTTGCTATTGATGACCCTTTCCTGAGACCACTATTTAGTCAAAGAGAATGGGCTATGATCAGCCCCACGGTGTCCTTTGTAGAAACACTGACCACACATTCTCGATACTAAATTCACAGGTGGCTGAGGGAAAGGATCCCCTCTCACAGACCATGGAAAAATAATTGTGCCTACATGAGAATGCTTCAAGAAGGGGGAATTTAAATAAGATGGTCTTGCTAAGTTATCTGGAAGTGAATCTTTCAGAATAAAATTACATTAGCATTGGCAATTCTAATATCTAAGCTTATAGATCACTTGTTTTTTCCCTTGTGAATAATTTTCGTATGTTTAACGAACAAAAATGTCTGTGGCTCATGTAATGGAAATAGCGTTTGATACTTTTCACCCATATAGACAGGGTGGAAAAAAATCACCTCTTTCCTCCCCCATGGAATAATAATTTCAGCCTCCAGCAAAGTCCATACTACCCCTAGTCTCTTCTAGTTCTTTTCTGTCCTTATCAGAAAGTTCCTTCTCCCACCAATCTCTTTTCTTTAGCTACAGTAGATTAAAGTGATATGCATGTGTGAATTTAAGAAGAGCTATATTGCTATATTTACCATGCTCTTCCATTTTCTTCTGCATATCCTCTCTGTTCTCAATTCCCCTCTCCTTCTAAAACTTCTCTTACTTTGTAAAGTCTCTTACATGTGTGTGTCATACACATGTCTTGCTGACTTAAGAAGCTCTAAGAATACTTCAGAAGACATCCCTAACTGAACAAAAACCCTCCAGATTCCATGTACATGTGGGTGAATCAAAGGGTTGTGCCTTTATCAAGATATTCCTATACGATTGTATCTCCTTAGACGGTACATTGTGCAAAATCTGTTGGGAGGGTGACATGTTTAAGAGAAACAATAGCAAAATAATGACTCAGAGGAAAATAAGTACTCAGGATGTGAAAGGATATAGAACTCATACTCGGTACTTTTATGGATGCAAGAATAGATACAACTCAAACTACCTTCACCAAAAGAAAAATTTTAATGATTCAGATGAACAAGCAATTTAAGTGTATTACCAGTTTCAGGTGGACTTAGAGCAAGTGCTAGAACAATATTGTCAGAAATCCTCTCTCCCATTCTCTCTGCTCTGCTGACTCCTTTGCTGGAGTTAGTTTCAGGGATGTTTATCCCACAAGACAATGAGATGGCCACTAACCACGCTGAGCCTGTAACCTACTAGATTAGTGGCTCCAGTAGAAGGAGGTCATCCAGGAAAATGTTCCATTGGCTTAGCTTGGGGGCTGTTTGCATCACTGTGACCAGGGGAAGGGGCTGATGTCAGCACCACCTACGACACATAAACAGAGTGTGTGGGAGGAGATGGTCCCCGAAAGGAAATTCAGGGTGTTCTAACCAGAAGAGGGAATGAATGTTATCGGACAACAATGAGAAATATCTGCTATATCATTTCATAAGAAGAAACATTGAATACGTTGGAGAAGACTTGGCAGGGACATGATTCTCAGATCTAAAATGTGGATGTATAATTGGATGATCTGGGAAGAGGACAGCAGAACTGGGATCAGTGGGTGAGCCAGATCTCCCACTCCAAAGACCGTGTTGGTCCCTCTACACCTTGTCAAGCTATACAACCAGACAGTAAAAAGTATAACCAGACAGACCTAAGGTTGAAGCCCAACCGTGACTCTCAGTCACTCTGCCCACTTATTTAACTTTCTTAAATGCCAGCTTCTCCACAAGTCAAAGGATCATTGGAAGGAAAAAGATAAGCCTGTGTTGGGTTACAGCCATCTCAGTGCAAAGCACTGGGATTCATTGCTCAACAGGCATTGGTCCCCCTACCTCTTTCCTTCCTTTCTAACATGTTTTATAATTTTGTTTTGGGATTGTCTTCTAGGATGGAAGAGTCTGATTTCATAAAACAGGCAATTAAAGAATTCCTAACACTTTCTAAAGCTTTCAAATCATATGCACTAATCAGGATAGGGTATTGCCAGTTCAGAACACCTGGAAGCTGCTCGGGGCACACTCAGCTTTAGACAGCTGTGTGGGTTCTCTCTGAATCTGTTAGAGTAGCACTTCTGCAGTGTGGAAGCAAAGGAAGCTCCAGAGTAAGTGGGAAGAATCATGTTAGATGGGCACTGGGAGGCAAAGGGAACACAGCTGCAGAACTGGAATTTTTGTTGTTGTTGTTGTTTTTTACCTGTTCTTATTAAACACATAGAGAATTAATTCATCTACTGTGGAAGATGAGTAATTGCAGTCAAAGTAGCTACTGTCCATTCTCCCAATGCTCTTATCCCTTTCCTTTTCTCACTTTAGGATTCCCCAACCTACTATTAGCTAATCAGAAAAGTGAGACTCCCAAAATCCCAGCTGTGCCAGTGGGGAGAAGCAGCATTTTATTAAAATGGTTCCTCCCTGCCAGACCACACTCTCTCCCATTAATCCCTTAGAAATTTCACTGCATATGTCAGAAGAAAAATGAAGACCATTTATTTGACCTGCACTAATGTGCAATAAGACCAATTCAGGACTTTCCTTTGGAAAGCCAGATTTGCCATCAGGGACTGTATCTCTCTGTTTTGCAACAATATAAATACATGTATGTGGCCATCATAGTCTTTCAGAAGGTACCAGGCATTTGGAAACAAAATACCCTAAGTACTGATGAGTGGGGGGATAGTTATATAGATTGTGCTACACACATACACAGGAACACTATGGAACCATTACAAAGAATAAAACAAAACTGTATGTGTGATATATCACTACCTAACAAGTTCAACCTACAGAACAGTAATAGTTTATTTAGGATATATATAGTTTCATAAGAAAAAGTGCATGCACATATATTGATATGTTGGTGTATGTACACAGAGGAATAGTAGAATCCCCCAATGTTAGCTGGGTCCATGGCTTCCTTGAATAAAGACTACAATTCCCAGAACTCCTTGCAGCTAAGATTTGCCCAATGGTGTGAGCATAAGAGATGTGCTACTTCCGGGCCTTGTTTTTAAATGGAATAGGAATGTCCTGGTGTCCCCTTTTATCTCTGCTGTAGACATGGTGGTTGACTCTTGCATAGCATGCAAAAAAAAGAGATTGTACTGGGAAACAGTGAGCTAGAAGGGGCCTGAATTTCCAAGTGAGAGGCATCCATTACTGCATGGAGAGCCCACCCTTAGGCTGTGATATGGGAGAGAAATCAGCTCCTGTCTTTTACATGCACCTGTGTTGTGGAAATCTCTTTGTTAGCGCAATTGGCTCCATCCTCATATGAGCAAGAGAGTCCCCAAAGAATTAACAGTAGTTTTTGAGATATTGACAGTAGTTTCTGAGCTATGGCATTAGAAGTGAGAAGAGAGGGATTCTTACTGATTTTTATTATTATTATTATTTATTTATTTTTAAATTTTTTATTGCATTTTAGGTTTTGGGGTACATGTGCAGAACGTGCAAGATAGTTGCATAAGTACACACATGGCAGTGTGTTTTGCTGCCTTCCTCCCCTTAACCGACTGATTTTACTTTTATATCTTAATGCTGCTATCTGTAAATGTTGCAATAATATGTTTCATTTGTTAATTTTCTTGGACCTCAGGTGTCAAAACTGGGTTAATAATAAATAAGCTGTGGCTTGTAATACACTTTTATCACTGGTCCATAAAGGGGCCTCTTTTATTTAGTTAATTGATTTTTTTTCTCTTCTTTAAAAAATAATAAGCACCGTCTATCTGCCCCAACAACAAAAACCAGGACCTTCATCTAACCATATGCTGCTATCCACCCCACCGCATCCCCCACTTCCCCCTACTTGGAATAAATAACCATTCTTCCAAATTCCATCATTCCCTTGCTTTTCTCCTTGTATATATTTTATTGCATTTATATGCATGCTTTAAATGCCTATTTTTAAATGTTAGTTGGCTTTATATTTATAAAGAGAATATTATGCTATATATTAAATTTTTACAAGTTTTTTTTTAACTTAATATTATATTTCTAAGATCTGTCCATGTATTTTGCAAATTTATGTAGTTCTGGAGTTGACAGTTTCTGTAAAGGACCAGAAAGGAAAAATTTTAGGCTCTGCAGACGAAATACAGTCTCTATCACATGTTCTTCTTTTTTATTTTATAACTTTCAAAAAAATGTAAAAGCCATTCTTAGCCTGCAGACCCCACAGAAATTGGGCCACGTAGTTTGTCGACCCTGGCTCTGGTTCATCAGTTTTGATTGCTGTATCATATTAGCTAGACCATGCTTTATTAATTAATTCTTCCGTGAGCGATGCTTGGTCTATTTTTAGGCTTTTGATGTTGGGCAGAGTATATTCACAGTATCTTCTGGTATATGTGAATCAAAGTGTCTTTGAGAAGTTCTCCAGTAGGTACAGACTTGCTGAGTCATGGGAGATGGAATGTCCATCTTTGGGGATGATGCTGAAGACTGAGGGCAGCGTTTCAGGGACAGCAAATGCCCATCAATGCGTACTATGCTGTGCCCAGCACACTGTGACCTCAGAGGCTCTGATGTTCGACATTTGCTGCCTCTGAAGACTTACCTGACTGTGCTCCATGTGGTTCTTCTGCTGCTCACCATTCTCATCTAGCTCTTTTGTGGACTTGTTTCATTTTTGTGCCCTCGTGTCCCAGCCTGGACATAATTCCTTCCCAGTTACGTTCAGTAGCAGCACCTTAACTGCACCTCCTACGGAACAGTTAGTGTGAATGTGGCCTCCCACACTAGACTTGGACTCCAACGTCTGGGCTCTGCCAGTTTCTAGCTGTTTGGCCTTGGGCAAGTCACTTCGCATGAACTTGTGTTTCTACACCTGAGGGAGCTGTGAGAATTCCTGTGCCTTTGTTCATGATATGGCAGCAAAGAAGAGGAAGTCACTCACAGGTGCTCAGCAAAACTGAAATTGAAAGGAAGGGTTTCTTTCGCTTGTTTGTGTTTTCTTTTTAGGTTCTGGGGTACATGTGCAGGTTTGTTACATAGGTAAACGGGTGACACGGTGGCCTGCTGCAGCTATCAATCCATCATCCACATATTAAGTCCAGAATGCATTAGCTGTTTTTCCTTATGCTCTCCCTACCCCCATCCCACTCCCTGACAGACCCCAGTATATGTTGTTCCCCTCCCTGTGTCCATGTGTTCTCATTGTTCAGCTCACACTTGTAAGTGAGAACATACGGTGTTTGGTTTTCTGTTCCTGCGTTAGTTTGCTGAGGATAATGGCTTCCAGCTTCATCCATCTCCCTGCAAGGGACGTGATCTCATTCCTTTTTATAGCTGCACAGTATTCCATGGTGTATATGGTACCACAGTTTCTCTATCCAGTCTATCATTGATAGGCTTTTGGGTTGATTCCATGTCTTTACTATTGCGAATAGTGCTGCAATGAACATACATGTATATGTATCTTTGTAATAGAATGATTTACATTCAAAAGGAAGTTTAAATAAGAACTGGAGAAATGACAGCTGCTCCAGCATGATGGACAGCCCTTCAGGGCCCTGGTGCCAGACTCTGTGCCACTCTACTTCTCATTCATCATCAAGCAACTTTTGAGCACCTACTGTTTGCCACACTATTCTAGGTGCTTGGAATGTGGCAGGGAATTAAACAGAGATCCCTGCCCTGGAGGGGCTGATACTCCGGTGTAGAGAAAGAAAACAAAATCAATGAACAGAATAAATGAGAAAAGTAAACAACTCATGGTAATGAGTACTTAGAAAAGAGAAAGCGCGTGGACATGGATTAGGGCTGCTGAGAGAGGCTGGGGGTGTTGCTTGTTAAATAAGGTGGGTAGAGAGGACTTCAGTAAGGTGGTGGGATTTGGAAATATTTGAAGAGGTGAGGTGTGGGTGTCTGAGGGAGGTGTTCCAGCAAAGAGAAAAGTGGACAAAGGCCACAGAAACGTGGCTTCCCCTGGATACTTCCTAAAGCCCCTTGAGTAAGGGAGAGGGAAGCACTGAAGCCATCATAAAGCCAGGTCACAAAGGAGGTGTGGCCATCAAAAGCACTTTCATTTTCACTCTACAGGAAATGAAAAGTTGGCTGGCCTGGAGCAGTGGCTCATGCCTGTAATCCCAGCACTTTAGGAGGCCAAGGTGGGCAGATCACCTGAGGTCAGGAGTTCTAGACCAGCCTGACCAACATGGTGAAACTCCGTCTCAACTAAAAATACAAAATGAGTCAGGCATGGTGACACATGTCTGTAATCCCAAATACTCCAGAGGCTGAGGTAGGAGAATTGCTTAAACCCATGAAGCAGAGGTTGCAGTGAGCCAAGATCATGCCACTGCACTCCAGCCTGGGCAACAGAGCAAGACTCCATCTAAAAAAAAAAAGGAAGTGGGAAGGCAGCATAAAGGAGGCATGGTCATCATAAGGACTTACTTTCCCCATCAGGAAAAGGGAAGTCAGGGTTAGGAGCAAAGGAGCCAAGTGATGAGGTGCAACTGGCTGAAGATTGGGCTGAGATCAGGAAATCTGCTTTCAAGTTCACTCAGGGGACTATTGGCAGAAGGTGAAGTTCCTTGTAACATGGACCCCTTTGTGGGTTTATGCATGACATGGCAGCTGACTTCCCCTGGAGAAACAGAGGCAGAGAGACAGACAGATACAGGACAGACAAATGCAGAGGGAGACAGAGACACAGATAGATGAGAGAGAGAGAGAGAGAGAAAAAACCACAAATTCAGAGAGAGAGAGAAATAGAGAGGAAGGCACAGAAAGAGACAAAGAGAGACACAGAGACCAACAGTGAGAGAGTGACACAGATAGACGGAGGCAGACACTGATGTGGTTTGGGTGTTTGTCCCTCTGAGTCTCATGTTGAAACATGATCCCCAGTGTTGGAGGTGGGGTCTGCTGAGACATGTTGGTTGGGCCATGTGGCAGATCCCTCATGAATGGCTCAGTGCCCTCCCCGTGGTGATGAGTGAGTTCTTGCTCTGTGAGTTCACAAAATAACTGGTTGTTTAAAGAAGGCTGGCATGTCCTCCTGTTTTTTTGGAGACAGAGTCTCACTCTGTCACCCAGGCTGGAGTATATTGGCATGATCTCTGCTCACTGCAACCTCTACCTCCTGAGCTAAAGCGATTCTCTTACCTCAGCCTCTCAAGTAGCTGAGACTACAGGCATGTGCCACCACACCCAGCTAATATTTGTATTTTTAGTAGAGATGGGGTTTCACCATGTTGGCCAGGCTGGTCTCAAACTCCTGACCTCGGGTGATCCTGTCTCAGCCTCCCAAAGTGCTGCGATTACAGGAGTGAGCCACTGTGCCTGGTCCCTCCTCTTTCCCTCTCTCTGGCCATGTGATGCACCTGCTCCTCCTTCATCTCCTGTCATGATTTTAAGTTTCCCGAGGTCCTCACGGAAGTCAAGCAGATCCTGGCATCATGCTTGTATGGCCGCAAAACTGTGAGCCAAATAAACCTCTTTTCTTTATAAATTACCCAGCCTCGGGCATTTCGTATAGTAAAGCAAAACAGACTAATACAAACATCTACCATACAAAGAGAGAAATTGAGAGAGAGAGACAAGGAGGCAGAGATTCAGAGACAGATGGACGGGGAGTCTCTCACTTCTGCTTTATTCTGTTGGTTGGAGCAAGCCACTAAGTGGAGCCTACATGCAGCAGGAGGAGACAGACAGCACAATGGAAAGCATACCAGAGCTGGGGACCATTGGAAACAATCTAGAGCAAAGAAGACAAGGGTAAAAACCAGAGAAATTGGTCAGAAGTCTCCTGCAGCAATTGCCTCTCACCATGGAAGCAGCAGCAGAGGAGAGAGAAGTGCTAGGTATATTTGGGGTGAGTTCTTACCAACAGGATTTCCTGACTTGTTAGATGTGAAGTATGTGAGTAGGTAATGGGGGAAGGATTGCTCCAAGGCTGTTGGCCTGAGTAACTGAAGAATGGAGACTACTAACCTGTCTCTATGGATTTTCTATTCTAGATATTTCATATAAATGAAATCATACAATATGTGGCTTTTATGTCTGGCTTCTCCCACTTGGTGTATTTTCAAGGTGCATTCATATTGCAGCATGTATTAGTACTTCATTCCTGTTTATGGCTGAATAATATTCCATCATATAAATATATCACTTAGTCTTTCTCTATTCTTTAGTTGATGAACATTGGGTTGTTTCCAGTTTGGGGCTAAAACAGAGGATGATGCTATGAACATCTATGCATTCAAATTTGATAGTTTTCACTTTTTCTGAGTATATACCCTGGAGTTGAATGGCTGTGTCATATGCTAATTCTATGGTCAACTTTTTGAGAAATCACCAAACTCCTTTACACAGCAGCTGCACATTTTACATTCCTGCCAGCAATTTACAAAAGTCCCAATTTCTCTACCTCTTCATCAACACTTGCTATTGTCTTTTTTACTTTACCCATTCTTGTGGTTGTAAAGTAGTATGTCACTGTGGTTTTGATTTGCATATCTCTCATGACAAATGATGTCACACATCTTTTTTTGTGCTTTTTGCCCATTTATATTTTTTGAAGAAACGTCTATACAAGTCCTTTTCCCATATATAAAATTTCTTCTTTGTCTCTGTTGAATTGTAAGTTTTTTATATAACCCAATACTACATTCTTATCAGATATAGGATTTGCAAATATTTTCTCTCATTCTGTAAGTTATCTTTTCTCTATCTTGATAGTGTCCTTTGGTGTGCAAAGTTTTTAATTTTTATGAAGTCCAATTAATTTACTTTTTTATTGCTTATCTGGACAGACTATAAATACTTATCCAAGTAAAAATGCAGTAGCATTATCAGAAGGAGGTGAGAATAGATTCCAAGTGGGAAAAATAACAAACAGCCACTGCAATTAGCAACTTCACAGGTTGTGAGACAATTTAAATGAGATTACAATACCAAGCCCTTAGCACAGAGCGAATGCCTGGTAATTGTTAGTGCGTATTATTTGAAGCTAGCACAGGTGTTTGATATGTAATTTTGAAAGGAATAAATATGGTGCAGGCAGGTGCCACAGCTCTTCCTCTTGGTCTCCGTCCAGAGCAACCCCGGATCATCTGTGGAGGGAAGGCTGAAGAAAAATGCTATTGAAAGCATCCATACTGCAAAAGAATGTGAATGGTTTTAACTGTTCCTCCTTTCCTTGACATGGCAATAGTTTAAAAGTTTAGTCTTTAGGGAGGAAAATATGTTTAGGATCCTGAATTTACAAATACTAGTTTCCTCAATAGGTCTTATACATTGTGAACACTTGAAGCTGAGTTTTAGATGCATGTAAACAGAATCTGAAACCCCCAAAATTGTCCTTCATTGTTTCTGTTTTAATTCTGGGGCAAGTAGCTATTGGTTCACTTTTAAGAGAAGCCTCCTTGGCCAGGTGTGGTAGCTCATACTGGTCATCTCAGCACTGGGAGGCCAAGGTGGGAAGATCACCAGAGGTAAGAAATTTGAGACCAGCCTGGCCAACATGGCAAAATGCCATCTCTACTAAAAATGCAAAACTTAGCTGGGCATGGTGGCACGCACCTATAATACTACCTACTCGGGAGGCTGAGGCAGGAGAATTGGCTGAATCTGTGAGGCTGAGGTTACAGTGAGCTGAGATAGATTGCAACACTGCACTCCATCCTGGGTGACAGAGCAAGACTTTGTCTCAAAAAGAAGAAAAGAGAAGAAAGAAGTCTCCTTTGTCTGAGTTGATGCTGCTGTCACTCTTGGGTTTCTCTGCAGTGTTCATTGGACTATCTTCTTTGCTTATTGAAGGTGATTTTATCTACCTTTCCTTGAGTAACTAAATCATTCTGGTGAGTATGGGACCCCTGGCAACCCTCCAGAGAGAGAATCTCAATCTGCCTAAGCCAATCAAAGAGGCTGGTCTCTCTTCTGATCCAGTGATGGTTTAGGAATGGTACTGACCCTCTTCTGGTTAAAAACATGTAAACAGGCTGGGCACAGTGGCTCATGCCTATAATCCCAACACTTTGGGAAGCCAAGGTGGGTGGATCACTTGAGGTCAGTGTAAGATTTATTTATTGCCGAGGTTAAATGAGGAAACTGAGGCAAGCCTAAGAAAGTGAAAAGTTAATTTATTCAGCTCCTGGGTGACCTTCAGTGGTCCAAGGGGTGGGGCAGAGAAGTCACGCCCAGCTGTTCAGGACGTGGGGTTTTATGGGGAGGGCAGGCAATTGATTGGCTACTGGGGAAACAAAGAGAAGGCATTTCTATTGGCTGTTGAGGAGCAGGAAGTACATGGAGTTAAAGTAGGAAGTACATGAAACTAGCTGCCATTGGTAGGTGGGCGGGACCTTGGGTATGTGGGCCTGCTAGGGGCATACGGGGCAGGCTGTTACTGGGCAGGGTACAGTGGGGCTTCTTTAAAAAAATTTTTCTGCAGGGTTTTTTAACAGCGGGCTGGAGGTTGGATGCATAATTTAGTGCTGAGTGTGGGCTTGGGCATGGTATGCAGAGGCGGGTGCGGGGAAGCTATGTGGGGAAGCCAGATAATGAGCCCGGTGATGATGCAGTTATCAGGCACAGAGAGTGATAAACATGTCTGTTTGACTCTCGGCAAGGCAACTGGCCTTACAGTCAGGAGTTTGAGACCACCCTGGACAACACAGTGAAACCTCATCTCTACAAAAAAAAAAAATCCAAAAAAATTAGCGAGGCATGGCAGTGAGCACCTATAGTCCCAGCTACTCAGAAGGCTGAGGCAAGAGAATCGGTAGACCTTGGGAGGCAGAGGTTGCAGTTAGCCAAGATCGCACAACTGTGCTTCAGCTTGGGCAACAGAGCAAGACTCCATCTTGGAAAAAAAAAAAAAAAAAAAAGAGAAAGAAAAGAAAACAGGTGAACAAAAGCCTGCTTTGTGTCTCCTGGGAAAGGTGTCCTCAGAAATAAAACAGAGGCAATGGAAGGAAATGCTCCTTTTCTTGCTGTATGTCATCATGTCTACGGGCAAAGCCTGAAACTGCTGTAGCCAACTTGGTGATCCCAAGAGGAGTCCATTGTGTTCAATCTGGCAGTGCAGGGAACACCTGGGTCTTCTGTTGGTGTCGTTGAGCAATTACCCAATTAGAGATTTATCCCATCTTCAGACTTCTCAGTGCATTAGTGAGATGAAAAATGTCCTTTCTGCTAAGCACACTTTTAATTGAGTTTTATGTTGCTTGTAGCTAAAAGTACGCTGAAGGATGCATCTTTCAGAAAGGACCCACATAGGAGAGCCATGGTGGGAGGGGACACCCACCTAATTGGGCATATTGCTGAATCAATCCTTGGGACCAATGTGATGAAGATGGGGCAAGTAGCTACTGGTTCATTTTTAAGAGAAGCCTCCTTGGCCAGGTGCAGTGGCTCACACCAGTCATCTCAGCAATGGGAGACCAAGGTGGGAGGATCACAGTTTGATTTCCCAGAGACTCCGAAAAAGAAAAACAAAATCAACAAAACTCTCCTCATTTTTGTGGGGATTCATAGACAAACAAGATCAGACATGAGAAAGAGAGAGAGTGAAAGGAAGGAGACTGGATTCTTTATAAAGTAAGAAAAGAAATAACACAAAAAGAAAAAAGATAAAAACAGACATTCAAAGCTCCCAAATGCTATCATCCCTCAGGAAACACTCTGTTCTCATTATTTAAATGGGGAAAAGAAAAAAGCAGCCAAAAAATAAATTCTTGAACCACTATAGACCCTGAGCACATTAATTCTCTAATAAATATGAATTAAATCTCTCCTATGTAGTAGGCATAGGAGAGGAGAGAAATTCAAATGGGTGGAACAGAGCATTCATCAGAGTTCTCTGGAGAAACAGAACCAGTAGGATGTGTAGATGCATCAAAAGAGACTTATTAAGGAACTGGCTCATATGATGACAGGTGCTGAAAAGTCCCAGGATCTGCAGTCAGCAAGCTAGACAGGCAGGAGAGCTGATGTTTCTGTTCAAACCCTAAGGCAGGAAAAAAAAACTGATGTCTGACCTCAAGGCAGTAGGAATTCCCTCTTATAGGGGTTGGGGAAGTCAGCCTTTTGTTTTATTGAAGTATTTAACTGATTGAATGAGCCCCATCCACATTAAGGAAGGCAATCTGCTTTATTTAATTTAGCAATTTAAATGTTAATTTTATCCAAAAACACCCGTAGGGCAATACCTAGAATAATGTTTGACCAGATATCTGGGCACCCCATGAGCTAGTCCAGTTGACAAGTAAAATTAACTATCACAAGTAGCAACAGCTTTTTTCTGAAAATACAGCCTTTCCTTCCTTCCTATGAGTTACCCTTAAACCCTTAACTTCTTATCATATTAGCAAACTCCACCCAGTTTGCTACCTATCTTTCTTATCTTGCTACTTCAAGCAGCTCTGCCACCATGCTTCACCTTGAAATTCCCCAGGTCTAGTTTTCTGTGGAATTTAGCATTACAGTGAACACATTTACATATCTGTGTGTTTCCTATTTTTTGTTATAGAACACGTAGCTTATAAAATCACAGACACGGGAAGCAGAGTGAAGGGTCTTCCATCAGTACACTGGGTTAATATGCTTTGTGTGTTCTGAGTATCCACACTGTGTGAGGGTTGTTTCTTGCTTCATTAAGTTGCTGGCTTATTGGAAGCTATTTCTTATTTATCTTTGGGTCCCCTGTGCCCTATTTCTGTGCTTTGCACAGAGCAGACATTCAGGAACTATTTGTTGATTTGGATATTAAGCTATGTGTTTCTTTTGAGAAGATCACTTTATATAACCAAGTTATATTGCCCCCCAGAGCTTTGAAAATATTTTAGTAAGTCTCTGTTTTAGTAAGCCACTGGATGTCAGCCTGGTAAAGTTGAGAGGTTGAGGGCACAGACTTGGAAATTGCAACCATTTGGGTGTAACCCCTGGTTTTCACAGTTACTGAGTTAAGTCAGCCATGTTTCTTAACCTCTTTAAGCCTGAGATTATTTTTCTGCTGTAAGGAAAAATGTGTGTTTCAGTGCCAAGCTATGCGTTGCCTCAGAGACACCTCTGCAAGTTATCTGAGTCTAATCTTACGTAAGTTGTAGATAACTGATAACAAGGCACAATGTCTGTAGACACGCAAATTCTGTTCTGTTCTGTGGAAGTCCACAGAATGAGCCACTTTTGCCTCCATTTGCCATTTATTCCAGCGTCCCTGATCTATACATGTGTCTGTTTTTTGACTTCTCGTTTGGACCATTATAACATTTACTTGGTTTCTTCATTATGAATAAAATAAAAATGTTTATCAGATGTTCATCTTATATCTGCATAAGGGTCATGGTTTTCCTTATTTTTAAAAAAGATTAGCCTTTACAGCACTGCTCTGTAACATGGGGAAAAAATGCTGATGAATTCGAGTGTGAGTGATCAGATGTGATATGCACCTGCACTGGATACTCCTTGCTCCATTCTCTAGAACACAGGTAGAGCAATCCTGTTGAATCCTAAGTCAGATCCTAGACTCAGGGTGCTACAGTGGCTCCCAGTGCACGCAGTTTCTGATGTACTCCCTGGGATCTCACAGCACCATCTTTGTGTCCCACTTACCCTTCCTTCACTTCTCTCTGGCCACACAGGCCTCTTGGCTGCTCTGCAAACACACAGGGTTGCTCCTGCCTCAGGACCTTGGCACAGGCTGCTCCCTCCACCTGGGTTCCTGTTTCCTCACTCATCCACACAGCTGATCCCTCACTTCCTTCAGCTCTTTACTCAGATGTCACCTCTGCAGGGGGGCCCTCCTAGCATCTGTATAGAATTCCAATCTACCCACTTCCCAACCAACACCTCCTCTTCCCATGTTCTGCCTCAGTCTCCTTAATACTTACCACTTCCTGGCAATCTAGTTTTGTGGTGGTTGTTTTCTTTAAGCCCGTTTTGAAAATTATTTTTAATTTTACTTTTATTTTGCGTTCAGGGGTACATGTGGATATTTGTTACATAGGTAAACTTGTGATATGGGAGTTTCAGATTATTTTGCTGTACAGATTATTTTGTCACCCAGGTATTAAGCCTAGTACCCATTAGCTGTTTCTCCTGATCATCCCCACCCTTCAATAGGCCCCAGTGTATATTGTTCCCAATATACACTGTGTGTTCTCATCATTTAGCTCCCACTTATAAAAGAGAATGTGTGGCATTTGGTTTTTCTATTCTTGTATTAGTTTGCTAAGGATAATGGCTTCTAGCTCCATCCATGTCCCTGTAAAGAAAATGATCTCATTCTTTTTTATGGCTGCATAGTATTCCGTGGTATATATGTTCCACATTTTCTTTATCCAGTCTCCCATTAATGGGCATTTAGGTTGATTCCATGTCTGTGCTATTGTGAATAGTGCTGCAATGAACATAGTGTGCATGTGTCTTTATTTTAGAAAGATTTCTATTCCATTGGGTATATACCCAGTAATGGGATTGCTGGGTTGAGTGGTATTTCTATTTTTAGGTCTTTGAGGAATTGCCACACTGTCTTGACAATCTATATCATACTAATTTATGGCATGTATTCTTGCTTTCTCACTAGCATATATGAGGGCAGGGATTTTACTATCGTGTCCTCTGCCGTATTCTCAGTGCCTAGAACAATGTCTTGCAGGGAGTAGGCCTTCAGTAAATGAATGCTATGAGGTCATTTGCATCCAGTGCTGAACCCAATGCTTGGCATGTAGAAAGGGCCCAAAAAATGCCGAATAAGGTGAGGAGGAAGGAAGATTGGGAGAGGATGTGGATTCCTTAAGAGATGATGAGACAGGAAGCAAGTCAGCACATTGAGAAACACCTCCTGGGGGCCGTCAGAGGGAAGATTCTGAGGGAGCTGCACTTGTTCTTCTCAGATGAGGTTTTTCATTAGCTTGTGTCCATTAAACTCTTGTAGGTACCTGGCACATTCCATATCCCACCTAGTGCTGTTTTCTGTTGGAAGTCAAAATTGTCTATTTGGGAGAGCATTGATAGTTGAGGGTGGGATGGGGAAAATATCGAGGCAAAAGGATCAGAAAGATGATTTGAGCCCACTTCACACGTTTTCCTGCCACACTCAAGCAATTTAGGAAAATTGGCACAAATAAATGGAGATTACTTTCCACTGAAATGCTTGATTGCAGAAGTGAAAGATAATTTTTCCTTGGTGGAGGGCTATGCAGGGGAAGGTCAGCCAACGCAGCTGTATATGGTGGAGCTCCACGATGATCTTCCAGTTGTGCGAACTCTGGCTGCGGGGTTTCCTGCCTCCCTGTGGCACCATGTGCGATGCTTTTAAAAACCTCAGGCCATTAACCAGCTGCCCTCAGAGAGGGTCATCATCTTGGCCCTGACAACTCTACTTTTGAAAACCATGTTTGATTTTTATTGATTCAGATTAGAACCTGAAATCAATACGAAACTGAATTTTGTGCCTAAAATGGTTTGCAAACAAGTCAAATTTTTTAAATCTCCCTTTCAATTAATTCCTCTGCTAATTAGTTTTAGCTTTAATTGATTTTGAGACTCATTTTGAGGCACTTCACAGGAGCAAGCAGCCTCTCTCCTTTCATCTCCTTCAGCAAATTCATCCAATTAAAAACACATTACAACATTTTATGTAAAGAATTGGGTCGCCATTTTGTTTTTTAAAAGTGCTAAACCTTACCCACTGTGGCTACATTATACTAGAACTAGTTTCTGAGTTTGTATCAACTCAGTGGTTCTTTCTCTTGCTGGTTGATAGATCCAGAAGACGAGCCCCATCTTTCCGGCTTCATTTATCAAAACTTTCCTTCTCCCCTTGATGCCAATGGCCTATACTCCAAGATTTTGCCCTGCCTGTTATGGCCCTTCCAACCTCCAGAGAAGGAGTATTGATTCACTTATTCACTCATGTATTCTATTTTTTTTTTTAACAAATATTCACTGAAGGACACTAGGTTACTAAGCATTGTCTAGGCGGGTACGTTCTAAGACAGTCACCATCAGCCACAGATAGCTACTGAACCCTAGAAATGGGGATTGTCCACACTGAGATGCGTTGAAATTATAAAATACACATCTGAGGCCTGGCAGGTGGCTCATGCCTGTAATCCCAGCACTTTGGGAGGCTGAGGCGGGTGGATCACCTCAGGTCTGGAGTTCGAGACCACCCTGGCCAACACTGTGAAACCCCATCTCTACTAAAAATACAAAAAGCTAGCTGGGTGTGGTGGCATGCACCGGTAATCCCAGCTACTTGTGAGGCCGAAGCAGGAGAATCACTTGAACCTGGGGGCCAGAGGTTGCAGTGAGCTGAGACGTGCCATTGCACTCCAGCCTGGAGAACAAGAGCAAAACTCCTTCTCAAAAACAGTAATCCACGCATTCGATTTTAAAGATACAGTGTGAGAAAAAAGTGTGACATATCTCAATGATTACAAGTTGATATAATTTTATTTTTATTATATTGTGCTTATTATATTATATTTTTATTATGTTTTATATAAATACAATATGAAAATTCCATCTGTTTCTTTTTTCCTTTTGATGTGGCTACTAGAAATTTTTAAATAGTATTTTGATCAAACAGTGCTGGTTTAGGTGTCAGGGACACAGCAGATGACAAAACAAATAAAAACTGTTTTTATGCAACTTCTGTTCTACTGGAGAGATAAGAGACCTCAAAGACAGGAGTAAAGTGTATAGTATGTCAGACTGTGATAATTGCTATGGAAGAACAATAATGTAGAAAGGGAGGCTGGAGACTAAGAAGGGAGAGACGTCCCATTAAATAGGGAGGTCAGGAAGAACTCATCAAAATTAGACACTTTTGGGAGAAGAGGCTGATTCAGAGAAAGACAAATTGTCAGTCGGGTGTCTACTAGTCAGGACTTCTAAGCTGACAAAACTTCTACTAGGTTAAGGCAAAAAGGTTTTCTCTTCAGCTCATGTAAATGGGGAGTCCATGGGTGGATATAGTTTCAAGGATTCCTCACAAACTTTTTTTTTCCTCTGAGATGGAGTCTTGTTCTGTCACCGAGGCTGGAGTGCAGTGGTGTGATCTTGGCTCACTGCAACCTCCATCTCTGGGGTTCAAGCGATTCTCCTGTCTCAGCCTCCCGAGTAGTTGGGATTATAGGCTCCCACCACCACACTTGGCTAATTTTTGTAGTTTTAGTAGAGATGGGGTTTCATCATGTTGGCCAGGCTAGTTTCGAACTTCTGACCCCAGGTGATTTGCCTGCCTCAGCCTCCCAAAGTGCTGGGATTACAGGCATGAGCCACCACACCTGGCCCATCCCCTCTTCTAAATCCTTATTATCTGCAGAGAAATAAACCAATGGTTATCGGACTTCAGCAGCATCAGCATTACCTGGTGGGCTTGTTCACACCGGGATGGGTGGACACCCTGGCCCCAGAGTTTCTGATTCAGAAGGTCAGAGAGACCTAAACATCTGCATTTCTGCTTGATGGAAATGTCATTTAAAAATTTTCAGTAACCACATCAAAAAGTAAAAAATAAACAGATGGAATTAATTTCAAGAGCATATTTTCTTTAGCATAATATAATAAAAATAGAAACGCATCAACTCATCATCATTGAGATATATTACATTCCTTTTCTTTCACACTATGTCTTTAAAATTGGATGTATATTTTATAATTCCAGCACGTCTCAGTGTGGACCAGCCCCATTTCAAGGGCTCAGAAGTCATCTGTGGCTGAGGCTGTCTTGGAACGTACCAGCCTAGACAATGCTTAGATGATGGAGTCCTTCAGTAAATGTTTATTTAAAAACAAAAGAATACATGAGTAAATAAGTGGCTCAGTACTCACCAGGTGATGCTGCCACCGCCAGTCCAGGGACCACCCTCTGAGCACCACTGTGCTGGATAACACCTAAATTTTTAAAATCAACAAATGGAGGCATAAGCATACTATTTGAAAATGTGGGGATAACATGAGTTAAAAGAGCGAGAAGAAGTTGTTTCAGGGAAGTTAGGATCAGGTGTGAGAGGCGGGGGCAGGAGACCATGGTGTTTGTTATAAGCTTTATCGTACTCATAGTTGTGTATCCTTTCAATAAAAATAAAAGATGGACTTCCAGAAAGAACACAAATTGGCCACTAGAAGGTTTCTGCTGTGCGTTTCTGAGAATTGGCCATACATCCGCTATTCCTCCTCCGAGCCGACTCTGGCCCCACCGTGACACGAGCTGGGCTGAGTTCCTGGTACTTCCTGTGTGGCTTGTTACTCACTACACATGAAAATGCGTAAGACTTGCTTCCCGCCACTGACCTCAGTCTCTGCCCCAGGAAGAAGAAGAACAGCTTTGGCTCGAAAAGGCTCTTCAAGGATACAAGGGGGTCACCAAATTACAGCGTGCAGCTTTCAGGAGATGACTAAAAGAATGATGACTAATACCCAGGGACGGAAGCCAATCCCTCTTGCTGACCTGTACCCTCCTCTGCAGCGCTGTTCTTTCTCAGCCCTCCTGGGGTGACGGTGTGACTATCCCTTGGGAAGGCATGGCAGGATGAGAGTAAGAGCACAAAGAAGGAGAGATGGTGGTTTGCAGTCAGTACTCAGCGGTTTGGGCAGGCTTCTCTCCTCCTTGGGTTGAATTTTCTATACTTCCCCTCTCTATCAGCAAGATATGACTTCCAGGGCTCAGATCAGAGCAGTGTACTTAGCTATTAGGATGACTACATTTGCCCAGGTTTGAGGTGGTGCCCAGGACACAGGATCTTCAGAAAGCCCCAGGCAAACAGGCCAAGTTGGTCACCCTGTTAGATATAATCGGGCGTACGCACTAAGATTTACCCGTGAGGCAGCTATGGTGGCACTATATAATACCAAACAATTAGAAAACAATTAAATTAACAAATACTTATTTGGCATTACTCTGTGCCAGGGACCATCCTACATGTTAGGACAGAGCCGTGAACAACACAGACAACATTATGTCTAATTATACTAAATAAAGTATGATATAGCTACATCACAGAATATCATGCAACCTACAAAAAACTGCCATGGGGAAGGAATTATTACAGTACATCAAGGATGACCATGAGATGAAGTTCAGGGAAATAGATATAGAAAGGCATCTTTTGTTTTTGTCTGCCTGGCATGTATTCACGCTGCCACTGGTGACACCTTTGGTTTGGGGAATTTCCCTGCTCCTATCCCAGCGACTTGGAAAGGGCTGTTATTCAGGGTGGGTGTATGTGCCTAAGGACCATCACATAGATTGCTCTGGCTGGGCACTGCACAATCCTAGACTACTAGCAGCATGCTCCCGAGTCTTACACAGTACATAACATGGACATTGATACCAGAGGTTCAGGCATGTGACCCAGCTACTCCAATCAGATCTGTCTCTCCCAGCTACTCCAATTAGACCTCTCTCTCCCAGCTATTCCCATCAGACCTCTCTCTCCCAGCTACTCCAATCAGATCTGTCTCTCCCAGCTACTCCAATCAGACCTCTCTCTCCCAGCTACTCCCATCAGACCTCTCTCTCCCAGCTACTCCCATCAGACCTCTCTCTCCCAGCTACTCCCATCAGACCTCTCTCTCCAAGCTACTCCCATCAGACCTCTCTCTCCCAGCTACTCCCATCAGACCTCTCTCTCCCAGCTACTCCCATCAGACCTCTCTCTCCCAGCTACTCCCATCAGACCTCTCTCTCCCAGCTACTCCCATCAGACCTCTCTCTCCCAGCTACTCCCATCAGACCTCTCTCTCCCAGCTACTCCCATCAGACCTCTCTCTCCCAGCTACTCCCATCAGACCTCTCTCTCCCAGCTACTCCCATCAGACCTCTCTCTCCCAGCTACTCCCATCAGACCTCTCTCTCCCAGCTACTCCCATCAGACCTCTCTCTCCCAGCGACTCCCATCAGACCTCTCTCTCCCAGCTACTCCCATCAGACCTCTCTCTCCCAGCTACTCCCATCAGACCTCTCTCTCCCAGCTACTCCCATCAGACCTCTCTCTCCCAGCTACTCCCATCAGACCTCTCTCTCCCAGCTACTCCCATCAGACCTCTCTCTCCCAGCTACTCCCATCAGACCTCTCTCTCCCAGCTACTCCCATCAGACCTCTCTCTCCCAGCTACTCTCATCAGACCTCTCTCTCCCAGCTACTCCAATCAGACCTCTCTCTCCCAGCTACTCTCATCAGACCTCTCTCTCCCAGCTACTCCCATCAGACCTCTCTCTCCCAGCTACTCCCATCAGACCTCTCTCTCCCAGCTACTCCCATCAGACCTCTCTCTCCCAGCTACTCCCATCAGACCTCTCTCTCCCAGCTACTCCAATCAGACCTCTCTCTCCCAGCTACTCCCATCAGACCTCTCTCTCCCAGCTACTCCAATCAGACCTCTCTCTCTCAAGTTCAGATCTCGAATGGAATGCCACCCTGCCAGAAAACAGCGGGAACTGTGTCTTCCCAATGAAGACACCCTAAAGAGTCTGACCCACCACATAGATTCCAAGATCCACCCTGGTCCCCAGCCTCCTGAAGGCTGGATTGCTTAAATTGGTATTTGAATCTTTAAGCCATCTCGGTGTCCTGCTAATAACTTTCTTTTGTTAGATTAGGCAGAACTGCTTTCTGTGACTTACAACCACAGAGCTCCGGCTGCTTCTGCAGTTGTCAAAAGAGTGTGTATTTCATTTGTATGAAATGTTATGTGTGTGAATATATATTATACATTATCATACATTCCATATACATGATACGTTGTATATCATGATACCTATACTATGTAAGGGGTATGTGTGTGAGTGTATGAAACCTGTGAAATGAGTTGTTCTCTAGATAGTCAAATTACAGATTATTTTTATGTTCTCTTTGAAAATTTCTACAATGGGCATATTCTTTTTTTTTTTTCCAGTTTTTTGTTCAATTTTTGAGTCAGTGTGTCCCTGTGTCACCTCAGGCTGGAGTACAGTGTCATGATCTCAACTCATTGCAACCTCTGCCTCCTGGGCTCAAGTGATCCTCCCACCTCAGCCTCCTGAGAGCTGGGACTGCAGGCGTGTGCCACCACTCCTGGCTAATTTTTGCTTTTCGTTTTGCTTTGTTTGAGATGAAGACTCACTCTGTCGCCCAAGCTGGAGTGCAGTGGCACGATCTCACCTCATGGTAACTTCTGCCTCCTGAATTCAAGTGATGCTCCTGCTTCAGCCTCCCGCATTGCTGGAGGCACGTACCACCATGCCCAGCTAATTTTTGTATTTTTAGTAGAGATGGGGTTTCACCGTGTTGACCAGGCTGGTCTCAGACTCCTGAGTTCAAACAATCCACCCTCCTCGGCCTCCCCAAATGCTGGAATTACACGTGCGAGCCACTGCGTCTAACCCATATACTACAAGAAAAGAAAAATTGGAAACTAAAATATGCACCTAGCTCACATCTAGTTAAGACCACAGGGATTTTGAGCCAACCCCCTATTTATAATAACATTTGCATTTGCGTGGAGGATTTTCTATGTGGTGAATTTGCCAATGGCTCTTCACAGTTCGTTGAGGATTTGGATGTTGGAATGTTGACCACCTCCCTGAACCTGAGGTATGAAAAACTATCATCTTAGCTATACACAACTCTGAAATCTGTCACTTCAGTTAGAAAAGAATGCAAAGAGGGGAATCATTCATATGTTTCCGTTTTCCAAATTGGGAAAATGAAGAGGAAGCAGTGAAATGGTATACGTAAAAGGTTTAGTTTCTGAGCAAACAGCCAGAGCCATGTAAATCAGGGTGCATGGTCTTGTACAATTTTCTCAAAATATTTAGCGCTTTTGGCCTAGAGGAAACAGTGGCCACAGAGTGATTCAATGAAGGACTTTAAGTTTATCGAAGGTTCTTCCTGATGTGTTTAGATCCAGCATATAGTCTGTGAAGGACTAACAAGAGGAGGTAGGTTTAGAGTCCAGCAGAAGAGATCAGGGCTGGTTATGAGGAATGGCTCTTATTTCAGTCGAATGGATATTTACGGAGTGTGTTGTGTGCTGAGCTTTCCGCTGTACTGGAATGAATTCAAAAGAAATCAAAAAGCATGATTCTACCCCTGGAGACAACTCTCATTGTTCCTGGGGAGACAAGATGAAAGAACCTGTGAAGTAAAGACAAATCCAACCATATACAGAATCAAAGGCCAAGGTCTGTAGTACAAGTGATAAGGCTACTGGAAAGGTGTCAGGAATGGTCCAGGAAGGATGCGGGCTGGGAGCCTGGGCCTGACCCCTGCTTTGGAGGATCAGGACTCAGATGAATGCAGAAAAGTCTTCAAAGAGAGATTAGGGCAGGGGATTTAAAGCCGAGGCCCAACTTCAGCCCAGAGCCAGGCCATGTGTGGTTTTTTTGAACTTGAAGAACCTACCAAAATTTAAAAATTGATAATTTACACATATGATTCCACATTCCACATTTTATTTCTTAAAAAATAAAAAATCCAGCAATACTAGTACAGGGTTGAGAACTGTACTAGTTGGAGATGGAGAAGCAGCTTCCCTGTCTCAACAGAGCAGGTGCTATATTAAGGCCACAGTCCCCACCGTTCCCAAGGTCTCTCCAAATGAGGCTGAAAGATCCATTGCCATTTATCATCTTGCACTGAGCCCACTTGTCTGTTAATTTACCATCTAGGCCCCTGTAGACATTTGAGTTTGAGACCCCTGAATGAAAGAAATAGCCCTACAATGAAAATTAGCAAGGTACATTCAGGGTTAGAGAGGAAATAGACCTAACATTATAATGTAGCTGATCAGGGGATGTGAGGCGGGGACAGCCTGGCCTGCCAGCCAGGAGTATGGATCCGGTAGAGCAGACAGAGAGGAGCCATTATGCTTTGTTAAATAGTGACAAGAATAAGCCTTGGAATAACCCCAAGTCTCCAGGATGCAGCTTCTGTCGCCCTCTGGATCTATCTGACTGCCAAATCCACTTTGGAGTCAAACAGAGGGGGACATAAAGCTGTGGCCACTGATGACCCATGGCCTTGAGAAATTCTCTGAGTTTTATAAACAGTGATGAAAAGAGTGCCTATGACTATGGCCATGAGGATTACACAGAATGAGGTACGGTGAGTGCACAGCACGGAGCCTTGTTCCTCATCAGACTTACCTTCATTATTGCTGTCACCATCACTAATAACCTTGCACAGCAGGCCAGGACAGTAGTTACCACGAAGGGGAGTTTGCTGCTGGGAACATTTGGCAACACCTGGAGATCTTTTTGGTTGTCATATGGTGACATGGGAGGGGACAGGAAGGGTGCTACTGGCATCTGGCAAGAAGAGTCCAGGAATGCTGCTGAATATGCAACAATGCACTGGACAGTGCCCACCACAAAGAATGATCCATCGAAGTGTCCACAGTGTGGAGGTAGCAGAGACCTGGTCTAGTGCAGTGGTTACCAAGGGCCAACTTCACAGAACCACCCAACAGCAGAGCTGAGAATGTATATCCACAGCCCGGCCCCTAGAGATCGGCCCATTGGGAAGCTGGCCCAGCAATCCACACATATTCCAGAAAATTTCCCCAGAGTTCCAACCTTCAGCCAGTTTTGACAGTCACCTGTTTCGAGGTTAGTGAGTTCTCATGCACGTTTGATGTCCCCTGAGTGGCAGGCGTCTGTTGCACATTGAAACATGCCTCCCAGGCAGGGGTGTGTGTGGTCAGTTGTCAAGGCCAGCTTTGGGCGGTCTGCTGTGATTTGGTAGATACATAAGACCTGCTTGTAAAAGAGAAGAGCACAAGCCAACCAGGACCTGGCCCCAGTTCCTCTCTGCAGAGTGGGATCCAGGTCCTGAATCCTCGTTCTGAGCAGCCTTTTCTCTTCCTGGCAGGTATATTTCTGTTTTCATTGAATCTCTGGCTTGTAAAGCTCAAGATGTTCATCATTTCACCAGCAGCCAGAAGGCACTAGAAAGAGGCGAAACTGCTTTTCTCCCTTGAGAAACTTAGGATATTTTAATTCTAAAATAACAATCATGTCAGGCACAGTGGCTCATGCCTGTAATCCCAACATTTTGGGAGGCCGTGGTGGGAGGATCAAGAAGTCAGGAGATCAAGACCATCCTGGCCAACATGATGAAACCCTGTCTCTATTAAAACAAAATACAAAAATCAACTTGGCATGGTGGCATATGCCTGTAATCCCAGCTACTTAGGAGGCTGAGGCAGGAGAATCACTTGAACCCAGGAGCCAGTGGTTGCAGTGAGCTGAGACAGCACCACTGCACTCCAGCCTGGCAACAGAGCTAGACTCCATCTCAAAAAGAAAAATCATACGGCGGCTCAAGCCTGTAATCCCAGCACTTTGGGAGGCTGAGGCGGGTGGATCATGAGGTCAAGAGATCGAGACCATCTTGGTCAACATGGTGAAATCCCGTCTCTACTAAAAATACAAAAAAATCAGCTTGGCATGGTGGCATATGCCTGTAATCCCAGCTACTCAGGAGGCTGAGGCAGGAGAATTGCCTGAACCCAGGAGGTGGAGATTGCAGTGAGCTGAGATTGCGCTATTGCACTCCAGCCTGGGTAACAAGAGCGAAACTCCGTCTCAAAAAAAAAAAAAAATCATAACCAAAGACTTGATCATTATGAACAAAAGCCAGGGCCATAATCTGTGCCTGGAAATAAGCTGAGGGATGCTGCAAGCTAGTCCTTCCAAATAAAGAGCAGCACTTTGAAGACCTTTCTTTGTAGGCTCAAGGGAAGTACTCTGACTTCTGAGCCCTACCTCACACCAAACCCTTAGGCCAGCAGCTAGGCCCCAAAACCAATATACTTGTTGATCTGTATACAGTTTGTAAGGATTTTATACCTTTTAAAGCTTTTGTAATTAGTCGGCTCATTTAGTTTAAGGTTGCTTCAGATCTCTTAGAGAATCATATATACCCAGGAATTCTTCCAAGGTATAAACAGAAAATCAAACTAAACCTGTAAATTATTTTTAAATGTAACAAAAAATTTCACATGCCAAATTTAACTATTAGTGAAAGTGAAGTAATGTAGCATTTTACAGACACTTATGTGTTATTATTTCTCTGTTGCAGTTATCTCTTTATATGTTGAAGCTGCAACACATTTTCAGGTATCAGACATTTGTATAGTATTATACATTATAGAAGTATGAACACTGTGTTATGCTTGTAACTTCCCTGAACATGAGAAAGATTTTTTCAAATCTATATACGTACGTGGTTATGTACAATTAGGCACAGAATTGGATCAGCAGCATTTTTTTTTCACTGTGGGAAGAAAGAGTCATGAACATTTGTACGAGTAAATATTAAAGTCCTAAACTTCTCTTGGCTCCAGAGAACTTACAGAACATTAAAAGAGCCCTTAGGTAGAGGAAATAATATAATGTGGTCTTCATTGAGTCCAGCCAGAGAAACTCGCCTGATTCTGAATTCATTTTCTACAGTAAAATTGATTACTTTGCCTCATACTCTGAACCCTATAAAAAGCACCAAGATAGTCCTAATTCTTCTACTACTAATAAACCCATTCTTGGGTATGCTTTATGCTTTAATGCTTATAAGGCACTTTCACATATTATGACCGGAAATAATTTGCTCATATATTCTTTCATCTAGTAATTCCTTCAACAACCTATTATTACATTCTTAGTCATGTGAGAGAAAAAAAGGCGAGCACAAGACATGTAATTGCAGGCCTCATGAAGCTTACAAATAACTTTTAATCAAATAGATAGACAAATAAATGAAAAACTGCATCCAAACAAGGACATTACAAGATAAGAAAATTACATACCAGCATATTAAAAAGGATATGAGTGGCTGGAGTTTATCCCAGGAATGCAAGTTTCATTCAACAAATGAAAATCATTTAATGAAATTTATGATATTAACAGATTAAAAGAAAAATAGAATGTGATCATTTTACTAGATGAAGAAAAGGCATTTGCCAAAAATTTAGACACATTCATGATTTTTTAAATCCACACAACTAGGGATAGGAGAAGATTCCCTCAATCTGTTAAAGAGCATCTACAATAATCATGACTCCTTATTGCTGAAATATCGAGCACTCCTCTTCTTAAGTTGGAGATGAGGTAAAGGATGACTCCTTGCATCATTAGCCAAAGTCCTAGCCAGTGCAAAAAGGCAGGAAAATGAAACAACATCATAAAAACTAGGAAGGAAGAAATAAAGCTGTCACTACAGGTGACATCATTTTCTATGTAGAAAACTGTAAAGTATCTACTAAAACTCTACTAGATCTAGTAAGCGAATGTACCAATGTCACCTACCACAAAGTTAATATAAGAAACATAATTTTGTACTATCAGCAAGAAATGATTGGAATGCAAAATAAAAATATCATGTAAAACAGCATTCAAAACTACAAAATTTTGGGGGTAAGTTTTTTTAAAAGATGTCAAGATCTTTCCATTGAACATTAGAAAATATTGATGATAGAAATGAAAGAACTAAGTATAAAGAGATGCCATGTTCTGCATTGGAAGGCTCAGTATTATTAAGACATCAATTCTCCCTAAGTTGATCTGTCAAAATCCTAGCTGGCTTTTTTCCAGGAAATAAATAAGCTGTCATATACATGGAAATGTAAATGACATAGGATTTCTAAAACAATATTTAACATTTAATAAAACAAGGTTAGAGGACTTTCTCTGACTTAAAAACTAACTATAAAGTTATGGTAATCACAACAGTGTGGCATTGTAGAAAGATCAAGGAGTCCAGAAATAGATACATGCACGCATATATGGTTGACAAAACTGTCATGGCAATTCAATGGGGAATTGAAAGTCTTTTCAAAAAATAGTGCTAGAACAACTGGATATTCATACTGGGTGGAAAAACAAACCTTCATGGCTTCCTCATGTCATATACAAATATGCATTTAAAATGGATAATAGATTATTAAAAACTTTTAGCTTTTATATTTGGCTTTTAGAAGAAAACACAGGGAAATATATTCACAACCTAAGATTAGGCAAAGATTCTTTAGACAGGTCACAGAAGAATGGAAAAAAAAAAAAGAAATTGACAAATTGAACTTAAAACCTTTTGCTCATCAAAAGATACCATTAAGAAAATGAAAAGACAGCCGGGAGCTAAGAGAAAATTTTTACAATACCTACATCCAACAAAGAATTTGTATTAAGAATATGTTTAAAAAATGCTTAATTTGTATCGGGTTTGTTTTCTTTTAATTAGTGAATTTTTATTTAGTAATTAAAACAAACCCGATACAAATGACCAAAATACTTGAATAGTTAGTAGATAGTTCATAAAATATTTATAAATGATAAAGAAGAACATAATAATGTGCTCAACATCAGTAGTCATCAGGAAAATTCCAAATTAAAACCCAAATGAGTTACCGCTGCACATCTACTGGAATCTAAATTTTAAAAAATCCCAACAATGTCAAATGTTGGCAAGGACCTGGATCAACTGGAACCCCCATACGTTGTTGGCAGGGATATAAAATGATTCCCATCAGTTTTGAAAAGTAGCATTTTCCTAAAATGTTATATATACAGCTGTCCTCTGACTGAGCAATTCCTGAGTATTTACCAAAGAGAAATGAAAATATATGTCTGAAAAATTATTATACAAGAATATTCATAGTAACTTTGTTCATAATAGCCCAAAATTGTTAACAACATAGATCCTCAATAGGAGAATAGATAAACTGGCATGTTAATACAATGGGATGTTACTGAGCAATTTAAGAAAAAGAAATAAACTGCTGATACCTGTAACAAGGATGAGTCTCAGAAACACGCTGCTGAAAGAAGGCAGACACCAGGAGCACAAACTATATGATTCCACTTACATGAAATTCCAGAACCAATGTAATTAATTATAGTGTTAGAAATCAAGACAATGGTTGCTTTGGGTCAAGGAGGTCTTGACTAGGTGGGAAAAAGAAGGAACTTTCTGGTGTGATATGTATATTGCATTTATCAAAATTGGTCTTTTGTCAAAAATAGCTCAAACTATGTGCTTAAGATCTATGCATTTTACTCTATGCAGTTATAACTGAATAACATAGTAATCACACAAATAAATACAAAATTACAATAGTGATTACTATTTTTTGTTGTTGAACAATCCACCTTTTTTTTAAAAAAAAATGTAAGTTCTGGGATACATGTGCAGAACGTGCAGGTTTGTTACATAGGTATACACACACCATGATGGTTTGCTGCACCCATCAACCTATCATCTACATTAGGTATTTCTCTTAATGTATTCCTGCCCTAATCCCCCACCCCACAACAGGCCCCAGTGTATGATGTTCCCCTCCCTGTGTCAGTGTGTTCTCATTGTTCAACTCCCACTTATGAGTGAGAACATGTGGTGGTTGGTTTTCTGTTCTTGTGTCAGTCTGCCGAGAATGATGGCTTCCAGCTTCATCCATGTCCCTGCAAAAGACATGAACTCATCCTTTTTATGGCTGCATAGTATTCCATGGTGTATATGTGCCACATTTTCTTTTTTTTTTTTAATTGTACTTTAAATTCTGGGGTACATGTGCAGATCATGCAAGATTGTTGCATCGGTACATTCATGGTAAGGTGGTTTGCTGCCACCATCCCCCCATCACTTACACCTGACATTTCTCCCCACATTATCCCTCCCCACCCTCTCTCCCACTGTCCCTCCCCTAACTCCCAACAACAGACCCCAGTGTGTGATGCTACCCTCTCTGTGTCCATGTGTTCTCATTGTTCAGTACCCACCTATGAGTGAGAACATGTGTGTTTGATTTTCTGTTCTTGTGTCAGTTTGCTGAGAATGCTAGTTTCCAGCTTCATCCATGTCCCTACAAAGGACACAAACTCATCATTTTTTATGGCTGCATAGTATTCCATGGTATATATGTGCCACATTTTCTTTATCCAGTCTATCATTGATGGGAATTTGGATTGGTTCCAGTTCTTTGCTATCGTAAACAGTGCCACAATGAACGTGTGTGTGCATGTGTCTTTATAATATAATGATTTATAGTCATTTGGGTATATACCCAGTAATGGGATTGCTGGGTCAAATGGAATTTCTATTTCTATATCCTTGAGGAATCACCACACTGTCTTCCACAATGGTTGAACTAATTTACACTCCCACCAACAGTGTAAAAATGTTCCTATTTCTCCACATCCTCTCCAGCATTTGTTGTCTCCAGATTTTTTAATGATCGCCATCTAACTGGCGTGAGATGGTATCTCAATGTAGTTTTGATTTGCATTTCTCTAATGACCAGTGATGATGAGCATTTTTTCATATGTTTGTTGGCCACATGAATGTCTTCTTTTGAGAAGTGTCTGTTTATATCCTTTGCCCACTTTTGAATGGGCTTGCTTGTTTTTTTCTTGTAAATCTGTTTTAGTTCTTTGTAGATTCTGGATATTAGCCCTTTGTCAGATGGATAGATTGCAAAAATTTTTTCCCATTCTGTGGGTTTCCTGTTCACTCTGATGATAGTTTCTTTTGCTGTGCAGAAGCTCTTTAGTTTAATTAGATCCCATTTGTCAATTTTGGCTTTTGTTACTATTAATTTTGCTGTTTTAGTCATGAAGTCTTTGCCTATGCCTATGTCATGAATGGTATTGCCTAGGCTTTCTTCTAGGGTTTTCATGGTTTTCAGTCTTCCGTTTAAGCTTTGAATCCATCTTGATTTAATTTTTGTATAAGATGTAAGGAAGGGATCCAGTTTCAGTTTTCTGCCTATGGCTAGCCAGTTTTCCCAACACCATTTATTAAATAGGGAATCCTTTCCTCATTGTTTGTTTTTGTCAGGTTTCTCAAAGATCAGATGGTTGTAGATGTGTGGTGCTATTTCTGAGGCTTCTGTTCCATTCCATTGATCTATATCTCTGTTTTGGTACCAGTACCATGTTGTTTTGGTAACTGTAGCCTTGTAGTATTGTTTGAAGTCAGATAGCATGATGCCTTAAGCATTGTTCTTTTTGCTTAGGATTGTCTTGGGCTCTTTTTTGGTTCCATATGAAAGTTAAAGTAGTTTTTTCTAATTCTGTGAAGAAAGTCAATTGTATCTTGATGGGGATAGAATTGAATCTATAAATTACTTTGGGCAGTATGGCCATTTTCACGATATTGATTCTTCCTATCAATGAGCATGGAATCTTTTTTGTCATTTGTTTGCATCCTCTTTGATTTCCTTGAGCAGTAATTTGTAGTTCTCCTTGAAGAGGTTCTCACATCCCTTGTTACTTGTATTTCTAGGTTTTTATTCTCTTTGTAGCCAGTGTGAATGGGAGTTCACTCATGATTTGGCTCTCTGCCTGTTACTGGTGTATAGGAATGCTTGTGATCATTGCCCATTGCTTTTGTATCCTGAGACTTTGGTGAAGTTGCTTATCAGCTTAAGGAGATTTTGGGCTGAGACTATGGGTTTTTTTTTAAATATACAATCATGTCATCTGCAAACAGAGACAATTTCACTTCCTGTCTTCCTATTTGAATACCCTTTATTTCTTTCTCTTCCTGATTGCCCTGGCCAGAAATTTCAATACTATGTTGAATAGGAGTGGTGAGAGAGGGCATCCTTGTCTTGTGCCAGTTTTCAAAGGGAATGCTTCCGGCTTTTGCCCATTTAGTATGATATTGGCTGTGGGTTTGTCATAAATAGCTCATATTATTTTGAGCTACATTCCATCAACATCTAGTTTGAGAGTTTTTAGCATGAAGGGTATTGAGTTTTCTCAAAGGCATTCTTTCTCTGTATCTATTGAGAGAATCATGTGGTTTTTGTCATTGGTTCTGTTTATGTGATGGATTACATTTATTGATTTGCATCTGTTGAACCAGCCTTGCATCCCAGGGATGAAGGCTGACTTCATTGTGGTAGTTAAGCTTTTTGATATGCTGCTGGATTCAATTTGCCAGTATTTTATTGAGGTTTTTTGCATCAATCTTCAAAAGGGATAATTGGCCTGAAATCTTCCTTTTTTGTTTTGTCTCTGCCAGGTTTTGGTATCAGAATAATGCTGACCTCATAAAATGAGTTGGGGAGGAGTCTCTCTTTTTCTATTGTTTGGTATAGTTTCAGAATGAATGGTACCAGCTCCTCTTTGTACCTCTGGTAGAATTTGGCTATGAATTCGTCTGGTCCTGGGCTGAGAGAGAGAGAGAGAGAGAGAGAGAGCACGCATGGTTGGTAGGCTTTTAATTGCTGCCTCTATTTCAGAATTTGTTATTGTTCTAGTCAAGGATTCAACTTCTTCCTGGTTTAGTCTTGGGAGGGTGTGTGGGTCCAGGAATTTATCCATTTCTTCTAGATTTTCTAGTTTATTTGCATAGAGGTATTTATAGTATTCTCTGATGCTAGTTTGTATTTCTGTGGGATCAATGGTGATATCCCCTTTATCATTTTTTATTTTGTCTATTTGATTTTTCTCTCTTTTCTTCTTTGTCTGTCTAGCAGTCTATCAATTTTGTTAATCTTTTCAAAAAACCAGCTCCAGGATTCATTGAGTTTTTGAAGGTTTTTTTTTAAATATCTCCATTGCTTTCATTTCTGTTCTGATTTTAGTTATTTCTTGTCTTCTGCTAGCTTTTGAATTTGTTTGCTCTTGCTTCTCTAGTTCTTTTAATTGTGATGTTAGGGTGTTGATTTAGATCTTTCCTGCTTTCTCCTGTGGGCATTTAGTGCTATAAATTTTCCTCTAAACACTGCTTTAGCTGTGTCCCAGAGATTCTGGTACACTGTGTCTTTGTTCTCATTGGTTTCAAATAACTTATTTATTTCTGCCTTAATTTTGTTATTTACACAGTAGTCATTCATAAGCAGGTTGTTCAATTTCCATGTAGTTGTGCGGTTTTGAGTGCATTTCATAATCCTGAGTACTGATTTTATTACACTGTGGTCTGAGAGACAGTTTGTTATAATTTCTGTTCCTTGGCACATGCTGAGGAGTTTTACTTCTAATTATGTGGTCAAGTGTAGAATAAGTGTGATGTGGTACTGAGAAGAATGTACATCCGGTTGGTTTGGGGTGGAAAGTTCTATAGATGTCTATTAGGTCCACTTGGTCTAGAGCTGAGTTCAAGTCCTGAATATCCATGTTAATTTTCTGTCTCGTTGATCTGTCTAATATTGACAGGGGGCTGTTAAATTCTCCCACTATTATTGTATGGGTGTCTAAGTCTCTTCGTAGGTCTCTAGGAACTTGCTTTATGAATCTGGGTGCTCCTGTATTGGATGCATATTTAGGATACTTAGCTCTTCTTGTTGCCTTGATCACTTTACCATTATGTCATGCCCCTCTTTGTCTTTTTAATTCTCATTGGTTTAAAGTCTGTTTTATAAGAGACTAAGATTGCAACCCCTGCTTCTTTTTTTGCTTTCCATTTGCTTGGTAAATATTCCTCCATCCTTTTATTTTGAGTCTATGTGTGTCTTTGCACATGGGATGGGTCTCCTGAATACAGCACATGATGGGTCTTGGCTCTATCCAATTTACCAGTCTGTGTATTTTAATTGGGACATTTAGCCCCTTTACATTTAAGGTTAATGTTGTTATATGTGAATTTGATCCTGTCATTATGATGCTGACTGGTTATTTTGTCCATTAGTTGATGCAGTTTCTTCATAGTATCAATGGCCCTTACAATTTGATATGTTTTTGCAGTGGCTGGTACAAGTTTTTCCTTTCCATATTTAGTGCTTCCTTCAAGAGCTCTTGTAAGGCAGGCTTGGTGGTGATAAAAATCTCTCAGCATTTGCTTGTCTGTAAAGGATTTTATTTCTCCTTCACTTATGAAGCTTAGTTTGGCGGGATAAGAAATTCTGAATTGAAAATTCTTTTATTTAAGAATATTGAATATTGGCTCCCACTCTCTTTTGGCTTGCAGAGTTTCTGCAGCAAGATCTGCTATTAGTCTGATGGGCTTCCCTTTGTGGGTAACCTGACCTTTCTCTCTGGCTGCTCTTAAAATTTTTTCCTTCCTTTCAATCTTGGTGAATCTGATGATTATGTGTTTTGGGGTTGCTCTTCTCAAGGAGCATCTTTATGATGTTCTCTGCATTTTCTGAATTTGAATGTTAGCCTGCCTTGCTAGATTGGGGAAGTTCTCCTGGATGACATCCTAAAGAGTGGAGTTTTCCAACTTGGTTCCATTCTCCCCATCACTTTTAGGTACACCAATCAAATATAGGTTTGGTCTTTTCACATAGTCCCTTATTTGTTGGAGGCTTTGTTTGTTCCTTTTTATTCATTTTCTCTAATCTTGTCTTCACACTTTATTTCATTTAGTTGATCTTCAATCTCTGATATACTTTCTTCCACTTGATTGCTTTGACTATTGATACTCGTGTATGCTTCACGAAGTTCTCATAATGTGTTTTTCAGCTTCATCAGCTCATGTATGTTCTTCTCTAAACTGGTTATTTTAGTTAGCAATTCCTCTACCCTTTTTTCAAGGTTTTTAAACTTCCTTGAATTAGGTTAGAACATGCTCCTTCAGCTTGGAGGAGTTTGTTATTACCCACCTTCTGAAGCCTACTTCTGTCAATTCATCAAACTCTTTCTCCATCCAGTTTTGTTCCCTTGCTGGCAAGGAGCTGTGATCCTTTGGAGGAGAAGAGACATTCTGGTTTTTGAAATTTTTAGCTTTTTTTCACTGTTTTTTCCTCATCTTCATGGATTTATCTACTTTTGGTCTTTGATGCAAATGACCTTCAAATGGGATTTTGTGTAGATGTCCTTTTTGTTGATGGTGATGCTATTCCTTTCTGTTTATTAGTTTTCCTTCTAACAGTCAGGCCCCTCTGCTGCATGTCTGCTGGAGTTTACTGGAGGTCCACTCCAGATCCTGTTTGCCTGGGTATCACCAGTGGAGGCTGCAGAACAGCAAAGATTGCTACCTGTTCCTTCCTTGGGAAGCTTTGTCCCAGAGGGGCACCTGCCAGATGCCAGCTGGAGCTCTCCTGTATGAGGTGTCTGTCAACTGCTGCTGGGAGATGTCTCCCAGTCAGAAGGCATGCGGGTTAGGGACCCACTTGAGGAGGCAGTCTGACCCTTAGCAGAGCCCAAGTGCTGTGCTTTGAGATTTGCTGCTCTCTTCAGAGCTGGCAGGCAGGAACGTTTAAGTCTGCTGAAGCTGCGTCCACAGTTGCCTCTTCCCCCAGCTGCTCTGTCTCCAGGGAGATGGGAATTTTATCTATAAGCCCCTGAGTGGGGCTGCTGCCTTTCTTTCAGAGATTCCCTGCCCAGAGAGGAGGAATCTAGACAGGCAGTCTGCTATAGCAGCTTTGCCAAGTTGCCGTGGGCTCTGCCCAGTCTGAACTTCCTGGTGGCTTTGTTTACACTGTGAGGGGAAAACTACCTACTCAAGCCTCAGTAATGGCAGATTACCCAACCCCCAGAAAGTTCTAGCTTCCCAGGTCAACTTTAGACTGCTGTGCTGGCAGCAAGAATTTCAAGGCAGTGGATGTTAGCTCGCTGGGCTCCATGGTGGTGGGACCTGCTGAGCAAGACTACTTGGCTCCCTGGCTTCAGCCCCATTTCCAGGGTAGTGAATGGTTCTGTCTCACTGGTGTTCCAGGCACCACTGGGGCATGAAGAAAATTCCTGCAGCTAGCTTAGTGTCTGCCCAAATGGCCGCCCACTTTTGTGCTTGAAACCCAGGGCCCTGGTGGTATAGGAACCCAAGGGAATCTCCTGGTCTCCAGGTTACAAAGACCATGGGAAAAGCATAGTATCTGGGCTGCAGTGCACCCTTACTCATGGCACAGTCCCTCAGGACTTCCCTTGGCTAGGGAAGAGTTCTCTGACCCCTTGTACTTCCTAGGTGAGGTGACGCCCCACCCTGCTTCTGTTCACCCTATGTGGGCTGCATCCACTGTCTAACCAATCCCAGTGAGATGAGCCAGGTACCTCATTTGGAAATGCAGAAATCACCTGCCTTCTGCATTGATCTCTCTGGGAGCTGCAGACCAAAGCTGTTCCTATTCTGGTATCTTGAGTCATCCCATGATAACCATTTTCAGTGAAGAAGACCCAGTGCCGTAAGAGCCCCTCACAGGTGAAAAAGGGGCTTTGTTGAGGAAGAGACTATTGGTCTGAGATCCTTATAATGAGAAGGAAAAATTAAGGCAAATATAGGAGCAAGGAAAGGCCCTGTAGCCAGGGGGTCAATGGCACTGCCCAAAGGCCAGTGTGTTAGTTAGCTATTGCTGTATGACAATGTCACCGCAAACTCACTGGCATAAAGCAACTCACGTTGATTATTTCACAGTCTGTGGGTCTGCTGTCCATACTCTGCAAGGCTGCATTTAAGATGTCATCTGAAAGCTTGGGGTCTCATCTGAAGGCCTGATTGGAAAAGGACTCACTTCCAAGTTCACATGGTTGTTAGCAGCATTCAGTTTCTTGCATGTTCTTGGATGAAGGGCCTCAGTTGCTGGCTGTTGACTAGAGGCTGTCCTCAGTTTCTGTGATGTGACCTTCTTCATAAGCAGCTCACCACGTGGCAACTTGCTTTTGCAAAGCTAGTAAGAGAGAGACTCTAAGCCTGACAAACATTGCGATCTTATGCGACATAATCATGGAAGTGGCATATCAACACCTTTACTATAATTTGTTAGAAGCAAGCCACAGGTCCTGCCTATGCTCAAGGAGAGGGGACCACACATGGCCGTGAATGCCAAGAGGTAGGTATCACAGGGCTGCTTAAGATTCTGTCTCACTGCCAGTGCAGCTGGAGGGCTAAGATACTCTGCCCCTATTACACACTGCTCCGGGCTGTATACAAAGACTGTGTAGCTTAATTTCCCCATCAACACTTTATAAGGTCAGAATTATTATTGTCATTTCTTACGTGAGGAAACCAAGCTTCTAAGAGGCTGAATCATATTTGCCAAAGTTCCCACAGCAAGAAAATAGCAAATCTAAGTTTCAAACTCAGACTTATTTGACTCCAATGGGCACACTTTCCCTTTTACCACACTGCCACTGCCAATATATATATTTGTCTCTATTTCCTCCTTTGGAGTGACTTTACATGTAGAGAAACTGAGGCAGGAAGGGGGCTCAGCCTCCATGAGGTCCCCCAGTGGCATGATGGCAGAGGCAGCATGGAACTTTGGGTCCTGTCTCCTAGCCCATGCTGTATCTCAGCTCACTTCTCCTCCTATGAATAAGCAACTGCCTTAAATATAGACCTTCAAGAACTGGCACCCTGGCTCTAGTAGGCTCCGGAGCCTCACTTCAGGGAGCCATGGTTGCATTTTTAAAGGAAATTCAATTCAGTGCCCATAAAAGTCCTCATTATCTTGCTAAGGTTGGCAGTTGGGGACTCTGAAATAGCTGAAATCTCTATAAACTACTCCTGGCAGGCATCCACCTTAGCCTGGTAGACAGAGAGAAAATCATCTGCAAAATGTCAAGATGATGTTTAAACATCTCCGTCTCCCACCTCACAGTCAGAAGGATGTTCTAAGGGCCTGAGTAGGTGCAGCCAGCCCAGACGAAGTGTAGCGAAGCTCACACCCACCTACCCACTGGCCATGACTCACTTTCCCTCTAATCAAGGAAACACAACCCAAAACAATGTGCTGCTCAGACTTGATAGTTTCTCGTTTGTTACATGGGAGGAACATTGAAGTAATGAACAGAATTTTGGTGTTCTGTTCCTGGATTCCTGAAACAGGTTTTCTCAGCACTGTCTTTGTGAAAAATAATACATCAAAAGTTACCGTCCATTCATGTTCCCAACTCTGTCCCTCTAGGGGGGTCAGGAAACTTTAGTCTATGGGCCAAATCCAGCCAGCAGCTGGGTTTTTTTATGATCTTAAAGCAAAAGATGGCTTTCACATTTTTAAAGCATTGTAAAAAGAGAAACAAAGAACAAGACACAGTGACCACATGTGTCCTGCAAAACCAAAAATACTTCCTGGTCCTTTACAAGTGTGTTACCCCTGCTCTAGATTTTAGTAGTGTCCTACAAAAAGTGTTTCTATGGTCAAATAATTTACAGGAACATGGATTAAACACAATAAACAGGGATGTGTATTTTGCGTGTGTGTGTGTGTGTGTGTGTATTTTTTGGTAAATGCATGCCTTATCAGAGCCTTTACTCACATTTTTTTTTTTTTAAATCTGGAAGACAGAGATGTAGTAGGCAATGTTTGCTACTCTTCTTTGGCCTCAGTACCTTTTTCGTGTGGGATGTGGTTTTAGGAACTGCCTTGTGTTACCTGAGGACAGCCTCTAGTCAACAGCCAGCAACTGAGGACCTTTGTCCAAGAACATGCAAGAAACTGAATGCTGCTACCGCCCTTTTCATTGGAGATGTGTGGTTGACATCATGGAGGTCATGCCCCTGGCACTAACTGGTTGCACACACCTTTTGGGTCCTTCTGCCACTGATGTATCAGAGCTGGAGGGCATGCAGTTAAGAGTAAGGGCTCAGGAGCCAGACTGGCTGGGTTAAAACTCCCTCTACCCACCACTTGTGGAACTAAGGGGAATACACTACACTAATCTGTGCCTCTGTGTCCTCCACTGCAAAATGGGGATAATTATAGCAGCTGCCTCCTAGAGCCACTGTAACAATCGAATGAGATAATGTGTATGAAGCACGCAGCGTGAGCGCTGGCACACAACACACTTCTGAACAAATGTTCACTACTGTTATTATCCGTCTCTAAAATGGGAATAATGACGCTGGCCTAATACAGTTATTTAGCATCACAGTATATGGGAAAGGGATCCAGAAAAAGGAAACAGGAAATCCATATATGGGAAAGGGATTCACAACGAGGAAACAGCAAATTTTCCTAGAAAGACATGACTACCGTCATTCTAAGAAAAAGAAGTCGTATTTGCCTAAGGGATATATATTCTCTTCCTGGGGGCTGCTCTAACAAAGTACCACACGCCGGGTGGCTTAAAGCCACACATATGCATTATCTCTCAGTTCTGGAAGCCAGAAGTTGAAAGTCGACTTGTTGTCAGGGCTGTGCTTCCTCTGAAGCTTCTAGGGAAGAATCGCTCCTTGCCTCTGCCTGGTGTTCCTTGGCTTGTGGCCGCATCACAGCATCTCTCTTTGCATGGCATTCTCCCTGTGTGTCTGTCTTCACTTCATCCTCCCTCTGTTCATTTGTTTTTTATTTTGTTTGTTTGTTTGTTTCAGAGACAGGATCTCTTTATGTTGCCTTGCATGGTCTTGAACTCTTGGCCTTAAGTGAGCCTCCCACCTTGGCTTCCCAAAGTGCTGGGATTGCAGACATGAGCCACCATGTCTAGCCCCGCTCTCTCTTCTTATAAGGACACTAGCCATGTTGGATTAAGGAACCACCATACTCCAGTATGACCTCATCTTAACTAATTACATCTGCAGTGATTCTATTTCAAAATTACATCATACGTCGAGACCCTGGGGGTTAAAACGTCAACATTATCTTTTTGGGTAATGCAGTTCAAGTCATAACTGCAAGGTTTGTAACCTCGGCAGGATAATTCCTTGTGGTGGGGACTGCCCTGTGCATTGCAGGCTGTTCAGCAGCGTCCCTGGCCTCCACTCACTCTTCCCCAGTCATAACAATCGCAAACGTCTTCAGACATTACCAAATATCCCTCGAGGAGCAAAATTGCCTCAGTTAAGAACCACTGGGTTAAAAAATAATACTTTCTAGACTAACTCAAAACAAAAAGACTTCCTCCGGTGGGACTGCAGAAGTGGCTGGTATAGCAGCTAGGTCATAAAGTGTAGATATTCCTCTTATGGCATATTGCTAATAATAATGACTAGAAATTGTGCCTTGCCTAGCAGATCTTTTTGCTGAGATAAATTTCCCTACCTGGAGGCCATATAAGCGATTCATAGCCTAAAATGTAAATTGCTTGGAAATATAGCAAAGTTGGTGACATAATAATGGAAAGGAAAATCGATTTCTCCAGAAATACACATCTGTTCATTAAAGCTGTCTGCTAGTCCGTTGCAGCTGTTCCCGTTTAAAAACTAAAGATCTAAACATAATCCTTTACAGTGGAAAGTTAGGAGAGGAGATATTCATAAAAGTCTGTCGGAATGGTTTGGCAGTTAAGTGTGGTTTATTTTTGTCTATGGCTCTTATGGAACCCTCTGAATGTACAAATGAAAACTAAAATGTCGTTGCTACATCCTCATTGAAGCTGTTGGCCATCAAGAGTGACCAGTTCAAATCTTGCTGGGACAGTGCAAGGGGTGACAATTTCCCAGGCAATTAAATGATCAGTCTTTCTCTGTATATAGGAAACTTGGAAGATTTTCAAGAAAAATATCATAGCTGTGAAGCAGGATATCCTCCCTAACCCCTTTTCAGGCGGGAACTGGAATGCAGGCACTGGAGCTAGCCAGCTGCTTCTGCTCCAGCAGGGGCAAACTCCATTCACTCAAACCTGCTGCACTCAACCCCTCGTGGGAAGGGGCACACAAGTGAGAGGGTGCAGGAGCCAGGGGTGAGTGCTTTCAGATGCCAGCAGGAACAAACTCTGTACCAGCCTGGCAGCAGCATTTAGTGGGGTGCCCACCACCCCTGAAGCCCCAGGGGGCATGCATTACAGTGCTCTTTTAGCTCTGCCATTCACGGATGGCTTAAGTATTACTAGCTCAGTGGGCCCTCTGCCTTTTCACATGAGGTGACTGCCTGCTGCCAGCAAGGGCAGATGGTTAGTGTGACAGCCTTTTGCATCTGCACCCATTATACCCAAGCTCTTGTTCAGCATCCAGGAAAAATCAGGTCTCACAAATGAATTGAAGGGCAGTGAATGCAGAGAATTTTATTGCCGATGAAAATGGCTCACTGGGCACAGTGGCTCATGCCCGTAATCTCAGCATTTTGGGAGGTCAAGGTGGGCAGATCACCTGAGGTCAAGAGTTCAAGACCAGCCTGGCCAACATGGTGAAACTCTGTCTCTATTAAAATACAAAAATTAGCCAGGCATAGTGGTGTGCACCTGTAATCCCTGCTACTTGGGAGGCTGAAGCAGGAGAATTGCTTGAATCCAGGAGATGAAAGTTGCAGTGAGCAAAGATCATATCCCTGCACTCTAGTCTGGGTGACAGAGCAAGACTCTGTCTCCTCCCCTCCCCCCAAAAAATGGCTGCTAGCAGGAAGGGGAGCTGGAAAGGAGATGGTGCAAGAAGGTATTCTTCCCCTGAAGTCCAACTGTCTCCAGCCAGACTCTTCTCTGAGGTCACACTGTCAAGCTGTCCCTCTGAAGGCAACCTGCTTCTCTCCAACGTCCAACTGTAGTCTCTGACATCCAGCTCTTTCTCCTCTTCTCCCTGATGGAGCCTGAGGTTTTATGGACAGGATGGGAGGCAGGCTGGGTCATGGGTGATTTTAGAAAAGGCAACATTTGAGCAGGAGAACAGGGATGTCAGTTCTCACTTTGGACCATGGTCCCAGACTTGAGGGTGGGGCCCTCACCTCCAGCCTACTGGTCACCCATGTCATCTCTCTCTGGGCATCAGAACTGCAGAGCCTGGGCTGAATCAGTAATCATGTCAATATCACCCCACCCCTGTTCTTCTTGGCTGCCAGGCATACCAACCAAAAGCTGAGCCCTAGATTAGCTTAGTGCAAAGACAATGCTGTCCAGCGGTGTTGCGTGATTTGATGGCAGGAGGCCAGGAGGGGAGTCCCAGGGGGACTCCTGCCCCCTAAACATGCATGCTCACCTGTGCTTCAATTTTCAAAGTAGTAAGTGCTGCCTTCTCTCAGTTCCTTGGAGACTCTTCAGTTTGACTGTATCTGAACCTTGACCCCTTTATATCTTTCAAAATGAACCAGGCTACATGAAAGTATAAGAAGCCCGAAAGGAGAAAGTGAGGTAGTGAGAGTTTGAAGTCTGAGTTCAGATCTTGGTTTCACCCCCAAGCTAGGGTCTCCTCACTTGCAAAAGTAGGGTTTGCCACCCAGGTCTACTGTGAAGACAGGCTGATGGAGTTTCTCTCTATCTGTACATGCAGATATAACACATAACAATATCTAGGGGCATTCAATGTGTGTTTGTTGACTGCTATGAGGGTGTGCAGCACAAGGAAAGAAAACAGGCACAAGGACACACTTGGCTTCTGAACCACCACGTGGCATCCGTGTGTGGCTCCGTAAAGCAGGGTTGTCTTTGGAAGGCAGCAGTGACCCCGGTGTTTACCTATGGGATGCATCCCTGAGAGCTGGATTTGAGCCCTGCGCATCATTCGGATGGAAGCAGCTGTTTACCTAGAAGTGCACGTTCACTTCGCGTTTGTTGTCAGAGTGATTATCAATGATCCATCCATTAGGCATTCCCGTGATGTGGTCATCAACAAAGCTTCCTGGTTTCTGACCATTTTGCCAACCACACAATCAGCTTTCACAATTTATACGTAATTGAAGCCTGAAAACAACCCATGGGACCTGGAGAAACAGCTTTCTTGACAGCTCAGATGCAGGATGTGGGGATCTGGGTAATTTACATAGATGAGTACCACCTATGGTGCCTCCTGCCTCCTAAGCCTCTGGCCAGTCCTCTGGTTCCTTGGAGATTTTGCCTGGACTCTGACCATGCAACCGAACAGAAGAGAGAAGGCTTTGCTTCCACTTTCAACAATCGATTTTTATGGTATCTAAAGCAACTCGTTACATTTACAGCTCCTTCGCTTGTTAAAGAATTCATCATAAAAGAGGATTAAGGGATGGCCAGGTAAAGAGGTACTGGCTTTTCTTTTTTTCTCTAAGTTCATTAACAGTGCCTGTGTTAGGTAGTTCTCTCCAAGTATATTAATAGTACCTGTGTTAGGTAGGACCATTTCTGGTCCCGATCTTACCCAGGTCACCTTTCTTTGGTCCACATTTCAAACAGTGGCTAAGATGGAGCGCTGGGCTTCCCAGGACTTGAATAAATGGTATTGATTTTCATTAGCTTATGAGCAACTGCTAGAGGTGGAAGGTGTCTTACGCCAAGACCCATTTCTGCAGCATAGCCTCAGGAAAGAGACAGACACAGACATATTTCTAAATGCAAAAGAAGAGATCCTCAATCTGAACATTTCCTCTGAGGAGAAGTGTTCTCTATTTTGTGTGTGTGATAGCAAAGCTGCCACTGCTGTCTGGGTGGCAGAAATGTCACAAATGTATTGTTGGCTCTTTAATTTCCTCACTCAACACCAGGTCATTAACTTTAACACTATCCAAGTGCTTATGTGATCGTATTTCCCTTAAAGGATGTGCACGAGTCTATTGTTTACAATGCAGGCTCCACAATGGGAGAAATCTGTGTAGCTGAAGCTATTCTGCTTCAAAGAAAGAACCTTGAAATGTGCTAGCCAAGATTTGTGAAGTGGCTGCTCCATATGGAGAACAGTAGAAGGGAAGATGGGCATTTAAAAGGAACAAGGGAAAAATGAAGAGAGGGCAGACTGGACCGGACCTTGTCCCCGGCAAGGCCATGATGGGTTCTGAATGATGAATTGTCCTTTAAGAGAAGCCTTGTTTAACATAGACACAGCATGTCTCTTGAGAAAGGTATTTAGCAAAGAAGCAAAACTGAGAAAGGGCCCAAAGGGAATACACCTGAGCACAGCCCCGCTGCCAGTTATGCAAAGTAAGTCCGACTTGTCCATGGCACCAGTGGGAGAATCTGGGACTGCTTTCAGGTACGCATTCCACTAAAAACATGTAAATCTCAGAGAAGCAAGCCATTGTTATGGTAATCTGTGTTTCCATGATGGTGCTTTGTCTAAGTCACTAGCAATGTAATAGCTAAATAAGTTATTCCAGAAACAACTGGTTCTGTCACGGTGTGCTGGGATTATATGCAAGTATAAATCTTTGTGCTGTGGGTGAATTCCACTCCCCACATGTGATAAGAGGCCTTTATGCCCCTATCCAGCCCACACTATCAGCCATGAATCTTTACACCAGACACAAAGAGAATTAGACAAAAACAACCAACCCAAATGCTAGATGGAAAGGGTCAGTGGTTTCCACGGAGGGTGAGTGTATTCCCACCCCCAGGAACTAGAGAAGACCTAGGCTTGAGGGAGAGCAGGGTTGGGAGGTGGGCAGGCAGATGGGTCATCCTGGCTAGTGAAGGACGGGAAGGAGTGGAGAGGACTGGTCCTGGGTAGGGTGGAGAGTGGACAAGGACCATCCTTTAGGAGGCCCAGGCACTGCACGGAACACATGAAGACTGCCAAGCTATTGTCCAGTGAGTGTGGCCACCCCCAGGCAGCAAGCTGCTCAGCCCCTGAGACTCATTCAGAGATCTGGGCTGAGGCTCAGTTCTCCTTTCTCTCTGCCACAAGAGACCAAGAGGGTAGTTTGGGGAGGGGACAGCTATCTTGTGCAGAGCATGCTACGAAAGCCTTACTCCTGGTGGGCACAGACGGGATTACTTTTTCCTCTGAGTGGTGGACCTGTTGCCTCTTTCACAGGTGTGTCCACCTACCTATGGGCTAAAAAACCTGGAACTGCCAGGAAACTCTGAGGTTTCTTTGGAGAGTCACAAAGTTAACTTGTATCTTCTCTTTTTTGTTTTGTTTTGTTTTTCTAAGTTCGAGACAGGGTCTCATTTTGTCACCCAGGCTAGAGTTGAGATCACAGCTCACTGCAGCCTCGACCTCCCAGGCTTAGGTGATCCTCCTACGGCTAGGACTACAGGCATGTGCCAGCATGCCTAGCTAATTTTTGTGTTTTTAGTAGAGACGGAGTTTTGTTGTGTTTCCAAGCTGATTTCAAACTCCTGGGCTCAAGCAATCCACCTACCTTGGCCTCCCAAAGTGCCACAATTATGAGTGTGAACCACCTAGCCCCAGCCCCCAACTTGTATCTTCTATAAGACATAATGGACACTACAGCACCAGGGGCAGGCGATGAGCTCAGCATTCATAAAGAAGCTTGAGCCTCTAGCATGGTCGCCAAAGCCAGCATGCATCGGAATCACTTGGAGGGCTTACTAAAATTCAGTTGGCTGGGCCCCATCTCAGAGCTCCAGGTTCAGTTGGTCTGGGGTGGGGCCAGGCAAGCTGCATTTGGGACAGGTCCCTGGGGATGCTGATGCTGCAGGTCAGAGGACCACATTTTGAGAGCTATTGCTTTTCATGCCTCTTAGTGGGGGTGGCAAATGAAAACCTTTCATCCCTGAGTGCTTTATTGTGGTATTGAGATACTAACTACATGCTTAATCCCGTCTTGCAAAAGTATTTCACTCAATAGAGAGTATGCTTTTAGGGACCAAGGCTAAGCCCACCCCCTGCAACTGAGAGAGTCTGAAAATGATGTGCACATGGGAATTATGCCTGTGGAACATTTGGCAGGAGATTAACAGGACTTTCTTGGAAAAGGGTGGTCCCAGAGACCCCCAAAACATCTCAGTCCCTGGGAAAGGTTGAGAGTATGAAGAAAAGAGTTTCTTGGTGCCCTCTTTGCAGATGCTGATAAAAATAAAATTCCATGAAGCATGTGACAAGGGAGTGAGAATGTGCCTCTCCGGTTCTGTTTACCTCATCAGCATCAATAAATATTTATTGACATCCCGAAATGTCTGGGATGCCAGGAAGCAGAACCAAACATTCAAGAGACACGGATCTTGCCCTCCAAAGAAACCACAATCTAAAGAGAAAACCCAAGAAACAGGAGAATTATCTTTGAGAGGCAAAGCAGGGATGTACTCCTCATGAAAGATGTAGTTAGCTTTTCACAACGGCAGTGGGCCTGAAATGTGCACATAAATTAATGCTTTTGTAAACCGAGTTAGATTTTAAATGCATGAGAGGAGGCAACTGTTTAAAGGAAACCGGCAGGGAATCCTTCTGCAACAAGAATCACTTAGTCACGTGAATAATTGTCACCTCATTTTTGGACCTTATTAGCTTCGATTTTTCATTTTGGTGGATCCAAACAGATGGGAAACAAGTTCATAACAAGTCAGAGGAATGTTTCAGTATCCTTACTTTGGGAAAAGCAAATGACAAGTTTGTTTACTGTGTATTTAAGTGGGTCACTTCAGCCAATCCCTAAGATTGCATATGGCTGCAGTGTTGTTGAATAATGATGGATAGATCATCAGTCTGAGGTCATTTCAAAAATTTAAATATCTCTGTAGTTGCCGAAGAATGCTGACTGGTGTTAAGTGTATTTTCTTGGACTTTGAGGCATTGGAAGTTGGTAATTGAAACATGGTAAATATAATTACTCTCAGATGGGATTTCTCACCCTTGGTGCTACTGACAAGCATTTGTGGCCAGATAATTCTTTGATGTGGGGGGTTTTTCTGCATGTTGTAGGATGTCCAGCAGCACCCCTGGCTTCTACTCACTGGATGTTAGTAACACCAACTCAGGTGCAACAATTGAAAATGTCCCCGCACATTAGCACGCATCCCATGGGACGTGTAATGACCTCATCAAAGACTATTGCTTAAAATAAAGTGACTGTTCACAGACAATTCTGTATTGAGTTTTCTCAAAGCAAAGCTCACTTCCTCGCAAGTAGAGAACCCATGGTTCATTGTTGAGTGTGTCTCAAGCGGCAAGGAAAGCATGAGTTCATTTATTCACTCACAAGACGTGTTCAGTGCCTACTTTGTGCCCAGGAGTGGTGGCAAGCAACATGAGCAAGGTTCTTGCCCTCAAGGAGATTGTAATCTAATGGGAATGTCAGGTGGTCAACAAATGAACAAATTAATAATTAATTATAAGATATAAAATCGCATGACAGAAACAGGGTGTGAGAGATGGGAAAGTTCTTCTTCAAAGTTTGTATAACTACATTATAAGGAGTTTCAATCTCTTGCTCCATGGCCATTATCTGCTATTAGCATAAACATAAACCCACATATATATATTCTCTAAATCAGTTACCTCTTGTATCAGCTACCTTGACTCACTCTGGCATGTCTGCACAGAACTGGGCAAGCTCCAGACCCTGGTGCATGTCATTCCTTATTTGGAAACCCCCCTGACCTTCTCCTGACTAACTTTCTTTTCTTTCTCGTCTTCTTCCCCCCTTATCTATTCAAGACATTTTCAAGTGTTTAGCAAATCGGGTCAAGAATAGATTGTGTGATCCTGTTCTGGCCAATGGAAACTTGACACAGCCGTAGGGCGATTGTGTCAGGTTATGAAAGTTATAAATGTCCCCATCTCAGCTGGGTTCGGTGGCTCAAGCCTGTAATCCCAGCAGTTTGGGAGGCCGACGTGGGTGGATCACAAGGTCAAGAGGTTGAGACCATCCTGGCCAACATGGTTAAACCCTGTCTCTACTAAAAATACAACAGTCAGCTAGGCGTGGTGGCACACACCTGTATTCCCAGCTACTCGAGAGACTGAGGTGAAAGAATAGCTTGAACCCAGGAGGCAGAAGTTGCAGTGAGCCGAGATTGCGCCACTGCACTCCCACCTGGCGACAGAGTGAGACTCCATCTCAAAACAAAAACAAAAACTCCCTGTCTCCTTGGTTCAGGTGTGCTCTCATGGCAAGACTGCTGGTGAGTTACACCCTTTCTGCAGAAAGCAAACTAGCCTTGCTGAGCGATCTACTGTCTGGGTGTAGATTCTTCCTGATGTTATAAACTCATTTCCAACACAGGGGGTAGAGATAGAAACTAATACAAAAACAGCCTATGTAGACAGAGTAATCCTACAAGGACTCCCTGAGGAGGTGACATTTCAGCTACAAGCCTGTAGGATGAGTGGGAGGTTGCCATGTGGCTAGCTGGAAGATCTGCCGTTCACAAAAAGAAGGCTGGAGGTAGGTAGTCCTGAACAAGGACTGTAAGAGGTAGCTTTCTAGGAATTGGATAGAGTCTCATTGCTCCAGTATTAGTTAGGGGTCTCCTGAAAAACTGAGCCAATAGGAGATATAGACATATAAATGTACACATATAATTTATTAAAAAGAATTGGCAAAGCAGGTCATGGAGACCAAGAATTCCCACAATCTGCTGTCTGCTATCTGGAGACTCAGGAGAGCTGTTGGTATAAATTCCAGTCTTAAGTCCAAAGGCCTGAAAACCAGGAGTGGTGATGTCATAATTCCCAGTCTAAGAGCAAGAGAAGACGGATGTGCCAACTCAACAGAGTCCAATCAAGTTAACTTTTCAACTCCATTCAAATGCTCATCTCTTCCAGAAGCACCCTCACAGCCAAACTCAGAAATAATGTTTAACCAGATGTCCCGGCACCCCATGGCCCAGTCAAGTTGACACATACAATGAACAATGTCAGCCGAAGCAAAGGTTTGTCTTCTTTCTCTAGGGCAAAGGATGCATTCCATAGAGTCCTGGAATCCTGGGAGACAGGCCTGGAGTGATGTGTTCCTTCTCTCACCCCAAGGCAATATGTAAGATGAAAAGGTGGCTTCAGACTTCATGGGGAATTAAGGCTTATTTTAAAGATGAAAGCTGTGCCTCTTTACTAAGTAAGATGTAATTTGCTAGGGATTTGGTTGCCCAGGTTGTTACTTAAATGTATCTTACATAACGTGGAAAAAACTATCCCTCCCTTTGGTGTGAGGGGTAGTACTTTTGCCAGGTAGTGTAAACTAACATAAGCTAATTTGACCATGCACACATACTTAGTTCTTTGTGGTAGTTACTGACAACCACCAATAGTGGGAGGGGGTTGAGCATTAGCTACCCTCCTGCTTTGCTACCAGGTTATAATAAAAGCACGTCTCAGACCAAACCCTGTGCCATGTGTGGACATTGATTAGTAAGCAGGCACTAGGCTATAAAACTTGATGTTTAAGATTAACAATTGTTGTAGGTGTCCTGCCCACACCTCACATGGACCACTCACCCCAGGCAGTTACGACAGCACTCAAGATGCAGGAGAGAGCTAATCTCAAAATGATCAGCAGGCAACCCAAATACTCCAAACTATTGGCTGGATGAAGGACTGTTTGGGGGTTCAAGTCTCAAGTACCATCCCTGTGGGAGAAGGGGACAGTGTCTGCAAGCTGTTCAGATCCCCTCAGGTAAGGATGAGGAGCTTTGGGAAAATATCTTAGCCAAACCTCTCATCTTGAATACCACTTACTCAATGTTGAGAACTCACTTATTATATATCCATTATGCTAAATAACGAGCCCTTTATTTTTCACCAATGAAAACCCATTTGGAGCTTCTTTGAGCTCATTAGCAAAGTCTCTAGTGTTGATCAAAGTTCAGTGGTAAAGAAAGATGAAGGAGCCCTTTTGAGAACAGCCTCAGGAGTGTGGCTTTTCTGATTAAATGCTGGAGTCTACTCTCAGCCTCTAGATCCCTGGTCAGGACCACAGACTGCCCCTCGAGTGCAGCTTAAGCCAATTAACATACATATCATCATGCTGTCTGTACTGCAGGGTTTTAAAGTAAATTGCATGCATAAACAGGTAGACATAGCCTCAATCTGTCCTGGAAATGAGTATGGGAAAGGAGGCCAGTAAATTTAACAATCTGAATAACCAAGAGCGATCACATAAGTCATACTGAGCTTGTCCATTTTCAAACGATTAAAGTCCAATTAACTATACTTTACCCAAACTCTAGAGCATCTCAGCCTTTTGGGGGCAGAGGCCAACACAGATTTTCAGCTTGACGTGGGACTCTGTTGCAGCTGCAGCTCCAGGTTTACAATTTCCAGCCTTTTTCACAAAGATGACTTTTAATTTAATGAACTCTATTGAAGGTCAGTTGTACTTTAGTGTCCATTAACTTAGAAAAAACATTTTAAAAAATGGTTATGAATTTAGCATCTGTCTTTTATTAGTCACAATAGCATCATACACAATTTAGAAAGAGTGCAGGGGGTTAGATTCAAAAATCAGGGAAAATCACAGAAAGGCAAACCACCAGGAAGACCCCAGGTATGCTGGACACCTAGGCACTGTCTCTCCATAAGTCAGCCCAACACAAACAACCTTCCCCCAGCACTAGAGCAGATGGATTGCTTCTCACTCAAGCCCTAGATAAAATAGGTGGCTTGTATTTACAGCCATGCCGTATGAATACTGTATACCTTAAACACTGGAATCACATGCTGCCTGTGGCGAGATGCTCACACTAAGAGGCCCTGAAAACCAAGCCCACAAAGACTAAACTGATCTGCACCGTATGCTCACCATATGGTGTAAGGTCACTGCATGAAATAACATGTGGAGAGGAATACTCATATGTATACAATAAACTCATCACAAAGATAGTCATTGGAGTATGTATGGAGCCAAGGCTCCCTTGCAAATACTCCAGGGGACCCTGGCCAAGCATGACTTTGGGTCATGAGTTAACACACAGTTACGTCTGAGGCAAGCAATAGAAAAGAGGAGCGTTCATGGACCTAGCACCTGAACACTGTGAAGGAGAATACCGAGTGGTTTCCTATTTCTTGTGGGCATTTTACCATCTCAATCATCATCAAAAGTATGCATTTAGCATGCAAATGTGTACAGCCCTGTACATGCACCATACCCAGAAAGAACCATCATCAGTGATATGGCTTGAAGATGTCCCCCAAAGTTTGTGTGTTGGAAACTAATCCCCAGAGCAACAGAGTTGAGAGATTAGACCATTAGGAGGTTACTAGGTTATAAGGGGTCTTCCCTCATAGATGGATTAACTACCTTATCTTGGGAGTGGGTTATTGTGGGAGGGAGTTCCTGATAGAAAGGATGACTTTGACCTTTCTCTCTCAATCTCAGTCTCTCTTGCCCTTCCACCATGAAATGACATAGCACAAAGGCCCAGGTGCAGCACCATGCTCTTGAACTTCCCAACCTCCAGAACTATGAGCCAAATAAATTTCTATCTATTATAAATTACCTAGTTTGTGGTATAATTTGTAACAATAAAAATAGAATAAAATGATGAGAAATACATTCGAAAGCAATATATGTCAGCATCACTCAGAACCATGCCCTAATTATAGAGCCCTGGGCAAACCACCTGACCCCTGTGTGCTGTGTGTCATGGCTAAATGAGATAATCAAGATGAAATATGTAGTAAATGTTCAATAAAAGGAGGCAAGCAGATTAGTCATTATAGTCAGGGTGTAAAATAATTGCATCAAGGCAGCAACAACAAACTAAAAACTATTCTGTAAAATAAAATTGTTTTTGCTATGTACATTTTTGTTTGCAGAGCAAATACTTCTATAACATATTAGTGGCTGGTGCTGAGTACCAAATAGGATTTGTTTAATATCAAGATCTTTCCTATCAGCCAGACATTTGTATTTTTTATGATGGAGAAGAAATATCTTCTTGCATAATAACTAGAAAAAAGGTAGCTACTCAGCCATTCTCCCATTCTTGTTATTTCCAAGTGAAAGCCAGTGGGAAACAAAGCATTTTGTTGAAGTGCTTAAGTGGAAGCCATTCTGAGTTGGCTAGCTACTCAGTATAATACAGACATTGTAAAATAACTTGAGGACAGGAATCAACCTACCCTTAAGGTCTTTTTAAACTAGTAATTGGGTCCCTATCCATCAATCAACCATTCCTTAAGCTTCTGTCTGTTCCAGAGATGACAAATGTGAAGGTGCCTTGTAGAAATTGGAGGAGACAGGTCCAAGGGGCCACCACATCTGTGGAAAGACTGTATGTTATGAGAGTGATTGGTCTCACTCGTTTTTAGCTCAAAGAAAATGTTCTCCATGGCAACAATGGCAGTTAGAAAATGTAAGAAATAGCAGTTCCACCAAGCAGAGAAACAGTCTCTACCATCTTCAATTTTCAACAATCTCAACTCCTCATACTCTATTTCTCACAATGGGCCAGGTCGCTGGCAGTAGTTAGAGCTGCCGGTGCAGCCGACATAACACTGTCTACTGGTGAGTCATTGGCAAGCTTTACTGGGCAAAAGAATGAAAGTTCTCAAAATTTAATGTCTGTTTAAGGCATGCACCTGACTTTTCTAGTAGGAAAAGCCTGCTGCTAACTCCATGGCCATAGGTGAGGTTCCAGGCACATATATGACCTACCTGTTTGGTTAAGTCAGCATTTCTCAACCTCAACCCTATTCATTCTGCCAGCTCATTCTTTGTGGTGACAGGCTGTCTGTGTGTTGTACAGTTTTTAGCAGCATCTCTGATCACCACTTGATGCCAGTAGTATCTTCCTTCCCAAATGGGAAAACTAAGAAGGTCTTTAAACATTATCAAATGTCCCTTGGGGTCCAAAATTACCCCCTGCTGACTACCACTGGCTTAAATGAAGATCCTAATAGGGCAACCATTTCTGGTCCAGAATTTTTAAATTTAATTTTTCATGTTTTTATTAATTTAACAAATATTTAGTAAGTCCTTACTCTGTGCCAGGTGCTGTTCTAACCGTTGGGTGTTCCTCAGTGAACTAGGTCCCTACTTCAGTGGAACTATGTTACATATGACACAACATGTAAACGAACACAGAAGACAGTTATGGAATTTCAGCAAGAACTGATAGATTTTATAAAATACACGTGTCAGTAATGGGAATAAACTTCAATGATTATTAATTCTTACTATCGAAGTTGATTTGAAGCCACCTACATTAAAAGGCTTATCCTTTAAAAAAGAAAAGTAAATGGGAGGAGGGGCAGAGCAAGATGGCTGAACAGAAGGCTCCATCAATCACCCCCCAATTTAACAACTATCTGCATAAAGAAACAACCTTCATAAGAACCAAAAGTCAGGTGAACACTCACAGTACCTGGTTTTAATTTTAGCTGAAAGAAGGATTGAAGATGGTAGGAAAGAGCCTTAAATTGCCAACGTTACCCCATTTTCCATCTCCCGGTGATGACCACGTGGCATGAAGAGAGAATCTGAGTCCTTAAGAGTGGGTGAGTGCAGCAATTATAAGACATTGCACAGAACTCAGTGCTGCCCTGTCACAGCAGAATGCAAAACCAAGCCGAACTCAGCAGATGCCTGCCCACAGAGGGAGTATTTAAACCAGCCCTAGCCAGAAGAGGATATCCCATTCAGGCTGTAGGAACCTGAGTTCTGGCAAGCCTTGCCACGGTAGGCTAAAGTGCTCTGAAACTCTAAATAAGCTTGAAAGTCAGTCTAGGCCACAAGGATTGAACACTAGGTGATTCCTAGTGCTGAACTGGTCTCAGATTCAGTGGACTTGGGGAGCTTGTGACATACTATGACATCAGCTGGGACAGCTAAAGGAGTGCATGCACCAGCCCTCCCCCAAACCCAGGCTGCACAGCTTGCAGCTCCAAAAGATACTCCTTTCTGCCTGAGGAGAGAAAACAGAAGAGTAATGATGGGTATGAATGTGTTTGACGGGTACAAACGAGCCCAGCTAGAAAAGACTACAACAAATTCCTAACTCTTCAACACCCAGACACAAACAAACATTCACAGGCATCAAGACCATCCAAGAAAATATGTCTTCAACAAATGAACTAAATAAGACACCAGGGACCCATGCAAAGAAACAGAGATATGTGACCTTTCAGAGAATTCCAAAGTGCTGTCTTGACTTGCATCTAGAATGCCAGCTCAGACACAATACAGCAGCAGTTAGAGTCATGAGACCCCATTTCCAGGCCCTAGCTCCCAGGGGTTTCTAGACACAGGACTAGCTGGCCTGAAAGAAAGGATGCAATCCTTGTAGGACCCATCACCTGCTGACCAAAGAGTCCTTGGGCCCTGAACAGCCAGCAGCAATAACCACACAGAACACCATGGTGCTTGAGTGAGACCCTGAGGCTTGCTGGCTTCAGGTGAGACTCAGCACATTCTCAGCTACTATGGCTACAGGGAGAGACTCCTTCTGCTTAAGGGAAAGTAAACAGGACTTCATCTTTCACCCTAGGTACCTGCTCAGCCACAGATACGTAAAGCACCAAGCAGGCTCTTGGGGTCCCTGATTCCAGGCCTTGGCTGTTGGACAACATCTATGTACCTTCCCTGGGGCAGAGGGGAAACCACTGCCCTGAAGGGTGAGTCCTAGGCCTGCGGGCATTCACCATAAGCTGATTTAAGAGGCCCTGGGCCTTGGGGGCATATTGATGGTGGTCTGGCAATGCTCCTCATAGGCCTGGGGAGGGGGTGGTGGCCATGGGATGAGGCTCCTCTGCCTGTGGAAAGGGGAGAGAAGAATGGGAAGGACTGTGTCTCATATAGCACCTCTAGATTGACCCAGGGCCTGAAGGAACTTACTGCCCTGAATGGAAGGGGACAAGCCTGGCTGCCTTCACCACATGCTGATTATGGAGCCCCAGGGCCTTGAGCAAACATAGGCAGCAGCAGTGGTTATAGTGGGTCTTAGGTGAGACCCAGCGCTATGCTGGCTTCAGGTCTAACCCAGCACAGTCCCAGTGGTGGTGGACACAGAGGTGTTTATATCACCCACCTCTAGCTCCAGGCAGCTCAGAACAGAGAGATACTCCATTTGTTTGAGAGAACATAAGGGAAAAGAACACAAGTTTCTGCCTGGTAATCCAGAGAATTCTTGTGACACTTATTCAAGACCACAGAGGCAGTACCTCTGTGAGGCTGCAAGAACTACATCATTACTGGGCTTGGGGTGCCCCCTAATGCAGATATGGCTTAGATCACAACACCCAAGTCATTTTGAAAACCTAGAAAGCCTTTCCAAGAAGGATGGGTACAAACAAGCTCAGACACAGAAGACTCCAATAAATACCTAACTCTTCAATACCCAGACACAAATGGACATTTTGAAGCATTGAGACCATCCAAGAAAACATGACCTCAACAAAACATCTAAGTAGGACACCAGGGACATTTGAAGCAACAGAGATATGTGACCTTTCAGGGAATTCAAAAGTGCTGTGTTGAGGAAACTTAAAGAAGTTCAAGATAACACAGAGAAGAAAATCAGAATTCTACCAGATAAATTTAACAAAGAGATTGAAATAATGAAAAAGAATCAAGTAGAAATTCTAGAGCTGAAGAATGCAATTAATGTACTAAAAATACATCAGAGTTTTTAAATAGCAGAATTGATCAAGCAGCAGAAAAAAATAATGAGCTTGAAGACAGGCTATTTGAAAATACAGTCAGAGGAAACAAAAAGAAAAATGGTAAAAAAGAATGAAGCACACCTTTGAGACCTAGAAAAATAGCCCCAAATGGGCAAATCTAAAATTTATTATCCGTAAAGAGGAGAGACAGAAAGAGACAGGGGTAGAAAGTTTAGTAAAAGGGAAAACAACAGAAAGTATCCCGAACCCAGCAAAAGACACCAATATCCAAATACAAGAAGGTTATAGAATACCAAGCCTATTTAACTCAACAAAAACTTCTATCTCAAGGCCTTAATAATCAAACTCCCAAACGTTAAGGATAAAGAAAGTGTCCTAAAAGCAACAAAAAAAGAAAAACAAATGACATACAATGAAGCTCCAATACATGTGGCAACACAGTCCTTCCCATTCTTCCCTCCTTTTTCCGCAGGCAGAGGAGCCTCATCCTATGGCCATCATTCCACAGAGCTATGGAGAGTATTGCCAGGCCACTATAAGAGTACCCAGATATATATGTGTGTATAAATAGAAAATAACTATAAAAAGAGACAAAGAAAGCCACTATATAATGATAAAGAGATCAATTCAGCAAAAAGATATAACAGTTTTAAATATATGTGCACCCAACCCTGGAGTCCCCAGATGTATAAAGCTAATATTATTAGAGCTAAAGAGAGAGATACAACCTACAAGGACTGAATTATGAACCATTATCAACTCACCCTATGAGGCCTGCTACCAATAAAGACACACATAGACTGAATATAAAGAGATGGAAAAAGATACCCCATACCAATGGAAAGCCAAAAAAAAAAAAAAAAAAAAAAAAAATGTAAGAGTATCTATACTTATATCAGACAAAATAGATTTCAAGACAAAAGCTATAAGAAGAGACAAACTCAGTATATAATGACAAAGGGATCAATTCAGCAAAAGGGTATAACAGTTTTAAATATATGTGCATCTAATACTGGAGCATCCACATATATAAAGCAAATAGTGTTAGAGCTAAAGAGAGAGATGCAACCTACAAGTACTGAACCATGAACCATCCTAACACATCCTATGAGGCCAGTATTACCCTGCTACCAAAACGAGACAAACATACATCAAAAAAAAAGAAAAGAAAATTATAAGTGAATATCACTGATGAATATTGACACAAAAATATTCAACAAACACTAGAAAACTGACTTCAACAGCACATTGAAAAGATTGTTCATTATGGCCAAGTGGGATTTATCCCTGGGAGGCAAGGACAGTTTAACACATGGAAATCGATTAATCTGATACATCATATCAACAGACTAAAGGACAAAAACCATATGATCATTTCAATTGATGCTGAAAAAGTCACTGATAAAATTCAACATCCCTTCATTATAAAAACCCTAAAAAAACTGGGTAAGAAGGAACATACCTCAATATAATAAAAGCCATATGTAAAAGACCAATAGCTAGCATCAGAAAGTCTTTTCTTTCTGAAAAAAAAAACTGAAAAACTGAAAGCCTTTTCTTTAAGATCAGGAACACAACAAGGATGCCCACTTTCACCTCTGTTATTCAAAATACTACTGGAAGTTATAGTTAGAGCAACCAGATAAGAACAAAATGAAGAGCATCCAGATTGGAAAGCAAGAAGTCAAAGTATCCTTGCTTGCGGATGACACAATCTTATGTTTGGAGAAAACTTAAGACTCCACCAAAAAACTATTAGCACTGATCAACATATTCAGTAAAGTTGCAGGATACCAAATCAAGATACAAAAATCAGTAGCACTTATATATGCCAACTGTGAACAAGCTGAAAAAGAAATAAAGAAAGTAATCCCATTTACAACAGCTACAGATAGAATAAAATACCTAGGAATTAACCAAAGAAGGGAAAGATCTCCACAATGAAAACTGTAAGACATCGATGCAAGAAATTGAAGAAGACACCAAAAAATAAAAGATATTCCATTTTCAAGGACTGGAATAATCAACATTGTTAAAATGTTTGTACTACCCAATTCAATCTACAGATTTAATGCAATCCCTATCAAAATAACAATATCAAAGTACCATTCTTCACAGAAATAGAAGAAACAACCCTAAAATTTATATGGAACCATGAAAGATCCAAAATAGCCAAGGCTATCCTAAGCAAAAAAAAATAAAACTGGAGGAATCACATTATCTGACTTTAAATTATACTGCATAGTTATAGTAACCAAAACAGTATAGTACTGCCATAAAAACAGAAACATAGATCAGTGGAACAGAGAACCCAGAGATAAATAGATTCATCTACAGTGAATTCATTTTTTACAAACATGCCAAGAGCTTACACTGGGAAAGAAGTATCTTCAATAAATGATGCAGGGAAAACTGAATATCCATATGCAGAAGAATGAAACTAGACCCCTGTCTCTAAACATATACAAAAATCAAATCAAGGATTAAAGACTTAAATACAAAACTATGAACTACTAAAAGAAAACACTGGGGAAACTCTCCAGGATGTTGGACTGGGCAAAGATTTGTTGCGTAATACCCTACAAGCACAGGCAACCAAAGCAAAATGGGACAAATGGAATCACATCAAATTAAAAGGCTTCTGCACAGCAAAGGAAACAATCAATGAAGTGAATAGAAAACCCATAGAAAGAGATAAAATATTTGCAAACTACCCATTTCACAAGGGATTAATAACCAGATTATATAAGGTGCTCAAACAGCTCTACAGAAAAAAATTATAATAATTCGATTTAAAATGGGCAAAAGATCTGAATAGACATTTCTCAAAAGAAGACATACACATGGCAAGCGGGTGTATGAAAAGGTGCTCAACATTATTGATCATTAGAGAAATGCAAATCAAAACTACAATGAGAAATCATCTCACCTCTGCTAAAATGGCTTTTATGCAAAAGTCAGGCAATAATCAATGCCAGTGAGGATGTTGAGAAAAGGGAACCCTCATACATTGTAGATGGGAACATAAATTAGTACAGTCACAATGGAGAATAGTTTGAAGATTCCTCAAAAAAACAAAAATAGAGCTACTATGTGATCCAGCAATCCCACTCTTAGGTATGTACCCAAAAGGATGGAAATAACTATATCAAAGTGATATCTGCGCTCCCATATTTGTTGCAGATCTATTCACAATAGTCAAGGTTTGGAGGCAACATATGTTTATCAACAGATGAATGGATAAAGAAAATGTGTTACATATACACGATGGAGTACTGTGCAGCCATAAAAAGAACAAGAGCTTGTCATTTGCAGCAACATGCATAAAACTGGAGACCATTATGTTAAGTGAAATAAGCCAGGCACAGAAAGTCATACTTCACATGTTTTCACTTATTTATGGGAGCTAAAAATTAACACAATTGAACTCATGGAGATAGAGAGTAGAAGGATGGTTACCAGAGGCTGGGAAGTGTAGTCAGGGGGAGAGGTGGAAGGGTAGGGAGTGGGGATGGTTAATGGGTACAAAAAAATAGAAAGAGTGAATAAGATTTAGTATTTGCTAGCACAGCAGGGTGACTATAGTAAAAAATAATTGTACATTTAAAAAGAACTGAAAGAGTATAATTGAATTGTTTGTAACACAAAGAATAAATGCTTGAGGTGATGGTTACCTCATTTACCCTGCTGTGATTATTATGCATTGCATGCCTATATCAAATATCTCGTGGGCTTCATAAATACACACACCTACTATGTATGCACAAAAATTAAAAATAGTAAATAGATCAAAGCCAAAGAAGTACATGGGCATATTTTAGAATGTCAGAGATAAATAAACAAATTTCCCTGACTTTTTTTCCACTTGCAAAAACAAAATCTGCTACATGTAAATAAAAACAAATTAAATTATAGCAAATTTTGATTGAGATTAATCATGTATAGAGCCTCTAATATGTGCTAAACATTGATCTAGCTCTGGAGTTGAAGCAGTGAGTAAAACACATACCAAAAAAACAGGCTCTTGTACATCTGGAGCTTATAGTCTAGTGGAAAAGACAGAAAATAAGATAAATAAGAAAAATGTATAGTATGGTTTGTAATGTAAACTTCCAAGAAAATATAAGTACCTCTTTGGAAAGGGAGAAATCATGAGAGTTAGATGAGAGTTAAAATGTTACATAAGGAAGCCAGGGAGGCCTTACCAAAGGGTGCTACTGGAATAAAGATCTGAAGGAGGCGAGGGAGAAATCTGTGCAGATGTTTAGGGGATGAGCATTTCATGCAGGAGGAACAACATACGCAAAGGCCCTGAGGGAGGACCATGTTTTGTGCTGCTGGACTCAGTAGACACCAGAGTAGATGGAGGTAAATTCAGAGAGGTGGTGTCTTAGTTCATCTGTGCTGCTGTAACAGAATACTTGAGACTGTAATTTTTAATAAACACACTTATTGGCTCACAGTTCTGAAGGCTGGAAAGTCCAAGCTTAAGGCATTGGTATCTGCCAAGAGTCTTCTTGCTGTGTCATCCCAGAAGGAATGTAGAAGGGTAAAGAGGCAAAAGAAAGCCCAGCTTGCTCTTCTGTAACAGCATTAAGCTTACCCCTGAGGGCAGAGCCCTTGGCCCTATCACCTCATAAAAGTTCCATCTCCTAGCACCACCACATTGCCAGGCAAATTTCAACATGAGTTTTGAAGAGGACAAACATTTAAACCATAGCAGTTGGCAAAGGGCCAAGCCATTGTCAAGATACTGGCTTTGACTCAGAGTGAGATGAAAGCCCTTGGAGATTCTCAGCAGATGGGCAGGAACTGGCTTGGGTGTTAACAGGGCTACTCTGACTGATGTGATGAATATCAGATGGGGCAGGAGACATAAGCCAGAGGCCAGTTAGGAAGCAATTATAATAGCCAGAAATGAGGCCCCAGTGCCTTGGACTCCAGGGGAGCTCAAAGTGCTGAGTAGCAGCTGTGCCACACGCCCTGTGCTGTCTTTCCTCATTCTGCTGCTCCTGGGGCACCTTTGAAGATCCTTTTCAGGCTGTGACTCCAAATCTTGAGGTATCCGGATTCAGTCCTTGGTCTCTTCTTCTGCTGAAGACACTCACTCCTTGGTGATCTCATCCCATCTTTGTATCTTCAGCTAGACTTTCCCCAGGGTCACGTACGCAACTGCCTGCTCGACTTCACCACTTGGATGTCTTAACCTTAACTTGCTCAAGGTAACGTATTCCTGGGAACCCACCACCAGCTGCTCCCGCTTCTCAGCCAGTGCACACTTCACTCTTCTGGATACTTGCTCCTTCTTCTTTCATGATGACCTCTGATCTGTCAGCACATCCTACTGGCACCACCTTAAATATGCAACCAGAAATCCATGAGAAAGGAAAATTTTCCAGAAATCCCACTCTGGTTAGTTCACAGTTAACAGCTGGTACAAACTGCCCCTCAATAAACTTTGTACAGGTAATCATTGATACAAATGGACTAAGGAGACACACGAAGGGCCCCTGACTTCTCAGTAGGATTTGTGCCTTTGGTTATTTTCTTTGTGCTGGGGACAGGGTATTCCATTCCTGAGTAGTTATTTTTGTCCCCTTTAAAAAAAAAAACATTCTTGTTCCTAGAGGTGAAAACCTGAGTGTTTTGATTCCTCTTTTTCTCCCCTCTCAATGTCAACCCTGGACACACACTGGTAGATACAGGATGACCGTACTTGCACTCATAATTCTCTGTCTCATCTCTTCAAATCCCCACTTGAACCAAATCATGACTGGATAGCTGTGGACCCTGGCATCCAGGAGTATGACTTGTCCTTGGGAGCTGCCACTGAATCTAGCAGGAACAACAGGTTCTTTTAACTTCATGGGAAGTGTGAAGAGCGTAGCCAAGCTGTGAACGCCGAAGGTCATAGCCATTAAACACAGTTCAAGCCTCTTTATCTCCTGAGCCAATGGCTTCAGAGAGAGGCTTCCAGAGAAGACAAAATCCTGAAGAGGAAAATCCTTATGTCGAGTCAAAAGTTGTAGAAAGAGAAGGTAAGCATGTATGGGTGGATATGTCCATATCTATTTTAGCATATTCAGTAATGACTGTCAGCTTCCTTCAGTCTGTATGATGACTGTGTAATAGGGAACGACTGAGCGGTGCCTTCCCTTGATTGTTAGAAGTGGTGCCGTCATCTCTCCTGTAGCTGGATTCAGTTCCTAGTTGGCTGGTCAGTCTTCAGATGTTCAAGGCAGGACGATTTCACACCAGACCCTGTGGAGGGTGCTGGATATACAGCATCCAAGAAGCCTGGCAGGGTCTCTGCCCTTCCCAAGCTTCCATCTGGCATGGTTTCTGAGTCATGCCATCATGATTTGGGGCCATGTAATTCTTTGTTGTGGGATTGTCCTGTGCATTGTAAAAGGATTTGCAGCATCCCTGACCTCTACCCACTAGATGCCAGTAGCACACCTCGGTCGTGACAATAGAAAAAATGTCTGGAGACATTGCCATATATCCCCTGGGTTGGGGGAGGGGGGGCAAAATTGCACTGGCTAATAATTGCTGGTCTAGCCCAGTGGAATCAGAAACCTTTTTTTGTAATTCTCATAGTTACTCTAATGGGGATCAGGCCAGACATCATTGCTCCCATCCACTGAATAAGTGTATACATTTTCTAGTTTGGATCTTCTGGTGGGTGTGGAGGGTGTTCTTTGCCTTTGGCTTTCTTTCTGCTCTAGGGATTTTTTTCCATGGTGCATTGATCAATAAATGTGAGGTCAAGCACAAGGAAAAGAGAACATTCTGCAGCCCCTCCTTCCAGACTGTTCTCTGCTGGCTCATTTGTGCAAACGTAAATGATGTTTGTTTTTAAGGTTCCAATGGAACCTCTCTCAGTTCTTTTCTTGCAGGCATTCATCCTTACCAAATTGAATGGCCAAAGTTCACATTCATGCCACGGGACTTGTCAGAGCCACAAAGAGGCACTTTCTCAAAGTTTTTGCCCAAGGAAGCATCTCTGGTATCACCTCTTACTCTATTTCCCAAGTTTGAGAACCCTGAAGTTACTTCTGTAAAGAACAAAGTAAATGCCCACCAAATAATAGGTGTTGCTGCTTTATGATTGTCATAATTGTCAATATTTAGCAAAAATCAAAGCATATTAATAAAAATATTTAGGTCATGAACTCTTACAGACATCGTTCTGTTTTAGAGAAGTCATTTGATACTGAGAATCCTCTGTCTGCCTTTGGGGTCATGGAAATCTGCCGTATTACTTCAAATATCAAGGAAATACAGGCTTTGCAGAATAATAGCTCATAGTAGCCTCACAAAGAGTTTGCCGTAGCTGCTTATTCCAGGAGACACATTTGCAGGGTGACACGTGGCACCCTCCCCAGTCTCTGACGATTAATATTTGTGCTTGGGTGTTTTTTTAGAAGGACCTCAGGATTCTATTGCTAGCACAAAGCACTTAAATCAGGGGGAATTGCTATTCATAAAAGTCATGGAGGGAGGCCAAAGTGGGAGGATCCCTTGATCCCAGGATGCAGAGGTTGCAGTAAGCCAAGATCACGCCGCTGCACTCCACACTCCAGCCTTAGTGACAGAGTCAGACCCAGTCTGAAAAAAATAATCGTGAAAACTTTTGCCTGCAAACTCCCCAGAGAGGAGAAATGTTTTTTTAAGGTAGATGGAAAGCCCTTTAAACTCATTTTAATGGTACCAGGAGAATTAGAGCTTTGCTGTTAAGGTTTGATGATCAAAGGCAAGCAGCCTTGACTGCATTTATCTTTTGCTGTGCAGCTGCTTCTGACTTTTTGATGTCCTCCTGTCACCAAATGGGCAGGATGGAAGAAAATCGCATTTCTCATGGTGAGGACCTCCCCACACACATGCCAGCAGTACAGGGGAGGGCTCGGTAAGTGCATTAATGCAATGATACTGACTTCCCTATTTGCTTTACTGTTCAAAAGATGCAAGAGCTCATAGGGCCATTAAAAATAGCACGTGATCTTATGTTGAGGGGAAGGACAATGGCCTGGGACCCTGGGACTCTCTTGCCCATCACTGCCGTTTCAGCAGGCAAATTGATTTCCGATATTCTTCTGCCCAGACTATTTCAAGATTCCCAATAAATAAATGATGAAGGAACCTAGGATGGGGGTAGAAAGAGTCACCTGCCCAGTGATTGAAGGAAACAATTAAAAAGCTTGCTTAAATATAAATCAACGTTATGTAATAATAAATGCTGATATTTGGTTGACACTTAGATCATTTTTATAATCTAGAGCCTTATACATGTTATCACATATGATTGCCCTAACACCCCTGGGAAAATATAGATAGGATCTAAGGTAGTTTATATTAACCCCATTTAAACCCAGAGGTTAAGTAACTGCTTGACGATCTTAACACTCTTCACCACTAAGTGATATTGTCATTGTTTCCCTCCACTAAAGAAGGGAGCTAGTTCCCACTGTTTCTGTGTCCTTCCTGTTTGCTGGGCTGGTGTTAGTACTTTGCACATACTCTCTTGTTGAACGCAATAAGAACTCTGTGAGATAGGTGGGAAGTTTTCCTGTCTTATAGATATGGGAACAGTAGTGGGTAAGTTCGACTGATATGCTCAAGGTCACCCAGCTAGTGAGTGACAGACAAGGATATGACCCAGTACTGCAGACTCATGAGCTTCTATTCAGTCCAGTCTACTTTGCACTGCTGTGGTGGGTATGTCCTAGGCTGTGATCTCTTTGAAGGCAAAGACTGCCTAACTCACCTCTGCTTCCCCAGTGCCTAGCAGAGGCCCTGGTACAGGCTAGGCCCTACTGGGGCTGAAGGATGGAGGAAGGGAGAGAGAGAGGGAGAGTAAGAGAGAGACGGAAAAAGGGAGGAGAGGGAATGAGATGGAGGCCTAAAGAAAGGAAAAAAAAGAGGGAGTAAAAGAGAAGGAAGAGGTAGGGAGAGAGGAGGAAGGGAAGGCAGGTGGTCTGGTTTAGCTGTTTCTACTTATCACCTCAAATGAAACAAGAAGTCTGTGTTTATGTTCTCACTGTTTATTGTTATTTTTCTAATGTAATAGCTATAACACTGTGTTCTCCACCTCTACAACTTTTTTTTTAAGTGCTTGGAATAGGTCCTGGTAGGAAGAGATGGATTTAGGGTCTACTTACAAAGGCGTAGGTGCATTCTGGCCTTGGTCGGGGCTCTTACCACCTCCAGGGCAGAAGGTAGGAGTGGAGCAGAGGGAGTGGAGCTCCTGGAGTCACAGAGAGAGCTGTGGCAGCGGCTGGTGGGAGCTGCAGCCCCTGTAGAGGAACATAGCTACGAGCTAGCTGTTGCAAAAGGCAGCCAGGGGACTAATTTACTTACCCCAACACCTCTGCTCTGTTTTTCAGTCCCCTGCTGGTGCCCTTCAGTGGTCAAACCCAACTGGAAACTGGAAGACAAGGGTATCCTTGATCCAGCAATGTCAGCCTCCCAGGGCCTGATGGGGCAGAGACTTGGAGGGGCAACAAGACTCCCTGGAACTGAGATAGAGGAGGGATACTGGGGAAGATATTTAATGTGAACAGGAGGGGGCACCAAACCGGAGTGGCACTGACCAATCAGAGCAGTACCAGCCACAACAACCCCACAGTTCTTGTACCTTTCTAAGACTTAAGTTTTATACCGGTCTGTACTGAATGTGGGCCGTTAGGGAAGATACCTGCAAACAAAATGTATCTATATGTCTCCAGGGGGATCCGCAGTTTCTCTATTAGCCACACCAGCCATGGCTCAGCTAGGGCAAACCCAAGTCCCTGCCAGTGAAAAATTATGACCCGTGGCTTAGACACAAGTGACAAAAAATGATGGGGAAATGCCCTTTACCAAAGGCCAATATCAAATTCCTTTTCTAAATTGTGAACATTCTGGAGCGTTGGTGAGGCCCACCCATCAGACTCACTCCCCTAACACGTGAGAATTTTCCAAACTATTTTGACAGATGAAATTGCAGATAATTAGCTTGGCTCTGACAACTTGGAATTACTGGGGATGATTTCTGTGGCTGTGTAGTTGAGTTTCTGGAAGATAATCTAAAACTGAGAAGCAGGCCAGTGTTATCCTCATCTCACCTCTCCATCACGTCATCAAAAGTGTAGAAGAAAACTTTGGGCTGGTCATAAACATCTATGATAAATGCAGGGGAATAAGCCACTCAGTTAAAGCCACGCAGCCTGAATCTGTTTTTTAGCTGTGAGATTGAAAAAGTGCTGTCACCTAAATGCCTTTTCTCTAACATCAGCCATCTTTTTCGACAGATTCCATTTTCACAGCTCTATGAGTTTTTTTTTTTTTTTTTTACTTAGAACAAGATTGACATCTGAAAAATAAAACAAGATATATAGAAAGTTTACGTCTCCATCTCTATACCTACCTGCTTCTCTTTCAGTGATTTCCATGAGATTGGATTTTGAAGGTTTATTTCTCTTCTTCTTCTAGAGGCTACAGTCAATGTATCTTTGTAAGACTGAAGTAGATTGATTGCAGCAGTAGATTGAATGGTCCCCACTTCCTATCTCCGTAGCTACAGTCTTCATCATGTGACTTTAGAGTTCCTCCTATAAAGATGATGCATATTTTCCCTCCCTATGTGTCTTAATCATTTCAGGTTGCCAGAATAAAATACTACAACTGGGTGGCTTAAACAAAGGAAGTTTCTCACAGTTCTGGAGATTGAAAGTCCAACATCAGGGCACCAACATGGTCAAATTCTGGTAAAGTTCCTCTTCCTGGCTTGTAGACGGCCTCCTTCTCATTGTGTCCTCATAGAGTGGAGAGAGAGACAATTTTGTCTCTTATTTTTCATAGAAGGACACTATTACCACCGTGGGAAATTCCCCCTCATGACTTCATTTAAACCTAATTACCCTCCAGAGGCCTCACTTCCAAATAACGTAACATTGAGTGTTAGGGATTCAGCATATATGTTGCTGGGACACAAATAGTTCATAACAACACGCAACTCACTCTGACCAGTAGAATAAGGCGGAGCCAAGGATGTGCCAGTTCTGAGATAAGGCTTCAAGAGTCCTTGCCTGATTCCTCCTGCATTGCAGGAGGAGGATAAGAGACATACGGAGCTGAACTACCCCAGTTAAAGTGGCCTAGCCCTTTGCAGAATAAAATTCCCAGTTGACCCATAGATATACAAGGGAGTCTAGCCAAGATCAGTCAAGCACAGCCTATATCAGCTCGCCCCTAGCCTACTAAAATGCATGAGTTATAGTAATAGATAAAACTAATATAGTAATGAATTAAATGATTCTGGTTTCATGCTGCTGAGTTTGAGGTAGTTTGTTATGCAACAATAGCTAACTGATATAGTATGGCTACTGAAGTCATTATTATTTATACTCTTTTTCCTGCAAAGGAAGTTAGATGTAGTGATTAAAACTGTGAAGTTGGCCGGGCGCGGTGGCTCACGCCTGTAATCCCAGCACGTTGGGAGGCCGAGGTGGATGGATCACGAGGTCAAGAGATCGAGACCATCCTGGTCAACAAGGTGAAACCCCGTCTCTACTAAAAATACAGAAATTAGCTGGGCATGGTAGTGCACGCCTGTAATCCCAGCTACTCAGGAGGCTGAGGCAGGAGAATTGCCTGAACCCAGAAGTCGGAGGTTGCGGTGAGCCGAGATTGTGCCACTGCACTCCAGCCTGGGTAACAATAACGAAACTCCATCTCAAAAAAAAAAAGTTGTGGAGTCGATCAGGTCTTCTTGAATTTGAATCCTGGCTCTGCCACTTAGTATTTGCGGTTTGGGGCAAGGCACCTCAATTTCCTTATCTGTACGAATGAATGTAACAACAGGATCACACAGGGAAATTGTAAGTATCAAATGGGTTAATCCATATAATGCGCCTCAAACAGTGCCTGGCACAGAGCAAGCACTGGACAGTGTTTGCTGTTATCCTTTTGAAAGGGCTCTAGACGGTGAGAGTATGCTGCAGGTGAGGGTGGTTGATGCCCAGGTAGGATCAGCACCACTACTCAATGAAAGGTTCTGAGCTCATGTCTTAAGCTTGAGATGAGCTCACGTTTCCCAGAATAGGAAATGTAATCAAGACTGCTTCAGAATTCTCCAAGATGACTCTTTCATATCTTCTCTGAGAAATAAGCATTAGCGCGTTAAGGGCATTATGCTTTCCCCCCACACAGAACTGATGGGCGAGAGAGCAGCTATCAACAACCCAGAAGACTTCAGACTGCATGGTCAAGCACTCTGAAAGGTGCAGACCCCCTCGTGTTTTCCCCTTTTCCTCCTGGCATCTAGGCACTTGTGTTCTTATGCTGTGACTTTGAGATTACTCAGGAGTTTTGTCTTTCCAGAAGTGTTGGGCTGCCACAACTGCCACCAATCCCCTGAATCTCCCCATCCCCCTATCCACCCAAGGCACTTGCCATACCCGGGTAAAGAGGTTCTGTGGGTTGGGGGGATTTTGTTTGTTTTGAGACAGAGTCTTGCTCTGTCACCCAGGCTAGGGTGCAGCGGCGCAATCATACCTCACTGCAGCCTCCGCCTCCTGAGCTGAAGCAATCCTCCTTCCTCAGCCTCCCACCATGGCTGGCTAATTTTTTTTTTTTTTTTTTTTTTTTAGTGAAGGTAAGGTATTACTATGTTGTGCAGGCTGGTCTTGAACTCATGAGCTCAAGTGATCCTCCCCTCTTAGCCTCCCAGAGTGCTGGGATTATAGGCAAGGCCATGCACTCAGCCCAAGGATGTTTCGGTAACAGCTAATTTGTTAATAAATTACTGCTCCTAAATAACCTATTTGCTGCCTTTTTTTTTTCTTTTTAGTGAAGGCAAGGTCTGCACTTTAGTGGAGGCTAGAGTGTAGCAGTGGTGCAATTATAACTCACTGTAGCCTTGATCTCCTTAGCTCAAGTGATCCTCCCACTTTAGTTTCCTGCCATGCCTTTTTCTTTTTTTTGAGATGGAGTTTCACTCTTGTTACCCAGGCTGGAGTGCAATGGCGCGATCTTGGCTCACCGCAACCTCCACCTCCTGGGATCAGGCAATTCTCCTGCCTCAGCCTCCTGAGTAGCTGGGATTACAGGCACGCGCCACCATGCCCAGCTAATTTTTTTGTATTTTTAGTAGAGATGGGATTTCACCATGTTGACCAGGATGGTCTTGATCTCTTGACCTTGTGATCCACCCACCTCAGCCTCCCAAAGTGCTGGGATTACAGGCATGAGCCACCATGCCCGGCCTTTTTTTCTTCCTTTTTTTTTTTTTTTTTTTTTTAAGTGGAGGCGAGGTCTCACAATGTTATGCAGGCTGGTATCTAACTCATGAGCTCAAGTGACCCTCCCCATCAGCATCCCAGAGTGCTGGGATTACAGGCATAGGGTAGTGCACTCAGTCCAAGGATGTTCTGATAACAGCTATTTTATTTTATTATTTTAATTTATTTATTTTTTATTATACTTTAAGTTCTGGGGTACATGTGCAGATCATGCAGGATGGTTAAATAGGTATACACATACAGTGGTGGTTTGCTGCATGCATCCCCCGGTCATCTACATTAAGTATTTCTCCTAATGTTATACCTCTCCAATTCCCCACCCCCTGCTATCCTTCCCCTAGCTTCCCACCCTGCAACAGGCCCTGGTGTGTGATGTTCTCCTCCCCATGTCCACTTGTTCTCCTTGTTCAACACCCACTTATGAGTGAGAACATGTGGTGTTTGCTTCCCTGTTCTTGTGTCAGTTTGCTGAGAATGGTGGTTTCCAGTTTCATCCATGTCCCTGCAAAGGACATGAACTCATCCTTTTTTATGGCTGCATAGTATTCCATGGTGTATATATGCCACATTTTCTTTATCCAGTCTATCATTGATGGGCATTTGGGTTGGTTCCAAGTTTTTGCTATTGTGAACAGTTCTGCAAAAAACATTCGTGTGCATGTGTCTTTATAATAGAATGATTTATGATACCTTGGGTATATACCCAGTAATGGGATTGCTGGGTCAAATGGTATTTCTGTTTCTAGATCCTTAAGGAATTGCCACAGTGTCTTCCACAATGGTTGAACTAATTGACACTCCCACCGGCAGTGTAAAAGCATTCCTATTTCTCCACATCCTCTCTAGCATCTGTTGTCTCCAGATTTTTTGATGATCACCATTCTAACTGGCATGAGATGGTATCTCAATGTAGTTTTGATTTGCATTTCTCAAATGACCAGTGATGATGAGCATTTTTTCATGTTTGTTAGCTACATACATGTCTTCTTGAAAAGTGTCTGTTAATATCCTTTGCCCGCTTTTTGATGGGGCTGTTTGTTTTTTTTTTCTTGGAAATTTGTTTAAGTTTTTTGCAGATTCTGGATATTAGCCCTTTGTTAGATGGGTAGATGGCAAAAATTTTCTCCCATTATGTTGGTTGCCAGTTCACTCTAATGATAGTTTCTTTTGCTGTGCAGAAGCTCTTAAGTTCAATTAGATCCCATTTGTTTATTTTGGCTTTTGTTGCCAATGCTTTTGGTGTTTTAGTCATGAAGTCCTTGCCTATGCCTATGTCCTGAATGGTTTTGCCTAGGTTTTCTTCTAGGGTTTCTATGGTGTTAGGTCTTATGTTTAATCCATCTGGAGTTAATTTTAGTGTAAGGTGTCAGGAATGGGTATAGTTTCTGCTTTCTGCACATGGCTAGCCAGTTTTCTCAACACCATTTATTAAACAGGGAATCCTTTCCCCATTGCTTGTTTTTGTCAGATTTGCCAAAGATTAGGTGGTTGCAGATGTGTGGCACTGATTCTGAGGCCTCTTTTCCATTCCATTGGTCTATATCTCTGTTTTGGTACCAGTACCTAGCTGTTTTGATTACTATAGGCTTGTAGTATTGTTTGAAGTCAGGGTAGCGTAATGCCTCCAGCTTTGTTTTTTTTTGTTGTTGTTTGTTTGTTTGTTTTTTGCTTAGGACTGTCTCGGTTATGCAGGGTCTTTTTTGGTTCCATATGAAGTTTAAGGTGTTCTTTTCCAGGTCTGTGAAGAAGGTCAATGATAGCATGATGGGGATAGCACTGAATCTATAAATTACTTTGGGCAGTATGGCCATTTTCATGATATTGATTCTTCCTATCCATGAGCATGGAATCTTTTTTCATTTGTTTGTGTCCTCTCTTATTTCCTTGAGCAGTATTTTGTAGTTCTCCTTGAAGATGTCCTTCGTGGCCCTTGTTGGTTGTATTCCTAGGTATTTTATTCTCTTTGTAGCAATTGTGAATGGGAGTTTGCTCCTGATTTGGCTCTCTGTCTGTTATTGGTGTATAGTAATTTCTGCACGTTACTTTTGTATCCTGAGACTGCTCAAGTGCTTATCATCTTAAAGCATATTCTAAATTTACAATCTTGTCATCTGTAAACAGAGACAATTTGACTTCCTCCTTTCCTAGTTGAATACCCTTTATTTCTTTTTCTTGCCTGATTATTCTGGCCAGAACTTCCAATACTATGTTGAATAGGAGTGGTGAGAGAGGGCACCCTTGTCTTGTGCCAATCTTCAAAGGGAATGCTTCCAGTTTTGCCCATTCAGTATGATATTGGCTGTGGGTTTGTCATAAATAGCTCTTACTATTTTGAGATGCATTCTATTGATACCTAGTTTATTGAGAGTTTTTAGCATAAAGGGCTATTGAATTTTGTCAAAGGCCTTCTCTGCCTCTATTGAGATAATCGTGTGGTTTTTGTCTTTGGTTCTGTTTATGTGATGGATTACATTTATAGCTGATTTCTTAATAAATTACTGCTCCTAAATAACCTACTTGCTGCTTGCCAACTACATTTCTTAGGTAGTGTTCTATCAAGAAAAAAAGTGACTAAAACACCAAAAACAATGGTGGAAAATCTGAATACCTTCATGGTCATTGGTAAAGGTAATTTAAGGGCAAAAAGACATCCAGGGCTCTCTCAATAACAGGCAGCCAGCCAGCCAGCCATTAGGACCAATCCCAAGCTTTGAGATGAACTCATGAGTTGCCCAGGGGGGTGTACTGGGTTCAGTCACCTGACTATCTCAAAACTGTCCATCCTGGGTCACAACTGGAGACATCCACATTGCTAAGGGGTGGTGACCTGTATGCCCCTCTTTTTTGCACTTTGGGCTCTTCCCACATGCTGCTCTTCTCTGCGATCAAAACCCCTACCTATGCTTCAAAGCCATCCTGCTCAATGCCATCTCTCAGGAAGGCTTCCTGAGGCTCTACTTATCAGTTACCTCTTTTTCCTCTTCCCTCCCCATACCCTTCTGCTAGTGACTCTCTCCTGTCTCCAACTGGACCGTGAGCTCCTTCATCATCTCCCCCATGACTTAGCACAGTGACTTTCGTGTGTCAAGCTCTCAGTAAATAATTGGTGAATTAAAAACAAAGAAGGGATGATTTCACAGTCATTTTATCCAGTCAGGGGATAATGCCCACACTCCTACCCAAGTATGTAACGCTCCCCAATGCCAGTTATCTTGTAAGCTCGGGTGACTACTAGACATAGTGAACCACTTCTGCTGTTCTCCAGGGATACCTGGGACAGGGATGGAAGGTTTAGGGAGCTCCAGTGGTTCACATGTCTTTCTCTGATGCCAGCTGAGGCAGTATTTGTCCTGAGAGAATCACAAAGGAAGAAATCTCAACATCTCTAAGAGCAACGTGAGAACACCTGGCCAGGAGAAGTGCCGTCGTTGTGAGTTTAAAGCTTTAAGACACTCCTTGCAGTTTTGAGCTCTCATAAATCATAGCATTGCAGGGCTAGACAGACACTTGGAAATCATCCTGTCCAGTCTGCCCATCAAAAAAAAAAAAAACAATGCATTCCTTGGGAGGTGCCTTCTCTCACAGCACATTCATTCTGCGGATGTGTGGTCCAAGGTCACAGAAATGGTAGCAGTTCTGGGATCGGAACCCAGCACTCCAGCCCCTACCCAGCATCCACTCAGCAGCCCACGCTGAGCTGAGATGGCCGAGAAAGAATGGGTCACTGTCTCCAGGCTATGCCATGGACTGCAACAGGTGCTGTAATTACTTGCCTTCAGAGTAATAAGGCTCTGTAATAAGTATGTAATGCGGAAGCGTTATTCGGCCCATTAACCCTCAATAAACATTGTTTATCTGTGCTCTCCCAGGCCCAGCCCCTGCTGCACTGCCCATCACTTGGGAGCCTAAGTAACAGCACTTCTTACAGAAAGACAAGGCCCTGCCAGATGTGACTAGATCACGAGAATTATCACTGAACACTGGTTAAAAATAAAAGTAGTTTTTCATGACATTGGTATCTGCCGTGTGTGTGCACACACGTGTGTGTTTGAAATGTGATGAACGACAGCAATAATGTTATATAGATATTCATATGACGGATGTGTGCTGAACATCTACTCAGAGGAGGGCATTGTGATAGAAATTTTGTTCCAGAAACAATGAAGCCATAAATGCTGCAAGCAAGCATGGTGTGAACACAATGGTCTGAGACTGCCAGGGAGAGAGCACAGTGGGGTTTCAAAGGGGATAAGGAGTGGGCAGAAGAAGAATCAAATAAGCCTTCAAGTAAGTGATGACATTTGAGTGATTTTTAATTCTCAGACACCTGAAATTTTTTTTTTTTTTTTTTTTTTTTGAGATGGAGTTTCACTCTTGTTACCCAGGCTGGAGTGCAATGGCGTGATCTCGGCTCACCTCCACCTCCACCTCCTGGGATCAGGCAATTCTCCTGCCTCAGCCTCCTGAGTAGCTGGGATTACAGGCACGCGCCACCGTGCCCAGCTAATTTTTTGTATTTTTAGTAGAGACGGGGTTTCACCATGTTGACCAGGATGGTCTCGATCTCTTGACCTCATGATCCACCCGCCTTGGCCTCCCAAAGTGCTGGGATTAGAAATGGAGAGAATATTTCAAGTAGAAAACATAGCTTGAGCTCAGATGTTGAGTTTTAGCAAAGCTTAGAAAATAGCAGGTAATAGCTGTCTTATACATATTATTTAGAAGAAGCACAAAAGAGGGGAGAAGACCAATTTTAGGAAACTGTTGACATAAGGATATATCATTACAGGTCAATCTCATGTGTTGAACACAGATGAAAAAATTATAAATAAGAGCAAATTAATTCAGCAGGATATTGAAATAACTGCATTGCCACCAATGAGCCTTACCTAAGGAATGCAAGGATGGCATGAAGTTTTAAAATCTATCATTATAGGTCTAGCACAGTGGCTCATGCCTATAATCTCAGCACTCTGGGAGGCCAAGACAGGTGGATCACTTGAGCCTAGGAGTTCGAGACCAGCCTGGGCAACATGGTGAAACCCCATCTTTACCAAAAATACCAAAATGAGACAGTCTTATAACATGGCCTCAAAATAAATAAGCAAATCAAAATTTAAAAACAAATCTATGAATATAATTCAACACATTGATTATAGAAAAAAATAACAATATGATTAGTTCAGTAGGTACAGAATCAATGATTAATAAGCTCCCACATTTATTTACAATTTAAAATTAAAGCCAAAAGCCTCTTATCAAGCTAGAAATGGGGGAAAAATGCTGCTGAAACTTAAAAACAAATATCATGTTGAGAGTGAAATAAGGAAGTCTTTCCAGTAAAGTTCAAAAAGAGGTAAGAATGCTTGCTATTACACTATTATCCAACATTCATATTTGATTTTTCTGTTAGTATAATACAAGAAAAAGAAAAAATAGGCATAAGAATCAAAAAGACAAACAAAAATTTTAGTATTTTCAAAAGTTATGACAGTCTATGTAAAAAAACATCCAAGGAAAAGAACATATAAGTTTTTAGAACTGAAAAAAGCGTTCAAAGAGTTCAATGGCTTTTAGTTCTAAAAATTTTAAACACAAAAGCCACATTCTCAATACAAAATCCACATTTTAAAAAAATCCATGAGTTTCTATAAGCCAAAAAAACCTTACAAGATGTTATAGGAAAAATAGCCTGTGCCTAACAGCAACAAATTTATTAATAATTATTAATAAAGAATATTAGTAATTGCTAACGCTCATTGAGCTCTTGCCATCGCTCCAAGTATTTGCATTTTCTACCTTGTTTAATTCTTATGGCAAGTTTATAGTCTAAGCTATCTAAAAATAAACATAACAAAAGCCTTGTAAGAAATTTACAGACCAAATTATAAAGTGTTATTAAAGTGCATAAAGGACTCAGGCAAATGGAAATACGTATCATATAGTTTGATGGGAAAACTGAACATCTAAATGTCATAAACATAAAATATCCCCAAAATAATTTATAAATATGTATTTATTATTATACTTTAAGTTCTGGGGTACATGTGCAGGTCATGCAGGTTTGTTACATAGGTATATATGTGCCATGGTGGTTTGCTGCATCCATCCACCCATCAACGACATTAAGTATTTCTCCTAATGTTATCCCTCCCCAATCCCCCCACCTGCTGCTATTCCTCCCCTGGACCCCATCCCCCAGGTCCCAGTGTGTGATGTTCCCCTCCCTGTGTCCATGTGTTCTCATTGTTCAACACCCACTTAGTGAGAACATGCAGTGTTTGGTTTTCTGTTCATCTGTCAGTTTGCTGATAATGATGGTTTCCAGTTTCATCCATGTCCCTGCAAAGGATATGAACTCATCTTTGTTTATGGCTGCATAGTATTCCATGGTGTATATGTGCCACATTTTCTTTATCCAGTCTATCATTGATGGGCATTTGGGTTGGTTCCAAGTCTTTGCTATTGTGAACAGTGCCACGGTAAACATATGTGTACATACATCTTTATATATGTTCTAATCAAAGTCCTGGCAAACTATTTTTAAATGAAACTAGACAAACTGATTCTGAAAATCCCACCAAAGGGTAAACATCTAAAAATTGCTATATGACTTGTGAAAAAGAACGAAAAAGAAGAATCTGCTCTATCAGTTACCAGGACAAACTTTATCATAATGAAAACTATGATATTAGTGCAGAAATAGATGAATAGATCAATGAGGGAGAATAAAGATCTCACAGATGGGCACAAATAGATATAGAACCTTTTTTTTGTTTTGAGACAGTGTCTCACTCTGTTGCCCAGGCTGGAGTGGAGTGGTGCAATCTTGGCTCATTGCAACCTCTGTCCCCGGGTTCAAGTGATTTTCATGCCTTAGACTCCCAAGTAGCTGAAATTACAGGTGCATGCCACCACACCTGGCTAATTTTTATATTTTTAGTAGATACAGGGTTTCACTATGTTAGTCAGACTGGTCTTGAACTCCTGGCTTCAAGTGATCTGCCCACTTTGGCCTCCCAAAGTGCTAGGATTACAGGTGTGAGCAGCCATGCCCAGCCTGTATGTAGAAACTTAATCCATGATAGAGGTGGCATTGCAAATAAACAGAAAAAATATAAACCGTTAAACACCTTTACAAATGGTGCTGAAGTAAGGATATAGTTTCATTTTTTTTAATACAAAACTAATTGTAGTATACTATATATACTATGTATATATACTTCTTAGTATATATACTATTTCTTATATACAAAGCTAATTGTAATATACTATATATACATGTGTATATATAGTATGTATACATACTGTATATACTATGTATATATACATATATATGTATATGTACTATGTATGCTATGTATATATACTATATATACATCATTTATATATACATCATATATAGTATGTGTACATACTTCTTAGTATATATACTATTTCTTATATACAAAGCTAATTGTAATATACTATACGTGTATATATATAGTGTATACATATATACACATATATATGTATATATACTATGTATGCTATGTATATATACTATATATACATCATTTATATATACATCATATATATAGTATGTGTACATACTTCTTAGTATATATACTATTTCTTATATACAAAGCTAATTGTAATATACTATATATACATGTGTATATATAGTATGTATACATACTGTATATACTATGTATATGTACATATATATGTATATATACTATGTATGCTATGTATATATACTATATATACATCATTTATATATACATCATATATATAGTATGTGTACATACTTCTTAGTATATATACTATTTCTTATATACAAAGCTAATTGTAATATACTATATATACTATGTATATATAGTATGTATACATTCTATCTATCTATCTCTATATATATAGTATATGTATATGTATATATATATATATCTCACCTTACCCAAAAATAAAACAGATGGAGCAAAACCTATATATACTATATATACATCATTTATATATACATAGTATGTATACAGTATGTATATGTATACATACTATATATAGTATGTATATATAAATGATGTATATATAGTATATATACATAGCATACATAGTATATATACATATATATGTATATATACATAGCATACATAGTATATATACACATATGTGTATACATAGTATATATACACATATATGTATATATACTATGTATATATAGTATATTACAATTAGCTTTGAATGTAAGAAAAAAATGAAACTACATCCTTACTTCTCACCTTACCCAAAAATAAAACAGATGGAGCAAAACCTAGATGCAAAAAGAAAACTTTAAATCTATTAGAAGAAAATGTCTTTGAACTTCAGGTTCAGGCAAGAGTTCTTAGTAAAGATCCCTCTACTCCCCACACTAAAAAAGATCAGCAAATGAAACATTAATGTTGGCTTCATTTCATTTTTATAAGCCTTCTGTGAACAAAATTAAAAGGCAAACTGTAGACTGGAAGAAGCTATTTGCAACATATAACTGAATTTGTATCTAAAATATATAGATTTTCAACATCAATAAGAAAGAGACAAAGAAAAACAAAAGAACCATATGAACAAAATAGAGAAATGACAGAAAAGAAATATGAAATGGCCAGTCTGGTGCACATGGGGGGAGAGCCTCAACCTCACTCACCGTCTGGAACTGCAGCTAGTAACCGCAAGATGTCATTTCACAGCATCTGTGGAGGAAAGTTTAAAATCCGATAATACCAAGTGTTGGTGAACGGTGCATATGCTACGGCTGGTATTGAAGTGGCATCATTTTCTGGGGTAATTTGAAGTATTGAAGTGGCATCATTTTCTGGGGTAACACCCAATGTTCGTTGCCTCATGCCAAGGAAATCAATCATACGGACACATCAGAGTGAGGTTATGAGCGGAAGTTTAATAGGCAAAAGAGAAGAGCTGTCTGCTCAGAGAGAAGTCCTGGAGAAAATGGGTTGCTGCTTCTGCAGTGAAATGCAGAAGGTTTTATAGACGGTGGTGTCTGATTTACATAAGAGGCATGAAAGATTTGTTGGACCAGGTGTGCCTCTTGCATAGCACTCAGAAGAACTGGTTATGACTAGGTGTGATGTTTGCATAGCACGGGAAGAAGTTGGTCACCCTGCCGTAATCTTTTATTATGCAGATGGTTTATCTATCTAGTTGGTGCCATATTGCCTGCTCTTTTACTGTACACGTGACAAAGAAAAGGGAAGATGGAGCCTCCATGCTGAACATGCCTGGCCCACAGGTAGCCATTTTCTATTGGCATAGCTGCTGGCATTCACCTGTGCAGGCTTCCAACTTGCTTATCTATGTCTGCATCTCGATTTTTCAGGCTGCTCTTTGTTAGAAAAGAAATGATTTGGGGGCTGTTTTTTGATAAAAGGGAAATTCCATGAGGACTCTGTTGCCCTTACCGTCTGCCTAAATAATTCCTATCTCCCATATCAGTATGCTGTAACAACAAGCTACGTGGCAGTGCCTAATTAACCAACAACAAAAAAATACACGCACTAGAATCCAGCAATACCTTTACCTGAAACAAGTTCTCCCCCATGTGCCTAAGGAGATGTGCATGAAGATGTTCATTGCAGCATTGTTTACTCTGGGAAAGAAAATGAAAACTTAGGGTCGGGCGCAGTGGCTCATGCCTGTAATTCCAGCACTTTGGGAGGCCGAGGTGGGTGGATCACGAGGTCAAGAGATCGAGACCATCCTGGTCAACATGATGAAACTAAAAATACAAAAATACTAAAAATACAAAAAATTAGCTGGGCATGGTGGCGCGTGCCTGTAATCCCAGCTACTCAGGAGGCTGAGACAGGAGAATTGCGTGAACCCAGGAGGCGGAGGTTGCGGTGAGCCGAGATCGCGCCATTGCACTCCAACCTGGGTAACAAGAGCGAAACTGTCTCAAAAAAAAAAAAAAAAAAAAAAAATGAAAACTTAGAAATAATTAAAATGTCTGTAAATAGGAGAAAATATCAATGGGCTTTATTCATAAGATGCATCACTTAACCCAGTTAAGAGAATGAAGTACTGAAAATTCTCAAAAACCTCATAGTGAATGATAACAATAACAGAAAGAAATTGTAGAATGAAACGTATATATGCAAACACAAGCATATATTGTCATTGACATGTATGTATGTAAAAGAATTAAAAAAATCCACTTGAAGGATACTCAATAAATTCCTTAAGAAGGAATGCTGTCTGACACCTGGCATTCTGTCACATTGTCGTAAAGATGAGTGTGGAGGAAGAGCAAATGTTCGCCCTCCCTGCTGGGAGAGCTCCTCCTGGAATTACACGCCTTTGTACATTCTTTCTGTTGTCTACATTGCATTAAGGCAGCTAAGAAACATCTCATCTTTGTGTGTGGTGGGGGTTGGGGGATAACTGTGTGTGTGAATAGACCCACCTCCTGAATACATATACAAAATGCTTTCAACTCAGAACTTTGCATACTGCTCAGAGCAGACCCAGGCTATGTGTTGTCATAACAACAAACTCCACAATTTGAAGTGCAGATTCTTCCTTTTTTGCTCTGATGGAAACTGGTGAGGAATGCAAGATACTTTTTATGGGGTATGAGCCTGTTTGAGTTCAAATGTGATATTAGAATCGGTTGTATGCCCAGCGGGGAAGAAAATGTATGATTTATAAAGCATCTAAACCAAGCGATCATAGAGATTTACAGGAAAGCCTGTCCATTCAGATTATAAAGTTTTGACAATTAAGATCTACTTTAAGTCTTGGCAGTCCTGTAAGAGTAGTTTTGTGTTGTGTTGGAGAGGAAATGGGAGAGGCAATGGGATAAACACTGGCTCTAGAGTTCAAAAGATCTGCTTCACCATTTCTAGCTGTGTGTCATTTGAACAAGTTACTTACCATATTAGTCTGCACCCTCCAGAAAAACAGAACCAATAAAGTGTGTGTGTGTGTGTGTGTGTGTGCGCACGTGTGTGTGTGCGTGTGTGTGTGTACACAGAGACAGAGAGGGAGAGATTTATTATAAGGAATTGGCGCTCACAATATTATGGAGGCTTACAAGTTCCAAAGATCTTCAGGGTGAGTTGACAAGCTGAAGACCCCAGAGAGCCCATGGTTCAAAGACCAGCCAGCTCAAGACCCAAGAAGAGCTAGTATTTCAGTGTGAAAGCAGACAGGAGGAATTTTCTCTTATTTGGGGGAGGGTCAACATTTTTGTTCTATCCAGGCATCCAAGGAATTGGATGAAGCCCACCCACATTAGCAAGGGCAGTCTGCTATCCGCAGTCTACTGATTTCAGTGTCAATCTCGGATGGTTAATGTGTACACAAAATGAGAAGGAATGAATGAGGCCTATTCCATAGTACACAATAGGGTGACTATAGTCAATAATAACTTCACTGTACATTTGAAATAACTTAAAGGATGTAATTGGATTGTTTGTAACTCAAAGGATAAATGCTTGATGCGATGCACACCCCATTCTCCACAATATGCTTTTTTCATATTGCATACCTGTCTCAAAACATCTCATGTACCCCATAAATATATACACCTACTGTGTACCCACAACATTGTTTTAATAATTTTTTTAAAGAAAAATAAAAATTACATTTAGAATACCATCAATCAACAAGTGGATAAAGAAACTGTGAGATATATATATATATACACACACACACACACACACACACACAAACACACACACACACACAATGGAATACTACTCAGTCATAAAAAGGAATGAGTTAATGGCATTTGCAGCAACCTATATGGGATTGGAGACTATTATTCTAAGTGAAGTAACTCAGGAATGAAAAACCATTGTATGTTCTCACTCATAAGTGGGAGCTAATCTATGAGAATGCGAAGGCGTAAGAATGACACAATGGACTTTGGGGACTGGAGGGGAAAGCATGGGAAGGGCATGAGGGCTAAAAGACTACAAATTGGGTTCAGTGTACACTGTCTGGGTGATGGGTACACCAAAGTCTCACAAATTACCACTAAAAAAGGTACTCATGTAACCAAATACCACCTGTTCCCCCAAAACTTATGGAAAGTAACAAATGTAAATGAATGAATGAATGTAAATCTCATCCTAAAGCACCCTCTCAGAAACAGCCAGAATGATGTTGGACCAAATATCTGGATGCCCTGTGGCCCACTCAAGTTGTTGGCACATAAAATTAACCATCACACTCATGCTATCTGTGTCTTGGTTTGCTCAATTGTAAAAGACAGCTAATAATAGTAGATGGCTCATAGGCCTGAAGTGAGAAATAAATAAACTGCTACATATAAAGTGTGAACAAAAGAGCTGAGACTTAGCAGGCACTCGATAGCTGTGTACCAAATGAATTTCTAGTTTTTCAAGTCATCTATGAGTACCCCCAAAATAAATTGCTTAGTTTGCTTGCTTTTATGCTTTATAAAAATGGTAGCTTCAGAGACTTGCTTTTGTTCACTCAAAATTATATAAGCAAAATTTGTATTCGGATACTATTGAGAATGTTCATCCCGTTGATGGACATTTGGGTCATTCCTCATTCTTCCATTTTCAGCAAGACTCCTGTGAATTCTCTTGTCCATGGCAGCAAAGACTCATCTCTGGGATTTTCTCTAGGACCTGGGAGAGGAATTGCTGGGTCATAGGACGGACAAGTATTTAATTTTACAAGATCAAGCTCAATTATGTCCCAAAGTACTCAGTTTGTTGAATGAGACAATACGATCAGGTATTCTTCTGCTGGTCATTAAAAGAAGTTCTTATAAAGACTATCTAACAGGCAAAAGAATCTTGTCATGTTAAATGGGGGGGAAGTGGGCATGTAAAGTTAGCGTGATTGTAGCTCCGTAGAAAAGAAGGGGGAGGCAAAGCTATATAATATCAGAGTTGCAAGAGAAAGAGTGAACAGCGTGTGAAATCAGACAGATCTGGGGTCAATCAAGCCTCCACCTGTCCACAACTGCCTGTGAGACCTTCAGCCAGCTTCCTGACTCTACACTCATGTGATGTCATGTTTAAGTGAGAATCATCACACCTGGCTTAGATTGTTGCATAAACTGTTACCATGCATATAGTAAATTCTCAACATGTGCCCCAGAACCTAAAGTACAATGAAAACGAAAAGGTAGGCCGGGCGTGGTGGCTCACGCCTGTAATCCCAGCACTTTGGGAGGCCGAGGTGGGTGGATCACGAGGTCAAGAGATCGAGACCATCCTGGTCAACATGGTGAAACCCTGTCTCTACTAAAAATACAAAAAATTAGCTGGGCATGGTGGTGCGTGCCTGTAATCCTAGCTACTCAGGAGGCTGAGGCAGGAGAATTGCCTGAACCCAGGAGGTGGAGGTTGTGGTGAGCCGAGATCGCGCCATTGCACTCCAGCCTGGGTAACAAGTGAAACTCTGTCTCAAAAAAAAAAAAAAAAAAAAAAGGTAATGAGATAAGAAAGAGGAAAAAGGGCTGCCAAATATCAAATGAAATTTGAAATCTAATGATTACACACAATATCGGCATTGTTTTATATCTGAATTTTACAAAATTCGGTGAAAAGACATTTTGTTTTTCTGACAGTGCAGTCATTTGACTACGGATTGGGATTAGATAACTCCTCAAAATGTACTGTTAACTTCATTAATAATTATACTTATGTAAGAAGATAACCATAGGTTCCAGAGATGAATATTAAAGAATCTAGTATCAAAATGGTATGAAGTTTGAGAGTTGATTTACAATGTTTTAGCAAATATAAAAGAAGGCAGGTAAATAGAGCAAGTCTCGTTAAACTATGACAGCTTTCTAATGCTAACGATGAGCATACGGGAATTCATAATGCTAATCTCTTTTTGTGTAAGAAAACATTATCGAAAAAAATCCAAGTTTAAATACGCATTTTTCTTTAAAGCCCATTTTGCATGTATCACCTTTCAAAACTCATAGCCATTCTTTATGCACACTTGGGCCACCACAGTTTTGAGTAAAGTCATGTGTATCAAAGGTTATATAATTTCCAGTCCCTAAGCCAGTGTCACTTATCTAATGTGTACAAAGAACTGTAGAGAATAATAAATGAATTAGAAACTCTGAAAAGAAAACACATATATGCATTTGAATGATTACTTGTTTGTGGTAGGTCTTCAGTTATGAGTGGTTTAGTTTTTCTACTTTTAGAGCTCCTGGAAAGTGATTATATTGCTTTCAAAATGGGAAAATCAATTTGTTTTTTAGACATTTCATTATCTGCTACTTTATGTGGGTTCCTTATGCTAGTTTTACTCACACACGTCTCAATTCAATTTATCACATCTGTGGGGAGCTGGGCGAAGTGATTGACTTTAGTTGAAGCAGGCAGCAGGTACCTGATTCACCAGGGGGCTGCCCCTCAGGCCAGGTTTTGCACAAGGTGAGAATGACCCCCAGTTAGGACCTACTAAGGTGAGAAATCTCTTGGTTAGGTCATAATTAAAAGTCCTCTCTGCAAATGTTTACGTTTTCCCATTTTTGCTGGGGTCTGGATTTTCTGAATATTAGAGTTTACGCATGAGAAGGAGGAAAGAATTTAGGCCCATGAGCCAAGAGGGAGGTATCTTTCTGGTTTTTAGAACATCACAGCCTAATTGCAAATCTGTTCTGGGCATAGAGGGAGCCTCTCGAGCATCTGCAGCTTTGGTGTGTTCCTTCATCCTTCTGGTAAATACTCACTATTCAGCACTGCAGATGCCACAGTTACAGAGAAGGGAAGGCCAGATGTGTTAGTCAGCTCGGACTGCTATAACTAAAACCAGAGGCTGGGCGGTTTAAACAACAGACATGTATTTTCTGACTGTTCTCAAGGCTGGAAGTCTGAGACCAGGGCACTGGCCTGGTCAGGTTCTGGTGAGGGCCGTCTCCCAGGTTCCATCGTCTCTGTGTCCTCATACAACAGAGAAAGAGAACAAGTCCTCTGGCTTACCTTCTTTAAGGATACTAATCCTATCAGATCAAGGCCTCACCTGTATGACCTTAATTACTTCTGTAGAGGCCAAATATGATTGTATTTGGGGTTAGAGCATCAATGTATGAATTTGGGGGGAGAGGGGACCCAATTCAGGCTGTAGCCCCAGATAAGGTCCTTGCGTCATCTATTCTACAGGGTATGACAAACCACAAACAGGTACACAAATAAATAATCAAGGCAAAAAGGAATCATGATCAGTTCCATGAAGGAAATGAAGAGGATGGGATAGAGAATAATGGAGGTGGGGGTTGTTCTATGGAGATGGAGTCAGGAAGGATCTCACAGAGGAGATAATGTTTAAGCTGGGACCAAGGATGGGCAAGGACCAACCATGGGAAAACATTCCAGCAAAAGGGAATTCTTTCAATGCAGAGCCTTATTCAAGAAAGATCATGGTGTGTTCTGAGAACTTTGGAAAGGCCAGCATGGCTACTGTGTGGTGATTCAGAATACAAACCTCTTGTACAAACAGTTACAAATGCTTGACAAAATACAGCAGGCATTGCTTTAAATGCATAGATAAGCACTCCAGAAAAAAAAGTTATTCTGGGAACCGGAAACAAAGGAGGAAGTGAAAAGCCATCTTGACGACACAGGGATTAGAATTGTTAATGCCTGGAAAGGTACAGAGATTGATGTCTTAGACTCAAGAGAAATGAATGTATTCACATGAAGCCAGAACTCTGGGAGGGCTAACACTAGCAACGCTGTGAAAGGGTGGATGGAGGAAAACTACCTGCCTGTCCAGGAAGACAAAAAGAGTGCTTGAGTTACTCAATGTAGATCCTGTTAAAACAAAATAATTCTCTGAAAACTCATAACAAGAACTTGATCTCACTTAAGCTAAAATGTATACTACCCACACTACCCCAGAAGCCCCAACTTGAAAAGGAACTTAAACACTGGTACCAAACAGTGACATCTATGGGGAACCTATAAGAGGCCAACACAAAACAGCCAGAGAGACATATACCCTCAATCCAGGTCACACAAATTTCTCATAGATAAAACCCTGCTGAAAATGAGCTTTCAATCTCAAATTACAAATGTACGAGGAAAAAGTTCACCACGTGCAAGAGTCAGAAATTACAGCAAACTGAGGGACTAGACACTTCCTTCAAAAACTCCTAATAAAAGAACTATCTGAAAGACAATACTTTTAGAATAATCATAATCATAAGCTGGACCATTGAAAAACAGAATATAACAAATATTCAAAGGGGAAGTAGGGCAGATTTTTAAAAATAATCAGATTTCTAGATTAAATTCATAATTAAATCAAAACTCTCTGATGGTTTGAATAGCAGATTAATCAGATATAAAAAACAATCAGCTGGAAGACAGATATGAGGAAATTACTCAGATTGTATTGCATAGAACGAAAAGGCAAAAGGCATGAGAGATCAGTTAAATAGAACAGAAGATTAATAGGAAAAGTTCAATTTATTTAGAGACAGGGTCTTGCTGTGTCACTAAGGCTGGAGTGCAGTGGCATGATCTTGGTTCACTGCAACGTCCGACTACCAGGTTCAAACAATTCTCGTCTCTCAGCCTCCCGAGTAGCTGGGACTACAGGTGCCTGCCACAGTGCCCAGCTAATTTTTATATTTTGGTAGGGACAGAGTTTCACCATGTTGACCAGGCTGGTCTTGAACTCATGGCTTCGAGTCCACCTCAGCCTCCCAAAGTGCTGGGACTATAGGTGTGAGCCACCATTCCTGGCCCAATTTAGTTTTAATAGGTGTTCCAGAACTACAGAATAGAGAGGATTGGGAACAGTTGTTGTGGCTGGGAATTTTCAGAATGTAGATGATGGACATGCATAGTAGGTTGAATCGTGGCCACCCAATGACAGTAAGTTCTAATCCCTAGGACAGTTAAATGTTGCCTGATAGGGAAAGAGTTAACGATCTTGAGATAGAATTCATATCCTAGATTACCCAAGCAGGCCCTGAATACAGTCACAAGTGTCCTTATGAAAGGAAGGCAGGGAAGATTTCATACAGACACACACAGAGGAGAAGGCAATGTGAAGGAGGACCCTGGAGAGATTTGAAGATGCTGGCCCTGAAGATGAGGGTGGTGTGGTTAATAACCAAAGGATGCCAACGGCCACCAGAACCCGAAACAGCCTGGGCATGGAATCTCCTCCAGATCCTCCGGAGGGAGCATGGCCCTGCCAACACCTTGATATTGACCCCAGGACACTGACTGTGGACTCCTGGCCTCCAGAACTGGAAGAGAATAAATTTCTATTGTTTAAGCTGCCAAATTTGTGGTAATTTGTTTCAGCATCCCAAGAAAATGAACACAACATATATGGATAGATTGAGAATGAACATCAAGTTACAGGAAGGATAAATAAATCTACAGATAGACACACTCCAGTGAAATGAGAGAATGCCAAATACAGAAAAACAACCTTGAAAGCAACCGGAAAAAGTACAGAGGCAATGACCAGAATGACAGCATGTTTTTCAAAACCTTAATGTAGCCCAGAAGACAATGGATAATATCTTCATATGGCCTACAAAAACAAATTCTCATTCAGGAGTGAGGGTAAAATGAAGTCATTTTTCAGGCAGGCAAGGCTGATTTTTTTTGTGAGACCCAGTCTCTCTCTGTCACCCAGGCTGGAGTACAGTGGCACAATCTCTGCTCTGTGCAACCTCCATCTCTCGGGTTCAAGCAATTCTTCTGCCTCAACCTCCCAAGTAGCTGGGATTACAGGCATGTGCCACCATGCAGGGCTAATTTTTGTATTTTTTAGTAGAAATGGGGTTTCACCGTGTTGGCCAGGCTGGTCTTGAACTCCTGAACTCAAATGATCTGCCTTGGCCTCCCAAAGTGCTAGGATTACAGGCATGAACCACAGTGCTCAGCTGGCAAAGCTGAATTTACCATTAATGGAACTTGTTGAAAGAGCTGCTTCTAAGAGGTATATGCACTTCAGAAAGAAGAACATACAACCAGGAAAGACACCGTGCGGTACGGGAAGAAATATTAAGTAAGGAAATGAGAAAATGTGTGATTCAGTAGAAAATCAAGCATGAAATGTACAAAACAATGAGTATAATAAAAGTATGAGTTGGGACCATATAAAAGGTGAAATGAAAATACCAGACAGTGATAACAAGTAACATAAGAGGGAGGTCTATGGATTAAAAAGTTCTGGTCTTCTCATTGTTCAGAAGTAGAGGTACTGATTAATTTCAGATTTTATAAAGTAAAATAGACACATTTAGAGAAATGTGACCAATACAGGAGGTCACAGGGAAGAGGAGGAAAGAGTAGGAAGGAAATACATGACAAACTGCAAGTGCAAATTAAGACTGGCAAAATAAACCTCAGTGCATCGGTGCAGAAATCTAACTTTATCAAGTATTACACAACTGTAAACAAATGAATCCCACCGTTTAAAAGACAATTTTTTTTTTTTTTTTTTTTTTTTTTGAGGCACAGTGTCTCTCTGTTGCCCAGGCTGGAGTGTAGTGGTGTGATCTTGGCTCACTGCAACCTCCACCCCCTGGGTTCAAGCAATTCTCCTGCCTCAGCCTCCCAAGTAGCTGGGACTACAGGCGTGTGTCACCACACCCTGCTAATTTTTTGTGTTATTAGTAGAGACGGGGTTTCATCGTGTTAACCGCAATTGTCTCGATCCCCTGACCTTGTGATCTGCCCTTCTTGGCCTCCCAAAGTGCTGGGATTACACGCATGAGCCACAGCACCTGGCCCAAAAGACAGAAGCTTTAATGAATGAACAAGATCTATATTCTCTATGCTTTTATAAGAACAACCAAAATAAAAGTACTTAGATATGTAAGAATTAGAAGGAGAAAAAAACCAAAACTTTAATCACTTACAAAGTTATCTGTATAGAAAACTCAAAGAAGTGACATATGAACTGATAAAACTAAACTGAGAATTCAGCACTTTTGCTGAGAACAAGCTCAAATATACAAAAATCAATTGTATACATTAGCTAAAAAATTAGCTCATGTAGTATTAAAAAGGTACTATATGCACTAGCAATAAAAACTTAAAGGTATCTAGGAATAAACTTTTATGGAGAAATGTATGAAACTTTATTAAAATACATAAACGAAGAGAACAAAATCTAGAGAAAGGAAGGGCTGGGTGATAGTTCCTGTGCATTAGTGAAAAGAATCAATATTATAAAATGAAAATCCTCCTAAACCAGTCTGTAAATTTAATATAATGCTCATGAGTAGAATTATAATAATAGAATTTTTATGGAAGTTATATTTGCAAAAGCAAGGACCCAAATAATTTTTAAAAGGAACGGTATGGGGAGGGGACTTTCCTGCCTGGATATCCAAACATCATAAAACTGTAGTCATTAAGACAGTGTGATATTGACTCAGAAATAAACAAATCAGTCAATGGACTGAAACAAATGCTCAGATTTAATCCCATATATAATACATAAAATATATAAATATTTATATATAACATCACACATGTAAATATATAATAAGTTCTTTGTATTTTTATATATCACATATAGGATTAAATCTGAGCTTTCTATTTGGATTTATTGATCTATTTGTTTATATATAATATATTATATATATGTGAACAATCTATGAAAGAGGTGACATGAATTACTGAGAAAAAAGATGGGCTGGGATTTTTCCAAGATGGCGCAGTAGGAACTACTCAGGATTGCAGCTCTCAGTGAAGGCGCAGAGGGTGAGTCCTAGCCGAATTTTCAGACGGACCTTTGTTGCCCACAGAACGGGGAAATTCCCAGGTTTAGGAGAGACACGGGACACCAGCACAGCCCTTTCGGCTTGCGCAGCCGTTTCGGCAGGCGCCTTGGCGCAGCGGCAGCCCACACAAAACTCATTGGTCTGGGTGCCCTGTTAAACCGGCAATCTGAGATTTGGGAGGGCAGATTAACATATCCATCTGATTAAACGGGACTTGGACAGTGAGCCAGACCAGGAGATTCCTGGGAAGCATGATTTGAGCCGTTGCAGTGGGCGGTGGCATGGGAAATCACACAGATCCTGGTGCCCTTTCAGCAGGCAACTGAAACACCTATGAGAGAGTCAACCGTTCAACTTAAAAAAAAAAAAAGGAGAGAGAGAGAGAAAGGACTCTGAGGCAGGGAGCCAGGTGATCAGGCTCTGTTGGTCCCACCCCCATAGGGACAAACAAAACGGTGATTCAAAACGCTCGGGGTTGAGAGTTTTACTGCAGGATCAGCTGAATCCAGGATGGTGCAGCTCGGTGGGGGAGGGGCGTCTGCCACTACGGACGCATACCGCCCCTACTGAGGTTCAGCCCCTACTGAGGCTGTTTCTCCCATTGCAGAAACAGCCTGCCATTGCTGAGGCAACCCACCATAACAGAGACTCCGCCAACAGGGCAGAGCCTACCACAGTAGGGCAGAGCCCCGCGGCAGCAGGGCAGACCCCCACGGTAACAGAGCGGAGCCTCGGCAGGCAAATAGTGACTAGACTGCCTCCTAGCTGGGCAGGACAGTGCAATGAATACTCATAAAGAAAGCCCCAACTCCCTGACACAGAGCATCTGAGAAAAAAAGGGGGGTTTTATAAGTTCTGCTGCAGCAGACTTAAACACACCCACCCAACAACGCTGAATGAACAACGGAGCTCACAGCTCAGCACTGGAGCTCCTATAAAGTACAGACCGTCTCCTCAAGCAGCTCCCTGACCCCTCTATATCCAAAGAGTCACCTCAAAAAAGGACTAATCAGACTGACATTTGGTGGGCATTATTCTGGGACAAAGATAGCAGAAGAAGAAACTGGTAGCATCCCTCACTGTTCTGCAGCTGCTACAGGTGTACCCCAGACAAGCAGGGCCTGGAGTGGACCTCAGCAGTCATACAGCAGAGGGGCTAGACTGTTAGAAGGAAAACTAAGTAACAGAAATGCTTCATCATCAAAAATCTGGGCATCCACTCAGAGACCCAATCGAAAAGTCAGCAACTACTAAGACAACAGGTGGATAAATCCACAAAGATGGGAAGAAACCAGTGCAAAAAGGAGGAAAACACCTGACACCAAAACACCTCACCTCCTACAAAGGACCAAAACTCCTCACCAGCAAGGGAACAAAGCTGGACGGAGAATGAGTGTGACGAAATGATGGAATCAGACTTCAGAAGGTGGATAATGAGAAACTTCAGTGAGCTAAAAGAACATGTTCTAAATCAATGCAAAGAAACTAAGAACCTTGAAAAACGATTTGAAAAAAGATTCGAGGAATTGATAACAAGAATGGACAACTTAGAGAGGAATATGAATGAATTGAAGGAGCTGAAAAACACAACATGAGAACTTCGCGAAGCACGCACAAGTTTCAAGAGCCAAATTGATCAAGCAGAAGAAAGAATATCAGAAGTCGAAGATCAACTCAATGAAATAAAACGAGAAACCAAGATTAGAGAAAAAAGCACAAAAAGGAATGAACAAACTCTTCAAGAAATGTGGGACTATGTGAAGAGACCTAACCTACATTTGATAGGTGTACCAGAATGTGACGAAGAGAATGAATCCAAGCTGGAAAACACTCTTCAGGATATTATCCAGGAAAATTTCCCCAACCTGGCAAGGCAGACCAATACTCAACTCCAGGAAATACGGAGAACACCACAAAGATATTCCGCAGGAAGAGCAACCCCAAGGCACATAATCGTCAGATTTGCCAGGGTTGAAATGAAGGAGAAAATACTAAGGGTAGCCAGAGAGAAAGGTCGGGTCACCCACAAAGGGAAGCCCATCAGACTCACAGCAGATCCCCTGGCAGAAACTCTACAAGCCAGAAGAGAGTGGGGGCCAATGTTCAACATCCTTAAAGAAAAGAACTTTCAACCCAGAATTTCATATCCAGCCAAACTGAACTTCATAAGTGAAGGAAGAATAAAATCTTTTGCCAACAAGCAAGTACTCAGAGATTTTGTCACCACCAGGCCTGCTTTACAAGAGCTCCTGAAAGAGGCACTACACATAGAAAGGAACAACCAGTACCAGCCATTCTAAAAACATACCAAATGCTAAAGAGCATCAACAAAATGAAGAATCTGCATCAACCAATGGGCAAAACAGCCAGCTAGCATCAAAATGGCAGTATCAAATTCATACATAACAATATTAACCCTAAATGTAAATGGGCTAAATGCACCAATCGAAAGACACAGACTGGCAAATTGGTTAAAAAACCAAAACCCATCGGTGTGCTGTGTCCAGGAAACCCATCTCATATGCAAGGATACGCAAAGGCTCAAAATCAAGGGATGGAGGAAGATTTACCAAGCAAATGGAGAGCAAAAAAAAAAAAAAAGCAGGAGTTTCAATTCTCGTCTCTGGTAAAATAGACTTTAAAGCAACAAAGATCAAAAGAGACAAAGAAGATCATTACATAATGGTAAAAGGATCGATACAACAAGAAGAGCTAACGATCCTAAATATATATGGACCCAATACAGGAGCACCCAGATATATAAGGCAAGTTCTTAATGACTTACAAAGAGACTTAGATTCCCACACAATAATAGTGGGAGACTTTAACACTCCACTGTCAATATCAGACAGATCAACCAGACAGAAAATTAATAAGGATATCCAGGGCTTGAACTCAGACCTGGAACAAACAAACCTGATAGACATTTACAGAACTCTCCACCCCAAATCCACAGAATATACATTCTTCTCAGCACCACATCACACCTACTCCAAAATTGACCACATAATTGGAAGCAAAGCACTCCTCAGCAAATGCAAAACAACTGAAATCATAACAAACAGTCTCTCAGACCATAGTGCAATCAAGTTAGAACTCAGAATTCAGAAACTAACTCAGAACCACACAGCTTCATGGAAACTGAACAACTGGCTCTTGAATGTTGACTGGATACACAATGAAACGAAGGCAGAAATAAAGAAGTTCATTGAAACCAATGAGAATGAAGACACAACATACCAGAATCTCTGGGACACATTTAAAGCAGTCTGTAGAGGAAAATATATAGCAATAAGTGCCCACATGAGAAGAGTGGAGAGATCCAAAATTGACACCCTATCATCAAAACTGAAGGAGCTAGAGGAGAAAGATAAAAAATAACTCAAAACCTAGCAGAAGACAAGAAATAACTAAGATCAGAGCAGAACTGAAGGAGATAGAGACAAGAAAAACCCTTTAAAAAATCAATAAATCCAAGAGCTGCTTTTTCAAAAAGATCAACAAAATAGACCACTAGCCAGACTGATAAAAAAGAAAAGAGAGAACAACCAAATAGATGCAATAAAAAACGATAAAGGGGAAATCACCACAGATTCCACAGAAATTCAAGCCATTATCAGAGAATACTACAAACAACTCTATGCACATAAACTAGTAAACCAGGAAGAAATGGACAAATTCCTGGACACCTGTGTCCTCCCAAGCCTAAACCAGGAGGAAGCCAAAACCATGAATAGACCAATAACAAGGTCTGAAGTTGAGGCAGCAATTAAGAGCCTACCACTCAGAAAAACCCCAGGTCCAGATGGGTTCACAGCCAAATTCTACCAGACACACAAAGAGGATCTGGTACCATTCCTTCTGAAACTATTCCAAATAATACAAAAAGAGGGAACCCTTCCCAAATTATTTTATGAGACCAACATCATCCTGATACCAAAACCTGGCAGAGATTCAACAAGAAAAGAAAACTTCAGGCCAATATCCATGATGAACATAGATGCAAAAATCTTCAGTAAAATACTGGCAAACCAATTGCAACAGCACATTAAAAAACTTATCCATCATGATCAAGTAGGATTCATCCCAGGGATGCAAGGCTGGTTCAACATACGCAAGTCTATAAACATAATTCACCACATAAACAGAACCAAAAACAAAAACCACGATTATCTCAATTGACGCAGAGAAGGCATTTGACAAAATTCAACAGCCCTTTATGCTAAAAACCCTCAATAAACTTGGTATTGATGGAACATATCTCAAAGTAATAAAAGCTATTTACGACAAACCAACAGCCAATATCATACTTAATGGGCAAAAACTGGAAGCATTCCCTTTGAAATCCAGCACTAGACAAGGATGCCCTCTCTCACCACTCCTATTCAACATAGTACTGGAAGTTCTAGCCAGAGCAATCAGGCAAGAAAAAGAAATAAAGGGTATTCAAATAGGAAAGGTGGAAGCCAAATTGTCTCTATTTGCAGACGACATGATAGTATACCTAGAAGACCCCATCACCTCAGCCCAAAAATTCCTGAAACTGATAAGCAATTTCAGCAAAGTCTCAGGATATAAAATCAATGTGCAAAAATCACAAGCATTCCTATACACCAATAACAGACTTAAAGAGAACCGAATCAAGAATGAACTGCCATTCACAATTGCTACAAAGAGAATAAAATACCTAGGAATACAACTTACAAGGAAAGTAAGGGACCTCTTCAAGGAAAACTACAAACCACTGCTCAACGAAATAAGAGAGGACACAAACAGATGGAGAAACATTCCATGTTCATGGTTAGGAAGAATCAATATCGTGAAAATGGCTATACTGCCCAAAGTAATTTACAGACTCAACGCTATCCCCATCAAGCTACCATTGAATTTCTTCACAGAACTGGAAAAAACCACCATGAATTTCATATGGAACCAAAAGAGAGCCCGCATAGCCAAGTCAATTCTAAGCAAAAAGAACACAGCGGGAGGCATCACACTACCAGACTTCAAACTATACAACAAGGCTACAGTAATCAAAACAGCATGGTACTGGTACCAAAACAGAGATATAGACCAATGGAACAGAACAGAGGCATCGGAGGCAACACAACATATCCACAACCATATAATCTTTGATAAACCAGACAAAAACAAGCAATGAGGAAAGGATTCCCTGTTTAATAAATGGCGTTGGGAAAACTGATTAGCCATGTGCAGAAAGCAGAAACTGGACCCCTTCCTGACACCTTACACTAAAATTAACTCCAGATGGATTAAAGACTTAAACATAAGACCTGGCACCATAAAAACCCTAGAAGAAAATCTAGGCAAAACCATTCAGGACATAGGAGTAGGCAAGAACTTCATGACCAAAACACCAAAAGCATTGGCAACAAAAGCCAAAATAGACAAATGGGACCTAATCAAACTCCACAGCTTTTGCACGGCAAAAGAAACAGTCACCAGAGTGAATCGGCAACCAACAGAATGGGAAAAAATCTTTGCAGTTTACGCATCTGACAAAGGGCTGATATCCAGAATTTACAAAGAACTCAAACAGATCTACAGGAAAAAAAAACAAACAAGCCCATTCAAAAATGGGCAAAGGATATGAACAGACACTTTACGAAAGAAGACATACATGAGGCCAAAAAACACATGAAAAAATGCTCATCATCACTGGTCATTAGAGAGATGCAAATCAAAACCACATTGAGATACCATCTCACGCCAGTTAGAATGGCGATCATTAAAAAATCTGGAGACAGCAGATGCTGGAGAGGATGTGGAGAAATAGGAACACTCTTACACTGTTGGTGGGAGTGTAAATTAGTTCAACCGTTGTGGAAGACAGTGTGGCGATTCCACAAGGACCTAGAAATAGAAATTCCATTTGATCCAGCAATCCCATTACTGGGTATATATCCAAAGTACTATAAATCGTTCTACTATAAGGACACATGCACATGAATGTTCCTTGCAGCACTGTTTACAATAGCAAAGACCTGGAACCAACCCAAATGCCCATCGATGATAGACTGGACTGGGAAAATGTGGCACATATACACCATGAAATATTATGCAGCAATCAGAAACGATTAGTTCGTGTCCTTTGTAGAGACATGGATGAATCTGGAGAATATCATTCTCAGCAAACTGACACAAGAACAGAAAACAAAATACCACGTATTCTCACTCATAGGCGGGTGAGAAAAATGAGAACACATGGACACAGGAAGGGGGGTACTACACACTGGGGTCTATCGAGGGGAATAGGGGAGGGACAGCCGGCGGGGAGCTGGAGAGGGATAACCTGGGGAGAAATGCCAAATGTGGGTGAAGGGGAGGAAGGCAGCAAAACACACTGCCATGTGTGTACCTATGCAACTATCTTGCACGTTCTGCACATGTACCCCAAAACCTAAAATGCAATTAAAAAAAAAAAAAGGACTGATAATAAGTAGTGCTGAAATTGCTGTTTTTCCATATGAAATAATTAAATTAGATCTTTACCTCAATACAGAAAGAGGGGAACCTAATATATAATATATATAAATATATTATATGTTATTTTTATTTTTATATATTATATATGGAATTAAATCTGAGCTTTCTATTTCTATTGATCTATTTGTTTATACATATATTACATATATAGGCACTTAATCTATGATAGAGGTGACATCATAAATTACAGAGAAAAAGGTTGGACTGATAATTAGTACTGGGATTGCCATTATTCCATATGGAAAATAATTAAGTTGGATCTTTACCTCAATACAGAAAGAGGGAGACCTTTAAAATACATTTAAGAGAAAATAAAGGAGACTCTTTGTATGACCTCTTGGTAGAGAATTGCTTTTGGAAATACAAAGGATAAAGAAAATATGGTAATCTGATGACATTAAAATCATCTAGAAAACAAAAGCTACTGCAAAGAAAGGAAAATGTAAATCACACAGTGAGAGTAGATACATTTTAAAAATCAGCATCTGGAATATACAAAGATATAAGCACAATTCAGGGAGAACGTGACTCAAGAGAATGGAAGGTAAAGGGTATACATTGAAAATTCACAAAAGACGAAATATGAATGGCTTGTAGGCATATAAAAAATGTTTGACCTCATTAGTAATCAGGAAAATGCAAAGCAAAACAAGGAGATCTTTTCATTCCTATCATGCCTGGCAGGGACCGTCTCCCCAGATGCTACAGGCAGGAAGCCAAGGTGGAGAAACGTCCAAGGCCCGTAACATGCTTTGCTCTAGATTGGCAAAAATAAAAAATGACAACACCAGGAGTTGGTGAGGATGTAGAAAAACAGGAATTCTTACACCCTGTCCATGAAAGAGCAAATGAGTTTAAATTCCAGAGAAATTTGGCAATATTTAGTAACACTGGAGATGTACATGTTCTAGTTTTCAGCATTTCCATTTCTAAGAATATACTCAAAAAAGACTCCCACGTGTTCCTAAAGTAACTGGTAAAGCCAAAGACTATTTATTGCAGCACATTTGTCATACAAAAAAAAAAAAAAAAAAAAACTTTTGTGGTGGGGTGGAGGCGTGGAGGGGAGAGGGAGAGCCTAGAATTCACTAACCAAAAAATAAATGCATAACTTGTAGTGCGCTCACGTGCAGTTGTACTATGCAGCAGTGAAAACGATTGAACCAGGACTCTATGCGTCAACATGGATGAAACTGTAGAAACATTCTTAGCAAAAAATAAAAACTTCAGAATGATTTCTTCAGCATGATGCCAATTTAGTAAGTTTGAAAATATGTAAAACAGTCTTATATGCACATACTGTGTGTGTGTGTGTGTGTGTGTGTGTGTGTGTGTGTGTTACACATATGTAGCAAAAATAGAAAACCAATAGATAACCATCAATCCCTCTGGGAGGATTGGAGGAGAATAAGATCGAGAAGGAACACAGAAGCCAGGAGTGGTGGCTCATTCTTGTAATCCCAGCATTTTGAGAGGATGAGGCAGGTGGATCACCTGAGGTTGGGAGTTCGACACCAGCCTGACCAGTATGGTGAAATCCTGTCTCTACTAAAAAATACAAAAATTAGCTGGGCGTGGTGGTGCACACCTGTAGTCCCAGCTACTCGGGAGGCTGAGACGGGAGAATCGCTTGAATTCAGGAGGCAGAAGTTGCAGTGAGCCAAGATCACATCACTGCACTCCAGCCTGGGCCACGCAGCAAGACTGTGTCTCAATAAAAAAATAAAAAGAAGGAATACAGAGGGAGCTTTAATTGTATTTACAAAACTTTAATGCTATTAAGTAAGTAAAGCGATTAGACAAGGCGTTGAGGTGTAGCAAGGTCAATGATGGATGTAGTGTTAACTACATTATTCTCTTTGTTTTCCTTGTCTGCCTGAAATATTTCATTATAAAATATTTTTTTTAATTAGTAAAAGTAGGAAAACCAATCCAGAGGCTCTTGTATTGATCTAGACAATATGTAGATTTGGCTCACTAGGATTAGGGAAGATGGAGAAGTAGACAGAACCATGATATACTTTGGAAGTAAAATTGAGGGTCTTAGGTAAATTTGCTCTCTCAGAGATATAGCATATACAATAGATGAAGCCATTGTCCTATCCCTATTCTGTGGACTTTTTTGGGAGCTCCAGCTGATTTCCAACTAACAGCATCTCATGGCTGGGTTGAGGGTTCTTCCCCAGCCCTGGACCCCCACCCATTGAATGCTTTACTGCCCCCATGCAGTAGACCAGATGTCCTAAGGAAGGCAGCCATCAACCAGTGGCCATGAAGAATGGGTATGTGAATACCCCATCCCCCTCGCCTCTGGACTAGGATCATTCTGAGGCTCCTGCTGCTTTGTGCAGTTTCCCGTGAATTTCAGCATCCCACGGTGGCAGGTGTAGTCGTAAGACCTTTTGCCTTTCCTTCCCTTCCCCACGACCCCCAAAGAACCACTAAAGCCGCAGGTGTGCTTCCCACCATGGAGGTGCATGCCCACCCGGCACCTCCATGAGGCCACTCTCAGTCTCGCAAAGGGAGGATGGAAAAGACAAACTCCAGGGGCTGTGGTCAGGCAGATGGGGAGATGCCACATGCAGAAGACAGAAAATACAGCTGAGGGTCAGAGACAAAAGTGGGCTGCTGAAGAGGCTGCAGAGAAAAGACGCTGCCCTCCTGCATTGTGAACCTAAGTGAAATTCCAAAGAGCCATAGGCAGCTGCAATTTGTTGGTTCTGGGGCTGTACTAACATTTGCAGCAGTGCCTCATTCAGGGATTTCCTTGACAGCATTAGGAGCTAAGCGCCCCCGATTCTGTGTCATCCTGTGTCTAACTCCATGGGAGCATCATTTATATGCATTCACATTCCAGACATGTCTACAGAGCAGGACTTGGCGCTGACGGCTTCTGTTTGGATATAAAATATTATGGAATGTCACTAGAGAGTGACTTCTTGATACAGAATCAAGTAACAGCAGAGATTCTGCAAAGTGAGATTTCAGCAGTGAATTAGAAAACATTTGCCTTGATAGTAATGTTAAAAAAAAAATGAATTGCTGGCTGGATGCAGTGGCTCACACCTGTAATTTCAGCACCTTGGGAGGCCAAGGCAGGCGGATCACCTGAGGTCAGGTGTTCAAGACTAGCCTGGCCAACATGGTGAAACCCCATCTCTACCAAAACTACAAAAATTAGCTGGGTGTGGTCATGGGCCCTTGTAATTCCAGCTACTCAGGAGGCTGAGGCAGGAGAATCACTTAAACCCAGGAGGTGGAGTTTGCAGTGAGCCGAGATCATGACGGCGCACTCTGACCTGGGTGACAGAGTGAGACTCTGTCTCGAAAAAAAGAAAAAACATGAATTGCTTAAAATTTTAATTTTATTATATGTAAGCAAAAAGGAGAAAAATACCGGCTGGACATGGTGGTGGGTCATGCTTATAATTCCAGCACTTTGACAGGCCAAGGCAGGAAGATCACTTCAGATCAGAAGTTCAAGCCTAACCTGGGCAACATAACGAAACCCATTCTTCCTACACACACACGCACACACACACACACACACACACACACACACACATACACACAAAATATAGACATCAATAGATACACACACATACACACACAAAAAAAAAATTAGCCAGGGGCAGTGGCATGTGCCTGTGGTCCCAGCTACTCAGGAGGCTGGGCTGGGAGAATCGCTTGAACCTGGGAGGGAGATGTTGCAATGACCCAAGATTACACCACTGCACTCCAGCCTTGGCAACAGAGCCAGACTCTGTCCTCTCCCCCTGCCAACAACCCCGCCAAAACAAAACAATAGTTCTAGGTACACTCTGCATTATTCCATTGATGAAATGACACTCCACTGTTAACCATGGCAATTTTTAAAATGCTAAATCTACTCCACCTGGCTACTGAGTTAACCCAATTGTTCTCAACAGCAAAAGCGTTACAGGGAGGTTCTTGGCATTTCTCTGGCTGCTGATTTGGAAGGAAAGATATTTAATTTGACTTCACCTTCACAGAAACGTGAATTAATAGGTCTATAAGGAAACCAACTTCGGCTTCTCAGTCTACAATGTATTTGTTGAGTGCCATGGAGTCAATGAAACACATCAGTTCAAATGATCATCACTGAAGTGAGCCTGGGATAATGCCCACTCCTGGCTGGCTGGAGTAAACCCAGAGAAACAGGTGGCTTCTGTAGGCACAGGCTGTGCAAGGAGACCCCAGGAAAGAACAACCTTGCTCTTTGGGGCATCAGAAAAAGACTGTCATCTGAAACAAAACCACAAGAAACCTACATAGAAAAATTTTCCATCCCTAGACATGTCCATCCCAGGAGATGGTCCATACGGAATTATGGGTGGAACCAGGGTATATCCTGTGGGTCCAATGGAGGTAAGAATCTCTAAGAATAAGAACCTTAGAAAGATCTTACTACTAAAGATAGTGTTGATGAGACATTGGGGCTCAAATTCAGGGAGATCCGAATTCAGATTTTCAACTCCACAAATTCATAACTATATGACCCTGGCAGGTTATTTAACCTCTCTGAGTGCTAACCTCCTCCTCCGTAAAGTCTAAAGCCATGCAGGCTCGTTGTGATGATTAACGGAGATAACGTGCATAGAGTACTTTTCACCATGCCTGGCACGTAGGATGCCCTCAGGAGAGTGGCTGCTCTTTTATTACCACTGTCAGCATGTAACCAATGGAAATAGCATTCTACCTCTATGTTGTAAGTTTTCTGGTGGAAAGTGACTTTGTTCTTGGTGCAAGGAAAAGAATATTGAAAATTAGGAACTGGTCAGAATTTGTTGGCATCAACCAAGGAAAATGACTTTGCCTCTAGAGAGCAAGGCCTGATTTTTAGACAATTAATCTGACTTTCCTAGCCAGACGGAGGGCATTTTTCAGGAGATCAAATGCCTGTCTTCTAATCGTATACTCCCAAAGCAACTTTTAGTCTATGATCTGATCTCTCAAGTTGGGCAGGCCAAAGAACTCTCCCTACCTCTGAAACCAGACATTTCTCCCACTGGAAATCATGAAATTAGCCTCCAGAGAATCCCTCAGAGTCTTGTGAGTTTGGTTATCATGAGTCAGTCACCAGTACCCTTCTGTGTGTGCAACTAAAAATCAGGCTTCTGCTCCTGCAGAAATGATGGCTGGATGGGGGCTTGTGGGGACCACCTCCATGCCCAGAAACTGTCCCTCTGTGAAGTCTTGTCTGAAAACTTCTAGCCTGCCATTCGATGCAACTGTCAACAATGAGTGTTCGATAAGCACGTGGAAAAATACACAGATGCTATATATTTTTATTCCTATCTGAACTGTATTGAGCATTTTCAATAGGAAAAAGTTTATCTCTGTGTAGCACTCCATCTTTATAAAAGAAATTCTATGCCAGCATAAGCCAGGCACTGTAATAAATATATCTTATTCGGTTTTTGCAGTGACCCTGTGAGGACGGTGTTCCTGTTCTTATTTTAAAAGTAAGTAAACTGGGGTCCAGAGAAGTTCAACGACTTTCCCAAAGTCATAAAATGCAAAAGTGAGAAAGGCCAGGTCTGAAACCTATTCTGTCTGAAGTGCATGTTCTTTCCACCCTGCTCGGTCACCCCTCATCTGTCTCAATGCCTGAGAAGCCACCGTCCCCTCTAGCCCATCCCCTTATCACTGGACATGAGTGCCCAAAGCCTGTGCTGTGTCCAAGCCACTCTATGAAGCGCTTGCCTCTTCCCTGTATCTACCAGAGGGTTAGGCCAGTTCCCTCTGCATAGGGATTGGTCTTAAACGGTGTGCCTTAGATTATAGCTGTAAGGGTTATTGTCTTGTAAGGTTTATTCCCAAGTTTAAAATGAGGAAACTGAGGCCAGCACAAGAAAACTAAGTGCCAATTTAACTCCCGGACGAGGTTCTATGGTCCCGGGGAAAGGGGCCCGAGAAGTCATGCCTAACTCCTCTCAGGCGTGGGGTTTTATAGGGAGTGAAGGCTTTTGATTGGCTGTGGAGAAACAGGACGTGGACAGGGCGAACTGCTATTGGTAGGTACGCAGGATTTCCGGTGAGCGGCCTATGCTATTGGGCAGGTTTTGGTGGGGTCTCTTTTAAATTTTGGCAGGGTTTTCCAATGGCTGGCTAGGTGCCGAGTGCAGAATTTAGTGTTGAGTGCAGATTCTGGTGACTTTTCAGGCATGGAGAGGGATGGGCGTGTCTGAGCTCCCAGCAAGGCAACCAGCCTTACAATAGCTAGAGCTACTATGTCAACTAAAAGGATGTAAATAGTGTGTAATCAACTTGTATCAATGATAAATAATTGTTTGCCCTCATTATTCAGGGAAGAGCTCCCAGTGAGTTTTGAAATATTCCTTGGAATGATTGGCAGAATGGTCCTCGAATAGCAAGGGACTCCTAGCACCCCATTCTGAATTGGGTGATTGTGTATTATCTTAGATTCTTCTTTTGTGGCAGGTTTTGTTGGGGGTGCTACCGTCTGTCCTCCAAGAGTGGCTTTGAAGTCTCCATCCTAGAGGGACACAAGGAAAGCCACAGGGGGAGAAAACATATCCCTGGATCTCTGATAAGGGCTTGGAATGAACTTTCCCATAAAGACCCTACAAAGCATAGTTGTCGGTTTCCTTAATGTCACTGTATTAGGAAAGTGGCAGACTATGATTCTGAGACATTGTGGGCTCAATAAAGCATGTTTCCAAACTGAAGTCTTAGAAACATAAGCAGATTCTATCAACAAGTTTGGGAAATTCTGGGTTAAATACTGTCGAACAAGTGTCTTTATTCAAAACTTCACAGAACCTGATTTTGAGAGTGGGCATGTGACTGACTGACCAAGAGGAATCTCCCAAACTCTTTTTTTACCCCAAAATGTCTCTCCAATTTGGCAAAATTCACCTTTCAAAACTGTGTATCATGGATGCAAGTTGACAACACACTATTTATATCCTTTTAATTGACATAGTAGCTCTAGATATAACCTAAGGCACATTGTTGAAGACCAATCTCTACGCAGAGGAAACTGGCCTAACTTTGTTAAGTCCAGGGAAGAGGCGAGTGCTTCATGGAGTGGCTTGGACAGAGGCCTTGGCCCCCTCCCTGGCCTTTCACTGACTGCACTGGGTCCTGGGGAAACTCTTCCCCTGTCTGAGTAACTAACTACACTGACTGCCCAATGAGCTGGTAAATGCACCAAAGTAACAAATATATCCAGCAGCAGAGCATGGGCTGATCTTCCAGCCAATGTCAATATTTTGCAAAGTGAATTTTGTCCACCCCAGTGACTGAGATTTGAAAGGTTTTCTTGGATATTCCTAATGCATACTGGTAAAGATTCTGAGAAATTTCAGCAGCAAAGGAGCCTGGTGAACCAATGTGAACCAAGAAGAAAATAGCAAATCACTGTTTTACCTTTGTTATTTTAAACTGAGATTGAATTCTGTGTTTTGGCTTTGGTTGGTGAGTTTCATATTCTGGGTTCTGATGAGATGTGATCTGAGTGTGCTTCAGAGAACATCCGTGAGCTTCCGTGTTTATTCAGCTATCTGCCCTAAAAACACATGCTCAGCAGCATGACGGCATAGATTGAATCCCTGCAACAAGCCCAGTGGGGAAGAGCTTTCCCTTTTCCTTCAATAGCACAGGCAGACTATGTAAAGTATGAGGCTGGCCCAGAACGAAACACTACATAGTGCGTAAGACAGTTCCAGGAACAACCTGCATCGCCCAGCCTTTCTAGATTCCCTCTTAAGTGATGTTTACTAAGCAGTCATTGTGTGTGTGTGTGTGTGTGTGTGTGTGTGTGTGTGTGTGTGTATTTTTTCTTTTTTTTTTTTTTTGAGACATAGTCTCACTCTGTCGCCAGGCTGGAGTGCAGTGGTACAATCTTGGCTCACTACAACCTCCACCTCCCGGGTTCCAGCGATTCTCCTGCCTTTGCCTCCAGAGTAGCTAGGACTACAGGCATGTGCTACCACACCCAGCTAATTTTCATATTTTTAATAGAGACAGGGTTTCACTATATTGGACAGGATGGTCTCAATCTCCTGACCTCGTAATCCGCCTGCCTCGACCTCCCAAAGTGCTGGGATTACAGGCACGAGCCACCATGCCTGGCCAGTCATTTGTATTTTATTTCCCTTACTTTCTCTTCCTTTGCACTTACAATGGAAGGAAACAAAAAGAAAAGTCTCATCATGTGGCTGGATTTGGTTCAGCTGCCCCCTGAAGGGTTGAAAACAGACGATACTTTAGGTTCTAATTCAGCTAGGTAACATCCTTACATCCAGAAGGTATTGAATATAGAAAGCCTCATCCCTGATAAACTTCTATTTTGCAGTCCAGGAGGCAGGTGAGTTTCTAAGAGATGGCAGCTCATCTTTCTATGGGCAATGCAAACATTCTTAGACCATTGTCTGGGTCTCAAGTTCTAATCCCCAAGGCTTTCCTTATGGTTCTAGTAAAAGAGTAATTTCTCTATGGAAGCTCATTGGATTATATTCTCCATCTCTGTTTGACTTCTAACAAGGAAACTCAGATTGAGGCTTCTTTGCCTAAGGCTAACTAATAGCAGCCCTTTGTCCAGAGCAATGGTTTATTAACTTTCAAGAACAGTGCAAACTTTGCTCCAATTATCGCCTTTATAAACAGAAAAAAAAGAAAGTAGTCTTGTAGCAACTTGTTGGAAGATCCCAGGACCCTATCTATTTAGCACCTGCCGGTCACAATGTACTTCTTTGGAATCCTGGTGTTCCTTGGAACAGAATTGAGAAACTGTGTGAGGATGATGCTCTGGACTGAGAGACAGGAAGCTTGGGTTCCATCCTAGCTTGACCACAAACCCCAGGCTGAAATTGGTCAGATTCAGAAGTCTGCAGTCCCTGTATTCTTCTTTGTAAAATGGAGGAACACAGCATATAGTCTGTTTTTCAGGGGGTCGTGATGAGGTACCCGATACACAAAAATAGCAGCATGGTGATTTTATACATTTTATTGTGTTTTTACATCTGTTAATGTATTTTCTTGTAAAAAATATCCTTGAAATGGCATAGGGCAAATAGTAGTAAGTATGAAACTCTTTGGAGAAGTTTCCAATGCTATCCAGAAATCCAGGTTTTGAAGACCTTGGCTCCCCACACACAGTGCATGCAATAGCACTGATAATACCATTTTTGAGCCATTTTTTATAACATTTATTGAGCACTTACCATGCATCAAGCACGACTGAATCCAAATCCTATTCCCAGCACATAGTCACTCTGTAACCATACCTAGCGGATTGATCGCTTTGGAATTGAATTCCTCCCTAATTTTCAGTCCATGTGGTTCAGATAGAACTTCCCTTAAAGACCTCGCTCCCAGGTGGACCAGTGACCTGGGCCTGGACATCAAAACTCTCTCCCAGGACTTTTACTGGAACTTTTTGGGGAAGATGCAAATTCTCCTTTGAGAAGGCAGTCACTAAAGACCATGTAAGCCTGGGACTGTCCACATCAGCCTTGCCAATAAAGGAAAACACACAGACTGAGAATTAACCCCACACAGAGGGAAATAAAGGAACCAAATACAGATGGGAGCGGTGGAGAGCTGGGCACATCACTTGAGCCCCTGGATACACATGAGCCTTAAGCCAATCCTGGATGCTTCTCTGACCCCATGCAACAAATTACACTTGCTTACACTAGCTCCGGTTGAGTTTCTAACACCATCCAGAGTCCCAACTAGCATAGCAAACTGGGGCAAGTAGTTGCCTCTCAAAGCCTCACATTTCTTTTCTAGAAAATGAGAATGAGGATACACACCTCATAGCTTGCCATGAAGAGTAAAGGAGAAAATTACGCAAAGACCCCATTCAACAAATAGTAGTCTCATGATCATTACACTTCACATAAGCTGCTTCATTTAATCCTCTCCATGGTTGAGCTCAGATGAAAATTATTTTCATTTCACAGATGAGACAACAGTGGCAGAAAGAAATTAGGCCCCTCATCTAAAGTCAACAGCAAGTAACAGAGCCAGGGTGCAGGCCCAGATTTGAGGCCATAGTCTAGGCACTTTTCACCAATGTATGCTGCTCCCCAGCAAGCGAGTGCCCTCTCCTGCAAGACTAAGCTCACCCGCACATGTGCACATGTGTGGGTGAGCTGCACAGGTTGTCCACTGCACAGCCATTCACATGGACACTGACATAAACGGCACCCTCTAGAGTTGTGCAGTGCATGACTTGCCCCACACACAATTTTCCTAAAAGCTACAAATGCCCACACAAAGGACCTGTAAGGACAGATACCAAGAAGGGATTCTAGATATTTACATTGCAAAGAACGCATTCTCTCATCCAACCACACTTCAGCACCTTCTGCCAGTTATTCCTGCCTCCTGAATCGTCAGTCAAAGCCCCAAACCATTCCTATAAAAAGCTCCTAAGCTGCAATACCAGAGAAAAGAAGAGCCAGATAGATTCCCAGGCTCCCCCTGTTTGCTGAGCCACTGCCAGCCTGGTCTCTGGGCTGGCAAATATAATTTGGTTTAACATAAGCTATTCTAATATCATAGATAAATCATCTTATATTCCTTGGCTTTCTCCAGCAGGGAAGAAAGTTATGCAAAAGCACATAATGAAAAACTGTAAGTCACTTAACAAAACAGAGCGTGAAGATACCTGGCCCGGTGGGTTTCTGGGGCTCACTGATGTTGCATTGTTCGGTAGGACGCAGAGAGGAGGTTGGAGAAGGGGGTGATTCATGACCTCAGTGTCTTTATCAGAGGTCAGTCTGAACCCATCTGGGCAGGGGCTGGCCAAAGCAGGCCCGTGTTCTCACCTTGCATCCACAATGCCTGGCTTTAGAGTCAGGTCATGGAAGATACAGACTGCCCCTACATCTTACCAAGCCTTAGGAAGCTCCTGCTGGAGCTGGGGACATCTGGAGCACTGGCTGATCTTCTCATCTCCTGAGTAAAGGCTCTAGCTGCATTGTCCTCTTGCTACCCTAGAAGCCAGCTTACTTATCAGAAGGGTCATTGTGAGTTCAAGAGTCACCACGAAATCTCATCCTGCAGAGCCCCAGGAAAACCACTGCCAGATCCTCACATGTTCCATCTGGGGCTCTAGAAGATAAAACAATAGTACAGTAAGATAAAACTGTGACATCTACTCAGCCCTGGCAACTGGTGTGCATGGGCGCTTCCATCGGACAAACTTGGACTTGAATCCCAGTCCCACCCCCACTAACTCATTCATTCTTGGACACATTCCACTAAGTGTCCATGAATGAGTGAAGCTATTCTGAGGCTGCGGTCTGCCTGGGCCAAGTGCTCCACCTGCATCATCTCACTTGGTGTTCCCAGTGGCCCTGGTGAGGGAGGCATTATTTGTCCCATTTTGTAGGTAAGGAGACTGAGACTCAGAAGCTGCAGGATTTATCTCAGGTCACCTGGCTGGTGGGGGGTGGAAATGAGATTCAAATCCAAGTTTGTCTAATTCAAAAGCCCATGAACACTCAACACACTCAGCACCATCTCCCCTGCCCATCCCCCAACTTTCTGGAAAATTCTTTTATCTGGATTTGGCAGGAGGACTGCAATGGCAGCATAAATTGACAGTCTCTGTTCTGAACACAGTGACAACCTGCCTTACTCAGAGTAAAGACCTGCTTTCCTTTCATCCTGCCCGAATTGGCTCAGCCTCATTGGCCTTTCAGCTTCCTCAGACATACCAAAGCACCTGCCCATGTCACAGCTTTTGCATCTTCCGTTGTCTCCTTCTGGAATGTTCTCCCCGCTCACCCCCCATCCAGACATGCACCTGCCTCGCATACTGACCTCCTTCAGGGCTCAGCTGAAATGTCACCTCCTCAGAAAGGCCTGCCGTGACCACTCACCCACCTTCGCTCTGAGACCCTTACCCACCTTGCTTCCTGCCTAGCTTGTGTCACCGCAGGACTTACCTGTTGTTACCTATTGTCCAGGTGTTTATTGTCTTCTCCACTCAGCCCCACTAGATTGTACACTTCCTGAGGGCAGGGACTTTCTCTGGTTAATTTCACAACCATATGCCCAGACGCTAGAACATTGCCTGGTACATGGAAGTGCTCATTAAGGGTCCATGGATGAAAAACGCTGCTCTGAGACCCCAGCTGGCCCAACTGTGGTTGCCCTACCCCACAGAACATCGGTGATAATTTGGTACCCAAACACTGTCTTGTGGCCACATGGAGGGGATGCCTTCTGATACCCAGCCTGAAACTGAGACCTCTGTGCTTAAGCTTGCCTGGCCCAGAGGGTCAGGAAGGAGACAGGGGAACTAGACAGCCAAATGTCCAGCCCCTCCCGCTCCATCCAGTGCTTCCCAAGCTAAGAAGGTCAGAGCTAGGTCAGGAACAGGTATTCCCTTTTAGAATACCTGGGCTGCCTCTAATGGCACCAACCCTGACTTCAGGGACTGCTGCTCTGAGCCCTCCTGTCCCTCTGTTTCCTTTACCTTTTCCCTTTCACATCCTTGGGCTCTTCTGTCACTCACTCAGCCACTGTGAACAAGGTACCTGCTGTGTGCCAGGCACAGAGCTGGGTACCAGAGATGCATGGTGAGCAAACAGACTTGACTCTTCCCAAATGGGGAAGAATGGCATTCACCCAACAATCTCACAAGAACTGTAAAATCGTTAACTTTACAGAGGGCTGAGAAGGGCAGCCCTAAGGCAGGACTGACCCAGGTTTTTAATCCAGGGACAGGGAAATGCTTCCCTAAGGAAGGGACGCTCAGGGTAGGACCTCAAATATCGGCAAGTGTCCTCAAGGCTGGGGTTCATGGTGTCGGTACGCCCTTCACCTCTGGCTCCCCCATTTATTGTTACATGACCACAGGCAAGTGACTTAAGCTCTCTTGGCCTCAGTTTTCTTATCTTTAAACTGGGGTTAATAATAATCCTTACCTTCTTATGTTACGACAGTGTTTAAATGAGTTAATGTGCATGAAACTTTCACAACATTGCCTAATACAGAGTAGACATTATTGTAGTAATTGCTTCTTGTAGAACTTATCCTACCTCACTCAGCTTTTTGGCCAAAAGTAAAGAAAAGTAATTTTAACATACACATATAGTATATACGTAGACATGTATACTAAAAGGTACATACGTGTATACATATGTGTATATGCGTATACTGTATGTGTGTGTATATATATGGTGTATATATGCATATGTGTTAGTATAAATACAAAGTATAATCCATATAGAATATATGGTCACTATGAAGTGAGATTTAGAATTTAAGGAGAATGTGGTTAGGTGTGAATTTGCTGCCCACCAAGCAAGTCCATGCTCACCACAAAGCAAAATTATACAAATTCATCAGTCCCCTGATTGTACTTAGTTTCTAGTTCTCATTAATATAAATTATGACTCAAATTTATAATGGACTACCTGTAAATGAACTCTAGACTGTGTTCTTCCTAGTGGTTTCCATGGCAATGTCTATAGCTGAACAGTTCCAGTATGGATTCCTTTCAAGTTGACAATTGGCAAGCGCTCTAGTCAATGGTTCTATCGATGTTTGGCCAGGTTCCTTGAGCTGGAATCCATCAAGTCTGAATGAGGGTCCTGGCAAGATTATAGTCACAGTCTATGTACGTCTCACATTCTGATTTATGTCAAGTTCCTAAATGCCGTATGATAGCTCATCTTAATTAAAGACTGTCAGGAAGAATGAACTCATTTGGTGAGACAAAGTTAGCACATTCTCTGCTCTTAATTCCTGCACATTCCGTGACTCTTTCAGGTGCTAGCTCAGGAGTTTAGGTTACTAAATGAGCTCAGAAAGACCATACTTTCAATCAAGGGAGTACATATGGTGACCTGGATGATTATAGTCATTCTGCAGGACACATCCTCCACATTCAAATGTCCTTTTGCTCACTAGAAACCTCAACTCTTTCTAGACAATCTCTGAGATTTCTTAACATTAAAAAAAGGTAAAGAAGGTACATTAAAAAAATAGATATATTCAATTGGATCAAACAAGAATTTGATGCAAACAATTCATTATACTGAGCTCAAACTGAACTCTACAAAGATCTCTAAATTCTGAAAAGCCTTTAAATTATGTGTATTAGTTCGTTCTCATGCTGCTTTGAAGAAATACCCAAGACTGGGTCATTTATAAAGAAAAGAGTTTTAATTGGCTCATGGTTTACATGGCTGGGGAAGCCTCAGGAAACTTACAATCATGGTGGAAGGCACCTTTTCAGAGCGGCAGGTAAGAGAATGAGAACCGAGCAAAGGGGGAAGCCCCTTATAAACCATCAGATTTTATAAGAATTTGCTCACTCACTATCACAAGATCAGTATGGGGAAATCACCCCCATGATTCAATTATCTCTACCTGTTCCCTTTCATGACGTGGGGATTATGGGAACTAGGGAACTATAATTCAAGGTGAGATTTGGGTGGGGACATGGCCAAACCGTGTGTGTGTGTGTGTGTGTGTGTGTGTGTGTGTGTGTGTATGTGTGTGTATGCTTTTCAGAATATATATTATATATAGAATATATATTATATAATGTATAGGCTTTTCAGAATATATATGTTATCTATTTTTTGGTCCAATGAATTGGACCAGGATAGTTTCAGAAAATATCTAAATATTTAGGTCCTTATTGATCTCTGAAATTCATAAGGGAGTTTTTCTCTCCCATCATAATTCAAGGGGGTACAGTGTCATATAGTTTTATGATCTTTCAGCCAAGTTCTAGAAAATCAGACTTTAAGTTATAAATACAATAGAGAGGATGGTCACCTCCTAAGAACAGCAGGGTGAAATCCCATCAGCATCTCTGAGGAATGAGGCCCCACAGGGCCCTCCTGAGTCTCCAAACTTTTGTCACACAAAGGGGTGTGGGCTCCATTGGCAAAAACATTCACACAGTGTGATTAGGTTCTCCCCTTTTCTCTTGTTCTGGCCAGGCAGAAAGTGGTCAGTCTTTGAAGTCAGTTGAACCTGGGTTCGAAGTCCTGCTTGGCATTGAACTAGTTGTTGGACACTCAGCAAAACTCTTCTCTGAAGGTTTGGCTTACTCATTAGTTTCAAGAGACTTAGGACCTCTTTCCAAAGGGTCAGGAAGTGGCTTAAATAGGATACACTATGGCAGGCACAGTCTCTGAGAAGCAGAAGGTATTTACAAAAGGGGAGTGTCTTTCCCCTTCCAAAATCAATAGTCATAATAGTAATGGCAATGCAACCAAGAAAACAGATGTAAACAGCCATTGTTTGCATTTGAGGAATTATTAGGTGCCCATCTTTGGGCTTTATGTCATGTAACACTCACCCCAGTCACCTGTAGGGGACATACCATCATCATCATCATCATCATCATCATCATATTGAGAAATGAGACCACTGAGGCTTGGGGAGGTGAACTGATGTCCCAGGTTCTCACAATGAACAGCAAAAGAGCTAGGTGGGACACAAATCCATTCCACTCAGAGTAAAAGCCAAATTCATTATGCAGCTCCCCGTGATTCTGTCCCTGAGTCTCCTGACCTCTTCCCCCATCCCTCTCCCGATCACTCAGTCCAGCCACACTGGCTTGGCTGTTCCTCAAACACGCCAGGCAGCCTGCAACCCTAGGGCTTTTGCAGAGGTCATTTCATCTACCTGGAACACTTTCCCCCAAATGACCACACGGCTTACTTCAAGAATGTGCTCAAATGTCATCTTTTCAAGGAATCTTATCATGACTTTCCTGTTTAACATTCTAACACTCTCTACCTCCACCACCTCTGCCCTGAAACAAACAAACAAAAAAAAATCTTTTACCTTTGCCTACTTTTTTTCCTTTGCCCATATCACCTTTTAACTTACAATAGAATGAACATGTGTTTGCTGTGTGTGCATTGGGCCCTGCTACATAAGAAGTTCCTCTAGATTCACAAATGTACGCCTAATGCCTAGAACAGGGTTTGACATAAAGCACACAACAAAGATTTATTGAAAGAACAAATTAGCCAAGGGTCTTATTGATACTGAAATCTTTTATGCATGATGTGATGTTTATCCATACAGAAGTCTAGACAACAAGTACCTCTTTTGGAGTCTCTCCGTGTCCAGCATCACAATAATTAATGAGAGGTGGACAGGATATGACTGTTTTCTGGGGCTTAGAGCTGGGTTGAGAAGACACACAAGCCAGAGGATAATCACACGTTCCCTTGACGGAGGTGTAGGACAGAACCTAAGTCCTGCAGGACTCACACCAGGGTTCTGAGCACTAGCAGCCCAGTTGATAAGTGACTTCATGGCAAGGAGAGGTATCGAGCTGTAGCTTGAAAGCATTGCAATTGATAGAAAGAAGGGCAAAACCCATTCCTGACTGAAGAGTGCTGGAATGAGCAAGGGGCTGGAAAGCTCATCCTCCCATCCTCACATTTCAGCTCTGTTGCCACCACCTGCTTGGAGAAGATTCCTGGAACCCATGACCTCAGACAAGCTCCACTGTTTTAGACCCAGAAAATGACGTCCCTTTTCTCCAGGAAAGTTATCATAGTTACATGTGTACAATAAATACTTATTGAGTAATTGAATGAATACATTAATGAATGGATGAGTAAATGAATGTGCATATTGAAGAACAGGGCATATAATGATAGACCAGCATATCTGACTTCGACAATAATATTATGAGTGGGGTAAATAGAAGCTATGCGCCACTTAGCATCCACCTGATGTTAGCCATAGTGCTCGACAGTTTCTCATTTAATCCTCAGAGTGGCCATTAGAGATGGGCATTTGGGGATCCATTTTACAAACGGTAAAATTCGTTAATGTATCCATGCCCAAATAGCCAATAAGTGTGGAGTCAACATTTTTACTCAAGTGTTTGGCTGTTCCAAGGCCCCACTTGGAGGATAAAAGGGCCCTAAGTAGAAAAGACGAGGGCAGAGAATGGGAACATGTGATGGTTAACGTTAGAGGTCCACTTGATTGGATTGAAGGATGCCTAGATAGCTGGTAAAGTATTGCTTCTGGGTGTGTCTCTGAGGGTGTTTTCAGAGGAGATTGACGTTTGAGTCGGCGGAATGGGAGAGAAAAACCCACCCTCAGTGTGGGTAGGCGCCACAAAGCAGGCAGAAGAAGATGGGCTAACCTTGCTAGCTGGGTCTTGTGGCTTCTTTCTTCTTCTTGCCTTGAATGCCTACTTCTGCTTCTCCTGCCTTTGGACATCAGGCTCCAGGTTCCTTGACCTTTGGACTCTGGGACTTGCACCAGTAGCCTCCTGGGGCTCCCAGGCCTTTGCAATAGACTGAAGGCTGCCCTGTGTCATCTTCCCTGGTTTTGAAGCTTTGGACTCAGATTGAGCCACTTTTGGCTTGTCTCTTCCCCAGCTTGCAGATGGCTTATCGTGGGAATTTGCCTTATAACCATGTGAACCACTTCTCCCTAAAAACTTCCTTTCATACGTACCTATATCCTATTGGTTCTGTCCCTCTGGAAAACCCTGACTCACACAGGACCCAAACATGGTGTGAAGCGTAACGATCTCCCAGAATCGCGCTGAAATCAAAGACTATGTGACTTTCACACTTCTCACCCTCAACTCTGATCTTTTCCCCCACAAGTCTGCTAGCAGCAGGGAGTGACGGAGAAGCAGCTACACACCCTTTAGCTTCCCCAAGGAACAACTTTTTCTAGAAACTATTGAAAATGTGGTAGAACTGCCAGAAATACATGAAATCAACTATGTAGATTGTGGAACATAAGTCACAGTTCAACTCTGCAACAGTGAAAAATTGTAATTTTTTTCACCAGAATGGAAAAGGAAAACTATGAGCTCTAGGATATAACTCAACAAGAAATGGCAATTTTTCCAGACAGGATTCAGTCCACCCAGTTTCATAAGCATGTCTGCTGCAAACAGCACTTTCACAGTTTCCCTTTGGCACACAGATATATGGGGTTCCTGCTGATGGCTTGTACTGTCCTTTAGTTTTTGATGAATCATTGGAATTGGTTGTGGCTTCTTTTTTATATATATTTTTTTAAATTTTACTTCGAGTTCCAGGATACATGTGCAGAATGCGCGGGTTTGTTATGTAGGTATACAGGTGCCGTGGTGGTTTGCTGCACCTATCAACCTGTCATCTAGGTTTTAAGCCCCGATTGCGTTAGGTATTTGTCTTAATGCTCTCCCTCCCCTTACCCTACCCCCCGACAGGTCCCAGTGTGTGTTGTTCCTCTACCTGTGTCCATGTGTTCTCCTTGTTCAACTCCCGCTTATGAGTGAGAACATGCAATGTTTGGTTTTCTGTTCCTGTGTTAGTTTGCTGGGAATGATGACCTCCAGCTTCATCCATGTCCCTTCAAAGGACCTGATCTTATTCTTTTTTATGATTGCATAGTGTTCCATTGTGTATATGTGTTGTTGTGGTTGTGTCTGTGTGTGTGTGTGTGTATGTGTATGTATACTTGTATGTTTCTGTGTAGGTGATTATACACACACATACAAGTCTTCAGTCTCTCTGGATGTCATAACACTCCTCGCAAAGCTCTATTGGCAAGAGTGCCATCACAGGTATCTGCAGGTTCATGTCTCATGGGGCTGTTTATTGCTAATGCTGGTATTCGTGGAGGTATAATGAAATAAAATACACGTGTTGCAGTGTGCAGTCCCGTGAGATATGAACATGCACTGTGATGCCACTCCTCCCAGTCAAGATTCAGAGCATTTCCCTGTTTCCAGAAAGTTCCTCATGCCCTTTCCAGCCAGAACCCACCTCCACAGAGACAACTGCTCCTGGCTTTTACTTCCATAGACTAGTTTTGCCTGTTCTAGAAATGCATTTTAAAATAATTGCATAGTGTGTACTCTTCGGTGCCCAGTTTCTTTCATTCAACATATTTTTGAGATTCATTCATTCTTTTGTGGTATGCTGTTACAGACTATGTGTGCCCCCAAAATTTATATGTTGAAGCCCCATTTGATGGTGTTAGGAGATGGGGCTTTTGGAAGGTGGTTAGGGTTAGAGGAAGTTATGAGGGTGGGGCTGTTGCACCTGAATTAGTGCCCTTATAAAAAGAGATAGCAGACCAGGTGAGGTGGCTCACGCATGTAATCCCAGCACTCTGGGAGGCTGAGTTGGGTGGGATCACCTGAGGTCAGGAGTTCAAGACCAGCCTGGCCAATGTGATGAAACCCCATCTCTACTAAGAAATACTAAAAATTAGCGGGGTATGGTGGCAGACGCCTATAATCTCAGCTACTCAGGAGGCTGAGGCAGGAGAATCACTTGAATCTGGGAGGCGGAGGTTGCAGTGACCCAAGATCGTGCCACTGCACTCCAGCCTGGGCAACTGAGTGAGACTCTGTCTCAAAAACAAACAAACAAACAAACAAAAAAACAGAAAAAAAGAAAGAAAAAAGAGAGAGACAACAAAGAGTTCTCTCTCTTCCCCTGGTTGTGCATATGCACCAGGGAATGGCCATGTGAGGACACAATGCATTACAAACCAGGAAGGGGGATCTCACCAGAAGCTGGCCGTGCTGCCACCCTGATCTTGGATTCCCAACCTTGAGAACTGTTGGAACATAAATTGATGTTGTTTAAGCCACCAGTGCATGGTATTTTGTTATGGCAGCCCATAGAGACACATCCAATGGCTCATTTTTATTTTCATTCCATTGCATTGCTGGACCCCACTAGGATCCATTTATTTTTTCTCCTGTTCACAGGCATCTGGAATATTTCCAGATTGGGGCTATCATGAGAAAATCCTGTTATGAGCGATCTTGCACTGTTGACCATTCTCTTTCTGTCCCTTCCCTTGAGCAATCTTGCACTCTTGGTTATTCTTCCTTCACCCTCTCCCTTCTCTCCCATGGTGACACCAGCCTTCCTGGTTCAGAATTCAAGTTTGGGTTCTGATGGCCAGTGGCATCCAGCAGAGTTGTGAGGACTCACGTTTCATGTCTCTTTTGTAGTTTAATGATAGCAATTCTCATGAAGGACAAAACTAAAGTGAGGAATGGGGAATTCACCTTAGCATTCAGGGGTAGAACTTTTCCCATGATGCATCACTTCTAGTGAATTACATACCCTTCTGCAAGGCCAGTTCTTATGCCATGGAGTCAGTTAGACGCTGCTGCAGGCTCTGGCTTCATCATTTTGGATGATGGAGCTAGCTGAGAACACTGGGCCCTGGGGAGCAGGAAGCAGGACCATTTTGGAAAACCTAAGTATGGAGAAGAGTTTTTAGGATACAACTTCGGAAGAGAACTGGCCTCAGTACATGGAGCAGGGGGTGCAGCTCAGGCATGGCAGGAACGCGTGCTGGGACCCCAGCCTAGGACTCTGCCTTCAATGCGCCTCATCTCCATGGAGCACTGTTTGGTTTTCTCACGTCTATGCCAGTTGCCTCCACTCACTGTTTCCTTCAGAGGAAGTTAGTAAAAGGCACGTCCTGCCTTTTAAACCTCTTTATCCACTGTGCTACTGAAACATGTCTGAGGTTCTGTGCAAAGCAGGTCTCATCCCATCCTGAGATGTAGGTGTGTACAAGGCTGTTAACCCTAAGAAGGCAGCAGTCCCACCATCCTGACCCCACAGCTCAATGGGACAGAACCTCAGCCAGTGTCTCCTTGATTAAACGCAATTCCATTCTCCTGACAGTGCAAGCCCCTTGAGTCCTAGCCCTCTGTCCTCTCCGCCTTTCCAGTGTCGGCGGCTCTCATGGTCTTCGGTGCTCTGATCCACTGTTCTCCTTGCTCTCCTTGTGTCTGCTGAGGTCAGCTGAGTTCCTCCATTCTAAACCATTTCAACTCTACCCTCAGCCCCCCAGCTGACAAGTGCACGGTGACCATCCCTTCAGCATTTCCACTCAGGCACTTGCTAATGATGAAACTGAATACCCAAGAGCTCTCCTTCAGCCACGCATAGGACAGCTAGATGTGACTAGGAGTTGCCACTCTCAGGAGCCACCCTCACCAGTGGCAAATGCAAGGAGGAGAATAAACACCCAACTCCTTTGACACCAAGGCACGGCTCAGAGGCCGTGACCCGCCTCACCTCTCCAGGTTTCCAGCTTCCCTCAGGGACATCCTGGATGCTGTGTGGGCTGCATTCCATTCCTTTGCCCCTGCCGTCACCCCCACCACTGCCTCCTGGGACCCAATTATAACCAGATCCCGGTCTCCAGGGCTGCGTCTGAGAGCGTGCAGCTGAAGGCAGCAGTTGGGACCCCTGCTTGAAACGCTGACCTTCGACAAGCTCTTAAAACCGCAGCTGCCTCGTCTTAGAATGGGGATGGTAACAGGGCCTAACCACAGGGGTGACTCTATGGAACGTTCCTGTGCGCTGCCACTGAGTCGCCATGCTTAACAGAAATTATGTCAACGAATCCGAGTCAAATACTGTCACAATGTCCATTTTACAGATGAAGAAAATGAAATGCGCACACACAGAGTTAGACGACCAACCCAGAGTCACTGAGACAGGAAGTGGGCCAGTTAGAATTCAGTTAATGAGGACGGCAATGATGACCACGGCAGTGCTGGTGGTGGTGGAGGAGGAGGAAGTGGCAGCTAGCAATTATTGAGGGATTTTTTTTGTGCCAGGCACTGATATGCATTTTCTTGTTTAAACCTTAAAATGATCCCAGCACTTTGGGAGGTCAAGGCGGGCAGATTACTGAGGTTAGAAGTTCGAGACCAGCCTGGTCCACATAGTAAAACCCTGTCTCTACTAAAAATACAAAAATTAGCCAGGCATGATGGCAGGCACCTGTAATCCCAGCTACTCAGGAAGCTGAGACAGGAGAATCACTTGAACCCGGGAGGCGGAGGTTGCAGTGAGCTGAGATTGCACCATTGCACTCCAGCCTGGGCAACAGAGCAAAGCTCTGTCTTAAAGAAAAAAAAAATCTTAATCCTGAGAGATAGTTGCTAGGTATTATTCCCATTTTACAGAGAGGAGAATCAGGTACTGATTACTGAGATGTTAGGTTACTTGGCTGAGGTCAGACAGCTGGTCAGTGGAGCAAATGAGATTTCACTGAGGTCTGTCTGATTCCAAAGCCACCTTCTCAAGATACTTTGCATGAACCTGACCAGCACACTCGGCTGACTGTAGTTCATTTTATTATCACTTTTTAAAAGTCCTGTTTCCCTGCCTGACACTTCAGCATCTTTCACCAACTACCCTGGATCCAGACCTTTTGTTTTCCGGAGGAAATTGATAAAAACTGTGTCTCATTCTCCTCCTCTTGTGAAGCCCGTGCTGAAAACACTGAGGTTCCCTTGATGTGTCCCACTTAGAGCCTGCATGGCAATTCAGTGAGTCAGAGCCATGTGTCTCTTCTAGATAAAACCATGTCAGTTTGTGATCTGAGAACCGCTCCCCACATTGCTCAAAGGAACCCCGACTCCCACTCATCCCTACATCCCACAGCTGGGGGCTCCGGCTCGCTGCTGTTATCCCTAACTCCTGAGGCTGGGGCGTATTTACAGCAGAGGAGCATTTTCAGAACACAGGTGATGAAACTCGCATGTTGAAGGGCTCGGCTTCCCTTTAAAGTCCTCGCTGAGGCTAGTGCGCCATTTTCAACGATCGTGAGAAATGATACTTTATGCTGGACAAAAAGAATTCGATGGTGAGACCCTCGTCTTTGCTCTCACTCTTCCTCACCTCGCCCCTGGCAGTCAGAAACAACGCACTATAAAAATACGTGTGCAATTTTTCCAACAGGATCTATTTGCTGTACTTTTATTAAAAGAAAAAAAGGTGGGAGCATTGTCAGACATCCTCCCTCTCCTCTCCCTTCCTCTGCCTCTGCCTCTCAGAATCTGTGTCCCCGCCAGGAGCTGCAGCCACTGCAGCCCGTGGGTCAGACATGAGAAGTCAGGAGGCTCTGCACGCTGAGAGCCATGTGCAGGTGGCACATTGCCGGGCCAGGTTTCAAAGACACACATGGTACCTCCCCGCTGTATGTTTCTACCCCGGCTATTTAAAAGAAGTCAGAGAGGGCAGCATTTGAAGTGACAGCAACAAAGAAAATGAGAAAAAAAGGAGGAGGAGGAGATGCTGCCATCATCCCATCCAGAAATGGGATGACGTGTTCTCATTTTCTCATGTCCTCTAAAAGGTGGTGGCGGGATTGGTGCACTTCTGAAAGCAACAAGGCAGCTCTCATCCCAGCTTTACCTCCCTGTCGGGTTTCCCTTTTCACTCCCCCTGCCACCAGTTAAACTGCAAGAAAGGTCAAAAAGTTATTTCCCTAAGGCCAAAAAAATCTGAGCGACACAGCGTGCCTGTCTTCCTGTTTCTGTTCACCCCTTTGCAGACGCTCTGGATGCTCTCTGAGCAGTACTGTGGATATTGGCTTACACTGGATTACTCAACACAGATATTTGCCGAGTGTCCACCAGGTGCCCGGTGCTGTTTCCAATGCTGGGGATACATCAATGAGCAAAACAAGCTAAACAAACATCCCCGCCCTCACGAGGCTGACTTTCTGGTGAGGGGAGAAGAGGAATCAGCAATAAGCACGATGTATGACACATCAGATGGGGACAAGTCTTAGCGGGAAAGAGAGGGCACAGAAAGGAGACAGGAAATGGGGCCAGCCAGGAAGGATTCATGTGGAAGCAAGAGTAAGCCATGAGGTATCTGGGGGAAGAATGTTCTAGACATCTAGACACAGGGAGCGGCTGGTGCAAAGGCCCTGGGGCAGGAGTGTGCCTGAGGAATGGCAAGGAGGCCAGAGTGTGGCAGACACAATGATAACAGGGTACGAGCAGCAATGATAGGAGACCAGATGGGAGAAGCGAGAGTGCTGTGGGGCCCTGTCATGGAGGGCTATTCAGCCATTGGAAGGGTTTTGGCTTCACAGTGAGTGGAATTTTCTCTTAACCTTGCGAAATGAATGAGAAATTACCATAGGAGTCGGGGATGGGCTCATGATGTGCTTCCTAAGAGTAGGGTAGGGCACAGTGGCTCACACCTGTAATCCCAGCACTTTAGGAGGCCGAGGTGGGCGGATCATGAGGTCAGGAGTTCAAGACCAGACTGGCTGACATGGTGAAACCCTGCCTCTACTAAAAAATACAAAAATCAGCAGGGCATGATGGCTCATGCCTGTAATCCGAGCTACTTGGGAGGCTGAGGTAGGAGAATTGCTTGAACTGGGACCCTGGAGGCAGAGGTTACAGTGAGCTGAGATCATGCCACTGTACTCCAGCCTGGGCTACAGAACAAGACTCCATCTCAAAAAAAAAAAAAAAAAAGAATCTTCCAAAACTCCTCGTGGCTGATAGGACAAAGGAGAAGTATCCAGTTTCCTCTGGTTCCTGTTGTTTCCCTAGGTAAGCCCTTAGTGCTATGAAGCCTTCCACCTCTTCCAACAGATCTTCTCTTTTCACTCCCTTAGTAAATTCCTCCAGTCTTGGCTCTTTATTGCATCTCCATTTTAACAACTGCTGATAGTAAATATCTAGTCCAGACTCTTCTCCGGGACTCCAGGCTCTCAGACAGCCAGCGGTCTACTCAGTGCTCCACTGGGATACCCAATAAATCTCACACACACAGAGTATCCAAAACTACACTCCTTATTTGTCTCCACACCCAAAACCTGCCCTGCTCACAGCCTTCTCCTTTTCAGAAGATGCTGACCACAGCTTTCTAGCTGTACAGGCCTGGCCAGCATCATTCCTCCTTCTCTTTTGTATTTTTCCATGCCCCCTGTGCAATTCATCTGCAAGTCCCGTTGGCTCCGCATTGGAAATATCGAGGCACTGAGTCCTTCTCGCCACCTTCCCTGCTGCCCTGATCTGAGTCACCATCAGTGATTCTTGCTTTCACAACAACAAACAGAGTTAGGAGTTTTAACCCACTTAGACTCCCTCCTCGATATCGAAGCCAGAATGTCTCTCCTCTGCTCAAACCCTCCATAGCCCCCCATTTTACTCAGAGTGAAAGCTACAGTCTCTAACTTTGCTGTTGACTTACAACTTTATGCAGTGATAGGAGTGTTCTAGACATATGTCTTCCAGTATGGTAGCCACTGGCCACACGTGGCTACTGAGCACTTAAAATGTAACTCATGTGACCAAGAAACTACATTGGAAATTTTATTTCATGTTAATTAATTTAAATAAAAATAGTCACGTGAGGCAGTGGTCACTATATTAGCACAAGCCTGCGAAGTCCAACATGAGTGGGTCCCTTCTTAACATTTTGACCTTTTCTTTTTCCCCCACCTCATATACTTACCCCACATCACCCACTCTGACACTGCACTGTTTGTTCCTCAAAAGCACAGGCTCAGCTGGGCGCAGTGGCTCATGCCTGTAATCCCAGCGCTTTAGGAGGCGGAGGCAGGCAGATTACAAAGTCAGGAGCTCAAGACCAGCCTGACCAATACGGTGAAACCCTGTCTCTACTGAAAATACAAAAAAAATTAGCCAGGCATGGTGGCTTGCACCAATAGTCCCAGCTACTCGGGAGACTGAGGGAGAAGAACCCAGAAGGCGGAGGTTGCGGTGCGCTAAGTTCGCACCACTGCACTCCAGTCTGGGTGACAAAGCAAGACTGTGTCAAAAAAAAATCAAAAACACAGATTCTAGATTCTGTTGTCTCTCCTTCTGCCTGGCAGATCCTTCTTCAGCATGGTTAACATCTCACCTCCTTCAGTTCTTACATTTTCAGTTCATCCCAACCACTCCCCACCCCCATCTACTCCCAATCCCACTGTTCTGGCTGTACTTTTTCTTTCTCACTGCACCTCTCTCCCCCTAAGAGGTTACATAATCTACTGATTCATTAGGCCTATTGTTCCACTATGTCTGTTTGCTAGAACACCTGCGAGGTGAAGATCTTTATCTGTCTAGTTCACTGCATGTCCCTGCACTTTAAAGAATTCAGCTGCAAAGAAGGTGCTCTAGAAAAAATGTGCATTAATGACCATGACTTTGACAAATGCTAACCTTGGCAGGAGGGTGATATTCTGGATGATGGAGACTCCCGGCAGCCCTTCCCCATAGATTACCGGGGCGAGGACTCCCGTCCTCCATGGGTTGATAGGAGGTGCAGAGCTTTGTACTGACGGCTGGAGAGACTTCGGCAGAAATAAATTCTTTTCTGTAGACCTGAAGGATCAGGCATGTTCTTCTCTCTTCCGGGAACTACCATATTGGATTGTCAATTCCCATTCATGCGTCTGTCTTCTGCATTCGGGGACTAGCTCCTCTACAGGAACCCCATTCTACTGAAGCAAAACCTCTAATGCCTAATTCCGTGTATGACACTTTGTAGGTGCTCCAATAGATGTTTGAGGAATGACTCATTAAGTCATACTCCAAACTGGCTACATAATTTGCAGGGCCCAGTGCAGAATCAAAATGTAGAGCCCCTTGTTCAAACATGATTAGGAATTTCAAGGTAGCAACAGCAGAGCATTAAAGCAAGCATGGTGATCCCCTGGCTGAGGGGATGCTGTGCATAGGTCACTCATCCATGAAGCACGTCCTGGTCACCTGTGATGTTCTGTGAATTCCTAAGGCGCACTACACCTGTGAAGTCAGGGGTCCAGGTTTATGACTTAGAAATATAAAGGCCATCGCATTCAAAGCAGGCAAGTGACGCAGACAGGTCTGAGGGCCGGTAGCTTCCTCTCTCCTGCTGTTGTCTCAGTGAACTGCCATCACCCCCAGTCCCCAGATGATGAGCACTGATGGTACACAGGACGGAGTATCCAATCCACTGCGTTGTCATGGCCTGTTGGCTTCTGTGAACCCCTGATGGACTGAGAGCTCCTGGAGGACAAGGCCAAGACCTCTGAAGCCTCAGGGCCATAGGCAGTCCCTGGACCATCTTCAGCTCTTGATGTTTGTTTAAATGACTGGAAGATACATTAATCAATTAAGTTCAGAAAGCAACATTGGCTTCTTACGGCTTATGATGGGATTTTTCAAGTCTGTCTTCTGAATTAACTTCCATGAGAATACTAATGTATGTGTGTGTGTGTGTGTGTGTGTATGTATATATGTATATATGTATGCATGTATACATATGTGTATATATGTACATATACACATGTGTATATGTGTATATACACATGTGTATATGTATATGTGTGTATATACACATATATACATATATGTATACACATATACATTTTTGTATGTGTACATATATGTGTACATGTATACATATGTGTGTACATATATGTGTACATGTATACATATGTGTGCATATATGCATATATGTGTATATATACATATATATGTGTATATATACATATGTGTATGTGTACATATATACATGTGTGTATGTGTACATATATACATGTGTGTATGTGTACATATATGTGTGTATGTATGTATATATATACAGACATAAACCCTAAAACTAAAGTTATGGTGAACTTCAATTCGCATCATCTGGTACTGTACTTCCCAGCATGTGGTCCCGGCAGCAGCAGCAGCATCACCTGGGAACCTGGGAGAAACTCCGATTCTCTCGCCCCACCCCAGACCTGATGAATCAGAATCCCTGGGCATGGGGCCAGCAGCCTTAAACAAGTCCTCCAGGTGATTCTGAGGCTCCTCAAATCTGAGAATATTTGTGTCCTAAGGAACAGGGTTTGGAAAGCAGTGACTTACGGCGTTCTCATCCAGATGTGTTTGGATTGTAACACAAATTGATTGTTTGCAGCTGCAACCCTTAAATGTCTCAGAATATTAAAATTTTGGGTGCAAGTTTTCATAGTCAGAATCCCACGAAGCTGGCTCATGATTGGGGCATTTATTCAACTCAGCAATAAGGACATTTGTGTAAGAATGAGAAAGAATGGCATATGCTCATATTAAGTATGCTTTTCTTTTAACAAAGAAGAAATTGTTGAGATAAAGCAAAAAGAAGAGTTGGGAGGATAGATGTGTATGGTAAAGGGAACAGTGGACCCGTAGCCAGAAGGTCTAAATTAAGAAAACTTGGGTGAGTCAAGTAACCTTTCGAGCCTTAATTTCTTCACCTAAGAAATTGAGAGACTACCTAGGGCTGCCATGTAGGGTTGAGCAGGTTGTGCACCACACAAGGGAACCCAGCTGAGGGACAAGTGGGAGCTGAAGTCCAGCTGAGCTAGGCTTCGTCCCCGTGCAGGGGAAGAGGCATCTTTCTAATTCACTCAGAAATGCCTTACAAACCAGATGACGTTCTGACAGTACTCCTGCCCACTTCAGCAAGTTGTGGTGAGGATCAGAAAAGATGATGATTGAGAACGCTTCATTTGAAAATTACAAGGTGTTACATACAAAGAGAAGACTGGACATGATTTTGATCGCTGCTTTGGCAATATACTTATATTTTTGACCATTTCACTCAGTCAGGCTGACCAAAAGCCTGATATGCTAATTGGACGCAAATCATTACCCATCTACCAAAGCTCATACTTTAACTCTTGGGGCTCAGAGAAATCAGCAAGACTTTTTACTGCAGGAACAGGGACTTACACCCTGCTGCTGTATGAGATCATCACAAAGGACCTGCTGAAGGCCCTGACCATCTATAGCTGTTGCAGCTGCACCTTCTCAACCAGCAGGCTTGGGTGCCCAGAAGCAGCTCCTTGGGGACTCAGCTTGTTGTTGCTGGGTTAACTTGCTGGGGTGCTCCCCTTAGGAAAAGGGTCAGAGGCACCAGAGGCCACAGACACTTGGAGGTGAGCCTGGCCTGGAATTCCATTTATTGTGTACTTAAGAAGACCTGTTCTGATATTTGCATTTGGGGAAACTTTCTTGTTAGGACTCTACGAAAATCCCTGTTGGCCTGATTTCGTAAGTGTCGGTACCTAAAATCGAGCACTGAAAGCACTTTCCGTAAAAGCAACAGTGGTCTTGTTCATTGCCACCTTGTGACAGCTTAGCCCTACGCACCAGGCAAGGTGAGCTGGCCCCTCCTCCTGGACACGTGGGTCATTTATAGAATGACCTTCTCAGGGATGCCATCTCTGTTTTCTTTTCACTAGTCTTTCTTTTGGAGAACCCATGCACCATTAGCTTGTCTCATTGAGCTGTTTGGGTGAACTTGGCCGACGAGTCAAGTCTCTCTCTAGTCCTCAGCCCACCCTCCTTGAATTACATAACCTTAAGATTCTTGCAACCCTGAAACGTTTTGGCTCTCCCCAACGTGATCTGGGCTTCCCAAGTAATATATTAAAAGAAAGGTTTTATTTTGTATTGTTTTTTTTTTTTGCAAATGAAAAATAAATCTCAAGTCTCTCCCGAAGGGGCCTTAATGCTCTGCAGGAACAGCTCCCCAAGAGATTTCTGCACCATGAGATAAGGTGGCCGGCTGCCAAAGGGGCCACTGGATCTTCAAAGGCTGTCTAATTAAGTTCCAGCCAGCAGGCTACCTCTGTGGGCCAGGGGCTCTTGGGAGATAAGAGGTAAGACACATCCAGAGATGGAGGATGGAGCTTTGCTCTGGTAATAAAATAAATCAAGAGCAGCCCACCTCGTTTGCAAATGGAAATCATTCTAAAGGAGGCCTGCAGTCATCTGTGAGATCAAGGGAGACTCACCATCAGATTGGCGGCCCCTGGCCTTCCTGCCCACTCTCTAGGGCTCTGATGGGGTGCAATTATGCTATTAACTGGGGTGGGAAGATAAGGCAAGATCTCATTAATGGAGGAGAGCATGCTTTCTTAATTCCAGAAGCTCATCCCCAGTGACTCACTCCTCTTGAGCCTCCCACAGGGATGTGAGGCATTAAACGTGCATTGTTTACTCATGTGACCTACGTATTTTGCTGCTTTCCTTAGAATTCTGATTACATTCTGTGGTCTTCCTGCTGGCAAAATGGTGTGTTTCTCTGGCTAATTTTATAGCAGCATTGTTCTCCTTTTTTGCACTTTGAATATAAGAGTCGCCAGGGCTTCAACTATCCTTCGAGTTTCAATTTTTTTTGAAAATCTTAAGCAGAGTCACCACCTAAGAGACCACAACATTGTGCTCAAAGGAGAAGACGGGTCAACTGAAAGTTACAAAACAAGGCATCTGACCACCTCAAGTCCTGTACTAACTGGGCATCTGACCACCTCAGGTCCTGTACTAACTGGGCATCTGACCACCTTGAGTCCTGTACTAACTGGGCATCTGGCCACCTCGAGTCCTGTACTAACTGGGCATCTGACCACCTCAAGTCCTGTACTAACTGGGCATCTGACCACCTCAGGTCCTGTACTAACTGGGCATCTGACCACCTCAACTCCTGTACTAACTGGGCATCTGACCACCTCGAGTCCTGTACTAACTGGGCATCTGGCCACCTCGAGTCCTGTACTAACTGGGCATCTGGCCACCTCAAGTCCTGTACTAACTGGGCATCTGACCACTCAACTCCTGTACTAACTGGGCATCTGACCACCTCAAGTCCTGTACTAACTGGGCATCTGACCACTCAACTCCTGTACTAACTGGGTATCTGACCACCTCAACTCCTGTACTAACTGGGCATCTGGCCACTCAAGTCCTGTACTAACTGGGCATCTGGCCACCTCAACTCCTGTACTAACTGGGCATCTGACCACCTCAAGTCCTGTACTAACTGGGCATCTGACCACCTCAAGTCCTGTACTAACTAGGCATCTGACCACCTCAAGTCCTGTACTAACTGTAGAGTATAATTTTTTTTTTCTTATTGAGCCTACCTGGATTATAATAGTATAGGTTGTTTTTTTTTTTAACAGACTTCAAAGTAATGGATTCAGACACAGAGTAACTCTCAAACTTTGAAGTGCAAAGGCTTTCACTGCAAACCTTCATAAGATGTGGGTACACCCCTTAAGGAAAAACATATCAAAATCCATTGCAGCAGTGATCTTACTTAATGGTTTCTTTAAAGTCACTTGCCCACCAACTCGCTCATCTCCAAAATAAACTAAATTCATGATTTTAATTAAAGTAAAATCCATCTTGAGAATTTTCCAACCCCCCTTTTTTTTTTTTTTTGAGACAGAGTCACACACTGTTGTCAGGCTGGAGTACAGTGGCACAATCTTGGCTCGCTGCAACCTCCACCTCCTGGAGTTCATGCAATTCTCCTGCCTCAGCCTCCCGAGTAGTTGGGATTATAGGCACGGCACCCACCACCACACCCAACTAATTATTGTATTTTTAGTAGAGACGGAATTTCACCATGTTGGCCAGGATGGTCTTGATCTCCTGACCTCGTGATCTGCCCGCCTCAGCCTCCCAAAGTGCCAGGATTACAGGCATGAGCCAGCAACCCTCTTTAAGATTATTATCAGGGAAGAGAAGTAGAGAATTTTCTCTGCTAAAATCTTCAAATGTGATAAGATAGTAGAGCTCTCATTCAAAACGTACCATGTGTCTACTTGTGCTGCAGCTATGTCCACTAAAATACTTAATTTAGTTCTTTAAGAGTCTGTGCTGAACTTTTAATTTTCAGCTTCAGCATTCAGCACTTTGCCTCCTCCTGCTGTCCCCATGTGAGCCTGAGGAATGAGATTCGATTTCTACTCTGCCCTGTGACCTCAATGTCTGTGTTTAAGGTTTTCTGGATTGACGCTTTCTTTAAATCCCTCTGCAAGTTCAAAGCCAAACAGAAAGTAGTCACAGCAATCAATTGATCCAACACTTGATAACAGCATCCCCCTATTGATAAGAGGAGTCCGGGCGGGGTGTGGTGGCTCACGTCTGTAATGCCAGTACTTTGGGAGGCACGCGGATCACCTGAGCTCAGGAGTTCGAGACCACCCTGAGCAACATGGTGAAACCCCGTCTCTACTAAAATACAAAAAGTTAGCCAGGCGTAGTGGCACGTGCCTGTGATCCCAGCTACTCTGGAGTCTGAGGCATGAGAATCTCTTGAGCCCGGGAGGTAGAGGTTGCAGTGAGCCAAGATTGTGCCACTACACTCCAGCTTGGGCTACAGAGTGAGACTTTGTCTCAAAAAAAAAGAGTCAGAGAGCTGGGAGACTTTACCAAGAGGAGCAACCAGTGAGCTTCCTAATTCTGGGCTCTAGAATTCTGCGTACTCACTGAAGGCAGAACTGACGAGGCAGACATCCCTATCTCCAGTGGAGGCAACGTCAGCAGCGTAAGAAGAAGGGTCCTGGAAAGAAGAGGCTGAGCCACTGGCACTGAGTTTCCTTCCCTTGGGTGAGCAGGAAGGACAGGCGGAAAGAGGAACCAAGAAATTAGGGATTCACCTCCGCAGTCCCCACAAAAGACACAATTCACCAGCTTGTGTCTCTCTTAATCTGTTGGGTTTAATGAAGCTCAGGTGAACCAAGACTGTGGGCACCTCTGTGGGGAGAAAATCAGCCCCATTGGGGCAGCCCAAACAGCCGTGAGTTGGAGACCAGCCTGGCCAACATGGCAAAACCCCGTTTCTACTGAAAATACAAAAATTTACTTAGTATTTTACAGGCACACGGTGGCGCGCACCTGTAGTCCCAGCTACTCGGGAGGCTGAGGCAGGGTAGTCGGACCCTCGATGCCAACTGCCACACCTTGAGGGTTCCCTGTGTAATGCTGGTGGGCAGTCCAACATTTGCTCCCAGAAGTTTCAATAATAAAAGCAGCATGTTAATTAAATTAACTTCAAGGCCGTGCTGTGGTCTAGGATGAAAATTCACTTTCTATGCGCTTTCTCATCTCAGATGACACCCACCAAGCAGGTGTCCAGTGTAGGTCACCAGAAGTCATGCAGTGGAATCAAATGATTGTACGAAAGCAACTAGAGATGCTGAAATGTGAACATGACCTTTCCCCCACTACAGAATTTCTGAAAAGAAATTAGGTCTAAAGCCTGCATCTATGTCTCTTTTATAAGTTAAAGTTTAAAGGAATTAAAGCCTTAGATCTTCCAATTCAAAAATCACCTTCCCCAATTCTTTATTCTGCTGGGTTGGTGCTAGGTTCAATTCACCCCAATGCCTGGACAGAATTGAGGTTCTTCAGTGGACACAGCTTGGGTTTTACTCTTGGAGTGCATGAGAGTTCTTCGGGACCTCAAAATTTAAATTTGTTCTGCACCAAAGATTTTACATGCCCCACTTTAAATAAGAGCCCAAAATATTTATAATCACTGTGCTAGCCTCATAGCTACTATCTTAAGTTGCACTACTCTGAAAACATTAGGATTTAGTGACAAATGGTTTTGTGTTATGGGTTGAATTTGTTCCCCCAAAATTCACATATTGAAGCCCTAAACTCTGGAACTCAGAATGTGAATTAATTTGAAGAGAGAAGTCTTTAATCATGTTAAAATGAGGTCATTAGGATGGGATCTAATCCAACATAACTGGTGAGAAATGTGGAGGTAGACACATAGGCTCAGGGAGACCAACCAGCACATAAATACGCAGGCTGAGAACGAGGTAACACATCTGTGAGCTAAGCAACATCAAAGATTGCCAGGAAACCACCAGAAACTGGTAGAGAGGCTGGAATCAATTCTTCCTCAAGGCTGTCAGAAGGAGCCAGCCCTGCCCATACCTTGATCCTGGACTCGTGGCTTCCAGGACTGTGAGACAATTAACTTCTCTTGTTGAGGCCCCCACCAAGCCCGTGGTGCTTTGTTATGGAACACCAGCTTGTGGTCCGGGATACCTGGTTGGTGATTAGGAAAGTGAAGGCAGTCGCTGAAGGTGCTGTATTGACTGGGCTTGTACTGAGAACATCTGAGGCTCAATCCCCCGGGGAACTCTGGGAGAGAGTATAGAACACACATCTTAGAGTGATCCCAGCCAAGATGTGAGGGAGCCGGGATATTCATCCTCCAACTCCCGTTTGTCTTTAGCACAGGCTCCCAGGGTGTCCGCCGGCAAGGAGAAAACCCTCAGGCTGAGCACTGCATGTGTTGGCAGTATGAAGTAATTGGGACTGGGCACAGTGGCTCAAGCCTCTAATCCAACACTTTGGGAGGTCAAGGTAGGAGGGTCACTTGAGGCCAGGAGTTCAAGACTGAAAAACATGGCAGTGTTGTGTGTGACTCCATCTCTACAGAAAAAAAAAATTTTTTAAGTTAGCCGAGCATGGTGATGCACACCTATAGCTCCAGCTATTCAGGAAACTGAGGCACGGGGATCACTTGAGCCCAGGAGGTCCAGGAGCAAGTGAACTATCATCATGCCACTGCACTCCAGCCTCAGCTGCAGAGCAAGACCCTGTCTCATAAAACAAAAAAGAAGAAGTGGTTGACATTACTAGAATGCTGAGTGCTAATTTGAGCAGGGAGGGACAGAATTGGCCACACATAAAAAATTTAAAAATAATTGAATCCCAGCCTGCACACCTTATTCCAAGCCCAGTGGTGTTTCCAGGACCCAACACATAGCAAGGCAGATGGACCTTTCTGTTGCCGAAGACCATGGCAGGGATCTAGCGGTATCTAAGGAAAGGAGGGTGAATGGAAAATATGTTGGCTTTAGCCTCCCTAGGATGCTAGAGGGTCAGTAACTATAGTTTCAATCTATGTGGACTCTAATTCAATTGGGAAAAATCTCGTGTGCCGTGGTTAATTCATAGGAGCTAGCCAGGGAGGCTAGGGTTGGTCTCAGTCACCTGTCTCACTTGAGGTACCATTCTTCTCCATCCAACATACTCAAAATCTCTTCCTTTTTCCCCTTAAACCCCAGATTAGAGAGCTCCAGTTCTTCATTCACAGGTAGCTCTGTCTGGTGCAAACCCCTCCACAGGGGCAAATCCAAGTCATTTGCCACGATCACAGTCGCTGGCGCAGCAGCCTGTCCCGTGAGATTGCTTGGGTTTGACCCTGCCTCCTAGGAAGGAACCCTGTCCCCACCCTGTATTTATTTCAGCCGGAAAATTGTGTTCCATGGCTTCCTGAATGGAAGCACCTTTTTTTTTTAATCCCTCCCCACCGTCTCCTCCCTCCCCAAGCCCCACTGTCTCTCCTCTACCCTCCCCAACTGCCCCTAGTGTATGATGCTCCTCTCCCTGAGTCCGCTTGTTCTCATTGTTCAACACCCACCTGTGAGTGATAACATGCCGTGTTTGGCTTTCTGTTCTTGTGTCAGTTTGCTGAGAATGATGGTTTCCAGATTCATCCAAGTCCCTACAAAGGACACAAACTCATCGGTTTTTTTGGCTGCGTAGTATTCCATGGTATATGCGCCACATTTTCTTTGTCCAGTCTATCATTGATGGGCATTTGGGTTGGTTCCAGGTCTTTGCTGTTGTACATAGGGCTGCAATGAACATACGTGTGCATGTATCTTTATATGGAAAAGCACCTTTAAAAAAAAAACAATTCAACTTTTATTTTATATACAAGGGGTAACATTTACAGCTTTGTTACATGGGGATGTTACATACTGTTGAGGTTTGGGACACAAATCCCATCACCCAGTTAGTGAGCTGAGTATCCAATAGGTAGTTTTTCAACCCATCCCTCTCATCCTCTTTCCCCCCAAGTAGTTTGCAGTGTGTATTGTTCCCATATTTATGTCCATGTGTGCTTTATACTTAGCAAAAGCCAGAGCCTCTGGTGTCCTAGTGGGAACCCACAGTTCTTCTAGTTCTCCCTTGAAACACGGCATTTCCCCTACATTTAAACAACCTAGACATTTAGCATTACCTGAGCAATGCACACCCTCTGCTTTATTTTCCCCTGTTTTTCCTCACTTTTAATTTTTATCTGCTGTATTTACTGGCTATGGTTTGTCATCCTAAAGTTGAGATTCTGGCTCAGGAATTCATCTCGTTTCCTCAGCCATGGGGTGGGGGCTTCTCATTGTGGGAGGGGGCACCGTCCTAAGTTCTTTCGATGCACTGACTATTTTAGGTCCCACAACAACATCAAAGGTAGATTAGATTGGCATTTTACAGCTAAAAATGAAAAGAAGAAGAAGAAGCTAAAAGAAGTTAAATCATGTGCCCAAGTTCTTCCAGCTAAAAAGTAGATGAGAAGAAGTCAGAACCCATTTCTGTCACACCACATTATAACCTGAAACCTGGAACAGAGGCAGGGTCAGGAGCCGGAGGACAGCCGGAGAGAGTGGAGGGCCTGTGATTTGAGCTGTGCACAGTAAGTAAACAGGATATCAACTCGGAAGCTTGTCCACAGGGCAAACTGGTTAGATGGTTCTCAACAAGCCCTGGTAGCGTTGGCTGAAAAACAGCCGTGTGCTGAGAGCTGCTGTAAGCACTTTGGACATCTCCCCTTTCAATCTTCATACAACACTCCATCTTACACAGGAGGGCACTGAGTCCCAGGAGACTAGGTCTCTAGCTGAAGGTCACACCATTGGTAATTGACAGAGCAGAGACAGGAACCATGATCTTTCTGGTCCAAAGCCCAGGTATGAGGTACCACAGCTATAGAATGAGAAAGTGTCGGAGGCCAAGAGGGAGAGTGGGAAGGAGCAATTCAGCAGGATGTGTTCAGATACCTCCCATGTCTGTGCTAACGAACAGATAAACGGGAACATATTCTCCATCACCAAGATGAAACTGCAGCGTATACATGGTCATCTGACTATACTGCTTGACTCTTTTTCCCTTTTAAGAACGCGAAGAGGAGCCAAGGCAAGGGCTGTGGATGCCACTGGCTTAGGAAATTTACCAAAGGCACATTCTGGACTGGAGCTACTGCTTGGGGTTTCCCAGCAACTCCTGACACCGCCGCATAGAGGAAGTTAAGTGATTATTGGCACAGGAATGGCCCTGTACAGAATAGTGGGCAGCAGAAGCAAAGGGGTCTGACACGGAGTTGGATGAGGGCAGGCACCAAGGACCCCAGGCAACCCAAACAAGACACCTGACTCCCTCGCCTCCCCTGCCCTGCACAGACAAGCGCATTTTAGCTTCTCAAGCCCCGTGACATTCACACGGGATTCATGGGCAGCGTCATGCTTCTGCTTCTTGTCACAGGTTGAGAACCGGAAGAAGCTAGAAGTCCAAACTGGCATCTTACCCTCGTTAGACAGATGGGGAAACCGAGGCCAAATGAAGAGATTCACAGGCGGTTTCTGTGGTAGAATCCAATCTCCACTGAAGACCTTTTAGCTCCTGACCTGACACATGTTCCCCTATGATGTTGATGGCTATGTGGGTTGTAAGGAACAGAAATCCAACTCAAATGAGCTTTAACCAAAAGGGACGGATTAGCTCCCTTAACTAGGAAGCTCGAGGAGATGATACCTTCAGTAATATCTGATTTCAAGACCTCACACCAGGCCATGAGGGCTTAGTCTCTCCTTCTTTTCTCTGCTGTCTTCTGGTTTGGCTCCATTATCCAGGAAGCTGCCCCATGAGTTGCTGAAACAGCTCCTGGCAGTCCTGGACTGGTCTCCTTGCATCTGGCTTTACCCACCTCTACCGCTTCTGCTTTCATCGTTTGTATCTTTTTCCAGAGACAGAATTTTTACAGAACCGGAATCTTTTGCCAACACTCTCAGAAACTTGGATGATGCTTTCGGACCAGCCTTGAGCTTGAAGTTTCTTAATTTGGGTGGGGATGGGGGTCTATGGGGTCCCTGAGCAGCAGGAATAGGAATATTGTCCTAAATGAAACCCTATGCAAAATATCATGTGCATATACATGTGGACTTTTTCGGGAGGAGAGGGCAGTATAAAGCTTTTCACACCTTGGAACACATGTTCCCCAAGAGGGAAAGAACTAGTAAAACCAAAATTCACTGCAGAGGTTGTTCAGAGAATTTCACTTAGGATAAGGGCTGACTTTGAATTTTATAGTCTTCAATCAGTATTACCTAGAAACAATGGATGTTTTCGAGAGCAGGGATCATCCTGTATGCTGTTTGCTGAGCACTGGGCTGATCCCAAGCCACGATTCCTCCCTGACTTCATGTCAGCTATTTCAAATGCATTTGGAGAAATTTGTGAGTTTAATGAGCCCCTTCTGACTCTAAGTTTGAGAAAAATGATGGGAGGCATTCCCAGATTCAAGTAAAATCATGGTAAAAGGAATGTTACCCAGTTTTTAACTCTTAATGGCCTCTCTCGGGAGAGGTTTATGGTTTTGTGCCTGGCTCCAACTTGGTGCTCCAATTTGCTCACCCTGGGCAAACGCTTTCATGCAAATCTAAGCCACAGCATGCTTTGGGAGCTTCAGGAGTTGCTAGGGAGAATACTGCACCCCCGCCTGCCGTCCCTCTCTGCCTGTCATCCAGCCACACCTGTCCTCTCTTTTCTTGGCCGGTCTTCATCCCTCTGGCTTCACATTTAATTTCTGTTTTCTGAACTTCCAACTTATTTGAGGAATAGGGATGCTGTTTCATGATAAACTAGCACAGGGCACCTGATGTAAGCAGAGCTGCCATGTGGTAGTGCCACTCTGATGATGGCTGGCAGCAGGAAACATGATGTCAACTACCACTTTGCCAAGTCATGCAAACCCTGGGTGTCAAGTGTCGGGAAAAAGGGGTAGGCTGTTTGAATTTGCAAAGGAAAGACTGAGAAGAGGGTACTTGGCTGCTGATAGAGTTTGGATGTCATCCAATCTAAATCTCATGTTGAACTGTAATCCCCAGGGTTGGAGGTGGGGCCTGGTAGGAGGTGGCTGGATGGTCATGGGGGATTTCTCATGAATGGTTTAGGGCCATCCTCTTGGGGCGGTCCTTCTGATAGCGAGTGATTTCTTGCAAGATCTAGCTGTGTAAAAGTGTATGGCATCTTCCCCGTCTCTTGCTCCCTCTCACACCATGTGACATGCCTGCCTCAACTTCACATTCTGCCATGAATAAAAGCTCCCTGAAGCCTCCCCAGAAGCTGAGCAGAGGCTGGCACCATGCTTCCTATACAGCATGCAGAACCATGAGCCAATCCAACCTCTTTCCTCTAAAGATTACCCAGTTTCAGGCCTTTCTTTATAATAATGCAGGAATGGCCGAACACAGTTGCTAAATACCCCCAAGGACTGTCCAAAACACAATCCCAGCTGTCTTGGAGGCCTAGGCTCTGAAACAGTGTCATCTACCCATTATTCATACATATTGAGTGGAAATTATATTGGTACCTCAAAAAGGCAATTGGTAAGAATGTATACTTAGATTGCTTATCTGCGCCCAGCTCAGGGCTTAGTTTCTGTGAAAGCACATGGTTACAGACAACTGAAACTGAGTTTTTGGAAGGTCTCAGGCTCACAGAATTGGTGGAAGGCCAGATGTATCAGTCTGGGTTCTCCAGAGAAACAGAGCCCATCTAGGTTCTGCAGAACAGAATAGAAACAGACCAGCAGTTTTGGGCAGTGGGGGAGAAAGAGAGAGAGAGAGAGAGAGATTATAAGGATTTGTTTATGCTTGCTTGTGATTATGATGGCTGAGAAGCCTCAAGTTTTGCAGTCAGCAAAATAAAGACCCAAGAGAGTGGGTGGTATAGCTCTAGTTCAGTCCAAAGACCTGAGAACCAGAAGAGCTGATGATGGTGGAAGGTCTAGTCCAAATCCAAGGACAGGAGAAGACTGATGTTTCACCTTGAAGACAGTCAGGTTGAGTGAGTTCTCCCTTCTCAGGCCCTTGGAAGATTGGATGCTGTTTTTGTGTAAGATTAACTTTATCTTTTTGTTTTGTTTTGTTTTGTTTTGTTTTGTTTTGTTTTGAGCCATAGTCTTGCTCTTTCACCCAGGCTGGGGTGCAATGGCGCCATCTCGGTTCACTGCAGCCTCCACCTCCCAGGTTCCAGATATTCTCCTGCCTCAGCCTCCCAGGTAGCTGGGATCACAGGCACCTGCTACTACGCCCAACTGATTTTTATATTTTTAGTAGAGACAGGGTTTCACCACGTTGGCCAGGCTAGTCTCGGACTCCTGACCTCATGTGATATGCCCGCTTCGGTCTCCCCAAGTGCTAGGATTACAGGGGTGAGCCATCAGGCGTGGCCAACTTTGAATGGGTAGACTAAGTAAAGCTGATGGCCATTGACCTGGCCGGGCAACCTTGAGAAGTGCTCTCCGAGCTTCCATTTTCTCTTGTGTTTGAAACCTTTACCTAGGGCCTCCGGGGGAGCAGAGACATCTCTTTACACATCTATTGACTTCAGAGTGAGTTCCATTTTTAAAAAATAAGTCTGGTTTTGCTTTTATCCAAGAGAATGCATTTATCAGAGTCTGGTAGATTTGGGTTACAAGGACAGGCAAAACGTGCTCAGTCACGGAATACCTTCAGGGTTTGAATTTATGACTCTTCATCAAGGCCCTCCAGGTATAACAAGCGGCCATTTGGCTGAAGCAGAAACTTCGGTGCCAGGCACCGTGGAGTTGGCATACGGGGAAGAGCAAGACGGAAGGTGCCTGAGCCTAGATGACAGCCAGTGCAACAGCCTCACCCCTGGATTCTTCTCTATCCACGTGTGAAGACACTCTGGTTAAGTTGCCCCTGACTGCATTTTATGAGGGAATTGATATGCTGCAGTGAGGACCAAGCATTCAAGGGATTCCCAGGAGTCTTGGCAAATAGCCGCCTTTCTTGAGGTCTGTTGCTGGGGTCGTAGACTTAAATGCCTACAGGAGCCAGACAAGCCATGGTAATGAGTAAGGCAGGCCAGGAATTAATGTTTTCCAGTCCCCACTCTTCTTGAAATAGGCCTCTCTTTTACTCTGCTTTTTACTCTCCCATTTTTGGTAGAAATATGAGTAAAGGAAAATGTTTCTCTATTATAAGAGATTTTTTAAAAAGTGTTTCTTAGCTATAATCCAAAGGTAATACTTAAGAGTTCAAATTTTCAATTGTTGCTTAATTAAAAACAATAATTTTGACAACAAACACATGGTGAATGCCAAATTTGGTATAAAAAAAAGTACTAGTCTGAGACATCTGGGATGTAATGCCTGCTCCATCATGGGCACACCACATTCAGTAGTCTATCTGGCCAGGCACAGTGGCTCACACCTGTAATTGCAGCACTTCGGGAGGCCAAAGCAGGCAGATCACTTGGGGTCAGGAGTTCGAGACCAGCCTGGCCAACATAGCAAAACCCCATCTCTACTACAAATATAAAAATTAGCCAGGTGTGATGGTGGCCACCTGTAATCCCAGCTACTAGAGAGGCTGAGGCAGGAGAATTGCTTGAACCCAGGGGGTGGAGGTTGCAGTGAGCCAAGATTGCACCACTGCACTCCAGCCTGAGCAAATGAGCAAGACTCTGTCTCAAAAGAAAAAAAAAAATAGTTGATCTACCATAAGCCCAATCCAAGAATATAGATAGGGGTAGGGGAGAAACCACATAGAACTTCCACCGTAGCATCCTCTATTACCGTATTCAACAAAGACATAAAAGGCTTGCAAAAAAGAGCTTTTATAGCATGTATTTTTAGGACAATATTACAGTGACGTTCTGGTATATTTCACATGCAATGAGCCTTTTCTTTCAACTGGACAATAGGGTGGTATAAGCCAATATAGAAAATCCTCCATGGAGCTTTACAGAATTGAGAAATTTTGGATTAATTTTCTCTCTGTGCAGCAGGGAGCTAGGAGAAAGAGATATCGCTTCTCCAAGGCATGGAAAGAGAGACGTTTGATTGTTATTTTGTTTGGTTTTGGAGGTGTTTTCCTCCAATGAGTTGTTGAAATCTAGAGAACACAAAAGAAAAAATAAGGATCTGATTTATACTTACACAAATTCCACACCATTTAGCATTTATTAACAACCATATATCCATTCAGTTGTCATAAAAATATCAAATTCTAACCATGTGCTGAGAGTATCATCGTTACTCATTTCTGATTTACAAGTTTTCCCTCCTCAATGAGAGTCTAATACTCAATTTAAGGACAGAGATATCACGTCTCACTGCCTTCAGGATTCCCCAGCTCTTCTGGAACTTTCCATCCTGCATTATAATCACGTATATAATGGCTGCCCCTGGAAGATAGAATGTGTTTGTTCAACTCTGTGTCTCATCCCATTGGCACTGCCTTTACCATAGTTAGTGAGAGCCCAGAAAATGTTATTTGGCTGAACACATACATGGAACCTACTGACCTTGGGGCATATACATTATTGAGGGTAGCAGTGGTACCCATGAACATGTTCACTAACCAACAAATCATCTATTCCACTTTTACTGGTTTTTGATGTTAAAAAAAAAAAAAAAAGGAGAGGAATGTTGTCTTCTCTGGACTGCGAAGGTGTTGGCCATTCTCGGTCAGGGAATAAAGTAAGAGAGGTGTGTATTAGTTATCCATTGCTTCATAACACATCACCTCCAACATCTTAGCTTAAATCAACACTCATGCACTTCATATTGTCTCACAGTTTCTGAGGGTCAGGAATCTGGGAGTGGCTCCATGGGATGCCTCTAGCTCAGCATCTCTTATGAGGTTGCACTTAAGCTTGCAGGCACCTGAAGGCTTGGTCAGGGACAGGAGCGGGAGGCCTCTGCTCCTCACCTTGTGGGCTTCTCCACGGAGCTGCTCATGAATTAGCAGTGAGCTTCCCCAGACAGAGAGAGATCCCCAGAAGAGAGAGAGAGAATTCAGGATGGAAGCCAACATCTTTTATGCTTTAGTCTCAGAAACGACATAGCAATGTGGGAGGGAACTGTTCGAGGAATCAATACCAGAAGGCAGGGATCACTGCGGGCCATCATGGAGGCCACATTTGTTGAATTGGGGTACTCAGCGTCCAGTGTTGTCTGCAGAGAGGCTTTGGGATGCCTATCTTAGAAAATATAAAGTGATCTTTTCTACCAGAATCAGGAATTTTGACATATTTGCATGAATGTAGACAGTGAGCTGAAGAAAAACTAATTCTGTAAGTTTTATCCTGTATTTATCTGAAAGAAAAAATAATTCTGTAAGTGTAACAGCACCTGGCATGTGCTGTTCCAGAAAAGGTATCCAGATGACAGCCTCTGCCTCCAGCCTCACAGGGCCAACCTGAAGCTCTCAAACTACCTGTGCCTTCAGAAATAAGCTTGCCACATGTGTTACCCAAGCCAGAGGAATTCTGCAGGATCCAACCCCTCAAGGAAAGGACTGTGCCCATTTATGCCCCTGGGCTCAGAGGGGGTTTGACTATAAATGCAAAACGGTCATTTTCTGTGAACTTTCTGAAGATAGATTTTGCTGAAAAGCAAATGTCCATTAGAGGCCGGGGTTGGTGGTGGGTGCCTGTAATCCCAGCTACTCCGGAGGCTAAGACAAGAGAATTGCTTGAACGTGGGAGACAGAGGTTGCAGTGAGCTGAGATCATGCTAATGCACTCCAGCCTGGGCAACAGAGTGAGACTCTGTCTCAAAAAAAAAAAAAAAGAAAGAAAGAAAAGAAAAGAAAAGAAATGTCTGTCAGAGATAGCACTACTCAGTGAGTTATTATGGAATGAAAAAGAGTCCACGAGTCAGATGCTATCTCAACAGACCACAATCCCGGATGTTAATTTGGTCCTGAATGCTGGTGCTGGCTCAAGAAGACAGATTTAAAAATGAGGATGACCCAGATTTTGGGACAAGCTGTAAGTTTAAAATACCGTATTAAAATGCATAAGTATGTGTTTATATAAATATGTACCTTTGTATTTGCATATTAGTTATCCATTACTGTATAACATGTTGCCTCCCAAACCCTAGCAGCTTAAAACAACAAGCAGGTATTATCTCACAGTTTCTGAGCATCCGTGCAGTTTCTTCCACTTCCCTGGTGAACCTAATCAGATTTCACGTGTTTATTAAAGTATTTCCTGATAGCCTGTGGATTTCCTGAGGACAGAAATGGCTCTCTCTTGTTTATGGAGGTCTCCCCAGCCTTTGGTACAGAAAAGTACTCTTAGTAGATATTTGGTAAATATTTGTTTTTTTGTGTGTGTTGAATCTTTTATTTGTAGTCATTCATACCTGTTCTTGTGAGATACATATTGTTTGGCATGCTTAGATTGTTAATTCATGTAGGTGATGTTTTGTTATACATCTCACACTGTTTCCTACTTTTTAATTCAGCACAGTGTTGCAAGATCCACCCACATTGCCATGCAGACTCCATATGTTACTTCTAATATCCGCAAAGGATTACATCGTATGCAAGCACTGCACCTCACTTAAACAGACTGTCTCCCACTTCCTTCTCCACAAACAAAGCACTGATGAGCATTCTCATATGCATCCGTTTACAGGTACATGTTAACATTTTTCTCAAGGTTATATTCCCACAGATAGAATTAACAGGTCAAAAAAAATATATGGAGCTGGGGGCAGTGGCTCACGCCTGTAATCCCTGCACTTTGGCGGGCTGAGCAGGTAGATCACTTGAGGTCAGGAGTTAGAGAACAGCCTAGCCAACATGGCAAAACCTTGTCTCTACTAAGAATACAAAAATTAGCTGGGCGTGGTAGTATGCACCTGTAGTCTCAGCTACTCGGGAGGCTGGGGCAGGAGAATCACTTGAACCTGGGAGGTGGAGGTTGCAGTGAGCCAAGATGGTGCCACTGTACTATAACCTGGGTGACAGAGAGAGACTCTGTCTCAAAAAAAAAGAAAAAAAAGCATATATTTAATCTGACTAAATACAGCTGAATGGCTGTCCAAGGCTTCCACCAAGTAGTTCATAAGTAGTTCTTTACCACCAAACTTGGCATTATCCAAGGCCTAAATTTTGCTAATGTAGTAGATGTAGTGATGATTCATTGTGGTTCATTTTGCCTTGCTAATAAATTTAAGTATCTCTTCATGTGCATGTTAACCCCGTGGAGTTTCTCTTCTCTAAAATGTCTGTTCGTTCCTTTCCCAATTTCTCTACCAGGATTGCCCTTTTTCTTCTTGATTGGAAGTTCTTTGTACATCTGTATTCCATATGTACAATTAGAGATATTTTCAGTTTTACTTAAAACAAATTTCTTCTGTCATCTGCTAACTTTATCCATAATATTCTTTTTTGAATAGAAATACTTAATTCATGCACGTGGACCTTTCCATTTTATTTTATAGATTTTCTTTTTCTTGTACCTTATAATTTTATTATTTATTATAGTACATTTTAAATTTTTCAAGTGAGTTTATCAAGTTCTTAGAAAAAAATTTTATTGCTTTTCAGTGAATTTGTAGATTACTTCAAGGAGGATTGTTATCATTATAAGATTAATTCAGGCCAGCTAACATGGGATAGATCATATTACATGTTCTTTAATTATAGAGTTTTCAAATTTTCTCCATGGAAGTATAGCATATTCTTAAACAAATTCTCAATTATGTTATGGCTTTTGTTGAAATTGTGAATGGTATCTTATTTTTTATAAAACTGTCAATTTGATTATTGATGCTATAAAAATTATAATATTTGTAAGTTTATCATATTTCTAGCAACCTTGCTAAACTCTGTTCATTGAGAGCTTACTGTGTTTCTAACAGCTATGCCAAGCTCTTTATTAGTTCTAACAGTTTGTTGATTAAAACACTTCATTTTCATTTATGATTCATGGGGTCAGAGCCTCCATGCCCACGATAGGGTATTTTAGCACAATGGGTGCCGTGATTGTGAAGAATTTAGTCAGAATGATACTTTTTTCAATAGTCAATAAATATTTGTTGAATGAATGAATGAAGAAATAATCCTAGAAACACATCTAACTTAAAATTGGACTCAGTCTTTGGAGGGTCTTCATTAGCCAACTCTGAAATGATCCAAACTGGATGCAGAGGGAAGCTATGTTGGCAACGCTTGCTTCCCTTTTGTTTGTCAAACTTGGTGGCCCCATTACTTGCTTCCTGCCTGGCAGCTTCAGTGATTGGACTCCCCCAAGCTTTGGCCCATTTCCTCAGCTTAAATCCACAGAGAAATAGACACCACTGAGCATGCCAGCTTCCTCTTCTCACTAGGGACTATCTTCATAGACTTGCCATTTCTCCCTACCCTGTTATGTCAGTTCTCCTGCTGGCCTAGGAGTTAAGATTCAAGGAGGATGTGGGGTATGTGTGTGTGTGTGTGTGTGTGTGTGTGTGTGTGTGTATGTGTACGTGCCCACACACATTTGCACATGCCCATGTGTGTACGAATGTGCACAGTTTCCAGCATCTTTTGCTCTTCCATAGTGAGCCAAGGCTCTTTGTGTGATTAACGTGAGGCAGAAATTGTGGTCAAGGAAAAGAAAAGGCAGCAGGCCTCTGCACTCAGAGGCCTTCCCCAAATCAGATTAACGTAGGGTAGAGAGGATTTGTAATCAAGGATGGCGCATCATTTTTATCTCTTATCCCAATTGCAATCAATGGGTATTGGCTGCCTGGACTGCTGTGTCATGAAGGATTCTGAGGTTGGGTTTCCAGCTCACTGGGAAAGCATGCCACAACCAATTAACCACATCTCCCCTGGGCACGGGAAGGGTGAGTAGCAACTCACGAGCCAAATGTAAGCCACAGCAGGAGATGCTGGTCCAATATGCCTAGAGCAATGGAAGAACTGGAATGTTCTGACCTCCAAGGGCAAGCAAGGGCCCTTGTCTATTGCAACAGAAACACACACCTAAATAGCATCCGTATACAGATTCATTGAGTGGTATTTGCACAACAGAAAGAAAGAAAGGAGAGAAAGACAAGATTTTGGCTGCTGTCACTCATGTTTTAATTTCTGTGAGATTTTTTTTCCTCTTTGTTTCTTTCTTGCATTCATATGATCCCATGGAAACCAAAACCACTTGAGTAATAAATACTTAACAAGTAGAGTAAGCTTTAGGCAGGTGATACCTTCAGAGCAGAAATGGCAAATCAGTTTTCCCTCACCCACCAGCTCCAATCAGTTAGTGGGGGCTTCTCTCCAGCTCCCGAATTTCTGATCCTAGAGGGTGTTTGGATACCCAAGCCCTGAGCCTGGTCAGCTGGCATTGTATCTATGCATTGGTGTGGCATCACCATTCTGGCAGGTAGCAAAGGACACTTATAACCCACAAGACACCATCTGGCCAAGAACCCTGAGACACATAGTTCCCCTCTGGCTTTTCTAACCAACTCCCGTGCTGAATATATGGGCTTGCCCAGCCCCATGAAGCTGCTCCCCAGACACTGGGCATTGTCTGATGCTTCTCTCATTCACATGGGCAAGTGTGCTTAGCCTGGCTGGCAGGCCCTACACACTGCCTGGCAGCAGCTGGGAGCTTGAGCAAGGCAGTGAGGATCCAGGCTTGGGGCTGTTCACTCCCTGAGGATGTTGTCTTCTCTCTCTGGCTCTGCTCAGCCTTCCAAGGTCACCAGCACCAGACTCATCTTAGACTACAAACAAGGTTCCCCAGGCATGTCTGTGAGTCTGTGCCCTGGTCACTCAGCACTTACTGCAGGCCTGGGACACCCATCTCTTCCTCTATGACCATCTTTCCCCTAACGTCCTTAAAGTCACTGTCCAGCATACCTCTTCATCCCCATACATCAACCAGAAGTCCCACAGGTGGCTGAAGAAGATAAGGAGTCCCTTCCTCATCAGGATCCTTTGGGCAGAAAATCAGAAATAGAGTCTCCTTAGGAAAATAGAGATACTTCCTTTCCCATGGCATTTTCCAGTTCACCAAGAACATTTGGGCAAGTCTAAGCTAATCATAGATTTGATCTCATTAAAGCATAAATTACCTTCAAGATAGGCAGTTTATAGCCATCTTTCCTTCTGAAAGCTAAGTCTCAGAAATGTGAAAGATCTTTCCTGAGCCCATATAGCATGCTAAGGACAGAGGCCAGGCTCAAACCTAGAATATCTGGACCCTGAGCCATGGTCTGCCTGCCATAACCAGACAGTCTGGTTGAACTTTTTATCTGTGGCTGTGGTGGTTGTACTTTTGGGAGCCTTGTGAAAGTTGTCACTGCTGTTTAACCCCACAGAAATCCCATTTCCTCACTGGGATGTGGAATCCAGCAACAATGCGTTTGGCTTTGAGTTAAGCATTCCCCTTTCCTAGCTGTCATCCCTCTCACAGGGTCCAAAATTCCTGAGACAGTGATATGGTTTGGCTGTGTCCCCACCCAAATCTCATCTTGAATTATAGCTCCCATAATTTCCTCATGTTGTGAGAGGGACCCAGTGGGAGATGCCTGAATCATGGGGGTGGCTTCCCCCATTCTGTTCTCATGGTAGTGAATAAGTCTCATAATACCTGATGGTTTTATAAGGGGAAAACCCTTTCACTTGGCTCTCACTCTCTCTTGTCTGCCACCATGTAAGATGTGCCTTTCACCTTCCAAAATGATTGTGAAGCCTCCCCAGCCACATGGAACTGTTAGTCCATTAAACGTTTTTTTCAGCTGGGTGAGGTGGCTCACACCTGTAATCCCAGCACTTTGGGAGGCTGAGGCAGGCAGATCACGAGGTCAGGAGATCAAGACAATCCTGGCTAACACAATGAAACCCCATCTCTACTAAAAATAGAAAAATTTAGCCAGGCGTGGTGGCACACACCTGTAGTCCTAGCTACTCAGGAGGCTGAGGCAGGATAATCACTTGAACCCAGGAGGCAGAGGTTGCAGTGAGCCAAGATCACAGCACCACTGCATTCCAGCCTGGGTGGCAGAGTGAGACTCCATCTTAAAAGAAAAAAAAAAACACATTTTTTTCTTTATAAATTACCCAGTCTCAGGTATGCCTTTATCAGCAGTGTGAAAACGGACTAATACAGAGTAATAAGACATTAAGATAATTATAACTTAAGTAGAATTAGTTTATTTGCTAGCCTCTTCTGAACTGAGGGCATAAGACATGACTAAAGCCAGCACCGCTGAGAGGGGTGGTGACTGGTGGGGGGGTAATTGCACAAATGAAGCCCACCTATTTCTTCACCTTGCCCTTGAAGTCACCATCCAGGTATATCCAGGATTGTGCATTCCCTGCATGTAGCCAGGAAGGGGTCAAAATAAATTAAGACAACAGAAACTAAGAACATTCCTGGGGGGAGATCTGCTTGACACTGAGGCCATCAGCCTAAGATACTCTCCTAAAAGTCTCCTCTTGGGAAAGCAAGAGGAGACTTTTAGCTTTGAAGATTATTGTTCTCCCACAGTTTCACCAAATGCTAAATAGCTGTGCTCTTTTATTCTTTGTAAAAGAGAGGAGTAAACTGCATTGGTTTCTCTTGTTTTTTTCACCAGAATTCCTGGCCACTAGGACAAGGAACTAAGAATAGAGGCTGTTTGTTATCTAAAGAGGGAGGCCCTAGATTTCCACCATACAGACCTGGGTCCTGGAAGCTTTCCTGTGCAGGAGGCAGATTTTCTTCCCCCATCTGTTCAGCAACAATTAGACCACTTGTATGTTTCAAATGTAATAAAGGCCAACATTTTAATTAACCCAGTGAGAGAACTTCATTCTGTCAGATATAGAATATTGTTTCAGGATCTTATAACCTCGATTCTAAAGTCCTTTTGTTGGGGGGACTTAGCCTGGGAGAGTTGTGGGCTTTGAGCAGTGTACTAGTCTGTTCTCATGCTGCTAATAGAGGCATAGCCAAGATGGGGTAATTTATAAAGGACAAGGTTTAATGGACTCACAGTTTCACATGGCTGGGGAAGCCTCACAATCATGGTGGAAGGTAAGGAGGAGCAAAGTCACATCTTACATGGATGGTGGAAGGCAAAGAGAGAGCTTGTGCAGGGAAACTCCTCTTTATAAAACCATCAGCTCTCATGAGACTTATTCACTATCATGTGAACAGTGTGGGAAAGACCCACCCCTGTGATTCAGTTACCTCCTATAGGGTCCCTCCCATGACACGTGGAAATTGTGGGAGCTACAATTCAAGATGATATTTGGGTGAGGACACAGCCAAACCATATAAACCAGGAAAGAATTCAAGGGTGAGCTGGTGGTGTGAGACAGAAATCTATTGAACAATACTGCTCCTTTGGAGCAGGGATAACTCATAGGCAGTGGGCCCAGGAATGACAATTTACAAGCTCTTGGCAACTGTATTTGTAGTCACTTAAACTCACTTTTAATTACATACAAATTAAGGGGCGGGTTAATGCAAATTGAGGAATGGGTTATTTAGAACTTTCTAGGAAAGGAGGTTTAACTTCTGGGATCATTGCTATGGAAAGGGGTGGTGGCTTCAGGGTTGTTGCCATGGCATTTGTAAATTGTCATGGTGCTGATGGGAGTGTCTTATGCTAATGAGCAAGAGGGCAGCTGAGAATTGTTTTTTTTGCCATCTGCTGGTTTCTCCCAGTTTCTTTACTTTATCTTGTCTGGACCAGATCCTGCACCGGTCAGCAGGGTCATGAACAGCAAACAAGTCCTGCCGGCTTCCCGTCTCACTTTAATCCCACCTCATCAGTCTCGTCCTCGTGAAGTTTCCTCAACCAGCCCAGCTCTATCTTACTGGAATTGCTCTATTAAGATTAGCATATTTCTGTAAGTTGCTTCTGAAACAGTTGCTGGCCTAGAGTAAGCACTCAATAAATGTTAGTGATGATTATTAGCAATATAGTCCTTAGAATTGGCAGCCTGTGTTCTTTTTAATTATACTCTCTCAAGCTTTTGATATATACTATGACAATTTCCAACTGATGTTCTGTAATCAATTACTATGGCTTCTACATTTAAAAATGAGATGAAATCCAGGCACCGTCCTCAGCTCGAGAGTCTTTCAGGCATCAGTTTATATGACTTCCCTTACCATAAAAATGTGGGGTACACCTCTATTTATGCTAGCAAGCATAAATAGAAAAAAATGTCCTGCTATTCTCAGTGAAGCCCTGGTGTGGAGTCAGAGAAATCTCCCCTGCCCCATCCCATGGTGACCAAGGCAGTCCCAGTAGTCCCAGGCTTCGGTTCTGCTCATTCTGGGAAGTTTCATTCTGAGAGCTTGGAGGGACCCTTATGACATATCATTTTCACTTCAGTTAAACCTAAGGAGCCCTAGGAAGACCACCTGCCTGGGAATTCTGTCTTGACCAAGTAGTGTGGAGCAATGACGAAAGCCCTGAGCCAGGAGGCAAAGACCTGTGCACCAGGATTTTTCAGAATGTTAATCTACGGCGGATTAACGTTCTTGAGCAAGGCACGTTCCCTCCCCGGACTACTGTTTTGTCATCTGTAATTGAGGGAGTTGAGCCAGATCCGAGATCAGAAACTAGTAGCTGGGGAGAAAGCAGAGGCTGCAGGTGTGTGTTACTTGGCTTGCAAAGTCGTGTTATAATTGTTATTAATTAGTCCTCAACAGTTAAACATTCAGGTTTTTGCATTAAATCTGACTGCTCTTGAAAAGTCTGGCAACACTAGGATTGCATTTCCTTAGAGAAGTAATCGACCTTTCTCTGCAGACATGACATATGCTCTCTGGTTCACACAAGTCCTCACCTTTCCTTCAGATCAGTCATTCACTTATATGACCTGCTTAGATAGCACTCACTGGGATTTGAGTTTGAGACCCCTGGTCTAAATGATTGATTGATTGATTGATTGATTGAGTTCTTTCTCTCTCTCTCTCTTTCTGTTTTTGAGACAGAGTCTCATTCTGTCACCCAGGCTGGAGTGCAGTGCTGCAATCTCCACTCACTGCAACCTCTGCCTCCTGAGTTCCAGCAATTCTCCTGTCTCAGCCTCCTGAGTAGCTGGGACTATGGGCGCATGCCTCCATGCCTGGCTTTTTTTTTTTTTTTTTTTTGCATTTTTAGTAGAGACAGGGTTTTATCATATTGGTCAGGCTGGTCTCAAACTCCTGACCTCAGGTGGTCCACCCACCTTAGCCTCCAAAGTGCTGGGATTACAGGCATGAGCCACTGCACCCAGCCTAGTCTACATTATTTCTAGTGGTCTTTTCTGCTTGGGCCAGATGAATAGGGTCATATCACCTTGTTACATGCATGTTGCTTCATAACAAGCTGTGTACCCTGTACACAGTGGCTTCCAGCAACCAGTGTTTATTATATCTCATGATTTTGTGGGTCAGGAATCCAACGAGGCTTGGATGAACATTTTTCCTGACTCATATGTAGAGGTCATTTGCTGCTATTCGGCTGATGGATGAACTGGCACGAAAGGTCCAGGACAGCTTCACTCACAAGTCTGTTGCTTGACAGTGATGGCTACAAGTCTGGGTTCTGCTGTACCTGTCACTTGGAGCACCTGCATAGCTTCCCCCCACACAGAACCAAAGTAGCAGGACTCAAATGGTAGCTCAGGGCTCCCAAAGCGAGCATTCCAGGAGAGCCAGGCCCAAACCTCAAAGCCTCTTGAGACCTAGCCTCAGAAATTCCAGAACATTACTTCTGCCACATTCTGTTGGCCAAGCAAGTCACAGGGGCCAGTCTTGTCATGGGAAGGGAACGTGGACTCAATAGGCTGAGTAGAAAAGAATTTGTGCCAGCTTTACTCCACCACAGGTCTGTTATTCAAATTCTGCTCCCCTGAATTAAAGGATACTAATTGGGCCAAATAAAAAATGTCTTCTGTAATCCATTATACAGTTATGCACCACATAATGACATTTTGGTCAGCAACAGACCACATATTCAACAGTAGTCCCATAAGATTATAATACTGTATTTTTTCTGTACCTTTTCTATATTGAGGTATGTTTAGATACACACAAATCCTCACCATTAGGTTATGATTCACTGCAGCATTCAGTACAGTAACATGCTGTCGAGATTTACAGCTTAGGCACACACAGGAGGCTATGCCACACAGTTTAGGTAAATAGGAAGCTGTACCGTTTAGATTTGTGTGAGCACACTCTATGGTGTTTACACAATGATGAAGTCACCTAACAACATATTTTTCAGAACATATCCCTGTCGGTAAGCAACACAACTTCACAAAAAATGTCCCTGGCCCCAAAAGCAGAAAGACAGGTTTGTAGAAGAGACAGCTCACTCTGCACTGTACCCACTGCCCATTTCAGTGTTTCCCCATGATATGCAATATCACACAGGACACTAAGTTACAAGGAATTGAGCTTCAAGTTTTTATGAGAAAAAAAAAGAAGACATGGATGGAACTGGAAGCCATAATCCTCAGCAAACTAATGCAGGCACAGAAAACCAAACACCACACGTTCTCACTTATAAGTGGGAGCTGGACCGTGAGAACACATGGACACTGGGATGGGAACAACACACAGTGGGGCCTGTCAGGGAGTGGGGTGGAGGATGGAGAGCATTAAGAAAAATGCTAATGCATGCTGGGCTTAATTCCTAGGTGCTGGGTTGATAGGTACAGCAAACCACCATGTCATACGCTTTCCTATATAGCAAACCTGCACATCCTGCACGTGTACCCCCGAACTTAAAAATAGATTTTTTTAAAACCAGAGAAGAAACTATTGATTCACAGCAATCAATGTTTACCTATATTAGTAAACATACAAGGCAGTATAAATATATTTTTGTAATTCCTTCTATCTGATTTTAAAAATAACTACAGGTCAGGCGCAGTGGCTCATGCCTATAATCCCAGCACTTTGGGAGGCCGAGGCAGGTGGATCATAACGTCAGGAGATTCAGACCAGTCTGGCTAACATGGTGAAACCCTGTCTCTACTCAAAATACAAAAAATTAGCCAGGCATGGTAGCACACATCTGTAGTCCCAGTTACTCAAGAGGCTGAGGTAGGAGAATGGCTTGAACCCGGGAGGTGGAGGTTGCACTGAGCCGAGATTGCACCACTGCATTCCAGCCTGGGTAACAGAGCAAGACTCCATCTCAAAATACATAAAGCAATTATGATAAAACTGTCGATGACTTACAATGCATAAAATGTAATTTGTATGAGGTTAGCAGCACAAAGGAGGAGGGAGGGTATTGTGCTTTGTTTGAAGCAAAGTTTCTATATACTGTTAAAATTAATTTAGCATTAATTCGAATTAAATTGTTTTAAGTTAAATGCTAATTGCAATCCCCAGGGCAACCACTAAGAAAATAACTTAAAATATATTGTTAAAGAAACAACTAGGAAAATAAAATGGTAAGTAGAAAATATCTATTTAACACAAAAGAAGTTAGTAATGGAGAAATGCAAGAACAAAAAAGATGGATGAAATACAGAAAAAGAAATAGCAAAATGGCAGACGTCAATCCTATGCTATTAGCCATTATGTTCAATGTAAATGGATTACACACTCTAATCAAACAGTAGAAAGATTAGCAGAGTGGATTTTTTAAACAACCCAATTATATACATTCTACAAGGGAAAAAATTTGTAATCTAAGACATAAATGGGTTGAAAGTATTAATAAAAAGATGGAAAAAGAAATGCTTGATTCATGTATCCAAAAAGAAAAAAGAAAAAAACAAATAGACCTTACATCAGCCTCATTTGGATCCAGGAATTCAAATGATGATGCCAGGACTCAGCCTCACTCACCTAAGGTTTCTTCTATGTTAATTCCGCTCTCAGGTGATTCAGCCTCTCACAATGGCTCCCAGAAACTCCAGGTTTAGCAGCTCCAGTAGAGCATAAGCTGCTTTGTCTCGACTGTAACCAGCAAGCTTCCTGGTTTGAGTTGCATTGACCTGCTTGGGTCAAATGTCCACACCTGAGCCAGTTTCCAAGCCCAGGCATAAATCACATGCTCTTCTCTGGATTCAAGGGCAGTTTGGCTTAGCTTCTCCTGACCAATATGGCCTGAGAGGAAGTGAGGGCTGTTCCTATAACGAAAGCCAAGAGGCAATCACCAGAAGACAGGAGAGTGGATACTTGGCTGGCCAAGAAGCCACAAGCATCCACTACACATGCTTTTTGGATTGGAGGGACTTGGTGGAAAAAAGCCAAGCTAAAAAACTATGAGGTGTTCAAACGTATGCCTTTATGTTCGTGTTTTAATTGTCCAAAAGAATTTCGGCACCAACTTTAAGAATCTTTTTAGCTCTTTTGATACATGAAACACACTTGAGTTGAGTTCTTAGAGACTGGGAAAAGGGAAAATGGAACCTCATGTCAAGAAGTACTTGCTCTGCATCAGGTCCCTTTATATACCCAGTCTTACTCCAGCCATAAAACCCCAGGAACTAGATGGGACTCTCAGACTTTTGAAGATGAGGAGACTGAGGCACAGGAAGACAGTGATCTAGCCAACGTTCCCACCTTGCAGGAGGAGGTATGGAGTCAGCACAGCCCCAGAGGCGCCTGCACTGCACTACCTACACCATACTGCACATCTTGCTATAGATATGAATCTTCTCAGATATCCACATTCAAGTAAGAACTGGGAAGAAGCCACGGACATCCCCAGGGTGGGATTTGGCTTCCCAGCGAATCTGGGCTTGAACATTAGAATCAAAGCTAAATTAGGGGTATTGGAGATTGGGTGCAGGCAAGGCAAAGAGTTTGAATGCCTTGGTTTTCAGTTTACTGGAAAATTATTTCACCATCAGTGTCTGGTTGGTGGTGGTTTGTGTAAGTTATACATTTATTTTTATTTTATTTTATTTTTGAGACAGAGTCTCACTCTTTACCCAGGCTGGAGTGCAACAGCATGATCTTGTCTCACTGCAACCTCTGCCTCCAGGATTCAAGCGTTTCTCATGCCTCAGCCTCCAGAGTACCTGGGATTACAGGCATGTGCCACCACGCCCAACTAAGTTATGTGTTTTTTAGTAGAGACGAGGGTTTGGCCAGGATGGTCTCAATCTCTTGACCTCGTGATCCGCCCATCGTGGCCTTCCAAAGTGCTGGGATTACAGGCGTGAGCCACTGCGCACAGCCATAAGTTGTACATTTATATTTTGCCTGCCCTGGGATCTCTGCGGGCAGGCATCGTCAACTGTGTGCAAGATGGTCTCCTCTTGGTGATGGGTCATGATTCTTGCTTTCATTTGCCTCTTGGTTTCAATTTGGGTCACACCAAATTTCACTCTTTGGCTCTGTGGTGGTATCAGTGATGGATCATGATGAACACTGGGACTGTTATAGCACTGTCTCTTTCCATCCTCATTCTCCTGCCTCTTTGTTGGCAGACATCAGTGTTCAAATCACATTGTTCCCTTTATCCAAATCTTTCCTTGAAAACGCTTCTCTCATTTTTGGTGGACTAAAGACAACAGTTTCCATGAAGTGTGCTACTGGACACAACCACTCAGAATCTCAACCATGAAAAAGGTGGGGTGCTGCTACCAGATTCTGGGAGAATGTGTGTCAGGCAAGTCAAAAAAAAAAAACCTGCTCTATTCCCCATGAACATATAAAGTGTTCCAATAGATTTTTCCTATCGAAATTATTTAGCCAGCAGTCTGAGAACAGCAATAGTCTAAATGAGAAATGTAGCACTTTTATTTATCAGGAATGAAAAACCAGTCCCCACATACGGCTAGTGAAAACTAAAAATTACAAACTTGGCTTGGTAGGAGACATGAAACCTCTTTCACCCCGTTCCATTCCAGCCCATTTTTTAAAAATGAAATGGAAGGTTATTTTGCTAGCAGAAAACTGTTATTGTTGCTGAATTTGCTAAGAAAATTGGGCAATTTATCAGTGAAGATGGCAACAGCAAATATACAGGGTTGCCAGAGGCATTATTTTGCCATCCTAGGCAGCATTAACAAGTTAAAAAAAATTCTAGGCTCCAGGATGGCAGTAATGAATTTTGGTCTCATGGGCAGGAAGGTAGATGGTAGGTGTATTTTCCCCTGAACATGTCCTGATGGACACCAGAATTTTCTTGAAAAGAGGTCATGATGTCAGATTCTTATTAGCATTAATGATGGGTTGTTCAACAAAATCTCTGCACCTTGCATTACAAATCTCCCTGGAAGATTTGGGACTGACCTCAGACATAAGAGACTATTTGCTCTTGCCAGGTTACCTCTTCCTTATTGGTATTCCATGTTGGTTTTTGGCTTTGAATAATGTCTTGTTTTGTAAAACACCAGGAAACAGTGTCCTGGTTCGGAGCAAAATGGATGGTGTTGCGTTGATATGGTGAACACTCGTTGGAGGGAATAAGTGAGTCTGGGAGGTGATAATGGTGAGCAGCAAAGCTGTTGTTATTGACCATTTATAGGAACAGGTTCTTTTTAAGGCTGCATGCCTACACATTTTACACAATGCTCTTGGGAAATATCCAGAAACATACAACAAAAAGAATGAGAATAAATGCCGAGTTAAGACAGATATCCCAGCTTGAAAGCTCTGCTATGAAAAACAGGAAATATAGATACAGGCAGAATGTGTCAACTGGACTGATAAAGCACGAAGCAGCCTCCTTAGAAGAGGTGTTTTCACGGTCCTCTTGGTAAACACTTAGCACTTGGGGATAGCAACAAGTTATTGGGGAAGGTAGCAAAAGGTGTGGCCATGGACTTGGACCAGGGCACAAGAGAGAAGACAAGAGGAAGGAAAACTAACCATTGTACATATACCCAAGCAGAGAGCGAGGTCATGCCAAATCCACCACTTGACAGTCTGGGCATGTCAATTACAGTGGGCAGTTTTGTTGGGACAAAATGTTGGACTAAGTGAAGAGTTTTTTGGGTTTTTTAAAATTATACTTTAAGTCTCGGGTACATGTGGAGAACATGCAGGTTTGTTACATAGGTATCCACATGCCATGGGGGTTGGCTGCACCCATCATCCCATCATCTACATTAGGTATTTCTCCTAATGCTATTCCTCCTCTAGGCCATCACACCCTGACAAGCCCCAGTGTGTAATGCTCCCCTCCTTGTGTCCATGAGTTCTCATTGTTCAACTCCCACTTATCAATGAGAACATGTAGTGTTTGGTTTTCTGTTCTTGTGTTAGTTTGCTGAGAATGATACTTTCCATCTTCAACCATGGTTCTGGGGTACATGTGCAAAACATGCAGGATTGTTGCATAGGTACATACATGGCAATGTGGTTTGCTGCCTCCATCCTCCTGTCACCTATGTCTGGCATGTCTCCCCAAGTTATCCCTTCCCAACCTCCCTACCCCCCATTGTCCCGCCCCTATTCCCCCACAACAGACCCTAGTGTGTAATGCTCCCCTCCCTGTGTCCATGCATTCTCATTGTTCAGCACCCACCTACGAATGAGAACATGTGGTGTCTGTTTTTCTGTCCTTGTGTCAGTTTGCTGAGAATGATGGTTTCCAGATTTATCCATGTCCCAACAAAGGACACGAACTCATCATTATTTATTCCTGCATACTATTCCATAGTGTATATGTGCCACATTTTCCTTGTCCAGTCTATCATCGATGGGCATTTGGGTTGGTTCCAGATCTTTGCTATTGTAAATAGTGCCTCAATGAACATACGTGTACATGTGGCTTTATAATAGAATGATTTATAATCCTTGGGATATATATCCAGTAATGGGATTGCTGGGTCAAGTGGAATTTCTATTTCTAGGTCCTTGAGGAATCGCCACACTGTCTTCCACAATGGTTGAACTAATTTACACATGTAACAACAGTATAAAACTGTTCCTATTTGTTCACATCCTCTCCAGCATCTGTTGTCTCCAGAGTTTTTAATGATTGCCATTCTAACTGACATGACATGGTATTTCAGTGTGGTTTTGATATGCATTTCTCTAATGACCAGTGATGATGAGCATTTTGTCATATGTTTGTTGGGCTCATAAATGTCTTCTTTTGAAAAGTGTCTGTTCACATCCTTTGCCCACCTTTGAATGGGTTTGTTTGTTTTTGTAAATCTGTTTTAGTTCTTTGTAGATTCTGGATATTAGGCCTTTGTCAGATGGGTAGATTGCAAAAATTTTTTCCCATTCTGTTGGTTGCTGGTTCATTCTAATGATTATTTCTTTTGCTGTACAGAAGCTCTGGAGTTTAATTAGATCCCATTTGTCTATTTTGGCTTTTGTTGCCAATACTTTTGGTGTTTTAGTCATGAAGTCCTTGCCTATGCCTATGTCCTGAATGATTTTGCCTAGGTTTTCTTCAAGGGTTTTTATGGTGTTAGGCCTTATGTTTAAGTCTTTAATCCATCTGGAGTTAATTTTAGTGTAAGGTGTCAGAAAGAGGTCCAGGTTCTGCTTTCTGCATGTGGCTAGACAGTTTTCCCAACACCATTTATTAAACAGGGAATCCTTTGCCTATTGCTTGTTTTGTCAGGTTTGTCAAAGATCAGATGGTTGTAGATGTGTGGTGTTACCTCTGAGGCCTCTGTTATGTTCCATTGGTCTATATTTCTATTTTTGTACCAGTACCATGCTGTTTTGATTACTATAGCTTTGTAGTATAGTCTGAAGTCAGGTAGCATGATGCCTCCCGCTTTGTTATTTTTGCTTAGAATTTTCTTGACTATGGGGGCTCTCTTTTGGTTCCATATGAAGTTTAAGGTGGTTTTTTCCAGTTCTGTGAATAGGGTCACAGTTAGCTTGATGGGGATAGCATTGAATCTATAAATTACTTTTGGCAGTATGGCCATTTTCACGATATTGATTCTTCCTAACCATGAGCATGGAATGTTTCTCCATCTGTTTGTGTCCTCTCTTATTTCATTGAGCAGTGGTTTGTAGTTCTCCTTGAAGAGGTCCTTTACATTTTTTGTTAATTGTATTCCTAGGTATTTTATTCTCCTTGTAGAAATTGTGAATGGCAGTTCATTCTTGATTTGGCTCTCCTTAAGTCTGCTATTAGTGTATAGGAGTGCTTGTGATTTCTGCACATTGATTTTGTATCCAGAGACTTTGCTGAAGTTGCTTATTAGTTTCAAGAGATTTGGGGCTGAGACAATGGGGTCTCCTAAATATACAATCATGTCGTCTACAAATAGAGACAATTTGACTTCCTCCTTTCCTAACTGAATACCCTTTATTTCTTTTTCTTGCCTGATTGCTCTGGCTAGAACTTCTAATAATATATTGAATAGGAGTGGTGAGAGAGGACATCCTGGTCTAGTGCCAGACTTCATAGGGAATGCTTCCAGTTTTTGCCCATTCTGTATGATATTGGCCATGGGTTTGTCATAAATAGCTTTTATTATTTTGAGATACATTCCATTGATACCTAGTTTATTGAGAGTTTTTAGCATAAAGGGCTGTTGAATTTTGTCAAAGGCCTTCTCTGCATCTATTGAGATAATCATGTGGTTTTTGTCTTTGGTTCTGTTTATGTGGTGGATTACATTTATAGACTTGCACATGTTGAACTAGCTTTGCATCCCCAGGATGAAGCCTACTTGATCGTGATGTATACGCTTTTTGATGTGCTGTTGCAATCAGTTTGCCAGTATTTTATTGAAGATTTTTGCATCTATGTTCATCATGCATATTGGCCGAAGTTTTCTTTTCTTGTTGAGTTTCTGCCGGGTTTTGGTGTCAGGATGATGTTGGTCTCATAAAATGATTTGGGAAGGAGTCCCTCTTTTTGGATTGTTTGGAATAGTTTCAGAAGTGGTACCAGCTCCTCTTTGTATGTCTGGTAGAATTTGGCTGTGAACCCATCTGGACCTTTTTTTTGGTTGTTAGGCTATTAATTGCTGCCTCAATGTCAGCCTTTGTTATTGGTCTATTCAGGGCTTCGACTTCTTCCTGGTTTAGGCTTGGGAGGGTGCAAGTGTCCAGGAATTTATCCATTTCCTCCAGGTTTACTGGTTTGTGTGCATAGAGTTGTTTGTAGTAATCTCTTATGATAGTTTTTATTTCTGTGGAATCGGTGGTGATAGGCCCTTAATTGTTTCTTTATTGCATCTATTTGATTATTCTCTTTTCTTTTTTCAATCTTGCTAGCAATCTGTCTATTTTGTTGGCCTTTTCAAAAAACCAGCTCCTGGATTTATTGATTTTTTGAGGTGCTTTTGTGTCTCTGTCTCCTTCAGTTCAGCTCTCTTAGTTATTTCTTGTCTTCTGCTAGCTTTTGAGTTTTTTGTTTTTTTTTTTTATCTTGCTCCTCTAGCTCTTTCAATTTTGATGATAGGGCATTGATTTTAGATCTTTCCTTACTTCTCATGTGGGCGTTTATTGCTATAAATTTTCCTCTAGACACTGCTTTAAATGTGTCCCAGAGATTCTAATACATTGTATCTTCATTCTTGTTGATTTCAAAGATTATCTTTATTTCTCCCTTCATTTCATTGTTTATCCAGTTAATATTCAAGAGCCAGTTCTGTTTCCATGAAGTTGTGCAGTTCTGAGTTAGTTTCTTAATCCTGAGTTCTAATTTGATTGCACTGTGGTCTGAGAGACTGTTTGTTATGATTTCCATTCTTTTGCATTTGCTGAGGAGTGATTTACTTCTACTTATGTGGTCAATTTTAGAGTAGGTGTGATGTGGTGCTGAAAAGAATGTATATTCTATGAATTTGAGGTGGAGATTTCTTTCTTTTTTTTTTTTTTTTTTTAGATGGAGTTTCGCTCTTGTTACCCAGGCTGGAGTGCAATGGCGCGATCTCGGCTCACCACAACCTCTGCCTCCTGGGTTCAGGCAATTCTCCTGCCTCAGCCTCCTGAGTAGCTAGGATTACAGGCACACGCCACTATGCCCAGCTAGTCCTGGATATCCTGGTTAATTTTCTGTCTTGATCTGTCTAATATTGACAGAGGAGTGTTAAAGTCTCCCGCTATTATTGTGTGGGAGTCTAAGTTTCTTTGTAGGTTGTTAAGATCTTGCTTTATGTATCTGGGTGCTCCTGTATCAGGTGCACATATATTTAGGATCATTAGCTCTTCTTGTTGCATTGATCCATTTACCATTATGTACTGCCTTTCTTTGTCTCTTTTCATCTTTGTTGGTATAAAGTCTATTTTATCAGAGACAAGAATAGCAACTCCTGCTTTTTTTTTTTTTCTCTCTCTCTCCATTTGCTTGGTAACTCTTCCTCCATTCCTTTATTTTGAGCCTATGTGTGTCTTTGCATGTGAGATGGGTGTCCTGAATACAGCATACCAATGGGTTTTGACTTTTTATTCAATTTGCCAGTCCGTGTCTTTTGATTGGGGCATTTAGCCCATTTACATTTAGGGTTAATATTGTTATGTGTGAATTTGACCCTGACATTTTGAGGCTAGCTGGTTGTTTTGCCCATTAGTCGATGCAGTTTCTTCATTGTGTCAATGCTCTTTACCATTTGGTACATTTTTTGAGTGGCTGGTCCTGGTTGTTCCTTTCCATGTTTAGTGCTTGTTTCAGGAGCTCTTGTAAGGCAGGCCTGGTGGTGACAAAATCTCTCAGCAATTGCTTGTTCATAAAGGATTTTATTTCTCCTTCACTTATGAGGCTTAATTTGTCTGGATATGAAATTCTAGGTTTAAAGTGCTTTTCTTTAAGGATGTTGAATATTGGCCCCCACTCTCTTATGGCTTGTAGGGTTTTTGCCAAGACATCCGCTGTGAGTCTGATGAGCTTCCCTTTATGAGTAACTCAACCTTTCTCTCTGGCTGCCCTTAGCATTTTCTCCTGCATTTCAACTCTGGTGAATCTGAAGAATATGTGCCTTGGGGTTACTCTTCTTGAGGAATATCTTTGTGGTGTTCTCTGTATTTCCTGGACTTGAATATTGGCCTGGCTTGCTAGGTTGGGGAAGTTATGGATAATATCCTGAAGAGTGTTTTCCAGTTTGGATTCACTTTCTCTGTCACATTCAGGTATACCTAGCAAACGTAGATGAGGTGTTTTCATGTAATCCCATATTTATTGGAAGGTTTGTTCATTTCTTTTCACTCTTTTTTCTCTAATCTTGCCTTCTCCTTTTATTTCATTGAGTTGATCTTCAATTTTTGATATCCTTTCTTCTGCTTGGTAGATTTAGCTATTGAAACTTGTGTATGCTTGGCGAAGTTCACATGTTGTGTTTTTCTGCTCCATTAAGTCATTTATATTCTTCTCTAAGCTGTTTTTTCTCATTAGCATTTCGTCAAACCTTTTTTCAAGGTTCTTAGTTTCTTTGCATTGGGTTAGAACATGTTCTTTTAGCTCAGAGAAGTTTGTTATTACCCACCTTCTGAAGCCTCTTTCTGTCCATTTATCAGACTCATTCTCCATCCAGCTTTGTTCCTTTGCTCGTGATGAGTTGTGATCCCTTGGAGGAGGAGAGGAATTCTGGTTTTTTGGTGTTTTCATCCTTTTTGCACTGGTTTCTTTTCATCTTTGTGGATTTATCTACCTGTGGTCTTTGTAGTTGGTGACTTTTGGATGGGATCTCTGAGTGGAAGTCCTTTTGGTTGATGATGAAGTTATTTCTTTCTGTTTTTTAGTTTTCCTTCTAACAGTCAGGCCCCTCTTCTGTAGTACTGCTGGAAGTCCACACCAGACCCTGCTTGCCTGGGGATCACCTGTGGTGGCTACAGAACAGTAAGGGTTGCTGCCAGTTTCTTCTGTTATCTTTGTCCCAGAAGGATATCCACCAGATATCAGCCTGAGCTCTCCTTTATGAGGTGACTCTTTGGATATGGGGGTGTGAGGAAGCTGCTTGAAGAGATGGTCTGTCCCTTATGGGAGGTCAAGTGCTGAGCTGTGAGGTCCGTTGTTTTGTTCAGAGCTGCTGGGCAGGCACGTTTATGTCTGCTGCAGCAGAACTCATAACCACCTTTTTTCCCAGGTACTCTGTCCTGGGAAGGTGGGGTTTTATTTATAAGTTCCTGACATGCTACTGCCTTTTTTTTCAGAGCTGCCCTGTCCAGCAATGAGGTAGCACAGTCTGCCAGCAGAGGTGTTGCTGAGCTGCTGTGAGCTCTGCCCAGCTGCTGTGTTGACTTCCTTGAGGTTTTGTTTATAGAGGTATAGTTAAAACTGCCTTGGTAATGATGGACTGCCTCAGTAATGGCAGACTGCCTCAGTAATGGTGGACACTCTTCCCCCAACAGAGCTGGACCTCCCTGGGTCCAACTGTACTTGCTGTGAAACTCTCAATCCAGAGTGTTTCAGATTGCTGATCTTTGTGCAGGTGGGACTCACTGAGCCAGATCACCTGGCTCCCTGTTTCAACCACCTTTTTTTCAGGTGAATGGGCAGCTTTGTCTCCCAGCCGTTCCAGGCGCCAGTTGAAATGGCCACCCAGATTTGTATCCGTTTCTGTGCAGAGACCCGCTGCACCAGCTGAAACAGCCGTACTAGAAACTTGCAGCACTTTTCAGCCTGGGAATATCCTGGTCTATGGGAAGAAATAACTCGTTTGGAAATGTGTTCACTCACCCTCTGTATTGTTCTCACTGGAAACTGCACTCCAGCGCCATTCCTATTCGGCTGTGTTGAATCCACCCCACTCATCCTTTTTTTTCAGCCACATGGTATTCTATGGTGGGCTGGTCTCTAACCTCTGGGCTCAAACGATTTGCACACCTCAGTCTCCCAAAGTGGAATGCATTTATTTATAGCATTTATACATGGATTTCAAAGAACTATATAAAAACTTCTTCCTGGGATTTGCTGTTAAGTGAAGACTTTTTTTATCTTAGATAGAAGAGCCATATTGGCCAACCACGTGGAGCCTATACAGAGAGAGAGAGAATGGAAGGGAGAGGATATATTTTTCTTCTTGGAAAGCCTACATGAATGAGCAGCTTTCCCTGTTGACCAGAGTTTACTTTGTTTGTAAGCAAAACAAGGTGGAGGTGGATATGAAGTGTGGGCATGACATTTTCAGTTCTTTCATGTCCTCCTCCATAACCCCTGCTCCCATTACTCTCGGCTTTGGGTAGTTACCTTCTGCATTGAGTAGAGTATGACTTTTGAGACTAGGCTAAAAACTGTGGCTTCTGTCTGGCTCTCTTGGATCGTTTGCTCTGGCGGAATCCAGCTTCATGTTGTGAGGACACTCAAGCAGCTTTTTGGAGAGGTCCCATGGGGAAGTATTGAGGCCTTCTGCCAATGTCCATGTGAGTGAGCCACCTTGGAAGTGGGTCTTTCACACCCAGTGTAGCCTTTTGAGGGCTGCACCTCCAACCGATACCATGACTGCAACCTCATGAGAGACCCAGAGCCAGAACTACCCAGGGACAACATTCCCAAAGTCCTGACCCACGGAAACTGAGAAATCATAAATGTTATCATTCTCTGCCACTCTATTTTAGCATAGTTTGCTGTACAGCAATAGCTAATGAATACAGCTGGCTATCATTCTTGATTTGGGATCTGCCTCTATAATGATACTTTTAAAGTATTTCAAACTTTATATTAAAATATAATAGAGCAAGTAATATATATTCAGGCATAATAGGGGTAAAATTGCGTATCCTAACATACTATTCTATACAATGAAAGTCAAAGAACATGGTATCCTTGTATGCAATTTTATCTGAAGGTTTCAAGCTACAGCATACACGGAGACATTGTATAGCCTTTGGCTTTTGCTCTGTTTGAGATGGAAGAGCTATTGCAGAACTTTGAGTGGAGAAGTGACAACACTGAACTGATGTTCCAGAAGACAGTCTATTTACCCAGACCACCATGTACCCAAGTGCCTGCTAGGGAATAAAAGTGGCCTGCCCCTGCCCTCAAGATGTTTTCAGGCTCATTTATAGTCAACCACACTGGGAAGGCTATCAGTCTTCCCTCCCACGTAGGCTATACCTTGGGGCTAACCCTAGAATAGGAAGAGTGGGCCAGGCACAGCGGTGGCTCGCACCTGTAATCCCAGCACTTTGGGAGGTCAAGACAGGGGAATCATGAGGTCAGGAGATCAAGACCGTCCTGGCTAACATGGTGAAACCCCATCTGTACTAAAAATACAAAAAAAAAAAAAATTAGCGGGGCCTGGTGGCACGCACCTGTAGTCCCAGCTACTTGGGAGGCTGAGGCAAGAGAATCACTTGAACCCAGGAGGCAGAGGTTGCGGTCAGCCAAGATCACGCTATTGCACTCCAGCCTGGGTGACAGAGTGAGATTCTGTCTAAAAAAAAAAAAAAGTGGAGGAGAATCAGCATTTTCTGTTTGCCCACAAACAGCGTTTTTTTTTTTTGTTTTTTTTTTTTTAACATTTCATTGGTCAAAACAAGTCATATGGCCACCCCATCTTGCAGGGGGGGGCAAGGAAGTATTATTCTACATATACCTAAAAGTAGAAGAAAAGAGAATATGAATGAGAATCCATAATGCCTACCACAAAGAAGCTTTTTTTTTTCTTCTTCACAATTTGCTAGAAAAGGTAAGCAGAGAGAAAGACAGGAATCGCAGCTTGATTCCCTGAGATCTTTGTCTCTGTGAGACAGGAATACAGTGAGGTGAATCCTAAACTGGCTTTCCTTATTCTCAGTGAATTAACATTTTTGTTTTCTTACCAATGACCTATATGTGTTCAAGGTGCTGTGCTGGGTGCTATAGAAGAGATGCAAAATCAGTTAGATTCGGTCCCTCCCTTAAGGGAAGCACATGGCCTCTCAGTTTTAACATGGTTATGCAAGTAAATTTCCTGGGATAATTACTTAGTACGTTCCAGAGACAAATACACTTTTCAGTTTCCTGGTGTCTTTTTTCTCCAAGTAGATGGTAATGGAATGATCATTCCATTAATTAACAGTTCCAATTTCTTCTCCAAATTCTTCTCCACAATCAGGGAATGGCAACAAGGTCCAGGATGCTGAGATCTGCCATACCTGGATTAGCCTTGAGATGTTATCTTTAAAAAGGGCTGCAAGATAAAATGCAGGATACTCAGTTAAATTAGAATTTCAGATTAACGACAAATAACACATGCTTAGGACATACTTACACTAAAAAGTTATTTCCTGTTTATCTGAAATTCTAATTTAAATGAGTAGCTTATATTGTTATTTGCTAAACCTGGCAACTTTATCTTAAAAACTCTTCATCATCATGGAAGCCTCTACCACCCCAATCTCATTCTGTTCCACTTCCCTTGCCATCTCCACATGTATATGCCACACCAGCCCTACTAGCCACGTTTCTACTCCTTTAAGAAACCTGGCATATGTCTACCTCAGGCCCTTTCCACATGTTGTTTCCTCTGTACGGAACCCTCTGGTTCTCTGAGAGGCTGGCTCCTCCTCTTTATTCTCCTCAGTTCAAATGCTGGCACCTCTGAAAGACTTTCCCTGGTCAGATGATCTGAAGTCGCACCCCCTTGTCCTGTTTCCATCATTCCCGGTCACATCACTGCATTTATTTATAGCAGTTGGTATTCTAAAATATCCTAGTTTTTTTTTTGTTGTTTGCTTGTTTGGTTTTTTTTGAGACGGAGTTTCGCTCTTGTTACCCAGGCTGGAGTGCAATTACATGATCTCGGCTCACCGCAACCTCCACCTCCTGGATTCAGGCAATTCTCCTGCCTCAGCCTCCTGAGTAGCTGGGATTACAGGCATGCGCTACCATGCCCAGCTAATTTTTTGTATTTTTAGTAGAGACGAGGTTTCACCATGTTGACCAGGATGGTCTCGATCTTTTGACCTCGTGATCCACCTGCCTCGGCCTCCCAAAGTGCTGGGATGACAAAAATATCCTAGTTTTATTGTGTGTGTCTCTTTCTTCATTATAATTTAAGCTCAGTGAGAGCAGGGACTATGTCTGTCTTGTTCTTTGCTATATCCCAGCACTGATAAGAGTACCTCCTGGAAGGTGGTAGGTGAGAAATAAGCATTTATGAGTTGAGTTATGCTTTAGTTTTCTCATCTCCTATTCTGTAGTATATGCAAATACCTACACAAAAGGGAGATAAGAGTTGAGGGAAAGGACATTAGACAGCCAAATGATATAATCTATGATAGGGATAAAGGAAAAGTACAATTTACTTTTTTATAGAAAAGTAAAACATTGGACTGAAGACCAACTACTTTCATTGGGTTCTACCTTCATTGAAGTTGTTAGAAAAAGCACTTCTGATTAGGTGATGTGAACTGAGTTGTACGTAATGAGAAAGAAGGAGCCACCCAAGAAGAGAGTATTCAGGGTGTAGTAGCAGTTGAAACACTCCTACAATAAGAACATATTTGGCTTATTTGAGAAATAGACAACACAGTTGACCAGCATAGCTGGAATAGAATGAGCCAGAGAGCAACCTGTGGGAGAGATGGTCAGAAGGGCAACCAGAGCAGGCTGGGTCTTGTTGGAGTTTTATTTTAAATACAGTGACAATACATTTAAGAGCTTGAATTGGGGAAGTAATATGCCCCTTGATAGCTGTGATGAAAACGGACTGTAGAAGAAAGCATGGAAATAGGAATATCAGATAGGAGGCCATTTCAGTCATCCAAGCAAGAGTGGGTAGTAGGTTTGCCTAGGTTTTAGCATTGACAATGAAGATAGGATGGGGCAGAGTTAAGATGACAATGAAGAGAGAATGGGGCAGAGTTAAGATATAATAGTGAGGCATCACCAATAAAAATTGATTAATTAATTAAAGGACAGAATGGAAGAATGCATTGGTGGATGCAAGGGTGGATAAATAGATTCACCAGTGGATAGATAGTGGGTTATTGGATGGATGGATGGATGGATGGATGGATGGATGGATGGATGGATAGATGGATGGATGGATGGATGGATGTGTGGATGGGTGGATGGACAGATGAATGTACATAATATTGGATGGATGGATGGATGAATGGATGGATTGTAGATAGATATTAGATGGATGGATGATGGATGAATGGATGGATGGATGGATGGATGGTAGATATTGGATGGATGGATAGATGGATGGGCAGATAAATGGTAGATGGATATTGGATAGATGGATGAATGGATGGATGGATGGTAGATAGATATTGGATGGATAGATGGATAGATGGATGGATGGATAGAGGATGGATAATGGAAGGATAGACAAAGGAAAGATAGTGGGTGATGTATGGATGAGGAAATAGAAAATGCTTATTAAATTCTCAGGCTCCAGACCAATCTCCTTTTGAACCTTATAGCTGACACCCTTATTAATAGGGAAATCTTGAAGAAGGAGTTTATTTGATGAAGACTCACTTTCTTCATCTGAAAAGGGGACTTTAATACATACATTTTTTAAAGTAATGTGAAGAATGAAAGGGATAATACCTACTGATCCATTACGCCAGTGCCCAAAACATAGTAGTCGTTGTTATTCACCTCCCATATCTTGTGTATTAATTTGTAACTTTCAATGTGTCTTTTCGTCACTCTCTCCATCAGTTAGTTTATACTGCTGAGACTCGGAGACTTCACTAAAACCTGGCAAAACAAAAACATTTGTATCGAATGTTTAGATATTTTAATGAAAGAGAAATGATACAGTGTGCAAAGTGTTATAAACTATTCAGTATTTCAATTTTTTAATTCACAATCCTGAATTCCCTTTGATGGTTTTTTAATATAGGGAGGGCTCTTGTGAGTATGTGTGAATAATTATGCTTTTTTGAATTTGAACATAAGTTGGAAGAAGCTCATTTCACTGTCAATGATGTGAGGCAAAAGGAAACCCAATGGGTATCTTTTTATGCCAAATAATTTTGTGGGATTTTAAAAAAATTTCTATCTTCTCAGATAGTCTGAGAAAGAAAGCCTTTGTAAGGTTACTTTTCATGATGTTCTGTCTTTTGTGTTATCTTGAAAAATCCTGATTGAAGGAGAAAGAAGAGAAGGAGGATTGGGACGCTAATGAGTTTATCACTGTTTGGGCATTTACTACACAGACGCTCTTCTTTGATCTCTCAGCAGCCCAAGAGGCAGGTAATAGTATTCTTCCCATTGTGCAGATGGGTCAACTGAGGTTTTCACAGGTTACATGGCATGTACAGCAGAATGCACAATCAGACTGGTCTGATTTCAGCGCTGGGACTTTCTACTATTTTCCTAGACTACTCCTTGATTGGTTGCTTGGCGTCAAGCCATTTCTCAGCATTATTTACTGTGTTTATTCATTCTCCTCCCTCCTCGTTGGCTGACAGCTATTGATTTCTGTGCGTGATTCTGCCCTTGGCCTCAAATACGTTTGCAATTTTTTCTCCAATTTTCAAGTGAACTTTATCATCCCTTTGCTTAGTGAAGCTCGTCTTTGTTCTTTGGGCAATAATGGATGATTCCATAAATGGCATGTCACAGAAGAGAAGAGATGTAAGGGTGACCTTTATTGAATTAAATATGTTTTCCCCACCCAGGGCACTGCAGATCATGAGATTTCTATCAGAAGACAGACAACAGGGACTGAACTGTATGCAGCCAAGGGCTTCCCAAAATTGTATTAGTAATTACTTTTCTCGATATAGTAATAATTACTGATAATGATTTCCTATCAATTTTAAGAGTTAATATATCAGTGCAAACCAGATATTACATATTCAGTTTGCTTACAAGCTCCTTATCACTGGATTCTTGGATGCTGTCATGCCCCTCATAGAGGGAAGACTGATAGGAATTTGTGGCTATGATGATTCAACTGGCAGTAGGGTTCCAATTTCTTTGCTGCACCCACAGGATCTGATTCCTGTCTACTTTCTTTCCTCCATTCTTCCCCTTATCCATTTCTCTCTAGCCATTGTGATATCTTTTTGTTCTCCAACTATACCAAACTTTTTCCTGCCACAGGGCCTTTGCACCTCCTGTTTCCTCTGCCTGGAGTGTTCTTCTTGAATACCTGTGCCTGGCCAAAGACTTTTTATCATTCCTATCTCCATGTAAATGTCACCAACCTGGAAAAGCCTTATTAAAATATCTCACCCACTGATATGGTTTGGCTGTGTCCCCACCCAAATCTTACCTTGAATTGTAACTTCCACAATTCCCATATGTCGTGGGAGGAATCTGGTGGGAAGTCATTGAATTATGGGGGCGGGCCTTTCCTGTACTGTTTTAGTGATAGCAAATGAAGGTCACAAGAGCTGATGGTTTTAAAAATAGGAGTTTCCCTGCACAAGCTCTCTCTTTCCCTGTCACCATCCATGTAAGATGTGACTTGCTCCTCCTTGCCTTCTGCCATGATTATGAAGCCTCCCCAGGCTTCATATACAAGCCTCGTGCATCTCTTCTACTCCCTCGGGGCTGCCAGCCACTTGGTTCACATGGTCTGCAGCACAAGCTCCTGGGCCCACTTGAGCTACCTAGTTCTTCCTTCTGCAGCGGATGAACTAGTTGCAGACCCAGAGTCCCTGCCACTTTCAAAGGTGAAAGAAGCACCCTGGGGTGAAAGGCATGGGAACTGGCTTCTTGAGCCAACCCCAAAATGGCAGTACACCTGGAGGATGGGACATCCAGGGGCACCGACTCTCCACAGGGCCAACTCTGCCCATTAGAAAGAGTAGATGAATGGGGCCATGGAGTCAGCAGATAAATTACCTTTTCCTTCATGCTTCCAGGGACTACTCTGAGGCATGATTTCTTCTCAAATGCCATCCAGAGAACCCCTGTATGTCAAGCAATGCCCCTGCTGTGTGGCCAGCCTTGTATCTCCACAGCTCATCGCAGGCTGAAAATCATCAAACCGGCATATTGTGTACAGTCTCACTCACCTCACCCCTGCCCTCATTCTCACTGCCTTGAGCTCATACTTCCCAAATGAAACATAAACATGTTAACCTTTGCCTTGAGCTACTTTCTAGAGAATTCAGGACAAGAAAATCCCCGGGATAGAGAATATTTCCCAGCAAAGACAGAGCACTCCATCAGTATGTGGGGGATCAATGAGAGGATAGGAAAAAGGATAGATGAGTGGATGATGGGTGGATAGACGGATGGAAGAATGGAGGGATGGGTAAAAGAATGAGAAGGAGAGAGGGAGGGGAAGGAAGGGCAGATGGGTGGATAGATGGATGGAATGATGGATAGATAGATGGATGGAAAGAAGGATGAATGAAAGAATGACAAGTGAATAGATAGATGGAAGAATAAATATACATAGATGGATGGAAAGAAGGATAAATTAAAGGTTGGGTGGATGGCAGTTTTGGACACTGAAAAATCACAAAAATCACTATTTTGTTTCCTTCCATAGCACAACCTATTCCTACAAATTCCTCAAACTCAGCATGTCAAAAACTAAATGATCATCATTTTTCTTAATATTTTCCTTCCTCCTTATGCATCCTTCACAGACCATGAATTTTTCCTCGCCCATCCTCAAAAAATCTGCCAACACGTCTTTCTCCCATTTGATGTCCCATGTGTCTCTAGGCCTCACCCCTACCTCATGCTCCACGGCTCCTACCTTCATTCTGTCTCACACAGACCCATGCCCCAGCTACCACTTAGCCTCCCCTGTCTCTTGTCCACCCTCCACAACCCTCGGGCTCTGCTGTGGTCAGAGTGTGTCCTGGTTTGGATTTCTCTGAAAGCAGACCCTGGAGCAAAGGCTTAAATACAGGTGGTTTATTGGGAGAAGATCCAAGAAAACAAGAGTAGAGAAGCAGGGAAATAAATCAGGGAAGAAGGAGAAAGCAATCGAGATATGGGTATATTATCAAGGCTGCTGCTATGGGCAACTGGGACTTGAGACTCCTGGGAGCTTCCGGGAACCATGCAGAATGCCTCCAGCAACTGTCCATCTGAAGGAATAGAAACTGAAGTGTTTATCTGCCAGCTTCTACCCTCATTAGTTCAGAGTTACCCCTGTGGCATTAACAGCTCCACACATCCAGGCTGTGTGTAGGGGAAGGCCAAGTGGGCCTCTGTGGCAATGGAAAAGGCCCTGGGACAGAAAGCGACATGCAGTCCAGAGGTGAGTCTGAGCTCCTATGAAACTGTCACCTGCAGCTGCAGCTTAAATAAGACATGGGCTGAGGGAGGTGACACAGACCACTAGAGACGCCTTCTCCAGAACGATCTCTAAAATGCATATGCAGCTATGGTTCACAATGGCCAAAGCTCCCTGATGGCTCTCCAGAGCCTAGGGAAAAATGACCAACTTCCTTAATAGCACTCATAAGAATCAGTGACCTGCCCCAGCCTCTGTTGCAACCTCACTTGTGGCTGCTCCTTGCTCATGGTTTGCTCTCTGCATCTTTCATTGTCTTTTCACCTCCACCACTTTGCCTATGCTGTTCCTTCTGCCTGGAATGCCCTTCCCATTTGCACTCCTTTTCTAGACTCATCAGTCCTTGAAATTTTTGCCTGACAATCCTAGGCAGAGTTAGACATGCTGCCCATATTTCTGTCATTGCTCTTACTGCATTTTTTTGCAATTTCCCTCCCCCACCATCTCACACCGTGAGTTCACTGAAGACAGTGGCACAGTCCCCTTCCTCTAGGTTTTCCAAATGCCCAAGGAGGGCCTGGGACATGAGGGATGTTGCTGAAGGGATGGCTGGTTGCATCCATGTGTCAACAGAACCCCCACTTTGGCAGGTGTTTCTATTCAATGTCTCACTAGGTTCCAGTCCGAAAAGCGTGGAGCATCTGTTCAAGATTGTTGAAGGACACATAAACCAAGTGTCCCAAAAGAAAGTGACAGCCTTGGCAATAAATTCAATTCAACAAACATTGCTTGAGCAGCTGAAGAGCTGAGCCATTGCTTCAGACACAGATAAGAGGATGAGATACAAATCCTGACATGACTCGAGGTATCCATGTGACCAGGGCTGAGGAATCCCACAGGGGTGGAGAGCAGAGAATCAGAATAAGACTCTCAAGGCAGCCAGCCTTCCCATGTCACAGATGCCAGCCTCTCCTCCTGCCTGCCCACAGGCAGGCACCTGCCCTGGAGCAAGGGTAGCAAACATTCACCTGTACTCTTGCAATATGCAAAGGGACCCTCTGTAGGTCAGGTGGGCTCTGCACATATGCAGGTAGCTACAGCCAACAACGACCAACATTTACTGAGTCCTGGACAAGTTCCTGCCACTCTGCTCAAAGATGCTTTTTCTGGTCTCAATTTGCTTACAGTCTAGTGGGAGTGACAGGCTCCTAAACACACATATGTAGTAACACACATATGTAGCAGTATGGTGTCATGATGACAATAAGATGCCCTATACAGAGTTTGCATACATGTATAAGGGACAATGAGAGTTCTAGAAGGCCTTTACATTGACAAAATATTCTAGAGTATATGTATTATATATAATTTATATATTTATATACAATTTTTATATATTTATAAATATATATAATATAAATGCATATTATATACTATATTTGTATATGAAAAGTATATATGTATTTATTATGTAAATAATATGTATTTTCTATTATAATATATAATACATATATTATCTATTGTAGTACATAATATATATTTATATTATATGTATACATGTATTATCTGTTATAATACATAATAGTATTATAATAGTAAATACATGTATTATAATAAATACATATTTATTATCTATGATAGTAAATGTATGTTTTATCTATTATAATACATAATATATATTTATATTATTTGTATATATGTATTATACATATTAACTATATATAATATATAAAATATGTTATTATGTATATATAAATATTTACATAAATTACATTTACTACATATGCATTTAATTTGCTATTTATGTGTATACATTCATAAATTATACCAAAAACCAAGAGGCAGAGTCTCACCTCCGCCCCCTAGCTGCTGGTATCTCCAACCTACCCAACCTGAAAGAAAATATATTATGTATTTTATGTATATTACATGTATATTAATGTAATATACATTTTATATATTATTTATAACACATATTTATATTACACATACACACAGTGGAATGACAATGATGACTATAGAGTTGATCAGTTCCTTTATGTGTCTATCTCCTGTCTTTCATTCATTCTAAATTCATGTAATTTACCTAAGGACACTTGCCCAGCTAGTAAGTAATATAAGTTCAGGCAGTCCCACGCCAGAATCCACACCCTTGACCATAAAATTATGTTAGCTCCCATTGACTTGGTGCATAGGTAAAGCCCACTCTCCTGCACCCTCAGCAGGCCAGGGAAGTTCCTGCCCTATGCTGGCTATCAGAGAGTGTTCCCCTAAATCTCCAGCAGAGCTTTGCTCTGCTTTTTCTAACCCAGTTCAGTAGGTATCTAATGAATAGATCAATCTCAAACGGTCGCGAGAGGGCTACAGGACCTGCCACCTAAATTCAAATTCTACCTCTGCCTCTTACGTGTTGTGTCATCTTGGGCACTTTTCCTGCCCACTCAGTTTCCATATCTGCAAAACAGGATTGATAAAAGCACTTACTGCCTAGGATATTGTGAAGGTAAAATAAGTGTACGAAAAAGCTTTTAAAGCACTGGGCACAGCACAAGCCCTCAATAAGGTTAGCCATTGTTAATAATGGTCTTGTTGTTTAAGATGATTTTAAAGTAGCTCAGTATTAGGGCCAATTTTCTAGAAAAAAAATCTATGAAATATGAATGCGTAGGCTAATTAAGCAAAAAGGCAAGTTCCAAGTTCCCCCTACTGAACCTCAGAGGTCAGGAGTAGCCCTCATACTTGAAGACCTATTTTTGATCTCCGGCCCTCAGATGGCAAGGATGAGGACAAGAAAAGTAATTTTGCCTGGGGCCTCACACAGCAGGGCACTTGGTTTTTTAGTTAATAATCTGTCAAGTACTTATTTTGGTTCTTGATTGTTTAGGCAAAAAAAAGAATCTCAACTTGGAAAACTGGGAGATGTACACACAGGCAACTAGGAACTGTGAGGAGAGGGACCATTGAGATGTGGAAGTGGCATGCTTCCATGCGTAGGAAAAGAGGATGCTGGAGATGCTTGTGAAGGAGACCTTGGCTCTGCCTCACTGGGGAATGTTCTGGAACTCACATCCCCAGATAGAGCACCAGAGTGTGCCAATCAGTCAAGAACCATGCAAGCCCAGTGGTACAAAAGCAAAATGGCATGCCTGCATGGAGTATCCAGGCAGATGGGCCCAAGATGGCCCCCGGCTTTCCACAGTGCAGAGTGGCTAGGGACATTGTCATACTTCCTGAAAGCTGCATCCACGTGGACCAGAGAGCCAGCAGGTGCCAGGCAATGTCAGGCAGCTTGAGGAGGATGTAGCAGTGAGCTGCATGGATAGATGACCAAAAACCAGACAGGAAGAAGGCCACCTCTGGGACACGTGCTATCTACCAAGGAATGGATGCTCACCCCCGCTCCATCTACTCCCCCAAGCTACCCGACCTGAAAGAAAAACAGAGAACTTCAAACCAAGACAAATTTCCATCATAACTGGGGAGCCAGGGCCCAAAGAAAAATTAGGTTCAGGTCTAGAAATGAAAAGTTATTTATTACAGGCAGCCAAAGTGAGAATAAAATCAGAAGGTCCCATTGGGAGGCTGAGGCAGGAGAATTGCTTGAGCCCAGGAGACGGAGGTTGCAGTGAGCCAAGATCATGCTGCTGTACTCCAGCCTGACCAGCAGAGTGAGATTGTCTCAAAAAAAATAAATAAATAAGAAGATCCCATGTGAAGGCAGTCGCTAGAGCTCCTGGCTAAGAATGTAGGTGATCTGGAGTCTGGCTGACTCCGGTCTCTGTTCTGTCTCTGGGGAGCCATCTCTGACCAGTTATTTACCTTCTCTCAGACTCTATTTGCTCATCTGTAAAATAGAGATAATATTAATATCTCCTAGTAGGTTGTATGTGTTCAATAAAACATCACATATAAACCCCTAGAGGGCTTGTTTCATGCTAAGCATTTAATCAATGTAGACTAATAGCATCATTAGAAGGGGAAGGAGTTGGGGAGATGTCTTGGGGCAAAGGTGGGTGAGGAGTCTTTAGGGATTTCCTGTTAATCCTTGTGGTGGAGATTTAGGGGAACACTCTCTGATAGCCAGCATAGGGCAGGAACTTCCCTGGCCTGCTGAGGGTGCAGGAGAGTGGGCTTTACCTATGCACCAAGTCAACGGGAGCTAACATAATTTTATGGTCAAGGGTGTGGATTCTGGCGTGGGACTGCCTGAACTTATATTACTTACTAGCTGGGCAAGTGTCCTTAGGTAAATTACATAACCTCCTTATACTTTAGGTTTGTGCACAATGGGAACAATCATTCCTGTTTCACAGTTGTTCTGAGACTTAAACGAATGAACATATGCAAAGAGCTTTTCTAAGCTTTTCTTCCTGGCATGTGGCCACACGCTGTATATATTAGCCATTATTATTCTGATTTTGCTCCCATCCAAGTTTGCACTTCGGCTACTAGAATCCCTCAGGATCTCAAATCTGATTTATCTTCCAACAATAAAACCCGTCCAAACTCCAAGGCCATTTTCCAGCAGGGGAGAGTCATATCAAAATAAGAATGCTAAAGCTACCAATATTCAAATGAAGATAGAGGATGGAGCCCTCCTCCTCCATGCAACCCTGGAATAGCTCTCACTTGTGCTTCAGAGGGAAGCAGAAACATCAACAAGAGGGCCCACGACCCAAAGTTAGGGATTCACAACATCAGGGAACCCTCACTGACATAAGACGTCAATCAATCCAAGAAGGAACAAAAGGGTGTCTGCAGAAGATATTCCATGCTTCTTATATCTTTTGGATATAAACCTCTGTTAATGGAAAAACCAAACTGCAAAATATTTTAAATGGTGTATTCTGAGCCAATATGAGTGACCATGCCAAGGAAGCAGAGTCTTAAGAGGTTTTCGGAATGTGTGTCTGCAGCAGTCTTGTTACAGTTTGGTTTTATACATATAGGTATGTATAGGTTTACGTAGGTTTTATACATTTATACATTTACAAATATTTCCTCCCATTCAATAGATTGTCTCTTCACTCTGTAGATTATTTCCTTTGCTGTGCAGAAACTTTTTAGTCTGATGTAATCCTATTTGTCTATTTTCACTTTCGTTGCTTTGGGGGTCATATATCTAAGAAGTAATTGCTCCGACCAGTCATGGAGCCATTGCCCTGTGTTTTCTTTTAGTAGTTTTATAGTTTCAAGTCTTATATAAAGTCCTTAATCCACTTTGAATTAATTTTTATATGGTGTGAAATAATGGTCTAATTTCATTCTCCCACATTTGGACATTCAGTTTTTCCAATACCATTTATTAAAGAGATCCTCCTCTCCCCATTGTACCTTCTTGGCATCTTTAGTGAAAATTGACTGACCATAGATGTATGGATTTATTCTGGGCTTTCTATCCTGTTCCTTTGGTCTATGCATCTGTTTTTATGCCAGTACTATGCTGTTTTAATTACTCTAGCTTTGTAATATATTTTGAAATTAGGTAGTGTGAGATGCCTCCGGTTTGGCTCTTTTTGCTCAAGATGGCTTTCAGTTAGCTAGGAGAAATAAGTTCAACAGATCTATTGCACAATGGTGTGGCTGTAGTCAATAACAATATATTATATTTTTGAAAATCACTAAGAAAGCAGATTTTGTTTATACCACCAAAAAAATGATATTTGAGGTAATGTACATGTTGATTATTTCAATTTAGTCAGTCTGCAATATATTCATGTTTCAAGATATCAGGTTGTATACCACAAATATGTACAATTTTTATTTATCAGTTTTTTAAAGAAGATATTCTGTGCTCACGTTTCTTCCTTGAACCAAATGTAAGAAAAAGGTAACTTACCTCTTGTATCAGTTACCTATTGTCCCAATAGCGCTGCATAATAAACAACCTCAAAGCCTCAGCGGCAGACAGTAAACATTTGTTTTTGTTCAAGGATCCGAGGTTGACTGCCTGGTTCTGCTCATCCAAGGCTGGGCTCCACAGGGTGCATTCACATGGCTGTGGTCAGCTGCAGGGAGGTCAGGCAGCCATGTGATCCTGGCTGGTCTCTCTCACACGTCTGAGGCCTCATCTGGGATAACGGGGTTGATTCAGCTTTGCCCTGTGGGTCTCATTCTCCTGTGGGTTAGCCCAGACATGTTTCACAGCAAAAGCCAAAAAGTGAGTGGAAATTCCAAAATGCTTTGTCAAGCTTCCGCTCGTCTCATGCCTGCTGTCATACCCTCGGCCAAAGCAAATCACACGCTGAGCCCAAAACTGAGAGATGTGACACAATTCTCCCCCACGCCGCCACCACATGCAATGAAGAGTTAGTGCAAACTTACACTGCAAAGGGTTTAGATTCAGGAGCAAATGAAGAACTGAGGTCCTTTGTCAATCAGTCTATCACATAACCAAGAAAACTTGCTAACCTTTATTTCAGGGAAAGAAAAGAAAAAATTATAGGAGAGATCAAGTCTATTGAAAGGAAAGCCAGAATCACTCGTAAGAAAAGCAACCCTGAGGCTATCAAAGAGCATTTCCCTTTCACGGAACTTTTTGTGTTTAAAGAAACACCAATTCTCACATTCCCCTTTTTATAAAGAACGTCTTAAAATATCATCCAACATTTCTAGTGCCACCTACTTTGAATTAATCCAGACACGTCTTTATGGCGTAGAAGGTGGGACTCGACTCCAGAGGTGGGGCTCAGACCTGGACCAGACTGAGGACTAACTAAAACAGGGCCAGGGGTGAAAGCAGCTTTCAATCAGACCCACCTACCAGTGTGCCGTGTTAATTTAGTGTTGCCATGGCATCACCCAGGAGTTGGCATCCCTGATCACCACCATGGCATTCAGTGATCCCAAAGTTACTCCCCCCCCCCCGCATAAATTGCCCCTTAATCTGCATGCAATTAAAAGTGGATACGATTTGACTGCAGACCTGCCCTGAGCAGCTACTCTCTGCCCACAGGGTGGTCTTGCTCTGCAGGAGCAGTTATGGAGCTTAACACCACCAGAGCTATACCACTGCCTGTTCAATAAAGCTGTTCTCTTCTACCTCTAGATCTTCCTTGAATTCTTTCCTGGAGAAAGCCAAGAATCCCAAGCTAACGGCGCTAAGCTCCACTTTGGGGCTCCCCGGCCCTGCATCATTTAGAGTTCACTTTTTCAGCCATCCTGCTCCGAGGCCTTAATATTTTGGGAAATATATATCTACATGGGAAAAAATAAAAATTAATTTAAAGACATTAATGTTTCTACCCATTTTAAATAGGTTTGACTTGGATGAAAGTTGAAAGCTCTCTCTTTACTGTCCCTTTCCACCAACTCTCAGTTAAGACCCAATGGGTAACTCACAAATGAAATTATTTTTAACATAGTATATGTCGTGGGATGCTTGAGTCCTCACCAACTGTGGCTTGTGGTTGAAATCCTTATGCCTACTCTAGATTCCAAAAAAAAAAAAAAAAAATGAATTGAAGATGAAAAGGGAAACTTGATAATGAAAATTTAGCATCATAGTTCTTTACTCTACCCTGGTATGTTACGCATGCAGAAGCTATCTTGGACACATTCTTCCTTTTCCTCTGTCTTATTTCATAAGAGGAGCTGGCCCACTTTAATAGCCTGTACATTTAAGATCCATAAAAGATAATGTGTAGTGAAGATGGTTGACTCAGATAGGCTCGGCAGATAGACATTTTGATAATCCATTTTTAACTACGTAATAAGAGTTGACACCATACCACTAACACCTTCAGGCTTTGGAGGAGAATTCTGCTCCTTGTCCTCCGTGGTGAATTTCACAGAGCAGGCTGGCTGGATTCCAAGGGACTGACCACTGGGGAGCACCAGGCATAATATTACACTTGCCAAGCCATCGGTTTGACCTCAAGCCTAAATTCCTTGGTAGCTCCCTATAAATTATGGGTTCTGTCATTTTATCTGAAGCAATTATTCACATTCAGTGTGGTTTTGCTTGTGGCCAAGTTAAACAGAGGCATTCATCAGCTGCGTGTATTCAGAGAACCAACTATTTTTTGGTAGGGCTGAAAATGGTCTAGATGAGATTCCATAAATCAGTGCTAACAGCTGCAGTGGTGAGTTCTCTCCTGGCACTTTAGGACACTGGACTAAATCAACAGCATCATACTTTTCTTTTTCACTTAGTTGAAAGCTCTTGATCTAACACCAGCATGAGTGCTCAGGACCCCTCCCTACCTCCTGTTTTGTTTGACCTGGTTTTTTGGGAAGGAAAAGGCAAATGTTACAGTAAAGTTTTCCATATAACTGACTAAAAGATTCTCATTCCTTAAGTCATGGATAATATGTAAGCATACTTTATTAATTTTCTTTTCTAATATTACAAAGTTAACTTGCATACACAATAGCCAGTGAAACAGCTCAAAGATACATGAGAAAATCTCCCTCCACCCACCTCCTTTCTCATCCCTAGCCTCATGCCCCAAAGTAACTAATGTTACAGGCTGGAGTCTAGACATTCACATATTTCCCCAGCTTCATATCCACATACACAGGGAAGAACATGAGAGATGAAGAAATTAGCTAAGTAGGAGCTAGAGACAAAGATTTTATTTTAATTCAAAGATAAATGAAAAACCCAGAGGGTTTTAAAAGAGGAAACAAGGAGAGCATTAAGTTCTGTGTGATGACTGAATCAATGCAGAGGCTACTATCGTTGTCCAGGAGAACGAGGATGGTGGCTGGAACTGAGGTGGTGGCAGTGCTGGTGGATAGCAGTATATGTTTTTGAGGGGTGAGCCTGGACGACATTCGAAGATGGATCAGATGCCATGGGGCAGAAGGTCATTTGTGGCTTACAGATCTGCATCACTAGGAAAGAATCTAGAAGGAATGGGAGGCTTGGAGCAGAGCACGTGATTCAGTTGGGATGTGCTGAGAGTGAGGCCTTACAAGGAAAGAGCTCACATGGGCCACTGGCTCAGAGGAGAGGTGTAGACTGGAGGATTTTGACTAAGGGTTTAGACCAATGGAACATAACAGAGGCCTCAGAAAGAATGCCACACAACTACAACCATCTGATCTTTGACAAACACAATACCCTGGTGTATTGGAAGCTCAGCAAGTACTAAGTAAATTAATAACTTATAATAGGGATCACAGATGAGTCTTTTTGGAAGAAACCTGTCTCCCTTTTGGGCTCTCCAGAGGCCCAGACTTAAGACTCTTCAGTATCATGTGGAGGCTAATCATTTGGCATATCTTCAATACAATATTCATATATATATACATATATATGTGTGTGTGTGTGTGTGTGTGTGTGTGTGTGTATTAAGTTTTAGGCACCCTTTTTTAAAATTTTTATTTTTTATTATACTTTAAGTATACATCTGCCTTTCCCTATTGCTTGTTTTTTGTCAGGTTTGTCAAAGATCAGATGGTTGTAGTTGTGTGGCATTCTTTCTGAGGCCTCTGTTATGTTCCATTGGTCTATATCTCTGTTTTGGTACCAGTACCATGCTGTTTTTATTACAGTAGCCTTGTAATATAGTTTGAAGTCAGGTCGTGTGATGCCTCCAGCTTTGTCTTTTTTGTTGTTTGTTTGTTTTGTTTTATTTTTTTGCTTAGGATTATCTGGGCTATGGGGCTCTTTTTTGGTACCATGTGAAATTTACAGTGTTTTTTTCCAGTGCTGTGAAGAAAGTCATTGGTAGCTTGATGGGGATAGCACTGAATCTGTAAATTACTTTGGGCAGTATGGGCATTTTCACAATATTGAGTCTTTCTAACCATGAGCATGGTATGTTTTTCTATCTCTTTGTGTCCTCTCTTATTTCCTTGAGCAGTGGTTTGCAGTTCTACCTGAAGAGGTCCTTCACATCCTCTGTTAGTTGTATTCCTAGGTATTTTATTCTCTTTGTAGCAGTTGTGAATGGGAGTTCACTCATGATTTGGCTCTGTCTATTATTGGTATATAGGAATGCTTGTGATTATCTGTCTCTTAGTCACTTGCTTGGAGGAGAGGTTCAAAGCTGCCTAAGATTTTGGGAGGGAGAGAAAGAAAGACAGGAGGATGCTGAAAAAGAGAACAATGGCCTCTCATCCTCAGTAAGATCTGAACAATTCAGCTCTGGCCCAATTTGCAAGCTCCACTCTGTAGGAAAAATAAGAACAAAGGTTTTAAGGCAAAATTGCTTGGACTGAAATCCTGGTTCTACCATGTACTGTGTGCAAACACAGGCACATTATATAACTGCTGGAACATGGGGCTTGTATTGGGGCAATCTCATAGGCTCAGTCCTCAAGGCTCAGTCTGAGGATTAAGTGAAATGACACAATTAAAACATTTAGCAGAGTGCCTGGCCCAAGGTAAGGATCTTCAAACAGGCTGCTTATTTCATTCACCATCCCTTCTTTCCAGCTACACAAAACACTGCCCCTGAAAGGAATTCCAGACAAGGAAACTCCGTGGCATTATAATTCCTGCGATGTCTGAGAAGTGCAAGGAAGTTTCTCCTCCAGGCATCCTTCCCATTAGCCCTCTCCGTCTGTCTCTGGCTTCCCATTACCTCCTGCCCTGGCCCCATGTGCCATATGTTATGGCTTTCCAAGTTGGAGTCCAACTACTTTCACTTGATAATTCTGTCTGGGGGCAGGATTCATTTCTTGTCTATCTTTGCATTGTTTCACTGCCCTCAGCACCGTGCCTTATTCACAGTAAGGGTGCAATAAACATTTATTGCAATTAACTCAATCGTATTTTCCATTATTGGGCCTTGAGAGAAAGAGACAGAGACCACTAGGGTTAACTTCTGTCCCACACCTTAGCACGGTTGTTGGTGCTAATATGTTTGTTTTGTCTTTTGAAAAATAATCTTGGAGTTTCTTATTATTGAGGTCATTTCTACACATCATAGAAAAACTGGAAATGTGAAAAGAAGAAGAATATATCAAAAATAATAACTAACCATACTTTGACTAGAGATGATCACGGGTAACATTTTGGGACTCTGTATATCTATAATATACACATCTATATAAGTTCTGTGTATCTTTATCTATATCAATTGGGATAAAATTATGTATATACATAAATTGTGTCTAGATAAAATATAGCTATATACATTGGGATCAATTTATTACAATTCAGTGTAAATTAAATACACAGTTTTTGGCCAGGCACGGTGGCTCATGCCTGTAATCCTAACAATTTGGGAGGCCAAGGGAGGCAGATCACTTGAGGTCAGGAGTTCAAGACCAGCCTGGCCAACATGGTAAAACACCATCTGTACTAAAAATACAAAAATTAGCTGGGTGTGGTGGTGCATGCCTGTAACCTCAGCTACTCGGGAGACTGAGGCAGAAGAATCGCTTGAATCCAGGAAGCAGAGGTTGCAGTGAGCCAAGATTGCACCACTGCACTCCAGCCTGGGTGACACAGTAAGATTCTGTCTTTAAAAATAATAATAATAATAATAATAATAATAATAATAATAAATGCACTGTTTGAAGTCACTTTTCAATCAACATTATTTAAGGAGAATTTTCCCTTAAATATTATTCAGAATAGAATTTTAATGTTCATTTCTCCCATGAATAAATATTTTTGTGTATAAATCTTTGCCTACATATCTGACTGTTTCTCTAGAACAGAGTCGCTGGAAATGGCATTTCTTTGTCAAAGGGTGTGACCTCATTTTAAATCCTGGGTACCCATTCTCAGATGTTTTAGAGAATGAGCGTCCCATTTTAAGCCACCAACAGCCTGAAGAGGAAGGCCCGTCCACCCCTACCCTCTCAGCATTTACCGACTTTTCATGCTGGGCAGTTTGGCATAAATAGCAGTGACTTGCCTTGTTAATTTTTTTGATTACTAGTCAAGTTGGCCTCTGTGATTTGTCTCCACCTTCTACCCTTTTGTTCTACAAATGGGTGAAGGTCCTTCTTTTTGATCTTTGAGGCCCTTTTATATAAGGAAAAAAATTACCCTTTATCTGCATTAGTTGGAATTTTGTTTTCTGTGAAGTTTGCCTTTTGAGCGTCTTTGCGTTTTTGAGAGACACGGTTGAGTTTTTGTACCACCCACTCCATTTCATTTCTTATGATCTGAATCGTGTGTATATTTAGAAAGTCTCCGTATAGCCTGAGATTAATGAACTACTCACCTATATTTGGTTGTTTTTTAATGATTATATTTTTGTGTCTAATCCTATTTCTATGTGAATTTTAGTATGAGATTTTTTGTATTATAAAAAAAGGTAGAAAAATACAAAGAGGAAAATAAAATTCACCTGCCGTCATGCTCCCATGTAATCAGTTTCAACATTTTTGAAATATTATTCTAATCCTCTTGGCTTTTCCCATCTGTTCATTTTTCCAAATAAATTTTAGAATCACTTGGTCACATTTCAAAAGAAAAATAAATTCAAAAGAATATTGAATGAGAAAATATTAAGTGTATAAACTAATTAGAGAAGAATTGTCAGTCACAAACTTTAGATTTCTTCTACAGTAATGTTTTTACATTTTTCCATATTTTCTTTTGTGTCTCAAAAGATTTTTCCAGTTTTCATCCCATGGATCCTACTCATTGCTTGTCATGTTTATTCCTAGGTGTCTTGGGTTGGCTATTGAAATTAGGACAGTGTTTTCAGGCTGGGCACGGTGGCTCACACCTGTAATCCCAGCACTTTTGGAGGCCAAGGCAGACAGATCACGAGGTCAGGAGATTGAGACCATCCTGGCTAACACGGGGAAACGCCGTCTCTACTAAAACTACAAAAAGTTAGCCAGGCGTGGTGGCTCACACCTGTAATCCCAAGGCAGACAGATCACAAGGTCAGGAGATCGAGATCACCCTGGCTAACATGGTGAAACCCCATCTCTACTAAAACTACAAAAAATTAGCCAGGCGTGGTGGCTCACACCTGTAATCCCAAGGCAGACAGATCACGAGGTCAGGAGATCGAGATCATCCTGGCTAACACGATGAAGCCCCCTCTCTACTAAAACTACAAAAAAATTAGCCAGGCGTGGTGGCACGCACCTGTAGTCCCAGCTACTCAGGAGGCTGAGGCAGGAGAATTGCTTGAGCCTGGGAGGTGGAGTTTACAGTGAGCCAAGATTGCACCACAACACTCCAGCCTGGGCAACAGAGTGAGACTCCATCTCAAAAAAACAAAAACAACAACAAAATGGTTTTTTTTCCCTTTTCATCTTCTAACTGGTTAATGCTGTTATAAGCAAAACCACTGCCTTTTCTCTATTTGATAGTTAATCCAACTACTTTATTAAACCTCATGAACTCTAAGAGATTTACAGGTTACTCTTTTGATATTAGCAGGGACACCTGGATTTCTACTGATTTTAATGAGAGCACCTTCTGTATTCCCCATTACGTATAATGGTACTTGCTGGTTTTGGCTCAATGTTATTTATCATGCTGATTAAGTGGACTTGCATTCCTAGGTTTCAAAGAGGTTTTCTTTCCTTTTTAATTAGGAGTGCGTGTTGCATGTTATCTAATACATTGTCAGAGCATGGCTATTTATAAGTTCTGTGTGATTATACCATTTATCTATATAAATGTCCCCTTTGTTCTGTTTAATAATGCTTTTCCCCCTTCTGCATTCCACTTTGAATTTGAATTCTACTTTGTCTGAAATAGATCCTGCCACCCCTGCTTTTAAAAAGAAAAAATATTTTTGCTCATATTATTTAAGTTTTTAGCCTGCCCCTCCATTTTTAATCTTTTCGTACCATTGATTTTCAGTGTCTTATGCAGTTAGACATTTAACAAATATCAGCCTCATGCTTACTTTGTGCCCGACACTGGATTAAACAAAGATGGAAAAAGAGGATACAACGTGCTGGAAGGTGTACATTAAAACTCAGCCTGAATTGGGCACTGCTGTGAGCAGGTCTGGGGGCAGCAGCAGATCCTACAAGGGCCTGACCCAGCGGGGGTCCCAGACAGGCTGTCCAGAGGTGACAAGAGGTTTGTCACTCAGACTTGTTCAAGAAGAGTCAATCAGCTGGGCCTTGGAGAGAACGGGAGTTTGAGTGCTTCTGGGTGCAGATGGCTTCAGAGCCCCCTGGAATTTGGGGACCCCACCCTTGGTCACCACCATGAATTCAGGAACCTTGCTTCTCTTCACACTGTCTTTTTCTCTGCCTCCTAGTGGCTTCTGCTTCACTCATCCACTCATTCTGTCAATGAATGATTCTTCAGCACGTGCTCTGTATAGGGTGCCATTGTAGGTGCTGGGAAATCAATGGGAAGAAGATGGAAAACGAGACTTCCCTTATGAAGCTTCTATTCCACAGAGGCGGGCAGACATGGCCAGAACAAACACAAGGCCATTTCCAGTGGTGGAAGCGTCAGGACTGCTGCCCTTTCTGATGGCTTCTCTTTATACTTAGAAAATTCAGGTTCTCACAGTCCCTAGGCCCTGCATAACCACACACGCACACACAACAAACCACACACACACCACACCACACACATACCACACACACTACATATACACCACATGCTACACACTCCACACCACACACATACCACACACACCACACACGCACAGCACATACCCAGCACACACTACACCACCACACATACACAGTACACGTACCACATGCTACACACACCACACATACACAGCACACACAGCACACATACATATACCACACACCACACATACACAGGACACAGACACACTACACATACCATATACACACCACACCACATATACACAGCACACATACACACACCACACACACACACCACATACCACACATATACCACACACACAACTCACACACCACACATACACAGCACACACATCACACATACACCACACATATACCACACATACCATATACACACACACCACACACGACACGTACACCACACACCACACATATACCACACATACCATACACACTACACACATCACACACACCACACACACTACACATATCACACACAGCACACATACACTGCATACACCACAGACACCACACACATATGCTGCACACACCACACATATGCCACACACAACATACCACACATACACCACACCCACCACAAATACAATACACCCGCCAGACACACCTCACATATGCCACACACACCACATAACATACTGCACAAACCATATACACACCACACACTACACATTCACAGCACAAACATTACACATACACCATATGCCACACACCACAGACACACTATATACATGCTATGAGCCACAAATAGACACCACACACACACCACATACACACCACACATGCATCACACACCATACACACCACACATACACTACATACGTGACACACATCACACATGTGCATACACATCACACATATGCAACCACATCATACGTCTGCCTCCCACAAATCACACACATACACACACCATACCCATGTGTGAGCACCCGCAGCACACACGCATGCAACCACTACCTCTGCCATCCCCCGCCACTTGCTGGCTGCAGCCTCCTGACCTGGACATTCCTTAATCAGGCCCTGGCCCTCTTCCTTCTCAGCGCCTTTGCCCTGGCTGTTGTTCCCCCTGCCTGGACATTCTTTCCTAGACATCTCTCAGGCCTGTTGGAATGTCACTTCGCCCACGCAGCCTTCCCGGACCACCTCTCTAGGAAGGCGCACCCCTCCCTCCCACGTGATCCCTCAGCCCTCTGCCTTGCTTTGTTCTACCTCAGGGCTCTCAGGACTGCCTGCCCCTGCGGTACACTCATCTGGCTGTTTGCCTCTTGTCTTCTCAATCAGACTTGCTCTGAAATCCTCAGCATGGAGCCCAAGCACCGCACAAAGTAGACACTCCATGAGTATTTGTGGAAAGAACAGAAGAGGAAAGCAACCCGTGTTGTGGGTGGTGATGGTTCAACAGAATGACTTGGTCAGTGAGGGTCCCGGAGAGAAGGAGAAGGGAGAAAGAGCTGAGCTGCTTGGGACCCACCCGTTCATCCCGGACTCACCACTCCGTAGCTCATTCCACCTCCCTGGGGAGGAATGTAGGGTGGGAAAGAAAAGTTTTTGGTCTTTATCATTGTAATTCGAGTTTGTTTAGAAAGGGTACCCTTTTCATTAATTTTGCCTGAAACATGATAGAATATGTCTTTCTGCCCCTAAGTCTTCTCCAATTCCATGATGATGTCTTATTTCTTGTATTCTTATATCTGATTTCATTACAGATTTCCTTGTTCTGCATTCTGGGAGAGCTTCTCAAATTCATATTCGGGTCATTGGTCAGAAATCAGTCATTGATCTGCAATGTTGATTCTGTTCCTTTTGGCCCCAAAAATGAATTTTAATTCTGCCACTGCAGCGTTAGTTTCCTTTCTATGCTTCTTTGTCTCCTCAGTGCCATCTCCAGGTCGGGACTGTGTCTCAAGACAGTTCTCTTTCAACCTCAATCTCTCCTCTCCTAGGACATCCTATTCTTTTTCTCCTCCGGCCATGTCTTCTGGCTTTGTCTTCTAAACTTTTCTTCTGGTTCCTAGAGTAAATCATTTTCAGAAGCATGTATTTCCTCTGAATATTTTATGGATGTTTCATTCATTTATTCAGTGATGCAATTTATTGACTGCCTACCCAGGGCTGAGCACTGGATTCATCTCAGGTGCAGTCAAGGCCAGCAAGTCCCTGTTCCCACAGATGGTAGAATCAAATGAGAAAACTAAGCAATTATACAAGCAAATTTAATTAAGTGTGACAAGTGCTATAAATAAGATGTGTGCAGAGTTATAGCACAGTGTATAGTGTGTCCACACAACCATGGATAGGCAGAGAGGGAGAAGGTGCATGGAGGTTGCTACCTGCTCTTATTCTGAGCTATTGTTTTTTCTTAATACTCATGTTATTGAATTTGGGTCCCTCCGCTCCCAACTCTGGTCCCTGTCAATGAACCGTAATTGATACAGGCTTCTTGCGTGATGACAGCTGAGATGTTGAGTTCCTCATGTAAGTTCTTCTCACTGTCTATTTGGGGGTCATACTAATCTCCTTTCAGATCAATAGGCAGGTGACAGGTTGAGGCACACAGCATCTGGTCCAATCTCTGGTGTGTCAAGGCAGGTCCTCTCATGCCTAACTGCCAACATTAGGTACAATCATCTATCCCCACTGCCTTCCTTCTGACATCCTGAACCAGTCCGCATTTCCATGCAAAATCAAAATCTCCAGCAGGCATTGTTTTGCGAACCCTTCAGGAGTAAATATGTCCAGAGTGGACAATTTCTTCCAAAATGTGACCCTTTCCAGTACAAATTGGAATGCATTTGGTGCCGTGTGTATGGGAAACTACAGAAGGCAAGTTGCATTTTTAATGCTCTCTGGTCATTGGGAGAGAGACCCTGGGTGATGGGGGGAGGTAGATCATTCTAGAAACTTCCCCCACAGCTGACCCACTAGACTGATTCTAAAGAAAGGAAAACAAAAATTCATTTCTCAAAGGGAAGAAGAAGAAATGAAACTCGGGCTAGTGGAGAAGGAGAACACAGCAAGGTTTCAAGTAGTTCAGATACGTGTTTAAACTTGGAAGGAACTACGAGTCTCCCAGAACGGTATGCATCATTCATTCCCAGGCAGTCAGGTTAACAGTGAGGTGCTAGAGAGATGGCCTCTTGAATTATTCCTTTAATGGAGTTCCCGGGTTAAAGTAGATTTCATTTAAGGTCAATCAATAGATAATTTTACCCAGGCTTGGTGATTAAAAGAAAACCATAAAGAAGTGCTGTGACAGTAATCACTTTGGCTCAATCAGACCCTCCTTTAAACCTGAAGAGCACCGGATGAAGGCCACGGCATGGATTACGGCAGGGGCTCCTGGCTCTCCTTTCCATCAAGTCCCTCAACCTGAGTGAGGTTTAACTACCTCTGCCCCTGTAGCCAGATGGCTCACTCCACACCCCCAGGCAAAAAGAAGAAATTCATGTTCCTTTCTTCTCTGGTAGACAAGGCACATTGGAATAATTTAAATTAACAGTGTAGATCTAGCTTATTTCTTGAATTCCCAATGATCGGTCACAGTGAATTAGCATGAATCAGAATTTTAGTTTGACAGAAGTGATTATATGAGGCTCCCTGTGAGTCTCTGGGTCTCTCCCACTCTCTCTCTTTATTAGTAGTAGCCTCGGGAAATCAAGAGGAAATGAGATACCCAGGAACGTGCATCTCGGGGATCCACCATTGACTTGGTTAGGAAATTAGGGGTAGAGGAGGGTTTCTAGAAAATGAAATTGCCTTCAGGTCTTGCCAATTGATTCAAGAGCTTGCAAAATGCATCAAGGAATTATAACATTGGAAGGAAAGAGGGCTTTCATTTCTCCATCATTTATCTTTAGGGAGTCAGTGGAACCAACATTCTTTCTTTGAATAGTAGGTCCTTAAGAGTGAAATATTGTATCTTTCTTTCCCTTTTTGTTTCTTTCTTAATAGTCCAGGACTTTTTCTAAAAGTATGTTTTACCTGATCTAGCATTTTGAGTTTATTAGACAGGATTTTCTAAGGCTTGCTATTTATTTTCACAGTCTCACTTTTAACCAATTCAAGAGAAGGAAGAAGAAAGATCCTTGTTGCCATGTGGTTATTTCTAATAAATTAGGCTTTAAAGGGGCTGCTGGTTTCCAGTTCACAAACACAATCAAACTCTGCTGTAGTTTCCATATTTATAAAAAATCCCTGCTGTGAATCTAACAAGGAAAAAGCCTCTGAATCTCATCTTTCTGCTTATTGAGAATCAAAATAGAAACAAGGAATGTCTGAAATAATACAGAAATGGCACTGAGGAATGTGAAAATTCTAGGGGGGAGGGGAATAAATTACTTGTTGTTGAGGGGTGCTGGTGCATGTGAATACATTCTTCAGATTGATATTCATAGACCCGTTAGCCACGATGTTGGAAGCTAGAGATTTGATTTCATCCTTGATATGAGTATTTTCTTAAAGGCCAGAGGAAAAAAGGTGTTTCCTCTGGAGATAAGAATAGCTTCTTGAAAGACTTTAATTATTATTGCTCATGAAAAGGTTCGTGATCACTTTTGAATACATTATTATAATGATAGATGAGGAAAAGTGACAAAGAAAATAGAAGCCTAATTTTCAATTCCCTTGAAATTCTCAGCTCTAAGCAGCTTGGCAGCAACTCTAAGAATACTACTGGGCTCTCTCAGTCACAATGAAGCATCTTTTCTGAGTTGAGACATAGGTGAAAACGTGTGCGTGCCTACATGCAAAGCATGATACTCACATGCATGTTCGTGACCATGGAGCATCAGCATTTGAAAGGCTTACCAAAAGAAACAAAAAGAAAAGAAGCTGGAATTCAAACCCAGAAACTAGGGAGAAGCTGCAGAATTACCGAGGTGTGACTCTACAGAGATACCCGCTCCCTTTCCATGCATTTTTTTCTCAGAACTTGACAACTGAGAAATACATCTTTATCATTCTTTTTGCCTAAAGTAGTATACATACTTGAATGCAACATTGTGTTTATTTTCCAACTCTGCCAAGATTCAATCTACTGATAGTGAATATCCACCAAAAGAATGCTAGACTACTACAAAGCATGCACAAAAGAGGTACAGAAAACCCATAAGCCTTATTCTCTCTCCGACTCTGATAGCAATAAAACACCAACTTCACCCTTTTCACTCTGGGATTCTGACTAATAAGCAGAGACAGAGGAGAATGTGAAATTGAATCTCAATTATAAGAGATATAAGAAAATGGATGCTTTTGTTGCAGTTATAGAATTTGGTCCTTTATATGCTTTACTTAATTCTGTTACAAAAAAAAAAAAATCTTTTTTGTTTAATTAAATTCATCTGCAAGAGCCTAAAGAGGCTTGAATCATGGCAAACTGTAATAAATCATTTTAAAAGGGAAAACATTTCACAAAAGTACAGCAGAGTCATTTCCCTGTCTTAGAACTTAAGTTTCCACTACTTTCAAGAGATTTTCAACTTCAGGATGAATAGTCACCAGAAGAATAATTTACTTGAGTTTGAAGTTGTCCACGTGAGTGAGTATGGAATTTGAAACAGAGTAAAATAATAGGAAATTTACTACTGCTTGTCAAAGACTGCTTACCCCATTCAGCCTGTGAAGAAGATATAGTACTTGGAGAACCAGATTGTCCAGAGAATTGAGGATCTGGAAGACTTACATGGTTAGGGCTTGGCTTCCAATATGGCAACCCGATCAACATATTGACTATTGCTTGGTCCTTTGGGAACCATTGAACAGCTGATCCAATTTGTGATGCCAAAAAAAAAAAAAAAAGTCTTGTAGAAGAAAAGGCAGAGTGACCAAAACCCATCATTAGAAAGAAGTCATGTTAATTCCTTGCCCATGGTCTCATAACATATTTTAATGACATCCTATACCTTCTGGTTAAAACCCAAACTTTGCAGCCTGGCACCCATTTCTATCCGGTTTCCCTTGCCTGTACTTACAAGCTGCTTCTCCTTCACCTCATTCGTATTCAATGTCTGGGACTCAGTTCAAGGCTCTTACTTTGGAAACCTTCCCTGACTTCCTTCACTGATCCCCTCTCCAGTTTTCTTCTTTCTCATTACCATAGCACTTTGAGTTTACACAGCACAAAAGCCAGGACTCATCAACGTTCTTTTATGCCCCTACTCCATCATGAGCTCCTAGCTCAGAGGACTGGCTCTTCTGTCTCTCGTTGGTTGTGCTGTGCTGGATCATGTCCACTCATCACTGCAGACCCCTTCTCCAGCCTTCTCCTGCCTGCTCTGTGCCCTAGGCCGAAGCCACAGGCAGGCAGTGTTCTCTGGCTTCTAGTTGGGAAGGTGCCAATGAAAAATGGAGAGTGGGCCAGGCACAATGAATGGCTCATGCCTATAATCTCGGCACTTTGGGAGGCCATGGCAGGTGGATCACTTGAGGTCAGGAGTTCAAGACCAGCCTGGCCAACATGGTGAAACCCCATCTCTACTAAAATTACAAAAATTAGCCAGGTGTGGTGGTGGGCCCCTATCATCCTAGCTACTTGGTGGGCTCAGACAGGAGAATCTCTTGAGCATGGGAGGCAGAGGTTGCATGAATCAAGATCAGGCCACTGCACTCCAGCCTGAGCAACAGAGCAAGACTCTGTCTTAAAATAGAAAAAAAAAAAAAAGAGAGAGAGAGAGAGAGAAAAGGAGAGTAGAGGGTGGGAAAAGATAGGAGTCTGGATACATTCTCCTGGGTCCCTCCCTCCAAGCCATAGGTTGGCCAAGGCAGCAAGGCCCTGTCTAAGTAGCCTCTTGGCTACAGCGACAACTCCCCAGGTTCTAGAACCTCTTCCTCCTCCTTCCTGTTCAGGCCTGGGGACCTGGGGACAGTAACAGCTTCCCAATCTTACCTGTCCTGAGTGCTTTGTCATCCTTTATTGATTTTCTTAACCCTGCTGCAGCACAGTAAACAGTTCTCTCATTAAACTCTCCGCAATTAACCTTATTGATGATACCATTGCTTTTCCGCCAAGATCCTAACCAATGCATTGCCAAGCAGAGTCCCCAGCCAATCTAGGAATCTGTAAATATTTGGCGAATGTATTTTATAAAACTCAGATCATGCCAAAGTGGACATCAGGTGACTGGAGTTCTGATGCCAGCTCAAGCCCAAGCAAGTTGTGTGAGTTCAGGCAATGCCACAAGCCCCCACTTCTCAGCCTTTCCCAAATACAAAAGGCAGCTTAGATGCAGAGAACCCTTCTACAGTTCCCATCATTAAGTGCACCTCTCTTGCACATCTTGCTTTTGGGTGCTCACTTCTCTCCTTTACCCAAGACTTAGGTTGGGAGAAGGCTGCCTTGAGGCTCTGCCACAGGATCGATTCCTCCAAAGCCAGAAGATATTGATCCTATGACAATTGCTGTCCTGCCTTTCTTTCTGGGAAGAGCTGGCTGTGGGTGCAGGGATTGTGCAAAAGGGCAGTATTTCTGAATAACAATGGAGTAGTGTCTCATTATTGATTGTTCTGCAGTCTAACTGGGTTAGATCTGGTGCACATTTCAACCCCTCCCAAGCAAACCAAAGCCTTTAAAGAGAGAGAGGCAGAGGCAGGTGTAGACAGAATGGGGTTATTTTATTTCATCTTTTGTCTTTTTTTTTTTTTTTTTGAGACAGAGTCTCGCTCTGTTGCCAGGCGCCAGGCTGGAGTGCAGTGGCGCGATCTCAGCTCACTGCAACCTCTGCCTCCTGGGTTCAAGCAATTCTTCTGCCTCAGCCTCCCAAGCAGCTGGGACTACAGGCACGTGCCACCACACCCAGCTAATTTTTGTATTTTTTAGAAGAGATGGAGTTTCATCATGTTGGCCAGGATGGTCTCAATATCTTGACCTCGTGATCCGCCCACCTCGGCCTCCCAAAATGCTGGGATTACAGGGGTGAGCCACCGTGCCCGGCCTCATCTTCCTCTTTATGAAGATGCTGAGCTCCTGACCAATTACATTTTTATTTCTTTTTGAATGCTAAAAATGACTCAGGGCCACAGTCCTGGCAATGACCCTGGCTTGGCCCTAGTGGCTTGGGCCTCAGACAGTCATACTTCAGGGTCTGTCCTTGCCAGCCTGTCCTGAAGCTCTCACTGAGCTTAGCGAGGTGCTCATGTCTCCTGGGAATGTTCTGCACCTGGCTGAGCTCTGCATCTGGCTAACTTCTCCAGTAGGCACAGTAGCAGAGGCCTACCATACTGTTCAAGGCATATGATGTTTCATTAATCAAAAATGTTTTCGTTTCTTTTAAACTTAGAAAAAAGTGAATATAATAAGTGAATTCATATCATGATGAATTCAATTGCGTTATATGTCTTTATGTCAATGTGTTGATAAAATATAATTTTTAATATTTTCTATGAAGAAGAAGGTTACAAAGGCAAAAACACCCAGGGCCCCTAAGTCATGATGCTACCCTGCCCTGCAGAATGCCAGCAATGAAGTATTCCTTGGGCAAATAAAACTTGGGAACTCAAGGGCCACACCTCCCCTGGGAGAGTCATATCCCACACTAGCATGTAAAAGGTCCACAGTCCTGCTACAGTGGGAAAAGCTGTTTCACTTCTTTTAAGCCAACTATTCCCAAATGTATTTGCACACAGAACACTTGCAGAAACACTGACCTAACCTCTTTAGTTCTCTTTTCAGCTTAGATAACTTCTCAAATCTTAAATAGTACAACCTTGTATTTATTTTTAAATGTCCCCCGGGAAATTTATAGTTATAAATGCCTATTTTTAAAAAAGAAGCAAGATATCAAATGAATAACCTAGACTTTACTAAACTCCAAGTAAGCAGAAGGAAGGAAATAATAAAGACTAGAACAGAAATAAATGAAAGCTAGAATAGAAAGACGATAGAGAAAATTAAAGAAACCAAAGGTTGGTTCTTTCAAAAGATCAACAAGATTGATAAACCTTTACCCCCACAAAGAAAAATGAAGACTCATATGACTTAAACCAGGAATGAAAGAGTGGACATTACTATCCATCTTATAAAATAAAATAAAATATAAATAAAACAGATTATGAGGAAATACTATGCACATAGTATGTCAACATGTGATATAGCCTAGATGAAATGGGAAAATTCCTGGAAGACACAAACTACAAAAACTGACTCAAGAAGAAATTGAAAATCTAAACAGACTTATAACAAGTAGAGGAATGAATTTCTAATTAAAAAAAAAAATGTCCCACAAAGAAAAGCCCAGGCCTGAATGGCTTCACTGGTGAATTCTACTAAATGTTTAAAGAAGAATAAATACCAATTTTTCACAGACCTTTTCATAACCTACAAAGAGCATCTGAAAAAAAAAACCCACAGTTAAAATTATACTTAATGGTGATAGAATGAATGTTTTCCCTCCAAGATCAGAAATAAGACAAAAATGTTAATTCTCACTACTTCTATTTAACATTGTACTAGAGGTTCTAGCCAGTGCAATTAAGCAAGAGAAAAAAATAACTAAAAAGTATCCAAGTTAGAAAAGTAGATCTATTTGCAGATGCCATGACCTGTTATATAGGAAATCCTAAGGAATGACTCACACACATACTCAAAATCATCAGAATTATCAAATAAGTTTAATAAAGTTGTAAGATATGAGATCAATCTTGTATCTTACATCAAGATGTAAGATGTAAGATACAAAATCAATTCTATTTTTATCCATTAGCAATGAACTATCCGGAAATAAAAATTTAAAAACAATTCCTTTTAGATTAGAATCAAAACGAACAAATTACTCTGGTATGAAGTCAACCACAGAAGTGCAAGAATTCTACACTAAGAACGACAAAACATGTTGAAAGAAATTAAGGAAGACTGGGCCAGGCGCGGTGGCTCAAGTCTGTAATCCCAGCACTTTGGGAGGCCGAGACAGGTGGATCATGAGGTCAAGACATCAAGACCATCCTGGTCAACATGGTGAAACCCCGTCTCTACTAAAAATACAAAAAATTAGCTGGGCACAGTGGTGTGTGCCTGTAATCCCAGCTACGCAGGAGGCTGAGGCAGGAGAATTGCCTGAACCCAGGAGGCAGAGGTTGTGGTGAGCCGAGATTGCGCCGTTGCACTCCAGCCTGGGTAATGAGTGAAACTCCGTCTCAAAAAAAAAAAACAAGAAAGAAAAATTAAGGAAGACTGAAATAGATGAAAATATTCTCCCAAGATCATGAATCGAAAGAGTTAATATTGATAAATGGCCATAGTGATCTACAGATTCAACCCAGTCCCTAACCAAATCCCAGCTGTAATCAATCTAAGCAATGGAAGAGTATTCAGCCATTAAAAGGAAGGACTGACCCATGGTACAACATGGGTGCACCTTGAAAACATTCTGCTAAGTGAAAGAGTCTAGTCATATTGCATTATTTCATTTATATGAAATATCCAGAATAGACAAATCAATAGAAACAGCAGATCAGGTGTTCCTGGCACCAAGGAAGGGGAGAATAAAGAGAGACTAGTAATTATTACAGATTTTGAGAGACAGGTAATGAAGAAGCTTTGAAATTAGTTAGTGGTGATGGTTGCATTACTCTTTGGACATACTAAAAGCCACTGAACTGTAGGCTTTAAAAAGGGTAAATTTTATGATATGTGAATTATGTCTTAATAAAGCTGTCATTTTTTTAATGTCCCCTGAGGGTCACTACTGGGAATGTTCCTCATGGGTCTGTTCCATTATTCAGTGAAATCTGTGTTTGTCCTCTCCAAACCCTTCTGGACTTTCCTCTGCTAACTCTGTGTCTTTCCAGACTGAAGAGTCTTGATTTCTCCATTCATTTATTCACTGCTTCATTCATTCACCACATATCAACTGAATTGTGCTTTGTGCTAGACCTGAAGGCAATATTTTTGAAGAAGACAGACCTGGTCTTTGCCCTCAGACAAGTTTACAATCCAGCATATATGCACTTAGAATTAAATTCTGAATTTCTGGGGATTTTTAAGGTCATCTCTTGCAGGGTAAGGACAGGATTAGGGAGTAGAGAAACCATGAGCTCTCTCATTTAGATTCCTCTGTTCAGGTCTCCAGGAAGCCCTACTCCTAGGGGCCTATCAAAATGTTACTGTCTGGCAAATGCTCAGTTAAAAGGTTTACCTTTTATGCTTCCTATATTTTAGTTGAGGACTAAACTAAACTAAACCTCCAACGTATGTTGGGCTCTTGGTGAGTCCTGAGCTCTGTGTGATGACTACAGCATCCTGCAAGGTGGGTCAGAGCAACAGAAAGAGTAAAATGTCAACATTGACAGGCACTCACTATGTGCCTGGTACCATGCAGAGCTTTTACAAGCATCATCTCATTCCATCCTCCCACTAACTTTATGATCCCTGTGTTATGAACACCCTTCAGAGAGAGTTGCTCAATGACACAGTTAATAAGTCGACAGCCAGAATTTTCACTTCAGCTTCCCCTGGCTCTAAAACCCATGATCATTCTTCTCTCCTGTGCTTCTTCTTGGGTCCGCCTTCGGCATACCTAAATGCCTTTCAGACCCAAATGGATGAACCCCGTAAGGCAGGCTCTGGAGTCCTGGGGCAGGTAGGCAGAACACGGGTGGTTCCCATTTCTAGCTCCTACACCCACCAGCTGAGGACTTTTGCCTCCAATTCCTCCTCTAGGAGATGTATCAATAGCAATGCCAATCTCAGAGAGGTGTTATTAAGATTCAATGAACTGATATGTGTAGAGTGCTTAGAGCATATCCTGGCTATACTAGATGATCAATAAATATTCATTATGATTCCACATCAAAACACACAGACTTAACAGCAGTTACCATGAATCCTCCATCTGACTGACTTACCAGTTGCCAGCCACCATGCTGGACATGCACCATCTCCCAAGTCTAACCCTCCTAACCCCTCTGCAAGCAAAAAAGAGTTATTATTCCCATTTTACAGATGAGAAATCCAAGTCTAAAACTGCAAAGGCTAAGATGCAAGCCAGATTTGAGGAACCTATGCCAATACCCTCCTCCTCTTAGGGCCAGGAGCCCGTTGCATTCCTCAGGACTTAGAATCACTTCCTTCTCCCGAAAACTTCCCACCCCGTGGTCTACTCACATCATGGTATCTATACCTGGAAATAGCAGCAAGCTGTATGTAATCTGGGCCAGCACAAAGATGAGCCAAGAGAGGCACATAGGACACAACCTTTAAGGAAGCCCTCACTCTCAAGGATGCACAGGGGCAGGGCTGGCCTCTGAGTTTTCACACATCCTTAAATGTCATGACCTAGTCACTTTGACTGGCTCACTCTAATCCAGACCCTGAAGGTATCTCCAATCAAGAAGTCCCCAGAGTTGGCCAGGTGCAGTGGCTCATGCCTACAATCCCAATGCTTTGGGAGACCAAGGTGGGAAAATCATGAGGTTAGGAGTTCAAGACCAGCCTGGCCAACATGGTGAAATCCCCATCTCTCTTAAAAATACAAAAATTTAGCTGGGCATAGTGGCGGGCACTAGTAATCCCAACTACTCAGGAGGCTGAGGCAGGAGAATCGCTTGAACCCAGGAGGTGGAGGTTGCAGTGAGCCGAGATGGCACCACTGCACTCCAGCCCAGGTGACAGAGTGAGACTCCATCTCAAAAAAAAAAAAAAAAAAAGAAAGAAGTCCTCAGAGCTTGTCATCATGAGGAAAAAGTATCATAGTTTGTGTTTGTAGCTGACAATTATTTTATCTCTGAATAACAAGATGGAAACAGACTTGGGGGTAGCATGGAAGGAAGACTCGGTGTGGAGTCTGGTATAATCTGGAGGATGGCACTGGCCACATTTACCATCAATTTAAAGCTGGGAGAGAGAGAGAAGTTTGAAGAAAGCCAATGACCTTGAGTTAAAATGCTACAGGGTGTTAGGAAAGATACGGGAATTCATGGAAACCAGTGAAAACCAGCATAATGAGGATTAATGAAATGCCAAGCATTTTCACTTGTGGAGAAAGAAGCCACTGAGTAAGCACTTCCAACAAGCGAGTTCTCGTTGGCAAACTGAATTGCAGAAAGGCAGCCAGGAGAAGATGCAGCACGGAGTGGAAGCAGCTGATATGATGGGATCTGCTGCTCAGGGGAAGATGAGCTGTCTGGGAGGAAGAGTTATTTGTAGGAAGAGAAGCTAATCGGGGCAATGGATTTCATGAAGGAAGATGCATCAGCGATGTCCATCTTCCAGTCAAAGATTTGAATTAACATAACCCTCTGTGATCATCTAAATTCCAGAGTTCTTTGCAAACATTACTGAAGAATGTCCTGCCCCACCCTCTGAGGTAAAGCCCTGCAGGATACATTTATTCTCCCTAATGGCTAAACTCATGTTCAGTTGGAGATCAACAAATTAAAGGTTTTAAGTTCTTCTTGTATTAACTAGAATTATTTTGGTTGCAAGTGATAGGCCATGACTTGAACTAGCATAAACAGAAAGGAGGCCTGACTAGAAGGTCACAGGGTGTCCCTGGAAACCCAAGGGCAGTGAGTTTCTGAGCCTTAGGAAGCAAATATCACCAAAAGCTGCAGCTCAGGAGGGAACTTGGGATGCCTTCCACTTCCTCATCCCTTTTCTGCTTCTAGGTAAAAGGGTTTTTCTGCTTCTCTGCCTACCTGTTAGGAAATGGCCACCTCGAATAACTCCCCACTTGAAGTCTTTCCTATTTCCAAGAATAACCATGCTGATGCGTTATCTTGGTTCCATTCTAAAGTCCCAGAGAAAAGGCTCACGGGCCAGCCTAGGTCAGCGGCCATCCCTGAACCCATCAACTGTGGTCAGGAGGGTGGGTCTGAACATGGTTCCTCCCCTTCTAAGCAAGTGGATGGAAGGAGGAAAGGGCAGGTTCTAGAAGACAAGCCAATAGATGTCCACTATGCTTCTTCCTTCTGTGGCATGTGATATCATCCACGATTGTGTAGCAATAATTAACTAAAGCAACACAAACATGAGATTGGATGCTTGGAAGTTCACCAGGCTTGAAGATATGCTAAGTGAAGTAAATCAGACACAAAAGGACAAATACGGCTGGGCACAGTGACTCATGTCTGTAATCCCAGCACTTTGGGAGGCTGAGGCTGGAGGATCACCTGAGGTCTGGGGTTCGAGACCAGCCTGACCAACATGGAGAAACCCCGTCTCTACTAAAAATAAAAAATTAGTTGGGCGTGGTGGTGCATGTCTGTAATATCAGCTATTCAGGAGGCTAAGGCAGGAGAATCACTTGAACCCAGGAGGCAGAGGTTGTGGTGAGCCGAGATCGCACCATTGCACTCCAGCCTAGGCAACAAGAGCAAAACTCGGTCTAAAACAAAACAAAAGACAAATACTCCATAATTCACTTATCTGAGACTCCCTAGAGTAATCAGATTCATAGAGACAGAAAGTGAGATAGTGGTGACCAGTAGGAGGGGAGAATGAGAAGTGACTGTATCAGACACAAGGAGTTTCAATTTGGGATGGTGAAAAGTTCTGGAGGTGAACGGTGGTGATGGTTGCCAAACCATGTGTATGTACGTCATGCCACTAAACTGTGCACTTAAAAATGGCTGAGATAGCAAATCTTATGTATATTTTACAACAATGAAACATAAATACATAAAAAATGACATAGTGGATGAGTAGGACAGGCCAGAAAGATGACACCACTTGGGTCCATCGTGATTCCCTTTTGTGCATCCATGCGATGCAGTGGGTTATTCTCTTTGCTTAAAAGGACATGTTTTTTCTTCTTTACTTGAAAAACTCTTAGTCAGTCTTCAAGGCCCAACTCATATAACTCATCTCTGTTAGACCAGGCTTCACTCTCCCATGGAGACTTCATGGCATCCTTCCTAGTTTCTACAGCAGTACATATGTCATATGATGCTATTACTATACATCACATGCCCTGATTGTCATTTGTACCTCTGCCTCTCCCACTGGCCTGTGAATTCCAGAGCAGAACCATGAGAACAGTATCATACGGTGGTTCAGACAGCAGACGGCAGAGCCCCAAATCGCAGTTCTGATGCACGCTCACCTATAATTTTGAGCAAATTGCATTCTGTGCCTCAGTCTCTTCAACTGCTAAAGGGGGGATCATCATTATATTTACCTGGGTGGCTGTTGTGAGGATTAAATGAGGGAACCCGCATAAAGCATGGCATGGATGGCTGGCACATCGTAAGTGCCCAATAAATTTCAGCTCTCATTGTTATCACTCAGTCAAACACAGTGCAAGGGACAGTGTTTTTGAATGGATGAACAAAACAGGGAGAGAAATAAAACTGTGTGTGTATATATATAAATTGCCAGCTATGACAAAAGCAAATGGAGCCAAGATTCAATGGGAAAAGATATGTCGGCTGCCTATTAGACTTGACAGTGGTCTCAGTTTTGCAAAGGAGGCTGTGTGTGTATCGTTTCCAAATGTCATTCAGGAAAGGTTGGGGGAGCCCTGGTGAGAAGACTGGGAAGGTTAACTAGCCACCCCACTGTGGTGCATCTGCATAAATTAGGCTCCCAGATCATCCCTTCCAAACATAGATTTTCATTTCCCTTTTTCCACAATCTGCAGAGAACAGATTGGCACTTAAATATGTACATTGCCTTTATATTTCCTCAGAGAAAGAGATCGATAAAGCCCCTGTTGATTTGCAGAGTGTGGGTTTCATCGTGGGCTGAGTCCTCATTTTCAGTACTGGATCGCTTGCTTTCTGGACCACATTACTGCATAAGATCCCTCTCCGAAACCCTTGTACTTTCATCTTGAACCACTCTGACTTTGGGGCCCATTATGATACTAAACCAAATTTTCATTTCAGTAGAATGGAGGCTTTGTCCCCTATCACGATCGTCCATCTTGGTAAAATGACTCACAACAGCTGCTCAGAGAAGTAAAATCTGATAGAAACAGAGTCTGCATAGATATAAACATAAACATTAGTTTCTATGGAAACAAAAGTTGCCGAGCGATGGCTAGAAGACCTAAAGAGCCTGTATTCCAGGAATCAGGCGCTAAGTACATAGTCAGTGCTTTGGCCAGGGATTGCACCAGTAACGCAGAATTCTCTTTGAGAGTGAACAGAGTGTGTATGAGATTTTGGCTAAAATAGACACCACCTAGCAGAATCAATATGAAGGAGAGCTGTCTTTTTTTCCCCAAATTGAAACTATATTTATTTTCTTAATTGAAAGCCTTGGGGCAATGAATCGAACGCTGATGGGATTCAGTCCACAATTACATCCGTGGGCACCTCATTCTGATCTCCCACTGAAACTCTGAAGGTCTAATAAAAATCTGAAGTTGCAGTACTCAGAGCAAAATCTTTCCCAGACTCTCTCAAATGGACCCAGTTCTTGTGACCCCGTACCCTGCATCCACATAGCCACCTGCTTTTCCATCCTCCTGCCATCATTGAGGAGTCCCTGAAGCAGTCATTATTCCTGAGGCTGAAGGACTCTGGCTTAAATGACATTGGAAGTACCACCCCGAGAGAGCCCAGATATGTTCACACAAAGCCATTCTTTGCACTAGAAGAGATAGTCCCAGGCTCCGTGCTGGACTTGTTGAAACTCAGGTGTCCCTGAGACAGCCAACAAGAGACAGCTCATCTGTTCCAGCTACTATTGCTGTGCAACAAATTACCTCCAAGGCTTCATGACTTAGAAAGATCTTCTTATTAGGCTTGCAGAGTCTAAGGGTCAGGAATTTGGGTGAGGTAGAGTGGGAAGAATAGCTTTCCTCTGCTTCATGATATCTGGGGCTTCAATAGGAAGTTGCAATTTCTTGGGGTGACTCATGGCCAGGTGATTCGATGACTGGGGGACAGAATCTGGAAGTGCCACATGTCTGGGAGTGGGAATATGGGAAGGTGATATCACTCTATGAGATCTGACCTGCCTGAAGGCAAGCCCAACCCCAGATGAATGACTCCTTTATGCCGGGAGAACTAGAATGACTTCAGGTCACTCCCTGCCACATTCCCACCAAATATTAAGAATAATAAATAAATAACAAGAAGCAAAACAGCTCCCAATTTGCTGAGGGCTCACTGCACATCAACCACAATTGTAAGCACTTATCATTGACTGCTCACCACAAAGATATGAATTACCACTATTCTCACTTTGCAGACGCAGAAATCAAAGTTCAAAGAGGCAAAAACCACTGGTCCAAGTTCTTAGAGCTGAGATTTGAACTCAAGTCTGTGTCCCTCAACATCTGTGCTTTATTTTTCCCATCCACCACCACCAAAGTGCACTCAGGGCTGCTCTACCAAGTATGGATAAGCCAGACAACGCACCTGGGTGACAGGCAAAATCAACACATCTAGGTGATTGATCAGATTATCATGAGATGATGAATCAAGTTGCCTTCTATGTTATTGCCTTAAATGATCCTGGAAGGTGGAGGTTTAAAGAAAAGAAAGAAGGAAACATTGGAAAATTCCAAATTATGCACCGAGAAAGACAGAGTCATGGAATTCGTTTTGGACATGTTGAACTTCCGGTGCCCCAAGACAGCCAATGAGAGCCAGCCCATCTATTCCAGTTGCTATTGCTGTATAACAAGTTACCTCAAAAGTTGGCAACTTGAACAGACCTTTCTATTAAGTTCCTGAATGCTATGGGTCAGGAAATCACACAAGGCATGATGGAAACAATTTATCTCTGCTTTATGATGTCTGGGGTATCAGCTGGGAAGATGCAACATCTGGGGGTGAATCACAGCTGGGTGATCTGATGACTGGGAATTGGAGACTTCTGGAAGTGCCACATGTGTGATGGCTAACACTGGCTGTTGACTGGGACCTCAGCTAGGGTTGTCAGCTGGAGACCTACGTGTGCTGCAGGTGGCTTGAGCTTCCTCACAGCATGGTGGTCTCAAGATAACCAGATTTACAGGACAATCAAGCTTCCCAAAACAAAACCGAGCAAGTCTTTTATGACCCAGCCTCTCTGGGAAGTCACTCAATGGCAGTGGCACTTCCACCACATTTTGTTGATTACAGGTAAGTTACTAAAGGCAACACTGATTCAAGAGGAAGAGACATCTTCTCCCACTCTCAGTGAAAAGGTGAGAGTTTTAAAATTGCCACACCAAAGTTAAAAATATAACAAGCTACAGATGTATTTTAAGACCTTCATTAAACAATTTCAAATTTTAGAAGAAAATTCCCTACTGGACAGGTAATAGCTTATGACTGCATCATAGCAGCAACCTAGTGGAATCACCTGGTTTCAAGAGAAGCACCCTCCATTAATCAGCAAGTCCACATGATATCAAGTTACCATAAGTGGAGGGCTTAGAAGACCCAAGTGTCCAGGCACGTATCATCCAGCATTTGTGTAGAGCACTTAAACCCCAGTATAAGAGTAATTACATTTGCTCTTTGAACCTCATCTGTTCTCCCTTCATGGTTTCAGAAAATCTCGGCCATAATAGTCACCATGGCAACAGCGACATCTGTAGCGGATCCAGCCTGGAGGATATTTAAGGAGCAGAACCTGATCAGACAGGAACGGGTCCCATCCTGGGTGCAAGCAGGAAACTAGGAAGGGCCTTTGTGGGATCATTGCTTGCCTGTTCTGTAAGAAAGCAGAGACCACAGCACTGTGCAAACAGGGCTAAGGGCTCATTGGAACCAGTGGAAATTTAGGGCAAGGATTATAGAGAATAGGTTAACAGGGCCATGAGAAAGGAGAGGCATATACTGTTAGCACGGAGGTACCATGGTGTGTGAAGGGTTTAAACAGTCTCTGAAGCATGGTGTACCACCAAGGTATTCTAGAGAGTGCTTTGCCATGGGCAAATTCAACTACCGTTTATTAAAAGCCAACAGTGCTCCAGGCCCTATACTGGTGGCTTTCACATATCTTTGTACTTAGTTTTACACCGTTTCCCTACAAATATGGTACAAATGTGGTATGACTATCCCTGTTATACAGATAATAAAATACAGGCTCAAAGGGGAAGTGACTTATAAAGTCAAAGCTGGGATTCACACCACTGTCTGACACTTAAGCACATGGTCTTCTGACCAACCAGTGTGGCATGTGTTCATGATGGACGGAGATGTGACCCAGCTCACCAAATGGGTGAAACTGCCGTGGGCTTTGCACATGCGAAGGCTCCTCTGAAAATGTTCTATCTGGAATGACATTAGAGAGGTAGGCAAGGAGTGTGGTAGGCCATGGAAAAAGTTTAAATTTCTAAGAGCAAAGAGACAAATCTAAATCCATTCTCCCATTCACAAATGATTCCCTGAGCTTGCATCATGCACCAGGCCTGTGTCTGTCACTGGAGATGCGGCGGCAAACAAGACAAGCCCTGTCCCCCTTTTCCTGGAAGAGGCAGTCAAAGATCAAGAGAGCAGATGAACGATAAACACACACTCACCTTATGAAGAAAACGAAACAGCGTGACGCGGTGAAGAGGCCCGAAGGATGCGGAAAGGGCCCTTTTTGGATACAGAGATCAGGAAGAGCCTTTCTGAGGAGGAGGTAATGGAACAGAGACCTGAAGAAGGAGATGGAGCAAGCCATGCGAAAAGCTGAAATAACCTTCCAGAAGAACTCATTCATACAAAGCCTCAGAAGTCGGAAAAGGCTTAGTATATTGAAGGCCAGTGTTGCAGGGCAAGTTAGAGGGACAGGAGTGTGAGGTGGAGTTGGAAAGTAGGCAGGTGTCAGATACAGAATGCCTGTGAGGAGGGTTGCCAAATAAAATACAGGACGTTCCGTGTAACAAATAAGCAGCAAGACCTTTTTTGGTATAAGTATGTCCCAAATATGCATGGGAGATACTTATACTAAAAAAAGTATTCATGGCTTATCTAAATGCAAACTGAACTGTGCATCCTTTACTTTTATTTGCTAAATCTGGCAATGCTGTGTAGTGAGCCCTCTCAGGAACTGATTCTGAGAACAGTGGAAAGGCATTGAAGGGGCTTAAAGCAGGGAGTGAAATGAACTGATTTACGTTTTTTAAAGATTATTCTGACTGCTGTGTGGAAAATGGATTGTGGTGGAGCAAGAGAAGAGGCAGGAGGTGTAGACCAGGCAGATGGTGATGGCTTGGCTTAGGGGGTGACTGTGAGCTCAGAGAGTAGACTGATTCAGGATACACATTGGAGGCAGACTCAACAGAGCTTCTAATGGATCGGAAGTTATGGAGGGAGGGAAATTGGAAACAACGATGATTCCGAACAATTCAAGAGCAGGCTCTCATCTGCTTTTTATGCCTAGGCAAGCTCCTTAGATGTCGAAGTTGACTGTAACTAGACAAAGAGGTCTCTTTGGTGCTTAACATACATGATTAATCTTGGTGGCCATTGGTGATCCCCCTGAATTCTGTAACCTTCACCAATACTGGACAAGTTAACCACTTACATTGTTAATCAACATCATGGGTTTTAGCGTTATCTGGCGGGGTAGGGGGGCAGGTGGAATCCCAGTTTCTAGGTTGCACGTGACATTCATTCATTCCTACTCACTCTATTGGAAACCAGAAATAGCAGACATCTGGGCCTCTAGATTTTTCCGTTTGTCAAGCCAGTTTTGAAAGATGAGGTCGCTTTAAACCTGAGCTACAACAAACTTTACCCAGGATAGACACAACAGTTCATTAAGTTCCTGTGGGCTTAACTGAGAGAGACACATATTGGAGCCAAGAAGAACTTATTAGCTAAACACAGCCTTCCATTGCCAGCCTCAATCACTTCAGGGAGAAACCAGTAAAAGAGAGTTTGAGGAAAGAATTTAGGGAACAGATTCTAAGTATTGCAGAACCAAACAAAGAGGCCTGTGTTCCCCTGATCTGTGTATAGCTTTCAAGACACTGTCCCTACTGTATGCTTTCACAAAAGCAGAAGAAATAATCACAACACATTTATCATTCACTGGGCAGAATTATTTTGGCAAGAAATCTATGCCCTGGAATACATTATACTAACTGACAGCATATTCTGAAAAATGTAGATTTTCAAAGCCGATAGGTGCTTATGCAGCCATGTCAGGTTAAGGGACTGAGTGATTATGTCATTATATGTGTATCAAATATTTTGGATAAATATTAAATGATCTACAAAGTCAGGGCTTGTTAACACAGGGAGTGGAAACCAGCAGCTTCGGCAATCATGTACTAAAAGCCAGACTGGGAAGAAAAATTCAGAATGTTCTGGGTGGAAAGCTGCATTCGACATAAATAAATGCATTAGTTTAAACATTAGAATTCTGAAGACTGAAACAAAGCTGCTTATCCACTCTGCATAACTCACACGGCTGGAGGAGGCACGGAAGAATGTTTCAGGGGGTGGGTGGCAAGGGAGGTCAGGATGGAATTCTTCTGGAGAAAATGTGGAGGGCACGCTGCTGCTTCTTTCCTCCTGGCACAAATGCATGTTGACATCCAGCTTTCTTCTCAGATGCCACGAGATTCGTGAAGCATCTTTCTCCCTAGGACCCCACATAGACCACAGCACTTATGATGCCATGTGTGTTCATGTGACAGGAGAGACGAGTTTACTTACGACATCTCCAGTGGCTGTATGTTAATTTGCAGGGACGGTGTGAATTTATGTCTAATTGGTAATTTAGGGCAGGGTTTCTCAATCTTAGCACTATTGATATTTGGGGCTGGATCATTCTTTGTTGTGGTGGGAGGGCTGTCCCATGCATTATAGGATATCATTGTAGGATCCCTGGCCTCTACCCACTGGATGCCAGTAGCACTCACAACCCCTGTGACAAACAAAAATGTCTTGGCTCACGCCTGTAATCCCAGCACTTTGGGAGGCCGAGGCGGGTGGATCACGAGGTCAAGAGATCAAGACCATCCTGGTCAACATGATGTAACCCCGTCTCTACTAAAAATACAAAAAAATTAGCTGGGCATAGTAGTGCACACCTGTAATCCCAGCTACTCAGGAGGCTGATGCAGGAGAATTGCTGGAACCCAGGAGGCGGAGGTTGCGGTGAGCCGAGATCGCACCATTGCACTCCAGCCTGGGTAACATGAGCAAAATTCCATCTCAAAAAAAAAACAAATGTCTACAGATGTTGCCAAGTGTCCCCTGGGTGGTACAGAGCCCACTCCCCACCCCCCAGTTGAGAACCACTGAATTAGGCTTCGTAGATAGATTCAGGATGTTGGCCTGTTAGCAAATCTACTGACTCAGGTAAGGCGTGCCAAGCACCAACCAGCTCCAATCCCCTCATTTCACAGGCAGGAAAATAAAGCCCCAGAAAAGGTAAGAAGGCCCATACCCAAGGTCATACAGTTCGCTGGGGCCGCGAGAACACAGCCTGCCGGCTGCTCTTCCAACAGCCACTGGCACATTCTATGCCCAGATCCCACCCTGCTGGGTTTGTGAGTGAAATCAAGATGGAGATAAAGTCAAAGAGTCGATCGTCCTCTTCCTATTTACGGCAATATTTGCAGAGAGGTACAAGTTTGTTCGGATCTGACAACCGAGACGGTCCCTTCCTTGGACACCTTCCTCGGACAATCAGGCCGGCTTTTCTCCTGCTGAGGGAAGTAGCATCCCTCTCTTGGGTCTGAAAAGCAGGCAACTTTGGAATGCAGTCCCTTACCAGATTGTCTTCCTAATCAGCCCAAGCAGCATAAAAAGGGTTCCAAAATATCACATATGATTGAGATTGCTTATAAAAGGTCTCTTTCTAGTTTGCTTTCGTGGGCTCATTATCCACAGCCTTGCGAAAGCTGGCCTCCTCGGGGATGTATCCAAGCACATTCCCTTTGGCCTTTTCCCTTAAAAACATGTCCAATTTCTTCTGCCTTTAGGAAAAGGAGATTAGGGCAAACTGGCTTCTCCTTCAGGCATCGTATAACTTACTGTCTTAAGTCTTCATGTTAGCCGGTCCCTCTCCTCCAGCCTTTGGGAGGTTTCTCTGACTCCAACAGTCAGAAGCCGCATCAGAGAGAAATTGCTCAAGTTACCGATAAATCCCCATTCTTTTGTTGATAGACTTCTGTTTAAACCTGGTCCCAGGCTCACTGGGTGGCTGGGAATAGTAGCCATTTTCATAACCCTCAATCACAAAACCCAACAAGCTTGCGTTATGTGTACAGGCGTTTTCGACTAATGAATTGCCAAGCTAAAGAATGGGAACCTCTAGGTCTAGTTTTTTCCCTCTTTCTAAGGTACAGCAGAGGTCCAAAGAGAATCTGATTCATGAAATAGAAGAATTGCAAAGCTATTTCTTGAGCTCTGGTTAACATAAGAGAAAAGGTGTTCTCAATGCCGGATATTTTATATAGACGAGATGTTGAAAACATATCATAGTAAGCATTTTAAAACAGGGACCTTATTTCAACTTTACATCCTAAAATGATGCTGTTATGGAGGGTAATTACATAATAAATTTGTTAGGGGAATATACAGCAATAAAAATGGTGGTAATGGTTTGTCATTTAACAGCTGAATTGTAAATGAGTTTTTCTGCATTAATGTAGCAGGTTGCTACAATTAGGAGATCATTCTTAGGGGTGTCTTTAATTTCTTAAAAAAAAGATGCTTCTGAGGTTCAATATCATTAATTTTCTCATTTAAAGATACTACATATTTAACCATTTGAAGTCAGGGGACATTTGGGTTTTTGAGGCGTAAGAACCATCTGAGCCAAAAAAAGTATTTTATAAATTGCAAAAGTATAGCAAGGTTCTGTGCCTGTATAAGTAATTCCACTCGTGGAGTCAGGTAGCCTAGTGGTTAAAAATGCAGGGTCAACCACCCACTAGTTATATGGTCTTGACAAGTGACTTCATCTTCCTGAGCCTCCTTCCTGAACTTCATTCATAAGATGGAAGTAATAAACCAACGCATCTGATGGGATTGTTGTTCCATGCAGGTCATTGTTCTGTGTCGATGGATGAAGTCAGATGACATATGCAAAAGACCTAGCAAAGTCTTTAGTCTCACAGTGTGAGCTAAAGAAATGGTCACTAGTGCTTTCGTTGATGCCATCATTCATATATAGTATCATTCACTCCTCTATGATCATCTCACTTTCTTTTTATCCTTTTTATTCCACACTGTGCTCCATTTCCAAACGTTTGTCCCCATGTGCCCAGTTCTTCTAGAACGGACAAAAAATAGAAGACAGATTTTTCCCTAAATCCACCTGACGCTAGGTCATAATTCCCTCTCTTACCAATGAAACTGGGAAAACAAACATTTCATGACCGTGTGCTATCGACTCTGTCCTACACCATCTTGCTTCATCCTTAAAGCCCCCTGACACACCCAGATCATCCTATTTTCAAATGAGAGGACCATGAATTTAAGCAAGTTGTCCAATGTTCCTCAGCTGAAATAATGGCATAAGTGGGATTCCAATCCAATTGTTGTAGGAAACACTCACTGAATGTCTGATACCCGTGAGGCAGTGTGAACGCAGCAGGAGAGATGGGAGCAAAGCATGTCTGTGACGTGGAAGCGGTTCTCAGTCCCACCATATGCAGGCACCACCCATGCCCATAAGCGAAGCACTTGGGAAATCCAGAGGCAGCAGAATCCTCAAGACAGGAGCTGGCTTCTGCCTCCCCTCCATTCTTCTCCTGTTCTACTGTCCCAGCCTCACTCACTGAGCTCCAGGCCACTAACGCCGTTGCTGGACCTCAGCCACACCCAGTTTAGGGGCTATCTTAGGGGCTTTGCCTGGAGCCCTCGTCCCCATGAGAACTTCATGGTTGTTTAATCTCAAGTCTTAGCCGTTACTACCTCACCAAGGCTTTTCTGACTCCTTGACCAAAGGCTCCCCCTTCCACCACCAACCCTTTTAATAACCCATCACTCTGCTTTGTTTTCTTCCGGGCTCAAATGGTTCTCACTCCTCCTGGAAATGTTTCTGCCCATGCACAGGGTCTCTTGTTTATTTTGCATTTCTCGCAACTGAAAAGAAATACTAGACCCAGCATGGTCCCGCATAAGCTCCAAGAGACCACAAAATCCTGTTTGCCTTCTTTGGTCTTAAATCCCTAGAGCCTAAACAGGAGGTTTTTCTTTTAACAGAAAAATAGTAAATTAGTAGGATGGTACTCCAGCCAGCCTTGCCAACCAGGTTCTAGTAACTATGTTCTGGTCCGAATTCTCAGGTGTTTCATTTGAGCATCAAGTCTAACAAAGATTAACTAAAAAAAAATAGTAGGTCTTAGTCTTTCTCTCTGCTTCTTTGATGGTGCTGAAGGTTACAGCAGGTTATGCAGCAAAATCACCAGCTCTGATGTCATTCCCTGCTCTCTCTCCCTATCTCTCTGCCCTCCTTTTCTCTGAGTTGGCGTTCCTCTCTAACAGGCTCTCCCTCTTGATGGTAAGGTGTCACCAGCATCAGCAGCGTCTCTTCTCACAGGGAGATCAGAGTGGTTTAGAGGAACTGACCCAAGCCCTTGGATGCAGAGAGACAGAGAGAGACACAAGACCTAGGCCTGGCCAACCAGCATTTTCCATTCCCTTGGCCACAGTGATTGGCTCAGAGATGAGCATGTGATCCACACCAGGCTAATGAGACTCAAGTCTATGGTTTATGCAAAGTGTTAGGAAGCAGAGTTCTCTTTCTCTGTGGGAAACAACAGACTCTCAACAAATATTTCCTGAGTCAAGGGTCAATGAATGAGTGACTGATGTTGGAGAAATGTTATTGTGTCAATGTATTGTCTTGTATGTTTCAACAACTGTAAGCTCCTTGAGGGCAGGCACCATGCCCTCTCCCTTCCTATTTTCAAAGGGGGAAAACATGAATCAGTTCTTACCTTTTGGTTCCTGTCCTTTCCGCATCCACAGCAACATTTCTCTAACAAGAACCAGCCTTCTTCTTTTCTTTCTTTTTTTTTTTTTTTTGAGACGGAGTTTCGCTCTTGTTACCCAGGCTGGAGTGCAATGGCGCGATCTCGGCTCACCGCAACCTCCGCCTCCTGGGTTCAGGCAATTCTCCTGCCTCAGCCTCCCGCTTCTTCTTTTCTATCACCTTCAATTTCTGCACATAGACTTTCTTGGTGAGAAAAGGCAGTCAACAAAATCTGTGTTTTAAATCATCTGTGATCTCCTGGAAGTAAAGAATCTCATTGTAGTGGTCATCGGTTGTTTTGCCTGCCAAGCATGCATTTACTAATTTTCTGATATAAAACACTGGTGTTACTTGAGGGAACCATCTCTTCTCATGGCAGGTCAGAGTGGCTTAGGTGAACTGCATCCCTTGGATGCAGAGAGACAGAAAGAGGCACCAGACCTAGGCCTGGCCACGCAGTGTTTTCCATTCCCTTGACCACAACAATTGGCTCAGAGATGAGCATGTGACCCATGCCAGGCTAATGAGACTCAAGTCTATGAGTTTATGCAAAGTGTTAGAAAGCAGAGTTTTTCTGTGGGAAAGCTGAGGCTTATAGAAAGTAAGCAAGTTGCCACTGATGCTGGTGAGCATCTTACCCCCAAGAAAGAGAGCTTGTTTTTGTTTTTGTTTTTTTGTTGTTGTTTTTTTGTTTGTTTGTTTTGAGACAGAGTTTCGCTCTTGTTACCCAGGCTGGAGTGCGATGGCGCTATCTCAGCTCACCGCAACCTCCACCTCCTGGGTTCAGGCAATTCTCCTGCCTCAGCCTCCTGAGTAGCTGGGATTACAGGCACGTGCCACCGTGCCCAGCTAATTTTTTGTATTTTTAGTAGAGACGGGGTTTCACCATGTTGACCAGGATGGTCTCGATCTCTTGACCTCGTGATCCACCCGCCTTGGCATCCCAAAGTGCTGGGATTACAGGCGTGAACCACCTCGCCCAGCCAAGAGAGCTTGTTAGAGAGTAAAGCCAACACAGAGAAAAGGAGGGCAGAAAGATAATGAGAGGGAGCAGGGAATAACATCAGAGCCCCTTGATCCTTCCACGCCTGAAGCTAAATCTATCCCTGGACTTTTCAATTCGTGAGCCAATAAAAATCCCTTTTTCTAACTTTCTCAGTTTGAGTCATTTGCAACCAAAAGGCTAATGCAGGAATCAAAATGACAATGAGAAGCCTGGAACTCATGCCTTAGCACCATTTGTGACTCACAGCATGAGTTTAAGCTCTTCCAGTTCTGCACAGACAACAAGTCAGGCTGCAATCATGAGAAACACCTTGGAGCAAAAGCTGGAAATATGTGGGTAGAAAGAACATTTGTTTATCTTCCAGCTCATACGCGGTGGATGTGCAATCCTAATCTCTTTTTAAAGGGCAGTTCTTTGGAACAGGATGCTGCTTAAATACCAGGTCCTCAAAGCTGCCAAAGGGAACATCATCCAGTTATTATTTTTCAACAGCAGTGGAGTGGATGGATGGCTCCACATTTTCTCACTGCCATAAAACAAAGCAGAAGAATGTAGGCTGTTTTAGCCGTAAGTGTGTGCTCAGCCCCTGGGAACAATGCAAAGGAAAAAGAGGACAGGAAATGAAGCTAACATTGCCAGGCACCTACTGTGTGTTTGAGAATGAGTGATGGGTGTTGTGCACCCTTTGGTTCCCTATATTTGGGATTGGAGTTCCAAGTTCAAACTCAAGATCTGCCACTGACTGGCTGCAGTACCTTGAACAAGCTACTTAGGAGCTCTGGCCTGTCACATCAAATGGTGCAGGCAGTCTCCACCGTTGTCAGAGAGCCATGCTTGCTACAACTGGAGTCTGTTTGAAGGCACTTTTTTTTTCTTGGCAGAGTCTCCCTCTGTCACCCAGACTGGAGTGCAGTGGCACAGTCTCGGCTCACTGCAGCCTCTGCCTCCCAGGTTCAAGTGATTCTCCTGCCACAGCCTCCCGAGCAGCTAGGACTACAAGTATGCACCACCACACCCGGCTAATTTTTGTATTTTTAGTAGAGACAGGGTTTCAGCATGTTGGCCAGGCTGGTCTCAAACTCTTGACCTCAGGTGATCTGCCCGCCTCGGCCTCCCAAAGTGCTGGGATTACAGGCATGAGCCACCGCGCCCAGACTGTTTGAAGTCATTTTTAAAGAAAAGGTAAGAAAGCATTAGGAATGTCAACTTAGTAGAGTCCCAAGTGATGAATTTGCCAAGGAAGCGATGATCTGCTCTCATCACTTCTTCTACAATATTTGGGCTGATGAATGCAGCCTTCCCGTTGCTGTTGAGCTGTGTGGCCATGCTGGTAAGAGCTCCTGCCCTGGAGTCCAGCAGCCAGGCTTCCAGTCCAGGCTCTAGCACTGGATTGATCATTGTGTGTCCTCCATCAAGCCTCCATTTTCTCATCAGTGAAACAGTGAAAATACATGGTTCTTAGGAGAATCAACAGAGATACTCTATTTTGAGAGCTGTGCACAGTGCCAAGCACATAGTAGGTGCTCAGTAATTGCTAGTAGTTAATATTTTGAGAGCCAAAGCTGATGCTTTTATTGGAATGTGCTACATCTGAAAATGCTGGGACCAGGGATTGAAGGAAGGTGTCATCTGCACGGGGACTCATCTTTGGAGAGCCTGTTGGTCTAGGGATCCTGAATAATGAGGCACACCACAGATGAAGGGTGGGAAGGGAGTAAGGGAAGCAGAGTTTAGAAATAATCTGGACTCTGAGTTTCTGAGTTCCATTCAGCATGGACTGCCTGTGATTCTAAAATAATTGGAAATTTTTTTAATTAAATAGTAAAACGAAAAGTTTCTGGAGTCAAAGAAATAGCCCCTGGCTACATAGCTTGAAATGAACCCCACCAAGAAGGAGAGGAGGGCCCAAGGCAGAGGACGGAGCCATGGTTTTGTAGTCTGCAAAGAAATCAGCCCTCTGCTTTGCTTTAGATGGCCTCCAAGGCCAGTTCTTTGGGCAGAATCCAGGAAATAGGAAGAAGCTGCAGAAGAGAAGAGGCAAAGACACAAAGAAAGGAGGTGTCTGAGCAAAGCAGCCAAGAACAGCATAAGTGGCGGAGACAGAGCGGGTACTGAGCGGCAGATACTCCCCTCATGGGTACCCACCATTAATTGAGGCTCTTCTCTTCTCCTGGTTTTTCCTATCCCTGCATGGCATACATTGCCTTTGGAGAGAGCTGACCTGGGAGAAAGAGAGTCCATTTTTGGCCTTTGAGTTTCTAAAGCCTAAGCCAGGATACCAGGCAGATACGAAAGCGTAAGTGGTGAATACCTTCCCATCTGGAGGGAAGAAAAGAGAGTAAGAGGGAAAACAGAGAAAATGTGGATGCCAGTGGGCCCTGGACCCTACATTACCCGAAGAGAGTTTGGGGCATATGAGCCCACAGAAGACCTGAAAGAGGCAGGAAGACCCCAGAGTCCCATGTGTCTGGCATGACTCAGCAGCAGGAGAAATGTCTCAGCCAGAAGTGGACAGGCCTGGGATGAGCTCACAGGGCTCCCTGTGCCAAGCGTGAGGTCAGCACATAGAATGTCGACCCAGGGCACCCAGAGGGCCCCAGGATAGTGTGAAAGCCACGGATGATTCCTGTGAGCCCAGGCATCTGTCACAGATGTGTCTTCTGCCATTGCACAGACCATGCCATAGGTGGTGGTAAGAAGACGCCTTATAACTGAGGCCGAGGAGAACATAGCAGTCACGTATGCAGCCTGTAGACGAAAGTCAAGATGGAGAGAGAGAGAGCTTCAGGGAATGAGGCCAATGTGGCTCATGGACTACACAAGGCCCAGTGGCGTCCAGTCCTGGCACTCGTTCATAATCACAGACAGTTGATTTGTTCAACCATATGACCCATTTGGTGTGACCAAGCTGGAAACAAAGAAACTGAAATGACCACACATGGCCACGTGACTTCTCTCCACCGGTGACCACAGCCCGATTTAGGATGCAGACCTCCCAAGATGGATGGGCATGGGATGCCATGATAGATGTAGCCAGCAGGAATGGGGTCATCAGAGAGAAATGGGCACTGAAGCTGCAGGAGCCCAGGGGACAATTGTGTGTGGCATGCCAGGCACCCAGAAAGCAGATGAAAACCACGCACTAATCCAGTGCCCATCTCCATAAGAAGCAGTGGCTCAAGGGACAACTATCCTTGCACAAAAATCCTAAGAGAGCTCCTCTGACTTCCTGCCCCAGCAAGAGCATAACTGGGTGATGGGGCAGAGGCTCTGAGGAGCCCAGCCAAGAGCTCAGCACAGCTTTGCTAAGGTTCACCTCTGGAAGCAGCCACCTCTGGGAATTTCCCGGGTATCTGTTTGGGCAGAGACTGAAACTGAACTGAACCGTTAATAGCATGTGATCATCCTCCAAAACTCCCCCCAAACCTTGATTCTTTTGCACTAAGCCAAAGATGGTTTTGTCTTAACATCTGCTTCACCAGACTCAACTAAAAAATGAAAGAGCTGAACCAAAGGGGCAGAATCATCCCAGCACGTGCAGCAAAGTGTTCATTCATCCAGCTCCGTTCCCTGGGCAGGACAGGCTCCCCGAAGGCATTGTTCTATTGGGAAGAAGGCCCATGAGAAGTCAGAGCAGGGAGAGGCTTGCAGCGGCATGATCCGGAGGGAAAGGAAAGAGAAAATAACCTATGAGCACACCCCACTCTTCAAAGAGCCGACAGATAAGATCCAGATGAGCCTATGAGTAACGGATGTCCCACATGCTGCAGGGTCATTTGGGCTGATGCTGAGGGAGGGGTGCAGCCCACATGTAGGGAAATGCAAATAAAGGGCAGGCTCGGGGGCAAGGCTCTGATGATGCCCCCAACACACCGGTCAGCAGGGACACTGACATTTAAAGAGACACCATGACCACTTGAGCCAAATCCCTTTTCACTCGGTGTGCCCAATGTAATATTTAAACAGACATGTTGCCCTCGCTGCGTTTATGCCCCTCCAGCCCTTCAGAATTGGGTCTGCCGTCCAAATGGCTCATGTGTGGCCGCTTGCCAGAGCCAAAGAGAAAACTTCCGATAAAAACAGAAAAAGGTAAATTTGGGCTTTATGAACTCAGGCTTAAGTCAGGCCAGGCCTTTCTAGGAGATGTGAATCCTGTATATGGTGAGAAATTGAAAAAGCCCTTTTCCTTTTGAAGCGCTGGACTGACTTTAATTGAACCTTTTTCATGAAGTCATGAACCATGGTTGACGCCATGGAACACCTCGAGGAAGAAACCAGCAAAGCAACTGGCTTTGAACTGAGAACTGAGAACCGCCTGCAGTCAGGAAGAGACCAGGCTGGGCCCTTGGGTTGCCCTCATCCTGTTTTAGAATAGGCTCTTTTCTTTGAAAGCTGGGGACAGGGAGAAAGCATGGTTATTGAGGATTAAGCTTGAGTCAGCCTTGAGTTGGGGGGTCAAGTTACCACATCGTGGTTCAGGTTATCTTAGAACTGATTATTTTTGGCACATGTACAGTAAAAATCACATTTTTTTAAGTGAATAAAAGTGCACCGTAGGAAAAGATTTATTTTCGGAGACATCAGCACATTTCAGTGAGTATTGCAGCTAAATTTGAAAGAATGCGAACTTTTGAGATTACTAATATAGATGCAAATTGGTGTTAGGGAATGTACGTTGAGCTCTGTTATTCCAAATATTTCGCCCGGGCCCTCTCCACCAAGAGTTCCACAGACACATTAAAAAAAGGAAAACCACTCACACCCTGATTGCATAGAAGTCCCCTGCCTTTTGCCAATGGGTTTTTCTGCTCCCACATCAACTTTATTAAGTAAGATACAATTTTCTGCTTCTCCCTCTCAGTATAGCCACGGCTGTATCATGTCTTTGGTCTCCCCAGTGAGATGCCCGTAACTGACCTAACTTCAAGATAAATTAAGTTCTGCCTCCTATCTTCAGAGGAAGAAACCATCTGAGACTCCATACATCTGATTTGCCTTGTTGCCTGCTAAAGTTTGCTCTTTACGGTGACAGCTGGGCTTGCTTGGGAGATTTGAGCAGACACAGCCTCTTGGTGTAGCTACCTCTGCTCTCCTAATCTGATCCTGATAATAACGATTAGAGTTATCAAGGAACAAGCTCCTCAGAAAGTTTTCCCGCAAGTCATGTCACCTGTGACGTGTACAGTTTGGTCTCTTGGATTATGCAATGATTCTGGGTGCCGTTTTAAAGCCTGACTTTAATGAAAGCCCAAGAGAAGAACAAATCCAAATGAGTATTGATGGGGACTGCCCATCCTCTGGCACCAGCAGTGGAATACAGACAGTACCTACAGCAACACGATAGATAATGCATCTTGCAATTGCTGGGATACTTAATATGTGTTGTGTAAACTCATTGGAGAAAATATAGATTTTGTGTGTGTTTCAGATGTAAAAGGAATGAATGAATCACACAGGTCATAGACTCGGGTGTGGGACAAGTCTCAAATCTTTGTATTTTCTTCCAAGCAGCTTAATTTCAATCATAACTTCTCCATGCCAACATGTAGGCAGGAAATTCCACCTCGTCGATTCTCTTGGTGCCCCTGTTCCCACCCAGAGGGTCTTTCTCTAGCACTAACATGCTGGGAGGACTCCCCATCCGCTTGTCATTCCCCCCTCTCCCCAGCAGGTACGAGCTGTGAGTCACCAGGCCACCCTGATTGCCATGGAGACACTTATCGTCTCAGCCTACCCGTCCCTCCAGGTTGAGGCTGTGGCTTCCACACCAGGCATAGAGGCTTCAGAATCTTGGTGAGGCTGGGAGGCACCTCATCTTTCCCTCTAGGGATCCTCACCAACCCCTGAGCCCGGCCAGGGAGCAGGGTGCTGCCTCCCCCAGCTCTCAGAATGCTTTATGGCTCCCAGTCCAAGGCAGCGAACTTTTCTTCAAAGGCTCTCTCCCACGCTCTTCATGTCCCTCCCAGAAGTGCTCCCTCCCCACCAAACCCATCCACCTCTGTGACTGTAAACTTTGGCAAACCCAGACCAGGAAGGAAGCTGTCCAGTGGGTAGCTCCAGCCCTCCACTCTGCGCAGAGCCTCCCAGCTCAGAGCCTGCAGCCTACCAGAGAAATGGAAAGGGCGGAAATAAAGAGCAGCAAGAACCAAATAGATATAAATGTGTCCCAGCCCCACAAATGTCACAAAGTCATTCATAATTACAGGGAGGAGCATTTTCCCAGCTCTTTTCCTGCACGTAACCAACATCCCTCACGTGAATCTCAGCACTTCCTTCACCTTGTCTCCTAGTTCCATTCCCAAGCCAGTATTTCATTACACCTTCCATTGGCCTTCCGAGTCCCTTACTTTCTCTTCAGTGTCCCCACACAGGTGACAGCAGGAAGAAGCATGGCCTGGTTTATCTGATGGTACCTGAAGCTAATGGCCATGAGGCTCCCATGTGGTCCTGGGGCTGCACAGAATGTGCTGGTGGCCGCAGGAAGGCTCAGACACCATGATGTTGAGGAAGGGGGCTCGAGGGGCTTCCAGACATGGCACAGACACATGAGATAGAATAAAAACGCCACAGATGTCAGTCAAATTGAATAGCTAAGGGAGAGCAAGGTGTTGTTTTGAAAGCATATATCCATGTGGCTTAAAAGGTGTGTCACTTGCTTTGTTTTGTGTTTATGAGACAGAGTTTCTCTCTGTCACCTGGGCTGGAGTGCAGTGGTATGATCTCGGCTCATTGCAACCTCTGCCTCCCAGTAGCTGGGACTACAGCTATTCTCCAGCAATTCTCCTGTCTCAGCTTCCCAAGTAGCTGGGACTACAGGTGCCCGCCACCACACCTGGCGAATTTTTGTATTTTTAGTAGAGACGGGGTTTCACCATGTTGGCCAGGCTGATCTCAAACTCCTGACCTCAAGTGATCTGCCTGCCTCAGCCTCCCAAAGTGCTGAGATTACAGGCGTGAGCCACCACCTCCAGCCAAGGTGTGCCACTTGTGCATTTGTGTGACATCCTGGAAGCATGGAGGCAGGGTCAGGGAAAGCCAATGACCCAGCTTTTCTACAAAGTAGCCTGTGCCATTGAGAAAGCCCAGTCTGATCCTAAGTTTGCTCATCTCTAAAAAGAACGGATTAGACCAACTTATCACCAGGCTCTCTTTGACTCTGAGTGTCTTTGATGCTAATTGTTTTTTTTTTAAAAAAGACAATGTTTCTAAACACTATTTTATGGTGATGAGGGTACTTGCTCATTATCTAATAGCCAACCTGGATGAATTTAACCTCCCAGGCATGTCAGTCTTCGGCAACTGTACTTTCACTGTTCAACTATATAAGACCCAGCAAATTTCATGTAAATTAAAGTTTAATAGCATCCCAAGCATGAGAAGCTGAAAGAAATGTGAACAGTACCTAAGGGGTGTTTTATTCATGTTGATTCTCATATGTATGATAAATAGTTCCTGTGCCTGATTTCGTGATGAGAACAGGTTCTTTAAAACACCAGCAAAGGGGGCCCATAAGGAAAACAGATATCATCTACCATAAAGAAAGAGCTAAAACATTCATATATTTCTTTGGGGACCCAGCAGGGTCTGGAGAGAGCCAGACATTTGCACCTTGGCTAGACGTATTTAGCACCAGCCCTCTATTCCAAGCCCCATGCGGGACAGGAAGCTAGCAAGACAGCATGGCTTTTGGATAGCAGCTCACCCAGGAGGGACACTCAGGTTCACAGTAGATGACACATGGACATACGTATCAGGCTTGTCCCGAGTATATGTATGGACATGTGTTTGAATATGTGTATGCATGCATGTATGTGTGTGTAACAGAATAGAGTGTAAATGTACATATTGTAGAAATGTGCAAATGTAAGCAGGCTATTCTTAGTTTGCCAGCCATATACAATTAGCTTGCCAATTATGCAAACTGCGCTCTAATAGGTAGTGTGTGCATTAGTTTCTTTTTTATCATGTAGAACATAGATTACCAACTTTTTTCTGTAAAGGGTCAGTTACTAAATATGTGAGGCTTTTGAACCGTGAGATGTCTGTTGCAACTACTCAGCTGGCCATTGCAGAGCGAAAGCCGACCTCAACAACACATAAACAAATGAGCATGCTGTGTTCCAATAAAACTTTATTTATGCACACTGAAATTTGAATTTCATATGACATTTACATGTCAAAAAAATATTATGATTCTTTTGATTTTTTTCAACAATTTTAAAATGCAAACACTATTCTTAGCTTGCCAGACATACATAAACAGGTGACAGGCTGGATTTGGCCAAGAGCCACAGTTTGCCAATATTTAATTTAGAATGCATTTCCCATAGGAAAAAAATGATTGTAAATATCATTTTGGTTACCATATTAATCCACAAAAGTCAATTCAATCCATAAAGAATCAAAATATGGCATATGTAGCATGAATATTTATGCTACCTACAGTACTAAGCTCTTCATAATCGTGGATTTCTTTAATATTCAGTACGATCCTATGGGGAAACAGGTTTAGAGGGTTTCAGTGACTTTCCCATCTCAGCTAAGAAGGTGGAAATGCCTGGAGAGAGCCAGACATTTGCACCTCAGCTAGACGTATTTAACACTAGTGATCTACTCCAAGCCCCATGTGGGACAGGATGCAACCTCCAATAGCTGGTATTTGAACCAAGGTCTTGGGATCTCAGAGCTGTGATATTCACAGTGAAAGTACACCACTTGCTCGTAAACTGGGGGGACGATGCCTGGTACCTAGGGAATCCTCAGTGCACCTCCGCTACCAGCATTGTCATCATTATGAGTAAGTGTACTGCTTCAACTCTGCTACATCAACATTTATGATACCATTTTCTCAATCTAGGTCTCCACCTGGGATGCCCCCACATTTTTCCCTCCCCTGGCTTTGAAGCCCTCCTCATTACACTTTGTAAGATAGAAAGGGAATTCTCCTGAGTAGCTACGATTGACTCTTTAATTGTACACATTTCTGCCTCTGCATAAGAGCAGACAGGCCAGGGATTTCCCATTTGCTCCAAGGGAACAAAGGGTACAAGAGGACTCCCTTTGCAGCAGAGTCTAGGACAGTCATAGTTGGGCCCCTTTGCTGCCCATTCCTGTATCAGAGCCAGTCACGCATCAGAGGTTCAAGGTGATGTGCATAGATCTGGGTTATAGCTGTGTGCCAAGTCTCCTGGAGGTTTGGAATGAAACATTTCCCATCCATCTGCATCATCAGGAATATTTCAGTAGCCATGCAAGCTACAAAGTTTGCTGAGAACAAAGAACCCTCAGTTCATCTATAGCTGAAATTGACAACTTGAAATAGACGAAGATGTCAGTGAATATTTTTGTTCCTTTTTCCATTCTTATCCCCCCGCTCTTGACTCCAGCCTTTCTCCAGTTTCATAGTGGTCCATATTTTTAAACACATTCCTTGCACCATCTCTCTGGATATCAAAAAACTTTCTCCCCTGGGGCCATTTTCAGACATCGAAAAACCACTTCATAGTAAGGTACGGATAGCTCATTCAACATGAGGTGTCCTCCCCCGCTGCTCAATCTTCCCCATTTGTATCCATCTTGAAAGAGATCACCTATCACCCAGAAGTGATTCTCTCTTGGTTTAATTCGGGGCAACGGAACAGACCACCAGAGGAGATGTTGTCGTGCGGAGTCCTTGCCAACATCTTTCTGGCAATAGCATCTGATTTGCCTATGCCTAAATTCAATTCTCTTCCTGTATGTAGCTAAATAAATTATAAACTAAAATGCCTGTGGACCAGTACCTATTATTGCATAAGAAATCATCCCCAAATGCAATGGATTAAAATGATTATTAGGTCTCTCAGTTGGACTTGTTCAAGCGCATCTGGGTGGTCCTCACGTGGGTCATTCATGAAGTTGTAGTCAGACAGTTGCTGGTCCTGGAGTCATCTAAAGACTTCTTGTCTGTCTGTTTCTGGTGCTATCCAAGAATACCTGAGGCTGAGTAATTTGTAAAGAATAGAGTTTTATCTGGTGAGGGGGTTAGGCTGCTTTCACTCATGGCAGAAGGCAAAGAGAAGCCAGCATGTGCAGAGATGGCAAGAGAGGAAGGAAGGGAGAAGGGAGGGAGGTGCCGGGCTCTTATTAACTGCCAGCTCTAGAGTGAACTAACAGAGTGAGAACTCACTCATTACCCAAGGACAGCACCAAGCTATTCATGAAGAATCTGTCCCCATGACCCAAATACCTTCTATCAGACCCCGCCTCCAACAGTGGGAATTAATTTCAGCCTGAAATTTGGAGAGGACAAATATCTATACTATAGCACTTCATTCACATGTTTGGTACCTGGGCTGGGATAGATGGAGCAGTAGTGTCTGGTCTAGAATCGTTCTATCTATCTATTTATCTATCTATCTATCTATCTATCTATCTATCTATCTATCTATCTATCTATCATCTATTTGTCTGTCTATCTTCCTTCCCACTCTATCCAGCCTCTCCATGTTCTCCATGTGGTTAGCACAGGCTTCCTCACAGCATAGCAACTTTAGAATGGTCAGACTTCTTACACAGCAGCTTAGGACTCCGGCATTGGAGGTGGGGCTGATGGGAGGTGTTTTGGTCATGGGGGCGGATCTTTCATGAATGGCTTGGTGCTCTCCCCATGATAATGAATGGGCTCTCACTCTGAGTTCACCTGAGTTCTGGTTGTTTAAAAAGCCTGGCACCTCCTCCTCCCTCTCTCTCTTACTCCCTCTCTCATGATGCCATGTGCCTGCTCCCCCTTCACCTTTTGCCATGAGTGGAAGCTTCCTGAGGCCTCCCCAGAAGCAGATGTCAGCACCATGCTTCCAGTACAGTCTGCAGAAATGAGGGACAGTTAAACCTCTTTTACTTATAAATTACCCAGCCTCTGACTGGGCATGGTGGCTCATGCTTGTAATCGCAGCACTTTGGGAGGCTGAGGCAGGAGGATCACTTGAGCCCAGGAGTTTGAGACCTGGACAACGTGGTGAAACCCCATCTCTACAAAAAATTAGCCAGGCATGGTGGCATGTACCTGTAGCCCTAGATACCCAAGAGGCTGAGGGGGGAGGATCACCAGAGCATCAGGAGGTTTACGCTGTAGTAAGCTGTGATCGCACCACACCACTGCACTCAAGCCTGGGAGACAGAGTGAGACCCTGTCTAAATCAATGAATGAACCAATCAATCAATAACCCAGCCTCAAGTATTTCTTTATACCAACACAAAAATGGACTGACACACATCTCAGTTGCAGAGTATAAACTTCCCATCTCCTGCAGAGCCCAAAAAATGGTGCAACTTGTCAGTTAAGGAAATTTCTATGAGTAGATCCAAGCAAATCTATCTTGAGCTGAGCTTCTTCTGCCAGTCTACCAAAGATCAAAACAGTCATAGAATGTCCTCTCCCATATACTGGAGATCCCATGAGATCACCCAAGTAAGCCAGCAGGAAGCCAGAAATGAGTGTTCTCACTTCTATGCAGATTAAGCCCCGTGTTCTCAAACTCCACCATCTTTACTCTCAATGGATAATGGCACAAGACCTGACAGGTTACAGAAACTTGGCAGAACCCATGAGGATCGTGTTGTGGGGATCAGCATTTTAATTGGGTCATGGCTTTGGGAAGGGTCTCGGGGGAAGGTGTAGAATGTGGGGAAGGACTAGAGGGGCTTGGGGGTTGGAGGGTTGGGTCACAGTAGAAGGATGTGTTTGAAAGTCTGGGTTTGGGCCCCAAATTGCTAAGTGTGAAATGTTGGTTAATTTACTTTATCTTCCCAAGCCTCTCCATTTTTCTTATCTGTACAATATTTCATCATCATTATTGCCATTCAAACCACCTGACATGTTCAAATCAACAGCAAAGGAAGCTTTGAAATGGAAACTGACATTAGCGACAAAGATTTCTATGGAGTCTTCCTATTTGCAAACTGTATTTCTTTCTTTAAAGCATTTTAGGCAGTGATTTTTCAAACTCTGCTCACTCAATCCCCAGAGGTCCCTGGAGCCTCCCCTTGGGAGAGGGGACCAACGTAGGGAAGATGCTGGGATGTGCTGGACTCCCATCTCTCATTTTGATTTTAATCTGAGCAGTGGTATGACGTTCATTGGTTTCACATGCTCTTTTTTCATAGAACAGATTCCCTAGCTTAAAACAAAACAGAACAAAAAGCTGGAAACTCACTGATTCCAAGAAAGTGGTGCAAGAAGGCAGGTGGTGACCGCTGCGGGCATGACAGCCTCCCCTCTTGCTCAGAACAGTTCACCCATCCTGCTCTGTCTTTCCCGGCTGCTAGCTGACTCCCTGGGTCACAGCTCAGCTACCAGAAACAATGTCCCACCCACACACTCCAAAGCCCAGGGTCCCGGGTCCTCACCCTAGTTCACCAAAACCCCAGGCCTGCCCTCACTCCTGGTTCTTAAGTGTTGGCATGACTCAGGCCAGCCCTGGAGAGATGATAAAATTCACCGCCCGAGGACATTCCAGAGACTTGCTGCCTTACTTCCAAAGGGCAATGATTGTCATTATGCTGAAATGAACTGCTTTCCTGGTTGCAAACCTGTATTTTTAAAAAGCTTAATTTCTCTCTTTTCTCCAAAATGAGAATCAAGTTATAACCATGGCCCAACACCTTGAGTTTTCCCCTTTTTTACATTTCGCAGAATCCTTAATAATACAAAATTGCCCAGAGCATTTCACACTGAGTTATAAAGTCATTAACATTTCTGGGATAAACATAATACCCCAGGACAAGTTATTAGACATATAGTAGTGGGGAGGGAAATTAGATACATTGAAAAGGCCCCATGTCTAGCAACTATAGACAGAAAAAATCACCTGTTTCTAGTTAAAGGCAGCAGAAACTGCTCTCCAAATCCCCCATGCAGACAGGGTAGCCTTTTCTCAGCCAACTGACTTGGCATATTGGATATTGGTAAATTTTGAAGAATCAGCACCTTCCCGTCCCAAGGCCAGCAATTTTTCCAAACTCACAGCTCCGCATCTGCCCCAAGGCTCCTGATATTTATGATGGTGTCGGCAACAGGATGGCTGTTCCCCCACACCATGGTCTATCAGAGCCATCATAAATTTTATCTGGCTGCACTGTTTGCTTTTAAATTAGCAGAGGAATCCATCCTATCTGCTCCCTGCTTCCCTCCCCACACCTCCCACGTCCACCTGTCCTTCACAATTTTTCTCAGATGTCACCTGCTTCACGGAGATTTCCAAACAGTCTACAATCCATAATTTCTCTCCTTTTGATAAATGACTCTGGTATATTTCACCAGACATTTTTGTTTGGGGGACTTAAGCAGACAGTACCTTGATTATTCTCTAATTCTTTCACCTGTCTGCTCGCATAGGAGAAACAGGGTTCTAGAAGAAATCTGAGGGATTGTCATCGAAACTTGCAAAGAAACGTCTTTGCCCCTCTTCTGCATGCCCAGCTAATAAAGATAAGCACTTGTAAAGTTTATAAATGACCTCAGAAGTTCTGTTTCTGTATGAGTTTTCCTTAGCCTAAACTGTACTGAGTGGAGTCCTGCTCACTACCCAACGAAACCCTTTCCAGAAAGATGAGATCAAGGACGGAGGTGCATCCAGGCAAGAATAACCCTACTCTCCCATCCTGAATCTACAGTAGACACTAGGGATTCACACAATGCCCTTTCCTTCTGAGACAAGACTCAGCTTTGGAAGCCTTCTCATTAAAGTTCTCCTGCAGATCATTTCCAATTGCTGTTGACACATGATTAAAAACACATATTCCATATCCAGGACAGTCCGTGGAAAGCAATTCAAGTGCATGTGATTCTTGAAACATCCGTTGAAGCTGGAGCACTGGATGGGTGAAATGGCTCACAACTGTAATGCCAGCCCTTGGGGAGGCTGAGGCAGGTGGATTGCCTGAGGTCAGGAGTTTGAGACCAGCCTGGGCAACATGGTGAAACCCCATCTCTACTAAAAGTACAAAAATTAGCTGGGCATGGTGGCACGCACCTGTAATTCCAGCTACTTGGGAGACTGAGGCAGGAGAATCAGTTGAACCTGGGGGGTGGAGGTTGCAGTGAGCCGAGAGCGGGCTGCTGTACTCGGGCCTGGAGGACAGAGAAAGACTCCATCTCAAAAAAAAAGAAAAGAAAAGAAAAGAAAAAGCTGTATCACTGTTCAATGTTCAGGTTTTCACTTCTTTCCCCTTCCAGACACCAGACTCTCTTTCCCAGGGTGGGTAGCCAGTAATAAGGGTTTTAGCCCATGGAATCTTTAGCAAGTACCTGTGCAATTCAAAAATCTCTGATTCTATGAGTGTTTTGAAACTCATCTATGGAAGAGACTTTGTCCTACATTCTCTTTTGAGCCTGGCAGAGCCAGAGCTGATCTCTCTTAAGCTCCATTGACCTCCACCTCCATTTCATACCAGCCACATCCTGAGACCCGCATCCTCATGCGACCCTGTTCATCAAACTAGATCTTGAGTTTAGGGCCCCTCTCTTCTGACTCCAGCCCCTTTCTTCCTTCTTCAAGGAACAAACTCTTTGTCCTCCGTCTCTGGGACTTCCCATTGCTTGACTGATCACCTAATCAATTGGCTCTCATTCAGCATCCATGAATGTCCTGCCTGCCTGAAGTCTAGAACTGACCTCTTCAGTCCTTCCCTCACCAGCATTCCAGGGTCTATTAGTCCTTTAGCCATTTGTTGTGACGATCCCAACCCTGAGCCCCCCGATGCCCCTTCTCCTCCCTGTAACAAGACGTTATAAATAGGCTTGCATTTTAATGTTCATTGCTTGCACCAGGAAACTGCAGTATCAAATTCATTAAGATTTCATAGTGCAAAGAAACACACTGGACTGCAGCATGTATGCCACGGAGAACGGATGGATGCTCTTCCCTGGTCCACGTGTCTGAGAAGCTTCAGCCTGGACTTTAACCCTCCCTAATCTGTCTATCGCCATGTCAACAGTGATCATCTGTGGCCATACAGAACCCAAACATCAACTGAAAACAAGGATAGCCAGTTTTCCCATTGTGGGACCAAATCAGGAACCCAGATCACCAAGGCAACTTGTTGAAAATAGAATAGCCTATAAATGTGTGTTCAATGGAATGACCAAAAGCTCTCTGGGGCAGCTGAAGCAATCTCTTAATTAACTTGAACTAAGACTCCCTAATTACTGGAGCAGGCTAGAGAAGGCATCAGCTGTACAGGGCCTCTCCAGTTGGCTTGGGTAACATGCAGGCTAACGCATGGTCAACCCAATCCAGGCATGAGTCACAAATCATTTGTTATTTGTGGTTATCTGCTTTCCTGGTTGCAAACCTGTATTTTTTAAAAGCTTAATTTCTCTCCTTTCTCCAAAATGAGAATCAAGTTATAACTGTGGTCCAACACCTTGAGTTTTCCCCCTTTTTACACTTCGTAGAATCCTTAATAATACAAAAATTGCCCAGAGCATTTCACACTGAGTTACGAAGTCATTAACATTTCTGGGATAAACAGAAACTTATAGGGTTATTTTAAATAACTAAAACTTGTCAGGTTATTTTGCTATTTTTAACAAGGGAAGGACTGTGCCATTGCATGTGGGTTGAAAAGCAACCTGGCTCAAAGCTATTATTAAAGCTTTATTATTATTATTGTTATTACTAATGACCAAAGGTTCAACACTGACTAACGATCTCTCTTTGGAATGCCTTTGAGGTTGTCCACACCAAATGTCCTCTGACTCTCATTTCCCTTCATTTTTATGAGTGGGAAAAGGAGTCCGCCTGGGCGAGACAGCTGCTCATGCGAATGTCCCTCACCACGTGTGTCTGGGGAGAATGGAGAAGGTCCTGGAAGCTCTGGTACTGTTTTGATTTTTCAGATCTGTGATCCACTCTTTAGGGAAGAGACTAATAGTTGTCAGATGTGTATGCCTTTCAGTGAGTCTCCACTGGAATCACAGACAGTGGCTCTTGACATTAAGATAGGCAAGTTGTGGCGTATTAAAGCTCAGGGCTGAGAAGGCTCAGAAATGACCTAGAAGGAAGATTATCAATTGTTCCTCCATAAAAAGTTGAAGTTGGCCAAGCACGGTGGCTCACGGTGGGTGGATTGCCTGAGGTCAGGAGTTTGAGACCAGCCTGGTCAACATGATGAAACCCCATCTCTACTAAAAATACAAAAATTATCCAGGCATGGTGGTGCATGCCTGTAATCCCAGTTACTCAGGAGGCTGAGGCAGGAGAATCACTTGAACCCAGGAGGCAGAGGTTGTAGTGAGCCGAGATCATGCCATTCCACTCCAGCCTGGGTGACACGAGCAAAACTCAGTCTCAAAAAAAAAAAAAAGTTGAAATCAGCCACTTGATTTTTTTTGGTTCCCTCTTCCTTCCAGTCTCTGGCATCTCCTGGCACAACAGGTGTTCACTAGACTGTGATCTCTGAGAGAGTAGAGATGGCACCTGACTGGTTCTGTCATAGCCCAACACCAGTGCAGTGTCTAGCATCTAAAAGGTGCTCAGTAAGTATTTGTTGATGAACATTTTTCTTATGCTGATGGCTGAATGTCCACAGACCTCCAGCTTGCACTCCAAGTAACAGTCCGTAGAGCCTGAATTTTGAGAAAGTTCCCAAACCAAGACATTTGCGATTCTCTCCAAACGTTAGGGAGCCACACTCCCTTAGGACCCTACTGAACCCATGCGGGCCACCACTATCCAACAAAATGTTTGGTGATGATGGAAATGTTCTGTATCTGCTCTGTCCAATATGGTAGCCGCTACCTTCCTGTCTCACTTGATCACATGAAACATGGCAGTGTGACTGAGGAAATGAATGGTGAATTTCATTTCATTTTAATTTTTATAACTTTACATTTAAATGCGTTGCCCTCACAGCCAGTGGGTATGATCTTGGACAGCACGGATTGAGTCTGATGGAACACTAACCAGCTGTTCCTAACCCATCAGGGAATCTGGGTTCCAATTAGATCGCTGGATGGGGAGGAGGCCCTCTGGGCACAGTTATTCACTAAAACTTATCAGGTTGGTTTCCAATTTTTAAAAAAATATATAGATATTTTATTGCACTTTTGGTTCCAGGGTACATGTGAAGAACATGCAGGATTGTTGCATAGGTATATACATGGCAATGTGCTTTGCTGCCTCCATCCCCCTGTCACCTATATCTGGCATTTCTCCCCATGTTATCCCTCCCTAACTCCCTACCCCCTGCTGTCCCTCTGCTAGTCCCCCCCAACAGACCCCAGTATGTGATGCTCCCCTCCCTGTGTCCATGAGTTCTCGTAGTTTAACACCTGCCTATGAGTGAAAACATGTGGTGTTTGATTTTCTGTTCTTGTGTCAGTTTGCTGAGAACGATGGTTTCCAGGTTCATCCAAGTCCCCACAAAGGACACAAACTCATACTTTTTTATGGCTGCATAGTATTCCATAGTATATATGTGCCACATTTTCCCTGTCCAGTCTATCATCGATGGGCATTTGGATTGGTTCCAGGGCTTTGTTATTGTAAACAGTGCCATAATGAATACGTGTGCATGTGTCTTTGTAATAGAACGATTTTATAATCCCTTGGGTATATACCCAGTAACAGGATTGCTGGGTGAAATGGAATTTCTATTTCTAGATCCTTGAGGAATCCCCATACTGTCTTCCACAATGGTTGAACTAATTTACACTCCCATCAACAGTATAAAAGTGTTCCTATTTCTCCACAACATCTCTCCAGCATCTGTTGTCTCCAGATTTTTTAATGATTGCCATTCTAACTGGCATGAGATAGTATCTCAGTGTGGTTTTGATTTGCATTTCTCTAATGACCAGTGATCATGAGCATTTTTTCGTATGTTTTTTGGTCTCATATATGTCTTCTTTTGAAAAGTATCTGTTCATATCCCTTGCCCACTTTTGAATGGGTTTGTTTCTTTTTTTGATGTAAATCTGTTTTAGTTATTTGTAGAGTCTGGATATTAGCCCTTTGTCAGATGGGTAGATTGCAAAAATTTATTCCCATTCTGTTGGTTGCCAGTTAACTCTAATGATTGTTTCTTTTGCTGTGTGAAACCTCTGGAGTTTAATTAGATCCCATTTGTCTATTTTGGCTTTTGTTGCCAATGCTTTTGGTGTTTTAGTCACCAAGTCCTTGCCTATGCCTATGTCCCGAATGGTTTTGCCTAAGTTTTCTTCCAAGGTTTTTATGGTGTTAGGTCTAATGTTTAAGTCTTTAATCCATCTGGAGTTAATTTTAGTGTAAGCTGTCAGGAAGGGGTCCAGTTTCCGCTTTCTGCACACAGCTAGCCAGTTTTCCCAACACCATTTATTAAACAGGGAATCCTTTCCCCATTACTTGTTTTGGTCAGGTTTGTCAAAGATCAGAGGGTTGTAGATGTGTGGTGTTGCCTCCAAGGCCTCTGTTCTGTTCCATTGGTCTATATCTCTCTTTTGACACCAAAAGAAAGAGCCAAATACCAGTACCATGCTGTTTTGATTACTGTAGCCTTGTAGTATAGTTTGAAGTCAGGTAGCATGATGCCTCCAGCTTTGTTCTTTTTGCTTAGAATTGACTTGGCTATGTGGTCTCTTTTTTGGTTCCATATGAAGTTTAATGTGGTTTATTCCAGTTCTGTGAAGAGGGTAATAGGTAGCTTGATGGGGATAGTATTGAATCTATAAATTACTTTGGGCAGTATGGCCATTTTCCCATATTGATTCTTCCTAACCATGGCACGGAATGTTTTCCATCTGTTTATGTCCTCTCTTATTTCATTGAGCAGTGGTTTGTAGTTCTCCTTGAAGAGGTCCTTTATATCCTTTGTTAGTTGTATTCCTAGGTATTTTATTCTCTTTGTAGCAATTGTGAATGGCAGTTCATTCTTGGTTTGGCTCTCTTTAAGTCTGTTATTGGTGTATAGGAGTGCTGGTGATTTCCGCACATTGATTTTGTATCCTGAGACTTTGATGAAGTTGTGTATCAGTTTCAGGAGAGTTTGGGCTGAGATGATGAGGTCTTCTAAATATACAATTACATTGTCTGCAAACAGAGACAATTCGACTTCCTCCTTTCCTAACTGAATACTCTTTATTTCTTTTTCTTGCCTCATTGCTCAGGCTAGAACTTCCAATACTATATTAAATAGGAGTGGGGAGAGAGGGCATGCTTGTCTAGTGCCCGATTTCAAAGGGAATGCTTCCAGTTTTTTGCCCATTCAGTATGATATTGGCTGTGGGTTTGACATAAATAGCTTTTATTATTTTGAGATATGTTCTGTCAATACCTAGTTTATAGAGTTTTTAGCATAAAGGGCTGTTGAATTTTGTTGAAGGTCTTCTCTGCATCTATTGAAATAATTATGCAGTTTTTGTCTTTGGTTCTGTTTATGTGATGGATTATGTTTATAGACTTGCGTATGTTGAACCAGCCTGGCATCCCCGGGATGAAGCCTGCTTGATCGTGCTGGATAAGCTTTTTGATGTGCTGTTGGAATCAGTTTGCCAGTATTTTATTGAAGATTTTTGCATCTATGTTCATCATGGATATTGGCCTGAAGTTTTCTTTTTTTATTCAGTCTCTGCTGGGTTTTGGTATCAGGATGATGTTGGTCTCATAAAATGATTTGGGAAGGATTCCTTCTTTTTGGATTGTTTGAAATCGTTTCAGAAGGAGTGGTACCAGCTCCTCTTTGTATGTCTGGTAGAATTAGGCTGTGAACCCATCTGGATCTGGGCTTTTTTTTCGGTTGGTAGGCTACTAATTCCTGCCTCAACTTCAGCCCTTGCTATTGGTCTATTCAGGATTTCAACTTCTTCCTGGTTTAGGCTTGGGAGGGTGCAAGTGTCCAGCAATTTATCCATTTCTTCCAGGTTTACTGGATTGTGTGCATAGAGTTGTTTGTAGAAACCTCTGATGGCAGTTTGTATTTCTGCGGAATTGGTGGTGATATCCCCTTTATCATTTTTTATTGCATCTATTTGATTATTCTCTCTTTTCTTTTTTATCAATCTGGCTAGTGGTCTGTCTATTTTGTTGATCTTTTCAAAAAACCAACTACTGTATTTATCAATTTTTGAAGGGTTTTTTATGTCTCTATCTCCTTCATTTCTCCTCTGATCTTAGTTATTTCTTATATTCTGCTAGCTTTTGAGGTTTGTTTGTTTTTTTGTTTTTTTGTTTTTTTGTCTTGCTCCTCTAGCTCTTTCAATCTTGATGATAAATCTTATCAATTTTAGATCTTTCCTTGCTTCTTAACTGGGCATTTACTGCTATAAATTTTCCTCTAGACGCAGTTTTAAAAGTGTCCCAGAGATTCTGGTACATTGTGTATTTGTTCTCGTTGGTTTTGAAGAACATCTTTATTTCTGCCTTCATTTCATTGTTTATCCAGTCAACTTTCAAGAGCCAGTTGTTCAGTTTCCATGATGGTGTGTGGTTCTGAGTTAGTTTCTTAATCCTGAGTTCTAATTTCACTGCTATGGTCTGAGATTGTTTGTTATGATTTCCATTCTTTTGCATTTGCTGAGGAGTGATATACTTCCAATTATGTGGTCAGCTCTAGAGTAAGTGTGATGTGGTGCTGAGAAGAATGTATATTCTGTGGATTTGGGGTGGAGAGTTCTGTAAATGTCTATCAGGTTTGCTTGGTCCAGGTCTGAGTTCAAGTCCTGGATACTCTGGTTAATTTTCTGTCTCATTGATCTCTCTAATATTGACAGAGGAGTGTTAAAGTCTCCCACTATTATTGTGTGGGAGTCTAAGTTTTTTCATAGGTCATTAAGAACTAGATTTATGCATCTGGGTGCTCCTGTATTGGGTGCACATATATTTAGGATCATTAGCTCTTCTTGTTGCATTGATCCTTTTACCATTATGTAATGCCCTTCTTTGTCTCTTTTGATCTTTGTTGATTTAACGTCTGTTTTATCAGAGACTAGCATTGCAATGCCTGATTTTTTTTTCCTCTCTCCATTTGCTTGGTAAATCTTCCTCTATTCCTTTATTTTGAGCCTATGTGTATCCTTGCATATGAGATGGCTTTCCTGGATACAGCACACCAATGGGTTTTGACTTTTTATCCAGTTTGCCAGTCTGTGTCTTTTGATTGGAGTATTTAGCCCATTTACATTTAAGGTTAATATTGTTATGTGTGAATTTCATCCTGCCGTTTTGATGCTAGCTGGCTGTTTTGTCCGCTAGTTGATGCAGTTTCTTCATTTTGTTGATGCTCTTTACCATTTGGTATATTTTTGGAGTGGCTGGTACTAGTTGTTCCTTTCTATGTTTAGTGCTTCTTTCAGGAACTCTTGTAAGGCAGGCCTGGTGGTGATGAAATCTCTGAGCAATTGCTTGTTCATAAAGGATTTTATTTCTCCCTCACTTATGAAGCTTAGTTCAGCAGGATATGAAATTCTAGGTTGAAAGTTCTTTTCTTCAAGGATGTTGAATATTGGCCCCCACTCTCTTCTGGCTTGTAGGGTTTCTGCCAAGAGATCTGCTGTAAGTCTGATGGGCTTCCCTTTGTGGGTAACCCGACCTTTCTCTCTGGCTGCCCTTAGCATTTTTTCCTTTATTTCAACCCTGGTGAATCTGACAATTATGAGTTTTGAGGTTGCTTTTCTTGAGGAATATCTTTGTGATGTTCTCTCTACTTCCAGGACTTGAATATTGGCCTGCCTTGCTAGGTTGGGGAAGTTCTCCTGGATAATATCCTGAAGAGTGTTTTCCAGCTTAGATTCATTCTCTCCATCACATTCAGGTACACCTAGCAAACGGAGAATAGGTCTTTTCACATAATCCCATATTTCTTGGAGGCATTGTTCATTTCTTTTCAAGTTTTTTTTTCTCTAATCTTGCCTTCTTTTATTTCATTGAGTTGATCTTCAATCTCTGATATCCTTTCTTCTGCTTGGATGATTCGGCTATTGAAACTTATGTATGCTTCATGAAGTTCTCATGTTGTGTTTTTCAGCACCATCAATTCATTTATATTCTTCTCTAAGCTGTTTATTCTCATTAACATTTCATCAAACCTTTTATCATAGTTCTTAGTTTCTTTGCATTGGGTTAGAACACATTCTTTTCGCTTAGAGAAGTTTGTTATTACCCACCTTCTGAAGCCTGTTTCTGTCAATTCATCAGACTCATTCTCCATCCAGCTTTGGTTCTTTGCTGGTGATGAGTTGTGATCCCTTGGAGGAGGAGAAGCATTCTGGTTTTGGGTGTTTTCATCCTTTTTGTGCTGGTTTCTTCCCATCTTTGTGGATTTATCTACCTGTGGTCTTTGCAGTTGATGATTCGGATGTGGTCTCTGGTGAACGTCCTTTTTGTTGATGATAAAGTTATTTCTGTTTTTTAGTTTTCCTTGTAACAGTCAGGTCCCTCTGCTGTAGGACTGCTGGAGGTTCACTCCAGACCCTGTTTGCCTGAGGATCACCCGCAGTGGCTGCAGAACATTAAGGGTTGCTGTCAGTTTCTTCTTCTGTTATCTTCATCCCAGAAGGATATCCACCAGATGTCAGTCTGAGCTCTCCTTTTTGAGGTGTCTCTTTGGATATACAGGGGCCAGGGAGCTGCATGAGGAGACAGTTTGTCCCTTATATGAGCTCAAGTGCTGATCTGTGGGGTCCATCATTCTGTTCAGAGATGCTGTGCAGGTACATTTAAGCCTGCTGCAATGGAACTCATAACTGTCTTTTTTCCCCAGGTGCTCTGTCCTGGGAAGGTGGGGCTTTATTTATAAGTTCCTGATGTGCTGCTGCCTTTTTCCAGAGATGCCCTGCCCAGCAAGGAGGTAGCGTAGTCACAATCTGCCAGCAGAGGCATTGCTGTGCTGCTGTGGGCTCTGCCCAGCTGCTATGTGAACTTCCTTGTGATTTCATTTATAGAAGTATAGATAGAACTGTTTCAGTAATGGCAGTCTGCCTCAGTAATAGCAGACTGCCTCAGTAATGGCGAATTGCCTCAGTAATGGCAGACTGCCTCGGTAATGGCGGACTGCCTTGGTAATGGTGGACTGCCTCAGTAGTGGTGGACTGCCTTGGTAATGGTGGACGACCTTCCCCCAGCAGAGCTGGACTGTCCTGGGTCCAGCTGTGCTTGCTGTGAAACTCTCAGTCCAGAGGATTTCAGATTGCTGGTCTTTGTTGGGATGGGAACCTCTGAGCCAGATTACCTGGCTCCATTTCAGCCCCCTTTTTTTCAGTTAAATGGACGGCTCTGTCTTCCAGGCATTCCAGGTGCCAGTTGAAACAGCACCCAGATTTGTGCAAGTTTTTGTGCAGAGACCCGCCATGCCAGCCGAAACAGCCGTGCTGGAGACTCATGGTGCTTTTCCACCCAGGAATCTCCTGGTCTGTAGGCAGTAAAAATTCGTTTGGAAATGCAGTGATCACTCACCCTCTGCGTTCTCACTGGAAACTGCACTCCAGAGCTCTTCCTGTTCAGCCATCTTGGATTGTCCTCCTGTTTTACTATTTTTAACAGGGAAGGACTATACCATTGCATATGGATTGAAAAGCAACCTGGCTTAAAGCTAGCATTAAGTCCCATTAATCTGTTTCCCCCAAAATGAATCAATGTTTTACTGTCAACCTCTTGCTAAGGGGAATTGCAAATATTGCAACTGATTTATGATTTCATACAGTCAATGAAAGTGATGTAGAAGAATTACATCAGTCACACTCCAGGCAAGATGCTGACAAAGATATGGCAGAATTTGACCAGTTGTTATTGACAAAGATGATGCTAACAAACATGCTTCAAATGAGAATGACTGCAAAATATAACATGGTATCCTGGATTGGATCCTGGAACAGTATAAGGACATTTTTGGAAGAACTGATGAAATCTAAATAAAGTCAGTAGACTTGAGTTCCTAGTAATGTACCAAGGTGAATTTCTTAGTTTTGACAAATGCACCATGGTTCTGTGAGATACTGACATTGGGGGAGACTGGGTGAAGGGTCTATAGAACTCTGCATACTCTCTTTGCAACTTTTCTGTAACTCTAAAGTTGTTCTAAAGAGAATGATTGATTATCAAAGAATTAAGAGAGGGCCTTGGAGTAATTCTTAAGACCCCTAGATATTTTTGTAAAACTTGACTTCCTTTATGATGTTGCAGCGTCTATCCAATGTGAAGTGAAGAATGAGTATGTTCTAGTTTGATGGAAAAAAAAATGTCAGATTTTTTTAGGCCCTGACTTGATTCATCTTTTGTTAATACCAAGAATTAGTGCCTATTTGCCATGAGAACCTAAATTTTGTTAAATGTAAGTTAAATTAACTTTCATAATTTTTAGTTTCATTTTTCAAGGCTAAGTCACAATCCCAATTAAGTGAATGGACTTCAAGTCACCTTTTCCTCATTTCAATGACATGCGAACAACTGGCTACATAGACTCCTGCCATTCCCATCCCATTGTGAATAAACTCCCTCCCATCCCCAGCTTTCTAAGTAGATTTCCCTGTATTACTAAGGGAGAGAAGGATGTGAAAAGTCCAAAGGAGACTAATTTTCTTTACATAATAAAGGAACTGACAGCCCCTGGACATGTTGCTAAGTGAAATATGATGTCACTTCACTTTATCATCCCCAAGAGACTTTCAGGGAAGTCAACGTTTCGCATCAGTGCCTTAGAGGAGGAGTTGGTTTTGCTTTGATTTTTATGAGACCATACGTTGACCCTGTGTTTCAAGGCAAATGCTGGTGAAATGCTGAATACCCCTGCAGTTGATAAATCCTGAGACCCTTCCTCCCTTAGACCAGCCTGCAAGGAAGATGGGGCTGACACTATCACCATTTTATAAAGGCGAAACTGAGGCCCCATGGGGTTAAGCAGGCTGCTTCCCTTGTTTACAGACTGTACACACAAATGCCTTCATAGCCAGGGAGGGAGCTCACAGGCTCAGTGCTGCAACCATGGCGAACAAGGAAAGATACGCCCCATCCACAGGGGGTTGCCACAGAAAGTGTGTCCAGTGCAGCCAGCTCTTCTGATTATTCAGCAGAGGCCAAGAATCTGGATTTTTAAGTCAAACTGCCCCATGACTCTTTGTTCTGTTTTGTTTTAACATAAAACATTGTTACCAAGTAAGCCAAGTCTGTGGACTCTATACTTCCACGGGCTGCCACTTTGCATTTTCTGGATGGGGAGAATAGTAAAGCTTGAGTTAAACATACACAGATTCCTGCCACTTTGGAAAATAAATGTACTTTGTCCTAATATGAGTGATCTCTATCTCTACCTTGTCCTCTACATGTTACTAAACTCTGGGTCACCATGTATTTATATATATATATAAATGCAAGCATATCTCTATATAGAGATTCTAGCTCCCAAGTGGGTTTTTCAGTCTTCTGCCTTCTTCATTCTTAAAAGCCCCATAAATAATCAGATGAACAAGGATGGGTGCTTTAGGTAGAGATCAAATGCAAATTCTTAACAAGAACTTGCACAGTTTCTAAGGAGTGGGCAACAGACCCTGGCACAAATGTTTACCCCCCTACTAAAGTCCATAAGCTAATTATCGTTTTCAAAGAAAGTATTCAAATGTAGCTCTCCCAAGGTCCAGCTACTTTTAAGAGTTCTTGAGTTTTCTGTCAACAGATCTCAAGGAAATGTTAACCATTTATCCTACTCTTCAACTTCCCCCAAGGACAAAGGAAATAACTATAAATTAGCCAGCTTTTTGAGCTAGCAATGGCAAAGACAAAATAGATATCCAAGGTAATTTATAGGACATACCAATGATAAGGAAACATTTCTATGATGGTTATTTGTGGATACACAATAAGTTATTTCTAGGGGCATATGAATATGTCCTCTTCCCATTTTTATTAAGAAAACACTCAGGTCAAGGCAAGTTCAGGCCCAAAGAGTGGAGGTGAATCTTTATTTTTCCAGAGAGGCAGTGTGGAATGACACCCAGGGCCAGGACGTTAATCCAGAATTCACTGATAAGCCAGGTAGCCTTGAGTAAATTACTCAACCCTTCATGCTTCCTCTAAAACTGGCCAAGTGTTTAGAGAATCAATGAGATTTGCTTTCAGCATTTGGAAGACCTGGCACCTGTCTGGGGCAAAGCTTCGTTGCTATCTGAGGCTAAAGTCTCGCTACTCTCACAAGTGTTTCTGTCTCTTTCCAGCCCCTGAGTTATGGGTTCTAATCTCTCTTCATCCTCAAGTTTCAATTCCACAAGAAAAAGACATTTGTTTTCCTTTCCTTGGGCTGAAGGGTGAGATAACTCCTCGGTCTCATCTTCAAAGGCAGGCTTTTCTGTCACATTGAGATGTTTCATCTGATGATCAGGAGCAGCCAGTGGAAACTTCCACTTACTTGCCTTGACAGCCTACAAATCGGACTTCAGGCCAGAGGCCTGTTAAGGTTGTTGCCAGCCTCTCTGATACATCATAGGACATTTCTTCCAAAAAGCAAAGTTTGGCAAATGGGCTTGGCTTACGTGACCTTATGCTAGAAACCAGTGGCTCCACAGTCTGTCTCGGGGTATCATCTGAACCCACAGGCTCATTTGCTCACACAAGACCTATGAATTCACTGGTGCTCACAAATCTGATGTCCACCAAAAAGAACTAGGATATAACAACTATGAATATTTATATGTATACTTCAGATTTTAAGGACCCAGAAAAACATAGTTGAAAGTATTTTTCTGTGTGTTTTAAATTTCAAATCGTATTTTAGATACAGGAGGTACATGTGCAGATTTGTTACATGGGACTATCATGTGATGCTGAGGTCATAGTGCAGATCTGGTAGTGCGCATAGTATCTGATAGGTAATTTTTGCACCCACCCTCCCTACCCTCTAATGGTCCGCAGTATCTATTGTTCCCATAGTTATGTCCATGTGTGCTCAGTGTGAAGCTGTTTGTCTTTACCTCCTGCTCCACTTCAGCGTTGACTCACCCTGGGCAAGTAGGGGAACAGCAAAGTGACATATTGCTTAAAGTCACAGTCATCACACTGCACAACTCTAGTGGGCGCTGCTCACATTGTCTAGAGTGGTGCTTGCTCAGCCTGCCCAGCTAGAAGTGGCAGCCCTGCTCTTGGGTGCGGAAAAGATGTAAGGAATAAGAAAGGAAAGTAGTATTGGGTGGGGAGTGTCTACTTACAGGGTGTTTTCACATGTTATTGGCTGGCCAATTGCGGAATGAGAAACACAGGCTCCTAATTTAGCTGGGTCACCTTGGACGCATCTTTATTTTTCTAAGCCTCAGTTACTCACCTTTAATTGGACTATATGACCTGTATCATAATGTACTTTAAAATGCTTTATCACAAACAATGTGACTCAACATGTACAGAAGTTAACAGTAATCTACATCCTAGGGGCAGTGGCACTAAAGTTAAGTATCCAAAATACTGTGGTTGACTGGAAACATTGCAGGGACCTACCACCTTGCATTAACAAGCTGTAGGAATTTGGTCTGCCATCTAACACAGTCCCTTGCAGAATGACGAAGCCTCGAGCTTCACTGGTCTTCTAGCTCTGCTCTGGGAGATGCTCGCCTCCAAATCTGTGAACTGTGAAGTTGGCTGGTCCTGAGAGTGAGTTTTCTTAAAAAAAAATCCATTTTTGCAATCATGTCAGGAACCCCATTGGAGAGCTAGAAGACAGAGTGCACCAGTGCCTGTCCATCCCATGTATTGAATGACTCATTGGTACCCACAGAAAATTATATCAGCGGCCGAGCACGGTGGCTCACACCTGTAATCCCAGCACTTTGGGAGATCAAGTCAGGCAGATCAAAATGTCAAGAGATTGACACCATCCTGGCCAACATGGTGAAACCCCATCTCTACTAAAAATACAAGAATTAGCCAGGTGTGGTGGTGGGCACCTGTAGTCCCAGCTACTCAGGAGGCTGAGGCAGGAGAATAGCTTAAACCCAGGAGGTGGAGGTTGCAGGGAGCCAAGATTACGCTCAGTCTTGGAATCTAACCTCGCGCCAGAGCAAGACTCTGTCTCAAAAAAAACAATAAGAAAATTACATCAGCTCATCAAAAGGTGACCTTCTTCACTTGGAGGGATCCCTTTAAAGTTTAATAGCACCCTTTTCTGTTTTGCTACAGAAGTTGCTTCATACTTGCTGCAGTGATTCAGCAGGAAGCAAATCACAAGATTATGAGTCTTGTGCAATAGTTATTTCCATCCTAACGTGAGAACCATCCATTTTTGCAGCGTCAGGTCATTAGAGATCACCATATTATGAGTGTTTCAGACATTAGAAAGTAGCAAACAGAAAGTTACATACATTAGTGCTGCTCCTGTAAGCAAATAAATCAAATAAGGAATAACATTATTAGATGACCAATTAAATGAAAAGACTACCTGGGCATTGTTAGTAAGACAATTAATTGTAGGTTTCTACTCATCTTCATACACTTTGTTGCCTATTAAGATAATGAATTGATTCTCTAAGATTGGGTCTGAAAACATGTTTAATTAGCAAAGAATCATTACTTTTATGACTTCACGAAATGCATATTTTTACCAACCAATTTTGAATCAAGCTTTTCAAAGTTTAGAAGGGAGTGCATAACCTTTCACAAAGCACCAATTGAAATCAGAAGTTTAAAGAAAAATCTCATTATAAAAAGAATAATTTTGGAAAACTACCACCCAAATCTTCCTTTGATTTGGAAAATGCCTTGAATAGAGATTTCTAAGTTGGGGCATTTTTTTTTTTCTAGATTTTCTCAAAGGATCTCAAATCCTAAGTATTAACGTGCAGACAAACCACAAATTACCACTTTGAGATTTGGGGCTTTTTTCTTTTCTCTCTTTCTTTCTTGTCTTTTTTTATTTTTTTTTATTTTTTGATCTTTTAAAGAATCTTCTCAAAAATGTGAAAAAGTGGGCTCCATTAATCTCAAGTGACTAAGAATATGGGAGGGTAGGAGCAGAATGTATGAAAACCATGAAGATTTGCAAAGGAGAAACACAGACTTCTTATGAATCAAAAGTACTAATGTCTCCCTTCATGCCTGGGAACTTAAGAGAGACTCCTTTAGGATCAATTAAAGGAGGCCCTATTTTAAACAACTTTTCTTTGTGCCAGAGGTGGTATGGGCTAAGAATGCAACTAGCTTCAGAAAGGGCTTAGATAAATCCCTGGGAACATATTTATGCCACATTATTAAGTAAAACTAAGTTCAGAAGACATCCTTTGGCTTCTTTTTTAAAAAAAAAATTAAAAATAAAGATTGAGTCTCACTATGTTGCCCAGGCTGTTCTCAAACTCCTGGGCTCTGCCTCCCAAAGTGCTGGGATTACAGGCATGAGCTGCCTTGCCCCCCACCCCCCAACCATTGGCTCCTAATGCCCAACCCAGCCTTCCTGGGACCCCAGGCCATTCAAAGTACCCACCCTGTGCTCCGTCAGTCTCCCTCCCACCACACAGAGCATATTCTTCTACTCATTCGTCTCGTCTCCCACACTCAGTTATACACAGGAGTGGTCTCACTTAAGCCTGGCAAAGGGTCATACAATAAACTTGGGACCAAACTCAACACTGATATCAGACATTTTCCCTCACAAAATACTCTATGACCTGTCTTATAATCTTGTTATTTATCTTCAAAGCTTCCCCTAGAAAGAAGCTCAAGATGTTCCTCCCCAGGCAGAGCAGCTCCAACCACCATTCTTGTGCCTGGATCATGTCAATTTCCATGGTGTTACTGACTTTATTGGTACCTTTGTCACAGAGGTAGCCAGGGGGTGGTCAAAGGTGGTCAAATGTTTTAAAGAACATTCTTTCTTCTCTTCCATGTGCAACACCCACCCCTTTTCCAAACAGTCTGTAGAGTGTTGTGGTTTTCACTGTAAGTTCTGGAGACAGATTGTCTGAGTTGGAATCCTAGCTCTACCACATGCCCGCTCCATGACCTTGGGCCAGTTATTTAGTGTCTCTGTACCCACAATACTTCATCAGTAAAAGGAGGATAATTATAGTGTCCTTTATACAGGATTGTCATAAGGTCATCCGAGTGAGCCGACCCATATGGAGTGTTTAGTGTGTTTCCTGGCCTCTAGTAAGAGCTTAATAAGCATGTATTTGTCTGTATAGGCTAGGATATGCTGCAGTAACGAAAGAGTCAAGATTGCAGTGCCTTAAAAGAACAAAGTTGTATTGTTCACTCATGCTACATGCTCATCCAGGTAGACAGGGGTCTCTGTTCATTGAAGTCACTCAGGAAAGTAGGATAAAGGAGCATCCACCTCTAAGTCGTGTCAGAGGTAGGAAAAGAGAAAGTGGCGAGTCACACTGGCTTTTAAATATCCCACCAGATGTTACACATGTTACTTTAGCTCATATTTCACTGACCAAGGCAAGTTGCCAGAGAGCCCCACTCAGCCCCACTAAGGCAGGGAAATAGGATCCCACCATGTCCCAAGTTAGGAGAACCAGAAATATTTGGTGAATAAGATTACTGACCACCACAAGAGCTAGTTGATAGCATGATGGTGAATCTTACAGGATGTACCTATGCCGTTTCACAAGCTTAAATGTAAAATGCCAATGATGTGAAACAGGTAGGTTCTTGTGACTGAAATCAACTATCAGTTCTCTATCCTAGCCCAGCATAGACTGCAGTAAAGCATATTTTCTCTGCCTACCACAATTCTTCTTTCCAACTACGATATTCTCTTATAATACACACTGCCAATAGCCAATCATTTCTGAGCAGGCTTAATGCAACATTTCAGTCTGGTTGCATGACAGATGGAGAGAAAAGCTTCCAGGGAGAAAATGGAAACAAATTTCTCTCTTTTTCTTCCAAAGCTTAAGAAACAACGATACAGTACTTAAGAAAAATAACCCCCAAGTCCACGGTCCTGTCATCTAGTTTAATGTGAGGGCCTTTTTTTCCATCCTTTATGGGAGTGAGAGGTGCTAGAAAAAGAGAAGAGCCTTTCCCCCGTTCTAAATGGTTTCCTAAATGTTTCTCAGTGATTTACGTAGCAAATAACTAAAACACACAAGGAAGCTGGCAACTTCTCATTTGATCTTTCCTGCAGAGAAGACGAAAAGGAGAGGCAGCTTGGAAGGCTTCAGAGGCCACTAAACTGCTTTCTATTGATTTTATACTAAGACACTTTATCACTCTTGTTGCTTTAAAAAGAAATGCAATCTGTGTCAGGGTCTAAATAGACTTTCCTAGGAAAATCAGACCCCATACTCCTACATGAGCAGATGTGAAGGATGTTTATCGGCTCTGGCAAATCAACTTTGGGGAATTTTTTTAAAAAAGAAGGATCTTCCTTGCTGTAACATCCCAGTTCTTGAAAACATTGTAACTGGAGTCTTACTTCCTGAGATTAAATTTGCCTGGATCTGGAGTTCACCTTAAAAGGCATCTTGTCCAGTCCCCTTCCTGTGCACCTGGGAAAACAAGGCTGAGAGATGCCTGGAACTCACATATATTTACTGAGTGAGCTGGGGACAGAATCCAAGCTTAAATCAGCTCTATGGCTCTCAGAGAATTACAGAATCTCAGAACTGGCGTAAATCTTAAACCCCAGGCGTCTTTACCTGCAGCAGCCTCTTCCCCTGTGAACCAAAATGTCAGTAGGTCTCTCCCGATGTTACCAAATGGAAGAGTAGAATGACTTTTTTTGTTGTTTTTGGTTTTTCCTTAACCTTCTCAATGCAGGCTATCTTTGGCCTATTTCCTGCCTATATTTGGAATACCATTTCTCCCGTTTTAAGAAATTCAATAAATAGAAGTGCTAACCTATAAAACTTATAAATCACAGAGAACTTTTCTGTATAAGGCAAGGCCTAAATTCTAGTCTTGACTTTGTCATTTAACTGGCTATGTGTCCATAAAAAACTGTTCATCATTCCTGGTCCGAATTCCTCCACCTCTTCAATGGAGGGGTTGGAACAGATCATCTTTAAAATTCCTTTAAACTGGAAATCGTTTGTAAATCAATGACATGAACCAAAACAAGTTTCCCTGATATATTTTTTTAATGTTAAGGTTTTCAAAATTCATTTGAAAATAACTCACATTTATAAAATATGCACAAAGAATACCACAATGACAATCCATGAAGCCACTACCAAAGTTAGGATCTGAAACAGGGGTGTCCAATCTTTTGGCTTCCCTGGGCCACATTGGAAGAAGAATTGTCTTGGGCCACACATAAAATACACTAACAATAGGTGATAAGCTAAAATAAATAAATAAATGCAAATTGCAAAAAATAATCTCATAATGTTTTAAGAAAATTTATGAATTTGTATTGGACGGCATTTAAAGCCATCGTGGACTGCACATTGCCCACGGGCTACTGATTATACAAGCTTGATCTAAAACACTGGGAATGCATTTAAAGTTTCTCAATAACCCTCACCACCAAGATCATCCCCTTCTTGGCACACGACCCCCAAAAGTAACCTCTACCCTGAATTCAGTTCTTTTCATCTCCATGCAATTTTTTGAGACTGGAGTGCAGTGGCACGATCATGGCTCACTCTAATCACTACCTCCCATGTTCAAGCGATTCTCCTGCCTCAGCCTCCCAAGTAACTAAGACTACAGACACCCACCACCATGCCTGGCAAATTTTTGTGTTTTTAGTAGAGATGGGGTTTCGTCATGTAGTGCAGGCAGGTCTCAAACTCCTGACCTCAGGTGATCTGCCCACCTCTGCCTCCAAAAGTGCTGGGATTACAGGCGTGAGCCACTGCACCTGGCCTCCATGCATTTCTTTACCATTTCACCACATATGTTTATGTCTCTAAACAATATGTAATTCTATTTTACATATCTTGAATATATAAGTGGGATAATACTGTATGTTTCCTTCTGTGACTTATTTCTAAGCTCAGTATTCTATTCCAGAACCCATCCTTATGAGCACATTGGCTGCAGTTCATTCATTCTCACTATTATAGATTATTTCATTGGATGAATACACCAGGTTTACTTATATTCTCTTGCTGAGAATATTCTCTTTTTACCATTAAAACAACCCTGCTGTGAATATTCTTTCACTGTCTGTAGTATACATGTGAGGGATCTCTAGGGCATTACACAGCCATGGAATTGTTGGGTGTTAAGATATTAGCTCCTTTTATCTTTATGCCATTGATGTTTTCCATCCATGAACATGATCAATCTCTCCGCTGAAGTCTATTTTTATGTCTTTGAATAAATTTGTAATTTTATCCCTAACTGGCTTGCATACATTTTGCTTAATTTATTCCTAGACACACTAGTGTCTCTGTGGCTATCCTAAACAGTTGCCTGTCTATAGGAAGGCAATTAATTTTTGTATACTGATCTTATAAAAGAGCATACATGCTGATTTCACTTATTAATTCTAATAATTTTTTGATTGAGCCTTTGAAGTCTTCTGTGTAGATAATCATATTATCATGTTGGTTTAGTTTCTTTCTTGGACCTTGGGTCTGACAACACCAGCTGCCTAGCAATTGTCCACGCCTCTCCTTTCTCCTTAGCTGGATCCAGAATCCTATCCTCTGTACTGTGCCCAGCTAAAAATACTCAACCCACAATCTCCTTGCAGCTGGGAGAGGACAGATGCATAGGAAACAGTTCTGGCCGATGGAATCTTGGTTTAAGTCTTTTGAGAGGAAGTCCCTTCCCAAATAAAAGACCAAACTTTGTCAGAAGTTTGGAGCCCCCTTTATCCATACCTGGGGCTCAGACACAGGATGCCATAGGCTAGAGATTGCTTTGTGTTCATGTGTCATCCTGAGGTTTCCAGGACCAACATGGGTGATGGACCCAAACTTATGAAGAGACATACTGTGGTTAGGAGTTCTCCAAGTAACTCTTCTTTTAATTATTTTTTAATTTTAATTTAATTTTATTTTTTGAGATGGAGTCTTGCTCTGTCACCCAGGCTGGAGTGCTGTGGCACGATCTAGGCTCACTGCAATCTCCGCCTCCTGAGTTCAAACAATTCTCCTGACTCAGCCTCCCAAGTAGCTGGGACTACAGGCGTGTGCCATGAAGCCCAGTTAATTTTTTGTATTTTTAGTAGAGACAGGATTTCACCATGTTAACCAGGATGATCTCAATCTCCTGACCTCATGATCCGCCCACCTCGGCCTCCCAAAGTGCTGGGATTACAGGCGTGAGCCACCGCCCCCAGCCGCAACTTTTTTTTATTCAGAACAAGGAACTTGCTACTTTCCTTGGAAAATAGGTAATTTTCCTCCCATGATTTGCATCTCTTCCAGAATCCCAGCTTTGGGCAGTGGCCTCAGTTCAGCCTTCCCAACAGGGACAGGCACAAGGCCTGTATCCTATCTGCACTAAAAATCAAGCCTCTTTTTTCTTTTTTCTTTCTTTTTTTTTTTGAGACGGAGTTTCGCTCTTGTTACCCAGGCAGGAGTGCAATGGCGTGATCTCGGCTCACCGCAACCTCCGCCTCCTGGGTTCAGGCAGTTCTTCTGCTTCAGCCTCCTGAGTAGCTGGGATTACAGGCATGTGCCACCATGCCCAGCTAATTTTTTGTATTTTTAGTAGAGACGGGGTTTCACCATGTTGACCAGGATGGTCTCGATCTCTTGACCTCGTGATCCACCAGCCTCGGCCTTTCAAAAACCAAGCCTCTTAATACCATGATTGCCAGCTTCCTCAATAGCCATGGCCTTAGCCCCCTTCGTCACTCTGGTTTTCTGTTTCTTTATTTTTGGTCCCTAGAGAGTTCCTTTACGTTTTTTGCAAGTTCAGTGAAGCATGTGAGGGGATGTTTGGTATATATTGTCCAACATTTCTAGATGTTTTGTAGTGAAAAGGTTTTCAGATTCAAAATGGGAGTCCCTTCTGCTATTAATTTAGTTTATGGTTCCGTTGAGTACCTTCCCAGGTATGCACACCTGTTGTGGAGCATATCTATTACCTAGAAGGAGCCACTCTCATTCAACTCATGCTCACTTAGACTTATTTGTGTGGGACATTGCCTAGGATCCGGCAGTGTAGAGGTGAAAAAGCAAAACCAGTTCTCTATGCTCATGAAATTTACATTTAATGGGAAGACACACAATAAACAAGAAAACAAACATGATTTCAAAGAGGTGGAAATGCTAGGAAGAAAATGAAACGCAAGATTATGAAAGAGAACAGAATGGGGAAAAAAAACCAGCCGAAGGTAATCAAGACATTTGACCGGACAGCTGCAGGTCCAGGAGGCAGCCAGGTGAAAAGCTTCCAGGTGAGAGATCAGCAAATGCAGTCCAGAGGAACATTGGCATGCGTCTGCAAGGCCAGTGTGGCTGGAGTGGAGGGAATGAGTGAATCTATTTCTTAAATTTTCTATTATTTTGTTTCTTCCCAGAGTGCCAGAGCCAACAGTGGGTACAACTTACTATTCTTGCTCAAAGGAGTGTCTACTTTAGGCTGGGGAAATTTTGGATTTTTTTTTTGAAAGAATAAGTTCATTCGCAACAGACAAAACCTAAACAAATAAACAACCTAAGTTCCCTGCTCGCTCGCTCTCTCTCTCTCTGTCTCTCTCTCTCTCTCTCCTCCCTCCCCACCCCTACACCTACTCCTGCTTATCCAGACACAACCCTCAGGATCAGATTGAAATTCTTCAGCCAGGCAGACCCCAAAACCAAGGAGACAGTCCTCCCTTCCCATACCCAATTCCCATGAACCGTGAACTACCCCATCCCCAGCTCTCTCCCTAGACACTCTCCTCCCCAGCAGTCTCCCCTCAATCCTTAAAAACCATTCTCCCCTCCTCTATCCCAGCTGCTTTGTTCACACTTCTCTGCTCCCCAGAAAGATTATCCAACAAATGGGCTGGTTAAAAATTAAAATGCAAATAGAAACACATGAATCTGAATGGTCATTATGTTACATATACTACAAATATGCAAACGTGCATCCCCATAGATCGAAACCCCCCAGCCCTACTGGTCCTTGGCAGTCAACTTCAGACTTACTGCCCCATCAGCATTCACTAAGCCCACCTCTGCGTGGACACATACGGATAGATTTCACCTGCACTGCTCATTAGGGTGGGAGGGAACAGATCACAGGGAAAATTATTCACCTTCTCTTCCTTGCTATGACAAGCAGTTACTGATGCAGGGCTCCTCTCATATAATAAAACTTCGCACACCTCCCTAGGATGGGAAGAACCCAATTAAACCCCCGTAGAGGATTTGGGACATCTCTATTTATGCAGCTAGGCTCAACACAAATCTAATGTTCTGTAAAGATGCTAAGCTCTGTGCAATTTGTGTGCACACCAGACCTGGTACAAAGCCACTCAATAAATATCTGTTGGCTGATTGGTTACAAATAATACAGCACCTCCATACCAACTGTGTAGTCATGTTATCTGCTCCACATGTTCATTCCTTTCTAGGTCAAGGCCTCCAATATGTTAATAGTGGCCTGGCTTGAGATATTGGCAAGTCAGCAGGTAGAGAGAGTGAGGTGGAGCAATTCACAGGTTTGAGACATCTAAGCCTCCCAGCCTGGTCTTCACTCTTAAACCCCAACAGAAACAGCAAAACCTTTCACTAGCAATGTTGAACCACTGACTGGGTAATTAGCAGAGGATGGCAGCACAGGTATAATCCCCAGGGGAATTAGGAAATGAATTAATGGCTACCTGAAATCCTTCTCATCCCTCCTTGGCCCCGTGGGATGAAAAGGCAGCCTGATGTCACGTTCTCTTCTCTTACTCATTACCGTCAGAGATCATTAAAGTCTCTCTCTCTTCTTCTTCCTTCCTTTCTTTTTTTCTTAATGCTATCAACATGTCTGAGTGTTATTGACCAAGATTTCTAGGACTTGGTTCAAAGCTGAGAATCCTAATTATTCCTCTGGTGCCCCTAAAATATAATTCACCCCTTTAACCTAGAAATAGTTTAAAGGATAGATGGTTGAATGCTTTCAGCCCAAGAAGCAGAGCAAGGTTTCTCAAAACGAGCAGCATCTCCTTTTGCCACCATCCTCCTGAGATCCTGGGCAGTTCGCTTCTACTGCAGAAAGATCCTGCTGGCAGAGCCTCCCTGCAGCTTGCCAGGGTGTAAGGAGAGCAGCCCAGGCAGGAGGGCCACGAGCCACCTGCAGGGAGGAGGGCAGCTGCCTCCCAGGCCCAGATCCCTGCCCTGCACACCCCAGCTCCCCTTCCCACAGCCTGCAGCTCTGATTCCACCTGTAGAGTGAGCTGACCTGAAGCTGCAACTTGGGGATTGCCAGGGAAACCGCTCCCTGTATTTTCTGGTGGGAACTCGGGATTGGTGTGTGGCAGCTGGGTCTGGGGGAGCTTGTGCTGTGTTCAAAGGAGAAGGGGCTCTCTCCACCCATCACAAAAGCTGAAGGAGACCCCCATGAATTCCCCCATGCAAGCCTGGGCATGAGCATTCCGAGGGAGTGAGCAGCTGGACTCAGGCAATAGCTGAGCAAAAGAGCACAATAGTAATCATAAACTACAGGTAAGAAGAATTTCCCTTTACAGACAATTTACCGTGATTCAGGCAATGGGTTAAGCATTTTAAAGCATATTATCTGATTTGGTGCTCACTAGGGGTCATTAATTCGCGTGGCTCTAGAGCCAGTTCAGGAATGGAAATGAGTGACTCCAGCTGGTGTGAGACAATAAGGCTGGTGGGGACAGCAGCGGACTCGGATGGGCTACAGCAGACTGGAGCACCTGCAGCCCCTCAGACAGGATGCTAAGGCTCAGCACAAGCAGCCGTGTCCCTCAGAACCACAGGCCCTATTATAGGGATGGGGAAACTGAGGCTCAGAGGCATGCCTCTGGTTTTCCAAGACAAACTGCAAATACAGGCTGTGTGTGTTGGCTCACGCCTGTAATCCCAGCACTTTGGGAGGCTGAGGCGAGCAGATCACTGTAAGCTAGGAGTTGAGACCAGCCTGGCCAATATAGCAAAACCCTGTCTCTACTAAAAGTACAAAAAATTACCCGGGCATGGTGGTACATGCTTGTAATCCCAGCTACTCTGAAGACTTAGGCCAGAGAATTGCTTGTACCTGGGAGGTAGAGGCTGCAGTGAGTTGAGATGGTGCTACTGCAATCCAGCCTGGGAGAGAAGGGAGACTCTGTCTCAAAAAAAAAAAAAAAAAAAAAACAAATTTTGATGTGCAATCTCCTGATTCTTAAATCTTGGTAACTAATTCAAAACCATGTTCAGCCTCGTGAAAGTGAAACTCAGCATGTTAATGGCCCAGGCCAGTCCTTGGTCACCAATATATGACCTTGGCCTTAGAACTCTGTAAGGGAGAGGGTGCAAATTCCATTTTTCAGATGGGAAAACTTAGTCTCAATGCATGGACATGGCTGGACCAGGGCCATGCAGCAAGCGAAGGTGCTCCCTTGCTGCTCAGCGGGTGAGCTTATCTGGGCTGTCAATTATCTGAAATCTCTGCTCGGGTTTGGGGCTCCCAAGTACCACGGCTTGGCATGATTGCCCATCTGGAATGCTGGGGCTTAAATCCAAACATCACCTCACAACCACTGGGTGGTCATCCAGCGCTAGAGCAGCAACGGACACGCCTGGTCAAACATCAGACTCTCCTGGTGGAGCGTTTTGAAATGACCGATCCTGGGTTTCACCTCTGAAAGATTTAATCAGTCCAGCGTAGGTCCCAGGCATTGGCATGTTTAAAAAAGCATCCCCCTGTGATTCCAATGTGTAACCAAGGGCAACACCACTCAGCCAGGCCCTTGCAAAAGTGCCAAACCCAAGCTTCTAGGAATAAGAGAATGTAGAGGAGTGATTAGGAACAAGGCTATTATTGGAGATGGGCAGACCTCAGCTGAGTCCCAGCGCGGGCCCTCCCTAGCTGAGGAACTTGGGGAAGTCAGTTCACCCCTCTGAGCCTCGGTCATCTCATTTCTGTAACTCTCGCCACTGGGTTCTCAGGGGGAATAAACATGGTGGTGTGGGGAGATATGAAGTGGGGTACAGCAAGCACCCATTGAAAGTCGGTCTTCAGCTAGTACTGACTCCACCTACAGCCACGCAAATATGGCAGCAAAATGCACTGAGCCTGGACAGAGCTGGGGGCTTGAACTGCACCGCTGTATCACCCAGGCATCCCCACCTAGAGTCACAGCTCAGTCCCGGAAGGCCTTGGGTTCACACACAGATGCATTTCGCTGCCTGTGATGGAAGGGACCATCATCTCCTTGGAAATGTGTCAAAATTTCACTTCTCATTTCCCTCTTCTTTAAGCCAAACCAGGAAGAACCTGGCAAGATTAACTGATCCTAGATACATGTCCCCTTTGAAACTTTCAACAGCCATTATCCCCGCCTCAACATCATCATTTCCAAACCCTTATAACAGATACGATCTGAAAGAGACAGAGGCAATTTAGAGGAAAGCATCTTAGAGATATTAGTCCAGTACTTGAGATCTCTAGAAAAATCCATATTGGAGTCCACGTTTTCAAGAGCAGGTAACCCTGTAAAATTAAGATCGAAACTATCATTTCTTCTCCAAATTGAGTTATCTGGGAGAAATCCTCTCCTACTTTCCCAGACCCTCTAAATCTTCCCTATGATAACGGATCATTATTACCAATCAATTATTCATACACCAATGTCGAGTCACAAACCATCCCGGTACCATACAAACCAAAACGTTGTTTCTTCAAACACATTTAATGGGCAAGTCCAGTGCCCCCACGGCCAATCCTGTTCCAGTAAGAGTTCCTTAGCTTCATTTAGAGCCAAGATTCCAAAAGACAAGTTAATGGTTACAGTTAAGCCATGGAGGGGTTGTCATCAAACACATCTCCAAGAGTTCTAGGCTTGGGTCTCCTAGCTGCTGTCATAATTGACAAGTGTGATTTCACTGTGTCTTTACCCCAAGGATGGAAGTCTCCCTTTCAAATAGCAATTGAATGGAACGCACAGATTGCTCGGCACATTGGCACTCCAAAGAGTTTCATTTAAAGGAAACTTATAGTTGCTTTATCTACGCATGCACCCTTTCAACAACACCAGTGTAGAACAATAGGCAAAAGGGGCATTTAGCAATCACAGTAAGTTATTTGCCATTGGCACATTTGCCCAGTAAAAGGCATAAATACGAGATCTCCAAGCTTTCTACCACTGCGGTTTCTCGGCATTCTGTTTAATTTGATGGGAAATGCCTCCACTCTTAAAAGTGCTATAAGAAATAGCTTTACTTTGGAAATAACATTGAATCTACATTTCAAGATGTTTTAAAAATGGGAATATTTTTGAAATCCCTGGAGATCAAAATGCTGTGTAGGAAAGCTGTGGTTATAAATCTTCACTGGAAGGAAAAAAAGATCCCCAGGCATTTTAGAGTCATTTGCTTTATTTTATAAAGCTAGCTAGTGACAAAAGGGCAGAAAACTCAGCTGTGAGATACAGGATTCTGTGGGCTTCTGCTTGCTAGCCATTCTTGAATCCGCAGTGCCTTACCCAAGATCAGACAGAGTAGGTGCCCATCAGTGTTTGTTGATTGACTACTCAACTGACCCAGGAGTTTGTACAAAGGTGTTTGATGTGGGGAATAGGCTTGCCCCTTACTTTTTTTTTTTTTTTTTTTTTGAGATGGAGTCTCACTGTGTGGCTCGGGCTGGAGTACAGTGGTGTAATCTCAGCTCACTGCAACCTCTGCCTCCCAAGTAGCTGGGATTACAGGCACCAGCCACTACACCCAGCTAATTGTTTTTAGTTTTAGCAGAAATGAGCTTTCACCGTGTTGGCCAGGCTGGTCTCAAATTCCTGACCTCATGATTCACCCACCTCGGCTTCCCAAAGTTCTGGGATTAGACGTGTGAGCCACTGTGCCTGGGCCATCTTTACTTCTTATGAGGCATTATATCTACAGAGACTGGATAAGCTGCCTTGAAATCAAGATTTAGGTGTCCTCTGAACAGTACACATGAAAAAACAATTACATCAGAGGGCAATGGCGTGCATGGTTTCCCAGCTCCCCATTCAGTGATAAGATTGTTTACCTGGAATCAGACACAGTAGGAGTCTACCACGGAAATTGGCAAATGCTACAAGCTAGGGGACTCTCTTTGGGGGAAGAGCAGTTCTTAAGCGCAGAACACCATTAATTCATAAGTACATGAAAATTAAATATTTAGATGGGGACCAATGGAGGTATGGAGCTAGAAATTTGTATTCTCAAGCCAGTCACCAAGGGTGAATTTTCCAGCTCCTTCTTTCCACACTTCCATTAAAAAAAAAGGCATTTTTTTCTCCAGGGTGTTTTTCTCAGTTTGTATTCTGTTTTATCCAAATTGATAGTTGTTCTTTGTCAAATAAGTAACCATTCATGCAAGGATTCCCATCTGTATCTTCCTCGTATCATTACCATAACCTTAAGGGAACCCCTCTGCTCTGCGCTCTTCTTGATCTGAGATTCTCCATCTCTAAGAAGAGGGAATGGTCAGTCACGGTGGCTCACACCTGTTATCCCAGCACTTTGGGAGGATGAGGTGGGCAGATCACAAGGTCAGGAGTTTGAGACCAGCCTGGCTAAGATGGTGAAATCCTGTCTCTACTGAAAATACAAAAATTAGCTGGCACGGTGGCGGGCGCCTATAATCCCAGCTATTCAGGAGGCTGAGGCAGGAGAATTCCTTGAACCTGGGAGGCGGAGGTTGTAGTGAGCTGAGATTATACCACTTGCACTCTAGCCTGGGTGACAGAGCAAGACTCTGTCTCACAAAAAAAAAAAAAAAAAAAAAAAAAAAAAGAAGAAGTTTGTCACCAAATTCAGAAAGCAATAAATGGCAGACCATTTGGAAGCTAAAAGAATTCATTTTGTGCTCCAGAACAGCAGGTGGCTACGGGAGTTTCCTAGGGATGCCTCCGTCTACAAATAATCCACCCAGCAAATAAAGCTACACAAGAAATAGCACAGGGAAGAAAAAAATGAAATCTGCCCCAGGACCAACAAAAACAGAAAAACCATGGGCAAATAGTAAAGTCAAAATTTTAGCAGACTGCAGGGAAAATATGATATAAAAAATTAAAGTGAATCTTAATTTATCCCCAACACCAAGTAACAGCATTCATTTGGAAATGAGAAACACAGGAGACACCTGCATTGACCAATGGCCAAACCTCTGTGCATTCATTAAATCCAAGCTATTTCTTAAAAACTCTTCTGTGAATTCCAACTATTTAAATGGGTACCAGTTAGAGGAAAAATCTTCGAAGTACCTGGACTAAAAATCAAAGTCTCTAGTATCCATAAGTGCCAAATACATGATATAAATGAGACAATCGCACAGGTGTCAGAGAAGTTGGTACAGGCACATTTTTTTCACATTAAATGTAAATAATATTTACAAATATATAAAAAATATAAAAGATAGTATTTAGCTTCCTGAAGAAATTTGGCCTGTATTAGGGTTCTCCAGAGAAACAAAACCAATAGGGTGTGTGTGTGTGTGTGTGTGTGTGTGTGTGTGTGACAGAGAGAGAGAGAGATTTGTTGTAAGAAATTGGCTCACGCCAGGTGTGGTGGCTCACACCTGTAATCCCAGCACTTTGGTAGGCCAAGGCAGGCAGATAACAAGATCATGAGATTGAGATCATCTTGGCCAGCATGGTGAAACCCCATCTTTACCAAACATACAGAAATTAGCTGGGCATGGTGGTGCACCCCTGTAGCCCCAGCTACTTGGGAGGCTGAGGCGAGAGAATTGCTTGAACCCAGGAGGCGGAGGTTGCAGTCAGTTGAGATTGTGTCACTGCACTCCAACCTGGTGACAGAGGGAGACTCCATCTCAAGAAAGAAAGAAAGAAGAGAGAGAGAGAGAGAGAGAGAGAGAGAGAGAGAGAGAGAGAGAGAAAGAAAGAGAGAGAGAGAGAGAGAAAGAAAGAAAGAGAGAGAGAGAGAGAGAGAGAGAGAGAGAGAAAGAAAGAGAGAGAGAGAGAGAGAGAGAGAGAGAAAAAAAGAAAGAAAGAAAGAAAGAAAGAAAAGAAAGAAAGAAAGAAAGAAAGGAAAGAAAGAAATTGGCACACATGACCAAGGAAGCTGGCAACTCTCAAGGTCTGCAAGGTGAGTTGGCAAGCTGGGAACCCATGGGAGAGCCCATGGCTTAGATCCAGAATGAAGACCATCAAGGCCAAGACCCAGAAAGAGCCAATGTTTCAGTTCGAGTCCAGAGGCAGGAGAAAAAAAATTAATGTCCCAGCTCAAAGGCCACAGGCAGGAAGAACTCTCTTTCCCTCAGAGAAGGGTCAGTAGTTTTGTTCTGCCAAGGCCTTCAACTGGTTGGATGAAGCCCACCCACATTATCCGCTTTACTGAAAGTCCACCAATGTCAATGTTAATCTCATCCAACAAACATCCTCACAGAAACACCCAGAATAATCTTTGACCAAATATCCGGGCACCCCGGTGGCCCAGTCAATTTGACACATAAAATTAACTGACACAGATCCTCTGCCATTTTTTTTTTAACATTTCAAAAACTGTGGTCCTTTTGGTCTGCACTTTGTTTCCCTACTTTTTATAAAAACAAGGATACAAGGCAATACTTTTCTACCATAAGCTAAAGAGGACAAGCATGTGACCATCATGTGACAGATAGCCTTGGTGAGGGCTTTGGGGATGAAGGTTACTTTCCAATTAGAGGAAGCAGCCTTTAGTCAGTGCCCACCGACCATGGCCATGAGAAGATGGGGCCCAGCATTGTCTGTGGGCAGGTCTTCCAGGTTTTCAAAGCATTCTGAGGGCCACATTAAAAAAAAAAGATTTAGGCTGGGCGTGGTGGCTCACACCTATAATCCCAGCACTTTGGGAGGCTGACATGGGCGGATCATCCAAGGTCAGGAGTTTGAGACCAGCCTAGCCAACATGGTGAAACCCCATCTCTACTAAAAATACAAAAGTTAGCTGGGCATGGTAGTGGGTACCTATAATCTCAGCTACTCGGGAGGCTGAGGCAAGAGAATCACTTGAATCCAGGAGGCCGAGGTTGCAGTGAGCTGAGGTCGCGCCACTGCGCTCCAGCCTGGGTGACAGAGTGAAACTCCATCTCAACAACAACAACAACAACAACAACAAAAGGGTGCACAGCCGTCTCCACCACTAAAACTACCTGTTTTCAGCTCCTGCCCTAGACAGTGAGTTTCATGAAGGCAGAAAGTGATGCTGCTTGTCTGATTAATGTTTATATTCCCACCTCCTGGTACAGAGCCTGGAATTCAATAGTAGGTGACTGGTTGGCTTCAATATACAAAACCAGGAAGTGCACCAATAATCATACTGACCTTTATAAAACCCCTCCATTTAGAAGACCCCAAACGCCTTCACAGATTTAGCTTGGCTCGATGTGAGAGCCACCAAACTCTGATGTCCAAGGGGAAAGCAGTCTCCCCAGACCATAGTACCCCTCTTGTGATAATGTACCAACATCAGAAAGAAAGAATCCCTTCTTATTTCCAAGTTCTGTGTTTTATGATTAATATAAAACAGTGCCAGCCTCCCCTTCCTAAATTCTGCAGAGAATGCCCAGCTCCTCTCTTTGAAAGTGAAGAACTTGTCCTCAGTTGTTTTCAATAATGATCCTACAATAGGACAAGTGCCATTCTATCATCTTGTTCCACTAGTCGCTAAAATGAACTACCACCAGCAAAACTGAGAAGGTAAATGGACCAGCTGGACACAGCTGCAAGTACCAATAATGTGTGTGTGTCAGGATCGTGCAACCCGCCCCCCAGAAGCAAGTAAACAACAACTTTTCATTTTGATTGCTTGTCACTCATTTTCCTCCAAGGAGCTTGCTGGGAGATCCTTGGACAAGCCAGCCATTGTGGTAAATACAAATTGGTGTTATTGGTGAATTTTTTAAATGCTTTCTCAGCTGGGCACATCCAATTTCTTACTATTTTTGAACAAGAGTCATGTTCTGTTTCTTGGTCAGATATTTGGCTGGCGGGGGGTGGGTCTCAGAACCTCCATCTTCAGTATAAAAGAGTATCAGGTATATACATTCACATGTGGGCTTGTGAGTGTTTGCGTATGGGAAGGAACTGTCTCCTGCGCCATGCTGGGATATGAGCTTCTTGACATGCTTTGATCTACATCTCTGTATTCCATCACCTAACCTAGAGTATCTAGGTCTAGGGTACGCTGTTCTGGTTAAGCATATTTTTGTTACACAGAACAGAAATTCACTCAAATGAGCCCAAGATAAAAGTGGGGCTTATAAAAGGCATCCAAAGTCTCATAGGGCATGGAGAATCAGGAGTCTCTCTCCTTTCTTCGTTTCACCCTTCTCATCTTTCCTCCTCTCCTCTCACCGTCTCTCTGCCTCCTCTGCCCTTTTATCTTGCCCATGGCCCCAGATGGTTGCTCTAGCTCCAATTCAATGAAATGTGACCCAAGGATAAGTACGCTTTTAGCTCAAGCACCTGATAAACACTGGAGTTTCCTTTGGAATCTCTCCGCTCAAAAGGGATCTTATTGTCCCAAATGAGTCCCTTGGGTTTTACATTCCAATCAGCTGAGATGAGCCTTGGGGGAGGGTAGCAGGAAACTGGGTGTGTAGAGTTGGCCCTTCTAGTTCTGGAAGAAGACAAAGGAAACATAACTAGCATAAAGGTGTTTGACAGCAAATGCACATTGAATGAATAATTCACCAACTAAAGGGCCTTTCCCCCTAACACACAGAGGAAAAGAAATACCCAGTTGGAGATGAGTTAATGACGTTCCATCCCCAGAATACAGGTCTCACAGTCTGTCCTTTAGGATGGCCAGTTCTGGTACCTCTGAGAAAACTGCCTTCCAGCCACTGATGTGATCTGGAGCAAGCAGCCCGTAACTCCTCTGTGCCACAGTTGTTCCGTCTTTAAAATGAGAGCAGAATTATCTGCCTTTCAATGTGATTGTGAGAATTGAAACAGGCCAGTAGACCAAGAAGATGCTGTAAATTCCCAAGATCAGACTGCATTCCTGAGGCTAGAGCTTCCAATCCATTTACATTGGGGGCTCATAACGCACATTTGTAGAGTTCAGTCCTTCCCTATTTAGGGATAAGGATCCCCCACTGTCTCCACCCTACCAGCAACCCTGAAATAATGCCCTTCATCCCAAGGAGTCAAATGACCTGAAACCAAGTTCCAAATCTGTGTGCAGCTCCTCATGTGACCTTGCTGAAGTCACTCGCCCTGCCCAGGCCTCTGTTTCCTTAGAAACAATGTGAGAATTGGAGGAGAGCCAGTGACACCCACCAGTCCAAGAGCCAGGGCTGCTGCAGGGCCAAATTTTAATTGCTATGTAGCAAAATTAGAAAAATAAGTCAACAGGGAGTGAGTTTTTCATAATGCCTGACTTAGTTCAAAGTTCTGTACTTTATTCTGAGGTTATGTCCTCCTTTCTCTTTTTGTGGTGAGTGGCCTTTCTTTGGTGAAGGTAGAAGACATCGTTTGTTTTAACATTCTTACTGTCCTTTCGTGAAATAAGAAGCTGGCCACCCCATATCCACCCTCCCTGCTTATTTATTTTTTATTGGTCTATAAAGTCCCAAAGTATGACAATTAGTAGACCTCAGCCATCCTTTAAAGCTCTGACAGGATCAGACTGTAAGGGAGGCATGAGGATGCCCAGACCCGGAGCCAGACGGCCTGGGTTCAAATTCTGACCCCTTCAATAATAATATCTACCTGCGAGGTGAGGGGATCACCTGAGGTCAGGAGTTCGAGACCAGCCTGGCCAACATGATGAAACTCTTGTTTCTATGAAAATACAAAAATTGGCCAAGCGAGGTGGTATGCGCCTGTAATCCCAGCTATTCAGAAGGCTAAGGCAGGAGAATCGCTTGAACCCAGGAAGCAGAGGTTGCAGTGAGCCGAGATCACGCCACTGCACTCCAACCTGAGCTACAGAGCGAGACTCCATCTCGAAATAATAATTAATAATAATAATAATACCTACCTGACAAGTTGTTGTGAGGATTTAGCATGCTCAAGGGCATACACTGCTTTTGACGGTGCCTGGCAGGGGATGAGTGCCCATTAAATAACAGTGGTGGTGGTGGTGGTGATGTGAAGGAGGAGAGGATAGGGAAGAGGGAGAAGAAGGAAAATCGGAGAAGGGGAAGAGAAGGCAAAGGGAGGGGAGAGAGGGGGTTCCACATTGGGTTTGGCTTTCTGATTGTTATCTCAGGTAATGGGTAAGTAGAAGTAACACAGCCTGGCCTCACATCTGAAATGGCAGGAGCAGGAACGTGGATGGTGCCCAAGGCAGTGCTGGCTTCTGGTATACTATGTTGCCTCATCAGGAAGAGAAGTGTGTGGCTGTCTGTACCAGCGTCCCACCATTAACATAAGCCCTCCCTGCCGAATCTCCTCTCTACATCAACTCCTGAGTGCTCACTCTGGAGGGAGCACTTGTTTGCCTCCATCAGCATCATCAGCCTTTCTGGGGAAAACTCTGAAACCGTATTTCCCATACACTGTGACGAGCCTGTGGATTGGCTGCCCCTGGGTCACGTGCCCTTCACTGGTCCAAACAGCTCAAGGCTGAATCACTGAGCTATTAAAAACTCCCAGTGAAATGGGAATATTCCCAAAGGGGACCACTCTAGAGTTTTGCAATAACTTCTAGCTAATGGCACAGTTGATAAGCGATATAAGGGACAGAAAGACATTGAGGAGGGCTGGGAAGGACATGAGAGACCCGAGACTGGCAAAAAGATGATGAAAATGATGATTGGAAGGCTTGTTTCCCGACACTGGCTTGATTGGCTGCTTTGGGTCCAGTGCTCACCCCTGGACCAATCAGCTTTTGGGAAAGGATGGACCATGTGACCAGAAATGCAGATCAGTGGCTACAGGTGGGAAAGTTTCACATCCTGAAAGCTGGAGTTACAGTCAATACTGGGAGGAGACAATTGTGGTTTCCCATGTCAAAAGTTTCGCTGAGCGCGGTGGCTCAGGCCTGTAGTCCCAGCACGTTTTGGGAGGCTGAGGAGGGTAAATCAGGAGGTCAGGAGTTGGAGACCAGCCTGGCCAACATGGTGAAACCCCATCTCTACTAAAAATACAGAAATTAGCTGGGCATGGTGGTAGGCACCTGGAATCCCAGCTACTGGGAAGGCTGAGGCAGGAGAATAGCTTGAACCCAGGAAGTGGAAGGTTGCAGTGAGCCAAGATTGCACCACTGCACTCCAGCCCGCATGAAAGAGCAAAACTCTGTCTCAAAAAAGAAAAAGAAAGGAAGTTTCAAAAACCCCTGAAATTCCTCCTAGTTGAAGAAAAGTGGCTCCCCAGAGAGAAGGCCTTTGAAAAACCCCCAGGAGCCTAAGAGACCCATTTCTCTGCCCCTGGGGATGGACCCATCAAAGGCACAGAATTACTTACCAGGCAAGTGGAAGTGGCAATCTCTTAAACTTTTATTAGGTGAGCTTCCACCCCTCCAGGACACACGGCTACCATTCTGTTTGTTTGGCAAACAAACTGAAATCTTCCAACTAACTTGGAATTATTCATGCTACTAACGTCTAATTTGGAAAATGGTGAATTAGTTGTGAGCAAGTGCCTGGGAGTCAAAGCATCTGAGACCAAATTCCAACAGTAAGAGAAGTGGAGGGAAACCAATCTGCCATATGTGGGATACGGAAAAGTATGCCTGCTTTACATTCTGGGTAACTGATACTAGTTCTGAAATGGTAGACTTCTTGTAGCTTGACTCATCTACATAAATTTGACTGTATAGACCTTAGCAAACTTCAAGATTGGTTCTGAAAGACCTGTAGTCTCTTCAAGGTAGTAATAGTTCCAGACCTACTGTGGATTTTCACTGATATCCTAAGTTAGTTCTGAAACCCTCTGATTCTCTGGCTGACTTTTGTTCTGTGAGATTTTCAGTCTCTGAAATAGCAGCAAGTGTTCAGCAGAATGTATTTCTCTCCAGTCTCCTGAGTACTAGAACCATGAGATGGTGAAATGTGGGTCCTTTTCAACCTATTTCTGCAGGTGTTGGAGAGTTTCAGGCTGTTTCTGCAGATGTTCACTGAGCAGCTACTAAGTGCAAAGAGTGCCCTGTGTTGATTTTCCAGTCACTTACAGTAGGTGTTTATTAATGAGAGAACTTTAATTCTTCCTGCACGTCCATATGGCAGTGCCTTCCAGAGATTCCTGTGGAAGGCAGAAGGCTGCTATAATGATGGGCAAGCCAAATACTCGATTGCATAGCACTCTGGAGTGTGTAGTTAAGACAACTCATCTCTGAGGGGATTTGTGGAAGACAGCGTTGTGGATCATTTAAGAGGCCTTACAAGTGGCACTTTGACATGTTTGTTAAGTGTCAGGCACAGGAGGACCAGGATGAGCTGTCAAATCAGAAGGACAAAAGCACCCCCACAGCTGCCTGAAGAGTGAGAGGAGGCTGCTTCCTGCACAGATGTGAAGTCTGCAGATGGGGACAATTTCTGCTCTAAGCACCAATGCCTCCGGCCATAGGGTTCTCCCAATCCAGTGAGAATTATCTGCAGTTAGAATTGGATCAGCCGTTCTACCAAGTGCATTCAGTTACCAGTGACTCCTGGAGCTCTCCTGTGACAACCCACAAGGGTCCTCTGGGGAGCTTGTTAAAAATGAAGATTCCTCGGCCTCACTCCCAGAGACTGATTCAGGGACTCCACGGTGTGGCCCAGTAAGATGTATAAACCCATATCCCAAGAGACTCCAATCACACCTTTCCCCAGACCACACTTTGAGAATAATGGTTCACAAGATGCTTCTTTCATGGTCTGTCTTCTAAACTCCTGGCTTGAATAGTCAGCATATCTACCAAGCTGTTCCAAACCTACCAGGTTTATCTCAGTGGATGATGCCTCCGCTACTCCCATACCTAAGTCAGAAGCTTAGCCATCACTCCCAGTCCCTCACGCCCCTCAAGTCCTTGCTTTTCCTCACTCTCAACTCTCATCGGCTCCATCCCCTGAAGAGCAGTCAGATCTCACCATTCCTCCTCATCCTCACCACCCTGCATCACTTCTCACCCCATTGATGGCAAGAGCTTCCCAACCGGTCTCCTGGTCTTTAGTTTTGCTTGTGTATTTCCATGCGGCTGCCAACATTAGCCCTTTGGGGCCTGATTATACTCAGAGTATGCATCAAACTCCTTAACCTGGCATCTGAGGGCCTTAATGCTTCAGTCCTACTTTCCTATCTGTTCTCAGGGCCCCATGCACCTCTCCGTGGTTGTAATGTTCTGAACTTAACATTTCACTCTACAATGTTCCATTTGTACGAATGCCCTTCCACAGTTTGTCCACCTGGTCAACTCCTATTTACTTCCTTTTCAGAATAAGAAATAGGAAACAATAAACCTGTGACTGTGAATTCAGGTAGCACACAGCCTAACATAGTGCATGGAGACAGACCTTTTGGGTTCACATCTCAGCCTCACCGCTCAGTAAGTGGGTGGCACCGGGGAGGTTGTTTAAACTCCCCATGTCTCAGCGTCTTCTCTTGAAGATGGGATGATAATAGAAGCTACCCCGTGGCTGGGCGTGGTGGCTCATGCCTATAATCCCAGCACTTTGGGAGGCCAAGGCAGGTGGATCACCTGAGGTCAGGAGTTTGAGGCCAGCCTGACCAACATGGAGAAACCCCATCTCTACTAAAAATACAAAGTTAGCTGGGCATAGTGGTGGGTACCTGTAATCGCAAGTCCTCGGGAGGAGGCAGGAGAATCGCTTGAACCTGGGAGGTGGAGGTTGTGGTGAGCCAAGATTACACCATTGCACTCTAGCCTCGACAAGAGCAAAACACTATCTCAAAAAACAAAAACAAAAACAAGCTACTTTGTGGGCTTGTTGTATGAATTAAATGGGTGGATGTATGTTAAAGGCCATAACAGTGCCTGGCACAGAGTAAGTGCCACAGGTGATTATTTTTGCTATTGTTACATACACTGTCTATGGAAGCATAACCAAGACAGATATTGTTGACACTATTTTTCTTTACTGCATTTTAGGTTTTGGGGTACATGTGAAGAACATGCAAGATTGTTGCATAGGTACACACATGGCAGTGTGATTTGCTGCCTTCCTCCCCTTCACCTATATCTGGCATTTCTCCCCATGCTATCTCTCCCCAACTCCCCACCCCCAACTGTCCCACCCCTATTTCCCCCAGACAGACCCCAGTGTATGATGCTCCCATCCCTGTGTCCATGTGTTCTCAATGTTCAACACCCACCTATGAGTGAGAACATGCAGTGTTTGATTTTCTGTTCTTGTGTCAGTTTGCTGATAATGATGGTTTCCAGATTCATCCATGTCCCTACAAAGGACACGAACTCATCATTTTTTATGGCTGCATAATATTCCATGGTGTATATGTGCCACGTTTTTCCTGTCCAGTCTATCATCGGTGGGCATTTGGGTTGGTTCCACATCTTTGCTATTGTAAACTGTGCTGCAATGAACATTCGTGTGCATGTGTCCTTATAGTAGAACGATTTATAATCCTTTGGATACATACCCAGTAATGGGATTGCTGGGTCAAATGGAATTTCTATTTCTAGGTCCTTGAGGAATTGCCACACTGTCTTCCACAGTGGTTGGACTAATTTACACTCCCACCAACAGTATAAAAGTATTTCTCCACATCCTCTCCAGCATCTGTTGTCTCCAGATTTTTTAATGATCACCACTGTAACTGGCATGAGATGGTATCTCAGTGTGGTTTTGATTTGCATCTCTCTAATGACCAGTGATGATGAGCATTTTTTCATATGTTTGTTGGCCTCATGTATGTCTTCTTTTGTAAAGTGTCTGTTCATAACCTTTGCCCACTTTTGAACAGGCTTGTTGGTTTTTTTCTTGTATATCTGTTTTAGTTCTTTGTAAAATCTGGATATCAGCCCTTTGTCAGATGGGTAGATTGCAAAATTTTTTTTCCATTCTGTTGGTTGCCAATTCATTCTAATGACTGCTTCTTTTGCCGTGCAGAAGCTGTGGAGTTTGATTAGATCCCACTGTTTATTTTGGCTTTTGTTGCCAATGCTTTTGGTGTTTTGGTCATAAAGTCCTTGCCTACGCCTATGTCCTGAATGGCTTTGCCTAGATTTTCTACTAGGGTTTTTATGGTATTAGGTCTTATGTTTAAGTCTTTAATCCATCTGGAGTTAATTTTAGTGTGAGGTGTCAGGACGGGGTCCAGATTCTGCTTTCTGCACCTGGCTAGCCAGTTTTCCCAACACCATTTATTAAACAGGGAATCCTTTCCCCATTGCTTGTTTTTGTCAGGTTTGTCAAAGATCGGATGGTTGTAGATATGTTGTGTTGCCTCCGAGGCCTCTGTTCTGTTCCATTGGTCTATATCTCTGTTTTGGTACCAGTACCGTGCTGTTTTGATTACTGTAGCCTTGTAGTATAGTTTGAAGTCCGGTAGTGTGATGCCTCCAGCTTTGTTCCTTTTGCTTAGAATTGACTTGGCTACGCAGGCTCTCTTTTGGTTCCATATGAAGTTTAAGGTGGTTTTTTCCCATTCTGTGAAGAAGGTCATTGGTAGCTTGATGGGGATAGCATTGAATCTGTAAATTACTTTAGGCAGTATGGCCATTTTCATGATATTGATTCTTCCTAACCATGACCATGGAATGTTTCTCCATCTGTTTGTGTCCTTTCTTATTTCATTGAGCAATGGTTTGTAGTTCTCCTTGAAGAGGTCCTTTACATTCTTTGTTTGTTGTATTTCTAGGTATTTTAGTCTCTTTGTAGCAATTGTGAATTGCAGTTAATTCTTGATCTTGCTCTCTTTAAGTCTGTTATTGGTGTATAGGAATGCTTGTGATTTTTGCACATTGATTTGGTATCCTGAGACTTTGCTGAGGTTGCTTATCAGTTTCAGGAGATTTTGGGCTGAGACGATGGGGTCTTCTAGATATACAATCATGTCATCTGCAAATAGAGACAATTTGACTTCCTCCTTTCCTGATTGAATACCCTTTATTTCTTTTTCTTGCCTGATTGCTTTGACTAGAACGTCCAATACTATATTGAATAGGAGTGGTAAGAGAGGGCATCCTTGTCTAGTGCCAGATTTCAAAGGGAATGCTTCCAGTTTTTGCCCATTCCATATGACATTGGCTGTTGCTTTGTCATAAATAGCTTTTATTATTTTGAGATACCTAGTTTATTGAGGGTTTTTAGCATAAAGTGCTGTTGACTTTTGTCCAAGGCCTTCTCTGCATCAATTGAGATAATCATGTGGTTTTTGTCTTTGGTTCTGTTTATGTGGTGAATTACATTTATAGACTTGCATATGTTGAACCAGCCTTGCATCCCTGGGATGGATTCTGCTTGATCATGGTGGATAAGCTTTTTGCTGTGCTGTTGCAATCAGTTTGCCAGTATTTTATTGAAGATTTTTGCATCTATGTTCATCATGGATATCGGCCTGAAGTTTTCTTTTCTTGCTGAGTCTCTGCCAGGTTTTGATATCAGGATGATATGTTGGTCTCATAAAATGATTTGGGAAGCATTCCCCCTTTTTGGATTATTTGGAATAGTTTCAGAAGGAATGGTATCAGCTCCTCTTTTTATGTCTGGTAGAATTCGACTGTGAACCCAACTCGACCTGGGCTTTTTTTGTGTGGTAGGCTCTTAATTGCTGCCTCAACTTCAGACCTTGTTATTGGTCTATTCAGGATTTCAACTTTTTCCAAATTTAGGTTTGGGAGGATGCAAGTGTCCAGGAATTTATTCATTTCTTCCAGGGTTACTAGTTTATGTGCATAGAGTTGTTTGTAATAATCTCTGATGATGGTTTGAATTTCTGCGGAATCTGTGGTGATACCCCCTTTATTGTTTTTTATTGCATCTATTTGATTATTCTCTCTTTTCTTTTTTATTAATCTACTAGTGGTCTGTCTATTTTGTTGATCTTTTTGAAAAACCACCTCCTGGATTTATTGATTTTTTGAAGGGTTTTTTGTGTCTCTATCTCCTTCAGTTCTGCTCTGATCTTAGTTATTTCTTGTCTTCTGCTAGGTTTTGAGTTTTTTTTTATCTTGCTCCTCTAGCTCTTTCAATTTTGATGATAGGGTGTCAATTTTAGATCTCTCCTTCTCTTTAGATCTCTGCTTCTCATGTGGGCATTTATTACTATGTATTTTCCTCTAGAGACTGCTTTAAATGTGTCCCAGAGATTCTGGTATGTTGTGTCTTCGTTCTCATTGATTTCCAAGAACATCTTTATTTCTGCCTTCATTTCATTATTTATCCAGTCAACATTCAAGAGCCAGTTGTTCAGTTTCCATGGAGCTGTGTGGTTCTGAGTTCATTTCTGAATTCTGAGTTGTAACTTGATTGCACTGTTGTCTGAGAGACTGTTTGTTATAATTTCCATTATTTTGCATTTGCTGAGGAGTGATTTACTTCCAATTATGTGGTCAATTTTAGAGTAGGTACGATGAGAAGAATGTATATCCTGTGGATTTGGGGTGGAGAGTTCTGTAAATGTCTATCAGGTTTGCTTGTTCCAGGTCTGAGTTCAAGTCCTGGATATCCTTGTTAATTTTCTGTCTCATTGATCTGTCTAATATTGACAATGGGGTGTTAAAGTCTCCCACTATTATTGTGTGGGAGTGTAAGTCTCTTTGTAAGTCATTAAGAACTTGCCTTATGTATCTGGGTGCTCCAGTATTGGGTACGTATATATTTAAGATTGTTAGCTCTTCTTGTTGCATTGATCCTTTTACCATTAAGTAATGTCCTTCTTTGTCTCTTTTGATCTTTTTTGGTTTAACGTCTATTTTATCAGAGAGGAGAATTGCAACTCCTGCTTTTTTTTGCTCTCCATTTGCTTGGTAAATCTTCCTCCATCCCTTTATTTTGAGCCTTTGTGTATCCTTGCATGTGAGATGGGTTTCTTGGATACAGCACACCAATGGGTTTTGGCTTTTTATCCAATTTGCCAGTCTGTGTCTTTTGATTGGGGGCATTTAGCCCATTTACATTTAGGGTTAATAGTGTTATGTGTGAATTTGATCCTGCCATTTTGATCCTAGCTGGCTGTTTTGCCCATTAGTTGATGCAGTTTCTTCATTGTGTTGATGCTCTTTACCATTTGGTACATTTTTGGAGTGGCTGGTACTGGTTGTTTGTTTCTATGTTTAGTGCCTCTTTCAGCAGCTCTCGTAAAGCAAGCCTAGTGGTGATGAAATCTCTGAGTACTTGCTTGTTCACAAAGGATTTTATTTTTCCTTCACTTATGAAGCCTACTCTGGCTGGATATGAAATTCTGGGTTGAAAGTTCTTTTCTTTAAGGATGTTAAATATTAGCCCCCACTCTCTTCTGGCTTGTAGGATTTCTGTTGAGAGATCTGCTGAGTCCGATGGGCTTCCCTTTATGGGTAACCCGACCTTTCTCTCTGGCTGCCCTTAGCATTTTTTCCTTCATTTCAACCCTGTTGAATCTGATGATTATGTGCCTTGGTGTTGCTATTCTTGAGGAATATCTTTGTGGTGTTCTCTGTATTTCCTGGACTTGAAAATATTGGCCTGCCTTGCTTGGTTGGGGAAGTTTTCCTGGCTAATATCCTGAAGAGTATTTTCCAGCTTGGATTCATTCTCTCCATCACATTCAGGTACATCTATCAAACATAGATTAGGACTTTCCACATAGTCCCATATTTTGTGGAGACTTTGTTCATTCCTTTTTACCCTTTTTTCTCTAATCTTTTATTAGAGAAAAATAAAATCTCGTTTTATTTCATTGAGTTGATCTTCGACCTCTGATCTCCTTTCTTCTGCTTGGTCAATTAGGCTGTTGAAACTCACATATGCTTCGCAAAGTTCTCATGTTGTGTTTTTCAGCTCCATCAATTCACTTATATTCCTCTCTAAATTGTCTATTCTCATTAGCATTTCATCAAATCTTTTTTCAATGTTCTTAGTTTCTTTGCATTGGGTTAGAACATGTTCTTTTAGCTCACAGAAGTTTGTTATTACCCACCTTCTGAAGCCTGATTCTGTCAATTCATCACACTCATTCTCCATTCAGCCTTGTTAGCTTGCTGGTGAGGAGTTGTGATGCCCTGTAGGAGGAGAGGTGTTCTGGTTTCGGGTGTTTTCATCCTTTTTGCACTGGTTTCTTCCCATCTTTGTGGATTTATCCACCTGTTGTCTTTGTAGTTGTTCACTTTCAGATTGGGTCTCTGAGTGAACATCCAGTTTGTTGATGATGAAGTTATTTCTTTCTGTTTCTTAGTTTTCCTTCTAACATTCTGGCCCCTCTGCTGTAAGAATGCTGTAGTCCACTGCAGGCCCTGCTTGCCTGGGGATCACCTGCAGTGGCTGCAGAACAGTAAGGGTTGCTGCCAGTTTCTTCTTCTGCTATCTTTGTCCCAGAAGGATACCCACCAAATGTCAGTCTAAGCTCTCCTTTATGAGGTGACTCTTTGGATATATGGGGTCAGGGAGCTGCTTGAGGAGAGAGTCTGTTCTTTATAGGAGCTCAAGTGCTGAGCTGTGAGCTCCATTGTTCATTTAGAGCTGCTGGGCAGGTACATTTAAGTTTGCTGCAGCAGAAATCATAAACCCCTCTTTTTTCCCAGGTGCTCTGTCCTGGGGAGTTAGGGCTTTATGAGTTTCCGTAGTGCTGCTGCCTTTTTTTCAGGGCTGCCCTGCCCAGCGAGGAGACAGCCTAGTCACTGTCTGCCTGCAGAGGCTTTGCTGAGCTGTTGTGGGCTCCACCCAGCTGCCATATGAACTTCCCTGCAGTCCTGTTTATAGGAGTGTAGTTAGAACTGCCTCAGCAATGGTGGCCCACCTTTGTAATGGCAGACTCTCTCTGTAATGGTGGGTGGCCTCAGCAATGGCAGACTACCTCTGTAGTGGTGGAGTGCTTTGGTAATGGTGAGCACTCCTCCCCCACAGAGCTGGACCATCCCAGGTTCAGCTTTGCTTGCTGTGAAACTCTCAACCCAGAGCTTTTCCAACTGCTGTTTTTTCTTTTTTTGTGGGAGTGGGACCAGCCAAGCCTGATCACCTAGCTCCCTGCCTCAGAGCCTTTTTTTTAGTTGAACGGTCAACTCTCCCAGGTGTTCCAGTCACCTGTTGAAAAGGCGCCAGGATCTGTGTGATTTCCTGTGCAGTGACCCACTGCAACAGCTGAAATAGTGGCGCTGAGATTCGTGGTGCCTTTTTGCCCAGGAATCTCCTGGCTTGGCTCTCTGTTTCAGTCCCCTGTTTAATCAGATGAATGGGCAACCCTCCCTTCCTGGAGCTCCAATCACCAGCTAAAATGGCGCCCAGACCCGTGTATTTTGTACAGAGGACTGATGCACCAGGGCGCCAGCCCAAACAGCCACGCTGGCCAAACCAGCTGTGCCAGCCAAACAAGTTGTGCTGGCGACCTGTGGGGCTCCTCCACTTGGTAATCTCCTGGTCTGTGGGCAATAAAAATCAGTCTGGAAATGCAGCATCCACTCACCCTCTGCACTTGCACTGGGAGCTGCAATCCTGAGCTGCTCCTAATCTGCCATCCTGGATCCCTCTCTCTGACACTATATTTTTACAGGAAGAGAATTTGGATACTGGGGGTTTAGGTAAAGAAGGAGAAATGAAAAATACTATTATGAAGCTTTGCATACATCAAAAGTGTATAAAAAATAAAATTGGCCTGCCAACCTCTTGGCTTGATAAATAGAGCATGACCCACATAGTTGGAGACCCCTATGTATCTTCCCTAATTGTAGCATCCTTTTCTCTCCCACCCTGCCCTTCCTCAGAAGCCAGGCTTCATGTGCAGGCATGCTTTGGAAATATTGCAGGTTCAGGTCCAGACCACCACAATAACATGAGTATCATAATAAAGTAAATCACACAAAGTGTTAGTTTCCCAGTGCATATAAAAGTTATATGTACACAATGCCATAGTCTATTAAGTGTGCGATAGCATGAGTCTAAAAAGCAATGTACCTACCTTATCATGCCTGTAATCCCAGCACTTTGGAAGGCTGAGGTGAGCAGTTCAGGAGGTCAAGAGACCGAGACCATCTGGCCAACATGGCAAAACCCCATCTCTATTAAAAATACAAAAATTAGCTGGGCGTGGTGGTATGTGCCTATAGTCCCAGCCACTCAGGAGGCTGAGGCAGGAGAATCACTTGAACCAGGGAGACGGAGGTTGCAGTGAGCCGAGATTGAACCACTACCCTCCAGCCTGGCGACAGAGCGAGAGTCCATCTCAAAAAAAAAATTATTGCTAAAAAATGCTGATGATCATCTAAGCCTTTAGCAAACTGTAAAATCATTTTGCTTTTGGAGGATCTTACCTCGATGCTGATGATGACTGCTGAAGGTTAGAGTGGCTGTGGCAATTTCTTAAAATAAGACAACAATGAAGTTGGACACATTGATTGATTCTTCCTGTCATTAAAGATTTTTCTGTAGCATGCAATGCCGTTTGCATTTTGCCAAAAGTAAAACCTCTCAAAATGGGAGTCCATCCTTCAAACCCTGCTGCTGCTTTATCAACTAAGTTTATGTAATACTCAAAATTCTTCATCGTCATTTCAACAATGTTCATGGCATCTTCACTAGGAGTAGTTTCCATCTCTAGAAGCCACTTTCTTTGTTCATCTGTAAGAAGCAACTCCTCATCCATTTAAGTCTGGTCGTAAGATTCCAGTAATTCACATCTTTAGACTCCACTTCTAATTGTAGCTCTCTTGCTATTTTGATCACATCTGCAGTTACTTCTTCCACTGACATCTTAAATTCTTCAAAGTCATTCATGAGGGTTGGAACCAACTTATTCCAAACTTCAATCAAATTAATGTTGATATTTTTACCTTTTCCTGTGAATTATGAATGTTTTTAATGACATCTAGCATAGTAATTCCTTTCCAGAAGGTTTTCAGTTTACTTAGGACCATTAGAGGAATTACTATACATGGCATCTCTAGCCTATGAAATATGTTCCTTAATACATAACAATAATAAGACTTGAAAGTCAAAATTACTCTTCGATCCACAGGCTGCAGAAAGGATGCTGTCCTAGCAGGTATGAAAATAACATTAATCTCCTTGTATGGCTCCATCAAAGCTCTTGAATGGCTAGGTGCCTTGTCAATGACCAGTAATATTTTGAGAGGAATCTTGTTTTCTGAGCAGTAGTACTCAACAATGCACTTAAAATATTCAGCAAATGATGCTATCTACAGATATACTGTCATTCAGGCTTTGTTGTTCCATTTATTGAGCACAAATAGAGTAGATTTAACATAATTATTGAGGGCTCTAGGATATTTGGAATGGAAATAAGGATTGGCTTCAATTTAAAGTCACCAGCTGCATTCGATCCTAACAAGAGAGTCAGCCTGTCCTTTGAAGCTTTAAAGCCAGGCATTAATTTCTCTTATCGAGTTATGAAAATCCTAGATGACATCTTTTTCCAATAGAAAGCCACTTTATCTACACCAAAAATCTGTTGTTTAGTGTAGCCACCTTCATTAACGATCTCAGGCTGGATCTTCTGGATAACTTGCTGCAGCTTCTCCATCAGCACTGGCTGCTTCACCTTGAACTTTTATGTTACACAAATGTCTTCTTTTCTTAAATCTTATGAACAAACTTCTGCTAGCTTCCAACTTTTCTTCAGAAGCTTTCTCCCATCTCAGCTTTCATAGAATTGAAAAGACCTAGGGTCTTGCTCTGGATTAGGCTTTGGTTTAAAGGAATGCTATGGCTGGTATGATCTGCTATCTGGACCACTCAAACTTTCTCCGTATCAGCAATAAGGCTGTTTTTCTTCCTTATCATTCATGTGTCCACTGCAGTCAGCACTTTTAATTTCCTTCCAGATCTTTTCTTTTGCATTCACAACTTGGCTAAGTGTTTGGTGCAAGAGGCCGAGATTTTGGCCTGTCTTGACTTTCCATGTGTCTTCCTCACTAAGCTTAATCGTTTCCAGTTTTTTATTTAAAGTGAGAGATGTTAAACTCCTCCTTTCAGTTGAATACTTAGAGGTCATTGTAAGGTAATTAAATGGCATAGTTTCGGTATTGTTGTGGCTCAGAATAGGGACGCCTTAGGAGAAGGAAATAAATGGGGAAATGGCCAGTTGGTAGAGCCGTCAGAACACACACAACATTTCTCAAGTAGGTTCACCTTTTTTTTTTTTTTTTTTTTTTTTGAGATGGAGTCTTGCTCTGTCACCCAGGATGGAGTGCAGTGGCGCCATCTCAACTCACTGCAACCTCCACCTCCCAGGTCTATTAAAACTCCTTCCCTCTGGGTAGACTTCCTAGGTGTCACCCCATCTCATTCAGCAGCTAAGAGCCCACTCCTCTGACCTTCCACAGCTCCTTTACTCCCCCGTTTTATTTAATATCCTGTGGTAGGCAGAATTCTAAAACCACCCCTAAGACTCTCACCTCCTGGTGTAAACAGTTATATAATCTCCCTCGCTTCAGTATGACAAGACTTATGAATATGGTAGGATTTCACATATTGATTAGGTTACATTCTATAGCAAAGGTGTAGTGATTTTGCAGATGTAATTAAAGTCCCTAATCAGTTGACTCTGAGTTAATTAAAAGGGTGATTATTATGGGTAGGCCTGACCTAATCAGGTGAGCCCTTTCAAAGAGGATCTGCTCATTCCCCGAAGGAAGAGAATCAGTGCAAAAAGAGATTCTCCTCCTGGCCTTGAGGAAGCACAGAGCTATGATGTGAACTGCCTATCATGAGATACACATTGGAGGAAATGACAAATGACCTTTAGGGGCTGAGGACAGAGAGTCAAATTCTGCCAACGATCACATGAGCTTGAAGAGGACCCCAGCTTCAGAGGAGAACACAGCTGTATTAGTCCATTTTCATGCTGCTGATAAAGACATACCCAAGACTGGGTAATTTATAAAGAGTTCAGTGGACTCACAGTTCCACATGGCTGAAGAGGCTTCACAATCATGGTGGAAGGTGAAAGGCATGTCTTACATGGTGACAGGCAAGAGAGAACATCTGCAGGGAAACTTCCCTTTATAAACCATCAGATCTCATGAGACCTATTCACTAGCATGACAATAGTACAGGAAAAATCTGCCCCATGATTCAATTACCCCCCCCCCACCAGGTCCCTCCCACAACACATGGGGATTATTACAATTCAAGGTGAGATTTGGGTGGGGACACAGAGCCAAACTGTGTCAACAGGTAGACTTCCTGTTCATGATACCCTGAGCAGAAAATCTCACTAACCTGTACCCAGATTTCTGACCTCATGGTACCCTGAGCAGAAAATCTGGCTGAGCTGTACCCAGACTTCTGAGCCACAGAAACTGTGAGATAATGAATGGGTGTTGTTTTAAGCCACTAGATCTGGGATATTCATTTCCCAACAATAGAAACTACAACAGATCAGATGTGTCTCCCCCACCAGACTCCAATCCATTCAGCCACAAACACTGATTGTGGACCTACTATGTGCCTTGCATTTCCATAACCCCAGCACTCCATTCAGCTGACACAGAGTCACTCGCTGAATGAAGGAGCTGCAAACATCCCACAAAAATTCACAAGTATTTGCTCTTGTCCCAGATGAACTTCTGACAGCTCCTGTGTTTTTTCCTAAGGCTGTCCCATTTATAGTTGTGCAGTTTTTTTCCCCCTAATTCTTGAGTAAAAATAATAGTTGTTCCATATGGGAAAAGATGCATTTAGAAAATGTGTTGGATATTATACAACAGATTCAGAAGTCCTGCCATACAAAAATGTCTTTCATGCAAGTTTCCAAACTTACTTAACCACAAAACCACCTCCTCTACTTTTGTAACTGAAATACTCAAAAATATTTATCATTACTCAGTTTGGGAAATTTTCTGTCTAAAATTACAAGTCAATAACACCTGGGAACCATCAGCTAGGAGGGCATCCTTAGCCCTGGTAGCTGCAGCCAGAGGGGTGGGACCAGTCTGGAGCTGAATCCTCAAGTTAGTTTTCTGATTAAATCCAGGATGTCCATCTCAGGCTCCTCTCTCCTCAGTCAGGCTCGCAACCCCAAGTTTTACTAACTGTATTCCCTCATTTCTCAGCTTTTGTGTTGCTTTTTAACACCTTTATTAGGGTGTAATTTATATACCATAAAATGTTCCCATTTTAAGTGTACAATTTCATTCTATCTACAGAGTTACATATCATCACTCGCTAATTTCAGAACATTGTCATCTCCCAAAACCAAACCTTGGACCTATTTACCCTCCTCCTCCTCCCAATTCCTAACCCTAGCTCCCACATAATCACTGATCTCCTTTCTGTGACTAGTTCCACTCATTCTGAATATCTCATATAAGCAGAATTATACAATTGGTGTTCTTTTATAGCTGACATTTCACTGAGCATGTTTTTGAGTTTCATTCCTGCTGTAGAATTCATCAGTACTTTTTTTATTGCCAAATACTAGTCCATGGTATAGCTAGACCACATTTTATTTAACCGTTCATTAGCTGATGAACGTTTGGAATGTTTCCACGTTTGAATTATTACGAATAATGCTGCAGTGAATATTCATCTACGAGTGTTTGTGTGTATGTCTGTTTTCATTTCTCTGGGTAAATAACTCATAGAATTGCTGAGTCATATGGTAATTTTATGCTTAACATCTTGAGAAATTACCAAACTGTTTTTGCAAAGTGGCTGCAGCATCTTATATTCCCCCCGGCAATATAGGAAGTTCCTTGTGTCTCCACTATATACTCTGTTTCAAACGACTGTCCTGACCTTCTATCTCTGACTTATTTCTGACCTCTGAATCCTTGCCTACCTACCTGGATTTCTCATCTGCAGCTTCTCCCCATCTTCTAGAAACTTAAATTTTTAACTTCTTGACAATTTTTTATAGATGAACTGCTTGTCCATGTCCTGACCTCAACTGAATGACCTCCCTAACCTCAGCTCCTCGACTGTCCATGCCCTGTGACAAAAACCCTTCACTATATTTGGATTTTTTGGGGATTTGTTTTTTAAAACAAGACCCAATATAACCTTGCAGAAATGTACATAGAATTCAAAACTAAGAACTATGAGCACAATCAATTTTTCAGAATGCTTCTGCTTTTTAAAAAAAAAAAACAACTATTGAGGAATAAAACTAGGTCTAGGGTTAAATGGTTTAGTGTAATGCTGCCTTCATGCAATAATTATACCAAACAGAAACGAGTTATTATTGCCTGTAATTGCTCCCCTTTTTCATGTATCGAATCTCTGTCCTCTGCTCACTGAATTCACCCTGCAAAAATTGCTAAGTACTCTTACACTTCTGTTTTCGCTTTGGCCTAATTCAGTAAAATGGGTTCTTTAGGGGGTTGATCTCTCTTGGCAAAACTTCTTTGAATGCCCCATGTGGGATCAGGGGCTCCATGAACCTATGCTGTGTGAATCTTGCAAGTGTTCTGGCAAATCGGTCAGAGGCTAAGGAAACCAGCATTGAGAGCACGGAGTGTCCCCACCCCATCTCCCTATAAAGGCAGCCAGTGTTTTGAATTTATTTGTGCTACTTGAATCAGGAACACTATGGGCTGTGAGACCCCAAGCCGAAGCAAATGGCTATACCTCCCCTCCATCAAGATTCCACAGAGATTTACCCTTAATCAAATTATCCGTCCCTCTAATTGAGCTGGCAACTGGAGCTAAGTAGTGAGGATGGCTGGGGAGGAGAGGCAGGGCTTGCATTGAGTTGGCACCAGAGTGGGCTGACAGTGAGGGCAATCCATCTGGTATTGAACCAGGAGCCCCCACCTGCTCCAGTGCAGAGAAGCTGAAGGAGTGTGGTTCTGATCCAATGCAAACCCCTGGGGAAGCCCCGCTGGGGTAATAGGACCCAGCCAGTGCTGTGGGAAGGCTGCTCCCCGCAGCTTCCAGGAAGCTACCTCTTGCATCGTTCCCACTGCCCCTCTGGGATCAGCCCTCAGGGGCCAGGCCAAGTCATTTTCATCATTGAATGAGTAGGTGGGAAACTTTAGAATAACTCAGTAGGCAACACTTTACACTTAAGCATGGCTCTACAGGTTATTTCAGTGGTGGCCAAGGGAACATTTGGGGTTTCATATTTCTTGATGCAGATTAATGATGCAGAGTCCCCTGGCATGGCATGACACAAAGGCTGTGTGTTCACGTGGCCGGCATCAGACTAAGGGGCCTCAGGAGGTGCTGGCGTGGGTTCAGAACCCAGGGGAAGAGGAGAAAGAGCTGGGCAATCCCCAGTCCTTGAGCCTTCCTGGGTGAAAATGGCCCCAGGCTTCAAAAGGTTTTCTTTGTAATCCTCCTTTGGAGGAGACCCTCTACAATGCCCTACTGTCCCTAGATCTCTGATCTGTATGACTCCAGGCTCAGAGCTCAGGCCTGGGAAGCAGGAGCATAAATGCTTCCAACACAGTTCACCGGCTGGCTTCTTGTGTCCTTGGCGGGGCAGCTCTGTCGCATTGAGCCTATTCCTGAGACTCCGACCAGGCAGAGCGTGTAGGGGCCTTTAAGAAGGAGTGTGTGAACCTCATTTGTGACTTCCTTAGCCCGGCTGAGTAGCCCCTAACTCCCCTAAAAGAGAAACAGGAAGAACCAGAAATGTGGAGGATGTCCAGACTCATAGAACAGACCCCTTGCTTGGACTCGTTATAGTTCAGTAAACCTACACACCTAACAGATTAAACATTTTTATTTATTTATTTATTTTTTTGAGACCGAGTTTCGCTCTTGTTACCCAGGCTGGAGTGCGATGGCGCAATCTCAGCTCACCGCAACCTCCGCCTCCTGGGTTCAGGCAATTCTCCGGCCTCAGCCTCCTGAGTAGCTGGGATTACAGGCACGCACCACCATGCCCAGCTAATTTTTTGTATTTTTAGTAGAGACGGGGTTTCACCATGTTGACCAGGATGGGCTCAATCTGTTGATCTTGTGATCCACCCGCCTCGGCCTCTCAAAGTGCTGGGATTACAGGCATGAGCCACCGCACCCGGCTGGATTAAACATTTATGTAAGTATTAAGTACTTACTGTATACTTAGCACTCTTCTGGGCATTGCTGAGTCAAGACAATAAAGAAATAAAACTTTCCCTGTTACCCAGAAAGCTAATGTTCTATCTGTGGAAACCCTTCAGGAGCAATGATGTAACAGACCAGAAAAATGTAACAGATCACTCACATCCTCCTCGGCTCTGACGGATGGCGGAGAGGTTTGAAGTCCTATTTCATGCATGAGAAGCAATGCACTTCTGATTAAGTTCCTCTCTCCTAAGGTCAGTAAACCCATTTCTCCTAAACTACACAGTGCTTCCCACACTCTTCCTTGAAGCCCCATGTGTATTTAGGGAAATTTAGCCAAACAATTCCGAAAAATGCATAGCGTACTCATCAAAAGGAAATTAAGCAGCTTTGTTAAAAGCAAGTACTTTTTTAGGAATCCACTTGCGGCTTTCCCATGCACCTTTTTTCTGTGCAGTGGAAGCCTCAGAAACATACTAAACCCAAACTCTATGAGTCCAGGTCAGAACTTTAAAACAAACAAAGTTAAAATATGTTATAAATCAGGCAAATGGCATTCATAGGCATTTATTTTTTAAGACGGAGTCTCACTTTGTTGCCAGACTGGAGTGCAGTGGCACCATCTCGGCTCACGGCAATCTCTGCCTCCAGGGTTCAAGCGATTCCCCTGCCTTGGTCTCCCGAGTAGCTGTGACTACAGGTGCGCGCCACCACGCACCGCTACTTGTTTGTGTTTTAGTAGAGACGGGGTTTCACCACGTTGGCCAGGATGGTCTCAATATCTTGACCTTGTGATCCACCCACCTCAGACTCCCAAAGTGCTGGGATTACAGGTGTGAGCCACCACGCCCGGCCTCTCAGGCTTTTTTTACTCAAGTTATTCAGTGTATTTCACCTCTAAGATTGTCACTTTTGAGGATGGGGGAAGACGCAGAAATTTAGGCATCTGGCACTAGTACCTGAAACAAGAAACATCTTAATTAAGAAAATCTTAATGAAGATAAATATGTTACCACTGCCAGAGGTGCTAGGAGCTCAGACTCTATTCTCTCGGTCCAACCATTTTTATTGGTCTAGTCAATTTTCCCTCAAAATACAGGCTCTTATTCCAAGCAGCAGTGATTTCATGACATAATATTTCCAATGAATAATTTTAGGTGTGCATCTCAAAAACTCTGAAGAGAATCTAGAAAATCTACAAGGACTTTTCCTGCTTGAAAAAATAAAGTAGAAGTGAAGGCTGAACAGGATGGAAGAAAGTCACTGTCATCCCCCGCCGCTCCCCGCCACCCCACGTCTTAGTATCCTCATGTAGAGCATGGGGAAGCTGGACTTCATGATGTCTCCCAGCACATCATCAACAGCCATAAAGTAAAGTTCTCTTTCTTATAAATCCAGACAAGTTATCTCTGTCCGTGGGGAGCTTTGCCTACTGATACGGTTTAGCTATGTCCCCACCCAAATCTCATCTTGAATTGTAGCTCCCTTAATTCCCACATGTTGCAGGAGGGACCCAGCTGGAGATAATTGAATCATGGAGGCGATTTCCCCCATACTGTTCTGTGGTAGTGAATAAGTCTCACAAGATCTGATGGTTTTGTAAGGGAAAACTCCTTTCTCTTGGTTCCTATTCTCTCTTATCTGTCACCATGTAAGACATACCTTTCATCTTCTGCCATGAGTATGAGGTCTCCCCAGGCCATGGAACTGTGAGTCCATTAAACCTCTTTTTATTTTTATTTTTATTTTTTTGAGATGAAGATTTTGCTCTTGTCTCCCAGGCTGGAGTGCAATGGTGCAATCTTGGCTCACTACAACATCCGCCTCCCAAATTCAAGTGATTCTCCTGCCTCAGCCTCCTGAGTAGCTGAGATTACAGGCACCTACTGCCATGCCAAGCTAATTTTTATATTTTTAGTAGAGACAGGGTTTTACCATGTTGTCCAGGCTGGTCTCGAACTCCTGACCTCAGGTGATCCACCCACCTCAGCCTTCCAAAGCGCTGGGATTACAGACATCAGCAACCATGCCCACATAAACCTCTTTTTCTTTATAAATTACCCAGTCTCAGGTATGTCTTTATCAGCAGCTGACGAATACACCTACATTCATTCAACCATCATTTCTTGAGTGCCTACTGTTGACCAAGCTGAATGATTAGGCGCTGAGCATGCAAATGTGAGAGAGGTCTTGTCCCAGCCCTCGTGAGCTTTCAGCCTACTGGAGAAAACTGACAGTGGCAGGATAATAGAGGAAGTGTGGTGGTGGGAGGGTGTCAGGGATGTTCTTAGTACACAGAGCAGTGACTGTCTCTGTTCAACCAAGACTTCAGAAAGGTACTTGGTCTCCAAGGACACTGAGGAGGAGAAACGAGAGGAAGATGCAGCCAGCTGAGGGGCTTAAGCAGCAGGTAGAAAAGTGCAGGTGTGGGAGCTCATGGCACATTTTAGGGTTCTGGTGGGTAGTGGCTGGTTCATATGGACCCTTTATTTCACACGAAGGAATTTAGGCTTAATCCTAAAGATAAGGATCCATTGAATGGGGCTCTGCAGAAAAACCTGATTAAAATTATAGCTCATGGAGGTCACTCTGGCATCAGAGTGGGATTTCAGTTGATTGGGAGAAGGACGCAGTGTGGGGTAGTTGTGTATAGGTGTGTTCTCATGCTGCTGAGAAAGACATACCTGAGACTGGGTAATTTATAAAGAAAAAGAGGTTTGATGGACTTACAGTTCCATGTGGCTGGAGAGGCCTCACAATCATGGCAGAAGGCAAAAGCCACGTCTTACATGGTGGCAGACAAGAGAGAATGAGAGCTAAGCAAAAGGGATTTCCCCTTATAAAACCATCAGATCTCATGAGACTTATTCACTACCACAAGAACAGTATGGGGAAAACCATCCCCATGATTCCATTATCTCCCACCGGGTCCCTCTCAAAACACATGGGAATTAAGGGAGCTATGATTCAAGATGAGATTTGGGTGGGGACACATCCAAACCATATCAAGGAGGTAGTCAGGGAACCAGTGCAGAAGCTGTTGCAGTCATCTAAATGACAAGTAACCACCTGAACTAGGTCAATGGCTTTGATGAAATGGAGGAGGAGACACAACTGAAAGAGAAGGAGGTAGAATCTTCAAGGGCTAATAACACATCATTGAGGAACCTGGTTGTTCTTCTATGGATATTTTTCAAGCCACTGAACAATGCCACTAAATAATTGTCTATGACCTGTCTTTCTGCTAGCCTGCAAGCTTCTTGAGTGAGGAGGGGGACAGTGTCTATACCTTTATTGTCCACCATTATATCTCTAGGCTTTAGTATAGGGCCTGGCACTTAAGAATAAAAATTCATTCCCTTAGGTGAACGTGTTGTGGGTGCTGTGAGTCATTTCTCTTTTCAGATATTAAGCTTGTCAAACATTGACAATTCAGATTCTCACCCAAGGCATCCAGGTTAGGAGTGGTAGGAAAAAGAGCCTGTAACTTGGAGTCAGGAGATGAACATGAGTCCCTGTTCTTCTCCTGTGATCTGTGTGACTTGAGTAAGTCACTTAACCTCTCGAGCCTTAGTTGTCTCATTTGTAGAATGAAGACAATATTAGTATTGGACCTCACAGATTATGGTATGGACTCTCAGAGGTTATCAGTGGCAAGCAGTTAGCAGTGTCTGGCACAAAGTAAACACTCAGCAAACTAGAAGGATGGAAGGATGGATGGATGAATGGATGGACAGATAAATAGATGGGTAGATAGATGAATGGAACAATGGATGGTTGGATGGATAGATGGATGGATGGATGGATGGATGGATGGATAGATTAATGGCTGACTAGATGGATGCACTGATAGGTGGATGCATGGACCAATGAAAGGAATATGCTGAAAAGGAGATATATGAAGTCAAGCTCCTTTCAAAACAATTTTATTCCCATTTTGGGGGCTTCCATGTAATAAATTGATTAGTGCTAAAAATTAAAAAGCCATCTGGTCTTGGTTTCTGTGAAAGTCTTATGGCCTGCTGCCACTAAATGCTGAAGATTTAAAGTTCCTATTTTAGGTTCTGTCTAGACACCTCTCTAAATAGAAACTTTATGTTAATCTGCAGGTGTTGCTTATGAACAGGTTATTTCTAAATAGTAGCTGGTACGTTACCAAAAAATAAAAAAAAAGAAAGGAAAAAATATCCAAGAGCAAATAATACTTACCGAAACCAAGGTGTCCAACGGGAAAAGTCCTAGTCAGTTTGTCTACCCCTCCCATACCACCTGGTTCCTGCCTCTATCCTACCCAATTACTGGTGAATCAGATATTCACAGTGGGCATAATTAATTAAATGCATTTTGACTAATGAATTTAAGAACTGGTAAATAGGGCCTCCCTTTGGTAGTTTGAAGATGCAGCTACTGGTGCTGCTGATTAAAATGTGAGACGAATCTGGTTAGAAACCAGCACGTAATGGATGAGAACACTTTTGCAACATTTCTTTTAAGGTTTGTCAAACTGTATCCTGCTGATATTGCTAACCCCCTTTAATCAGTAAGAATAAAATTCATCTGAGACCATAAACTATATCTGACAATGGCATACATCAAATCCCAAACTGAACATTCAAAATAAATTGTATCGAGATTTTGTCACAATCATTGATTTCTGCTTTTCAAGCTGGTTTCTGGGGCAGCCACATAAAAGTTAAATACAAGCTATCTATGGGCTCATTGGATTGCAGTAATTCATTAAGGCAACAGTGGGTTTAATAAATCTGAGCATAAAGATTGCTTCCATAGACACCCTCAGCTTGGAAATGTGCCACTAATCAAAGAGGGTGGCAAAATTAATCTCTTGGGCACAGAGGGGAGGTGAGAAGTAGCTTTGGAGGGCTGTCGGGGCTGGCTTCCGAGGGGACCACTGTGCTTCAGCAGCAAGATCATGCTGCTGGGGAGATCGGGAGCCTCTCTGGACCAGCCCTTCAGCTGCTAGTGGTGAGCACATGTTCGTTACAGGCCACTGGTTCTTTGAACGAAGCTGACTGTGGTCTTAAATGTGAGCCCACTCACTGAGTGATCTTGAGCTCCATTGATTGACTTCCATTGGGTTCCCTTCCCAATCTTGATAGTGACCATGGCATTCTTGACAATTTATAAAACATTTTTCACATCCAGCAACCACTTGAATCTCATGACAACCCTGGTAAAGACAAGGCCCATTTCCCAGATGAGAAAATGGAAGTTTAGACAGCAACATGATTTGCCTGAAGTCCCGCGGCTGGCAGAGCTGGGACTCACTGCCTAACTGTCAAAAGTCCAAGTTCCTGTGTTCAAATTTCACCGCTATGACCTACTAGCTCTGCGTCCTTGGGAAGTTGTTTAACCTTCCAAAACCCCAGTTTTCTCACCTGTACAGTGAGGATAATAAGAGTATCTACCTCCTACTTGTCAGGAAATGAGCTCCTTTGGCTTGGACACATCAGGAGCACATAATCCAAGTTTGCTATTTTTCATATAGAATATCGGGTTGTCTCCAAAATTGCCATTAATTATTTTTCAGGCCTTAGCCAAGAAAAACAAATTGGCTAAGGCCTGGAAAGTAATTAATGAAAATCGTAAGTTCTGTTTTACCCCGGTAGAGGAAAACCTCTCCCCTGACTTGCACAAGCCTTTTCCAACCGTGAAGCACCCTTCTTGCTGGCATATGTTAAAAGCAGCCCATGATATTTCAGTCCCTTTCAGCTGTGACTCATTATTGTAAATAGCGGTGAAATGAGGAGAGGAGAAAAGAATTTAAATATACTAACTGACAGAAATTTTAGGGAAAGTGATACACAGGACGATAAAAAGCAATCAGAAAAATTTACATAAACCCTTGTGATCTCAAAGGTCATCTAGTTGAGAGTCTACTAATGGAAATATGTCTTTTCAGTTTCTGGGTGATTATTTAATTGAAAAGGAAAGAATTTAAATGAATCAAGTCCTGGGAGCAGGGTAGATTTATGTCAACCAAAATTTAAAAATGCATGTTTCTTTGGGAGGAAATCGGTCCATTCATATACAAGTTAAAGTGTAGGATAGAGTAGTAAAATTAGTCACTCAGAACTTGATCGAGCACTTGAAAATATGCTGATATTAATATGCTTATAATTTTATTTAAATCAGCTTCTGCTTCCAGCCCTCATTCTATTTAGGAAAGAAGATGGTTCCATAGCCATTAATTTACTTGAACTTTACAATAACCTTTGGAGATAGGCAGGTGAATATTATCATTGCCACTTTATGAGAATATAATATATTCTTGAAGCCAGGGACCAAAACTTTTTGTCCTTTTTTTTTCTATCTCCAGCACCTGCCTAATAAAAATGTAAGTTGAATATTGTAGCAGAACCTCCTAAATGCTCTGCTTGAGCTGTCAGTTTTTTCTTAGAAGGCAGCACAAAAGAGAAACGTAGCACTCGGCTTTACCATCAGCCCTCCTGAAGTTCAAATCCTGCCTCTGCCATTTAGGGATTTGCCTAAGTGATCCTCAGAACTTATTTCTTGAAATCTCAGCTTATAACAGTGTTTATAATGCCTACCTCATGGAGTTGTTGTAATAATGAGATTTCTGTAAGATAAAATGGAGAAATGCAAGGTACTTAGTACACTTTCCGACACCTATTAATGCCCCCAAATTGTGATTCTCTGTATCTCCCGAGTATACTTAGAAATGCTAGAGTAAGCATACTATTTGACCACTGCTGAAAAAAATTTTCAGCATGCCTTAATCATCGGATTCTGAATGAACAGGAACACACTGAGTGACTGGTGTATTGCTGGGTGAGAAGCATCATCCGGGAGGACTCACGTGGCAGCCAGGCAGAATTCTTAGCACTGTGAAAAGGCTCTTCTCTAATTTAATGCAATGTGCTGGTATTAATAAGCAGGAGAGAACCCAGTGTGAGGCTGCCCGCTGCCTTTCATACCGGGTTCATTCACTTTATTATTTTCTAGGACATCATATAGACCTTTTGCAAAGTGGGAGTGGGGTGGTGAAATCTGCTCATTTAATTTCTGAGTAAGGGATAATTGTGTACCCATTGTGACTCACAGCTACAGGAATCCAACATCTTTTTCACGGCATATTATCTAGGATATTTGCAAATTCACTGACCATCGCCAAGCCTTCCAGGGTAATTAAATTGTGTTGCAGTCAGCTTAGTCTCACCATTGCTGGTGAGTATATCTTTAAAGTATGTTGGGGCCGGGTATGGTAGTTCACACCTTTAATCCTAGCACTTTGGAGGCTGAGGCAGGTGGATCACCTGAGGTCAGGAGTTCAAAACCAGCCTGACCAACTGAGATAGAGAAACCCTGTCTCTACTAAAAATACAAAATTAGCTGGTCATGGTGGTGCATGCCTGTAATCCCAACTACTCGGGAGGCTGAAGCAGGAGACTCGCTTGAACCCAGGAGGTGGAGGTTGCAGTCAGTTGAGATCGCACCATTGCACTCCAGCCTGGGCAACAAAAGCAAAACTCATCTCAATAAATAAATAAATAAAGTATATTAATAACGTAGCCATATGTAATGAGGAAGTATGGCTGATGTTAATGGATATGGAGGGGCTCAGGGTAACAGGCCTATAACTGTGAGTTAGACAACTCGTGTGGTGGATGAGGATTAGGAGAAAAGGAATGAACATTCCATGAGCACCTACTCTGCACTGGGTTTCAAGCAGGTTTTATGCTGCTTGATATATGACTGCTGTCCTGCTTAATCCTCCCAACCACCCTGTGAAGCCCCTTCTTGGAGTCACCCGTGATCTCTGCATTCCAGATTTTTGGTCAATCATCAATGTCAGCAATGTCATCAACCAATGTCATCAATCACCAATGTCATCGCTTACTCAGCCTAGTAGCAGGTTCTCACAGGCCTCCTTCAAACACTGTCTCTCCATGGCTTTCAGGAAACCACTTCTCTCACTGCCCCTTCTCGGTCTTTTTTGCTTGTGTCTCCTTACGACCTTGACCTCTAAATGTTGGGAGACATGGGCTTTCCCTTCTCCTTCGACATGCATTTGTTAGATTTCATCCACTCTTGGGCCTCTGGATAACACCTGCATGCTGACACTTTCCAAATGCATATTTCCAGTTCAGACCTCTCCCCTGAACTCCAAGCTTGTGTTACCCAACTGCCCACTTGATATTGCCACTTGGATCACTAACAGGCATCTCAAAATCAGCGTACACTCTACCCCCAAACCTGCTCCTCCTATCGCCTTCCCCATTTAGGAAATGAATGTTTCATTCTTCCATTTGCTTAAATACAAGCATTCAGGTCATCCTTGTCTCCTCTTTCTCTCACATGTGCTGCCTTTAGCCTGTCGGCAAAACCTGTGGCTCCACCTTCACTGTTGATCTAGAATCCATTACCTGTCCACACGCTACCTGTCGACTCCATCACCACCTTTCAAACCGCCATGGGACCCTGCTAGATAAGGCAACAGCTGCCTACGTGGTTCCTGCCTCCACTTTTGTTCCTGGACAACCTTTTCCACACAGTATGCCAAAGCATAAACCATCTCCTGTCACTCCTCTGCTTGATACTGGTCAGTGTCCCCCATCTCACTCAGAATAAGAGCCAAAGTCCCTACATGACCTTATAGTCCCCAAGGGGACCTGACCTGGTTCTACTTCTCTCTGGTCTCATCTCCCACTCACCCCTTCCTCACTCCCCTCCAGCCACACACCAGCCCCACTGTTTCTCAGACAAACCAGGGACTCTCACATCGCTGAGCCTTTGCCCTCCCTAGAAATCTCCCTGGCTTGTTCCCGTGTGTTTTAGGTCTCTACTGAATGTCACCTTACTGGATAAGTCAGTTTCCCCAACCATCTCATATAAAATAGAAGTCAAATGTCATCCCCAGTTCTCCTTCTCCCCTTTTGGCCTTTAGTTCCTGTTCCCCCTTCTTTCCCCTACTGGCACATGATATACTTACACTCAAATGTAGGTGTATCCACCTCTTACCACCCAGACTAGAATGTAAGCTGCAAAAGGGCAGGGACTTTGCCTATTTTTTTTTTCACTGCTGTCTTTATAACCCCTACAATAGCATCTGGCATGTATTAGATATTCGGTACATATATGTTAGTATGGATCACAACATTGCTATTTTTTTTTCTTTTCTTTTTTTTTTTTTTTTTTTTTTTGAGGCAGAGTCTTGCTCTGAGGCCAGGTGCCAGGCTGAAATGCCGTGGTGCAATCTCGTCTCACTGCAATCTCCACCTCCTGGGTTCAAGCAATTCTCCTGCCTCAGCCTTCCAAGTAGCTGCGACTACAGGTGCACACCACCGTGCCCAGCTCATTTTTGTATTTTTTAGTAGAGATGGGGTTTCACCATGTTGGCCAGGATGGTCTCAATCTCTTGACCTCGTGATCCTCCCGCCTCGGACTCCCAAAGTGCTGGGATTACAGGTGTGAGCCACCACGCCTGGCCAACATTGCTATTTTACAAGCAAAAAAAAAAAAAACAAAAACACAAACAAACAAACAAACAAAAACTAAAGTTTAGAGAGGTCAGTAACTTTCTCAGAATTACATGGAATCTGATGACTTCCTAGATCAAGTGACAGGAACCTCAGGCAGGTCGGCCTGACTCTAAGTCCAATGCACTCACCATCCCCTCCAGAAAACACTAAGGATTTGCAGTCTTAGAGTGGGCGTGAACAAGAGCTTCTTGGTGTGAAGCAAAATCAGTTTGGGGCAGGTCACCTCCCAATTTAAGCTTGTCTCTTCCTCTGTGGAATGAGAGGGGGAACCTGGGAGACTTTTAGAGACTGACTCTTCTAGCTCAAAAACCTGGGAATTTTTCATTCCATCTCACACAAACCCTGATGGCACTTTGGGTCGGTGGATCTGTGTTGCAAAGGCAGTTGTCAGACAACAGGATGAGACTGTCCTTTACAAACACTTGTTCCCAAATCTGGAACATGTGGATGGGCACTGGAGAAATGGAGCCTTCAGGTGGGGCTCAGCCCCTTCAGCAATTCCGCTCAGCAGGAAGAGGTGGGAAGCACCCCTAACCTAGTTTAGAAAAGAGATTTGAGACTCTTGTATTTTGAATCACTCTCCAGAGTTTTTTTAATCTTAAGAATTTTCTTGATGAGAGAAATACAATTTTCCTTTTTAATGGATCCTTATTATGTGATGTTAAAAGAATCAATGAATGACATAACTTCATTCAAAAACATGCTCTTAAAGGGACACAGAATCAAGCTCTTCCTGGCTTGAATGTTTGTCTGTCTCAGCCACTAGACCATGAGCACTGTTAAGGCAGAGACTGGGCCTCATCCATCTCTGTAGCCCCATCACATAATATACTGCCAAGTAGAAAGCAAAGAGGTGAACATTTACAAGCATTCGTTCCATGCCTGGTGGGCTTGTCAATCCTTCACCCTTATCAACTCACTCAATATTTACAGAAACCCTGTGCGACAGAAACTACACTGTAAGGGTTATTGTCTTGCGAGGTTTATTGCCGGGTTAAAAATGAGGAAACTGAGGCCAGCACAAAAAGATTAAATGCCAATTTATTCAGCTCCTGGGCGAGGTTCTGTGATCCCGGGGAAAGAGGCCAGAGAAGTTAGCCAGACTCCGCTGGGCATGGGGTTTTATAGGGAGTGAAGGCTTTTGATTGGCTGTGGAGAAACAGGGCGTGGACATAGCAAGCTGCTATAGGTAGGTAGGCGGGACTTCGGGATGGGGCCATGTACTATTGGGTAGGTTTTGTGCAGAGGGGATTTCCAAGGGTGGGGGTTGAGTGCCTACAGCAGAGGGGATTTCCAAGGTGGAGCTAGATGATGGGCATATTCTGGTGACTAAATTTTCAGGCAGGGAGAGGGATGGGCATGTCCGAGCTCCCGGCGAGGCAACCAGCCTTACATACACTATTATTGCCATTCCACAGATGAGAAAACTGGGGCACAGAGAAGGCAAGTTCCTTCCCCACATCACGGACCTGGTGGAGGTCAACCAGGGATTTGGCCCCACACATTCCAGTTCCAGAGGCAAGTCTGCACTCCAAGCTAGTACACTATCCTGCCTCTTGTAGGTGTACCCTTAGCAGAGGGAGGTGGACAAATGAGTGAGTGATTGCAATGATTACAACTAGCACACATGAAGGTTCCTGGTGTGCCAGCCACCAGAACACCCGCAATCCAGTTTTCTGCATGCCGACATGGGGATGCTTTAGGGAGATGCATGTGTAGAGGAGTGAGGAAGTCAGGATTGGGTGGACAGGAAGCTGGGAGGCAGTGTGCTCCCATGATGCCTTGAGGGAGCTCCAGAGTTGGCCCTTCAGAGGGGTCCCAAATGGAGGCAAAGGAGCAGGGATTTTATATCCAAGTCACTGGCCAAAGGCAGGTCCCTGGGTGGGAGCATAAGCTTGGGTGAAGCAGGCCCCTGCTCCTGCATCAGACAGTGATGACTGGTTAGCGGGCAGTTGTGGGACTTTAGTGGCGGATATTCCTAGTCTTGGCAAGTGGGTACCTGGCCTGGAAGAGGACAGCTATGGGAACGCTACAGTATCCATTCTGCAGTATCCCCTCCACAGCCTAGGGATTTGGCATCATGATCGATTTCTTCCTCATCACCATCCTGTGACAAGCTAGGCATTTGTTTTCTCCCACTTTATAATAGAGCAAACTGGAACTTGGGGAAGTTGTGCAGCTCACCTAAAGCTGCCATTTAGGAAGTCGAGACTGCCATCTAGGAAGCCCAGTGTGTCTGATTAAAAGTCGAAATGAGTGGCCTAGATCAGCATCTCCAAGTCACTGCCCAGGCTGCAGGCCAGGGTTCATTATCTTGCTGCTGGGGCAGGGGTGTGCTGCGTATGGATATGGCATTGCCTGGTCTGCCAAGGGTTCCTTCTCCTTCGGCTAAATCACACCCCCTGCCCTGGGCACGTGCTCCTCCCCACTCCTTGCATCTCTGGCAGGGCCACCAACCAGTTCCCTTGGGGCCTTGGGGCTGGGCATATACACAAGACCTAGTTGATCAAAGGAGCATGTGCCCTAGCCTTGGTGACCGACCCAGGGTTAGGCCCAGTCATGCCTGGGAACAACGTGAAAGAGAGGCTCTCTTTTTCCTCTGAGACAGTTAAAGTAGAATGATGTAAGCCTATGCCGTGTTTTTCAAGCCTCCTCTGCGTGGAGAAAGGGCAGTAGCGCAGGAGAGGATGCGAAATGAGGCCACTCCACAGAGAGGAGCAAGAAGGAGAGAGACCTAATGGCATTGCTCGAGCCGCTGGAATTCCTTAAGTCAGCTCTGCCTCTAGACTTCCCAGCTGTGAGAGCCATAAATTCCCCTTGGTATCTAAGCCAGCACACAGCGAGTTCCTTTCACTTGCAGGCAGTGCAATGAGCCAAACTGTGCCTGTTCGAAATGCGTAGATTAAAATCCTACCTCCAGTACCTCAGTGTGCAATTGCATTTGGAGACAGAGTCTTTAAAGAGGTGATGAAGGGAAAATGAGGTCATACCGGTGAGTCCTAATCCAAATGTTTATTTGTCTGTCTCACCACTGCTGTTGTTACCAGAAGAGATCAGGGCACAGACATACACAGAGGGTACAGGGAGATGGTGGCTGTCTGCACGCCAAGGAGAGAGGCCTCAGAAGAAACTAACCCTGCCAACCCCTTGACCTTGGAGTTCCTGCCTCCAGAACTCTGAGGAAATAAATTTCTGTTAGTTAAGCCCCTAGTCTGTGGTTCTTGGTTACAGTTGCCTAGCAAACTACAACAGGCAGGAGGACACCCTTGAGGGAAGGTGTTAGTTTCAGTCATGTGTTAGTCAGCTGTTGCTGTGGAACAAATAGCCTCAGCATCCCAGTGGCTTGCAATCATATTCATTTTTCTCATTTGTGCCTCTGCACATTGGCAGGGGATAGTTATGGTTGGGTTGGGTTTTATCCCAAGCCAGGTTCAGCTTTGCTCCATATGTCTGCATTTCAGGGATGAGCATTAAGGCGGTTACCTGGGGCATGCTCTTCTCACACAAGATCCCAGAGGAGTGGGGGCCAAGCCAAACAACGCCAACATATTCCAGGCCCCTGCTTGCTGCAAGCCACTAGCATTCCAGGGGCCAAAGCAATTCACATGGCCAAGCCTAACGTTGTCGGGGTGTCAGGGAAAGGTACTCCACCTACTTTGAGTAACGAGGCAAAAGGCAGGGTGCCTAAGTAATAAGGTCGTTGGGAAGGCGTGAGGAATGAGGAGGAAAAATCCAATCTACCATCAATAGTCAAGGGGAGCGAGGAGAGGGTGGCGAATGATTCGTGAGGCAGCAGAACGTCCCAGCCCACCGCATTGATGTCAGGTAAAGTGTCACATCACCCACATCCCCAAGGGAAGGTGGGATTCTGCTGATTGTCTGTTAGAATTACAGCAGAGTCAGCTGAACCCCAACACCTTCTCAGAACTGCACACGCCATCTCGAGGCGGCAGCTCCAAAGAAACCGGATCCTTCCTGGGAGATCAAAATCAATTTTAAACAGACACAGCTGTTCCCTCGTGGGGGCGTTGGAAGGGAGAGGGGGAGACGCTGCAGGAAATGTTTCATTTCTTTTTGTTTTAAGTTGTCAGGATAACCAAAGGAGACTTCTAAAGTTTGATTATTAATTTCTGGAAGAAATCGGTTGCCAAGTTTGCTATCAGTTTCAAGGGAAGGAAGCGTAAGATCAAAGGGAGACTTCCCAGTGGAGGTTTTCACCTCTTATTAAGTTTGGAAGCTTTTCACAACAGAATGATCAGAAGTAGAACTAGTTTGTTTTTGTGATGTGCCCCTCAGATGGATCAATCAAATGCCACAGTTTAATATGGTTCTGCAAATGTTTACTGAACATCCACCACGGTCCTGCACTCACTTAAACAAACATAAACAAGTCACAGTAATAGTAAGTCTTGTCACTCCATGCGTGGGTCATCTGGGCAAGTTAAATTGTCTCTCTGGGTCTCAGTGTCTTCATCTGTAAAACAAGCCTGTTGACTAACGATGAACTTTTTTCTTTCTGGTTTTTTCTTTTTTTTTTTTAGTGATAGAGTCTTATTCTGTTTCCCAGGCGCTGGAGTGCAGTGGTGCAATCATAGCTCACTGCAGCTTTGAACTCCTGGGCTCAAGTGACCTTCCTACCTTGGCCTCCTGAGTACCTAGGACTGCAGGTGTGTGCTACCACAGCCAGCTATGCCTATGTTTTTTTTACTTTTTGTACAGAAAGGATGTCGCTATGTTGCCCAGGCTGATCTCAAAGTCTTGGGCTCAAGCAATCCTCACACCTTGGCCTCTCAAAGTGCTAGGGTTGTAGACAACCACCAAAAGCCACAGTTTAATATGGTTCAACATGTAAGTTCAAAGTAAGCATGAACTTTGAGGTTCCTTCCAGATATAGAATTCTAAAGTCCACAAATTGGGTGATTTTTTTTCCTCACTTACTGATAATTAAAATCAGAGGTGTGCATAAAGGAAATCCACACTGCTGGAGCTATGAGAACCATAGAATGCTCAAGATTTTTCCCAACAGTAAGCTAAGAATCCCTGAAGCAGAAGATAATAATTGTATGCATATTCATTGTTCCCTGTATTAATTCTTGCAGTCACTGCAAAGAAATACCTGAACCTGGGTAATGAATAAAGAAGAGAGGTTTAACTGGCTTACACTTTTGCAGGATGTACAGGAAGTGTGGTGCTGGCTTCCGGTGAGGCCTCAGGAAGCTTACAATCGTAGTGGAAGGCAAAGTGAGAGCAGGCATGCCATATGGCGAGAGCAGGAGTGAGGGTAGGGGGCGGGTAAGTAAGAGAGAAAGGGAGGAGATCCCATACTCCCTTAAACAACCATATCTCATGTGAACTAACTGAGTGAGAACTCATGCATCACCCAGGGGTTGGTGCTAAGTCATTCATATGAGATCTTCCTCCATAAACTGTTGGGATTAAACCACTTCCCACCAGGCCCCACCTCCAACATTGGGGATTACATCTCAATATGAAATTTTCTCCTCATTTTTCCCAGGGCACTTTGGTGCTGGAATAATTTAGTATTGACTCAAGGGACAAAATCTACTACTGCTACTTCCAGTTCCTGAAGAAAGATGGTGCACCTTGCGAGATCTGAGACCCCTTTGCAATAAATCATCAAGAGATGTTAGGGTCGTAATTCTTCTCGTGTTGCAGTACCTGATAGAATGTTTCTTCTGTGACCTTCAATGGGGACTCATGCTGTTCTTTGTGATACATTTAGGGGAGAAAATACTTTTCCTAAGAGGAAAATCTTTCTCTCATTCCCCTTCTACCCACCTCCCCAGAAAAAAAAATTACTGTTCCAATGCCATCCTCAGTTCAGGTATGTATATGAATCCTGTCTTCATTACATTTTTCAATTCAATAGCACCCACGTTGAGTTTGGGTGGAAGGAGGCCAGGCAGAAAAGTGGTAAAAGGGGGCCCTGGCATCCCTGTGGCCTGTGCCTGAGTCTCAGCCCTGCCACTCTTGGCCTGTATGACCTTGGGGGGAGTAAATTAACCTTCCCGAGGCTCAGTTCTCCTCTCTGTAAAACAGGGATGATAATGGTAGCTTCTTCCTTGTAGGGTTGTCATTAAGTACTTAGCACCAGGTCTGGTGTAAGAACCCACCAGAAGCATTGTCTCTTCTCATTCTCATATCACCCCTTCCAAAAACACCTTCAAGCAGAGCTGGATTTTGAATCCACCAGCTCACGGAACCTCTTCTTGGATAGTTGAGACAACTTCAAGAAAGAAAAGATTCATACGGTTGCTAAAATATAATGTAAAGTAGCTTCACTCAGTGCTCTTCATATAAAGGCAAACATAGATTTCTGAAGGTACATGTTACTTTGAATTAAAATGCTAACGACAAAAATATCTTGAAAGTAGAACCCAGATATCCTCTGAGCAAGGAAGGTAAAAGTCCCCTTGGTGCGTGATACGTGTGATCACTTCCTGCTTAGCTTCCGAAGGGGACTAACACACCTGAGTGGCAGAGCTCCTTTCCCTGACTCTGTGCCCTCCAGCAGGGCTCCATTTGCCCAGAAGAAGGGGCGAATATTTTTCTAATTTGCACAAAGGTGCCCATGAGCCAGCTCGTTGTTCTTTTGAGAGACATTGAAGCAGACACTGGTTTGATGCCTCCTAATGAATGACAGGACCAGAACCTGGATCTGTCTTTCTTTTCTTCCCCAAAGCTGCCTAGAAGCTATCAGGCTTCTAGTGTTATAATCTGGCTTTCTGCAAGACTCTCTCAGGGTTCCTCGCTGGCAGGGGAAGAACAAACTTCAGTTGCTTTTCTTCTGGTCAGTTTCATCTCTTGAATACAGGGCAGCTGTTTCAGAAACTGGACAGGTACCTTCTTGCACTTGTGGTCCCAGTGTTTTGAGGAGCCGGTTGTGGAGTCAGTACTGCAGGAGGGTTTGGGGCTGTGGGCACGGGTGCAGAACACCAGAGCAGGCAAGGGAAGAGCAAACGTGAGCCCCTCTCCTTGGCGCTTGATTTTACCTCCCAACCTGCCGGCTTCTAAACCAAATCTTCTAAACTTGTTTGTTTCTCAAAAGAAAAGACATTGGCGGCTGGCTTGACTAGCATGCATAATGGCTTTTATAGTAAACTATGTCTGTAAGGACTTCACCTACGACTTCCCAAAGCCCTGGGTGAAGCTGTCAGAGTACCTACCATCTATCTTCCTACCAAGATGGCTGAGGATGTGACCAAAAGCAAAATAGCTGACATGACCACGAGCAACACAGCTCCCTCTTGCACTGCAGAGACACCTAATAATGTGGCCTTGGAGTTCCAAATAGGAGATCATAAATTGTTTTACATCTTCCCAGCGTAAAACAAAGCAGATTAAAAAAAATAATAAATGAGCAGTCAATTAAGATAAATATGGCAACATTGCACCTTGCTGGCTATAGACACACTTTCCTAATGAGTGGGCCATTGAAAAATATCTCTCTTCCAAGTATGCGTCCATCTGGACGGTGCGTGCTGGATATTAGGGCAGATGGCTGCAGGTACAGCCCTTCGTGGCACACTGCGGGTATCTGGGAACACTGGATACCATTTGGCAAATACAGATTTTTCCCAGGGCTCTTTGGTGCTGGAATAATTGAGTATTGGCTCAAAGGACAAGATCTAAGACCCCTTTCCACTACTGCTACTTCCAATTCCTGAAGAAAGATGGTGTACCTTGCCATAGCTGAGACCCCTGTGCAATAAATCATCGAGGGATGTTAGGGCCTTAATTCCTCTGGTGTTGTGGTACCTAATATGTTTCGCTGTGGCCTTGAATGGGGGCTCACGCTGTTCTTTGTAGTATTTTCAGGGGAGAAAGTACTTTTCCTAAATGAAGAGGACTTATTCGGTGAGTAAAGCCTCCTAGGAGTAGAAAGAAATGAACTCACAGAAGCAGAAGTTCATAAAATCTGGGAAAAGAGTGGGGCCTGAGTAGAAATGAGTGGAAAACTCTCCTCCTGAAGGTATCATTTAGTTAAATAAATGTGAAAGAGCAAAACAGGGCGATAAAGGCATCCTGAGGACTCCCATCTTGTGAAACTCAGCTCCTCTCCAAATCGAATGCCCCTCTGTTTAAAAATAGCCCCATACCCTGCAAGAAAGCACCAAAAACAACTTTCAGAGGAGAGATCACAGGAATAATAACACTACCAGTGAGAAAAAAAATAAATTACCCATTTAGGGTAGGTCTGTTAAGTATTTCAAACCCACTGGGGTACCATTTTATGAGCCAAAAGAACTCATTTACCAAATGGGTCCCCAGGGCCTGGAATAACAAAGGCGACAGCCACAAAGGAGCAGCTCCCTCCCTGCTTCTGCCTCAGATCCCAGCCTTTTGCAGAGAGTGAAGGGGATTGGGTTGGAAGGGACACACAAGGTCTCTCACTGCATCAGGGAGTGCAGGGATGACTTCATGTATTAGAGGGGGAAACGAGAAAGAAAGAAAAGGTGGAAACCTTAGAACTGGGCATACCTAGGGGCCAGGAGCGGTGGCTCATGCCTGTAATCCCAGCACTTTGGAAGGTAAACCAGCGGATCACGAGGTCGAGAGATCAAGACCATCCTGGCCCAAACATGGTGAAACCTCGTCTCTACTAGAAATACAAAAATTAGCTGGGCGTGGTGGCACATGCCTGTAGTCCCAGCTACTAAGGAGGCTGAGGCAGGAGAATCACTTGAACCCAGGAGGTGGAGGTTGCAGTGAGCTGAGATTGTGCTACTGCACTCCAGCCCAGTGACAGAGCAAGACTCCGTCTAAAAAAAAAAAAAAAAAAAAAAAAAGGATTGGGCATACTTAGATATGAATCTGGTTATTCTACCTCTTAGTTAGGTGAGTGTGAGCAAACCCTCTGAGCCTAAGTTTTTTCCTGACAGCGACCTCAGTATTGTGAAGATTCAGCCTGAGTTAGTAGAAATAAACAAGAGAGCAAAGTGGCAGAACACAGAGGATGCCCAAAGAATGAGAGCTACCATCACAACTGTCACAGCCACCGTCTTCATCGCCACATCATCATCTCCATCATCGATAACATCTATTAAGTTCTTTCTAGGCACCAGGCAGTCTACCAGATGGTTTACAATGCGTCATCTCTCTTAATTCTTCAACAAGTCTATGAAATCAGCAGTGATATTATTCCCATTTTCCCAGTGCGGAACTCGAGGCTCAGAGACAGTAAGGAACTGATCAAGTGTCTCAGAGCTAGTACGTGGCAGGGCTGGACTTAAACCCATGCCTAACTCTAGAACCTGTGCATTGGAGCTACCCCTCCCCCACCAGAGGAGGGATGAGACCATTGATGATGTCAGCTAACATCCCCCTGCCAGGAGGCTGTAGAGAGGGCGCCTTCCCTAAAGTGGGAAAATAGAGCAGATTTAGAGTGTGCAAGTGGCTAGAACACTTGACCCTGTCCTCTTTAGCTTTGTTAGGGGAACCGCTCAGAAATTGTTCTGGGTTGCTGGAAAATAAAATACCGTGATAGCCACCGCACAAGAGGGCAAGAGTTTGGGCAAGATGCCCCCCGGGGTCGAACCAGGTCTTTGGAGGTGCAGTGACGTTTCTCTGAGGGTGGAAACATTTGTCTCTGGGTTTTGTATTTTGCTTGGCTGTGGCCGTTGCTCACTGCCACTCACAGAGACTGTGACAGAGCTGAGAACCCAGGCTAGCTCGCATATTCTCTTGTAAGCCCCTGACCAGGGAAAGAAGCAGCACATCAAACACACACACACACACACACACACACACACACGCACGCACACACACACACACACACAGAAACCTTCAAGGACTTGAAAAAAAGCACTTGCATTTCAACCAAGGAATAGAGACTTTAAGTATATATGCTTATGTGTTTAAGTCTGTGGTTAGAATGTCTATTAACATTTATCGATTTCATACCTAGGAGCTTCTGAATTAGAAGTAATTATTAAAGGACTGTTTGCAAATGAAAACTCCACAGAAGGAACTGAGTTGGTTGAATACATACACAGAAGGGATACGCCTGACTGACTTTCCCAGCTTTAGATGAGAGATTGCTTGGGAAGACAGGAGGAGCTTGTCATTCTTTACACTACTAACTCTGCTCTGTGTCCACACCGATGTATACTGGGGTGTGTGTGTGTGTGTGTGTGTGTGGGTGTGTGTGTGTGGCCATGTGTGTGCATGTTTAATCAACACTGAATGCGTACATTTCCATCTTATAGCTGCGGGCTGTCTCCTTAAGCCCACAGTCCTCTCCCCTGTTTTTTCCTGCTGGTATCTTTTCTTCTCCATCCTTTTATTTCATAACTGTGGTTATGAGGGGGACGAATGGGGGAGGATAGCTCTTGGGGTTCCACTACCTGCACACTCTTCTCCACGGCTCTGCCCCCTGCTCCCGGTCCTCTCACTCATAGCCCTGAGCTCTGGCCGCTCCTGTCTGGAGATCTGTTGCCTTTTTCCCCAGAGCACATGTTAAAACCCACTCAGCCAAAGTAAACCATGTAAATGTACAAGAGATCCATCTCCTAGATTGGCTAGGATTCACAAGTGACAATTTGAATAAACAGAGCGTCTGTCTGTGGAGAGGGAAGTTAACTCCCTAAGGACTCTCTCTTGGAGAGGGACAAGTCGGGGGACACAGGACAGATGTCATCCAGAAAACAGAGAACAGGGAGCCATCACAGCCACTCCTGAGGCTCCAAAGGCTCCTGGCATGGACATATTTCACACTTGTGCTCAGTGCTTTCTGGGCATCTGGGAGTCTGGAGCGGTGAGTCTCCAACTTCATTATGCGTCAGATTCTCCTGGACAGCTTGCTGTAAATACAGATATGGAGATACTGGGCAGCACCCCAGGGATTCTGCTTGGTCAGGAGTGGGGCCTGGGCTTCTACATTTTCACAAGCAGCTTCTGAGGAGTCTATGTCAGGTGGTCTTCATCTTCGCTCTGAGAAACACTGGACTGGCCTGAAGTCCAAGGGGCTTGTGGCGCAGAGCCTAGGAAAGACACCGTTTGTAGGAAGTGGCCTTTAACATTGGTTGCAGGGAGCAGGACCAATCTGTGGTGGTCTCTCTGGCTCCTTCAAGCAGCCACGTGCCAACCTGAAGAAGCAGGAGAGTTTCTCAGGGTGCTGACCCCAGGGTCAAGATCATCATTCACTGGATTCTCTTTCAGCCTTTCCCCATTCCACTTTGTCCCACGTATGGATTCCTGGAATCCACAATTTATCACTCAACCTTACTGGGAGGAGTGCATGAATGCTGCCTCTGGTCTCTGAGCCAGACAGAAACGATGCCTCTGATTGGATCGGAGAGAAAACTGGACTTTTTGTGGGAGTGTCTGAGTTCTGGCCCCCAGCTCATCCATTCAACAAGTACGTGTGGAGCTCTAGGGGGATAAGAGGTGGGAGGAGGTGCAGGCAGTTTTGTGATGCTTGGACAGATCTCTTAACTTCAGTGTCTTCAGCTGCCATATGCACATTCCAGTACCCTCTCTATCCAATGGAGTTGTTGCAAGAATAAAATAAGAAGAGAGCTGTGAAAGTGCTTTGCAAAATTAAGATGTGACTAGAATTCCTGGAGAAGACTGAATATGAGAAGCGTTTTAATGAGAGTAGCAAGAATATTTGTGGATACGAATTTGTAGGGGATGAGGAAGATGAATTTGTTCAATCAACCACAAACTCTTTGGAGAAGCATCTATCGAGCAGCAGCCAGGGAGAGCAGAAAGCAGAATGGGATAGAAACCCTGCCTTCCTGAGGCTCACCAACTGGCTGGTTGGGGTCAGGCAGTGGAGGGATGGTGTACTTGTAGCCAAGGCATTTTACTGCATGCAATAGAAATAATCAAATTAGTTTAAGAAAAGGGCATTTATTCTTGGGAATTCCACGGAATCCAGGACAAAGACGAATAAGCTAGGATTGTCTTGGAAACCAGAGTTTAAAGACCCCATTGAGCCAAACTCTTGGTGACTTATCTCTCAGGTCCTTCAGTCTATATTTCAAATGTGCAGATATATTTCAAATTTGCAGATAAATAAACAAAACAATAACTAATGGTGATATATGCTATGAAATAATGAAGGTTATTGATGATGAAGGTTAAGTCTGAGGGAGGAAAAGGAATCAGATGCAGAGAGCCAGGCAGAGAATGTGCCAGGGAGAGGCAAGGGAAAAGGCGAAGACCCTGGGTTCAGAAACAAGTGGCAAGAGAGTGGTGAGCAAGGGGCACAGTACAAGAAATCAGAAATCAGTGGCAGGTTATGCAAGGCTGTGAGTTTGCCCTTCACCTATAATTTAGGAAGTGCCTCGTGATACACGCGGCTGTGGGGAGATGGGCCATTTTCTAAAGACCCTGGTTTAATTCTTCCCAGCTCCTTCACTGACAAAGCTGCATGGTTTATTCCTAAATCTGGGGTGTCTCTTTCTCTGTCTGTAAATAAGGAGGGCACTAGAGTAGGCAATCCCCATTGCCTTCCGAGACCAAATAGAATCATTCGATCGTAGAGTAGGGCAGCCATATACACTGGATTTCCTGGGACAGTTTCCGTGTCTGCCGCTTGTTTCAGCTTAATGCCGTTACTCATACCTAATGCAGTTACTCTTTTGCTCTCAGCCCCATCCCAGTCTGGACGTTATATTATGAGGTCAGTTTATTTCTGGGAAAAGAAAGGTGCATATAGCTGTGCAATATGTCAGCAATGGTCGAGCCCTTAGTCTTGATTCTTGATAGGAATTTCCTTTCTCTGAGCTAGAGAGGGAAGTTGGTTCTGCAGACTTTCCAAAACGCCTGGGCAAGCTCTGATGGGCGACATACACACACAGCACAGTTAGCTCATTCTGCTCAGAAAGATCGGGCAATGTAGGTGGAGGCTGGTGACCGCATATGGGCCATTGCCTGGGCCTTGGGTGGGGTTGGGCTGGTTGGGAGTGATAGCAGCAGTGATAGTGGAAAAATGACAGCAAGTCCCTATAAAGTGGACCCATTTTCTGTCTTGATTTTTAAAATCAGCTCGCTGTGGCATGAGATTGGGACTATTTTATGAACATGCAAAAGGAAGAACCCTGAAACAGAACCCACAGTACTGTCAAAATCTCACAGCTGTGGATCCCATGGACAGAGAGCTATGGATGGCAGACCCTGCCCTCAACAGTTTTCAGGTGTGTCCAATGACATGGATCATAAATACCTCTCAGCACCCCAGACAGGCCAATGGGCTTGCAGGAGGTGTTAAGCTAGTGGGAGGGAACACAGATTCTGCTGGCCAGCTGGACCAAACAAGGCACTTAGAACTGCTTAGGGTATCTGCAAACCAGGATTTAGTTCTTTTCAGTCTTTCAGTTATGTTATAGGGGGGAGCATCAAAACTACAGAACTCTGCGGGTCTTCAAAAGGGGGATCCTGTGGTGCAGCCATTGTGGAAACATATTAGCAGTTCCTCAAAAAGGTAAACATAGTAACTGTTTTGTTCGTTGAGATCACCTCCGGAGGAGCAGTGGTGGAGGATGGGGATAAGAAAGGTAGACCTGGCCAGGTGTGGCGGCTCACGCCTGTAATCCCAGCACTTTGGGAGGCAGAGGCGGGTGGATCACGAAGTCAGGAGTTTGAGAACAGCTTGACCGACGTGATGAAATCCCGTCTCTGCTAAAAATACAAAATATTAGCGGGACATGGTGGTAGACTAATTACAAAAAAATTAGCTGGGCGTGGTGGCGCATGCCTATAATCCCAACTACTCAGGAGGCTGAGGCAGAGAATCGCTTGAACCTGGGAGGCAGAGGTTGCACTGAGCTGAGATGGTGCCACTGCCCTCCAGCCTGGGTGACAGAGCAAGACTCCAACTTAAAGGAAAAAAAAAAGAAAAGTAGACCTTTTTGGTTTAAATCAAGTAGACCCGCAGAGGCTGATTGCAGATTTTCTAAGTTCTGGTCCTTTGGCGTGTGGGTGAATGGGTGGACATAAGGACACACAACTGGAGAAAGCCCCTTTTTCATGTTAGGGAAAAACTCTCAAAAAATAAAATTTATAATATCCTAGGAGGCACCCCAGGAGTGTCTAAAGCAAGCTTCTTGAAACCTCAAAGAGAGAGGGATGAGAAGGGGCTCAGGGAATGAGTCTTTCCTTTTCTCCTTGTTAGATTTTTTTGTTTTGTTTTCATTTTAAGATTCTGGTGTGTGGGAATAATCTTACTGAAGAGCACAATGAGTAACACTGGGTCAGTTTGTTTACTACGCAAACACACTCACACACGTTCATTTATAGAACACTATGGGATAGGGTGGCAAAGATGAATAACACAAAAAACTGGATTACCCTCCTTCCCCCACCCACAAGTTCCCAGTGAAGTGGGAGAGAGACACGTAAACAGATAATTTACTGTTTCTTCTGGTGAGTTCTATACCAGAGGTGTGAGCCCACCACACACACACACACACACACACACACACACACACACACACACACACGGCCCTCTATAGAGCTACTCTTAACCGTTTGCTCAGAAGCCCTAGTTCCAGAACACTCCCCCCCCTTTTTGTGTATTTGCATATTTGATGACTTTTTGATTGAGGTAAAATTTACATAACATGAAATTAAGCACTTTGAAGTGAACAGTTCAATGGCACTTAGTACATTCACCGTGTTGTGCCACCACCACCTCTGTGTAGTTCTAAAACATTTTCATCAATCAGCACACAGTAACACCCGGGACCTATTAAACAGCTACTTCCCCTTCCTCCCTCCCGACAGCCCCTGACAAACACCAATCTGCTTCCTGTTTCTACGGATTTACGTATTCTGGATATTTCGTATAAACGGAATGGTCACATGACCTTCTGTGGCAGGCTTCTTTCACCTAGCATGATGATTTGGAGCTCCATCCATGTAGTAGTAGCATGTACCAGTACTTTCTTTTTCATGGCTGAATAATATTCCATTGTGTACTGCAATTCGTTCATCCACTCATCTGTTGGTTTTATTTTTTTTATTTTTTTATTTTTTGAGACAGAGTCTCACTCTGTCGCCCAGGCTGGAGTGCAATGGTAGGATCTTGGCCCACTGCAACCTCCAATTCCCAGGTTCAAGCAATTCTCCTGCCTCAGCCTCCTGAAGAGCTGGGATTACAGGCACTCACCACTATGCCTGGCTAATTTTTGTTTTTAGTAGAGATGGGGTTTCACCATGTTGGTCAGGCTGGTCTCGAACTCCTGGCCTCAGCCTCCCAAAGTGCTGGGATTACAGGTGTGAGCCACTGCACACGGCCCATACAGTCATCTGCTGATGGACATTTGGGTCGTTTCTGCCTTCTGGCTAGTAGTGAATAGTGTGCTATGAACATTCATGTATAAATATTTGTTTGGGTATTTGTTTTCGACATATACCTAGGAGTGGATTTGCTGGGTCATAGGGTAATCTTATGTTTAACTTTTCAAGGAACTGCTAATACGTGTTCCACAATGGCTACACCCCGGCATCCCCCTTTTGAAGACCCACAAAGTTCTGTAGTTTTGATGCTCCCCCATAACGTAACTGAAAGACTGCAAATAACTGAATCCTGGTTTGCAGATACCCTAAGCAGTCCTAAGTGCCTTGGTTGTTCCAGTTGGTCAGATGTGGTGCTAATGAGGCTAAGGTCAGGGTTCAATCCCCACTCTGACCCATTACTGAGCGGAGTGGACAGAGTGAAGAATCGCATCTTCCTGCCACATGCTCCACCATCCTGTCCTGCCCTCTTGCAAAAGCTTGTTAGTAGTCACAGGGGAATGGAGCAAGGCTGTATTTACGGTTCCACATAACAGTGGGGAGAAATTTATCATCCAAGGTCTCCTGAAGGTGCAGTGGGAGGAACTTGCAATCAGATGATTCCTTTCTTCCAGTCCTGGTGTCACCTGGTTTCCACGGGCCCCTTTAAGTAAATTGCTTAACCCTGTGCAGAGCCTCAGTTTCCTTATCCCTAAAATGGGAATAATAATCCTCACTCACTAGGGATAAGAACTCGTATAAAAACTGCACGCAGTGCTTGGTTCTTACAGGCTTCCTATAAGAACCCGAAGGGTGGGCAGCCTCATTCTCCCCTGCAGCACCCCACTGGCTTCTGCAGTCTGCTCTTTGCTGCTCTCCGGAGGCTGACTGAGCTGGAATGGTGGTGCCCTGTTGACCAGAGGGGTTGCTGGCTGTTTCAACTTGTCCTATTTGCATGGAATGAAGCTTGCTATGGTAACAAGGTCTGGTGGCTGGAATCCAGGGCCCCAGTGAAAAATGCAAAGCCTGTGCTCTGGGAGAGAAAGAGGAGCTGGAAAGGGCTTATCAACGTCAGGTTACCTCAGTTCTTCTGGGAAGACGGGATGGGTAAACTGAGGCAGCAGGGCTCAACTCTTCTGTTCCCAGCAGGAGAAGGAAGGGAAGAGGCCCCATTGACGCATTCCTTATCACCCAGCCTCGTCTCTGTCCCCGCCAACATTCAGCCCAGTTAAGAAGCTTAGGAGCTGGATAAGGCTGCCCCTCCACCTGGGTGCACACGCTGGGCTCGGGCTGTGAGGAGGCGGGAGCCCGGGCGGCCCACGCCGAGGAAGGTGGGCCCTTCCTCCGGGGGTGGGCAGCGCAGGTCCGGGCGGCCGGTGGGGGCTGGAGAGTGAGAAGCACGCGGGGCACCAGCTCTGCTCCCCTCTGAGCATTTCGTACTCTCAGTTTAAGGGACCGGCTAAGCACGAACTCCACTCCTGAGCTGGCTCCAGCTGCCCCCTCCCCAGGAGACCCACCCCTGCCTCCCTCTGAGGCCCCTTTTCCAAGCACCCTCTCTTCCGAGCACCCAGCGCCTCCCCGACCCTAGCACCGCGCGGGGCACCGGTTCTCCAGGGCAGGGGCTGCCCCACCGCTCCAGGGAGGGGACGGAGGGCCGGCCTCGGTCCAGGCAATCCTCCGCCCCACGACAGGGGCGCCACCTTGGCCCCCTCCCGGCTGCCACCCGCCGCTCCCGCCCCCCGGGGGGTGTGTCCCCGAAGGAGGGGGGCGCGGGAGGCCGAGGGTGTCCCGGGCCGCCGATCCAGGCCCCCTCCCGAGCGGGCGGCGAATGGTAGGCTCCATTTAAAGAGTGCCTGGCGGCGCGCGGTGTCCTCCGAGCAGCTCTCAGCGCCCGCCCGCCGGGGTCTCCGCGATCGCTGCTCCTCCTCCTCTTTCTCCTCCTTTTTCTCCTCCTCCTCCTCCCCCCGCCGCCTCGCCACCGCCGCGGCTCGGGCTGGAGGCGCCGCTGTCATTCCTGCGCTGGAGGAGCCGGCGCTGCCGGTGCCTGGGGGTCGGGGCGCGGGCGAGCCGGGCCGCGGGGGACCCAACAGGTAGAGCCGGGGGTGCCTGGCCGCGCGCCCCCCGCGCATCATGCAGCTCTTTGTCACCTCTCTCGCCCCCAGGCCAAAATCCTGAGCATGATGGAAGACAATAAGCAGCTCGCGCTCCGCATCGATGGGGCGGTCCAGTCGGCCAGCCAGGAGGTGACCAACCTGCGAGCCGAACTCACGGCCACCAACCGGAGACTGGCGGAACTGAGCGGTGGCGGCGGTCCCGGCCCGGGCCCGGGAGCCGCGGCCAGCGCCTCGGCGGCGGCGGACTCGGCGGCGACGAACATGGAGAACCCCCAGCTCGGAGCGCAAGGTAGGATCGCCCCGGCGCCCAGGGCGGAGGAGGGCGAGCGAGCACGCCGGGCCCCGAGGGTGGCTGGGGACGCGGGGTCCCCCACGCCCGGGGCGGAATCGCTTTGCATTGTGGCAGATAACCCTTTCTGCCCGGTGGTGGCCACCACGGCTCCCCGGCCGGGAGTCGCAGGCTGCTGTCATTCACGAAAACCCGGGCGCAGCGTGCACGGGGTCACACGGTCACACCGGCCCCGGCCAGCACCAGCGAGGCGCAGTGGGCGGGTCCCTTCCGGCAGCAAGAGTGCCTTTTCCATGGCACCAGCCCCCAGCTCCGGGCAAACTTTTCATGGCGGGGCCTTTCCCCCCACCCCCCGCTGGGGTGAATGGCACAGTTTCCCCCACTTCCGAAGGCTCCTTCCTTTGGAATGAGTGTTTCCCGGAGAGTGCTCCGGGCTTTGCCTCCGTGGTTGGGATAGAGGACTGGACTGCTGTGCGCTTTTCTCCGCCGATGCCAAATCCCTTGGCTCAATTGCATCTGGACTTTATTTTCTTCCCATTTGAGGTCTCCCAGGCGTTGGAATCTACGGCTGCAACAGTAGATGCTCAGCTCAGCAGGGAGTTTAAATTTCAAGCAAATATGAACACCTAGAGCGCTTTCCGTTGAGGGGGGGTGGTGGTGGATATTGTAGACCCCAAAGGTTGAGCGGTAGAGAAATGAAGGTTTAGGGTAGTGGGCTTCAGGGAGCCCCTGCTTGAAGGGACTCTTTGCAGTTTAGAGGGAGAAAAAGACGGTTGGTTGGTTTGTGTTCACATTGACAGAGATTAAGCTCTGAAGCCCCCTGCAAGACATAAAGGTGGATGGGGCATCCTTAAAATGTACTGTTTGGTTTCTGTGACTTAGAAAGTGAAAGGGTAAGCAGGCTTTAGGGTATTTTTTTTTTCTTTTTGCCTAATTGCCCTTTAAGAAACAGTATCACTGGTTATTAATATCATTTGAATTGCAAATTAAACTGCTGAAATCCAGAACAGGACGGAAAAAAATCTCCAGTCCATGAGGGCCACTTGTGTAAATATGTCACTTGAAGTGTAAGGTACCAATTGCTCAGTGGCTCAAAATGATTTTCTGGTTCTGTTGTTGTTTCAAGAGCTTCTCTTGAGTGTTGAGAGAGTTTGTTTTCCTAAGAATCTGGTTCTCTCCATCAGTCTCTGTTTCCACCTTATCTTCCTGGGAAGGTGTGCTTTCTTTGATGCGAGATGTGAAGCCTGCACATGTGCAGTTTTATGTCAAATTCCGAGTCAGATCTTAACTTGGTACTCCCGGAGCCTGTCGGAAGTCTTAGGAACTGGGGGGAGTACTTTGATAAGGAAGTAGCCATGACGTAATGGTGAGAAGGTGTTGTGGTCCTAGTGCTTGCTGCAAACGTGACTTGTGGTTATTCTTGTCATTTATCCCTTGCAATGTCATTGTGTGTGAAAGAACATTCTCCACTGGAACCTGTGTAAAAAAAAAAAAGAGAGAGAGAGAGAGAAAGGCAGACTGCAAGGTAATGCTTCACTTTTTATAGGCAGAGGCTCTGCTAACATTAAAGAAACAGCTAAGAACTGGCATTTTGCTAAGAATCGAAAGCTGTATCGTAAAGGACACTGAACAATGCTCGTTTATTTCCGACCATCTGCCCCTTTCTCAGTCAAGGAGAAGTTACCTGGCTTTTTATCTGAGTCCTGGGTCTAGTTGTAGACCGGGCATGCTAAGGAAGTCGTCGCAAGATGATGTACACATGTTCAGCTTGGAAACTAAGATACTAGAGGTTGGTTAAATTGTTGCAGTAGAGCAACAGGGGACTACTGCCTTGGTCTTTTTTCCTACACAAATGCACAAGGCTGTGGAAACGAAAATGGCTTTGGGATCTCTTGCTGTCTTTAAAAACGCATGGTCCTAAGAGCCTACCAGCAGCTCCCGTATGCTCTCAGGACCGTGCCCGCCCGTGTCAGTGGCTGTCTGTGGGTGGTAGAATGAAGGGTGGTCTGGATTTTTCCTCTTTGTACAGTGGCATTTCTCAAAATCTTTACTAGGGGCACTTTGGGATTTTATAATCAGAAAATAAAAGGTTTAAAAGGTTTAAACTCTGCTTGATTGTCGGCCACATAACCGTCTAAATTGATGTTCATTTAAACAGATGTGATGGTTGAAAACAAAACAAGCCCCCCCGTGTAAGTTCAGTGAGGTGTCATTTACTTGTCCATTGCAATAGTACATGATACATTATTTCACCTCTGTAAGTTCTGGGGATTTTTTTTTTTTTTTAATAGGAGGGAATTGTTTTGGCTTTTCTTTTTCTCAGGCCTGTGGCTAGCATAGAAAACCCTCTGCAGTGGTGGTCAGGTAGTTTCTTTTGCCATTGCTTTCATTATCCTAAAAGGAAGCTTTGAGTTGTCACAGGTTAATTTTAAAGTGCGGTTGATGGGGTTCCACCTCCAGGGAGGCTCTCAGAGGCTCAGCTCCTCCTGGCTTCTAGCTGTTCTTCCAAATTAGTCTTGTGTTTTCATTTGGTCTGTGTTGATGCAACCCAAGGGTCCAGACCCTTAGAGTATTTCAGTGCTATTGAGTCATCAGTTTTCAAAACAACGTTTTGAATAAAACGAGTATCTTTCAAAATGCAACGGTGTAAGTCATCTTTTAACTAAAGGGCATTATGTACATATTAAATGCATGCCAATGTACCTTTAATAATATTAGTACAAATGGTTATGGGAAAGAGTCACCTTTTGCTTCCTCTGCCAAGAGATTGTTAGATTCATTTTCAAATGTTTTTTCATGGTTTTTAAATTCTTTTTAAAAATGAATGAAGCAAGCTCGTCCATCCATCATTGGATGTTTTGTTCCAGGGATGACAACTGGCAGAAGGTAGGTAGGTGTCCCCTTTGGATGCAGAAACCTTGGGTACTTCCTAGAGGGTTAATGCAGTGGATCATTTAAACAAAATATTAACTTGGTTGGTACCCCCTGTGAGCTGGCGTGGTTGCTATGTAACAGAAGCTAGAAAGTGAACTGCTGAAAATCTGGGCTTTCGGCACTTCGGAGGATATTCTTTCGGAATCTGTGTTGAAGAACTCCTGGCAGCCAGCCCATCTTGTCTCTCCCTGCTGCAAGTGAGTTGGGTAATCCTTAATGAGAATGCTGGCATCCAGTGCAGAGTGTGTCCGTGCAGGGTGGCACATTTCGTAGCGCCAGAGGCTGCCTTTTGGGTTGGTGGGGTCACGACAGCCTTTGACAGGTGAACAGAAGGAGGCTTGGAAGGAGCAGAGCCAAGCGTTTGTTCCAATTCGTCTTGTTGTTGGTAGCCAGAGAAGGGATTTGTTTAAAGTAACATTTCTAAGCTGTTTTCCTCAGCATAACATCTCTGGGAAAATGTGTTTAAAATGCTTGCTGTTTCTTTGAGGGGAAAATATAGCAGTTTGTTTCTCTGAAAATGTTTTATCTGATGAATGACTAATATTAGATTCCATTGGTTTCTTTGCTATGCATAGAATAAAACAATTAAGTGCTATCGTACCCGATTCAAATAGGTGTTAACTGTATCTAACAAAATATTTAATGCCCAGTAGGATGTATGCCTACTGTCTTTAGCTTTTTCTTTAATAAATAATTGTATTTGTATTCCTATGCAAGTGAACGTGCTGATAGTGTCTTTCTTTGGTTTTGAGGACTTCCTGTCTACTGTGTTTATTAGAATGGGATGGCAGAGAGGGTCATTTTCCTGTACCTTTGTACGTTTCCATAAGTACATGCAAGTTGTATTTTTCTCTCCAGGCGTTAAAATAGGCTGTTACTTAAGGTCTGACAGCTCTCATCTACCATGACTACAACACTGGAAACTCTTTGGTGAAGCATAAGTTACCTTTGGAGTGAATTGAATGTGTGAGTAGTCTGTGGAGATGCTAGACACTGTCATTTTGCAAAATAAGTTCTGTCTTTTGGCATCCCCTTCTCAGTTCATTCTGCCTCTGTTCATTTTCCTAAGTAGACTTTGATCTTTTTGGAGAAAGAGAATATTCAAATGGCAGAGAGGATGGAACAAAATGTTGGGGAGTCTCGGGCCTTCTGTTAGCTTGCCACTGAGTGACAGAACTCGAGTAGCCTGTGCCTTGGTTTCCCAGACAGACCAAGGGGCTGAAATCAAGGGTGTCTTTTCCTAACTTGGTAGGTTGCCATCAGATGGGGATTCAGACTTCTCCCTGAAAATTATCATGCATGGTCACAAAGAGATTAGTTACGGATCAGTACAGTGTGGTTGAAATTACTTATTGATTGGGGATTATTTACTATCTTTCCATTGTCTTTGGAAAATGCCTTCAAAGGACCTCTTAAATCAAGTCTCTGGTTCTGGTTAATTTCATGCTTCCAGCGTGCGCTTCATGATTTTTAGTGGTTTTCCAACACCTCTTTGATGCACCTCAGAAGTCTGGGCTGCCCTGACTTGTATACGACAGGAGCCTGGTCACATATCTTCCCAGGGTAAGGGATGATAGGCCCGCTCCCTCCCTTTACCCTGTTACTCCTCAAGAAGACTGCTGGCAATTTTTAGGAATCCTATAGGGTTATAGTGTGTGACTTCCTGGCTGCCAGTGAGTTTGTAGCAGATGGGCTTGGCAGGTGGCAAGAGCTCATTGGAACTTTGCCTGCTCACCGTGCACGTCATATGGAGCCCAGAAGGTCAGGCTTGGGATTTGGCCACATTCACTGCATGTTTTCTTTACATATTATGTATCTATATATTCATTCCTGGGCTATACAGATAGGGACGGTGACATCAACATGAAGTCCTCTGTTCTTTCCATACCTTAAAGGTTTGCCCGAACATTGGTCCCTGGCTTCTTACACCCCACCATATATCAGGCAAGAGCAAAACTCATTCTGCCTGCTGAGCCCAGGAATGGGTTTTTAAGTGATGTTGCGTATGAAAATAGGTCTCAGTGTCTGGGCTGCATATTAGGGTGAATAGCACCCGATATGGCAGGAGTATCACTGCCAGCAGTCACTGCACTGCCTTGGTGTCCTGAATTGCAGGCAGAATCATTTCGGAAAAGACAGCTTCCCCGAGGCCAATAGGGTGGCCATCCACAGGGGCAGATCGTACCTGATGATTCATAGCCGCTAAGAGTTCCGCTGGCCAGGCGTGGTGGCTCACACCTATAATCCCAGCACTTTGGGAGGCCGAGGTGGGTGGATCACAAGGTCAGGAGATGGAGACCATCCTGATCAGCATGGTGGACCCCTGTCTCTACTAAAAATACAAAAATCAGCGGGGCATGGTGGCAAGTGGCTGTGTCCCAGCTGCTCAGGAGGCTGAGGCAGGAGAATCGCTGGAACCCAGGAGCCAGAGGTTGCAGTGAGCTGAGATCGCGCCATTGCACTCCATCCTGAGTGGCAGGGCAAGACTCTGTCTCAAAAAAAAAAAAAAAAAAAAAGAGTTCCACTGGCCCCCACCACCTCCCTCCAGTTCCCCTGCCAGGCCCATCTCATTTGTGGAGAAGCTGGAAGAAGATCCCAGAAAGGGATGCCTTCATCCGCCCCACGTGGTTGCAGGCCGCCAGAACATTCTTGCTTGTCTGATGCAACCTCGATCTAAGTGGTGGACGCGAGGTGGTGCTCTGTGGGCATTCCTGCCAACCCCCTTGGAATCCTAGGCTGCTGGAAACATGAAAGAAGCTGAATGTAGTTTTAATGATTTTGGCAAGAACAACTGTTTGAGCAGGTGGCTGCTGTGTGGTACGAGACCCTTGGTGCTAAATTTATTTGGCTGGCTTTGTTGACTGGGTCATGCCAGACCCTTGGGTCAGGCTTCTGAAAGGCCCCTGCCATTTTACTTTGATGAATTGAGACCTCAGCACAGGAACTCAGACAGAGCTTGGAACAGGCCGTCCTGCAAGCAAAGAGCCCCAAGGCCTCTGCCCACTTCTCCAGTGTGCAGTCAGGCTGGAGGGGAGAGAGAAGTTGGGGAGAGGAGGGGTCCTGCCCAGATCCCGTCTCTTTTGTCCCCTTCCACCACGGCAAGCACCGTGGTACCTTTGTGGGATGTAAAGGCCTTCCGTTCCCAATATTGTCTCAGCCCTACAGATTGTGTAAAGTAATGAATCATTAAGAGCAGAGTGCCCTTTTAAAGAATCTCACGTTCTCCAATCCTGTGTGCATCTCTCATTGTTATCATTCTCAGAACTTACCTTTTGGATATGCCACAGGAAGCTGGGGATTCTGGGACCATCTTGAAGCATGTAGTTTTTTTCTCTTCGGTCAAGGTGAATAGTTTAATGTAGCAGTAAATGAGAACTGGTTTCAATGCTTTGGTCAAACTTTTTAATAAATGATAACATGCACTTACAACATATCGACTATCTCGGCAAGTGTGTAACATGCATTATTGAATCCTGAGCCCAGTGAGGTGACATCTGGAGCTGGCCCCCACCCAGCACAGTTGAAAATCTGTGTACAACTTTGGACTCCTCCAGCAGTTAACTCCTACTAACCCGTTATTGGCAAAGCCTTACGATATAGGCATAGCATGACATAAACCGCAAGCAGATAACAGAAGCAGTTGACTTATACATATTGTCCTATGTATTATTTTATTCTCCAAATCAAGCCATCTAGGGAAAACAAAATATTAAGAAAATAATAAGGAAGAGGAAATATATTTGCTATTCATTAAGTGGAAGTTGTTCATCACAAAGGTCTTCATCCTTATCTTCATGTTGAAGGGAAGAAGGAGGAAGAAGGGTTGGTCTCGCTGTCTCAGGAGCGGCAGAGGTGGAGGAAAATTCACATATAAATGGACCTGTGCAATTCGAACCTGTGTTGTTCAAGGTCAACTATATTATGCTCATTTTTCTTTTATTTATTATTATACTCTAAGTTCTGGGGCTCATGTGCAGAATGTGCAGGTTTGTTACATAGGTATACAAGTGCCATGGTGGTTTGCTTCATCCATCACCCCATCATCTACATTAGATATTTCTCCTAATGTTATCCCGGTCCTATCCCCCCACCCCCTACTCTTCCTCCCCTAGCCCCCCACCCCCCAATAGCCACTGGTGTGTGATGTTCCCCTCCCTGTGTCCGTGTGTTCTCATTGTTCAACACCCACTTATGAGTGAGAACACACAGTGTTTGGTTTTCTGTTCTTGTGTCAGTTTGCTGAGAATGATGTTTTCCAGCTTTATCCATGTCTCTGCAAAGGACATGAACTCATCCTTTTTATGGCTGCATAGTATTCCATGGTGTATATATGCCACATTTTCTTTATCCAGTCTATCATTTATGGGCATTTGGGTTGGTTCCAGGTCTTTGCTATTGTAAACAGTGCTGCAATAAACATACATGTGCATGTGTCTTTATAATAGAATGATTTATAACCCTTTGGGTATATACCCAGTAATGGGATTGCTGGGTCAAATGGTATTTCTAGTTCTAGATCCTGGAGGAATCACCACACTGTATTCTACAATGATTGAACTAATTTACACTCCCACCAACAGTGTAAAAGCATTCCTATTTCTCCACATTCTCTCCATTGAGCTCATTTTTCAAAAGAGGAAACTGAGTTTCAGAGAAACCAGATCACTTGTTTGCAGTGACACAGTGATGAGTACAATGGTGATAATAGCGAACTGTGGCATAGTGTGTACTCCAAGCCAGATGTTGTTCTAAGTGATTTTCTGGATTAATGCATTTCATTAATGCATTCACTCTTCATAATGACTTATCAGGCAGGTACCATTCTTGTACCCATTTTCCATAGGGGAAACTGAGGCACAGAGCTGACACATGACTTGCCAAAGGGCATATGATCATTAAGTTACCAAGCTCTGGCTCTAGAGTCTGTGCTCTTGTTCATTCCACTTTGACATCCAGGATCACTCTACTGCCACATGGCTGAGCTGAGAATGCAAACCCACCAGGTCTCTCTGCTGTTTAAACCTGTGTATGCTTCCCTGTCCTGTCTCCAAAGTCAGAAGCATCCTTTGGCTTATTCCATTAGGAAGGTTCAGGGAGCTGTAGGCTTGTCTCTACTCCTAATTAATGTTTCCCTAGACTGGTGGTAGTTCCTGGGTCCTTACGGTAAAGTATTAAGCTTGAGAGTTAGGGGAGTAGCCGGGTTCTCACTCAGCCATCAAATGACAAAGAGGGGACCAGATTCCGTGTGTAAGATTGGCAGCCCCGGGGCCACTTATCACTAATGAGAAGGACTATTTTGATCCTGGACTTGGAGCCTCCAGTGTCTTAGACTTTGTATGTTTCATCTCTATTGGGAAGGATGAGTCCAGGCAAAGCCAGAATCTTGTGGCAGTCTTATTTCCTATCTATCCCATGTCCTTGCCTGAGTTCTCTCTCTGTGGCCTCAGTAGCCTCCAGCACCCCAAGACCATGCCCAACAAAGGACCTATTAACTTCAAACAGATACCTTCATGCTAGAGTTTCTCAGCCTTGGCACTATTGACGTGCGGAGCAGGTAATTCTGTGTTCTCAGAGGGCTGTCCTGCGTGTTGCAGGATATTCAGCAGCATTCCTAGCCTCTACCCACTAGATGACAGTAGAACCCTTCACACCCCAGTTGTGACAACCAAAAATGTCTCCAGAAGTTGCCAAATGTCCCCTTCGGGTCAAAATTATCCCTGGTTGCGAAGTGCTTTTTATGCAGCGGTGTTGGGGAGAGTTCAGTTGTTAGTCCTGGAATGACAGCTCTGTGAGGTCAGGGAGTTTTGTCTATATTTTACTGTATCCTCAGCACCTAGAACAGTGCTTTGTACATAATATAAGAGCTCAGTAAATGCTGCATGAATAGATGGATGGATGTGTGAATACTAAATTATGGGGTGTATGGAATTTGGTCTACTTTATACATGGTATCACGAGGATGGATCATTGATTTAACGACAGATAATTTTAAATGAGTGTTAAAGTACCATATATCCAGCACTGTTTCAAATTCTTTACCTGTAATACCTCAACTAATCCTTTAAACTACCTTATGAGGTAAGTACAGTGTTTGTCACTTTACAGATGAGAAAATTGAGGCACAGAAGGGTGACATGACCTGCCCAGGGTCACCAAGCTAGCAAGTGGCAGAGCCAGGATACAAATACAAGCCAGTGTGATTCTAGAGACTGCCTACCATCTCCACCCGGATGCTCTGGAGCTTGGCATCATTTTTCCCATTACTGCCCAAGAAACCGTTATTGTTCTAATGTTGGCATTGTGGCCATTATAATTAGGATTTGCATGTCAGACACTAACTCATTCTTCGTCAATCCTCAGAGTTCTGCTGGACAAAATGTGCTCTGTCACTGCTGGAGAATCTGTAGCCAGCAAAGACTCCTGTCTGGCCAGAGGTAAGCGGACAGCTTAGTGCTGAGCCGTGTTCAAATGTGAGAATCTTTTCTCTCTGCCTCACTGCTGCGCTGAGATCGAAGAGAATCTCAGAGAGAACTTGATCTTCCTGCCTTTCTGGGAAAGGGAGCAATGGACCCCAGAGCTTCTGATTGCGGTTTTGACTCACTTGTAGCAAAAGGGATGTTCCAGGATTAGAACTGGGGAGGCAGAGAGACTTTTGGGATCACACAAGGAGGCATTAAGAGTGATAGCCAGTGTTCGTTGAGGCTTTTCCAGACCCTGCAATGACCTCAACAAACGTTTTCTCAACTTACCTTCATATTGCAGAGAGTTAGATGTTGTTATCACCTCCATTCCACAGATGGAGAAATTGAAGCTTAGGAGGGTTAAGTTGCTTTTCCAAGCTCTGGAAAGTAATCCGCTAGTCAATAGAAGAACCGGGGATTAGAACACAGCTTCACACGTTTGGCCGACCTGGAATCTGCTTGCTTCGCTAGGATGAGAATATCCAGATGTCACCATCAAGTAGCCCAAAGACAGGCCAGGAGGACGGTTTTGCTTTTTTGCTTAATGCTTTCCCTTCCTCTTTCTTTCTTCCTTTCTTCCTCCTCCCTTCTCTGTCTCCATCTATTGTGAGAGATTGGGCACATGGGCCCAGAGACCACAGATTTAATCAGATAGGGACTGAGCTGTCTTGAATTCACAGCCTCATAGGTGTAACTGACATGAAACAATTTTCTAATAAAGGTCTAGATGGATGTAATGGGAAAATAGACAATGAAGTGAAAATACAGGAGCCTTCCCAGATACGTATGACAATAGTAATATGTAATAAAAGCATGCTGGAGAATACATTTTACCACTAGAGGTTAAAACTGGCCACGATCCAATATTACAAAGTACAAGTGTTTGTATAGATTGGGATGGGATACTGCAGAGAACAGCTACTACCTGGGACCTTCTCCTCCAGAGAAAGAGCGTATCTTAACAAGAAGTAAGATGTGGGTGACACTGGGTTTAGATCTTGAATAATAGCTTTTCTCTCCTCTTTTCAAAGAGAATTAAGAAAAGATGTGAATTTCAGGACTGGCATACCTGCATCTTTTAAAGTAAGCTCACCCCTTATATCATCTTCCCAGCCAGGTCTGAAACTTCTGGTCAGCTGCAACAAATGAATTCATTCATTTTCCTTAATTTTTGCATTCTATACCATCATAATTTAGGATATTTTACTCTGGTTAACATGGTGTCTTTAAACCATTGAACATGGCCTATTTACTTTAATTTGGCAGGTGCAACTTGTGACACAGCGGGATTAATGCCATCTGTTTTCTTCCCCCCACTCCTGTCATTTGAAATTGGCAATAATACACTCACCATTTCTTGATGGTGACAAGGTAGGGGAGTTAGAAATTTGATGCTGGTCTTGGAGAGTGCAATTGTGGGACCACGGAGCCTGTTAAATGATACCTCGGTAAACATGACCTGGAATTATATGTGTATTGATTATCTTAATTAATGTGCTCATCAACTGGATTGCTTTTCCTATGCCTATAAGGTTTGCTCTGTGAAGCAAGAAAAAAAACAGCACTATTCAGGGCATCTTTAGATTTGGGAGTTAACGGAAAGGCAAGGCTTGGCTGCCATTTTGTGGGGATGGTCAACCTGTTCTCGGGCAAACGTTCTCAGAGTGCCCTGTTTGCAACTTGACATGGTACCAGGCAGCCTTGCTGGAGGAGAGAGGCATGTTTACGTTTAATAAAGTCCTGTAGAGAAGGATCATGATCTCATGGTCAGCTTCCACAGGTTGGGTCATTCTCATCAGCAACTACAAAAATAAAAAACAAAAACACCTTGTTTAAACTCAGCTGGTCAAGACTGGGGTTGGTTCCACCATGAGTGGACTCAGAACCCATCCTGTAACTCTGTCAGTGTTATCACATTTCTTCTAAAGCAAGAGCTTGGTGGAACGTCAGTTTACAGAGCAGATGCTCCGCACCCTTTTTTCGGGATTCTGCTGCATTTATTCACTCTTCCTCTTTTCTTTGCAATCAAGAGGGCTCCTGGGAAGCACTATAGTCTCTCTACCTAGCCATCTCTTTGCAGTATGCAAAGACTTTCACATGCATCACCCCAACGGACCCTACCAATTGGTCCATGTGATTGAATTGAGGTGGATCACAGCAATCTATTTCTTGACTCAGGAAAGTGAGGCACAGCAATTTAAGTTGAGTTGTCTAAGATTGTTGAGCTGGTTATTGAACCAACTTCCCCTCCCTTTCCCCATTCTAAGATCAGGGCCAACTGCACAGTGTGGAAGAGAACTGCCCCATACTCATGGCTGGGTGAGATCTGGCCTTGGCTGGGCCACTCCCTCTTGGGCATGGGCCACTGTGTCTAGTAAGACCTGGGTGGAGACACCATCGCTTCAAGACTGTGCCCTCATACTCTGAGCTTCCTGTCCAATGAGTGGTCCATGGTGAAGGGGAAATCCATTTTGACAAATGAATCCAATTTTTTACACTAGATTCTTTTCTCATTTCAGTGGGGTTTTACAATCATTTGACTTCTTTTCCAGTGACCTGTCTTCTTAATGCCTGAGCTTACAGTTTCTCCTTTTCTAGTTCCCCTAACAAGCAGTTAGAGATCTGTAAACACAGCCAGAGTTTGCACCAGGACAATGTCATGTTTATTTCAGTGGCCTAGATCTGACAATGGCTCCCCTGTGGAGAATTTTTTTTTTGCGTTCTATACCATCATTATTTAGGATATTTAACTCTGGAAAATATTTTACTGGTGGATGGATGTGTGTATTCTTTGGGTGCTGGGGGCAGGTTTCAGCAATCACAATAAATCTGCCTAATTTCTCTCTCTTTTCACTATCCCTTTCGGAAGAACCCATTAGACCATTAAAGGCTCTTTTATTAGGGTCTTTGGGTTAATATGCCACCAAAATGTGTTGGTTTGAATTCTCCAGCTAACCTGTTGGTTGTTTAGATGCATGCAGTCACTTTCACTGTGGCTGTAACTGTCTGGACAGCAGGTGGTCCAGCTTCATGCCTGGATCCTGGATCCAGGTGAATGGAATTTTATCCACAGATCAAAAGCCAAGAGTGTGGCGGAAAACTCAGGGAGATTGGAATGCGGCTTTTTTTTTTTTCTGTGCACCTTAGAGGAATGGAAGAAGAGGTGTCAACTCGGAGGCCTCTGTGATACAGCAGGTGATCAGCTAAGGTCAGCTGCCTCCTAAGTGGCAGGTCCAGTGGCTGGGAGTCTGATCTCTGTTTTAATTCTAGTGCCACAAGGAACACTCTTCTGGGCTCTCCCAAACTCTGGCAGCAAAATAGAAATGATGGACGTTGGAACTTCATTTAAAGATCTATTTAGAATGGATTCTAGAAAAGTAGGAAGTATTTTTGGGGTTCAAAACGTTTTGAGGCTTTTGAGTTTTAGATTTGTATTAATATTAAATGGTTGAGATTGTCTGGGCATACTGGCTTACCCCCCATAATCCCAGCATTTTGAGAATCCGAGGTGGGAGGATTGCTTGAGCCCAGGAGTTCAAGACCAGCTTGGGCAACATAGTGAGATGCTATCTCTAAAAAAATCTTAAAAACTAGCCAGACTTGTTGGTGTACACTAGCTGGTGGTTCCAGCTACTTGGGAGGCTGAGGTGGGAAGATGACTTGGGCTTAGGAGTTTGAGGCTGCAGTGAGCTATGATTGTACCACTGCACTCCAGTCTTGGTGATAGAGCAAAATACTGTCTCAGAAAAAAAAAATAATAATAGTAATTAAGATTTCACCAGATTAATGGATACTATAGTTATTAATACAGGCATAGATGAAAGTTCCTTTTGTTTTGGTTTAAGTTCATTTTAGTGCTTCCCCTTGGTGGTTTCAATAATGGAGCTAGTGTAGAAGTTGGCAGACTTTTTCTGTAAAGGGCCAAATGATAAATAGTTTAGGCTTTGAACACCATCAAGCATCCGTTGCAGTTCCTCATATATACTGTTATGATGCAAAAGCAGCCATAGACAATAGGTAAATAAATGGGCATGGTTGTATTCCAATAAAACTTTATTTATAAAAACAGCCCTGGGGAGATCATTTGCCAACCCTTAGACATGTATTAATAGTTCTCGTTTATTTGCCTCTGACCCAGCTCGACATACAGGAGAAGCTTAACAAATGGTGACAAATGAGTGAGCTAGTGAATTAAAGGTGAGCAATAAAACTGCTATAGTGTTAAAAGAGCAAAAGTGAGAAGTTAATTTCTAGGGGTGTTGTGGTTAATGGACAAGAGAAGGAGACATTTGCCGGCTGCTCGGTGGTTTAAGATGGAGTCACTTGTGTTCAGCCTTCATCACAGACTTCACAAGACCCATGCTCTAACCCCTGAGCTATGGAGCCCTGGTCTTCATCAATGACTTCAAAAGAACTGAGAAGGGACAAAGACTCATTGGTCATGGTGAGAGGCAGGGTGGGACACTTGACATCTGAGCCTCAGTTTCCTTGTTATGAAATGAGGAGGTCACTTCTATCTTCCAGATAATGCAGCAAATATATATGGATTTAAGGGAGTGAGCGAGGCGTGATGCAGGTCCTGGTGATGTGATGTAGGTGCTGTGGGACATTCCAGCTCTCATCTTCCTCATCTGGAACACGAGGCTGGTAACGCTCCATGGTAGAGTGACTGGGCTAGTTTCATGCAGGGGTTCTTGACCTCATCACTGTTGACATTCCGGGCCGGATAATTCTTTGTCGTGGAGGTGGGGGGCTGTCCTGTGCATTTTAGGATATTTAGCAGCATCTGTGACAGGAGCACCCCCATTATGTGACAGCCAACATCATCAGATGTTGCCAAATATCCTTTTGGAGACGAAAGCATTCCCTGCTTGGAATCTGCTGGTTTAAGGGACTAACATACTGTGCCTGGCATGAAGTTTAGCAGATTTTGGGATTCCTTAGATAGAACTCTTGGTTATTAATAGAGCATTGTATTATTGAACTATGAATTCTCTCCCCTTTGACTTATTAATAAAACCACTTTATTTCTTTAGCTGATTTATGTCTCCCAGAGGCGAGATTGGATATTTTGGTTCCAGAACCCAGGTCTTTCTCCTGACCTCCTATATTGCTTAGAAGCCTTGCTCCTCGGGAGGAGCCAAACTTCCCGTGATGTCCTGTTGAGCGTGCGTCCTAGCCTTCTAACGTATGTGTACCCTAGACTTGCACTGGAGGTTATGGTCAGTATCCCAAGTAATTCGTACAATAAATCACCCAGATGTCTTCACCATGAACCAAAGGGAGGGGTACAGCCTGAGAAGCACAACTCACCGAGGCTGGCAGGCTGAGGCCGGGGAAACAAGTAGTGTGCCACAAACTCCCACCAACAAAATGATCACTTCCCTGGTGAGCAGGCTTACACCGTTAACATTAGCCAGGGGTCAGTTTTCAATGGTTTAACCTTTAATCAAGATGGCTGTAGCGCACCATGAGTCAACATCTGGATTTCATGTTTCTGCCAGCCATATTCCCGCTGGAACAGTGATTCCTAGTATTTTTAATGAAGACACACACATACACACACACACACACACACACACGAGAGAGAGAGAGAGAGAGAGAGAGAGAGAGAGAGAGAGATCTGGCTCCTATATTTTAGTAGTCAGATATTTTCTATCTGTTTAAGAAGATACAGAAATGCAAAGGATTCCAATGAAATCAGTAGCTTTGTCAAAGGGATGCTGCTTTTGCATCTGTATAGATTTGAAAAACAGTGGTACACACGTGCAAGAAAAATGATTCATTGTGCCCACAGGCAGCAGGTAGGAGATGTGTGGATTCTGGACTTCTTGTCGCCTTCTCTGGCCACCCAGAGTCTCCGTGGCCCACAGGTGGGGCCCAGATCAGTGCGGTGCTCAACAATGCCAGGTGCAGTGAGGTGCTTGACAAGTGCCTTGGAAAACTGTGGCCTCTGCCCTGGGACTTTGAGTCTTCGCCGATTTTAAGGGATTCCTCTGTTCTTCAAACCCAACTCTGCCTCCCTGTGACACAACTGATTAACCTGTAACTTGGGCCCATGGCTTTTAGAAAACTCTGCCAAATTTCTGCAGAATGACTTCCCAGTATGAATAACAGAAAAGTACCAGTTATGGTCAGAATAACAGAACTGGCCCCACGCTAGTTTTCCGGCAATACGATGCGATTGGCTAACTGCCATCACTAACTGGTGTCATCCTGCCTCGTCTCCAGCAATGTCCTAAAACCCCTCAAGCATGTGATCTGTCATATCGTTTTCTCATTTATGCCAACGCTGGATAACGGCCTAATCTCTCCAGCATCGTTCAGATTTATTAGAGAAGATGGCATTTACAAAACCATTTCACTGTTCCACTGCAAACACCCTAAGCTGTCTTATAATAAACCATTTTCTTATAACAAGCCTTCCTTTTAACAGTGGTTTATTCCCTACAATTAAAATCACTTGGAAAAGCCCAGAAAATGATTTTCATTTCTCTTCCTTCGTGTTTGATACATCTTTGGCTGGAGGACTCCATGGGACTTGGGAGTGAACATGAGAGAGAGGCAGAGGGCAAACCTTGCTAAGGATGAGAGCTCTGCATCAGGACGTGGTCAGTACGAGGCTGGACCCAGCCTGGGAGACCATCTGCTGGGCCTGCTGGCAGTGCACCTCCCGCGTTGGGTTTAGATGCTCAGGAGAAAGATACATGCGCGAAACCAAATGTGATCTGGTTGGGAGGACTCTTTCCTTCGTTGCGTTTTGCTTTCAAGGTTGCCCGCCAAAGAAAATGACACGTTTAGCAGCCACAATATGTCGTCATTGGAATACAACCCAAAGAAGCATTGAGAGACAGTAATTACTGGGACAGGTGCCTCGGTGGTATTTGCACGAATGATTTGTTTGAATAAACTTAGATGCTGATGCAGCGAAGTTCAGCATCTACAGCACAGGACAGAAATCTCTGGAGTCGGCTGCTGGGGGCAAATCCTGGCTCTTAACACTTACAACTGGCTGAGGTGGGCAAGTTGCTATACTAAAATAGGCCTTGGTTTCCTCATAGGGATAATGCTGGTCCTGACCACCCAGGACTGTTGTAGGATTAAGGTAGAGTGTGTGTGATGCATAGAGCACAGTACCTGGCACTTGCCAGGTCCCCTGTAAATGCTGTTAACAAATGTTCAAAAGTCTCCAGTATCCCTATAAGCACCAAGGAGGGAAACTGAGTTTATTCTTTGGTTTCTTTGTTCAGCTACCATTCATGAAGCGTTCTCTGTGATTGACAGCACTGCGATGAGCGCCCAGGATACCCGGACAAGGTACCCAACACTTGCTGGAAGCCAGAGGAGGGAAAAGCAGCAGGGGACAGCCCCATTGTGGGATCCGGAGGCCTGGGTTCTAGCCTTGACCCTACAACTAAGAGGCTAAAGAGGAGCAGAGGGGCCCAGGCACAGTGGCTCCACACCTGTAATCCCAGTGCTTTGGAGGGCTGAGGCGGGTAGATCATTTGAAGCCAGGAGTTTGAGACCAGCCTAGACAACATGGCAAAACCCTGTCTCTACTAAATGCAAAAACTAGCCAGTGTGGTGGTGCGCACTTGTAATCCTAGCTACTGAGGAGGCTGAATCACAAGAATTGCTTGAACCTGGGAGGCAGAGGCTGCAGTGAGCCAAGATCATGTCACTGCACTCCAGCCTGGGTGACAGAGCGAGACTCCATCTCAAGAAATAGAAAAAAAAAAGCAGAGGGGACTCCTCACTTCCACGGGGGCTTTTGATGCCAACCATATGGACAAGGTGTAGTGTGTGGCATCCCTACCAGCCCCCGCAACTTGCAAGAGGCATCCCGGGAAGTGACTTAAGAACTGGGATTCTGGTTCAGTCAAAATGAGGGCATCTGGTAAGACTTCCCTGAAATCTCTCCCATCTCAGAATTTCTATAACTTCTGACCATTCATAGTATCACCCAATCCATCAGTTGCCCCTTAAAAATTTTCTTAAAGGACAGGCAGTTCGTCCTGGGGAGTGTGGTCTCACCTGGCTTGAGCAGAGGTAATGATGTAAGCCTGCCAACTCTGCCAGAGACATCCGTAGGAGAGAGACTCAACAGTTGGGATGGACAGAAGAAGGTGGCACCAGAGGAAAGTGCCCACGTGGGGAGTGGAATGACACAAAGCCTGTACCACCCAGGAAGGGACACTGAAGATAGCCTCATCTGGTCTTTACTTTGCGGTTGGAGAAAGTGAGGCTGGAAAGTGTGAGTGAGTCTGCTGAGGCTACACAGCACTTTTTAGCGGAACCTGGGCCAGAACAAGACCTCTGACCTCTTGGTCCAATCAGTGTTCTCTTGAGCCTCGAGCGTCCTGCAGTGTCCCTGCTGGTACACAGATCTGTGCTGCAGATCCCAGCAGAAGCTTTGTGTGCTATAAACTCCTTCCCGTGCCCTCAAAGAACTTAAATTCTGAAACAGGCAAGCTGGAAACAGAGGAGTCCGCTATGGAGTTTATGGCTTGGTCTGACTTTCTAGGAAACAGAGAAGAGTGTGATTCAGAAAAAAAAAACCCAGAAAGCACAAGCCAGATGCCCAAATTAAAACACTAAATTTTGTTGGAGTTTATCTGCTCCAAGCAATGTAAATAAAAGTGAGGGCTGGGCCCCTCTGCCCATAAATCAGCCTCCACGAAGACTCACTCCCCTGGTGTGTGCAGGTATTTCAGCCCATCACCTACACCCCTTGGCATTTCTGAGATACAAGGGGGAGGGTTCCATTTGTCATCCTGATTGTCCTCCCTAGGGTTTCTTGGAGCCACGATCTCAGGGTTGCCTTTTGCATGAAACATGAAGCTCAGAGATAGAACCAGGACATCTCAGTGCAGGCAGGATACACTTGGGAAGGCTGGGTTTCTGCCCTTGTGGCCTCATTTGCATTCACTCTGCTCCCGACCATTTGTAATACAGTGGTGGGTGTCCATCAAATCGCTATTAACTCCAGCCAGCTCCCAAGGGGCTGTCTGTGCTGTCCCTTACAAGTCCAGGGGATGACACGGCCCATACCTCTGGTCATTCGGTGAGTGTCATGAGCCACTTGCATCTTGTTTCTCTTTAGTCTCTCAAGGACCCTGCCCGATAGAAACCTCGGTTGTATGATTCCATTTCTTTAACTGGATTCAGATACCTGGGTTAAACCAGCAGCCCCACCACTTCCTAGCCTGCCTTCCTGTTGGGCCCCATCACAGATGTTTTGCTGTCCGTGTTATGCGGCTGTTCTATGCTACAGGCATATTTCAGAGATCCTGCAGATTCTGTTCGAGACTACTACAATAAAGCAAGTATCAAAATAAAGTGAGTCACACCAATTTTTCATTTTCCCAGTGCATCTTAAAGTTATGTTTACACTACATTGTACCCTATTAAGTGTACAATAACACTCCGTCTTAAAAAATTTGTATATGTTAATTAAAAATTTCTTTATTGCTAAAGAAATGCTATTACAGAGACATGAAGCCAGCACATGCTGTTGGAAAAATGGCACTGATAGACTTGCTCCATGAGGGGTTACCACAAACCTTTGATTTGTAAAGAAACTTGGTATCTATGAAGTGCAGTAAAGCAAGATATGCCTGTAGTTCGTACCTTATGGGGTTTTTATAAAGATAAAGTGAGCAAATATATGTGAATCCCTGTAGTAAGTGCATGGTACATGCATGCTAAGGATTCAATAAATATCAGCTATGAGTATTTCACTGTCTATTAAAGCTGTCCAGAGTGTCCCCTGGAAGACCTGTCGTGCTGAAGAGTGACCTCTCTTGGGAGTGATGACACAACCATCTGAGGAGGAGCTAGTTAAAATTAGAATCTTGGTTTTTCAGATAAAAATCCCAAAGTGTATAAAGCCTTGATGTCCTCATTTATTTTGTGGTTTGATCTATGGGCTTTCCCATTTGGCAGTGGCAGAAGGGACTCCCTTAGTGCCCACTGCTATCTGCACTCACCTTAAATATGCCCAACCAGAGTCTTATCTCCGACAGCTCATGCATCATCCTCCCTGAGAGAGGGAGCCCCACTGACTCGCTGACAGACCCTCAGTTAATTTCTGGATTCTTTTTTCCTCAGTTATTTATAGCTCGGCTGCTGATATTTAGAGCTCTCATTGTTAAGCAAGGAAAGGCCTTGAGTGCTGTGAGATGGCAGCTGAGTCCAGCGCTTGCTTCACTCTTGGTCATCTGGTTTGTAAAGTGTGTCCCATGTCCATGGAAACACACTGGGACATGGCCCCAGCTCTGGCATGTTCTAGTGATGAGAGTGAGGATTTGACACGAAGGGCCAAAGTTCTAGACTATCTTCTGCCTCGAGCTGGTGACATGACTTTGGACTAACCACTTTGCCATTCAAGTCTCAATTTTCCCATTGGGAAGATGAGAAGAATGGAATAGAAGGATCATAATTTTATTCTGCACATATTTCTTGGGCACCTGCCCCATGGCTGGACCCATGCTGGGCTCATGGAGTTCATGAAGTTCCTGGGGTAGGGAGAGGACAATGGCAATGATGAAGATAATAAGTGGAGCTAACATGATAGAGTGCCTAGAAGGGACAAGGCATCATTCTAAAAGTTGTGTACATATTTTCGTGTTTAATTTTCACATCGTTTTCTTAGTGGCCCAATTTTGACAGGTCCGGCAACTGAGGGACAAAGTGATTAAATCATTTGCCTGTGGCCACACAGTGGATAGAGTTGACATTTGAACTCTGGCCCACTGACCCCAAAGCCTATATTTTCAACCAGCACATGTCACTCTCTTGCCCCAAAACATATAATAACAATACACTGTGACAAGTACAATGATAGGAGTATGTGTAAAGTATGTGAAAGTGTCAACAAGGGACACTTTGCCCAGGCTGAAGTAAAGGTGAGGGGCGCCCTGACAGCCTCCAAAGGAGCCTTCACTTAAGTGGAAGTCTAGAAGGACAGTAGGTCTTCTTTGGGTCAAGAAGGTGTAGGAGGGTCTTCAGGCATGCTTGCTGCAGGATACAGACATGGCAGGATGACAGCATGGCTTGTTGAAGGAGCAGCCAGTGTTTGGGTTTGGCTCAAGATCTGGGTGTGATGGGAGAATTAATGGGACATTGAGATGAGAGTGAGTGAGACTGAGAATGCAGGGGTGGAAGACAGATTTAGAAGGTTCTGATAAACTAAGAAAAGGAATCCAGTTTTACCCCATATACAATCAAAGAGGAATTTAATCACTCTTGTTTTTTTATTTTTTAAGATAAAATTTTACTCTGTTGCCCAGTGTAAAATTTTACACTGTTGAGTGCAGTGATGCAATCATAGCTCACTGCAGCTTCAAACTCCTGGGCTCAAACAACCCTCCCACCTCAGCCTCCTAAGTAGCTAGGTCTACACTTGAGTGCCACCACACCTGGCTAATTTTTAAAATTTTTTTGTACAGACAGAGTCTTGCTATGGTGTCCAGGTTGGTCTCTGAACTCCTGGCCTCAAGCACCTCAAGTCCTCCCACTTCAGTCCCCCAAAGCGCTGGGATTATAAGTATGTGCCACTGTGCCAAGCACTGAATCATTCTTTTGTTATTGTAGTGAAATATACATAACAGAAAATTTGCCATTTAAATTATTTTACAATGTGCAATTCACTGACGTTAAAAGTACTTGCACAATGTTTTGCAACCTTCACCACTATCTAGTTCCAGAACTGTTCAGCCACCCCAAAAAGAAACCCTATGCCCATTAAACAGTCACTACCCATACTCCCTGCCCCCAGCTCCTAGCAATCAAATCTGCTTTTTGTATCTATGGATTTGTTCATACTGGACATTTTATATAAATAGAATTATACAATATGTGACCTTTTGTGACTGTCTTCTTTCACTTAGCATGAAGATTTTACGACTCACTCATGTAGCATGTATCAACACCTCATTCCTCTTTATGACTATATAATTCCAGGTTGTGACTATATCACATGATATCCATTCATTTATTGATGGACATGTGAGTTGTTTCTGCCTTTTTGGTTGTTGTGAATAGTAGCACTGAATCACTTTAAGTTCAGTTTTAGCCTCATCTCACCTCCCCGGGTCAATGCCTTGTAACCTTGCTCCTGCTCAGTAGCAGTTACCCATCTGTACAATAGTAAGTCTAGTTACCCATCTTTACGGTTACCCATCTGTACAATGGTAAGATCTATGTATATATGCATATTTTACATGTGTATGTATATTCTCTGCAAAGTATACCATCTGCTTCTCCCTAAATTGTAAGCACAAGAGAAAAATTAGATAACTTTGAAATTGTTTGAGAAAATTCTATTTAAAACTAAGGAGCAACTTTCCTCAAGTGTTAAATGCAGCTGATAAGAGCACCCACTTCTGAAAGTTGCTGAGAGTGTTCAATGCGTTCATTCACGCAAGGCTCAGCAATGCCTAGCAGAGCAGAAACACCCAGTGAAACTGGTTGTGGTTATTCCCATAATTATCACTGTTGTTATTATTGAAACAGCCTCCACGTTGCCACATCTTCTCTGGGTGTCGAGAAGCTGGAATAGGTTTTCAAGGTTCCAAGGCTCTGCCAGGTCATTAGGGAGCCCCGTTGGCTAGATTTTGGGCACACGTTGTCCAGAGGAGATTTGTGACAGGATAACCATGGAAACTTTACTTTCTTTCTGCTGCTTCATTGTGAAAATACCAAGCCACTGGTATGGGAGGTGGGCAGTGGTTAGACCTGAATCCTGCCCAGGGTATCTGTAATCTAGTACCTATGGTAACAGTGGCAAACCTCTGCTCTGCAGTGGATAGCCTTGGAATTGAGTCCTCCTTACTGCTTGCAAACTGCATGCCCCTGGGCAGGTTATTTAACCTCTTTGGGTCTTGGCTTCCCTGTCTGTAACATGGCAGAATCCAGTGTAGTCTAGCTCATTCTGAGGTTCAAATGAAATGGGGAGTGCAAAGGCATTTAATGTCATGCCTGGTCCCTAACAGGCACTCACCTGACTTTTTTTTTTTTTTTTTGAGACCGAGTTTCACTTTTGTTACCCAGGTTAGAGTGCAATGGCACAATCTCGGCTCACTGCAACCTCCGTCTCCTGGGTTCAAGCAATTCTGCCTCAGCCTCCTGAGTAGCTGGGACTACAGGCATGCGCCACCATGCCCAGCTAATTTTTGTATTTTTAGTAGAGACGGGGTTTCACCATGTTGACCAGGATGGTCTCGATCTCTTGATCTTGTGATCCACCCGTCTCGGCCTCCCAAAGTGCTGGGATTACAGGCGTGAGCCACCGTGCCCAGCTCACCTGACTTTTTTTTAAAGGGGAGAAAACATGCATGCGTAAATTCCATAATACAAGTTGGAAAGAGAATCTCTAAGGGAAGTTTTAATGTCGTATAGTAGTTCAAAGGCAAGAGAACATCTGGCTAAAATGGTGGTGGTAATTTGATTTGGGGACCTTGTGAAGAAATACTAGCCCTGAATTTTTAGTTCTTCCTGTGTTCTGGGAATTGTTCTAAGCACCTTTCATTTTGATTATATTTGACTACTGTCCTTTGTTAGGATGTATTATTTTTCAAACCTTCTCAACAATCTTCTGAGGTATTAATGTGTACTTTCCTTGGTGTTTAGCAGGGAGAAGGCCTTGCCTAATATCACCCAGCATGTAAGTGGGGAAGAAAGGAATTGTACACAGGTCCCTCTGGCCCCAGAGATCCTGTTGGAGGGTCACGTGGAAGTGGACCTCAAGTCCAGGTGGATAATCCAAGCTGACAGGAAGATATTTTGCTGTTAGTAACCTACAAAATAATTCCCCTTCAGTGAAGAATGTAAATTGAAAGTAAGTTTCGTTCTATGAGTCCAAAGCACCACAAATTAAAAAGAAGCCAATCAAGAAGGGTGTGGGATGGCAGGAGCCAGCTAGAATACCACAGGGGCAAGACACTTTTTCGAATAATAGTCATGAGCTCAAGTTCCAACCCTGCCACTACTGTAATAGCTGTGAGTGACCTTGAGTGAAGTGCCCAATCTCATTCCGCCTCAGTTTTAGCATTTTTAATATGGAAATAATAGTAGCACCTGCGTTTTAGGGTCATTGAGAGGATCCCTGGAGGTGGTGCCATGGAAATCTCCCAGCAGAGCCTCTTGCACATCCTAAGTTTCCATGAAAGTGTCCCCATCATCATCATCGTCAATGTGCCTGTTTGTTGGGATAGATGATCTTCATCGTCTCTGCTTGTCCTGGAGGCTGGAGCTGTCACATCAGCCTCCCCATGCAGGAACTTGCTGGTTGGCCATGCAGCAGGTGGGCAGCTCCAAGGTGGACATTTTTCTGGAGGTTCTACCTCCCAGGGAAGCTGCCAAGTGAAAAGACAGTTGCTGGAGATGGAGGCCAAATCCTTCATGTCTACCAGGACTGAAGAAGGGCCACCCAAGGCATTTGTTAGTTATCTATCTGCTAATGGGGCTAATCAATGGCTGGGGGATGGAAAGAGCAGGGCTGACTGCTCAGCAGCCAGAGGCATGCCAGGCTTTCCAATACAACAGTGCTGCAAGTGTATCATTTTTTCACAAATGGATATAGCATTTTACAAGTAGTTCTCTGTCACTTCTGAATGCAGAAAGTATATGTGTTTAATCCACATGCTCGTTTCAGAAGAGCTCTGACTCTACCAATTCTGCCGTGCCTCTTTTGTGCTAGACTCTGGGCTATAAGGAACCACAGGGACAGGTCTCCTGAGAGCCCTCCAGGCTACCTCTTAGGACCACACTAACTCCCCAAGGTCACTTTGCTTTCGGGAACCAGACAGAAGACAATAAAATAGCAAGCATGGGTCATATGGTTTGGCTCTGGGTCCACACCCAAATCTCACCTTGAATTGTGATAATCCCCATCAAGGGTGGGTCCAGGTGGAGATAATTGCATCATGGGGGTGGTTTCCCCATGGTAGTAAATAAGTCTCGAAAGATCTGATGGTTTTATAAAGGGGTGTTCCACCACACAAGCTCTCTTGCCTGCCGCCATGTAAGATGTGACTTTGCTACTCCTTTCCTTCTGCTTCCCCAACCATGGGGAACTGTGAACCCATTAAGCCTCTTTCCTTTATAAATTACCCAGTCTCAGGTATATCTTTATCAGCAATGTGAGAACAGATTAATACAACGGAAAAGTTGCAAACCCTAAGAAACCTTACAAAGACTGTACTTCCTGCTTGAACAGGGCATAAAGTCTAAGAGCCCTGGGACCAGACCATTCTAATTTGTCCATTACACACAGTCAGTTACTGAGACAGCATCTCTCCTACCCAACACTAGTTGAAGAGGCCATTTTAGAAGAAAATTATGCAGATTTATTTCCTCTTTTACCTTGTGAGCTACTTGAAGTCGGATGTGCTCTGACTTCTTTTAAGACACAGTGAACATTTAATTAATTTTAAATGTTGACTGATCAAAAAGTCCCTGAAGTAAGCCTGTGGAGACTCCATCCTGGAAGAGGAGAGTGCATTGACCAATTCTAATGGGAAAGCATGGGTTTGCTTAATATTAGGCCTTCATTGGAGTCTGGAAAAAATACAGCAGACAATGGTAAATGATATTATGTTTAGTGACATAAGGTATCTTTGAGATATCTTGTGTTTTTGGAAAATATTAATTAAAATGTATCTAATATCTGCTTCACCTGTAAGCCTCACCTGAAATGAAATTCAGATTATACATTTATCCCTTCATTCTGATTCTTATTAGGGAGGTATCAAAAGCTTTGTCTTTGGAATCCAATAAGTCTGATTCAGATCTTAACTCTGATATTTAAAAACCTGTATGACCTTAGAAAATTTGCTCAACTTCTTTGGGTCTCAGTTTTCTTAAAAATTTTTTTTAATTTAGAAGTCAAAATAGTAACAGACAGCAAGTTTGTGGGGAAAAAAAAGAATGCTTATACACTGTTGGTGGGAATGTAAATTAGTTCAGCTACATGAAAAGCAGCTTGACAGTTTCTCACAGAAAATCATAAAATAGAATTACCACTCGACCCAGCAATCCCATTGTTGGGTATATACCCAAAGGAATATCAATCATTCTGCCATAAAGACACATGCATGCATATGTTCATTGCAGCACTATTCACAATTGCAAAGATATGGACTCAACCTAAATACTGGTCAATGGTAGACTGGATATGGAAAATATACTACATACACACCATGAAATACTATGCAGGCATAAAAAAGAAAAAGATCATATCCTTTGCAGCAACATAGTTGAAGCTGGAGGCCATTATCCTCAGGGAACTAATACAGGAACAGAAAAGCAAATGCCACATGTTCTCACTTGTAAGTGGGAGTTAAACATTGAGTACACTTGGACCCAAAGAAGGGAACAACAGATACTGGGGACTTCCTGGAGGTGGAGGATGGGAGGAGGGAGAGGAGCAGAAAAGATAATTATCGGGTATTGAAATTAATACCTGGGTGATGAAATAATCTATACACTAAATGCTCATGACACACAATTTGCCTATATAACAAGCATAAACATGTACCCCTGAATCTAAAACAAAAGTTTAAAAATAATGATTTTTAAAATCTCTCTTCTAATATAGGTCATTTAATGCTATAAAATTTCCTTACATATTACTTTGGCTGCTTCCCATAGATTTTAATACCTTGTGTTTTTATTTTCCTTCAACTCAAAATACTTTTATTTCTTTTTTGATAACTTATTTGACCCATATTTTATTTAGAACTCTGTTCTTATTTTCTAAATATTTTGTGATTTTTTTACATATAATTCTTTCTGTTAGTGATCTCTGATTTTATTCCCTTGTGGTTAAAGAATATATTTTGTATAACTTAGGTTTTTAAAATAATTTTTGAGACTTGTTTTATATCTTAGAATATGGTATATCTCGGTATGTGGTTCCACGTGCCCTTGAAAAGAATGTGTATTCTGTTATTTTGAAATAGTATGTGCTAAAAATATTAATCAGGTCAAGTAGATCTATACTGTTATTCAAGTCTACCATGACCTTACTGATTTTAGCCCTACTTGTCCTATCAATTATTTAGAAAATATTGAAACCACTAACTATTGTTGTGGATTTTTCTATTTCTCCCTGCATCTCAGCTTTCCTTTACTGTATTTAAGTTCTGTTATTAGGTGCATACATATTTAGGTGTGCTATGTTCGCTCGACAAACTGACTACTTTATCATCATTAAAAAAATAGTTTAGAGGAACAACAAAATCTCCACCGACTGTGTGTGCCTTAGACAGCTAAGGACTCAGTGAAGAAAGTTCATTCATTTGTTCAACACACATTTATTGAGTCCTTGCAGTGTGCCAAGTCATGGCTGAACATGACCTGGTCAGTATCTGCAAAGAGTTTATACTCAAATGTTGGAGCTTACAGTTTTGTGGTAATTAACACTGTCAAGTACAGCCTTCCACAGGAATGTTATTATTTGAGTTGTTAGCGACCCCAGAGCCAAAGACATTCTCACTCTCCTTCTGCCTTACCCTGCTTGATCTCACTAGACATGACCAAAACCTTCACCTGAACAAACAGGGACAACATTTTGTTTTTGATGAGGTGATGTCTGGCTTTTAAAATTAAGTATCTCAGATAAATTGCCGGTCTGTGCCAGGAGACACTGCCACCATTTCTAAGAGAACTGTGTGAGCTCAACCTATGTCACCTGGACAGTCCCCCCTCGATGCCGTGTAGTCATCATGGAAGACGTTAGCCGCGGCACCCAGGGTGATAAGCGATGTTTTATTAGGCATTCTCCTCTTTTTCCTTGAGTGGGTGTTTTCTGCATGTGTGGAGTTTCTTTAAGCTTCAGTACACAGTTCAGAGGGTAATACCATTAATTAAACCAACAAGGTAATGTAATGAAAGGTAGGAGCCTCCACAGTATACGAGATTTATCCCTGATTAACAGGGCGGCCCCCCTCATGCTGCAAAGCCTCGCTCTCTACCATCCGAGGATAATGCCTCGATTGTAATTAAAACTGGGGAAGGAATTTCACTCTTCTCCGCAAGTGGAAAATGAACAGTTTAAAAGCAGAGGACCAAACGAATCACTCAGAGAAGTCAAAGAGATACCCCGAAAAAGCCCCAAAGAGGCTTGACTTATAATTAGCAGCTAAAAGATTTGCAGTGATATTTCATCAATCTCTGTTTAAGGGGGGGAAAAAAAAACTTTAAGATTATTTTGACAAGATAGAGTTTTGACTGAGGCTGGGGGAAGCTAAAAGTGTTACTTTAAAATGTAATTATGTGAAACTTCAATTATCATCCTGCCTTTCAAAAGTCTCTCGATTCGGCAGGCAATTAGCAGACATGAAAGAGGGCGGGAGGTTTGTGCGTTGGACGATGTGATTTCTTCCCAGGGACAGATACACTCGGTGTAATTTGCTGTTTGCAATTTCCCCGGAAATGAGAGGTTGTGGGAAGCGGCAGTCGTTTGGGCTGGCAAAGAATCCCAGTCCTTTCAGCAACTGTCTTTTCTTCCTGGCCGCACCCGTATTCATACCTGGGTGCCTGCTTGTTTCTCGCCTTTCAGAGGACCTGGGGGATTCTGAGGGATATTTGATATGTCACACAGATTTAGATCCAGAAGCTCTTCTCCTCTGAGCATGGACTTGACCTGAAAGAGCTGGCACAGCTCATGAGAATTCCCTCCTTCGTCCTCATACCTGGTGGGGCTGCGGAATTCTGGCCCCAGCCAACTGGACTGATCCCTGCTGAGAATTTGCAAGCGGTCATTAGAGGCCTTTTATGCTGCCCTCTTCCTCTCCTGCTGTCTGTACACATTATACGGAATTAATGACTTCTGGCTGTCAATCAATGACACTGTTATTGAAATTCATGAGTTTAGATTCTGACACACGCACTAAGTGCTAAGCATGGATGAAAATGTAAAGCTTCAGCCATTAGTCGGTAAAGCTCATCTTCCTCCTAACAGCGTGCTTTTGTAGAACACGTCTGCACTCTAGCAGAAACCACCATTTGTGCACAGATTCTTACCACAGCTCATTGTGTTGTTTACTGTACCCATTTGGCAGATAAGAAAGTGGAGGTCCAGATGGGTCCAGGGCAAGTGCCTTGCCTAGGGCTACCATCCTGGCCGGGGGTCTTAGCATCTCTCATGGGCCCCTCCAGCAGCCTCCTCCAGCCTCTTGTCCACCTTCTCCAAGCCACAGCCTGAGTGAGCCTTCTGGAATGCAAGTTTCTCTGTGTGATTCTGCTTCCACCTAGGTAGTTCTTTGTGGTTCTGGATCCAGCCTCAATTCCTTAAAAGGAGTGGCTTCTGAGGCACCTCCGTACCTGCCCCTGCCTCTTTCCGTTGCCCCATTTCTTGCTATTGCCCTGTGCAGTCTGCTTTCCAGCCACACCCAAATCCTCGAAGCCTTTCCCAGGCTTCTCAAGGTTGTTCATGCGGCTTTCACCCCTGTTCCGTGCTTTTCATGCAAAAAAAAAAAAAAAAAAAAAAAATCCCACTGATCCTTAAGTGTCACCTCCAGGAAGCTTCCAGACCCTGCCAGGGACCGTGCCCCTACTGTGTGCCCCCTTAGCACTCTGAAGTCACTTGCCATGACACTCAGTAAATATTTATTGAGCACCTACTATGTCCCAGGCACTGTTGGAGACCCTGAGATAAAGCAGTGAACAGACAGACCAGTAAGGGAAAGACACAGTAACCAAATAAAACTATACTGCACTGGGGATGCTAAGGGAAATAAGCCAGCTAAGGGCGAGAGTGAGAGTGGCCAGAGGGCTGGTTTTGATGGGGGCTCAGCCAAGGCTTCTCAGAGAGAGTGGGAAGGGCGTGAAGGATCGAGCCGTGGGATGTCAGGAGGCCAAGCATTTCAGCATCCAAGCAGAAGAAAGAGCATGCGCAGAGGTCAGTGAGGCTGCAGCCTGCTTGGTGTGCTTGAGGGATGCAGGGAGGCCCCTCCAGCTGGGGCCCAGCACGTCGCCCAGGGGGTCAGTAAGAGATAACATCAGAGGGGTGACTGGGCCAGAGCCTGCAGAGGGAGTGAGCCCTTGCCGCTGGCTAGCTGGGAGGCGGAAGGAGGCATGTCTGCGCAGGCCTGATGCGATCTCACTCAGGACTTTAAAGGCTCGCTCCTCACTCCCCTCGTATCACTGTTGATTTAATCTGCTTTCTTCCTGCTGCGATGTAAGCTCTGTGAAGGCAGGGGTGGTGTCTGGTTTGATCACCATTGTATTCCTAGGGCTTAGCACAGTGCCTGCCATCTGAGGGTACCTAATAAATACATGTTCAGTGACTCCCAGCAGAGCTCGTTTCCCGTTAGAATCTACAGCAGCTGACACACGGACAGCTGGGGTATTCATGTTCTGGGTAGCACGCCCGCCAACCCCAGAACAACCAGCTAAGTTTAGAGAAGCTCCACGCCTAGGCCTGATATGCATCGTGCAGGGGGCACCAGGTATGTTGAGGGGGCCTTTCTTGTGGGGTGGGGGCGGATAACAGGTTTATTCTCTGCCTGTCAGGCCCCTACTTGGCATTTGGGTTACGTCTGAATCACAGATGTGTCTGATAGCTGATGACAGTGTGGGCAAGTTGAATACGGAACTCTTTCTCGCCCTCGTTTGTCTGACCTTCTCACCCTCGCCTTCCCAAGAAAACCGGCAGCCCCCATCCACTTGCAAACAAAATCAATGTCTTCTCTGAGTTATTTTATCCCCTTGGGATGGGACATATCAGTCTCTGTCGCTACTGAACGTGCTCAGATGGCACCTGGTCTGGTCCTGGGGTAGCGGGTCCGTGTGCAGTTCTGTGTAGTGTGCGTGGAGTCTGTGAGTTTGTTTGATAGGACAACCTTTTGTCGGTGGAGTAATTTCAGTTTTCGTTGGCACCCTAGACAAAGCAGTCTTTCAACACACCCGCAGCATATAAGCAGCCAGGACTTTTTCAATGAGATTGCAGGAAATTTGCCAAGTCGTTTGGGGCCTGTAAATTAGGCCTTGTTTAAAAATTTAGATAAAGCCCAATGTGAGAGAGAAATGCTTTCATAACATTAAATGTGAATTACGCTGAAAACCCCTTTCAAGTTAAATGGAACTGTTCTCTGGAAGCACAGAGACATGAAATGCTTCAAATGTCAAAAGAATTTTCATTTATTGTCCCAAGTAAAAGCAAAGGCATTTTATGTGGTTTAATAGTTCAGATGCACATGTAAATGGAATTCATCTGGAGAATGCCAGGCCGGTTACGGAATCTATTTTCACAAACCTGACTGATTTCATTTCATCTTTGCAGTAACCTTACAAGGGGTGGGTACTGCCATCTCTGTTTCAAAGATGAGGAATCACTGCACAGAAAGCTGGACGGAGACGTTCATGTCAGTTGCAGTCTTGCCACCAACACCTCGTGCTTCCATCATTAACCCTTAACACAGCCGGAAGCATGATCACATCTTTCACATTCATTCTTTTTTTTTTTTTTTTCCGAGATGGAGTCTCGCTCTGTCCTCCAGGCTGGAGTGCAGGGGTGTGATCTTGGCTCACTGCAACCTCCACCTCCCAGGTTCAAGCAATTCTCCTGCCTCAGCCTCCCGAGTAGCTGGGACTATAGGCACATGCCACCGTGCCCGACTCATTTTTGTGTTTTTAGTAGAGATGAGATTTCACCATCTTGGCCAGGCTGGTCTTGAACTCCTGACCTCAGGCGAATACGCACATTTCAGCATCCCAAGGTGCTGGGATTACAGGTGTGAGCCACTGTGCCCAGCCTCACATTCATTCTTAAAGAGATCAATTCTTGTATGGTGGCAGCGAGGGGATGGAGTGTGTTATGGATAACCAGTGGTCCCCGAGAAAGGTGTTGGGGTTGGCATGTGTGTATTTGTTAGTGCCTGACGTTGTAAGAAGCAGGTTTTTCTTTCTCCAGGAGGCTTTTGTGAACATCAGTTCACCTTATTCGTTGCTGTATTCCAGCAGCAGCTGCCTTCTCTGTAGGCTGTTCCCTTTGCTGTCCTAAGTTACTTAGGGAGGTGGTTAGTTGCGAGGAACAGAAAACCACGTTAGACTGGTTGAAATGGTCAGGGATGCTCATGATGGAAAACCTCACAGGCTGTGGACACCCCCGGCACGGCCAGTGCAGCAGCTCGGGTGAGGGGGCCATGCCCTGCCTCATCTTTTCTCCCTCTGGTTTCCTCCGTCCGTATCAGTCTTTCCCTTCTGGTCCAAAGATGGCTGCCACGGTTCCAGGGCACCTTCCTTCCTTGTTCACATCCACTAGGCAGGAACTCACTCTGTCTAATCTTTGGGAAGAAAAGTACCGGACTTAGTTCTGAAGGGACCAGTTGGGTTGCATGCCCACCTCTGACCCGGGCACTGAGGCAGGGTGGGGGAGTGGAATTGGGACGGCCCCAGGGCTGGAGTATTAAGCTGGGTTCTACTCTTCACTAAGACCTAAGGAAGCCTCACGCCCTGGAGCATGCCGGTGGATGTTGAACCTTGGGTTCTCTGAGAAGCAGATATACCCCCACCTATCCCCCTGCCAGATGTACCATTCGCCAGTTCCCAAGGTGTAAATAAATATTCTGTTAGGGTTGATTTTCATCTACCAATGCAGTGTCACTGAACATGGCATCGGGAAGAGAAACATGATTGGCTCTCAGGCTGGTCCCCGCTGTGACTGTTCCTAAAATCTGTGGGATCTGGAGAAGGAATAATGGCTCCTCCAACAAAACTCAGAAGGGGAGAAGAATAAATGCAGGCTCGCTAAAATGAGCTTCCCCAGGATGCCCCGGCTTGGTCCTGACGCTGCGCTTGCCCTGTCTTCGTGGTCTAGCTTTAAGCCCACCACTGGCAGCTGTCTCCTGTCACTTCTGTGAAAGTGTGGATGGTGGAGAGAGCTTAACTCTCGAACTGTTGTTCAGGCTGGGACCATTACACAAATCCTTAACGTCTGTATACTCAACTATACGGATGGCCAGGTGAGGTGGTTCACACCTGTAATCCCAGCACTTTGGGAGGCCAAAGTACTGAGACCAGCCTGGGCAATGTAGTGAGACCTCATCTCTGTGGTAATTTATTTTAAAATATTATTTTTAAAAAAGACTGTAGTAATGACCTCTCCGCCAAAGGGCCCTTGTGGGGATTAAATGAGATGCTGAATGCTTTGTAAGCCATAAAATGCCGTGTGCATATAAATGTACCACATGTCCATTATTCCTCTCTAATGATTCCCCCACCCCAAGCGGACCACAATTCAACAAGGTAGCCTAGCAGAGAAGTCATGAGCTCTGAAAGAGACAAACCTTGGTTCAAACTTCAGGTCTGCTGCTTTGGAGCTGTGTGACTATGGGGAAGATACTTGACCTCTCTGAAGTTCTGTTTTCTCATCAATAAAATGGGGGATAATAATGCCTTATTTTGAAGGGTTGTTACAAAGATTGATACAGGATAGTTAATCAGGGCACAATAAAAGTACAAATCAATATTTTTAAACATAATTTTATAACTAGTATTCATCGATTACCCCTTCATCCAAATGTATTGATCTTCCAGCAATAGCCCCCCAGTTTTGCTTTGGGGATCCATTTTTTTCTGACTCTTAGGCTAAGAGGTTCATGGAACATCCCCTTACCCTGCTGCCTCATCCCATATTCACAGTTACTAGTTCAGAGATGGGACTGTCAACATACAATCAGAGTGAATCCAAGTGCTGCTATGGAAAGCTATTAGGAAGTGATCCCCTCTGCACTGGGACCAAAGAGATTAAAAGGGTGGAGCTGCTGCAGCCATCTTGGCACCATGAGGTAGGGAGCACCAAGTATGAGCCAAGAAATGATGAAGGCTAGAATAATTTGAGCCTGGATCAAGCCCCACCCTTGGATATTTCAGTTACTTATACCCATACAGTGTTTTTTTTTGAAGCTAGGTTGGGCTGGGAATTACCATCAGTCACAACCAAAATCCTATTTGATACATGACACCTGGAGAAACTGAGAGAGGTGGCACAGGTGGAAAGAGTGGCGCACAGGTGCAGACCAGGCCCTCCCGCCCCGATCCTGCCTCCTCTCACCCCAGGGTTCTGCTGCTGCCTTAGGAGGATCACACTCAGGCTTCCAGCTGGTGGCCCTGTCGTGGGATGTCGGAGACATGTGACTCCAGATTGTGCACATCGCAACTCCCTGCATCATACTGTGTGCTGGAGAGAGGGCGGGAGCACGTGGGCCTGCATCCTTGGGCTGCTGGGATTTTTCCCAGGGAATGAAGTAGAGAAAGTCCGCAGGGAGCCACTCCCCTTGTGTTGGCGAGGAAGCTCCCGGGTGAAATGTACCTTTGGGGGTTGTGTGTCTGAGGCTCTGTGTTGTTTTTATACTAGAAGAAAGGAAAAGCGGTGAGAGAGATCTGGGGTCTGCTCTCTTAATATCACACAACAAATTCTGGCAGGCACCCCCCCAGTTTTGAATAAATGTTATTTTGATTGGATGTAGAAGTTTGGAGAAGACAAAATGACACATTTTCACACTTCCTTGTCAAACCAACGCATGATTGCCAAACTGCTAAGTTCTTAAAAAGCAGGAAAGGGAACAGCTTGTGTGAAATACCTTCATTGCAATTTGAGGTTTCTGGGGGGGTTCTGCTGCAATTCTCATTTTCCACCTTATCATGTACAGGTGTACCTCACTTACTGGAGCTAAGGCTTTCTGGGGTGAGGATGGGGTTGGAGCCTCAGGGGAGTGCTTATAATAATTTTATCAGTCAAAACATGTTTTGAATGCATTGAAGGTCCTTGTTTTTATTTTAAAGCAAACTTTGTATGAAGCATAACATCTCTTTGGTGGTTGGTTTTTAAAGGAATTCAATGGGAATCCTTTTGTATAGAGAAGAATCCTTCTACTGGGGAAAGAATTACCTGCTGTCAACATGTCAACATCAGAAACGCTTCTACAGTAAAAGTTAGATTAGTGACATATAAATAATGAAGAATTGTCTGTGTTGAGAAGAATAAGCGCCCTGAAGATTTACTATGGAAGTTCTAGACTTTTCTGAGAATGTTAAACAAGCGCCCAGCAGGAGAATCCTCCCTTTTGGGCTGTCTTTTCTTTGTGATTCACTCATCTGAATTCTATTCATCTTCCTGCCCACCCGGAGGCTACAGGTAATCATCGCCTCACTTCCACACGAACTTGCACTGTTCTCAGCGAGGACTGTCAAAGGAAGCCGAGGCCGCAAGTGTAAACCTGGCTGACTTCATCCGGCCGGTACCCTCTGCAGCCCGAACCGTGGCCGCCTCTGTTGATGGCCTTCTTCCACGCTGAGGTGGTAGACTTCCAGGTGCGGACTGTGGCTTGACCTGAATACATCTGTCACCAGTACCAGATTGGAAGAGTCACTGTAGACACTCTTTCTCCTGTTTGGGAGAAAGGACAAAATGCACTTGATTTTGTTTTTTTCTTTGAGACAGACTATCGCTCTGTCACCCAGGCTGGAGTGCCGTGGCACAATTTCAGCTCACCGCAACTTCTGTCTCCAGATTCAAGCCATTCCCTCGGCCTCCTGAGTAGCTGGGATTACAGGTGCCTGCCATCATGCCTGGCTAATTTTTGTATTTTTGGTAGAGACTGGGTTTCACCGTGTTGGCCAGGCTGGTCTCGAACTCTTGACCTCAAGTGATCCGCCTGTCTCGGCCTCCCAAAGTGCTGGGATTATAGGCGTGAGCCACCACGCCTGGCCAAAATGCACTTAATATTGTCAGATCTTCTGGTTATTAGAGACTGGTAGGCTTAAGTCCCCAAAACTCTTTATGGCAGATGGAACTATGTTAGGGATCTTGACATGTGGACTCAGTGGAATCACTGAGTTCTTGTAAGAGAGCAGGAGGAGGGTCCGAATCAGAGAAGGCCATGTGGCAACAGAAGCAGAGGTTACAGAGATGCTGTTGCTGGAAGGCACCTTGAGCCAAGAAACGTGGGTGCCTCTAGAAGCTGGAAAAGGCAAGGAACTGGATTCTCCCCTAGAGCTTCTAGAAGGAACACAGCCCTGTCTGCCTCTTGATTCAGCCCCCAAGACCCACTTTCCAACTTCTGACCTCCAGCACCGTCAGATAATGAATGTGTGTCCCTTGAAGCCACCACGTTTGTGGTGATTTGTTGCAGCAGCAATAGGAAACTTACACAGCCATTCACTCCACAGAGCATTAGACCGACACACAGTCCTCGAGCCTCAGACTCACAGAACATTATTCATCCTCTCTGAGGATCCAGAAGATGTTGAGGCTCCTACTGTGCCTTGGGGACATGATTATGAAAATAAGTTCCTGTTACAGGGGTTAAGAGGGAGCTTGGCTGGACACCTGGTAGAACCAGTCAGCACTAACTATTTTTTTAAGAAGACTGAATTTGGAATGGAATGAAAAATGCCACAATTGCCTACACTAGAACCTGACAAAATGGGGTTGTTTTGGTGCCCTGGTGCCCACCTGAGTTGCTCTCTGAGGGTGTCAGTAGCAGGGTCCAGTAACTGCAGAGAGCCCGAGATCGTGTTAAACACAGATGCAGGGTGTGCAGAGAGGGACCCCTTCTTTCCCCTCTCTGCGCATGCCTCATTTCTATTATTTTCACAAGGAGTTACGTGTGTGTATCTATAAGGCAATGGATGCCATTTATAGTAAATCAACCAGTGCACAAAATACCACATTCACACCGTACCGACACATGAACTCTTCCTGCCCCATGAACCCTGTCCCCACGGGTACGTATCACATACCTGTCAACTTCATTTTTTATCAACCCTGGCCGGGAAAAGCTGAATGATAACTAAGGATTTTTCTCTTTTTTCTTAAAAGATGTTCATTTTATAATGGTACACAGAGAATTTGTCTTCAAAAAATGGCTCATACATTAGCAGGACGTTGTGTAAATATCCAGTTATTTACACATGTCTAGCTGCATCTCTGAAGCCTGCTGCACCGCCACTAAGGCCCATCATTGCTTCTAATTTCTGATCTTTCAAGAGAATAACAATAGACAGCCTGGAGTAGCTCAGCTCTTGTCAGCTATGGGGAGCTCTCGCCCACGTTCTGTGGGTCTGGACACCTCAGCTCCTTCCCCCACCCTTTCAGTAACATCCTGTTATGTGGCCCAGGACAGGCTGGCTTTGTTAATTGATTTGCCTTTTGGAAGCTAAGGGTAGGCTTTGGAGAGGCTCCTGAGGGTCAGAAGGTGCTGACCAGCAGAGAAGTTTCCCAGGGCAGGAATGCACAGAATGTCCAGTCCATTTTTCTTCTGCAATCAGCGAACACCTCTTCCTCAGCAGGAATCCGCTCAGGCGTGGGTGGGTTTGCACGTTTGCCCTTGGTTATTATGTGCACGTAAAAAATGTCTTGAAGGCAAATGGCTGCTGATGTGACTGCGTAGAGTTCAGCTTTGCCTTCTACCAGCTGAATGCACCTGGACAAGTTCCCAAACCACAGATGTCTTTTTCCCCATCTGTAAAATGATGGGGGGAAGGGAATGGTACCCACCCCACAGGTGTTGCAGAAGGGCAAAAGGGGGTTAGGTTGAATGCCAGGTTGTTTGCACTGGTGCAGACTAAGTGTTCAGTGAACAGGACCTTTTCCTTGTTGATTGGATGAGGCGGTGGAATGGCTTAAGGACGTGCACGGTTCTGAAATGCGGACGTCCACGCTGCCGTGCCCTAGCACTGGGCATTGCTCTGCTAGTCCTTGACCTGCTCTAAGTGTCCTGTTTGGGGTAGGGAACTGTCCTTTGCACTGGCATGGGGGGTTGTGAGCATCCCTGGTCTCCACCCACTGAATATCACTGGCACCTCCCCCAGATGTGACACCCAAAAATGTCTCCAGACGTTGCCAAATCAACAATGCACGGGATAGTCCCCTCATACACGGTGAGGGGTGCAGGGAGGTCCCAGTGCCTGGGTCAGTGCTGGGTGTCTCGCCCGCTCTAAGTCCAGACTAGCGTCTGCTGTTCTGCCTCTGCACTAACGTGATTACGACTGCTGCTGCCGCCGCTGTTAGCAACAATGATGTCTCTCAGGCTGCCCTGAGCCATTCTTTCCCTCTGCCACGTTCTCTCAGGGCATCATTGGAGATGCAGCGCCACCTGTACTTAAGAGGGCTACATGCTTCAGGTGTAGCGATCTGTGGGTTATAGCTGATAGGAAATAACTAGACCAGTGGTTCTCAACTGGGGCAATCTGGCAACATTGGTGCTACTGAGAGCCAGTGAGTGGAGGCCAGGGAGGCTCGGAAACACCTGAGACAGTGCACATGCCAGCCCCCTACCCAGCATGCCAGTAGTGCCAAGGTTCAGGAATCCTGACTTCCATGACATCGCTCATGACACAGCAGTTCTAAACACATGGACTGGTTTTACTCCTTGGTGGTATCTGTTTACATCTAGGTCTGGGGAACGTGAAAAATCATGGTTGTTGAGTAAAGGATGGAATAAAAATATACTCTACTTCCCTCCCCCACACTTCAATGCAAACCTCAATGAAACAATTCCAACTGAAAGCTGGGAACAGAATGGAGCCCAGGCCTGGGGAGCAGAACAACTGGGTTTGGTTCCTTCCGTTAACACATATGAGATGGGGTGATTTGGGGCAAGGCATCCTGTCTCTGGGCTTCAGTTTCCTCATCTGTCAAGTGAGGGGGAGGGGCTAGATGTCAGTTACCATTCAGCTCTGAAATTCCTAACTGCAACTTAGAAAGCAAATTCAGCGGACCCCCTTTCTAGGTGCTGGTAGAGAAATAACTTGGATTCTCTGACCTCCAGGTGGAGAGAATATTGTCTGATCCCCAGCTCAGAGGAAGGGAAAACAGACAGACATGGCTTGAGCACTTTGGATGGAGGGGTCTTTGTGTTCACTGGGCATTTCTGGCTCTCCTATGTCCCTTAAAGCTGTGTTAATTAGCTGGGCACTGTGGTTCATGCCTGTAATCCCAGCACTTTGGGAGGCTGAGGCGGTGGATCATCTGAGGTCAGGAGTTCAAGATCAGTCTGGCCAACATGGTGAAACCCTGTGTCTACTAAAAATACAAAATTCGCCAGGCATGGTGGCACATGCCTGTAATACCAGCTACTAGGGAGGCTGAGGTGGGAGGATGGCTTGAACTGGGGAGGCGGAGGTTGCAGTGAGCCGAGATTGCACCATTGCACTCCAGCCTGGGCAACAAGAGCAAAACTTTGTCTAAAAAAAACAAACAAACAAAAAAAAAAACACACAACTGTGTCAATTATGACAGTAATAGCAGCCGCTGACATGGAACACTCATTGGGCCCCAGCACTGCTCTGGACACATCTCACCTGTGTGGCATCATTTGATTTACCCTTCAGTCTCTTGAGATAGGGATCATCGTTTTCTCCATCTGACAGACAGGGAAACTGAGGCAGCCTGCTGCATGAGGCCACAAAAGAAGTGAGAGACGCTCACTCCAGGTTGCGAGGAAGTGAGTCCTTTCCCCAGCGGATCCCAGCCCCTGCTTTACTACTAATTGTGAACAAGGAGAATCTAAACAGCATCGTAATTCGATTTTTGGATGAAGCTAATCTGTGAGATACCACCCTTTTTGGGAGGGGAGAAATAAGCCCAAAGGGAATCTAAAGCGGAAATAACCAAAGTGATTCCACCCTCCTGCTCCAAGTGCAATCTGGTGTGTTGGAGGGGAAATTCGACCTCAAGTTCAGACACTTCACAGGCAAAGGAAACCTTGAGAGCTATGATTTCCAAGGAGACCTCTGGAGGCTGGACGTGGTTACCCGGGAATCTGAGCTGACATTTTATGCAGGCTGCCCAGAGCGCCCAGGGCCCCTCTTCTGACTTTCTCATTCCTGTGGTCAGCCGTTGCATATTCTCTGTGTGTGTGTCATGATCTCCCTCCGTCCCCTGGGCGTGTCATGGGAGGTGTGCAGTGAAAATGGAGCCGGAAAAACGCATACAGCAGCTCATCAGAAAGTGTAAGGAGTGTAAATGGCAGTGATGGGCAGTCATGCTGTTGACATCGTGGTATGCAAAGGAATACAGTCATATTTGTATTTACTTTACTGAGAGCCTCCAAGATGCCAGGCACTGAGCTGACTTCTTTGCTTATATAAACTCATTTCAGTGCCACAGCAATCCCAGGGGGCAAGCAGGATTATCATCCCCATTCCACAGATGAGGAAAACTGAGGCAGCCAGTTGTGGTGGCTCATGCCTGTAATCCCAGCATTTTGGGAGGCCTGAGGTCAGAAGTTTTAGACCAGCCTGGCCAACACGGTGAAAACCTATCTCTACTGAAAATACAAAAATTAGCTGGGTGTGGTGGCAGGCACACGCCTGTAATCTCAGCTACTCAGGAGGCTGAGCAAGAGAATGGCTTGAACACGGGAGGCAGAGGTTGCAGTGAGCTGAGATTGTGCCACTGCACTCTAGCAGGGCGTTAGAGCAAGATTCCGTCTCAAACAAACAACCCCAAAAATAAGTGAGGTTGTGTTAAGACACGGCTGTCGTGTTGAGAACTGTAAGGGGAACATCCCGCCCTTAGTGGGAAATGACTGTGTATGTTTGTGCAGGCAGCAGGGAGATGGGCCTCTCTGAAGGATGGGGTTCAGTGTCCCCCTGGAACGGGTCTTGCATACTTCCACTTCTCCGTCTTCACTGCTACTCTCCCAATCTAGGCTCCATCATATGTCTCCTGGACAGACAGCAGCACCTCCCCTCTGGTCTCCCTGCCTCTTGCCTTCCACACTCTGTAGTCCCCCGTCCCATCCAGTTCCATCCAGCTCATCCTCAGCCGGCAGCCCATCTTTATTTTATTTTTTTAATTGTATTTTAGGTTCTGGGGTACATGTGCAGATCATGAGGATTGTTGCATAGGTGCATACATGGCAAGGTGGTTTGCTGCCTCCATCCCCGTCACCTATATCTGGCATTTCTCCCCCTGTTATCCCTCCCCAACCTCCCCAACCCCTGCTGTCCCTCCCTAGCCCCTGCCTGCAAGCAGATCCCAGTGTGTGATGCTCCACTCCCTGTGTCCACGTGTTCTCATTGTTTAGTACTCGCCTGAGAGAAAACATGCGGTGTTTGGTTTTCTGTTCTTGTGTCAGTTTGCTGAGAATGATGGTTTCCAGATTCATCCATGTCTCTACAAAGAACATGAACTCATCCTTTTTTTATGGCTGTGTAGCATTCCATCGTGTATATGTGCCACATTTTCTTTGTCCGGTCTATCATTGATGGGCATTTGGGTTGGTTCCAGATCTTTGCTATTGTAAACAGTGCTGCAATGAACATACATGTGCATGTGTCTTTATAACAGAGCGATTTATAATCCTTTGGGTATATATCCAGTAATGGGATTGCTGGGTCAAGTGGAATTTCTATTTCTAGATCCTTGAGGAATTGCCACACTGTCTTCCACAATGGTTGAACTAATTTACACCCATCTTTTAAATGACCAACCTGCACTTGTTACTTCTCAGCTCAACACCCTTCAGTGGCTCCCTGTTGTCCTCCAACCCTTCCTCAGTTTACCTCTCTGGCACCACCTAGGATAGATTTATAGCTTCTACCATGCACGATGGGCTCCAGCCATCCTGAAGTTGCTTCAGTCCGTGAAACACATCTCTTACACCTTTTCTTCCGGGCACCCTTGGTGTGGTTTGACCTGCCTTCCGAAAGGCTGGACAGACACCACTCCAAATCCATGGACCCCCAAAGGCTGTTGCATTTGGTCAGGGCCCTGGGCCCAAGAGAGCCCAGCAGACAGAAGCTGGAGTGAGAGGAGGAGACCTGCCCTTTGGGCCTCTCCTTTAAACCTTGAACAGGGCCAGGAAACCCATCAATATCTCCATTGAGAGTCTCCAGCACTCCCCAAGCTGGAAATGAATTGACCAGCTGTAAAAATGTGATGCAGCATACGAACCAGCTTAATGGTTTTTGGAGACATTAAAAATTAATGTTGAACATCAACACTTTTAGTGGTCAAATATCCCCTGTGGAGCTGAATGTCTGGAAATAGTCCCCATAGGGCACACTGGGGGCCATGGCCATTGGCCTGTTTGAGGCAGTGTAAATGCCCAGTGGAGTAGGGGCCATTTGTAGGGTGAGCTGGGCATCGGAGAGGCCTTGCGGCTTCCTCCCCTTCTCAGTCCTCTGACCTTTGTTCTTACAAGCTGTTTGTAAATTTCAGCAGCTTTTTTTTTTTTTTTAAACAATCTCTACTGTCTCTCCTCTCCTAATTCCATAGGCAACACCTAGGATAGACTTGTAGATGGACGGCAGTCGACCAATCCTCATGGCTACTGGACACTCAGACCTATCTCTTTTGATTTTTTTAGCCATCCAGGACACGGAGGTGAGGGGCACGCCCCCCATGGCCGTCCTTCAGGGTTCCTTGTCTCCATCCAGCAGGCTTGAACCTCGCTGACTACCAGGATTTGTAATCCCTACTTTCCCAGCTCTCTGCAGTCAGAGAGGGCGGTGTGCAGCCACAGTCGAGGACTTCTCCCTGTGGTGTGGTGGTGGCTCAGCCCACGCTAGGTGGACGTGGAAAGGGAGGACCGTGGTGTGCTTGGAATCTGGAAATCCACAAAATTGTTGGAGAAATGCTCAGGGTTTGTTGGGCCTGAAACAGCAATGTGTTTTAAAACCGAATCCGCTGCTCAACCAAGTTGAAAAATATCCCTTTATATTTTAGATAATAAAGCTCAAAGTTATTCACTATATTAAACACCGCTTAATAAAATCATGGCCTAATGAGCTGCCTAATTTGTGTTTGCCAGGTTTCAACCGTCTGGGACCTGCTGGGATGCGCCCTGATACTACTGATTCCATTGCAGGTGGAATAAGCCTCCATTCTGTTGCCATGGAGGGGGCAAGAAGTTGAATTGTCCTCACTCCACAAAAGGCCTCTGACATGCTGCTGTCTTTTTCAGCTTGTGCAGGGTCCAGGGCAGCCTGTTTTCCCAGGGCAGTGGATATTCAGGTCCCCAGTTGTAGCCATTAGCAGAGCACAGGCATTGGAGAGATTTGCAATACTTAGTTTCTATCCTGGGTTTCCAGTGTCACCTCCCTAGGTGCTTAGTAACTTCCTGTCTTAGTTCTTTCCCGAAGTACTCATCCAGCACTCTGCAGGGTCCTTAGAAAGAACCCAGAGAGCTGCAACTTGGTCGGGATCCCACCCTTTCCTTGCAAAGCACAATCCAAACTAGAAGTTTGCAACCTGTGCTCTGACTGCTCCTCCCTGGCAGTCAGCCTGCCCCTGGGCCTTTGCACATGCCATCTGCTTTGCCTGGATGACTCTTTGCCTTCACTTTCCATCCCCTCACCTCTGACCACTTCACCAGTTTAACTCCTCTTCTTGCTTTAGGTCTCAGATTCAACACCTCTCTGCTTGGAAAGGCTTCCTGACCTCCCACGTCCCTGATTAGAGTCTCTTCCACTTCTGCCAGCACATCCGTGTCCATCTCTTGGCTCTGTTTTCTTTGAGCTGGCTGTATTCTTGGGCAGGCCCTCTCTTTAGTGGCAAAATGACTGCTGGCCATCATGAACTCATATCCCCAGATGAACCACAGGGCCTCATTCCCAACAGTCCCAGCGGAAGTCCTGGGTCATTCATTTGCAGAACATTGAAATAATTCCACGGCGAATCTGATTGGTCAGGCTGGGTCATGGAGCTAAGAAGTAGAGTCAGCCTCTCTCAAACCATATGATTTTATCACAGCAATGGGAATACCAGGATCAGGGAGGTGGGAATACCAGGATCCGGAGGAATATTTTGATTTCTGTTATCAAAATTAGGAGGTAGACTTGCCAGGCAAAAGCCTCAGATGATCAGTTTAGTTCCCATGGTCCAAATGACACCTAGGTGAGTTTCATGAGATATCCCTGCATCCAGTTTGTCTAGATTTGGCCCAGGATGACAGAATATAAAAAATAACAGTAGTCTAAGTAAAATGGAAGTTTCTTATTCTTCACCTAAAAGCCAGTAGCAGGCCGTGCAGGATTGGCGTGAGGCTTGGCTCCGCAAGCCCTCAAGCACATGGCGACTCCCATCTCCCCACCAGACCGTGCCTGCGGTGTGGCCTGAATCTCCGTGCTCCAAGGTGGTGCTCCAGCTCTCACCACCTCACCCCAAAAACAAGAGGGAAGAGGCTAGAAGAAGGAGCCAGGGAAAGTATACCAACCAAAATTTAAAGAGGGTTTCTGGGACACAAAACCCTGTTCAGTCTGTTGATCAGAAAACTTGGTCACATACCAACCTTCGTTACAAGAAAGGCAAGGGGTGGCCGTGAGCCACTGGAAGGTTCCAGTATACTTGGACATGACACCGAAAGCACAACCCATGACCAAAACCTTGATTACATTGGACTTTATCGAAATTAAAACCTTTTTCTCCGCAAGAGACACTGATAAGAGAATGAAGCAGCAAGCTGCCAACTGGGGAGTGGTATTTGCAAGTCACATACGTGGCATAGGCTATGTATCCAGAATATATAAAGAATTCTGAAACTCAAACATGGGCAAAAGACCTGAACTAAAGAGGATACTTTGCAGAAGAGGATATGTGGATGGCAAAGAAGCCCATGAAAAGATACCCATCATCAGCTATGAGGAAAACGCACATTAAAACCACAGTGAGATACCAACACCCATCAGGTTAACATCGCATGTGCTCACTCATGTGGAAGCTTTAAAAAGCTGATCTCCAGCTACTTGGGAGGCTGAGGCAGGAGAATTGCTTGAACCCAGGAGGCAGAGGTTGCAGTGAGCCGAGATCGCGCCATTGCATTCCAGCCTGGGTAAGAGTGAAACTCTGTCTCAAAAAAAAAAAAAAAGCTGATCTCATAGAAGTAAAAAGTGGAACAAGGATACTGGAGGCTGGGAGGGGTCGGGGAAAGAGTTAGATAGGGAGAGATTTGTTAAAGGATACAGTGAATAGGAGGAATAAGTTCTAGTGTTCTGTGCCACTGTAGGATGACTATAATTTACAGTAATATATGATACAGTTTCAAACAGCTATAAGAAAGATGTTGAATGTTCCCAACACAAAGAAATGAAAATTGTTTGAGATAATAGATATGCTAATTACTCTGATCTGATACATTATATATATAAATATATCACTATACCCCCTGGAAAAGAACAATTATTGTCAGTTTAAAAAATAAAAATATGAGGGTTTAAAAAATGGCCAGAATGAAAAAGACAATACCAAGTGCTGACGAGGATACAGAGCTACTGGATCTTTTATAGGAATGTAAAATGGTACCGCCATTCTGAAAAAGATTTGTCACCATCGTATAAAGTGAAACATCTTCCACCATGTGACTCAGCAGCCGCACTCCTGGGTATGTATCCTAGAGACATAAACCTGTATTTCACACAACAACCTGTATGGTGTGAATGTTTTTATCAGCTCTGGGCACAATAGCCCCAAACTGGAAACAGCCCAAACGTTCTTCAGCAAATGAACAGATAAAATGTGGTACATCCAGACAATGAACTATTACTTGACAATAAAAAGGAATAGATCTTTTTTAACTTTTATTTTAGGTTTGGAGGAACATGCGAAGGTTTGGCATGTAGGGAAACTTGTGTCACAAGCCGGGGAGGTTTGCCTTACAGATTATTTCATCACCTCAGTATTAAGCCCAATACCCAAGAGTTATCTTTTCTGCTTTCCCTCCTCCCACCCTCCACCTTCAAGTAGACCCCATTGTCTGTTGTTCCTTTCTTTGTGTCCATGTGTTCTCATCATTTAGCTTGGACTTATAAGCGAGAACATGTGGTATTTGGTTTTCTGTTCCCACATTAGTTTGTTAAGGATAATGGCCTCTGGTTCTGTCTATGTTCCTGCAAAAGACATGATTTCATTTTTCATGGCTACATAGTGTTCCATGGTGTATATGTACCGTGATTTCATTTTTCATGGCTGCATAGTATTCCATGGTATATATGTACCATATTTTCTTTATCCAGTCTGTCAGTGATGGACATTTAGTTTGATTCCATGTCTTTGCTATTATGAATAGTTCTGCAGTGAACATGTGTGTCTATATATCTTTATGGTAGAATGATTTATATTCCTCTGGGTATATACCTAGTAATAGGATTGCTGAGTTAAATGGTAGTTCTACTTTTAGCTCTCTCAGGAATTGACATACTGCTTTCCACAGTGGTTGAACTAATTTATACTCCCAATAACAATGTATAAGTGTTCCTTTTTCTCTGCAGCCTCACCAGTATCTGTTATTTTTTTACTGTTTAATAAATAATAGCCATTCTGACTGGGGTGAGATGGCATCTCTCTGTGATTTTGATTTGCATTTCTCTAATGCTCAGTGATGTTGACCTTTTTCTTTATATGCTTGGTGGCCACATGTATGTCCTCTTTTGAAAAGTGTCTATTCATGTCCTTTGCCCACTTTTTAATAGAGTTATCTGTTTTTCTCTTGTAAATTTGTTTAAGTTCCTTATAGATGCTGGACATTAGACCTTTATCAGATGCGTAGTTTGCAAGTATTTTCTCCCATTCTGTAGGTTGTCTGTTTACCCTGTTGATAGTTTCTTTTGCTGTGCAGAAGCTCTTTAATGAAACCCCATTTGTCAATTTTTGCTTTTGTTGCGATTGTTTTTGGTGTCTTTGTCATGACATCTTTGCCTGTTCTTTTGTCTAGAATGGTATTGCCTAAGTTGTCTTCCGGGATTTTTATAGTTTGGATTTTAAGTCTTTAATCCTCTCTCCATACCCATGTTACCCCATACTTGTGACTTGGCGGAGGAAGATCGAGTCCAGGCATTTATTGGTTACAACAATAGGCTGACATTTTACTTACATCTTAAGCCCTAGGTATTTTTCTTGGCTCATTTTAAAGCTCAGAAAAGCCATTCCACTACTTAAATATGGAAGAGTAACAAATTTTAATAATCATACTCTGGAGCATAATTTTTCCCATTGCATAAAATTAATTTAATTTGTGTATATGGTGTAAGGAAGGGTCCAATTACAATCTTATGCATATGAGTAGTCAGTTATCCCAGCACCATTTATTGAATAGGGAGTCTTTTCCCCATTGCTTTTGTTAGCTTTGTCGAAGATCAGGTGGTCTTGGGTATGCAGCCTTATTTCTGGGCTCTGTATTCTGTTTCATTGGTCTATGTGCCTGTTTTTATACCAGTACCATGCTGTTTTGGTTATTGTAGCCCCATAGTATAGTTTGAAGTCAGGTAATGTGGTGCTTCCAGCTTTGTTCTTTTTGCTTAAAATTGCCTTGGCTATTTGGGTTCTTTTTCGGTTCCATATGAATTCTAAAATAGTTTTTTCTAGTTCTGTGAAGAATGTCATTGGCAGTTTGATAGGAATAGTATTGAATCTATAAATTGCTTTGGGCAGTATGGACATTTTAATGATATTGACTCTTCCTATCCATGAACATGGGTTGTTTTTCCATTAGTTTGTGTCTTCTCTGATTTCTTTGAGCAGTGTTTGATAATTCTTACTGTAGAGATCTTTCACCTCCCTGGCCTTCCTGATTTGGCTCTTGGGTTGGCTGTTATTGGTGTATGGGAATACTAGTAATTTTTGTACATTGAATTTGTATCCTGAAACTTTGCTGAAGTTGTTTATCAACTGAAGGAGCTTTGGGCCAAGACTATGGAGTTTACTAGATACAGAATCATGTTGTCTGCAAACAGGGGTAGTTTGACTTCTTCTCTTCCTATTGGATCCTTTATTTCTTTCTCTTGCCTGACTGCTTTGGCTAGGACTTCCAATACTATGTTGAATAGGAGTGGCGAGAGAGGGCATCCTTTTCTTGTGCCAGTTTTCAAGGGGAATGCTTCCAGCTTTTGCTCATTGAATATGATGTTGGGTTTGTCATAGATGGTTCTTATTATTTTGAGGTATGTTCAAAATGAATGGATTATTGATACATGAAACAACATGGGTGAATCTCAGAAGCATTATGCTGAGAGAAAGAAACAGTCCCAAAAGGTCACATAGTCTGTAGTTCCATGTATATGGCATTCTTAATAAGACAAAACTCCGCTTGATAAGAACAGATCACTAGAGGGTAGGGTTGGGGGGGTGGGTCTGACTCTAAAGGGGTAGTCCAGGGACTGCTTTTGGTGATCCATCCAGGCCGTATCCTGACTGAGTGCAGGTTACATGAATCTATACATGCGTTAGATTTATGGATTTATACATCCCAGAAAAAAGCTTTACCATAAAAGTTGTTTCTAGGCTGGGTATCGTGGCTCATGCTTGTAATCCCAACACTTTGGGAGGCTGAGGCTGAGGCTGAGGCAGGAGGATTGCTTGGGCCCAAGGGTTCAAGGCCAGCCCCGGCAACATAGCAAGACCTCGTTTCCACTAAAAATCAAAAACATTAGCCAAACATGGTGGCACGCACCTGTAGTTCCAGCTACTCAGGCGGGAGGATCGCTTGAGCCCAGGAGGTCAAAGCTGCAGTGAGCCATGGTTGTGCCACTGCCCTCCAGCCTGAGCAACAGAGCAAGATTGTCTCAAAAACAAAACAAAACAAATAAATGATTACTGCGGCAGAAAAGAGGCGTGGTGATAGCGCGGGAGGCTGGGGGTAACTGGATAATCATCTGTACCTCATTTTCCAAGGTATCCCCTTTGTGGGGCTAGGGCAGGGTGTCTCAAATCTTGCCACTGCTGACATCTGGGGCTGGACGATGCTGTTGTGGGGCTGTCCTGTGCCCTGTAGGGGGTTTATAGTATCCTTGGCCTCTACCCACCAGATGTCAGCAGTGTCCCCCAGCCTGCAGTTATGACAACCAAAAAATGTCTTCGGATGTGGCCCTATGTCCACGGAAACGAGGCATCACTGGCTGAGAATCACCGGCTAGTCTGGGTACGTCTTGGTTACTTACAACTAAATATCTGCCCATTGCTTGTTTCCTTTCTCACAGACCCCCTTGCTTTCTGTCTGTCTCCCTTGCCTCTTTGTGAGAACTGCCAAAGAATTTGTAAGGTGAAAGCTGAGATGCCTGAGGACAGGCTCCCCCAGGGCGCATGAGCCTGTTCAAAGGAGCTTCTACTCTACAACATGAATGGGGGGAGGTCCTCACCTTCTCCATACTCTCTCTCCACATCCGTGTTACCCCATACTCATGACTCGGCAGAGGAAGACTGAGTCCAGGCAGTTACTGGTCCCAACAATAGGCCGACATTTTACTTATATCTTAAGCCCTAGATATTTCCCTTGGCTCATTTTAAAGCTCGGAAAAGCCGTTCCACTATTTAAATGTGGAAGAGTAACATATTTTAATAATCATACCCCGGGGCATAGTTTTTCCCGTGGCATGAAAAAATAATGGTCAAAACAGCCCGCAGCCAATTGCAGAATTATGTAAAAGTAATGAAAAGAAATCAAAACCCACACGCCTTCCATCACGCTAGACCACCTTTGCTGTCGTGCTGCATGTTCTGCCTCACACGCTTTCTAGCCCAGGATAAAGATTCTGGAGTAGTTCACGTCTTTATTTCTAAAGAGCTTTACCTATTCCGAAGGCGTCTTAGTAGGCTGAGTTGGAGAAGGATCGGCCTGTTGCCTTTAACCTAAGGACGGGCCGTGGAGTTTCCTGGATCATCATCAGAGGTTACTTTAGGACATAGGGTTGGAAACTCAGATGCTTGCAGACCTGGGCTGCTAAGAGGCTGCGTGGAGGCTGCAGTCAGCCAGGTAGCGAGTCTGTGCCCACTCTGGAGACTGAAATGCCTTCTCTCATCTACATAATTGTTGCCATGTGGGAATCAGGGACTGGTATTGGCAACGTTTGTGTTTTAAATAGAACTTTTAACCAGAATCTTTATTTGACCCCTTTGACTTTGTAAATGCCGCAATAAATTCAGACTGAAAAGAACAAATCTGTGATCTAGGTATATTCAGGGGTTCACCAGTTTGTGACTTCTCCCCCACCTCAACACCCTGAGGGTCAACTCTGCAGGAACATGACGGTTGGACCTAGAGAGAGAATCTTACCAGAAAGGGTGGCGTGATCATTATCCTGCCTTCATTCTTCATTCATTTCCTGTCTCTTCCTGATCCGCCAAGGTCCTTCCCAGCTGACCTGTCCGTTTCCTCTATTGCCCAACTATCCCAACCAAGGTCAGAGTCACTCCCTTCTCTCTGCTGTTGAACTAAATTAAGAAGGAACTTTTCCATAGGCATTTTTTCAGTTTAACTCTCATCACAGCAGCATAGAAAAATATGCTTAAGCCAAAAAGCCCAAGTGAATGAAGAAAGCAGGGTAGGAAGCTGTCTGGACAGAATGGTCACATGTATGTAAAGATCACAAGAAATGGCACACAGAAATACAGCGAGAAGGGAACGCAGCAAAATATTGACAGTGGTTAGCTCTGGGCATGCGAATAGAGACTGCTTATCCCTATCAACTTTCTTGTATGTTTCATGCTGGGAATGTGCTGTTATTAATTTATAATGGAAAGCATTTTTTAAAGGAAATCTTAACGTGGAAACTAAGTGAGAAACATTGAAAACAGAATGTTCAATAGTGGCATTTAGTGAGCATCGATTCTTTGATAGATAAACACAAGTGCTTCTTTTTTTAAATTTATGCAATGGCAGACATCTGGTTTTAGCTGATCTAAAGGAAAAAACGACTTGTCCCCTCCTCTCCATCCCTTAGAAGAAATTGTTGGCAGGGAAACTAGAGCTGCAGTGAGGCTGGGCCTGACCTTGACGTTTCTACTTGGAGTTGCAAGAAGGAGGAGTTGAAACTTGGACACTTTACTTAGGAGCAACTTCCAAGTTGACCATTAGACACAATGACAACCCCTTCCTTCAAGGGGTTGTTCCTTCCGTGAGTATTTAAAGGAGTTAGAGATTGGGAGTCCCTGCTGTAAAAGTGGAAAAATAACAGAGCTTGCTAATGTCACTTGTGGGCTTTGGGTCCTGTCCCATTGGAACCGGCCCCTCCCCTAGGTGAGCAGCAAATGACTACGGTCACTGGAGTCTTTGGGGCATGAGGCATTCCGCCGTAGGTTAGACAACTCCATTTACATCTTCACATTAAATGTAGGCAGTTTGATGCACCCAGTTCTTTTAAGCTGGCAGCAAAGGAAATTGAATTAACTCAGCAGCTCTGTCCATACATTTGGATTTTCCAGGATGATTTCCCAAAGCACTTGGGACAATGAAGTGTGCCCTGACTTGTTTGCCATTGGATCTCAGCACGGAAGACGAGAGATTGGTTGGTTACCCTGGTGCAGGCATCACATTAATGCCATGGTGGTGGCCAAGCCCTGAGTTTTTTAGCTGAGTAAAGACTTCTTCTCTTCCCAAGCCTTGATGGATAAGGAGCTCTGACTCACATCCTTCCAGAAGGCCTAATCCTCATACCATTGAGAGAGAACTTGCTTTATGCCAGGATCATTTGTTAACTTATTTTAGGGTCGAGGGAGACACTATTGTTGTTTGCACTTTACTGATGGGGAACTAAAGCACAGAGAGGTTAAGTGACTTGCGGATGGTCACACAGCAGGTGACTGGTAGAGGTGGGGTTTTAACCCAGGCAGTGTTCTCGAGTCCTTGATCTTGGGAAAATGGTTGATGGTTCACATTATACCTCAAAGCCTGATTGATCCATATCATAAGTCCGGTTCACATTTTTTTCATTACAGTGACCAAGGATATGTGTAAACACATGCAGCCCAAAGAGGGTCAGAGGGTTTGCCTGCTGGTACGTTTACAGACACACAGCTTTAAGAAGTATCTACTTTGAAACAGACCAAATGTCAAGGCGACCAAGAAAACCTGTCAATTAGGAATGCCTCTCAGTGGGTGGTTTTTAGCTCAGAGTTAGGGAAAAAGCACAGCATGAACTGTGATAAGCTGAGAGAGAGAAGAGCTGGAGACCTCACTCCCACGTCATCTTATTTTAATAATGATCGTGATCCCATTAATCTAAGAATATTTGGTACCGAATTCTTTTTTATTGTGCATTGGTGGGATGACATCAGAGGGAAGAAGGTAAAGGTTAGGAGACACCATTTATAGAAAAGCCAGACACAGGCCTTGGCGCCTAAATTCTACCTCATTCAATCTTCTTAACTATCCCATGACAATGGGTGCTGGTATCATTGCCTTCTCCACTCTTTTTGTACTGATAGGGAAACTGAAGCCCAGAGAAGTTTAGTAATTTTCCCATAGTCACACAGCAAGTAATTGACAGAAATTACTGTATTTGTGGGTGTGGGTATGTGGAAAGAAATAGACCAGCATCGTCAGTCATATAACATTATGCCAAATACATATTAAAACGGTGCAAGGAAACATTAAACCAAATACATATGAAAGACAATGGCTGCGTACCATGGCTCACACCTGTAATCCCAGCACTTTGGGAGCCCAAGGTGGAAGGATTGCTTGAGCCCAGGAGTTCAAGACCAGCCTGGACAATATAGCAAGATCTCATCTCTACTAAAAATTAAAATATTAGCCAGGCATGGTGTCATGCACCTGTGGTCCCAGCGACTCAGGAGGCTGAGGCAGGAGGATGGCTTGAGCCCAGGAGTTAAGCCTGTAGTGAGCCACGTTCACGCCACTGCACTCCACACTCCAGCCTGGGGACAGAGCGAAACCCTACCTCAAAAACAAATGAAAAAGACATCATGGGACCAAAAGTCAACAGAAGAGTTTTCTGATATTGTATATGAGAACGTAGCTCCACTTTTAATATCTTTTGACCAAGAAAAATCCAACTAACTTGGAGGCTATGAATTCAGTATTGCTTTAAATACATTCGCATTTTATCATTCAGCAGGGTCCTGCTGCATTGAAAACCATGCACATGTGTATATTGAAGGTATCTCATTAGTCCACCTACAGATGGTGCTTGATGCTCTTCTGGGTTTTTGGACCATGTAATTAACACCAATGGCCTGATGGGGTTCATGGTTCCCCAGGTTGGAAGCAAGTGGTGTAGGAAATCAAAGAGAAAACAAATTGAATACTGACTTTTTCAAATGCTACCCATGCACACAAAGCAAGAAAGTGTGGTTAGGCGCGGTGGCTCACGCCTGTAATCCCAGCACTTTGGGAGGCCAAGACGGGCAGATCACGAGGTCAGGAGTTCAAGACTAGCCTGATCAACATGGAGAAACTCTGTCTCTAGTAAAAGTACAAAAATTAGCTGGGTGTTGTGGTGGTGTGTGCCTGTAATCCCAGCTACTCAGGAGGCTGAGGCAGGAGAATCACTTGAACCTGGAAGGTGGAGGTTGAAGTGAGCCGAGATTGCACCACTGCACTCCAGCCTGGGTGACAGAGCAAGACTCGAAAAGAAAAGAAAGAAAGAAAGAAAGAAAGTGTGGTAGAGGAAGAGGAAGACCTACCCCGCGGTGGCTTTCCTAAAACACTATGAACCTCAAGGTTTCAGAGCAAGTCACTAAAGCTCATTCAACACATTTTCAACCCAAGAGCATTATTAAGATAAAATCATTTGTTCTCTAAATGACCAAATTAGGCACTGCAATTAGAGCACAAACACTTCCTGGTAATTCCTCATCTCATTTTCAACTTGCTGTGCTTGGCTCTGTGAGCCTCTGAGAGAAAGAAGCCATTGTTGAAAATGGAATGTGATTTTCACTAGCTCCAGTTGTTTAGAAGAAATATTTAGACTTACTTGGATGGCAGGAAGTCACAGCCTTCTCCATGCTGAGGATGGAGGGTTGAGTTGCGGGGTGGGGTCTATACAGGTGAGTTACCTGTCAGTTTGCCTGTAAGGATTGGGGAGGTTTTCTTTAACTTTCACATCTGTCTTCCCTGGTACTTATAGTGGATAATACGTGAGAGGTCAGTCTGTCTCCTCCTAACTTTTTCTACTAGGTCGGGGAGGTTATTTGTGAATCATTAGAGGGCAGAGGTTAGCCCCATCCCGGACCCCGGAACTACAAATGTCCCTACAAGCTGGAGTCACCTGGTACAAAACCATTGACTCAGTCTTGATGCAAGTTTTATTCCGTGGAAGCATCATTGAAAAGAACAACGTTTGATGGGATTTATTTTCCAAAATTTTGACTGGGGCTCTTTTTCCCCAGAAGAATAATTGCAGGGTCTAAAATGAACCACGTGAGCCCTAGGATTAGAAGAAAACTCAAAGCGTAATGTAGCTCATGAGGTTTTATGGTTGGTTAATGGGTCTTAGTTTGCTCTGATTAATGGCTAATATGACTCAACCTGGAAGCCCCTTACTCACTTTTTAACTTCTTCATATAAAAGACGGGTAGTTTGAATGACACCAATGATCCCACACGATGCTTTGGGGATGGAAATCGTCCCTATAAGGGAAAAATCATTTAGCAGTTTGTGATTTTTCAAATTTTACCTTCTTTGCCTTTAAATTCCTACAGAACAGGACATGTTGGTACTGAAATGAGGTCTGTGCAGGGCAGATCACCAGGCCACATGTGAGGGCCAGCTTCAGGAGAGAAAAATCAAACGCAAAACAAGCGTTTGTCAGGAGACAAATTCTGTTGAGGACACTGTATCTTTATGTTTGCAAGGACGTGGCCCAGCCATGTAATTTTGATCCTGTTATGAATCTGTGACAAGTGCTCTTCACTTTGAACAACTAGAGGCATCCCTGAAAAGCGTGGAATTTTAACTCAATTTGCTTTCATTTAAAATTGCCATTTCAGAGTCATCATATTATCTTCACCCTTCATTATTTTTCAATTGACCGCAGCTTGGATTTTGTGGTACCTTCCTCGTCCTGTTCCTCTGTCTCAGCATCACGTATTTATGTGTTGGTTCATTGGTCCACCCACCCATTCATCCGCCTATCTATCCACCCACCCACCCACCTGCCCATCCACCCGCCCATCCATCTATCCATCCACCCATCCACCCATCCGCCTATCCATCCATCCACCTACCCATCCACCTACTCATCCACTCACCTACCCACCTACCCATCTACCTATCTACTCTCCCACCCACCCACCTACTCATCCACTCACCTACCCACCTATCCATCTACCTATCTACTCACCCACCCATCCATTCACCCATGCACTCATCCATCTACACACCCATCCATCTACCCATCTATCTACCCATCCTTTCATCCACCCATCCATGCATCCAGAAAACATTTCGTGTCTCTGTGCCAGGCCATACACACCAGTTTAAGGATTTTCAAGTTGAGGAGATTTTGCTCCCCCGCCCCCAGGGAAATTGGGGACATTTTTTGGCTGTGACAGCTAGGAGAGAGGGGGATGCCACTGGCATCTGGCAGGTGGAGGCCAGGAATGCTGCTACTCATACTGCAGTGCCCAAGAAAGCTGGCCTAGATGTAATATGGCAGGGTGGAGAAACTCTGCCGACTTCGACATAAATAACTGAGTTCCTAGCCATATGAAACTTAAAATCTTGCAGAAGTGGACAGATAAACCGAGACATGGTGCTGATGCTGCTGGTGAGGTCATAGGTGTTTTGTGGTCATTTCTCCTTTGTGGTTCAGAAATAAGTTCATTCATGGATCTATGAAAAGATTCTTTTCTGGAGAGGTCCAGTAAAAACTGGAAAGAGGGGGGAAAGAGGCTGAATGATCAAAGGGTCACAGGTGCAGATTTGGGACACGTTGTGGGGGCTGAAATTTGGAACCTTGAATGAGGCAGAGGTAGGAAGTTCAGACACCTGCAGGTGCCAGGTGTGGTGGCAAGGGTAACAACAAGTGGCAGCTGAGCCAGCTCACTGGGGCGTGTTGGGGTCCATGGCAGACAAAGGGACCCCTAAAGTAGGCAGTGGCCACCCAGCCCCAGTCAGCTGGTTCCATCTGAGAATGTAGGCCTGGGGAGGCCAGACAGTTCTCATTTTCCTATAAAAGCTGGAAGCCCGGACTTTGTAGGAAATCTCCCCAGTTTTAAATGTTTATAACTCATCCCAAGTTTGTTTAAAAAGATTAAAAAACAAAAAACACTGTTCAAGCCAAACAAAACACACCTGTGGGCCTCATCCCTCAGGGTTTTGAACTCCATTCTCAGGATAAAATGAGTCAAGGCTTGCAACTGACACGGTGCGTGGGAGACAGTAGGCGTTCAATAAATCTTGGTTAAGAGTGAATAAAGGTCAAAATCTGGCAGTAAACCCTGAAGAGCACTTGAGGGTTCTCTAAAATGAATACTTTCCCTAATTCAGGCTTTCTCAACCGTATGAAACTATTGGCATCGGGGCCAGACACTTCTCTGTTGTGTGGGGCTGACCTGTGCGCTGTAGGATGTTTCTTTAGCAGCCTCCCTGGCCTCCACCTACCAGATGCTAGTACCATTCCCTTTCCTCTCCCCACAGTTATAACAACCAAAATATCTCCAGGCCAGGCACGGTGGCTCATGCCTGTAATCCCAACACTTTGGAATGCCAAGGTGGGTGGATCACCTGAGGTCAAGAGTTCGAGACCAGTCTGGCCAACATGGTGAAACCCCATCTCTACTAAAAATACAAAAATTAGCCGGGCATGGTGGCAGGTGCCTGTAATCCCAGCTACTTGGAAGGCTGAGGCAGGAGGAATGCTTGAACCCAGGAGGTGGAGGTTGCAGTGACCCCGGTTTTGTGCCATTGCATGCCAACCTAGGAGACAAGAGCAAGACTTCATCTATATATATATGTGTGTGTGTGTGTATATATATATATATATATATATATATATATATATATATATATATATATATATATCTCCAGACGTTGCACAGCCAGTTACAGTTGAACTCAATAAAGGACTTTGCTGTAATCTGTTGGTAGACAGCCACAGATAGAGAACCCAGAAAAAGGTCCCTAAATCCCCAGCTGCCTCTCATGATCTGCTTTATCCGCCCCAGGGAGGAACCAGGAGGAGGAGAGGAGTTTCCTGCAAAATATCCTCTCAAACTAGTGGAAACCAGGGATGATCACCCCAGGATGGACATCCAGGTTCCTCCTCCCTGGCTCTCTGCTGCTTTTGAGGCCTTTGGGATTTAGTCTTCCAAGCCCCATTGCTTCTTTGGTTCATGTTTACAGAAGCACTATGCAAGACTGGACACACTGGCAGCTGCTCACACCCCCAGCCCACCTGTTGGAAAAGGGCTGCAGGAATGGTCCCTCCTCCCCAGGGTTGCCAGCCTGGCCCATGTGTCTGCATACAGGTTCAAGGAGGACACTGTCTGACCCAGGTCTTGGATGGAATCAGTCATTAAAGCAACAAGGGGGATTGCGGAGCAGCTGTTTGTTCACTGTTGAGCACGAGTACCTGGGAGGCCCACTGTCCCAGGCAAGTGGTTCTCAAACTTGAGAGTGCCCGAAAACCTCCTGGAGGGCCTGTGAAGCTGTTGGTCCCCACCACAGAGTTACTGACTCAGAAGGTCCAGGGCAGGCGTCTGGGAATTTCTTACGTGTTCCTAGGTGCTGCTGCTGCTGGCCTAGGGGCTGCACTTTGAGAACACTAATCTGGTCTCTGGTGAAGATTCCAACCCCCTTCCTCTATCCAGTTTCTCCCCACAGGCAGAGGAAGCAGAAGGTGGGAGGCCAGGGGGTGTTTAGAAACCTGTCTCCTCTGCTCTTTCTGGATTCTCTACCTGCCCACCGATAGACCACAGCAAAGCCCTCAGGGCATTGGGTGAAACTGTAGCTTACTCTGCAAGTATGAGGCTGGTTCGACCAAGTGAGTTTATATGCCTACCAGCTTCTTCGTTTTATGATTATTTTTCTTGTCCCTTTGATAATGTAGCATATTCAGATGGATCTCCCGGTCATTAGAGTGAATTAGTGAAATCCCTCTTTATGCGTTTTTGTTTGGTGGAGCTTAACAGAGGTGGTTTAAATCACCAGTCATCAGAAATGCCTTCTCCGGCAAGTGCTTGGATAATGCTTCATTATAAGCAGGCTTAGCTGCTGCGACAGATATAGATTAGAACAATTTGCTTCTCTGCTGATGGGGAAACTGTGACATGACATTTTGGTGGCTCTGGTACAGAGCCGTTTTCCAGAAGGGAAAAGCCTCTTGCATTTCTGCATCTACCAAATAATTTGGCTTTGTATACTTACGTGCTGCTCCGGATCTGGGAGTGGGAAGTTTGTGCCGAACCCCTATCGACTCCAGTGGGGATGGCACTAGGTTCAAGTGGCTAAAGAGGAGACCCAGAGCCAATAAATGAGACAGGGTTTTATTGGAGTTTACATACAGGGGAGAGAGTCCAGCAGTGGTGTGCCGGCCGGAGCTGTGACAGCTTCTTGCTAAAGGCAGGCAGCTTATACAGCATTTCACTTAGCACCCCCCGTTAACAACCTCCACCTGGCAACCTTCATTCAACCCACAGTTGGACCTCCATCCCCTGTACAGCCTGTGTTCCATGGGACAGGATGGGGGCTCAGATGTTCCTCAGAGGCAAGGAATGAATCTCCAGGATGACCACTTCCAGATTTCCTAGCTCAGGACACACGTTCGGATGCCTCTGCCATACAGGGTCATTCTTGGGGTAGACTTAAGGTATGGCTGTCAGATGCATTTGCCATCAGGGAGGGAGCTGCTTTCTCAGAGTCAGGTGACCAGCTTACCCCATTTTGCTTGGGACTTTTCTGGTTTCAGCAGCGACAGTCTCTGGTCTCAGAAGTGTTATTCCATATAACCCAGACAGTGGGTCAGCTAGCTCAGAGGAGGACACTGGCTGGAAATTCCAGGCAGGCAAAGCTCAGAAGTCTTAAGATGCCACAATTACCACCCAGTTTTGAGTACTTACATGCCAGATGCTTAATCCTCATGTCTCATACTATATTAGTCTGTTATTGCACTGCTGTGAAGAACTACCTGAGACTGGGTCATTTATAAAGAAAAGAGGTGTAATTGACTCAAAGTTCTGCAGGCGACAGGAAGCGTGGCTGGGGAAGCCACAGGAAACTTACAATCATGGCAGAAGGCAAAGGGGAAGCAGGCACAGTCTTACACGGTCAGAGAAGCAGGAATAGAGCAAAGGGGAAGGTGCCACACGCTTTCAAACCACCACATCTCGTGAGAACTCACTCACAAGAACAGCAAGGAGAAAATTCATCCCCATTATCCAAGCACCTCCCCGCCAGGCCTCTCTTCCAACACTGGGGATGATAATTCAACAGGAGATTTGGGCAGAGACACAAATTCAAACCACATCACATACATCCTCCTTCAAACAATGCAGAGTCATGCTATTACCACCATTTTACAGGTGAGGAAACTGAAGCTGGCACATATTCCTCTGGCACTCATAGTGGCAGAATGATTGTGGCAACTAAAGAGCACGCCAGGTCGCCAACCTAAGCCTGTCTCCTTCAAAGCCCATGGTTATAGGAAAGACCTCCTGGGGTGAGATGAAGGAGGGAAATGCTGCTGCTTTTTGAGATGGTGTTTCACTCTCGTTGTCCAGGCTGAAGTGCAATGGCTTGATCTTGGCTTGCCTCAACCTCCACCTCCCGGGTTCAAGTAATTCTCCTGCCTCAGCTGAGTAGCTAGAATTACAGGTATGCGCCACCGCACTGGGCTAATTTTGTATTTTTCATAGAGACAGGGTTTCTCCACGTCAAGCTGGTCTTGAACTCCCAACCTCAGGTGATCTGCCCACCTTGGCCTCTGAAAGTGCTGGGATTACAGGCATGAGCCACTGTGCCTGGCCGGGGGAGGCTTCTTAAAATGCAGATTGCTGGACCTCAAGCTTCTGCTACAACATATCTGGGGTAGCCTCCAAGAATTTGCATTTCTCAAGTTCCCAGACAACGCTGATGCTAGTGGCCCAGGGACCACACTCTGGGGACACCTAAGTCCTACCCCACTTGGCCTGTGTGAGTTGCCAGTTTTGCCCCACTGAAGACCTGACCTTTAGGAAGCATCTCCCTATCATGAGCACTCATACAGTGAGGGATTTGTGTGGTCCTGTCATGAAGACTGGAGGTTCTCGGGCTGGGTCTTAGGCTCAGGAATGGAAATGCATTAAGCTCCTTGAGACAGGGTCAAGGTCCCTCTGGATCCCAGGTGAACCTTCCCATCCCCCCAGGGCACAGCCTGGAACTCAGCAGGCTCTCAGCAGAAATCTGTAGAATGAATGAAATTCTCCCTGTCTCCTGCTCCTAGTTTGGTTGTTGTTATTGTTGTTTTAGCCCAATACAAAGCTGGATTCTTGCTCAGGTGACACTCACTCATGCCACGTGAAGTGGTCCATCTTGAGACTGAGGCGTGGAATCCACAGGCACATGGCAGTGCAGGCACCTGGTGCTGGCGTCCCAGACTCCGGGGAAGTCAGCGTCCTTAGGCAAAGCAATTGCACCTGGAGTCTCATAGCCACCTGTATACAATAGAGTCTGTATACAATAGAGTCGGGGGAAAACCCTGTGGGGTGCTGAAAAAGGGAATTTCCAAAGCAGTTGTCAAGAGTAGAGTCTCAGTATTTATAAAACCCCAGCAGAGCCAGAGCGGACCTGCCACATCTTAGCTCTGTGACCTTGGGTGAGTTTTTTCAAATTCTCTGTGCCTAGTGAAGATCATGACTAGAAGAGACCTGGGATGATACAGAAATTGTGTTTCGGACCTAGTAAGCACGAAATAAATGTGAGCTGATATTTTCATTTATCAGCATTATGCGTCACTGTTTCACCAGCTCTGAGCCTCAGTGCCTCTATCTGTGAATGGGAGTAAAATTCCTTCACTGTGGGAAGGGAGGGTTATGTGAACTGATGTGTACACAGTATTATGCACAGAGCCTGGGTCCTAGAAAGTCCTCAATAAATGTCAGCTGGCCTCAGTACTTATCAGCTTTCTGGGTCAAAGTCTTTTGAGAATCTAATAAAAACTGTGGACTTGGAAAAAATACATATATAGCAACATATTGCACTTGAGGACAGGGATGTTGGCTAAGCCATCTCTTGAATCTGCGGAGATTTAGAATCTCCGCAGTGGAAAGGAACTCACTTAAGCTAGTGTCCACTGGTGATTCTCTGCATTCCCATGTTCCTTCGCCCCACCCCAGACTCCTCTACATATGAAGCCCCCAGTATCTTCACTATCAGGTTTCTCCACTGCAGGCCGCTTTAGGGCATTCCTGGGAGGATACAATCTATTGTAATTCATACAGGAACGTTTAAGAGACTTTTAGGAGCTTCCACTTTCACTTGCTTTCACATTGTTTATTTCAAAAGAGGCTATCAGGGCTGGGAGAAATGGGAGGCCAAGGCAGGCAGATCACCTGAGGTCGGGTGTTTGAGACCAGCCTGGCCAACATGGTAAAACCCCGCCTCTACTGAAAATACAAAAATTATCCAGGTGTGATGGTGCACACCTGTGGTCCCAGCTACTTGGGCGGTGGAGGCACAAGAATTGCTTGAACCCAGTTGCAGTGAGCTGAGATCATGCCACTGCACCCCAGCCTGTGTGACAAAATGAGACTCTGTCTCGAAAAATAAAATAAAATAAAATAAATAAATAAAAGAGGCTGCCAGGAAAAGGCAGAATCTAGCCAAAGGATGTATTAATAACGGTGGAATTAGAGATAGTTCTGTAGGTCACTCAGTAGAGGAGATGGCCTTTTAACCTCAATGAAATCTAGGACACTTTGGGGTTTTATAGGAGAGTAACATAGGGGAAGTATTGGGAAGATAAGGGAATAAAAAAATTCGTCAGTTACCTAGCCTCCTTGCTCACCCTTAAGTCCAGAGTTCCTTTGCCATTGCTGTCTCTGCAGGTAGCACTTTATGTTGTGTTTTTTATAATCAGAGGAAACTGATGGCACCGTAAACTTCTAGAAAGTCAACCACCACCTTGGTTCTGCCTGGGAAAGTAAAATTTTATGTTTTCCATAAATACAAGATGAAGACAGCATTCAAAGCCTATCCCTGAATTGGACAGATCATTTTAGAGTGAGTCTGCCGCATTTAGAAGCCACGATCCCTATTGGCCCTACAACAAGGCAATTTTCAAATCAGGCAGGTTCTGGCATCTGGGGAGACTGGCTGTTTTCTTTGTTGCCAGGGAAATCACTTCAAAACGGAAAAAAACCCTGAATCCCAGCCCCCAGCAATCCTCAAAACAATACACAGTCTTTGAAACAGGAGGAAAAAAAAGCCAAACAAAAAAGCAGTAGGTAACACAAAACCCAATACATGACTGTACACAGGAAAACGTTTTTTTTTCCTTTTTTCCCAACTGAAGGGATGAAAGGGCATCATAATTTTGTTTTCAAATGTGTTTAAGAACCTGTTATTAAAACGGAATTAAACCCGAGTCCCAGGGCAGCCGCTCTGCGACTACCGGGAGATAATCTTGATAATGCGATTAGGGTCTGCTTGAATGAGTCTGGGAGGGGAAAGGGGGGGAGCCGCCCAAGCGAGAGCTCTACTGAGTCACCTCCAAGTGCCCACGCCTGAACACAGATACCTAGAGTTGGGATTCAAACCCAGGTCTGCCGATGGCTGAGCCTTGCCTTTCACTGCCATGATCGGTCTACAGGATTGGGTGGCTGGGTGCTTAACTGCAAACGACTTAGTTTTCTGTTGGAAAACTTTTATTTACTAGCGATCGCCACTCCCACTCCGCAGGGAAATCACCAGGTGGCCATGATCCCTGCTGAAATGATGGCCAACGTGGAACAGAAAGTACCTGTGCAAATAAGATCCTCCTCGTTTGACTTTCCCCTTTGCTTTTTTATTCATCTGGAAAGCAGGGTTCTTTGTGCACCTCTTTCTCATGGGCCCCTTCACCAGCAGGCTGATGACAGCCGCATCCTCCGCAGCACTGTACTTTCACCGGAAACATCTGAAGTCCTAGAACAACGTCACGGATTAGAGTCCCGAGGAAAGAAGGAAGTGTTCGTTGAAGTTTGACTCTGTACCGAGCCCTGTATTGGGTCGTTTACTTAATAGAGCTCATTTAAATGTCACAAAAATTCTCTTAGGTAGATGATGCTGTTCTCTCCATTTGTAGATAGGAAAACCGAGGCTTGAGGAGCTGAGCAATTCTTGGGACGACAGGAAAGGATGATGTTACTTGCTGGGGGTCGGAGGCAGTGGATAAAGGCTATGAAGACAGACCTACTCTGATGATTCTGTCTGAGTCATCTCTAGCCCTTCCTGCCTGGTTGAGCCATCTCTGTTTTCTCATGGATGATCTCCCCAGGCCCCTTGGACCTGTGACCAAGTGCATATTGCTCTGGGTTAAGAGCAGAGCTTGGCAAACTTTCTCTGTAATGGGCTAGATAGTAACAATTTTAGGCTTTGTACAGCATATGGTCTCTGTTGCACTATTCAACTCTGCCGTTGTAACAGGAAAGCAGCTGTAGACAATATGTAAATGAATGGGTTTGGCTATGTTCCAATAAAACTTTATTTACAAGAACAGATGGTGGGCTGTTGTTTGCTGATCCTGATTAAGAGCATAGTTGCTGGCCGGGCTCAGTGGCTCACACCTGTAATCCCAGCACTTTGGGAGGCCAAGGCGGGTGGATCTCTTGAGGTCAGGGATTTGAGATTCCGTGGTGAAACTTCATATCTACTGAAAATACAAAAATTAGCTGAGCATGGTGGCACATGCCTGTAATCCCAGCCACTTGGGTGGCCGAAGCATGAGGATCACATGAATCTCAGAGGCAGAGGTTGCAGTGAGGTGAGATCATGCCACTGCACTTTAGCCTGGGCAACAGAGCGAGACTCTGTTTCAAAAATAAAAGCATGGTTGCTGAAGTCTGATAGGCTGGGGGTAGAATCATAGCTTCATCATCTATTAGCTGTGTGATTTTGAGAAATTGCTTTTTAGATTCTGAGAAATATTCCTTACACCATGAGCCTCGGTCTCTTCATCCATAAAGTGGGTGTGTAGTCATACCTACCTCATTGGAGGTGTCTGTGTGCCCTGGGTCAGGAACGAGGCAGGAGGAGGCTCCCCAAGGAGTGGTCAACCCCATCAACTTCATTATATACTCTCCCCCAGGGGGCAGATCTGGACAGCAGCTGCTTCCTTTGAGCAACTGCCCTGTTACTAGGTGTCATTGTGGGCACAGGTCCAAAGGAGGCTGCTGGGATCATCCGCAGTGTCGGGGAAGTGGGTGCTGACACCATAGGCCAGGGTGGTTGACTTACTTGTTGCTAAACCTCAAAGAGTGGGCAGAGACATCCATAAAGCTTCTTACTTCCAGTCTGAGCACGTTTGGGTCGGCTCCGTCCCTTGTCTTCAGGACTAAACAGGAGACCGATGTTAGGCCGTGGGAGGACAAAGTTCAGCCAACACACCAGGTCCCAGGCACCATTCCTAGCAGCTCCTCCCTCAAAACCATGAGTATTTTGGTTCTTTCAAGCTAAGTACCTGTCTGTTTTATATGATATGATTATCTTTACCTCTCTGACCAATATTGATCTTTCCTGGTATCTTTCTTTTAGTGGGGTGTGAGTGAGTGTGTCTATGTGTATGTGTATATATGTATGAGTATGTGCATGTGTATATGTATGTGCATATATGTGTGAGTGTGTGTTGGGGAAGGGAGGTAGGTAATTCACAAGAAACACCTCTCTCCTACACTTCTCTTTTTCCTAAGAAAGATACTATTTACTGATCACCTGCCACGTGCCAAGTACTAACCTAAGTGCTTTTCATCCATTACTGCCAATACTTATATATATATGTGAATATATACAATACGTATATTTTAGAGAGGGGGGTTTCATTGTGTTGCCCAGAGTGGAGTGCAGTAGCACAATCATAGCTCACTGCAGCCTTGACTTCCTGCGCTCAAACGATTTGCCTACTTCAGCCTCCTGAGTAACTGGGGCAACAGGCATGCATCACCATGCCTGGCCATTTTTTTTTTTTAGTTGGAGTTTTGCTCTTGTTGCCCAGGCTAGAGTGCAATGGCACAATCTAGGCTCATTGCAACTTCCACCTCCAAGGTTCAAGTGATTCTCCTGCCTCAGCCTCCCAAGTAGCTGAGATTACAGGCATGCGTCACCATGCCCAGCTAATTTTGTTTTTTCAGTAGAGACGGAGTTTCTCCTTGTTGGTCAGGCTGATCTTGAACTCTCAACCTCAGGTGATCTACCCACCTCAGCCTCCCAAAATGCTGAGATTTTAGGCGTGAGCCACTGAACCCGGGCTTGGCCAGGTTTAAATTTTTTATTTATTTTTTTGCATTCAGACAGGGTCTCACCATGTTGCCCAGGCTGATCTCAAACTCCTGGGCTCAAGCAATGCCTCCCAAAGTGCTGGGATTATAGGCACACTCAGCAATATGTGTATATCTTCGAAGTAGTACACGGGAGGCATTCTTAGTCCATTTGCACACGATGAAACTGAAGACAGGAAGGGAACTTGGTTCTCCAGGGCTGCACAGCCAAGAGAGGGAGAGTCGGAGGCCACGCCCAGATCCACCTAACACAGAAGCACTTTTTTTTTTTCTCGATTGCCAGCTATCCCCTCTCTCTTTAATCCATCCTCTGCAGAGTCAGTGTTCAGAGGTGTCTTTCTAATACATATTTTGGAACAGAGTTTGATAGTCCCTGTCAAGTTAAAAGAATATCAACATATTTCATATCGTCATGTTAAAAAGCCAATGAGTTACACCCATTAGGGTGGCTGCTATTAAAAAAAAAAAGAAAAATCATAAGTGTCGTTGAGGAGAAACTGGAAACTCTGCACAGTTGGTGGGAATAGAAAATGACTAAGTCTCTATCAATGACAGCATGGTGATTCCTCAAAATTTTTGAAAATAAAATTACCCTATGATCCAGCAATTCTACTTCTAGTTATATAGCCAAAAGAATGGAAAGCAGGGTCTTGAAAAGATATTTGTACACCAGTGTTCATACTAGCATTCTTTTCAAAAGCCAAAAAAAAAAAAAAAAAAATGGTGGAAACAACCCACATGTCCATAGACAACTGAGTGGATAAGCAAAGTGGGTTCTATCCACACAGTGGAATATTACTCAGGCTTAAAAAAGGAAAACAAATCTGACACATGCTACCACATGGGTCAACCTTAGGGATAGTATGCTAAGTGAAATAAGCATCCCAAGAAGACAAATATTGTGTGATTCCACCTATATGAGGTACTTAGAGTAGTCAGATTTATAAAAACAGAAAGTAGAGCCTGCTGGCTGGATGTGGTGGCTCACACCTGTAATCCCAGCACTTTGGGAGGCTGAGGCGGGAGGATCACCAGAGGTCAGGAGTTTGAGATCAGCCTGGCCAACATGGTGAAACCCTGTCTCTAATAAAACTTCATAAATTAGCCGGATGTGGTGACGGGCACCTGTAGTCCCAGGTACTCAGGAGGCTGAAGCATGAGAAATGCTTAAACCTGGGGGGCAGAGGTTGCAGTGAACGGAAATCACACCATAGCAGTCTAGCCTGGGTGACAGAGTGAGACTCTGCCTCAAGAAAAAAAATGGCAGTTGCCGGCGGCGACCATGTCAATATTGATTTGACCAATCTTTTGCTTTAGCAAAAAAAAAAAAAAAAAAAAAAAAAAATTAGTGATTTCTACCTGATTATGCATAAGAATCTTCTAGTAAGCTTGTTAAAAATTGGTCACTGACAAGTACGAGATTCCCAGCCACACTCCAGATTTCCGCTGGCAGTGGGCCCAGGGATCCATGTTTCTATTTTCTCCTCCACTGGTTCTAATGCAACCAAAGCAGTGTTTCAGAATCAACAGCACAAACGGTCCTTCAGTCCAGGCAGGGGCTGGTTTTGTATCTTTACATTTGGAGCTGCCCATGTGCCCCTCTTTCTTCTCCTGCCCCAACAAAAATGGTCTTTTCTACAAAGGTACCTGTGATCAGCCTCATCTTGCGTCACACCGCCAGCATCCAGCCGGCTCCTGCAGACAACCGGGTATTCAAACCAACAGGAGACCCGCGGGCGCTGAGCAGACCTCTCTGCCCTCTTCTAGCAATCTTTAAATACGTCCAGTGGCTGCCTTTTTTTTTTTATTATGGCTGTTGCACTGAAAATGTGTTATCACTGTTTGCCGTGCAACCTTTTCATCTCATAGACTAGTTTGGCATCAAAGGAATGACATTTATCGACTCTGCTGATAGAGTGATTGATGATTAAGTCATGCCATGGTTTCAATCCCCATCAAAATAAATTATTTAAGGGCTCCACATTTATAATTGCTGTCAAGAAGCCTGACGTCACCAGAGTCAACCTTCAGGTGCATGTTAGGGGCTGGGGTGGGGGTGGGGAGGCAGAATGGTGATGTGATTGAGGGCACAGGTTCTATAGGCCAACTCCAGGCCTGGAATTAGGGTCAGAACCGCTCAGTGTATCCATTTCCCTTATATGAAAAGTGGAGGTGATAATCATCCTTACCTCCCAACAATTCAGCTAGAGGAAGCCCAGAGAGCATGGACTTGGCCCATTCAGCCTGAACCCTCACCATCACCATCACAGCCCTCCTTAGCCTAGTTGTTCTGTTAAAGCACACAGCTGCCTAGTTTGGGTAAAAGTCAGTCCCTCCCTATTAAAGGCTGAAGTTCACCATCAGTGTCGAAGGGTGCCGTTTTTCCTTTGGCACTTTGGGGGCTACAAGAAGGAAAAGTTTGCTCAAAAAAAAGATAACACAGAGAAAGGTCAGAGATGGATAACCGTGTCTTGGGAGGTAACTTGAGCTGAGACCGCAGCCATCACATCCTTGGAATTAAAAAAAAATGCTTTACAGAGAAGTATATATTTTTTATTAACAGCACAGCAGTATCTATAATAACTGAGAGGGTATGCCAAAAGAATAGAGCGTCCTTCCCCAACTGCTGGCCCCCTTTCCCAGCTGTGTCAGAGAGGACCCGTGTATCTACCAGAGAAGACCTCATTTGTGGTTATTATGTAAGTGATTGAATGGGGCAAAGCATCATGTCTTGTTGGGTGAGACAGTATCAGCAGGATTTGTAGAAGGTTTTGTTTTCTTCTCCTTGCCCCTTTTCCGTGGACTTTGTAACATAGGTTTATATGAATAGCACTTGCATTTGTTTTTCTGTAATAAAGAAATTATTAATTGGATTAAAAAGAAGGGACGGGTCTTCAGGGAGGAAAACCTAGGGATTTGGAATTTGGGGAGTTGCATGCAATTAAAATACTCATTTCCTGTGGCTGCCAGAGCAAATTTCTACAAACTGAGTCACTTAAGGCAACAGCAGGTTACTGTCTCTGTTGAGAAAGCTGGGAGTACAAGAGCTGTTGTCAGCAAAGATCCACGTCCTCCGAGGCTCTGGGGGAAGGGTCTGTCCTTGCCTCTTCTGGCTTCTGGTGGCCCCAGATATCCCTTGGCTTGCAGCTGCATCACTCCAGGCCCCTTCTCCTTTCACAGGCCCTTCTCCATGTATCTGAGTCCTCCCCTCTTCTTACAAGAGCACCAGCCATTGAATTTAAGGCCCACCCTAAATCCAGGAAGGTGTCATCTCAAAATTCCTAACTAATCTCATCTGCAAAGACCCTTTTCCAAATAAGATTTCCATTCTGAGATTCCAGATGGACGTGAGTTTTGCAGGACACCATTTCACACACTCTGGCTATTTACTGTATCTGCCAGCTGGGATACTCACAGGACTGATGAGGAAAGCGAAGCGTAAGGAACCCTCGCTGTCCGTGAAACTGGAACAGAATCCGTCTGCATCCTTAGGGCACATGGTTTTCAGCTCTCCTTGAAGGGTTCATATCACGTTGATGAGGGGACTAGATGGTGAATATGCATTGGGTTCCCATTCAGCCAAGGATCAGTTTGCCTCCAATTTCTTGAGTGCACAGAAGTTGAGAAAATTGTTTCTTTAGCAAGAACACTGGAGGACCTGTGTGCCGTTCTCTGAACCACGTTCGTCTCGTTGTGCATGTAAGGGTATGAATTAATCCGAGACACAGGAACGCTGAATAAATTGTGATTTGCCAGTCAGGCTGGCTGTGTTTTATCTGAACCAAACATCTGACTTTAACCCCAGGCAGATTTCTCTTCAGGTTGTAATTATTCTAGAACAAACAGAGAAGATGGAAAGGGGCATCCCAGTGGGAACGAGGATACCTCCTGTCTGGAAGGATTCCTTCCCACTGGAAATTTTCAAAACACAGTATCCTGAAGTTGACCTGGATAACTGCCGGCTGCAATCCAGCTTACCCTCTTTTATGTAGATGAGTTCTCAAAAAAAAAAAAAAAACCAGAATGAAAATAATTTCATTTTCAGATTAGATGCCATTCTATACAACTGCAAGTGATTGAATTGCTCCTTGAAGCCAAACCAGAACAAAACCCAGATTCTCCATACTTAACACCTCAAATCCATCTTCTTCATCTTCCTTTTGACAATCAAAATCCTTTAAGCTCCAGGTGCTGGAATAAACACTGATGTGACCGTTGCTCAGATAGGAAGATTACTAGGGAAAAAAACCACAAAAGCAGCAATTCTGATGTTGCTTTTAAATGCTGCAATTTCATGGCCCCAAAGAGACTCTGCTATGCCTCCAAATAAATTCTTCCTCCATTAACAAGAAGGGAAATGAAAGTCTCAAAGAGCCAGGTGCGGTGGCTCACGCATGTAATCCCAGCGCTTTGGGAGGCCAAGGCAGGTGGATCACCTGAAGTCAGGAATTCAAGACCAGCCTGACCAATATGATGAAACCTTGTCTCTAGTAAAAATACAAAAGTTAGCAGGGCGCAATGGCATGCGAGTGTAATCTCAGCTACTCGGCAGGCTAAGACAGGAAAATAGCTTGAACCCGAGAGGCGGAGGTTGCAGTGAGCTGAGATCATCACGCCATTGCACTCCAGCCTGGGCAACAAGAGCAAAACTCAATCTCAAAAAAAAAAAAAAAAAAAAAAAAAAAAGTCTCCAAGAAACCTGGGAACTTTATATGTAATTTCCTTTCTTGCAAATAGAAGGCCCTTGAATAAAAACTTTTCATGTAGGCCCTGTTCCCTCTGGCCTGGTCTGTGGGAACCTATTCTGCTTCAAAAGATTATTGAAATGAACGCCCCTGGGTAAGTCCATCAGCGGTTCATAGCCGCCCTTTGTCCTAGCTTTCCAGTCCCATGAGAATGGCAGGAGAAATTAAAGGAATTTGAGCCCATATCTCAGATGAGGAAGCTGAGGTCTAAAGGCACAAGGTGACCTCAGAAGGTCTCCTCACCCAAGTGTTGAGTTCTTTCTCAGGATTAGCCAGTGGACTTGGAAAAGGGTGGATTTGGTCCCTCTTCCAGAGCCTACCTGGGGAAAGAGCCGACTCGCTTCTTTCTGTTTCTCCTCCTCCTTCCCCACCTGTCCCTCCCCACTTCCTCTCTCTTCTTCTCTGTAAAGCAGGAGGTGTTACCTCCTCCCTTCCCTGCTAGGATGCTGATGCTGCTTTAAAAATCTGTCAGTAGCTGCTCCCCAGGGCTCTGTAAGGTGGTAGTTTGTCACAGGAATTCAGACTGTAAACGTCATCTCCCCTTCTGCGACGTGCGTCTGAGAGCTCCTATTTTTGAAAAAATAAAATAATAGAATAGGTGCATGCTAATAGCATGAAGCTGGTTGCAGCTCACACAGCTTGACAGCAATTTGTAACTGCAATCTGTTATATATTGAAAAGGAGTTTATGTTTGGAATTCTCTTCTTCCAGAGCAGTACATAGAATAGAAACCACGCAGAGGCCCTGGAGACCCTCTCAGACAGAGAATATTTATCACGGCCTTGGACAAAGGGGAATTTTTAAAGATATATGCTGTTCATAAACATCTTTTAACCCATTGTTATCAAGGTGTTTCTTCTATTGCTTGGAAATGATGAGAAGCTGAAGAGACAGAGCAGGACCTTTACTGAAGGCTAGGAGTTGGCCTAGGGTGCAGCCACCATGCATCTCCACCCCAACTTGGGAAGCTCTCGCTCTCTTACGTGGGAAGATGGATTTTATTTGTGTCTCCAGTCTGCTGAAAAGGTACAACTCCCTTAATGGGGCTGGCTGAGCTCTCTGGGGTGCTACTAGGAGCCAGTAGGTAAAGGTCAGGGGAGGCTGCCATACATCCCACAATGCACAAGACAGTCTCCCCACAACAAGGGACTGTCTGACCCTCAATGTCCACAGTGCCAAGGCTGAAAAACCCTTTTGATTTTCAGATAATAGAACCATGAGCTGGACACGTGGCTTGCACCTCTAATCCCAGTACTTTGGGAGGCTGAGGTGGGAGGATTGCTTGAGGCCAGGAGTTCAAGACCAGCCTGAGCAACATAACAAGACCCCATCTCTACACAAAAAAAAATGTTTAAAATTAGCCAGGTACAGTGGTGTGCGCCTGTAGTCCCAGATACTCAGGAGGCTGGGGCGGGAGGATCACTTGAGCCCAAGAGTTTGAGGCTGCAGTGAGCCAAGATTGCATCATTGCATTCCAGCCTGCGTGACAAAGTGAGAGCCTATCTCTAAGAAACAAACAAACACACAACAAATCATAAAACCGAGGCCCTATGTGCCTGGTGTGTAACATTAAACCTCTCCCAGCTGAAATCACCCTTTCTACGTATGTTTTAAAATAGTTCAGTGCAGTGGGAATTAATGAACAACTGACCAACTTTTTCTGGGCACCACCAATCTGTCAGAGGCTACCAAAAAGTACAACTCTATCCTCAAGATTACCATTCACTTGAGGAGTCATCCAGGTATCTTAAAAAGAGAATAGCCATGTAAGATGGCAGCTCTTGTATAATCGCAAACTAGTGGCCACTACCTGATCTGGTCTATATAGGTATTTTATTTGGCCAGTGAATTTTCTTTCTTTCTTTCCCTCCTTCCTCCCTTCCCTTCTCTTCCCTTTTTCCTTCCCCTTTTCCTTCCCCTTTTCTTTCCCTTTTTTCTTCCCTTTCTCCTTCCCCCTTTCCTTCCCCCTTTTCTTTCCTTTCCTTTCCTTTCCTTCTTTTAGGCAAAAACTTAGACTCCCGAGTATACTGTAAGTTTCTCTCCCCAGAAGATATTTCATCTTTACCAGCCCCGGAGGTACAAGCCCAGCTACTCAGGGCGTTGGTGTTTCTGTCCTCCTAGTCAAAGGCAGAGGTATTCAAGCCTGAGCGAGCCTCAGAGGCACCTGAAGCCTTGTTAAAAACAGATTGCTGGGTCCCACCCTCCCGCTTCTGCTTCAGTAGGTCTGAGGTGGGGCCTGCTGCTGTGTGTCCCTAACATGCACCCAGGTATGCTGCTGCTGCCGCCGCTCCAGTGGCCACACTTTGAGAAGCACTGGTTTACAACGGTGATTCTCAAATGCTAATAAGCATTTTACCTGGAAAGCAGGCGAAACCCCAGATACCATGACCTCATCCCCCCTGATTCTGATTTAGTAGATCTGGGGAGGGGCCTGGGCATCCCTACTTTTGACAGGCCCTCCAAGTGATCCAGACTCATACTAAGAGTTTGAGAATCATTGCTCTTAAGAGTCAAATAAGTGGCGTAGACCAGCGCATGTGCATTTGACTCTCCTGTTAAAACACAGATGCTGATTCAGTAGGTCTGGGTTCAGGGCCTGAGATACCGCATTTCTGCGAAGGGCTCCGGTGACGCCTGTGCAGCTGGTCCGAGTGCCACACTTTGAATACCAAGGGATAGTCCAGTGTTTCTCGACAAGGGGTGACAGTGACTTACCTTCTGAGGGACATTTGACAACGTCTGAAAACATATTTAGTTATCGCAGTTAGAGGGTGGGGAAAATTCTACTGGCATCTGGTGGGTAGAGGCCATACATGATGTCAGACATTCCCCAGTGCACAGGAAAAACAAATGATTCAACCCCAGAACTGCAGTAGTGCTGAGGGCGAGAAGTCCTGTGGTAGACAAAGGCATTGACAAGCTGCCTAATCACAGATGATGAGCCAGGGTGGTCAGTGAAGGCTTCCTGGAGGAGGGGGTACTTCACTCAGGGCTCTTGTCCTATATTTGATTTCATCTAGGGTCTCCCTTCTCCACAGCATGTGCTAACTATCTAATATACATTTAGGTTATGTCTTACTTATAGCATTTCCTGTGCTAGAATGCAAACTTCAGAAGGGTTGGAACATCTGGTTCGTTCATTTTGGTATCTGCCATATCAAGAACAGCACCTGGCACGTAGTAGGTGCTCAGTAAATAGTAAATGAATGAGTTAATGGCACAGTCTTTGAGAAATACAAAGGAGGCTGGTGCTGGGTCACATACTAGGGGAGATGGCGAAATTATTTGTCATCATTCTTTCACTCCCCCATTCATAAAACATGTTAAAGACTTGCTTTTTGTCAGCTCCCTAGGCACAAACCCTTGATCTGTTCATGGTCAAGGCTACGAGACAGGCTCACTACTTATGTATTACCTTTCAGATATTTAGAGAAAGGCAGTAGAATTCCCCCTGCCCATGGCAAAGGGCCCATCTGTTTTGTTTTGTTTTGTGAGACAGAGTCTGACTCTGTCGCCCAGGCTGGAGTTCAGTGGCGCAATCTTGGCTTACTGCAACCTCCACCTTCTGGTTTCAAGCGATTCTCCTGCCTCAGCCTCCTAAGTAGCTGGGACTACAGGCACGCACCGCCACGCCTGCCTAATTTTTGTATTTTTAGTAGAGAGGGGGTTTCACCATGTTGGTCAGGCTGATCTCGCACTCCTGACCTCTTGATCTGCCCGCCTCAGCCTCCCAAAATGCTGGGATTACAGGCGTGAGCCAATGTGCCTGGCCTCCTTTTTTATTGTTGTTGTTTTTAAGGACTGTTTGAAACATCCTAATTTTATGATGCCAGGAAAGGAATCTCTGCATATCACAGAGAAAAGTAAAAATGAAAATAAATGTTTATATCTCTTTTCAATTCGCTACTTTTCTTTCCTTTTCTTTTTTAACCTCATTTCCATCCAGAAAGTCCTTGCCCTGTATTTTTTGAATATTGAAAAATCAGACCCCTAATTTGTGTGTCTGTAGTTGCCAGAGAGTGAGCTGTGGAGTGTGGATTCAAAGAGGCTCTTTTGAGTACATCCCATTTCCCATTAGCACAAGCCTCTGAGGCACCTGTGCGCTATCTCTTCAGAAAAGAGAATATTACAAAAACACTTTCTAATTATCGTTGGCCTTTCATTGCTTTAGAGCTGCTGCACAGCCTAGAAATGAACATCCTTGCCTCAGAATTTTGTCCTTTTTTCTCTTTTGGGAGACATGTCGTCCCCACTGGGCTGTTTATGAAACCCCAGCTGGTAGAATTTGTCTAATGTGGGTGACCTAGAAGAGGTCAAGACCGCAATGAGAGGAGGACCTCTGAGTTCATTTGCATTCCCCCGGCTGGTTGCAAAACAAAAGCCCACCCATGCTACACTTCATGGTTCACTTACTTTGGTTTCTTCCTCCAATTTGAGGGGTAGATTAAAAAGAAGGAGAAAAGAGAAAGTCAAGCCTTGTCTGCAGGGTCCTCTGCCCAGCATTCACCGCGGGGTTTTCATGTGGACAGGCTTTTGTTGCATCAGGAGAAGGAGGAGTCTTTGAACGTGGTGTGGCCGGAGCCCTCCCTTTCGACAGGTCAATTCCTTGACATTCTGGCTCTTTCTTGAAAAGCTCTCATGGCCGAGAATCACTGAAAGCTCAGCTGTTTTAGATCCCGCCCAAAGAATCAGTTATCTCCTCTCGCTGTGTCCAGCACATCACCTGTCGGTATCCAGGCACTTAGGTGTGGGTGGAGGAATTGCAGACACAGAATTTATCAAGGGCTGTCAGGGAGGCTCACGGAATCCAGAAGGTCAGAGAACCAGGTTCAGGGCAGCTACACAGCAGGAACAATGCCCAGACCCTGCTGCAGAATTGCTTTGCGGAGATACCAGCACTGCCACTGCAGAGCACAGACACCAAAAACCCTTTCTAATTATTGGAATCAGACATCAGGTAGCCGTGATGCCTTGCACCAGTGCCACCTCTAAGCTGCTGTCACTGCTGTTTCTGGGCACAGGATAGGGCTTGCCATAGCCTCCTCAAAGATCTGCCTGATGCCCTCTTCTCCCAGCCACAAGCTTCTGCCTCAGAGTCTGGCTTAGGCACAGCCTGTTTGTTGGATCCCAGGCCACGTGCAAAGGAGGCTGAGAACGTTTCTGATTTTTAATTTGGAAAGATGTAGGCTTGCTGGGGAACTCCTGAAACAAAAATGGTGTTCAAAGATCAGCGTAGTCCAAAGAATGACAGATGCCTCATAGCCTAGGAAGGCCTTACCTTGGTATGTTATATCACAGTGAGCTGGAGGTTATAGGACAGCAAAAGACGGAGACCCTTCAAAAGATTGCTACTGTCCCTGTGTCCCATCACAGGCTCAGCTGCACTGAGATTTTACCAGCCCCCCTTCCAGTCCTTGACTAAAGGTGGATTCTGCAAGGAACTGACCAGGGCTGGCCCTGGATGAATGCATAACTTTGCCTTCGACCCACAGCAAAGCCCCTTGGACACCCAGGTGATGATTTCAAAGTGGCCCGTTGCACTGAGCCTTTGTTTCCTTCTTGGAAGCAACAGCTGTGGGCTCATGGTGATTTGATTGTTATGAAATGGGAACAAGTGATGGCCTGAAGAAGGGCATACATGATGTGAAGGCAGTTTGAAGAATGCCTGAAATTCAGAACGTCAGGGAAGAAGCGTCCTTCCAGATCATCAGGGCCAGCGCCTGCATTTCACAGTAAAAGCAGCTGGAGCGTTGTTGGATCCATCAGCTGCTGTTGGATCCATTGTGCTGCCTCAAGGATGCAGGTTTTGGAAACGGAGACATGGAGATGCCTGAGTGACTTTGGCAGAAACTTACCAGGAATTGACGTAGTTCAAGGTATTCATCAAAGTCTTTCCTGGATTCTTGGTGCCAGTCAACTCCTTCCCATCTCCTCTTTTTGCTTTCCCTTCCCAGGCTAAGGAGTCTTAAAACCTTTAATATTCAGAATCTCAAAGAAGGCCGTGTGGGTCATTCGGTCCAGGGCTTCTCAAAGTCCTTAGTCCTCCTGTATCAGATTCACCACTGGACCTTGGTTAGAAGCAAAGTTCCTGAGTCACTCTGCAGTGATGCCCAGGGATGTAAGTTTTAACAAGCTTCTCGGGTTATTTGTGTCCATATTGAAGTTCAGGAACCCGTAGACCTAATGCAACCTCTTCATCTTATGCATGGGGAAAGGGAGACTCGGAAGAGAAGCAGAGAAACTTGCTCAAAGGTGAACAGATGGCCGCTGGCAGAGCTGAGCCTAGATTTCGTATTCATATTTCTAGTCCTTTATTTCTGACTCTGATCTTCTGTCTTCTGCAGCATATCTTTTTTTTTTTTTTTTGTATCTAAATCAGGAGGCATTGAAAGTGAGCAGCAGAACTGAAAGTGAGCCCTGTTTTATGCCAAGAAGATCTTTCCTGCAAAGTTGTGAGAGGCACTCTCTCTTAAATGCAGCTGTGGTTACCCAAAGAACAACGAACCAGTTGTGTTATGGATTTGATCAGCTTAGTGGACTCGTTGCTGAAAGCAGAGGTCACCCTGGGCTCCTGGAAGGAAGGGGCACTTTCTACGTGGCAGAGGAGTGCTTAGTGACTTACACACCTCTCCTGTAATACTCTACCTTCTTCAGGGATACACGCTACCTTCCCCAGGTAGATTTTATTCATGCAACCCTAGACTTTGCCACTCACCAGGGCGAGTTAGACACTTCTAAGCTTGAGCAAAGGACTAAAGGCAAACATCTTGACCACTGGTTCTTGGCCCACTCTGGGAGGTGACTATTGATGTTTCTTTGGCAGTATAAGTGGACCCTGTAGCTAAAAGTGGACAGAGATTCAGTTTAAAAGCAAAATGAACTGGGAATCACTCTATCTTCAGATGTGCCCAATGCAATTTTATCTTCCTTCCTTCCTTCCTTCCTTCCTTCCCTCCCTCCCTCCCTCCCTCCCTCCTTCCTTCCTTCCTTCCTTCCTTCCCTCCCTCCCTCCTTCCTTCCTTCCTTCCTTCCCTCCCTCCTTCCTTCCTTCCTTCCTTCCCTCCTTCCTTTCTTCCTCTTTCTTTCTTTCTTTCCCTTCTTTTCTTTTTTTCTTTCCTTTTGTTAAAACAGGGTCAGTCTGTTGCCCAAGCCGAAGTGTAGTGGTGCAATCATAGCTCACTGCAGCGGCGAACTCCTGGGTTAAAACCGTCTTCCCACCTCAGCCTCCCGAGTAGCTGGGACTGCAGACACACACCACTACACCCAGCTAATTTTTTTAAAAAAATTTTTGTAGGGACATGGTCTTGCTATGTTGCCCAGGTTGGTCAGGACAATTTTATCTTCAAGGCCCCCACATTTTTCCACTCCAAGGCGCCCTGGGTTGGCATTGAGGTCAGTCTTGTGATAGTTCTTTGAATGTGACTGCACTGTTTTGCGTGGCACATTGGGGTAGCTGATTTGTTTCTCTTGCCAAGGATGTCCTGGCTGCCTGGAGCAAGGGCCATAGGCTGCAGGCCCCACCGCCTTCACACCAAGAGGTCATCAGGATTGGGTTGACCTGACGTTGAACTTGAAGTAGGATTAGGTTGAGCTGACTCTGTTGAACTTGAAGTCAGGTTCTCAGAGTGCATCTGGAATGCTCAGCATCAGGGGAGGGCCCCGCAGGGCAACCCTCAGACATCTGGTAGGAAATGGACTCCAGGGCACTTGGGGCTGTTCTCTTTGGAAATCGGTCCCTCTTTTGCTGTTGTTTTTTGCAATGTTTGTTCTTCCACTTAGAAGATGCTCCTGCGTCTTTCATGTGTATATCTTCAGTGCTTGGACCAGTGTTTGGCATCCAGTCAAGGAGGGCAGGTGGATACTCCCACCCCACCTCTCCCCACCCCAATCTATCATCTCATTTCTTTATTATGTTCTGTTTTTTCTCTCTCTCTCTCTTGTTTTTTTTTTTCTGGCATGCCTATTCCCCATCTCCATCATTAGAATTTACATTTCCAAGCTGGACTCTGTCTTCTTCTGATATCTTCTTCTAGTACTTCCATGCCTGATACCCTGTAGATGCACAATGAATATCCTGGGGAGTGGATGTTAAATATAAGTACATGCTCATAATCCCAGCACTTTGGGAGACTGAGGCGGGCGGATCACGAGGACAAGAGATCAAGACCATCCTGGCCAACATGGCGAAACCCCATCTCTACTAAAAATACAAAAATTAGCTGGGCGAGGTGGCAGTCACCTGTAGTTCCAGCTACTCGGGAGGCTGAGGCAGAAGAATCGCTTGAACCTGGGAGGTGGAGGTTGTAGTGAGCCGAGATTGTGCCACCGCACTCCAGCCTGGCGAAAGAGCAAGACTGTCTCAAAAAAACAAAAAAGTACAAGCTCAATAATTGTTTGCTCATTGGTTGAGCAATGGGGACTTTGTGGGAATAGCCAAGGTTGCTCTCAGAGAATCTTCTGGCCCTGTATTTCACAGAATAGAGGGTCCCCTCTTGGCTGGTGGGTTATTTTCATTTTCTTATGCTCTGAGTGGTACTGGCTTTCCCTTTGGACCTGCTCTACATGCTGAGTGTGGTTGGCTCCCTCCAGGTCTGAGCACAGGAGATCTGAAAAAGAGAGCTGTATTGTAGGAGAGGTGAAGGAGACGCTGACTGGGCGTGTTGGGAATGAAGAGGGAGAGTGGCCAACACCTGCATCTTAAGAATCCTCAGGAAAAGCCCCAGGGATGAGATTTGGTTGTTCCTGGGTGTTTTAGTTTGAACGAGCTGTTTTCCCTCCTCGGATGCTGGCATTGATCCACTTTGAATCAGCTGTTGATTCCTGCTGGGATTACCAAGCAGGATAATCTTTAATGACACTCCTTCCCCTGCCTGCAAGGCCAAGCTGAAATGATTGGTAATATTCTGTTGGATTCCCTCTACATGCAAAATGTCAGGTCCTTCTTGTCTCACCTGGAGTTACTAAGCTTGAGGTTAGGATGCCTAATCCGTGTCTAGCCAGCTAAGCAAACTTACCTAGGGAGGTCACTTCACCTCCCTAAGCCTCGGTTCCCATCTCTCTGATAGAAAAGATGATGCTTGCTCTGTCCTCCTACAGGGAAGGTTGTGAGGACTGAATAAAATAATGAGAGCTAAAAGGTGGAGGCAACCCAAATATCCATGAGTTGATGAATGGGTAAGAAAATGTGGTATATCCATACGATGGAGTATTACCTGGCAATGAAAAGGAATGAAGCAGTGATTCATGCTGTAGCATGGGTGAACCTTGAAAACATTTTGCTATGGGGAAAATTCCAGACACAGGAGGCCGCATATTGTATGACCCCATTGATATGAAATGTCCAGAACAGGCAAATCTGTAGAGATGGAAAGCAGATTGGTGGGTGCCGGGAGCCGCAGGGAGGGGAGAATGGGGAGTAACTGCTAATAGGGATAGAGTTTCTTTCAGGGCTGATGAAGATGTTCTAGAATTGAAACTGTTCTAGAGTTGAACAGTGCTGATGGTTGTGCAACTTTGTGAATATACTAAACATCACTGAATCGTATACTTTAAAAGGGTGAATTTTCGGGTGTAAGTATTATAGCACAAGAACAAAATTAACACACATATGGGAAAGGACTGAGTAAGCTATAGGACGCACAGCGTTGGAGTGTTACCATCATCAACAGTGTCATCTTCATATCCTAGCATTTATTTAGTGCCAACTGTGTACCCCACAGTATGACAAGAGCACTGCACGCCTTTCTTTGTGTCATCTTTATTTTGTAAAGAAGACTGAGGGTTAGAGAAGTTAAGACTCATGATCCAGGTTATAGGTTACAAGGGTATTAAGTGGCTGACTGGACCCCAAAGCCTTAGCTCTTCCCATTATCCCATGTTGCTGTCTCAGTTCAAGGGCTTCTGAAGGATCATGATAGAACTTATTTTTTGGAGACCTAGCCATTGTTTAACTTAAAATGGTTCTTAGGACTTAAACTGGTGATACCCAAGACTCCCACTGGAAAGGCGGAAATATCTCCCTGGTCAATGTAAGTGAACCTTCCGAGCTGTAGAAACTGACTGGCTCATGAATGACTCACCCATGAGACTAGCCAGTGGTCTCTTTGAACTGTCGGGTAAGAATAGAATCCAAGAATTCTGAGAGTTGATGACAGACTCTAAGACACCCCAGGGGCCCATTTGTAGACCTTGGTGATGACAGGGACCTGCCCAGAAGCTTAGGAAGACCATCCCAGAGCTCCTCTGGGAAGAGTTGAAAATCAGCTTCACAGTCACATCATGTGGAGAGGAGGATACTTCCAGGCCTCGGGAATTATTTATTGATGGGGTTCCCTTGACCCTGCGCTCCCATCTGTGAAGAGAGACCGAGGATGTGGCCTGCCAAGTCCAAAATAGTTTCAGGGTCTGCAGCAGTTTATCAGAAAGCTGCTGAGTAGAGACAGAAGTAACTGTCAATGGGGTATGCAAAGGACTGCAAAGCAGCCCCTCAAGGGAGGTCCCCGAGCCTTCCCGGTGTCCGTGCAGCTGGTGCATGTGCTTTACAGAGAAAACACAGATACCACATGCAGAAATGGGCTGTTTTGGGGTCCTGAACTGCTGCTCATGGCCTACAAGGTCTGACCCCAGAATTGGGAGTAATTGTCTGGTATGCTCTGAGAGGCAAGGGGCCCTGGCACCTCTGATGGTTAAAATTAAGTGTCAACTGGATTAGATTGAAGATGCAAAGTATTATTTCTGGGTGTTGCCAAAAGAGATTAACATTTGAGTCAGTGGACTGGGAGAGGAAGACCCACCCACAAGGTGGATGGGCATCATCCAATCAGCTGCCAGCATGACTAGAAAAAGCAGGCAGCAGAAGGTGGAAGAAGCTGATTGCTGAGCTTTCCAGCCTTCATCTTTCTCCCATGCGGGATGCTTCTTGCCCTCAAACAACAGATTCCAAATTCTTTAGCTTTTGGACTCTTGGACTTAGCACTAGGAGTTTGTGGGGGGCTCTTGGGACTTTGCCCACAGACTGCAGGCTGCACTGTCATCTTCCCTACTTTTGAGGTTTTGGAATTTGGACTGAGCCATGTCTGGCTTCCTTGCTCCTCAGCTTGCAGATGGCCTATCATGGAACTTTTCCTTGTGATCATGTGAGTCAATTCTCCTTAATAAAGTCCCTTTTGTGTATACATATGTCCTATTAGCTCTGTTCCTCTGGAGAAGCCTACCTAATACAGCACATTAGCTCCAGCTCACATGGGCTGTGTGATGCAGGGCAAGCCCCTTCCCCTCTCTGGTTCAGTTTCATTATTTACTAAAGGTGGGGCTGAACTGCAAAACCAGTAATTCCACCTTTACCCATCAAGCCTTTGCTATGGCCCTACACTTTGCCTGGCTCTCAGCAAGGGGCTGGGAATTTAACAGTGAACCAAAAAGGGCATCAGCCTCACCGTTTTGGAGCTTACAGGTTACTAGGGAACCAGAGATCAATTACATAATCCCCAAAATGTATGATTACAGAACATGGTAAATGCGGTGAAAAAGCAGTGAAGTTTTCTGTTAATGCACAGACTTTACCTTTTGCAGGCCTACTATGTGCCAGAGAGTCGTTACGCTTGTATAAAATGTACCTGGAATGTTGTGTATATTTGGATATGGTAAAGTCGATAGATCAAGAGACAATTGCTATTGAAAATATAGTTTGTTACTTAGAGTTCTCAAGAGAAGGGGGCAGGCCAGGCCATGTAGGGCCACATGGGGAAGTACCAGGTCAGTTAGCAGGCTGCAGGAGGCAAGGGGACAGCCTGGGCCGAGCTTTTGTTGGGTTTTTATTGGTGGAAGGAATAGGCAGGACAGAGTAAGTATACCAGGCACGTTTAGCATTGGTCAGTTTGAATAATTTCGGTGAGTTGTGGGGTAGGGGGTAGTCCCTCGTTGTCAAATGCCTGACCCTGGGGTGTTACAGGGTAGGGGGAATATTGGTTTGGTGTGTGACAGTTTGATAAAGGCGGTGGTAGGGGGTCTGGATTCTGGATTGGTTGATTTGCATAGCAAAGGTGTATTCCCAGGCAGGTTGTTTGCCGGTGCTAGGAACTAACACTCCCCCCAGGTCTGAAGGGCACCAAGATGTCCAAGCATTGTAAACTCTAGGAAATAAACAACAGGACTAATCAAGTGCCTTATGTGTTTGTATTGACTTTTTCAAAGCCTCACATTTGCCCTGTGAGGTAGGTATTCATGACGGCAGCATCCCCATTGTTCAGCTAGGGAAACTGAGGCTTAGAGTGGTAAGGAACTTGCCCAGGGTCGCTCGGCTAGTCAGATAGGCATCAGGGTTTGAACCCAGATGATCATGCTCCACCACTGGGGCCCATAAGGATCTCATTCCCGTCTTGGTCTTGTCTTGTTGAGCACAAGTGAGGAGTGATTTGTGGCTAAGACTCAAGGCGGTACCACTTATGTCAAGGGTGGAGGGTGCAGTGAGGAAGGAAAGGGCTTGACACCAACAGGAGAGGAGGGAGAAGGTGGCTGGGCCCAGCTGACCCTGCAGCTCGCCTGTGGAATGTTTAAACCTGCAGATGCTGGACCCTCACTCCAGACCTACTAAACCAGAATCTCTCTGAGAGGTGAGACTTTTACTTAAATTCCCTGAGTGACTCTTTTTAAAATTATCTTTTAAAAACAATTATGGTATGATTCACATTCAGTGAAATGCACAGATCTTCAATGTACGGTTTGCTGAGTTTTGACAAGTGCATACACTGATGCAGTCCACACCCCTACCAAGATATGGATTATTTCTGTCATCCTGAAAATGCCTTTGTGCCCCTTCCCAGTCAGTTCCTACATAACCCTCCCCCTGCTCCTGCAGCCACGGTTCCAAGTTCTCTCAGTATAGATTTGATTTTCCTGCATTAGTTTTGTCTAGAACTGCATCTACAGGGATCCTAGCATATGCATGCTTTTGTGCTGGGCTGCTTTCACTCAGCAAAAATTTTTTTTAATTATTATTTTACTTTAAGTTCCAGGATACATGTGCAGAATGTGCAGGTTTGTTGCACAGGTGTACATGTGCCATGGTGGTTTGCTGCACCTATCAACCTATTAACCTGTCATCTAGGTTTGTTTGTTTCTTTGTCTGAGATGGAGTTTTGCTCATGTTGCCCAGGCTGGAGTGCAATGGTGCAATCTCGGCTCACCGCAACCTCCGCCTCCCGGGTTTAAGCGATTCTCCTGCCTCAGCCGCCCAAGTAGGAGGCATGCACAACCATGCACAGCTAATTTTGTATTTTTAGTAGAGATGGGGTTTCTCCATGTTGGTTAGGCTGGTCTCAAACTCCCGATCTCAGGTGATCCACCAACCTTGGCCTCCCAAAGTGCTAGGATTACAGGCATAAGCCACCATGCCCAGCCCATCTAGGTTTTAAGCCCCACATGCAGGAGGTGCGTGTCCTAATGCTCTCTCTCCCCTTGCTTCCCAACCCCCAACAGGCCCCAGTGTATGTTGTTCCCATCCCTGTGTCCATGTGTTCTCATTGTTCAACTCCCACTTATGAGTGAGAACATGCAGTGTTTGGTTTTCTGTTCCTGCGTTAGTTTGCTAGTCAGCAAAATGCTTTTGAAGATTCATCTAAGTTGTGGGTTTTAGTAGTTCATTCATTTTCTTTCTTTCTTTTCTTTTCTTTTCTTTTCTTTTCTTTTTTTTTTTTTTTTTTGAGATGGAGTTTCGCTCTTGTTGCCCAGGCTGGAGTGCAATGGCACGATCTTGGCTCACCGCAACCTCTGCCTCCTGGGTTGAAGCAATTCTCCTGCCTCAGCCTCCTGAGTAGCTGGGACTACAGGCACGCACCACCATGCCCAGCTAATTTTTGTATTTTTTTAGTAAAGACGGGGTTTCACCTTGTTGACCAGGATGGTGTCGATCTCTTGACCTCGTGATCCACCCGCCTCGGCCTCCCAAAGTGCTGGGATTACAGGCTTGAGCCACCGCGCCTGGCCCATTCATTTTCTAGCTGAGGAGTACTACATGGTATGGTGTGTGTTAGGCTGTTCTTGCATTGCTATAAGGAAATATCTGACACTTGGTAATTAATAAAAAGAGGCTTCATCGGCTGCTGGTTCTGCAGGCTCTACAAGGAGCATGGTGCTGGTGTGCCTGCCTTCTGGGGAGGCCTCAGGTAGCTTACAGTTATGGTGATGGCAGAAGGTGAAGAGGGAACAGGCACGTCACAGGGCAAAAGCAAGAGCAAGAGAGGAATTAGCAACAGGTGGCCCACACTTTTAAGCCACTAGATGTCCTGTGAACTCAGTGGGGGAGCTCACTCATCACCAAGGGGGTGGCCCAAGTCATTCATGAGGGACCTGCCTCTAAGACCCAAACCCCTCCGAACAATGAGGATTACATTTTTTTTTTTTTGATAGACAACTCAACTTTATTGGTAATAGTTTATTTCTTTAAAAATCAAATGACATTGTATTAATATTTGCTAATTCTAGATGGTAGGTACATGGGCATTTATCTTATATTTTTTAACTTTTTGGTCTTTTTTTTTTTTTAAATTTTTATTGCATTATAGGTTTTGGGGTACATGTGCAGAACGTGCAAGATAGTTGCATAGGTACTACATTTTTTTTTTTTTTTTTTTTTTTTTAGCCAGAGTCTCCCTCTGTCTCCCAGGCTGGAATGCAATGGCACAATCTCAGCTCGCTGCAACCTCTACCTCCTGGGTTCAAGCGATTCTCCTGCCTCAGCCTCCCAAGTAGCTGGGATTATAGGCACCTGCCACCACACCCAGATAATTTTTTTGTATTTTTAGTAGAGACGAGGTTTCACCATGTTGGCTAGGCTGGTCTTCAACGCCTGATCTCGTGATCCGCCCGCCTCAGCCTCTCAAAGTGCTAGGATTACAGGTGGGAACCACCACGCCCAGCCTTGGGGATTACATTTCAACGTGAGGTTTGGGTGGGCACAAATATCTAAACCATACGATGTGGCTATACCACAGTTTGTCTATTGATTCTCCAGCTGATGGACATTTGGAATTGTTTCCAGCTAGGGCTGCTCTGAGTAAAGCTGTTGTGGACATCTGTGTCCAGGTCTTTTTGTGGATATAGTTTTCATTTCTCCTGGGTAAATGTCTAGGACTGGAATGGGGAGGTTGCCTGTCGGTGACTCAGTGCGGCCAGCCCAGCACTGACACGTGAGAAACTCTGGACAGACCAACTCATGACTGCAATTCCTTTGGACTCCAGAATTCCATTTTCAACTTGAAAGTGGCATTTGCAGTTGCTACATTTTTTAAATGGTGGTGGAATCGATATAACATACAATTTGCCATTGTAACCATTTTTAAATGTACCGTTTAGCGGCATTGACATTCACATTGTTGTGCAGCTGTCACCACTGTCCATCTCCAGAATGTTTTTCATCTCCTCAAAGAGAAATTGTCCCCATTAAATACTAACTCTCCATTCCCTCTTCCTTCTAGCCCCGGCATCCATTATTCCACTCCCTTTCTCTACGGATTTGACTACTGTGGGTATCTCATGTAAGGGGAATCATACAGCATTGTTCTTCTGTGATTGTCTGGCTTCACTTATTATAATACCTTCAAGGTTAAGCCTTGGGTCAAAATTTCCTTTTTCTTTTTTTTTTTAAAGACAGGTCTTGCTCTGTTGCTCAGGCTGGAGTGTAGTAGCTAATCATGACACACTGCAGCCTCAATCTCCTGGGCTCAAGGAATCCTCCAGCCTCAGCCTCCTGAGTAGCTGGGGGACACAGGCACATACCATGCTTGGCTAATTTTTTTAAAAAAAATTATTGTAGAGACAGGATCTCCCTGTTGCCCAGGCTGGTCTCAAACTCCTGGGATCCTGTGATCCTCACACCTCAGCCTCCCAAAGTGCTGGGATTACAGGCGGGAGGCACCCTGCCTGGCCAGAAATTCCCTTCTTTTTTAAAGCTGAATAATATTTCATTGTGTATAAAGACCACAGTTTGTTGTTATATTTTTAATGGAGAAAAAACATATTCTAAAGGAAACGTAGTTTTTAAAGGAACATGCAATGACCTAGCCCTAAACTCTATGAATTCTTTTCTTCCTCACATATTTAGCTGTTAATGCTCATGATACTGTAGATCCGGAGGTCTTTAAGTGCAAGCAAGTCAACACGAGGTAGATGCTACCACCATTTTGTTGTGAGAGATCGTCAAATACAGGATCAGCAGCTGCCACTAGCAGTTTTTCTCTCCCTTTCAACTGATTTCCCAGGAAGTCCATTAAAAACCTTCTCTCGATTTCTTTTTCAAGAGCTATTCATACCGGAGTCTGAAACGTAGATCTCTTTGTTTATATTTCCCTTGGCTGTTTTAAAGCCTTATTTGTCATAGCTGACATAGTGCGAGTTCCCTATCAGATATGAGAGGAGGCGCCCGCTGAAAGCGTGATGGGATGGGAAATGTGAGCTGAAAGCCATTTGGACTCTGACCCTCCGTGCCTTCTGGGGAACTGGAAGCTGCCAGGCGTCTCAGTGGTAGGGACGACCCTGATAAAAACAGGCGGCGTTAATTGCCTGGGTGCTGAGTTGCTCCAGAAGTGCAAGGAAACAATAAAGGTCATAATTAAAACTCAGTTGCTCCTATTTGAGAGGCACAGCCTGTCTCAAAGAAGATGCGTAGATCAAACGCACTAATTAATGGGACATGAACGCAAAGAGGAGGTGCAAAGATATTCCACCCATTCTCCACCGCGGGGCTCTACTGAGCCTTTCCACCTCAACTCAAGATGCTGTTTGGCATTCTTGGACCCTCCAGTGACCGCCCTCTCCTTCCAGCCTCCGCTGCTTCTCCTTCAGTTTCTCCACTCCAGCCCCTGTGACATGGTGTTGATGCACGGAACGCGGTCAGTGAATAAATGATAAATGGATGCAGATTGCATGTCATCTATTCACAACCCATTTATTACCTCATTAGAGTATCAGCGCTGTTAAAGCAGGGACTGTCTCTGGACTCCCACACAATCATAGTGGGAGACTTCAACATCAATATTAGATAGGTCAACGAGACAGAAAATTAACAAGGATATCCAGGACTTGAACTCAGATCCGGAACAAGTAAACTTAATAAACATTTATAGAACTCTCCACTTTAAAGACACAAAATATACATTCTTGTCAGTACCACATCACACCTACTCATAGGTTTAAATGAGATATTCATCGGCCATTATTAAGCACAATTATTGGCATAAAAGAGGTTTTCAATACCCATTTTTAGAATAAAACAACATTCCTGTTCTCTCTCCCTCTTTTTCTTCCTCTCCTTCACTCCTTTTTCTTTCTTTCTTTCTCTCTCTCCTTCCTTCCTTCAAAAAAAAAAAAAAAAAAAGACCTGTTATACATTCCTCCTTAGTATCTTTTCATTGGTGGGAAAAAAAAAAAAAAGCAAGGACTGTCTCATCTTCTCCCCAGCCCCTGGCCCCCTCTCTGGTACCGAGTAGATTCTCAGGAAAGGTTCCCAAACTTAGAAGCGTAGCGCACATCCTGTAGTATCCTCATAACTGCTGTGCAGTGTGTGCTTCCTCTCCGCCCTGTGTCCTCAGCATTGCTGAGACAGTCGTGATTTCTTCTTAGTTATTATTTTTTTAATCCCCGGCATCCAGCCCCTACCCAGCACATAGTAGGAGCACAATGCAGTATACGCTGGTTATTGAATGATATCTCAGCAGCAGTTCCCTTTTTCTTATGCACTGGAGTATTTGTATTTCTTCTGAAATACAACAAGAGTTGGACTCCAGTGCCTTGTCTATCCCACTTTATTCTGGAATAGAATTAGGGAGGCCGTCTTGGTCTTGGGCTGTCTACACAGGGTTTTATTACTCAGGTACCAGGTACCAAGGTAAGCCCTGACCCCATATCAAGCTTCTATAAGTGTCTCTTATCATCTTCACAAGGCTTGATGTGTTTGGTTTTTTGCTGAGCCTTTTCACAGGTAGCGTAGACTCCAGGAAAACCAAGCTCAGGCGGTGGCTTTGCAGGTTTGCCTCGTTGAGTCAGCGTTGGGGCTGGTAAAGGAGCCTGGATGGGTGTCAGGGTCACACAGACCAAGTTTGATCCCAGCTCCACCACTCATCAGTTCTGTGACTCAGGAGCAAGCTATTCCACCCTGAATGGTGTTTTTCCCATCTGCAAAATGGGGATAAATCCTGTCCACTACAACATGATGCAAGGATGGGGTGATGTATCATTTCCTGTGGCTGCTGTGGCAAGTCACCACAAACTGAGTGGTGGCTTAAGGTTGAGGCCCAAAGAGATTGAGTAAACTCCCCCAGGTCCCACAGTGAGTAGATGGCAGAACTTGAATGGAAATGTCTCCGTCTCTTTGCCCTACGCAGTCTCCATCAGCTGAGGCTGTCACTCTTGAAGATCGTGCTGGAATTTTTAGAGCTGACACCATCCCACATTGCTGGGAGGGACTCGAGGCAGATATATGTGGTCCCTTCGCCTCTCCAACTTGAGAGAGTTCCTTCATGGGAAAAGAGAAATGATGTCTTTATTCCATTTTTTTTTTTTTAATTCCACTTTTCTTTTCTTTGGAAAGTGAACATCATTGCTTCTTAACAGACCAAGGGAACACCTGAAAATCATAGCAAAATCAGCCTGACCCTTCACCTTCTGGCAAAAGCGACCTAGCAGAAATTCTGGACACCCTCCCTTAGTCTTGTCTAACATCGGGGTAAGTGGAAGCCTGGAGGAGAAGGACCTGGCGCTGGCCCTGCCTTCTCAGAGACCTCTGTGTCTCTTGGACTATGACAGCCACAGGAATCAAATATCCACACAGAACGTTTGTGGTGGGGCTGCATGGCCCAGGGCTTTTATTTCAGTCCTGAGTCCCTGGGCCGAGGCTCCCTCTGCAATTCTGTTGTTGGGAAAGAGGGAAAAGACGTCACTGATAACAGAGCTTATTAACCAAGCTATTAACACCCCGGGCTGGCTGGGTTTCTTCTTCCGTTTTCATGGTGCTCCCTGTGGAGGCAGCTCAGGAACAGACCTTTCCCTTGGAAGCCTAGATCCATAACAGCTGCGTGGACACCTGTCATCAGGACACTAATGTGAGGGGGGCTGGGGTGCTGGACTTGTTCCCCTCTGAATGAAAGACTGACCAACGTATACTTTGGTTACCAGCATTCAAGGTAGCCTCCCTTATTTTCACTGAGGTTTTTAAAGAAAATACCAACTGGCTGGTTGGCTGGTATGATAATTAGTTCCGTATTAAAATGGCGGCCTCCATAGGGCTGGGAGGTCATGGACCTCCTCATATTAAGCACCTGCTATGGCTGGCCCTGGGCTAAGCACTGTGGGCACAGAACTAAGATGCAACCCTTTGCTGAAACAGAAAGATGAGTCGACAGGCATGGATCAGTGCTGTGAGAGGTGAACTCAGAGAACTGGAGGAGCCCGGGGCAGGGACAGCCTCTGCAGCTCCAAGGTTGGTTGAGATGTAGTAAAGAACCATATGCATAAGGGGTCACAAGTGGACTGAGATGGGGAAGATGAGGCTGGATGAGGCAAGCGGAGAGGGTGAAAAGGCCCTGTGCTCTGGGCAGCCCCGGCCCCAGCAGAGAGGCCAGGAGTGCGTTAGAACTTTCCAGGCCAGCGTGTGGGACACAACGGGGGAAGGTAAGTCTGTAGACAAACACCAGTCAGTGGATCTTGCCAAGGAACTGGGATGTGACCCTGGAAGTCATCCCTAGCTGCACCTGCATTTTACAGCATGAAATTTAGCTGCAAGTGGGAAGCAGGGGGGACTCAGATGATTTACTCGTGCAATAGCAAATTGTATCTTTAAGAGTTTTCTATGCACTTTCATGGGGCTCACATTGATAGGCGAATTCTGTTCCTCAGTTTTAATTATGCAAACCCAGAAGCAAGAATTATTCATTTTCAACATGGAGACCAAAGTCTGTGCACTGGCTCCACACCAGCACCTCGTGCTGCTACTCAGCAGTGCCCATGGCACGGGGTGGTCAGGGGACTTGAGGTCCTGTAACATGGACTTCCCAGCATGCACTTCTGATACAGGAACTCACCAACTGTAATTTAGCTCTACTCCCACACATGCCCGAGACATTTCTACTCCTGGAATTTTCTGCTGCCACCATGTCATCCCCTCTGCTTTTACTGTCTTCATACCCAGCCTCTGGGCACAATGGAGCTGGGTTACAGACAGGCTGCCATTTCCCAAGTTGCGTTCTAGCTAGCTGGCCATGGAAGGGAAGAACCCAAGACTGGGTCTGGTTCCAGCTGTGTGGCTGTGGGCACTTTCCCTCACTGGACCTGTTTCTCATTTATTAAAAGACAGCGTTGAGCTAGATGGACTCTCAAGTTCTTCCAGAGGCTCCACCGATGGTACTCACCACGGTATTCCCTGTGCCAGGCAGCAGGTGCTGGGTCTGAAGCTATGCAATGAATGCATTTGTGCCCATCATGTGCCTGGCAGCATCTGCCCTGGGGCAGACATCAAGGAGAATAAAATAAGACCTCCACCCTCAAGCATCTTGTGTTAGAAATATATAGGGAAGTATAATAATGTGGAAGAATAATTAGAATATGGTATGGGCAAGTATAAAACACAATCAAGTAAAAAGTACCAGGTCAGCAGCAAGGGAGGCACTGTTCTGTGGATTCTTTAGTTCCATTTCTTCTCAATGGAGGAGTCTTAGCAAAAGAAGTAAGCTCAACATGATTGCCCACAGTTCTCAGTGCGCACGTTCTAGAACCTTGCCAAGGACACTGAATGGTCAAGTGTCTGCTCTCTTTTAATTCACAGATGTGTTTTCTTGTTATTGTGTATGCAGAGAAAAATGCAAATAATACACATAGTCTCTTTCACAGCTGAGGTGACAAATTTGGACAAGATCATTTGTATTTTTTCTTTTTTAAAAATGCCAGTCAGAGTTGATTGGTAAGGCTGGGCGCGGTGGCTCATGCCTGTAATCCTAGCACTTTGGGAAGCCAAAGTGGGCAGATTGCCTGAGCTCAGGAGTTCAAAACCAGGCTGGCCAACATGGCAAAACCCTATCTTTACTAAAAACACAAAAAATTAGCTGGACGTGGTGATATACGCCTATAATCCCAGCTACTCGGGGGGCTGAGGCACAAGAATCGCTTGAACCCAGAAGGTGGAGGTTGCAGTGAATCAAGATCGCACCACTGCACTCCAGCCTGGGTGACAGAGTGAGACTCTGTATCAAAAAAAAAAAAAAAAAAAAAAAAAAAAGAGTTGATTGGTAAAACCATGCTGGGTCTGGTGTGTAATATATCATGAAACTTACAGAGAGCTACTCAGGACTTGCCCCAGTCTGGCAGTGCCTCACACCCAAGTGATAACCAGCAAAGAGCATGAGGGTCTTTTTCCCCCTCTGCTCCTGACTATAGAAGAAGCCTCTTCTGTACACTGGACAAAGCTGCCAGAGGATATTGACAGGGTGGAAATACCCTCTAGCCCAGCAAACCTTTACCGTTGGAATATCTGTGTTTATGGCAGCTGGGGAGTTTCATTAGATGGTTGCCAGACGAAGTGTAAGAGGACTGGCCTGTTTGGATTACTCCTAGGCAGGACTCCATAGACACTGCTGGAAGAACCAGGAGTTACTTTCCCAGTGAAAAGCCAGAGCAATGAAGAAAATAAAGAAGCAGTTGCAGTACCCTGCTAGCCGCCAGGAGCGCCACGGAAACCCCTCCTCTCCAGACAGCAAGGCTCTGCGCAGCTAGAGAAGCCCAGCCCTCAGGGGCTGCTGAGACCTTGGCAGGGATGTTCATCTTGTCCCAGGACAGAGGGCGTGGTGAGATCCTCGGATGGCGGGAAACCCATGGAGACCATCGAGGACCAAACAAATGCTGCATGCAAAGCTAGGCACCTGTGTCACTGAGCAAAAGAACCTCATTTCACCGGGTTATTCTCATTCCACATAGTGAAAGGGGCGTCTGAGTACCTGCAGGGTTTCCGTCTTCTCTGTGGGAATCAGAGTCACAGGATAGCTGAGGCTGCCCCTTAAAAGCTGGTTGGGGTTCCTAAGCCCTGCGCTGTGGCTGCAGAAATCTCCCTTCGTGGCCAAAGCAACCTGCTGTGTCAACACTATCACCTCCTACAATCAGGTAAATGGCTGCCCTCCACGAACACATGAAGACGAGCTGCACATTTCATCCAGCAGACTAGTCACACCGCCTCTGCAGTGCTCATCACGCATCATGCATCTGCCGGCCCACTGGCTCTTTTCTTGTCTTTTATGTCTGAAGTGCTGGTAATATACAAGGCCCTATAAAAACATATACTTGGTGAAATCCCACATAACAATGAACCTGAGATTGCCCATCTGATGTTTTTATGTGGGAGCCCCAGATTTAAGGAGGCCACTCAGCTGAAGTAGATGTCAGGGAGAGAGGATTCACCACGTTTATGTATTCATGCTGAAGACCGAGCTGGGAATTCTCCTCGGCCAGTCTGAAATGGCACATCATGACAGTCCTCCTCCTTGCCACCAAAATAATTGTTGGCTCACATGACTGACTTGGGGTGACAGCAGATGGAAGGGTTTTTTTTTCTTCATGCTCTTCCTCCCAAAGGCAGGAAGATCACATTCTGGTTTGGGGCAGAGCCATTCACCAAAAAAAAAAAAAAAACAAAAAAAAACAAAGGCTGCTTCTGAATCCCAAAGCTCTTAGCAGGACAAGATGCTTTTATTCAGACCACTATACGCCAGCCATAAAACCTCCTTAATAACTTTGCCTTAGATAGATCTCTAATATCCATAACTCATTCAAGAAGACTGACTCCGGAGACCTTGCGGCGGTTTATCTTATTTTTGTGTAATCACACTCCCCGCTCCTCCTCACCCAGGGTGTGTGCTGTGATTCACAGAGATGCTGGGATACCTGGTTTTATTGTTCCTCATTTCTGATCCATTCTTAATTCTTCCTAATTTCGCAGTCATTTGCCGGATAAGGCCACTTAAAAAACAAATGCATATTTTCATAGCTAATGTTGAATTTACATTTTTATCTCAGGTGTATAGAGATAATGATGTGGCAATTAAAGGCAAATGCATAATTTTTCAGTCGTGACCAGGGATTACTCTGCTGACTAAACTGAATGTTAAATTTTGTAAAGCTTTGGGGATTTTTGACTATTGATGGATGGCTCAGTACTTTGAAGTTTCAGAAGGGGAAAAAAATCTCCTGACTTTGCATCTTATGTTTAAGTGTCCTGGTATTATGTGGTCCGTTTGTTAACTACGCTCACAATGTATTGAAAGTGAACCAAGTAAGTTACAAGCAGTATGAACCCTATGACCCCACGCATGTACACGCATGCACACGAATTCTACAAATATGTTTATACATGTGTATATATGCATATGTTCATTTTTCCAGACAGCTTTCAATGAATGTATGAAAGAATAAATAACAGTATTAACAGAGATGAACTCCAGGATTATGGGGTTTGGTTGTCTTCATCTTTTTTTTTTTTTTTTTTCTTTGAGACCCAGTCTCACTCTGTTGCTCAGCCTGGAGTGCAGTGGCCTAATCTAGGTTCACTGCAAATTCCACTCCCGGGTTCAAGTGATTCTGCTGCCTCAGCCTCCTGAGTAGCTGGGATTACAGGTGCACACCACCATGCCAGGCCAATTTTTGTATTTTTAGTAGATACTGGGTTTTGCCATGTTGGCCAGGGTGGTCTTGAACTCATGACCTCAAGCGATCTTCCCACCTTAGCCTCCCAAAGTGCTGGGATTACAGGCATAATCCAAACTACCTTGCCCAGCCTGTCTTCCTCTTTAAACATCGTTTCTTTAGGGAGGGCTCACCTGCTCTTCATCCAGCAAGCACTTGATCCAGGCTGCCTAAGCAGGTAGCAGAGCTCATCACGTTACCTGTATCTGCCAATTTCTTTCATTTTTAATGATGAATTCATTTATTTTATGTATTAAATTAGACAAAGAGATGGATATGCAACCAGATAAAAAAAATCACATTCTTTTTTTTTTTTGAGACAGAATTTCACTCTTGTTGCCCAGGCTGGAGTACAATGGCATGATCTCAGCTCACCACAACCTCCGCCTCCTGGATTCAAGCGATTCTCCTGCCTATGCCTCCAGAATAGCTGGGGATTAAAGGGATGCACCACCACACCCAGCTAATTTTGTATTTTTAGTAGAGATGGGGTTTCTCCATGTTGGTCAGGCTGGTCCCGAACTCCTGATCTCAGGTGATCCGCCCACCTCAGCCTCCCAAAGTGCTGGGATTACAGGCGTGAGCCACCACACCTGGCCAAATGATCACATTCCTATACTACTTGAACACACAGTAGTGATAAAAAATATTAATAATAATGAACTGTAAAATGGGCCCCAGGATTTGATGCAAAAATCACCCTGTACAAGAAAAGTTTCAGGCTTTAGCTTCACCGACTCCTGTACTAAATGTGCTTCTATACATTCCTCAGCATCTTCCAAGTCTTTTACACTTTCTAACATCTGCTGAAAATGCAGACGTGCAGCCTCCAACCCGTGCTGCCAATCTGGGATCATCGTCGGAGATTCTTGTAGGATCTCTGCCTGCTTTTTAAGGGCCTAATTTTCACCATCTTCGGCTCTCATTTTTTCCGTCTTCTGGTTATTTTGCTTCTTTCCATACTTCACTTTTTCTTCGACTGACCTGCAAACCTCTGATGGCTCCCTGTGACCAGGCAATTCAGCTTGTTCTGGTGACATCATGACTTTTCTCTTACTTCTTTGGAACACTTCCAGCATCAGTAACGGCACTTCGTATGGGTCTCATGATGTTATTTAAGATTTATGTTCAAGGCTGACGTGATCGCACGCTTCACCACACTAATCTTCATCTTGATCGACCTCACGCAAGGGTTGGCCATGGTCCCTCGAGCACTGCAAGGAAGGGCGGAGGTTGGGTGCGGTGGCTCACGCCTGTAATCCCAACACTTTGGGAGGCCAAGGTGGGCGGATCACTTGAGGCCAGGAGTTGGAGACCAGCCTGGCCAACACGGTGAAAACCCGTTTCTACTAAAAATACAAATATTAGCAAGGCGTGGTGGTACCTGCCTGTAATCTCAGCTACTTGGGAGGCTGAGGCATGAGAATTGCTTAAATCTGGGAGGTGGAGGTTGCAGTGAGCTGAGATTACACCGCTGCACCTCATCCTGGGTGACAGAGTAAGACTGTTTCAAAACAAGAGACAAAGGAGGGACAGAGACACCAGTTTCTTATTCAGATCTTCATAGCGATTGGACCAGTTCTGGTCTTTCCAGGGTCGTTTTTAAAGGGACTGGAAATATGTCTCTGCTTCGATCCCTAAGCAACTACCCTTGACCTTGACTTTGGTGTCCAAAAGCTCCATGTTGATTTGTTAACTGGGCTGATCATGTCTTGCCTTCTTCAGGAGCAGTGATCCTCAAGGTTATTTTGGCTTTTGGACAACTTGGATAGGACAAAAGGACTGTCTGCCTCCTTATCACCTCCTTTGCATATGCCACTCTTAATAAAACCCCTTCTAAGTGAGGGAGGCAGTTGTTTCTCCCAGCAACAGGGGTAGCAGAATTAATTTTATCTTCCCACTAGGAAGCAAGGAACCACCCTGCTCTCATTCTAAATGTTAGTATTGCACTGAGCACCTGTGTCTCTGGGTCCAGTCTACCTGTTGAGAGCCTGGAAGAGGAGGCACCTAAGCTAAGAGAGGGAAATTCTTAAATCATTTCATGATGGACTTACCTCACATTGTTTTACCCTGAATCTGGAAAGCAAAGCAGAGTCATGGGGTGGGATTGCCTGAAACTGGGGTCTCACCACGGCTGGTATAGAAACTTAGATCTTTTTTGTTGAAATAAGCTGCCCATCACCTTACCCTTGACCTTCCCTCTTCTTCCATAAACCTTCTGTGGGATGAGTGTGTGTTGTGCATGATTCCCACCAGCCTTGTCACCTGACACTCAACAGGGTCTGTAACTGTCGTTTTAGTTTCAGAGGTACCCTGTTTTTCTTGGGTGTTTAAAGGCAAGTTTGGAAGGATCTTTCAGGGAAGGGAGCAGATATGTATTTCTAGGTTCAGGATGTTGAGCTGTGCTTGCTGTCCAGGCAGTCAGCTCAGTCCCCATTAAAAAGGCTGAACTGGAGAATTGCAATAGTATACAGAGGGGTCCCGAGAGCCTGCCCCACACTGCAACCATGACGGTCTGCTGCGGGAGAAGGTTTAAAATGTAGCGTGCGGGCTAAGCGCGATTTCAACTCGAGGCAGTGCTGTGGGTTTAGCACCAGGCTAGAAGGAGAAGAGTTATTAATCCTCCTGACATTCCCTTTGAATAGCATCACATTTCAATCCTGTTAAGCTGTGGGGCCACTGTTGATCGGTCTCCCTCCAAAAGCAGGACCTCTGCTGTGCAGAAGCCGCGAAACGCTACCCGGCTCTGTGCCTTTGGGTGACAGTTGGCTTCAGTCTGCTCAGCTGACCCCTCCACCTCATCAGCTTCAAAATTGACTCAGGCAGCTCCCAGCTGCCTCAGCTCACCCATCTGTCACTGGTCAAGGAAGGGTCAGTGGGCCTGGTGCCCTTTAGTTGGAATGCCTAGAAAAGGAAGAAGAAAAACTGGATCTAGAAAATACTTTGTTAAGATGAAGGGTAAGGTAGGGATGCTGAAGAATCCAGAATTCTAAACGTGACTATCTCCATGCCTTCAGCTTTCTGTGTTAATCTCCCCAACTGAAACGTTCATTCATTCATTTATTCACTCATCAAACATTTAATGAGCGATTTCCAAGTATACGATGCAAGGTACCGCAGACACAAGGATGAACACAGAAGATGAATCTTGTGCTCTTGTCACATGACCATCTAGGAGGGAGAGGCATTGGCCAGAGGAAAGTTGGTGTCAGAGTACAGGATCTGGAAATAGGTCTTTTGGGCTTTGAAGCCTGACTCTGCTACTTATAGGCTGGGCGACTTAGGGAAAAGTCATTTCACCTCAATGAGCCTCAGTTCCTCTGTAAAATGGGGCTAATAATGGTGCCATTCTTACAGGGCTGTTGAAAGAACTCGATGCGTCACTGCTAATGACACACTTCAGAGGCATTCGGTAACTGTTGGGTTTGTTATTAACTAATTTCTGTGTAATCTATATTATACAAGGGAAAGCACAGGTTGTTAGGGGAACATATTACAGGGGAAATTTCCCTTATATTCATGGAAGGCCTCTTTGATTATGGCTCATTTAAGCTGGGAATTGGAGGTCAGTCCCTACTCTCTTGTCTGCCAAGATTCAACTTCATTGGATCCCAGTCTTCTCTCAGCTTAGACAGGGAGGCTTTCAGGCAAGGAGTTACCTCAAACATCTTTCTAGAACTTTCTACTGCAATGATGCTATCATGTTGCTTTGCCATTCATTGAAGAACCAAATAAGTGAGCCATCGATTGGTACCCCCACACAGACACTGGAAGGTTTGAAGATCTGAGTCTGTTACAATATGGCCCTGGGGATAGCTCCAGCTGACCTTGGATGCCTACAAGGTTCTCCTTATTGCGTTGCCTTAAAATTGTCCTGGGAGTTACCAGTTGGCTGAACCCAACACTCTTGGACTGTCAGCAAGAAAAACAGTTGCACACAGGCTGCCTTTGCCCAGAAGTGAAAGAAATTATAGGAGAAGAATGAAGGAAACAAGGGGCTCAGGTGACGTTGGAATGCCACCTCTTTCCCCAGACTCCACTCCATCTTTTTTTTTTTTTTTTGAGATGGAGTCTCACTCTGTCGCCCAGGCTGGAGTGCAGGGATGTAATCTTGCCTTGCTGCAACCTCCACCTCCTGGATTCAAGCAATTCTCCTGCATCAGCCTCTCAAGTAACTGGGATTACAGGTGTGCACCACCATGCCCGGCTAATTTTTGTATTTTTAGTAAAGACAGGGTTTCACCATGTTGGCCAGGCTGGTCTGAAACTCCTGACCTCATAATCCACCCGCCTCAGCCTCCCAAAGTGTTGGGATTACAGACGTGAGCCACTGCGCCTGGCCTCTCCACCCTGCCTTCTGCACCACTCTCTCCCTCACTGGCTGTAGCTTTTAGGGGTGCTGTACCTCCCACTACTGCCAGCATACATATGTCTTGATTTATACAGAAGCTGTGATCCTGAAAATCAGTTTATGAATCTTGCTTGTTTTGGTGAATGTGGCTAAAAGCCTTCCAGGAGACGTGGGCATACACAGCATGTTATACATCATTCAGTTTTCCTTGAGCTACTAAATTACTTTTGCATGCAGAGTATTTTTGAATTGCTCTCCATGCTGTGTTGGCTTCTGCCATGTGAACCTGAGACCACAGAGGACCATCCACTCATCTCCTTCTCCCTAGTTTCAGTATCTCAGCTCTTCATTTCTCCTGAAAGTGTTGGTGAGCAAGCCTGTGCACCAAGCCCTGTGCTCGTGAACTCTGGGAACACTTGAACCAAGCAGCATGTACCTCCGGGGAGCTCATAGTCACAAACGGCGAATCATTACACTGTATGCCAACAGACTGGTGTAGGCAATTAGTGGGAACACCAGCCTGAGGGCATCCAGGGAAGGAAGCAGCCGTTCTGGGCAGAGGGGACAGTTCGAGCCCAGTGAGGAGGTGGGAAGCTGTATCTTAAGTGGTTAATGCTGCTGAGCATAAAGGGTTAAACAGGGAGTGGGCTAGTGGAGCCAGGTCATGGAGGATCTTTGCCCATGGAGATGGGCAGAAAGAAGCCAGGAAAGGAGTCAGGCAGGTGAGGGGTTCAGCAGCATTGCATGTTTCCTGCCCATCACATCCTTTTGGGAACAATTCTGCCGTTTACAACAAAGGCATCCCCCTAGGTCAGTGGTTCTCCAACTTGAGCATGCTTCAGAATCATCTGGAAGGTTTGATAAAACCCAAATGGCTGGGTCCCACTCCCAGAGTTTCTGGGTCAGCAGGTCTGGGGTGGGACTGAGAGCTTGCCTCTCCAAGAAGCTCCCAGCAAGGCTGCTGCTCTCTAGCTCCAGGGACCGCACCTTGAGAACCACTGGCTAGGGGGCATCAATGAGGTCAACCGGGATAAGGGACATCCCCTAGAGCTGCGAGGAGAGAAAGGACAAGGCTAAGAAACAGAACAGGAGTCAAGTAAATGCAACTGCCAACAGGCAGGGGTCCTTAAGTTCACATTCCTGGTCCCAGGTGGTGTTTCCTGGGAGTCAACAGTCCTTCTCAGATGAAAAAGGAAAGAAAGGGTCAGGCACTGTGGCTCACGGCTGAAACCCTGGCACCTTGGGAGGCTGAAAGTGGGACGATGGCTTAAGCCCAGGAGTTTTAGACCAGCCTGGGCAACAAAGCAAGATCTTATCTATACCAAAAAAAAAAGGAAGAAAAGAAAAATTGACCCAGCAGCGTGGTGCACACCTGTGGTCCCCGCTACCCCAGAGGCTGAGGCAGAAGGATTGTTTGAGCCCAGGGAGTCAAGGCTACAGTGAGTCATGGTCACATCACTGCACTCCAGCCTGGGTGACAGCACAAGACCCTGTCCCAAAAAACGAAAAAAGAAAAGAAAAAGAAAAGGACGGAAGGGTCAAAGCACGTACTGGCCACAGTTACGTTGAGGAAACAGTCACTTTCTTTCCGTGACCATGCACAAAAACTTTGTTTCTTTTTAATCACCTCTGTTCTTCTGGAGCATAAATGCCTTACACTGAAGGCTTCATTTTGGAGTCTCATTTCTCATTGATTTACATTTTCCTCTTTCATGGCTCTGTGATCACCGGGGCTGCGTCGTCTTTGGGGGCAGCAGCTCGAGGTGCCCCCATCCCTCTCCTTATTCCTTCCTCCCACCCCATTAATTTAACGAGCCATAAAACACTTCAGTTCACTGAAAGAGTATTGGTTTAAAGGAACCCAGAAACAAAGCTCTTTTTTGATAAAGGGAAGCCCTGCTCTTAAGCTTCGGAACTCAAGTTTTCCTACGTTAAGTTAAGACTGTGGTCTCAGAGCTCCAGCCCCACTGCCCTGTGACCGTGGCCTCTGGCCTGAGCCCCTAGCTATCACATGCCTTATATTCCTTCTTGAGCTCCTCACACATCTCATTCTAACGTGGCTCTTGCCAGAGGACCCAGGGGAGAGGATACTTCCCAGAGCATAGAGCCCTCGGAAGAAGCAGAAAAGGGAATCATCAAGGTAGAGTTGGCAGAAAAACTGAGTCTTGCTTCTCTGGAGTATAAAGCAAGATTGGCCAAGCCCTGACCAGGTTCCTGAGGTTTTCCTGTGTCCTTAGTTCTCCAGCATTCTACCCAAAGCCTGTTCAGAGTCCCCGTGCCGTGGCTCTTCATTCCTAGGGAATGGGTATGAATTTCTATCTGCAAAACTAGTGACATTTTTTGGTACACATTTTAAAGGTTCTTCTACGGTACATGCAGCTTTGATTTTGGCTTTAGGACCCCATTTAGCCAGAGTGGTGGAAGTAAGCCGCCACCAGCTAGTTCAGGTGGGGGTGGGGAGGAGAATAAAGTGCCCAGGGGTTGAGGCCCAGGTGGGGACAGATGGGGGCATCTGCCAATTGATGTCATCTGTGCACCCAGACATCTGCTGAGACCTCCACCATCCCATCTGGCCCTCGGCGGCCGTGAGCCATGCAGATTCTGCTGCTTTGCCACTGGGGTTGGGTGGCTTGCTGCTTTGAGGCTCTCTCATGCATATGGACATGATTCCACTGCCCCACCCATGTGGGCCTTCAGGAAACTCACCTCCCAGGGCCCAGCTCAAATGCCATCTTCGCCACAGAGGTGCCCAGTGTTTCCCCCTTGGAACTGTTCTTCTGTAGCTAGGAGACCCTCCCTGGTGAAAGCGCTTGGCATGAGCTGTCCCCTGGCAGCATCTTTTGTGTGCGTCTCCCTCTGCGACTACTCCTGGCAGCATCTTTTGTGTGCGTCTCCCTCTGCGACTAAAACACCGCCTCCTCAGTGCTGGCTCCAGCCTGTTTCATATCCCTGCTCCCAGAACCCGGAATGGGATAAAACCATGGGTGGGAAAAGTTTGCTGAATTAAAATGCAAAAATGTCCAAATACCTGGAGTTGGGAAACCCCAAGCCTGGCAGGAAATAGCACGCAAGCCCCGTTGGCTTAACCACTGGTTCTCCTTGGAAAAAGAGAAAGTAGACAAGAACATTTGGATCAACCAGGGACAAGGACATAAGGGCTTGGCAGGTGAAATGGCAAGAGCTGCAGAAGGGAAGCCTTCTCCACCCCTGCCCTTCCAGCATCTGGCTGTAGCACAGAAGAAAGCCCCAGCAAAGGACTTCTGAATATCTTTCAACCAGGACAGAAGTGAAACCCACGCCCCTAGGGAAGTCCTGGACTGAAGGTCCAGGATCAGAGATCTTCCATGGACAATGAGGAGATAACTGTTTAGCTGGCTCCTGGGAGAGCTGTCCTCGTTGATAAACTGAAAAATCGGGGATGAGTTTGTGGATCTCAGGTGGGACCCAGGGAGGACCTGGAACGCTCTTGGACTCTATGCCTGGAAGGTTCCATTTTCCCATGGAGGTAGGTTTTGTCCCGTCCCATTTAATGAGAGGCTCAAAAGAAAGAGCTTATTGACACTCTGTGTTCATTTCAACAAATACACCCTGAGTGTTACGCCTGGCTTTAGGCTAGGTGATGGTGAGTAGAGGCTGGCTGGTGGCTGCTCTCTCAGAGGCTACAGTGGGACAGGGACATACCATCCAAACACTTAGCAACAGATCAGTAGTGGAGTTGTAGCCTGTAAAAGCTACAACAACAAGAAAAACAGGCACTGCAGGAGAGAAAGAGTGATGAGAGCGTGAAGCTTGTATACATTGGGTAGTAGAAAGGCTTCTTTAAGGAAGTCCCATTTGAGCCGAACCAGGCATGACAAGAAGGAACCAGCCAGTGGCGTGCTGGTAAATGTTTGACAGCCATCTCTTCAAACAAACAAAAGAACCAGGTCTGATTTGCAGAGTTTCCCAATGTGCGTGGTGTAAATAGGGGCTCACCGTGGCTAATTTCAAACTATCGATGTGATGTCATGCTGATGTCACGGGAAGAGACGTGCAGAGTCAGCTCGCCTGAGCTGGCCCGGCGCTCACTAGAGTGGGTCAAACAAAGCTCTAGAGAGTGAGCAGTCCAGGCAGAGGAAATTGCAAGTACAAAGGTCCTGAGACAGGAATAAGTATGGTGCATTCAAGTAGCAGAGAGGAGACCAGGACAGCCTCCATCCCAAGCAGGGGGCAGAGAGGATTATGCTGGAAGAAGGCCAGATCACATAGGGCCTTATGGACCATAGGAAGGACTCATGCTCAGGAAAGTCCTTGAAAACCCTAAATGGCAATGCCTGTGTACTAGGACGGCGCTGCTGGCAATGTCATGGGAAGGAGGAGGACTTGCCCAAGTCATTCTTGAAAACATGCTTTAACCTGCTGTATAAAATAGTAAGAGTCTGTGCTCACTGCCCCAGTTCATCTGTCATTCTCCCTGTGTCTGATGGAGTGAGTCATTGCTTTACTACCAAAGAAAATCAACTGTTTCCACAGGGAGAAAACAAATATTGTAGCGACAAATGTGTCCACACACCCACCTTCTGTTGGAAAATGTCACTGGCATGGAAGTTGAGCCTGCACGCCTCTCTCGTGTCTAAAAAGGCATGGTATGGCTTGCCAGAGACATCCAGGACGCAGAAAAGACTCTGGCCAGGGTGGCTTCCTTGCGCCTGTGCAGTCTCTGTTTTGACAATCCTGGTCACGCAGCCAGGAAGGACTCAGTGAGAAAGAAGTGAGAGCAATAACCACCTCTTAGCATGGAATCGGCCCCTCTAGGAATTGGGTAAAATGGATCCGGATAAATTCTTGGACAGTTCTTATCTTCTGTCTCTGCTCTCAATGAGAAACTTCAACACCACCAGAGGAGCCATGTGAGTGGGCTTCAAAGAGAAGTCTTGCTAAATGAAGAAGCTGCAGATTTCAATTAAGCCTGCTTAGTTACAGATTGGACATTTCAAAAGATATGCTCCCGCCATGCTCATTAGGGACGAGTGTATAATGTAAAACATATGACATTAGTATAATTTTTTTTCTGAGACAGGAAGACGCTCTGTCACCCAGGCTGCAGTGCAATGGCACGCTCACAGCTCACTGCAGCCTCAACCTCCTGGGCTTAAATGATCCTCCCACCTCAGCCTCCTAAGTAGCTAGGACTGCAGGCGTGTGCCACCACGCCTGGCTAATTTTTAAATTGTTGTTATTTTTAGTAGAGATGGAGTCTCACTATGTTGTCCAGGCTGATCTTAAACTCCTGAACTCAGGCGATCCTCCTGCCTTGACCTCCCAAAGTGTTGGGATTATTGGCATGAGCCACTATGCCCAGCCTAGTATAATTTTTAAAAACAAGAGCAGTACCCTGCTCACACTCTCCACTAGGAGTCCACACTCAAACAAGAGAGGAAATTGGGCTGGTGCCAGGGCTCACACCTAAAATTGCAGCACTTTGGGAGGCCAAGACAGGTAGATCACTTGATCCTAGGAATTTGAGGTCAGCCTGGCAACATGGTGAAATCCCATCTCTACCAATGCAAAATTTTTAAAATTAGCCAGGCACAGTGATGAGCACCTGTAGTCCCAGCTACTTGGGAGGCTGAGGTGGGAGGATCGCTTGAGCCCAGGAGATCAAATCTGTAGTGAGCTGTGATCGTACCACTGCACTCCTGCCTGGGTGACAGAGTGAGACCCTGTCTCAAAAAATAAACTAAAATAAAGAGAAAAACGAGGGCATAGGAAGAAGATGGTGCCTGCCCTCCCTTGACCATCTCACACCGGCTGTTTCCTTGCACACTTTCCCTCCACCTCACCTCCGTGTATCAGTGCACACCCCACCTGGCCTCTGGTCTCAGTGTCTCTGCCTCCCTGATCGTCAGCATCGTACCCTGTGTGTGTCCCCCTCGTTACTGGAGTGGAGGCCCCTTTCCCTACTTGTCGACTTGCTGAAGCACATCTTCGCCTCTGGTCAACTTTCTCATGTTGAAGCGCTCGGAGTTCAAGACCGAGGAGGAGGAGAGGCAGTGAGCGGGGCAGAGGGGCTGTGCTCTTTGTTTACAACTCATTTCTCTTTGGGTCTTAAATTTGTGGGTTTTGAAAAGGCCCCAAGGCCTGGGCAGCTCAGGAGGCTGAAGAAGCAAACCTCCTTGCAGTAGTGCTGAACTCAGAAAAGTTGGATGGGCTCTAGGGTTTCTGGAAAACGCTGATACTGTTTGCAAAACTCTGTGTGTGTGTGTGTGTGTGTGTGTGTGTGTGTGTGTCTAGGGTTTCTGGAAAATGCTGATATCGTTTGCAAAACTGTGTGTGTTTGTGTGTGTGTGTGTGTGTGTGTGTGTGTGTGTGTGTTTAGGGTTTCTGGCAAATGCTGATACCGTTTGCAAAACTGTGTGTGTGTGTGTGTGTGTGTGTGTGTGTCTAGGGTTTCTGGAAAATGCTGATATCGTTTGCAAAACTGTGTGTGTGTGTGTGTCTGTGTGTGTATGTGTGTGTGTGCTGTGCGTGTTAAATTCTCTGTGAAGAGGGCTTGCAACTTTTACCACATCTTCAAAGGGGTTTTATGGCTTTAGCAATTCCCAAAAAGGTTATAAACCAAGTGCTGAGAGGTACGGGTGATCCCCTCCACCACCAAACAAGTCAAAAATACAGAAAGTTTGCTCAGGAACTCAGGGCTTCACTGACTCTCCATGACGCCGCACTCACAATCCCCGTTTTTGTTTCTTCTGAAGGCAGGAATTGGGAACGTGGTGTGCATCGTGGGTGATACCCAATACATAGAGTATTGTGTATCGATAGAAAAGAGCTGGTGATACACCCAACTCTTACCTCACAGTTTCAGTCTTATGTCTGGTACTCTTTTCCAGAGTCACCTGCTGGCAAACCATTTCAATTGAAATGTCAAATGGCCCTTTCGCCGTGCTCTGTGAAAGGGTTTAGTGTGTGCCTTTGATCTGTGTTCACCTTTCGCGTCACCCTCATTTCTTACTGTTTTTTTTTCTTTCTTCCCCTGAAAATTAGAAAAACAGGAATTAATACCTGAGATACTGTCCTAACCCACTATCCCCCTCCATTAAAAACTTTTTCCAGGTAAGTTTTTACTTACCATGTTCTAGATACTGGCTGCGCTAAGCACAAGGGCTTTTGTAATAATAATCTGACAGGTAAGGACTATTGTTTATTCTCATGTTACAGATAAGGAAACTGAGACTTTGAGAGGGTTAGAATTTTCCTAAGGTCAGATGGTATATAAATAGTAGGGCAAGAATTTGAATTCAGGCATATGCTGGGTCTTTGAGAGTAGTCCCTGAAAACTACAGGTTCCTTACACTGCACACATCATGGAGAAGATTGGTCAAAAGTAGGTTGACCAGGCTGGGCGTGGTGGCTCACACCTGTGATCCCAGGTGGTACAGTTTGGCAGTGTCCCCACCCAAATCTCATCTTGAATTGTAGTTCCCATAATCCCCATGTGTGTGAGACGGACCAGGTGGAGGTACTTGAATCATGGGGGCAGTTTCCCCCATCCTGTTGTCCTAATACTGGGTTAGTTCTCACAAGTTCTGATGGTCTTACAAGGGGTTTTGCCCTTCACTGGGCACTCATTCTTCTTTTCCCTGCTGCCATGTGAAGAAGGACATGTTTACTTCCCCTTCTGCTATGATTGTAAGTTTCCTGAGGCCTCCCCGGCCATGCTGAACTGTAAGTCAATTAAGCCTTTTTCTTTTCTAAATTACCCAGTCTCAGGTATGTCTTTATTAGCAGTGTGAGAATGCACTAATACACTAGTGCTTTGGGAGGCCTAGGCAGGAGGATCACTTGAGGCTGGGAGGTGGAGACCAGCCTGGACCACATAGTGAGACTCTGTCTCTACAAAAGCAAAATAAAAATTAGCCAGGCATAGTGACACACACCTGTAGTCCTAGCTACTCAGGAGGCCAAGGCAGAGGAACTGTTGAGCCCAGGAGGTCAAGGCTGCAGTGAGTTGTGATCACGTCAGTGCACTCCAGCCTAGGGCAACAGGGTGAGACTTTATCTCTAAAAAAATTTAAAAGAGTAGATTGAGCATTCCTCCAGAGAAAAGGAAGAAAAAGGTCCAGGAGAATGTGGCTTACATATGAGAGCCAACTAGGCTTTCTTATACCAAGCCCAAGATTAGACAGATTCTCCCACCCAGCATCAGATCTTAGAGGAGCAAGAAGGCAGCCCACCCTCAAAAGAGAACAGGGAGAAGAAAGTAGCAGGTTATGAATCTCTTGTTCCAAACTTATCCGTCCCTCTACCTCCCCTGGGATAGAGTGGAAAAAGTGAGGAGGGAGACCTAGAGGATTGTACCAATGGATGGTCTTCCCTATGGAAGGAAATATCAGGAGTAGGAAAGAAGTATCTCCCATTCAAGGGGATTTTGTTCCAACCACAAGGATCCTGTTAAGCAGAGGCGTCACAGCACACAGTCCCTGTGGTCAGACTTCTTGACTTCCATCATACCCTGAGGTCAAATAGAACATCTCTGGAAGGGACAGAATGAGCCAGGCTAATTTGGAATGCCGTGGGTGTCACCAAAACCCAGCATTATCACAGGATCCACTGTGTGCATTGGAAAAAAATTAGTTATTTTTCTGTATAACCAAAATGTGTGTCCAGGGGGCACAGAGGAGTGACTTGACCCACAGCTTGTAGGAAGCTGCGGTGGACCTTGGCTCTGGGGGATGACCTGTCAGGCCACCCTCAGTGAGAGACCCAAGGCTTCATACTCTCTAGGACAGGCCATGCGGGCGTGACATCACGGGCTTCAGGGATGAAGTCTCCACATCCTGTGTCTGGAAGTCTTTTCCATTTACTCCTCCCAGATCCTCTCTCCACCCTTGTGTTCTGCTCCCTGCCACGGCGGGGAACCTGTACAAATGGCATCAGGGTTCAGCCAGTGCAGAGCCGTGGCAGGAAGGCAGGAGGAAGAGGACAGTTCGGTCAAGGTATCCGTGGCCCTGGCTCCCTCCCTGTGTTGTGGTCTGGGGACTGCTGGCTGTGTCTCTCCCCCAAAGCTTTCCGCAAGGCAGCCTTCTCTACATAACCCTTTCCTTGTTTCTCCTTCTAGATGCATAGGTGGACAGCATTTATAGCCCCCAGTTAATGCACTATCCCACATGATTTCCTATTTGTCATTTGCCATAACAAAATACCACAGACCAGGTGGTAACCCACTGAAATTCATTTTATTTCAGCTCTGGAGGCTGAAGGTCCAAGATCAAGGTGCCAGTAGGATTGGTTTCTCTGTAGGCCTCTCTCCTTGGCTGGCAGATGACCTCCCTCTTGCCGCCTCTTCTGGTGGTATGCAAATGTGCACACTCATCCCAGGTGCCTCTTCCTCGATTTGTAAGGACACCAGTCAGATTGGATAAGAGCCCCACCCTCACAGCCTCATTTTAACTTAATTACCTCTTTAAAGACCTTATGTCCGAGAGAGAACTCTTATACACTGTTGGTGTGAATTAAACTAGCACAACCACTATGGAGAATCGTGTGGCGTTTCCTCCAAAAACTACAACTAGAACTCCCATAGGATCCAGCAGTCCCACTACTGGGCATTGATTCAAAGGAAAGGAAATCAATATATCAAAGACACATCTGCACCCTCATGTTTATTGCAGTAAAATTCCCGATAGCCAAGATATGGACTCAACCTAGGTGTTCAACAGCAAATGAATAAACAAGGAAAATGTGCTGCATATACATAATGGAATACTATTCAGCCATAGAAAGAATGAAATCCTGCCATTAGAGGCGACATGGGTAGAGTTGGGTAGGACATTATAATAAGTGAAATAAGCCAGGAACTGAGAGTTAAACACCACGTGTTCTCACTCACGGGTGGAAGCTAAAAAAAGTTTATCTAAAAACGTGGAGCAGCGGATACCAGAGGCTGAGAAGGGCAGGAGGTAAGGGGGCATGGGGAGAGATTTGTTAAAGGCTACAAAGTCACAGCTAGATAGAAAAGGAATAAATTCTAGGGTTCTATATTAGGGTTCTCCAACTCCCGGAGCCTCAGACTGGTGCCAGTCCGTGGCCTCTTAACAACCCTGGCCACACAGCCACAGCCGGAGGTGAGCGGCAGGCAGGCGAGTGAGCGAAGCTTCATCTGGATTTCCAGCCACTCCCCATTGCTCGCATTACTGCCTGAGCTCTGCCTCCTGGAGCTCAGGATCAGCAGCAGCATTAGATTCTCATAGGACAGTGAACCCTACTGTGAACTGCGCATGTGCGGGATCTCGGTTGCGCGCTCCTTATGAGCATCTAATGCCTGCTGATCTGTCACTGTTTCCCATCAGCCCCAGATGGGACCTTCTAGCTGCAGGGAAAGAAGCTCAGGGCTCCCAATGACTCTACATTATGGTGACTTGTAGAATTATTTCATTATATATTACAATGTAATAATCATAGAAATAAAGTGCACAATAAATATAATGAGCTTGAATCACCCCAAAACCATCCCTCAGCCCCCAATCTGGGGAAAAATGGTCTTCCATGAAACCAGCTGTTCTGTACCACTGTAGGATGACTGTCGTTTACAGTAATGTATTACACAGTTTCAAGTAGCCGGAAGGAAGACACCGAATGTTCCCAACACACACACACACAAAACAATGAAGATTTCTGATGATGGGTATGTTAATTACCCGATCTGATCACTATACATTACATATGTCAAAACATCACTATGTACTCCTTAAATATGCACAATTGTTGTGTGTCAACTTTTAAAATGAAATTGTTTTTAAAAAGACCTTCCAAATAGGGTTACATTTGGAGGTACTGAAGGTTGGGACTTCAATGTCTGAATTGTGGGGGAAGGAGGCACACTCAACACATTACATTTTCTCCCTACCTTTTAGTAAGCACTTTAGCCTGATTTGAATGTGCCATCTGTTTCCTGTTGCCTGATTGACAAAGGAAACCTTTTGAGCCGTTTCTCTTGTAGAGATGTAAACTAAATTGCCTACTTTCACCAACCTCCCCGCCACCGCACCAGGAACTGGAAGATGGTGTGTGAATGGCCTGTAGAGTCATCATATCCCTATTTAGATGAAACCGTCACTCTCAGCCTCTCTTTGTTACCATGCTCTTGTCTCCTGGAAACCTCAGAGTCCACGGATGTCTTGGTGTGTTCAAAAGTCTAGCTCTCCTCCCCTGATGGTTTTCAACCTGTGCGGCTTGGCATTTGACAGCCTTTGCCTGGGTGTCACCAGGTCAGGATCTGTGTGTAAGTTGGGTTTTCGGTACAACTGACAGTGCAAATGATGACGGTGAGGTCTGTCGGGTGGCATTGCGTCAGCACAGGGCATGGCTCACCGAAAGTGGGAGGGGACATGCTGGCTTCCCTGAAGCAGGTGAGGGTGCTGCATTTGCCGGTGATTAATGCTTAAGAGGATAAAGGCAGTCACAGCTCCACTCCAACCACAGCATCTGGTGAAGGGCCAGAAAGTGGCCTTTCTGTCACAATAACCATGGATACAGTATAACCTCTTTTCACGTGTGCAAAACCACTGTCCCGTCCTGAGATGTGTACCAAGCTGGGAGTTCCTCTCCTGGCCATCAACTTTCTTGTCTTACAAGGACTCTTTCCAGAATTCTCCAGAGCCATTTGCTGGTGGTGTGGCTCTTCCTTTAAAATCTTTATTTCCTTTCATTTCCAAACCTACTCTCCAGCTCACCCTCTAATGCTACAGAGGAGCCTGGGAAGTTCATTAGCGTTTTGAAGTCCTCGGCTGCCATTTCGGTTGCTTGAAGATTTTACCCCAAGACCCCTGGCTCTGCATGTTTGTTTGTCACGTCAGTCATTAGGAAACCTGGACCATATGTTTCAGACTCATTTACACCGAAGTCATAAAACAACACTTGGAGTAGTTGTTTTAAGTCCATAAAGGTTTTACGTCCTTAGGTTTCATTTCTCGGCGCTCTTCTTTAATTAAATATAATTTATCCAACATTTATGAATGCTACCTGCCATGCACTACACTGGCTCTGGAAGTGCAGAGAATGAAACACAGACGCTTCCTTCACAGAGTTTGCAGCATCAGTCACCCTGCCAAGCATTAGTGAAGTTAAACCAGAATGCTAAAGTGTTCATTATGAAATCCGGGTCTGTGAGTTTGGGCAGTTCCCAGATCTACACAGAGTGGCACCGGCTTTCTCCTCACTGGCCCAGGCTTTTCCTCTTCCCAGAAGTAGATACTTCAGTGATGCATCCATAAAGTCTTGATTCACTCTGTTTGAAGTCTTTTTTTTTTTTACCCTGATGTACCTGGCTGTGCCTTTCCATGGATGAGAAAATCCACTGCTCCCCTGGAGAGCCCACGTTTGCATGGATGCCAGAGGTGTGGGCAGAATTAGGACTTTTACTCTAAAGTTCCAGTAAGGAGAACTCAGAGGCAATTAACAGGAACAAGTGATGTTCTGCACTGCTGATTCTATTTCACAATCTCAGAGGATATCCTCACCAAGGAGTTGATTTAAAGCCCACCCTCTTCAGCACATGTTAATTTCACCAAAGCTTAAAAAAAACTTCTACATACGGGGACAATATTAGGATTTTGTTTTCCTAGGTGAGTCCCATGGACTTCCCTTTTCTTCCTAACTGTGCCAAGTATTAAGAATTGTATGAGGTTGACATCAGAGGATTTTCACAAAGTCTTTAGGCAAAGCCACACAAAGGTACTTTTAAAGCCCCGGTCAGTGGCTTACAGAGGCTCTCAGCTCTGCTTGGGCATGGTGGCAGGAACAGCCCTGGCTTCAGGTCCTCCAGTAGTGCAGTGCAATCAAGAGAAGCTAATTCTCACCCTTTGGTATCTCTTTCCGCCTGAGCATTCAGCTGGTGGCAGCCGGCAGGGATGGTTTAAAGATTTTATTTTGGCTCTGCGGTTGGGTTGTCTGCAGACCATCACTCGATCTTGGTTGGTTAGTTTGTTTGTCATTTTGTTTGCTGTCACCAGGTCCTTGAGTTTAGAGATACTTTTGAGCTTTAAAACAAACAATGAGTGTCTCCATGGTCAGGGCTGTGTTTTATTTCCCCCTTTCCTCAGAGTCCCTGGCTTGGCTCCTAGGAGGTACATGGCACCTGTTGGATGATGACGACAATCACAAAGGCAAGGAGGGCAGATATGGTTTCCATGCTTAGTACCCGCCAGGCACGGTGCTGGGCGATGCGTTTGCCAGGCCTGGCACTAGGTGACCCACCTGCGCCTTCTCACTGCGTCTTCACCAGCACCCTCCAGCACAGATGAATCGGAGGCACGAAGCCTGTGTGATTTCCCCAAAGGCACACACGAGTGAACGGAGAGCTGAGATCCAAACCCCGTGAGTCTCCCTCCAGAGCCCAAATTCCTGGCTTGCATTCTGGAATGAACACCCAAGTTAATCAAGTGCAAAATGTGTGTCTTTCCAATTCTGTGTCTTCCCTATCCAAAGGCGCTTAGAAGGAAGAATTCATCGAAACAGCTTCTGTGAGTTAATGACGCCTCCACAAGTGTTGAATTCCTGAGTCTGGGTCAAGAAAACTTAAGACTGAAAAGTCCAATGAGACAGCTCTGAAGAGGTGGTTCTCTCAGTCTGCCAGTGGCCCCAGAGAACCTTCCAGAAAGACTAAAGTGCCCTCTAAGAGGACCATCGCTTCTGCAGGAACTAAAAGCTGTGCCAAGCAGACGGCCCACCCAGGAAAGCTGTTTGGTTGGTTCAGCAGAGAAAACCAGGGATGGTCTTCCCTTCAGCATGTCGGTCATCTTCACGCCACCTCGCCTGTGAGAGGCCACTGCTTCCAGGACACGGTATGAAGCATGGGCAGAGTTGAGGAACAGTATGAACTCATGTTGTTCCTGGCTTTCGCATCTAAGGGGAGGCAAATGACACCTTAAGTCAGCAGGAAAATGAGCTCACCTGTGTGAGTGTCCCTGGGAGCATTTTCTTATTAACATTTCCTCCTACCTGAGATCTGGTTTCTGCTCTGCCATTCACAGATGAGGAAAACAAGGCCAAGAGAGGTTAAGATACTCACCCAAAGCAAAACAGAGGATGAGAGGTGGAGTGACAGCTTTGTTCAGAGGAACTTTCTGGTCTACACAGCATCCCCGCTGTGTCTGAGATCGCATGTCATACACCGTAACATAATTCCCCTCCACCATATGCCACGTCCCAGGCTTCAAAGAGAACATGCTGGATGCTGCCTCTGCCCCGATGGAGGCAACGTTCATAAATAATGAACGTTGCAGGATGAACACCTAATTTACAACTGCAATAAGCGCCACCAAGCAGAAGGGCTGCTCTCTGAGAGCGTCTCCAGAATTTACCCATTTCCCCCAGCTCCATTGCTACCTCCCTGCTTCCAGCCACCATCAACCCTCACCTGAATTCTCCAAGCCACCCCTATAGTGTTCTCCCTGCTTCTCCTCTGGCCAGCCAGACGGATCTTTTAAATTGTAAATCACATGACATCACTCTGCTCAAAACCTCCCAGAGGCTCCCTCTCAGAGAAGAGGCCAAAGACCCCCATGGCACGTGTAACCCTAAAGGTCCTGCAGCTTCTCACCAGCCTCACCACTTCCTCATCCTCCCTCTCATCACTGTGGGAGAGCTTAGCCATGCCAGATCCTGTATACTATTCCTGCACACTCCACCTTGGTACCCACCTCGGGGACTTGGCACTGGCTGTTCCATCTGCCAGGGCTCTCTCCCCCTGGTACCAGGGTGGATTGATCCTCACCTCCTTTAGGGTTCTGAAGGGGAGAGTCCATTGCCCCAGACCTCCCTGTCTCCCTTTCCCTTTATCTGTCCCACATCAGTGATCACCATTTGAACTTATGTGTATTTCTTTATATCTGTCTTCCTCCAGCGGAAAGAAAATTCCATGACAGCTGGCTCTTGGTCTGGTGTATGTCCTGCTCTAGGCCCAGGACTTGGAACAGTGCCTGGCATATAGTAGACCCTTAATAAATTATTGAGGGAGGCTGGGTACAGTAGCTCACATCTGTAATTCCAGCACTTTGGGAGGCCAAAGCAGGAGGATCACTTGAGGCCAGGAGTTCAAGACCAGCCTGGGCAACATAACATAGCAGGGCACCACCATCTCTACAAAAAATAAAAAGCGAAAATAGCTGGACATGGTGGTATGTGCCTGTAGACCCTGCTGTGGTGGAGGCTGATGCAGGAGGCTCACTTGAGCCCAGGAGTTGGAGGCTGCAGTGAGCTATGGTGGCACCACAGCACTTCAGCCTGGGGGAAGAAGCAAGACCTTGTCTCTGTTTGTAAAAAGAAGTGTTACTGACGGAATAAGCCAGGAATGGCGGCATGCACCTGTAGTCCCAGCTACTTGGGAGGCTAAGGCAAGAGGATCGCTTGAGTCCGGGAGTTCAAAACCAACCTGGGCAAGACTCTGTTTAAAAAAAAAAATGAGGGGATATATATGTAATTGAAGGCCACATTTGGTTTGTGATGAGAGTTGATTTCTTTGGGAGAAGAGTGGCATGGCACGCAGGTTCTAGCACGGTTCCCCATGCCCTTTCCTTGGTGTTTACATGCTTGTATATTCCCTTCTCGTTGGGTGGGGTGGGACCTGTGATGCCCCTTCTGAGATTAAATTATGAAGGATGGTGACTGCCATCTCGCTAGTGCACTCTCTCTCTCGCTTGCTCACAGCAGTGAAGCAGCCTGCCTGTTGTGAGCCTCTAAGAGGCCCACACAGTAAGGAATTGGGGCAGCCAACAGTCTGCAAGGAAGTGAATCCTGCCAGCACTCCAGTGAGCGTGGAAGCAGATCCTCTTCCTCATGGAGGCGTGCAGTGATGCCAGTCACAGCTGGCACCTAGCAGCCCGTGAGAGACCCCGGGACAGAGGACTCAGAGGGCCCAAAAGTCTGCGACCAGATCCTGGCACACAGAAACTGTGAGATACTCAGTGTTGCTTCAAGCCATTAAGACCAGAACGACTTGTTACACAGCAGTGGATGACTAATACAGGAGAGGTCCAGGCCATGGGAAGCTGCATTCTGAGTACAGAAGGAACATGGTGCAGGCAATTCAAAAGGCAAAGAAGCCAGAAACCTGGAGCTTCAAGAGAAAGGGAAAAAGAAGGGGATGAGGGGAGTAAAGGGAGCAGGGACAGGTGCTGGCTTTGGGGCTTAACCTGAAAACTAATAGAAGCCACCAAAGGATTGAAGCTGGTGGCAGGGAGACATTATCTAATTTGCATGTTGCATTTAAAAGATCACCCTGGACACTATACAGAGAAGAGCTTCGAAGGGCAGAAGGAGTGGGGAGACAGGAGGCTAAGAGTCATCTGTGCCTGAGGTGTTGATGGGCTGGTCCAGGACGCTGGCTATCTGGATCAACAGGATGCTGATCCACAGGTTCCAACAGTCCTTGTCTGTGTTTTGGCCCGAACCCCAGGCCGCTGCGATGCTGTGTGTGTTCGGGTTGATGTCAACGATGCTGAAATTACACCATTCTCATCATAAAGGTTTCGGATGCTTTCTGAAAAGCAGGAGTGCTAACCCTATCTGACCAGAAAGAAAATCAGGCCCTGGGAAATGGAGCACTTTGCAATCATTTGAGACCCCTCCGACCTGCCAGAAGCCCATGTTCTGGAAGCTGCACATTTCATTTCATGAGTGGCCACTCCAGGCTCTCCCTGGCCCCGTTTCCTGACAGTTGCTAAACCATCTATTTTACCCAAAAAAACAAAGCCGAGCCTCCACAGGGAAAGAAACAATGAAAGTCAAAATTTGGGGGCAGAAACTACTCAGATATGGGCAGGCCGGAACATTCCCCTAGTGCAAGCCATAGCTAAAAACCAGCCACCACGGCTGTAGAATTAATACTTTCTTTTCACCCGCCACCTTTTTCCTGCACTTTCCACACACAACAATAAATAACATCTATGTTTTCCCATCCCTGCTGGTGTGAAGTATGCTACAAGTGATGTGTTCCCTGTAGATGCTCATGTATCAGTTAGTTTTTTATGGAGTACTGCTGTGTAACAAGCAGCCACAAGCCCTCAGTGGCATAGACAGTAAGTACATAACGCTCCTGTGTCTAGGTGGTCAGGGGGCCACTCTAATCTCGACTGAGCTTGCTCAATACCTGTGGGTCATTGGGGCTACCTGCTGAGGTGACTGGGGCCACTGGGCTCTGCTCTGTGTCTCTCATCCTTCATTAGGCTCACACGAGCTTGTTCTCATGGTGATAGCAGAGGTGCAAGAGAGGACAGGCTTAATGGCACCAGTTCTTTTCAAGGCTCTGCTTGTTCCACGTGTGCCAGCCTGTCATTGGCCAAAGCAAGTCACATGGCCACGTCCAGGCATGAAGAACTAAGGGCCTTCTGCAGTGTTCCTGGTAGACACGTGCACCTGATTATCTCAGAGCTTTAACAGCACCAACATTTCGGTGCTGATCACTGTCATTTATGGAGCTGACACTGTGCCTGGTTATTTTACATTAACTCAGCGGCTGCCAATGGGGGCTGATTTTGTCCCCCATCTAGAGATGCTGCTGACATAGGGTGGGTAGAGGCCAGGGATGCTGCTAACCACCCTGCAGTAGAGGGGACGACCCTCACACCAAAGACTTATCTGGCCCCAAATGTCAGTATTGCCAAAGTTAACTGAGAACAGTGGCTCATGCCTGTAATCCCAGTATTTTGGGAGGCCAAGGCAGGAGGAACAGTGAGCCTAGGAGACTGAGACCAGTCTGCATGCAAGACCAGCCTGAGACCTCACAGCAAAATGAGACTCATGTCTACAGAAAAATCAAAAGAAATTTGCTAGGTGTGGTGGTGCACACCTGTGGTCCTAGCTGTTTGAGGGGCTGAATGGGGAGGATTGCTTGAGCCCCAGAGATGGAGATTGCAGTGAGCCATGATCACACCAGTGCACTGTAGCCTGGGCAGCAGAGCGAGATCCTGTCTCAAGCAAAAGAAAGAAAGAAAAGGAAGGAAGGGAGGGAGGGAGGGAGGGAGGAAGGAAAGAGGAAGGAAGGAAGAAAGGGAGGAAGGAAAGAGGAAGGAAGGAGGAAGGAAGGGAAGGAGGGAGGGAGAAAATAATATTGCCAAGGTTGAGAACCCATACATGAATTGGATAAATCCTGACACCCACCCTATGAACTAAGTTTCATTAGATCCATTTTTAGTAGTTTTTTCCTTTCTTATCCACATGATTAGGTCTTGCTCTCTGGGCTGACTGGTGGAGCCTGCCTGTGTTTTAGGAGCAGGTCCCAGCTCTCTGGTTACCATCTACTGGTTCTATTTTGCTCCTGCCACCTGGTCCGGCTCCCAGGTAGTGGCTGACACTCCCCTCTGCTTGGATCTTTGATGGACAAATCCCTGCTCAAGAGCCATCTGATGATACGCTCTTCAGAACAGGTGAAGAGTATTAGAGTATCCTTGTTCTCAATTAGCTGGATAATTGGCTCTGCACGGAATTTCTCACTGGCTGTGTTGGAGAGGCATTATTAAAGAAACTCAAAGCAAAGAAAGAAATCCCGAAGCAGCCAGTCTGTTTGTATGGCCTCCTGATCTACTCCAGAACCTGCAGTCATGTGCGCAGCATGATTAAGGTGGAAGTCCGTGTGAGGGCTCTGGGTTGGGAATGTTTGTAGCCGACACCTGCTCTAACGCGTTCTCTTGCCCACTTCAGGCAATCACTGTCCTCTTGTGGGCTGCTCCTGGAGGCTGTGATAGTCCTTAAGGAAGGTGCTGGACATAAGAGCAGCTGCTAATCCCAGGCACAGGTGCCATTCCGGCTCTAGGCTCTTCCCTCTTCCTGTTAGGAAGAGAGATGCGAACTGGTCTCAGTTTTCTCACCTTGGGGTTGAAAAGACAGTATTTTTTTTCTGAGACAGGTTCTTGCTGGAGTGCAGTGGCACAATCACAGCTCACCACAGCCTTGACTTCCCAGGCTTAAATGATCCTCCTACCTCAGCCTCTCAAGTAGCTGGGACTACAGGCACACACCACCATGCCAAACTAATTTTTTTTTTTTCTTTGAGTAGAGATGAGGTTTTGCTATGTTGCCCAGGCTGGTCTCAAACTCCTTAGCTCAAATGATCCTCCCACCTCGGCCTCCCAGAGTACTGAGACCACAGGCACACACCACCATACCCTGCTAACTTGTTTATTTTTTGTTAATGAACCGGGTCTCACTCTGTTGCCCAGGCTGGTCTTGAACTCCTGGACTCAAGGGGTCCTCCCACCTTGGTTGAGACACCCCTCCCTGACTAGTGTGTGATCTGCCACTTTGCAGGGACCTAACAGTGCAGCACCAGAATAGTGGCTGGGAAAGTCCAAAGGCTTAGGGCAGGTTGCTCTTGAACTTCACCATCTGTCTGTTTCAAGGGGCCCCATCCCAGCCTGATGGGAGGGGCTGGGTCTTTGCCTCTAGTGCTTTACTGTCACGAGGGAGGTTGGCCCAGTTTACAAAATGAGGTGATCCTTGGCACCAAAGAATGGCAAAGCCTGGCAGTGCAACTATTTCCTCCGTTTGCAGCAGAGCTGTCGGAAGCCAGCAGTGGACACATTGTCCTCAGAAGGGACTCCTCCAGAACCTCAGCACTCTGAAAACAGAGGAGTGTGTGTGTCCAGCTGGATGGACGGGGGCTGGCAGATGAGCCAGTAATGGATGTTTCCCATCCCGAGAGCACATTTTTCTCCGAGAACCGTATCACCTCTTAGGGCCTAATGCAGGTTGATGTTTTTCCTTTACCCTGAAAGTCTCTGCAGCAAATGTGCAGTCAGAACCATTTTTCTGATGGAACTAAAAGTATCACAGCTTCATTTTCTTTTCCCTTTGGGTTAAGTCAGTATTTAAAAGGCCTTCCCTGAGAGCGAAACTATCTCTAATTTAGAAAGCTCCGAATCTCCATCAGGGAGACCTAGGCTGCGGTGGTTGACAAGGTTCTGGATTTTTGTTTCTAAACATTTAAGCCGTCTCTACACTTAAAATGGGTGCGGGAGTGTTTCTAAGGATGGGGATGAAAGCGGCACAACTGAAGGTCTTTAATCAACTGGGGTCAGCAAATAAAAGGAAGTGACAGCTCCCTTGAAATATTGAAAGGCTTGGATTTCTTCATCAGGAGTGTTTTAAGAGCAGACTCTCAGGTTCATTCAAGTAGGGCACTGCTTTCCACATGTCAATATCCACTAAAATACAAAGAATAGTGTGTATATGTGTGCATGTGTTCGTGTGTACACGTGTCTGTGTGTATGAGCCTGTGTGCATTGGAGGGGCTCCTCAGCTTCCCACGCAGGATTCTCTGTTTGCAAAGTAAGTGTGTAGGTCGTGATTATGGCTCATTTAAATTAATGGGAGCAGGTTCCTCTGACGTTTCTCATTTAGGCAGCCCAGCTTTCTCTCCAAAACCCCCGTTCCCTAAGTACACATTTTTCAAGTCATCTTCAGCTCCTTCCTCTCCCTCGCTTGAGGACACACAGTCAGTCGAACAGATTTGTTTCCCCATTTCCAATCTTTTTTCACATCTGTCTGTTTCTTTCCATTCCCACTGCTGTCCAGAAATCAGGCCTCCATAATCCTTCCCCCTTGGACTCCCTTGCAGCCTCATCCTCTAATCCATCCTGGATTCAGCTGCTGGATGAATTCCCCGGTAGCTGCTCTCTGAGCAGGTCACTGTTGTCATCAAAGCCCACTGCTCAGGCCTCAGGCGGAGCACCTTCAAGGCTGGCATTTCAGTCCTTTCCTGCCTTCCCTATGTCCCCAGTGAACCCACGTCCTCCCCTTTAGGCCCCCGCTCTGCAGACTGTGCTCTGTGAATCCCCTCCAACCCCAGACATGGCTGTAGCCACCACGGTCCCTGACCCACTTTGCTTTGGTAAATCCATTTACTCATTGAAGTTTCTATGTCGGTGTTTGGCAAAGGGGAGAGTCTGCCACTGGGGGGCAAGTGTTCTTCCGGCAGTTCTCTTGCAGCATCTTATGCTTTCTGGCCTCTGGGATTTGACTCACAGCAGTCCCGCCCTCTGGAATACCTTCTCCTCCAGCCCCACCCTTCCAGACCCAGCTGGGAGGCCCCCTTGCAGGACAGAGAGGTAACCCTCCCTGGAGGGAGAGGTAACGTCCTTGGACACCTGGCCAGGTACGAGCACTCTCTCCCCTAAGCATCTCTGATTCACCTGTGTCATCCTGGGATGTGCATGCGTGCTGCCCACAGCATCATTGACTCATAACCTCCTACTCCCCTCCACTCACTGGATGTGGACTCTGTGGACACAAGGATTAGTGTATTCATCTCATCTGTTCATTTAACAACCATGTACCCTGGCATGAGCTTTCCCATACCAGGTGCCGGGAGTGTGTTGATGAACGAGAAAGACACATCTTTACCTTCCTGGATTCTGTATTCTAGCTGGAAAGAGCGTCTTGAGGCCACAAGTCCAACATCAAGGTATTAGGAGGGCCATGTTTCCTCCAAAACCTCGAGAGGAGGCTCCTCCCTTGCTTTTCCCAGCTTCCGGTCGATGATGCTGTGGGCAGCACGCATGCACATCCCAGGATGACACAGGTGAATCAGAGAGGCTTAGGGGAGAGAGCGCTCGCACCTGGCCAGGTGTCCAAGGACGTTACCTCTCCCTCCAGGGAGGGTTACCTCTCCGTCCTGCAAGGGGGCTCCCAGGCATTCCTTGGCTGTGGCAGCATCGCTCCGATCTCTGCTGTCTTCTGTGGCCCCCTCCCCGTGTGTCTCTGTGTCCCCTCCTGGCTGGTAGAAGAACACTCCCATTGGATTTAGGGCCCACCCTCATCCAGCATGACCTCATCTGGACCTTTACCTCATTACAGCTGCAAGGACCCTCATTCCAAATGAGGTTCTGAGGTCCACAGTAGACATGAATTTGGGACTGACACGGCAGTGGAAACCGAGGCCCAAGAGGCCCATCAGGCTGACGTGGACGGGAAAACCGGGGCCCAAGAGGGCAGTTTGTCCCATACCTCACAGCAGGGCTTTGGAAATCCAAGTTCAATGGCCACCATCTTGCCTCCTGGTCTCAGCCTGCTCTCTTTGGTTCAAAATACGAGGAGAACAGAACCTGGTAAGAGGCCATTGAGACAGGGTCTTCCTCCACGGAGCCTGGCCTCCATCACCTATGGTGACTGGGGTAGCACCACCAAAGACCAATGGCATTGGCTGCTGGTCAGCAGCAGCAGACTAAACACAAAGAAGCAGATGACCCCCAGGGAGTCTGATTCACGTCCAGTCACATTTTCACTTGCTTCATTCTCTCTGGTCCAGCTGTTTGCGTCCCCACTTCTAAGGGTTGATTCTGTTTCTCTGTAAAGAAAATGTCGCTCATTTCTCTTAAGTGCCCATCTCCCTGGTTGGTGTTGCCACCACATGTGTCCTCCCGCTTGATGTGAATTCAAACCGTGGTAGGCAGCGTGCCCTCGGGACTCCACTCAGCATTTTGTATGGCCCCTTAATCACCTGCTTTTCAGGGACTGCAGGCCAAATTTCCCCCGACCTGCAGGCTGATGTCCTTGCGGGACTTTTCCATTTTGGAGGGTTTCCGTATATCACAATATCTTTTTTGTAGTAAAAGGAAGAGAATTGCTGGCAATTTTCACAAATTTAGGCTCTTGCAGGAATAATTTTCTCTGAATTATGTGTGATTCTCCTTTTTATGTGCCCCTAACATTTGGTTTGCTTTCGGTGCAGCCGCTAAGCTGACTGTTAAATATTTGTCTCTCCTGCCACTTGGTCTTCGAGCTGTAGGTGTTTAGCACACATGGGCAGTGCCAAGGACCTTATATGGTGAATGTCACTGGCCTTCCAGATCCCCACACACCAGAAGCAGTGAAGGAGGAGACAGAATTGGGGTTTAATTTAACTCCTAAACTGGTGACTCCATGCCCTTTCCTTCCTGCTTTTATCCTAGGGCCAGTGGAGAGCTGGTTCCTTAGGGGACACCATGACAGCAAGAACCACCCCACTACACCCCAGTTGCGCCTGTTAGGATGGGTTGGTTTGTTCACAGGAGGTAAAAAGAGAAGGTAGAGGGTTTTAGGTCAACATTTTTCAACTTCACAGTCTGAGTTGAGGCCTGGGGTTGTCTGAGTCTCTAAGAATGCAGGCTTGGCTTCCAAGAACCGTGGGAACCTGGGATGGCCCCCATCACAATCTACCCTCAGTCGCCAAAGGACCAATGCACACTCGACTTTGCACATGTACTCTCAGCTTTCTGGTCTTTCCACAGACTCAGCTTCTGCAAGGCAGCGATGATGCCCAGCATACAACATAGTAGATGATGAATAAATCTTGGTCAAATTAATAAAATAATGACCAATGTGATCATGATTATTCAACTATCAACCCCTGACCATAGTCAACAAATTTATGTTGAGTGCACCGCGTGCATCAGACATCCGTGTTCAGTGTTGGGAACATGACAGGAAAATCGAGCAGGAAAAAGCCCCTGCCCTCATGGGGCTTACATTCTAGACAGAGAATTCAGGCCATAGAATGCAAAAGTGGACTGTATTCAGTGGTCTGTTAGAAGGTGACCAATGCTATGGAGAAACAGCGGGGAAAGAAGGTGGGAGGGAGTGTAATTTTAAGGACAGTGGTCAGAGTGAGTCTTTGAGAGGTGATATTTGAGCAAAAATGAGAAGAAGCCAGGCACAGTGTTTCAAACCTGTAATCCCAGCACTTTGGGAGGCCAAGGTGGGTGGATCACCTGAGGTCAGGAGTTTGAACCAGCCTGGCCAACATGGTGAAACGTTTCTACTAAAAATACAAAAATTAGCTGGGTGTGGTGGTGTGTGCCTGTAATACCAGGTACTCAGGAGGCTGAGGCAGGAGAATCACTGGAACCCAGGAGGCAGAGGTTGTGGTGAGCCAAGATCGTGCCACTGCACTACAGCCTGGGCGACAGAGCAAGACTCTATTTAAAAAAAGAGAAAGAAGGGAGAGAATCATGCACGTGCTGGGATGGGCATTCTAGGGAGAGGGAATGGCCAGTGCAAAGGCTCTGCAGCATGTTTGGGAAACGAGGGAAATTAAAGGGACTGGAGTGGATTGGACAAGAGGGAGAGGGAGGGCCAGGAGGGCAGCAAGCCAGCGAGACACCTCCACCTGTGTAGATGACACAGCTAATGCTCAGGGGATTTAAGGGATATTTCTCAAGCCAGCCAGCAAGTGAATGGGAGAGCAGGGTCCAGGCCTGAGAGTCCGGAGCTTGTGCCACTTCTCAACGTGACAAGAGGGTCCACTGGGAGGTGGCACTCGTCATGAAAGCTACCCTCAGTGCCTACTTGGTGTAGCTTTAACTTGGAGAAAAGAAAGATTCCATTTCCCTTCCTTGCTTCTGAGAATATCTTCAGTCGTGGGGCAAGACTGGGCAGCCCCCTTAGTTCAGTCCGAGCTATCCTCAGGGTTCCCAGTGAAACCCCAAATGCCTCCAAGTCCCTAATGTGTCTGTGCTGGTTGTCAAATGCCACTCTGAGTCCAATTCCTGTCTGTGTTTTTCTTTCTTGCCCCAAAATGTTCTTGTCTCATTCTTAAACCTGCCTTCTCATGGAGGCCAGGAATAAATTTAATTTAGAGCAGCTACCTGTGCAGTCAGTAAATTACTTTGCTAGCTCTCTCTGACAAACCATCTTCTGCTGCTGACCTTTCCTGCCTCGCGTTCTTGCAATATTTTTTCTTTGCTTAACTTTCTGCGCAATTTCCTTTTCCATTTCCCATCTTTGCCCCCTTACCATTTTTACAAGCCGCCCTCCACTCACATCGGCAGCCTTTCCTGTTTTCACTTGCTGCTTCCTCGTCACTTTTTTTTTTTTTTGAGATGGAGTCTCACTCTGCCTCCCAGGCTGGAGTGCAGTGGCAGGATATTGGCTCACCGCAACCTCTGCCTCCCAGGTTCGAGCGATGCTCCCACCTCAGCCTCCCAAGTACCTGGGGCGAACTCCCATGCCCAGCCTTCCTCACCACTTTTGAAGGCATTTTTCTGCTGCCTCCCCAGTGAGTACGAATGAGGAGATCCTCTGGCCTGTTTGCCATCAAGTGACATTTACCGTTCTGGCTTGGCACCTGCCTTTTTTTGTACCCTTTATATGGTTGGAGTCAGATACTTCTTGTTGCACAGAGCACTATCTATTTAGAGTGCTCTGGGCCACAGGAGGCCTGCGCAATGGTGTTGATGCTGCCTCTAACAGAGAATCACAAAGCCCTGTTGATATGATTTGGTCCCCACCAAAATCTCATCTTGAATTGTAGTTCCCATAATCCCCACATGGCATGGGAGGGACCTGATGGGAGGTAATTGAATCATGGGGGCAGTTACCTCCATGCTGTTCTCGTGCTTGTGAGTGAGTTCCTTGAGGTCTGATGGTTTTACAAGAGGCTTTTCCCCACCTTCAGTCTGCACTTCTTGCGGCTGCCATGGGAAGGACATGTTTGCTTCTCCTTCTGCCTTGCTTGTAAGTTTCCTGGGGCCTCCTCAGCCATGTTGGACTGACAGTCAGTTAAATTTCTTTATAAATTACTGAGTCTCAGGTACGTCTTTATTAATAGCATGCAAACGGACTAATACACCTGTGCAACTGTGAAACTGGCCAGACAGGAGCTTTGAAGGCAGCCTTGTCCATGTTCAAGGTCTGGTTATGTCGAGTATTTACCTTAAGGATGACATTTCAGTGCTGACCGCAGAGGTACTGACAAGTCAGTACCATCCATTTGAAAGGCATCCTGGTGATGTCTCTTCAGATTTCCAACACGTTTCTGGATTTTCAAAACTACTAAGCAGATTTTATACAGAGATTTCTATACAAGACCGCTAGTGCAGTATTGTTTATCGTAAGGTAAATGAAATCATAACTGTATATCAATCCCTCAGCACTTTGAACTGGATAAGTGCAAATACATATACTAGGGCATACTGTGAGGCTGTAAAAATGGTGAGGAATAGGCCAGGCACAGTGGCTCACGCCTGTAATCCCAGCACTTTGGGAGGCCGAGGCAAGTGGATCACTTGAGGTCGGGAGATCGAGACCAGCCTGGCCAACATGATGAAACCCCATCTCTATTAAAAACACAAAAATTAGCCAGGCATTAGCCAGGCACGGTGGTACATGCCTGTAATCCCAGCTACTTGGGAAGCTGAGGTAGGAGAATTACCTGAACTCAGGAGGCAGAGGTTGCTGTGAGCCAAGATTGCACCACTACACTCCAGCCTGAGCATTGGCGTGAGAGTCTGCCTCAAAAAAATAGAATAAAAAATAAAAAATGGAGAGGATTGAGCCACATAGACATGGAAAGATGACCAGGAAACAGTTACAGTTAAGCAAATTTCCATGTGCCCTTTAATATGTGATGATCCATTTTGTAGAATAAAATTATATATCCATTACAGGGCAAATGTGATATTGTTATTAAAAGAAATTAGGTGCTTCACAAATCTTAAACATCACAGCATTCTCAGGTCATTAAATTATTATAATATTCTATCTAATTAACATAAAAAATTCCATTTAAAACCCAGAAGAAGAGCATTGTTCAGGTCAAGCTTTGTTTGTTGGATGAGAAGAAATAAACGTTCGTTGTAACCTTGTTTTGTTTTCAATAAACATGAAAAAGTGTTCCTTCCAAAGTGTTATATAGCCAGATAGATATTGGTACATTTGCAGAAAAAGGTTTGAAGGATCTGTTCCGGTCACCTCTAGAAGGGCGGCTGCCCAAGGATGAGGAAGAGGGTGTTATGGGCAGGGGTGAGGCCCTGACACTCAACACAGCCTACACTCTGGATTGGTGATGTTCTTTTCCCAATGAGCATGCCTTTGTAAAATAAAATTTACTTTACTTTGTCTATTACTTGGTATCTCTCTCTGTCTCTTTTACGTTCGATTGTTGAGAATTTCTAACATTCAGGGAAGTCAGCAGCCCAGTAGAGTGAATGCCCTTATGCTCTATAGTCATCAGTCCTAATAACCGTTAACCTTGGCCAGTCTTGCTCCATCCACACCTGGATTCCCTTCCCCAGCCCCTTTTCCTGCGTGAGTTTGAAGCAAATCCCAGGCATCATTTAAACACTTCCATTTAGCTGGGTGCAGTGGCTCGTGCCTGTAATCCCAACACTTTGGGAGGCTGAGGTGGGAGGATCACTTGAAGAGTTTGAGACCAACCTGGGCAAGATAGTGAGACCCCCACGCCTACAAAATGTTTTTTTAAAAAGCTTAGCTGGGCATGGTAGTGTACACCTGTTTTTCCAGCTGTTTGAGAGGCTGAGGCAGTAGGAGCGCCTGAGACCGGGAGGTCAAGGCTGCACTGAGCTACGATCGTACCACTGCACTCTGGCCTGGGTGACAGAGCGAGACCCCGTCTCAAAATAAAGATAAAATCTCCATTTCCTCCTCCTGACCCTGCTGCTGCACCATAGTCAAGGGGTGCATCTTCTAATGTAGCCATTGCAAAGAGATCCTAATCCTGACTCCCAGTCCTTCTACCTGCTGTCTGCCCCCACACTGTCCCCAGAGGGGTCTTCTTACAGCCTGGTCTGAGCCCTACCTTAAATGCAGCCATCAGAGCCCCCCAACTGTGACAGTGGACCAAGTAGGCATAGCAGGGGTGCTGTGTGTCCTGGGGCAGCCATGCGTGGGACCTGGGGTGGCCTGAGCTCGTTGACCATGGCCTGTGGCCTCATTGAGATTCATGAGTTTAACACAAGTGAGCTGTACAAAGATGATCACATGTCTCTACGTCCATGATGGGGAAAGAGGAAGAAATACTGGAACATTGGAACTCTACCGCCTGGTACAAAAGGCCCTTCGCAGTTGACCCTCCCTCTGCCTGGCTCAGCATCAGTCTCCTGCCTCTCTCTCCTGCATCCGTCTCTGCTTCTCCCACTGGAGTGCCCCTATAGGTAAACATCAGTGGGGTGGAAGTGGGGATGCAGTGACTCTAAACTACGTCGGAGTATGGCTCGTGATCCCGAAAGCTAGTCTTCCTGTGATATGGCTTTGACTGATCCAGATGGTTTATTCAGTCAGTTTTTCAGTAAATATTTTACTGGGCACCTCCTATTTGCCAGATACCGTTGTGGGTACTGGAAACACAGAGGGGATGGAAAGAGACAAAACCCCTGCCCTCGTGAACTTTCTGGGTCCACATGTGAACATGGACAGATGCCTGCAATGACGTCCCCTGAAAATGGCAGAATATGGGACCAGCTTTGTTCCTTCAGTTTTGTACCGTTCTGCATTCATTGATTTATTTAAAAGGAGCATGTTTCATTTTTTAACAACAACAATGTGATTTCTTCTTAAAAGCCACAAACAAAGAAAGCACACAGGGCAAGGTGCTAACAGTGATGAATTCTGGGTGGTGAGCAGATGCACGATTATTTTCTTATTTGTTCTTTCATGCGCTTTTCAAATCCCCCAACCAATGTTTTGAATTAAAGGGAATAAAAGCAGGATAGGGGAAAAAGTGAATTCTTTGAAACTGGCAGCAAATCCGCCACGACGTCAGGAATGATGGAAAGATTTTTCTTATTCTCTGCACCGTAACCACAATATCCATGCCTCACTCCAGGGCACAGAGGCGGTGGTGGGAAAGCTGGGATTAGAGTCCCCTTGCTCTGTGGGGCTTTCTCTAAACCACCTTTTTGTGGCCTTAATTCCATGAATACAAACAATAATTACCACCCTAAGTAGATTACTCAGCATAGCTTAGACGCCTCTGGGTCCCTGAATGAGTCACATTATTGACTGCTCACAATTAATCTAAAAAATTAAACCAATTGCTCCTCTGGTTCCTTCTTCTCTGTTTTGTGCCTGGATGACACTTCCACCAATTTATTGCCTGAGCTGTTATTTCTACTTGGTGTTCCCATTTTTCTCCAGAACTGCAATGTTCCATTAAAACCAATTTGTTTCCAACCTGGGTCTTTTGGAGTTTGCTTCCCCCATCCCTTCCACAGGTTGCCCCATTGGCTTCGATGGGTTGCAGTGGAATTGAGCCTTCTATTTATAATTCTTTCATGGTCTGGCTGGTTTTTCAATTACTTCACAAACTCCCTTCTGCCCTTCCTCACTTTGGTTCATCAATTTTCACTTCCCCATCAAGTCAGAAAGAAGTCAGGCTACTGCCTGCACCTCCCAGAGTCCCCAGTATTAGTTAAGAAGGTACTCAGAAGTATTTATTGGCTCCCATTAGTACAAGGCACATAAGAGACGGTTGTGAAAAATCAGAATAAACAGGACTTCTTCCTTCATGCCTCTTGTAATTTACCAGAGGAAGCAAGATCACCACACACTGAATGTTAACTCTCAATCTGGGGCCATCGGGGCTGATTTGTTACACAGCTATAGCTAACTAATACATATTCCCTCTCCCTCACTGGGTACCTCCTATGTGCCAGGTGCTCCCATTTCAAGTATTATCATGAGTCTGGAACATTCTTCTCCCTCCTCACCTTCATCTGCTCTTCATTGCGTCAATGCAGATACCATTTCATCAGAGGAGCTAACCTGGGACCCCCTCCTCCTTAGGTTCCCAGTGGCATTCTGTACCTCTCCTTTGTGACATTTAACACAGTTATCATTTAATACGTACTTGTGTAATTCTTTGATTCATTATTCCACTGATTAACCATAAGTTTCATGAGGGTGGGGATGTCTTTTTTTTTTTTTTTTTTTTTTTTTTGGAGACGGAGTTTCATTCTTGTTGCCCAGGCTGGAGTACAATGGTGCAATCTCAGCTCACTGCAACCTCTGCCTCCCAGGTTCAAGCGATTATCCTGCCTCAGCCTCCTGAGTAGCTGGGATTACAGACATGCGCCACCACGCCGGCTAATTTTGTATTTTTAATAGAGACAAGGTTTCTTCATGTTAGTCAGGCTGGTCTCGAACTCCTGACCTCAGGTAATCCGCCTGCCTCGGCCTCCTGAAGTGCTGGAATTACAGGCGTGAGCCACCACGCCCGGCCTTCTTTTCTCCTTTTATATCTCTTGTCCCTCTCATGGTTCCCAGCACGTAACAGATACTCAAATATTCGTTCAGGAATAAATGTAAGCCTTTGAACAGCCACAGCATCACTGTTCCCCTTTTACAGATGAGGAGATAGAGGCTAAGTGTGCAGGAGGGGGTTGCTCATGTTCATTGCCCAGTGAAGTTGAGTCAAGATTCAAACTCAGAACCCCAGAGTCCCTATTTTTCCCTGTTGCTTTCCCCAGTACCATCAACCTGAGCCTCCCTTAGCTCAGCTCTTAAACTGCTGTCAAAGCCTCCTGGGGATCTTGTGAAAATGCAGATCCTGGTTCAATAGGTTTGGGTGGCTGAGCCTCTGCAAGTCTAGCAGGCTCCCTGTCATCCTGATGTTGCTGGTCCCTGGACCGCTCTTTGAGTAGCAGCCTGGAGGCTTGCTAATTAGGGGAGGGAGGCAGATGGGTTCTAAGCCGCTGAGTGGAGTCATGGGGTGCATGTAGGTTGTGCTAAATGCTGTTATCTCTTGGCTTCAGTTCTGCTCCCAAACTGTGAATGTCTGTGTTGGTGACAGTTTACACATTTAAGCCAGTCAGAGGTTGGGGAGGAGTCCTGAATGCCAGCCTCACCTCCTCTGGCACTGGCTCTGTGAATGAGGCTTCAGATGCTTTGGTTCCACAGGAAAGGCCACCCACAGGGGTTCCAAAAGGGCCTGTGACAAACCCTTGTGTGGAGGTATCCAAGCTCTTGCCGAGGAAGCAGCTCCCAGCTGGGCACAGACAGCTGGTGCTTGGGAGAAGCAGATGTACACCCCGCAAAACAACCAGAAGAATCGTAGCACACGTGGGACTGTGCAAGCTGAGAGAGGCTGTGGTCACCAGGGGCGACTAATTGTCCCCATTCCCCGCCAGGAGGAAGCGTCCCCTGGGAGATGTGTTCCCGGCAACCCAGCAGGTGTGGAGCAGCCTCCAGGTGTGCGCACTCCCACAGGGATCCAAGTGGGTCCTCCGTGCTTCCCTCAGTCTTGATTTTCTTTCCAGAGCCTGTCCAAAGTCATCCTTCCTCAAGTGTTTGCGGGCTAGGCTGGGTTGTATAAAGGCCTTTAGAAGCTGCAAGCCCACGCTGGGCGCGGTGGCTCATGCCTGTCATCCCAGCACTTTGGGAGGCCGAGGCGGGCGGATCACCTGAGGTCGGGAGTTTGAGACCCGCCTGGCCAACATGGTGAAACCTCCATGTCCACTAAAAACACAATAATTAGCTGGGCGTGGTGGTTCATGCCTGTAATCCCAGCTGCTTGAGAGGCTGAGGCAGGAGAATTGCTTGAACCTAGGAGACAGAGGCTACAGTGAGCTGAGATTGCGCCATTGTACTCCAGCTTAGGCAACAAGAGTGAAACTCTGTCTCAAAAAAAGAAAAAAAAAAGAAGCTGCAAGCCCCGCAAAGATTATGATGTCCCCTACACAGAACAACAGCAAAAGCAGTGAGCACTTAGGTAGCAATGAACTGGAATTCCTGGAGGTCAGACACTGTCTGAACTATCTACCTGTGCTTGTAGTTCTCAAAGTGGGCTCCCCAGACCAGCAACATCTGCATCCCCTGGGAACTTACGAGACATGCAGATTCTGAGGCCCCACCCCAGATCTGCTGAATCAGAAACTCCGGGAATCTGTATTGCAACACACCCTCCAGCTGCCTCTCATGCACGCTTAGCTTTGAGAACCTGTATGAACACATTTGATCTTGAAGACAGCCCTGTTAGATACAAAGAGGAGAAGCTGCCTGTCCAAGGCCATCCCTCTGTGGTGATGCCAGCACTCACACATGGGCACCTGGCTCCAGAGGCTAAGAACATTAAATTTTCCCCCAGAATGTGTTTTTCTCTCTTTCTTATGCTCAGTCTACCTGTTGGATAACCCAGCACTGGGCAGTGAGATGCAGATGCAGAGAACAAAACAGGCCTTGGGCTTGAACCCACGGCTTCCTGAATCAGGATGCTTTCCAGTGTCCCCCATCTCTCCTGATGAATTAGTTTAGTGGCCCCCAACCTTCTTGGCACCAGGTATAGGTTTCATGGGAGACAGTTTTTCCATGGACAAGGGCCAAGTGGGGGTAGGGAATGGTTTCAGGATGATTCGAGTGCATTCCAGTTATTGCATTATAATAGCTAATGAAATAATTGTACAACTCACCGTTATGTAGAATTAGTGGGAGCCTGAGCTTGTTTTCCTGCAACTAAACAGTCTTATCTTGGCCAGGCATGGTGGTTCATGCCTGTAATCCTAGCATTTTGGGAGGCCAAGGGGGGCAGATCATCTGAGGTCAGGAGTTCGAGACCAGCCTGGCCAACATGATAAAACTCCATCTCTACTAAAAATACAAAAATTAATGGGTATTTGGGTTAGTTCCAAGTCTTTGCTATTGTAAATAGTACTGCAACAAACATATGTGTGCATGTGTCTTTATAGTAGAATGATTTATAATCCTTAGGATATATATTCAGTAATGGAATTGCTGGGTCAAATGGTATTTCTGTTTCTTGATCCTTAAGGAATTACCACACTGTCTTCCACAATGATTGAACTAATTTACACTCCTACCAACAGTGTAAAAGCGTTCCTGTTTCCCCACATCCTCTCCAGCATGTGTTGTTTCCTGACTTTCTAATGATTGCCATTCTAACTGGCATGAGATGGTATCTCATTGTGGTTTTGATTTGCATTTCTCTAATGACCAGTGATGATGAGCTTTTTTTATAAGTTTGTTGACCACATAAATGTCTTCTTTTGAGAAGTGTCTGCTCATACCTTCACCCACTTTTTGATGGGGTTTTCTCTTGTAAATTTGTTTAAGTTCCTTGTAGATTCTGAAAATCATCCCCCACTTGGCCCCTGTCCGTGGAAGAGTCGTCTCCCATGAAACCCATCCCTGGTGCCAGGAAGGTTGGGGACCACTGAACTAATTCATCAGGAGGGGCAGGGAACACTGGAAAGCATCCTGATTCAGGAAGCCCTGGGTTCAAGTCTAAGACGAGTTTTATTCTTCTCTGTTAGATGGATAGATTGCAAAAATTTTCTCCCATTCTGTAGGTTGCCTATAGTAGACTGGATAAAGAAAATGTGACACATATATACCATGGAATACTATGCAGCCATAAAAAAGGATGAGTTCATGTCCTTTGCAGGGACATGGATGACGCTGGAAACCATCATTCTCAGCAAACTAACATAGGAACAGAAAACCAAACACCATATGTTCTCACTCTTAAGTGGGAGTTGAACAATGAGAACACATGGACGCAGGGAGGGGAATATCACACTCTGGGGCCTGTTTCAGGGTGGGGAGCTAGGGGAGGGAGAGCATTAGGAGAAATACCTAATGTAGAGGACAGGTTGATGGGTGCAGCAAACCACTGTGGCACACGTAAACCTATGTAACAAACCTGCACGTTCTGCACATGTACCCCAGAACTTAAAGAATAATACAAAAATTAATTTTAAAAAATAGAAAAATTAGCCAGGCATGGTGGCATGCACCTGTAATCCCAGCTTCTCAGGAGGCTGAAGCAGGAGGATCTCTTGAACCTGGGAGGTGGAGGTTACAGTGAGCCGAGATTGTGCTACTGCACTCCAGCCTGGGTAGCAAGAGCAAAACTCCATCTCAAAAAAAAAAGACTGATGCCACTGCTGGTCTGACAGGAGGTGGGGCTTAGGTGGTCACGTGATCGATGAGGTGTGGGTGCAAATACAGATGAAACTTCACTTACTCACCTGCGCCTGATCTCCTGCTGTGCCGCCCAGTTCCTAACAGGCCATGGGTGGGGGGACTCTGAATTGGTCGCGTGATTACTAATGACAATCTAAGTCTGTAGTTGCCCCAGAGATGCTGACTCAGGCCACCTCGGGTGGGGCCTGGGCACCTGAATTTTAGCAGCTTGTCCTCGAGGATTTGAATGCAGCCGGTTCCTATCACCGTCGAATTACAAGATACTTGGCTCCTGTATTGGAGGCTTTTTCCCTGGCAGGAGCCTTGCTTTTGCAGAGCTTGGATATACCCATGAGGACAGCAGCCTAGCCTTACACTTACAGGCACCCAATCCTGCCTCTGGCATCTCACCAACTTTATCACCTGGAACAAATTCCTGAAACCGCCCAGACCTTGGTGTCCTCATCTGTACAATGGAGCATTAGCCTCCTTGTCTCATAAAAGCCTTGGTGAGGATTAGATGAGCAAGCATGTGAGTTTGGCCTACACTGAAGCACTCCAAAAAGTTTTCTTTTAGGATGACAACAGGCTGTTTTAGAATTTTCCAAAGGTTACTTATTCAGGTATCCTTAGGTGATGATTGGGAAGCTGCCGTTTCTTGAGAGCCTCCTAGGTGACAGATGGAGAGTGATCCTGGCGTGACCCTTGACCCTATCCATGAGGCTTTCCTGCCCATCCCCCACCTCGAGTGTACTTCAAAGCACATGGATCAGGATGGGGAAGGGGCTCTGTCACTGAATACCTTCAGCCCCTGCCCACGTCTGGGGCCTGTGAAGACAATGAGGGACAGCAAAGAAATGGGGACAAGACCAGGCTATCTTTGGCTTCAGAGAGACCCAAGGAGACGCAGTGGACCTTGCTATCTGGTTGTATTCCTTGGGATCCAACTGAGCATCTGTAGTGAAGCAGGGATTTATCCAAGACCTGCACCTCGGAGCGGTCAGCTCTGCAGACCCCCTCGCTGCTCCCTCAGCCAGCTTATAGCCTGGCTTTCTTCCCTCCACGTTAATTGGTTCCACTCAATGCTTTTATAGGTGAGCCTAATGGGTTTTGTGAGATGCCTTATGAACTGTGCAGTCCATAGAGCAATGCTCTTCACTGTCAGGGAACCCTGGGGAAGAGCAGGGAATTCCAGACACGAGGGGAACCCCAGGGAAGAGCAGGGAATTCCAGATGGGAGGGGAACCCCAGGGAAGAGCAGGGAATTCCAGACACGAGGGGAACCCCAGGGAAGAGCAGGGAATTCCAGATGGGAAGGGAACCCCAGGGAAGAGCAGGGAATTCCAGATGGGAGGGGAACCCCAGGGAAGAGCAGGGAATTCCAGATGGGAGGGGAACCCCAGGGAAGAGCAGGGAATTCCAGATGGGAGGGGAACCCCAGGGAAGAGCAGGGAATTCCAGACGGGAGGGGAACCCCAGGGAAGAGCAGGGAATTCCAGACGGGAGGGGAACCCCAGGGAAGAGCAGGGAATTCCAGATGGGAGGGGAACCCAGGGAAGAGCAGGGAATTCCAGATGGGAGGGGAACCCCAGGGAAGAGCAGGGAATTCCAGATGGGAGGGGAACCCAGGGAAGAGCAGGGAATTCCAGACGGGAGGGGAACCCCAGGGAAGAGCAGGGAATTCCAGACGGGAGGGGAACCCAGGGAAGAGCAGGGAATCCCTGACAGGAAGGTGTGTGAATGCCGGCCTTTATGTTGTCACGTACAGTCAGTGGCTCATGATTCCACTGGAGAAGCGGTCACCATTAGAGTCAGGGCCGAGCTGAGGGTTCTCTGTCCTCTAGTATTTCCCTTTGTCGTAGTCATTGGCTCAAAGTGGAGAATGAGAGAAAAAGAGCTTGTTTCAGACCAGAGACCTCACTGACTAAACAATAACGCTAAGGCCCTTTATAAAGCAGGGGGTGCAAACTACCCACACCCTGTTTCCATGTGGCCGATGATGGGTTTTTTTGGTAATGTCCAATATTTGTCCTGTATGTCTGCCTTAGTTTACACAGTATAACATTTTTAAGATTCATCCATGTTGTGGCATGTATCAGAATCTCATTCGTGTTTATGGGTAAATAATATTCCATTGTAGGTAAACATATTTTGTTTATCCCTCCTCTGATGAACACTGGGGTAGTTCTACCTTTTGGCTATTGTGAATAATGCTGTGAATAATGTTTTTGAATAATTTGGAAATTATTGGGAATAATTTTGCAACGGTTGGGAAAAATCAAAAGAGGCATGCCTGCCTATTCATAACGTGATAATTATAGGAAATTCAAATGTGGGGGAGTATAAAGCTTTATTGGAACACAGCCACGCCCATTCATTCCTGTATCGTCTATCATTGCTTTCATGCTGCGATGACAGAGGCTGCATGTGGCCTGCAAATCCCAACTTTTTCTTACCAGCCCTTCAGAGAAAGAGTTGGCTGGCCACTCTCATAAAGTATCTTTTTATTTATTTATTTAAAGACAGAGTCTTGCTCTGTCACCCGGACTGGAGTGCAGTGGTGTGATCTTGGCTCACTGCAACCTCCACCTCCTGGGTTCAAGCGATTCTCCTGCCTTAGCCTCCCAAGTAGCTGGGATTACAGGCGCCTGCCACCACACCCAGCTAATTTTTGTCTTTTTAGTAGAGACGGAGTTTTGCCATATTGACCAGGCTGGTCTCAAACTCCTGACCTCATGATCCACCCTCCACGGCCTCCCAAAGTGCTGGGATTACAGGCGTGAGCCACCGTGCCTGACCCGTGAAGTATCTTTTTTGATCATGAGAGTTTGCACTTCACTGATGGACTGCATTCTTTTTTTTTCTTAACTTGTTACATCAATGCTTATTGCAGCATTATTCACAATAGCTAGAAGGTAGAAATATCCCAGTGTTCATCAGAAGATGGATGAATAAACAAAATGTGTATACATACAATGGAATTTTGTTTAGTGATCAAAACAAATGGAATTCTGATGCATGTCACAACATGGATGAATCTTAGAAGCATTCTACTAAGTGAAATAAGGCAGACACAAAAGGACAAATATTGTATGGTTCTGCTTATAAGAATTATCTGTAGTAGGCAAATTAATAGACAGTAGATTGAGCCAAGCGCAGTAGGTCATGCCTATAATTCCAGCACTTTGAAAGGCCCAAGGTGGGTGGGAGCACTGCTTGAGGCCAGGGAAATATAGGGAGACCCTGGGAAATATAGAGAGACCACGTATCCACAAAAAACAAAATCAGCCAGGTGCAATTAACATGCGCCTATAGTCCCAGCTACTCGAGGAGGCTGAGGTGGCAGGATTGCTTGAGCCCAGGATTTCCAGGCTGCAGTGAGCTATGGTCACACCACTGCACTCCTACCTGGAAGATGGAATGAGACCTTGTCTCAAAAAGAAAGATTTGAGGTTACCTGGGGATGGGAGAGATACAGGAATGAAGTTATTGCTTATCAGTTACAGAGTTTCAGTTTGGGGTGGTGAGAACATTTTGGAAATAGTCGTGATCATTTCACAACATTGTGAATGTAATTAATGCCTCTGAATTGTACATTTAAAATGTTTACAATGGCAAATTGTGTTATATACATCCTACCACAATAAAAAGGCTTTAGACTATGCACATTTAATTTTATTTCTGGAGGAAGATTGGCTTTACTTCTGGGGGAAAATTCATAAGAATTATAAAGATATTCTGACAGAGTAAAAAGCATGATTGTTGACCTGCTTCTGAGCACCTGTACTTACGAGCTGATCAGACATTTGCGGAGCTTTAGATCCTGAAATACACACATCTACCATTCTACCAAGGTTGAAGTGTGTTTATCAAGGCAGAAAAAGAACAGGTTTTAATAGCTATCTTCTAACAAGATAAAGAGTAGAAAATTGTAAGATATAGGCTCTTGTTAACCTTTCATTTTGAGAGGTTATTTCAGCAAATAATCTAAACAAGTGAAGGAGAGAATATCTATTACTTGTTGACAGTAGTTAGATGCCTGTATGATCATTAGTGAAAAGCATCAAGGAAGCAGCTGAAAGCAGCTGTCTGACAGAACTTCCTGGTCTGTCTAGACAATCTCCTTCCTGGACAGACCCCTCCAGAAAGAAGATTGGAAGCCTCTTTTCTAGAGAATCCAACCAAACCAAAATCTTCATGTGAAGGAGGGGATTCCCAAAGAGGCCTGTTCAGATAACCCTAAAGACAACCCCTTCCCACAAGGCCAAGGCTTTCCAGGCTTTTTAGGATGGACTGCATTCCTACCCCATGTCCCTGACATGTTCTAACTCCTTCCGTCCTCACAGTAACCCTAATACATGTACCCCTGTTATTGCCATTTTACTGATGGGGAAACACAGGCAGAGTCTCATGTAATTTGCCTTGTGTCACTCAGCCGGGAAAGGGCAGAACTAGGATGCAAACACAGGGAGTCTGAAGCCAGGGCGCCCACTCCTGAGCACTCTGCCATGCTACCTCTCATTATGAGGCCCTGCAGTACTTTAGCCTTGGAGCAAGCACGGTGAGGTTCCCAGACTTTCCCGTGCAAGTGCCCCAATCTGTCCCTGAGAATTAAGGTCCAGAGAGAACGATGCTTTCTCAGACCCTGGGGGAACATTCCTTCCTGATTTGCTAGTAAGTGGCAGAGCTGGGACCCAGACCCACATGGCTATAATCTCATCTGCATTCCTCTCACCCTCCAAGATGGTGGGCCTCCCTCTTGTGCAAGGGACTCTCAGATGCCCACTCTTGGGCGCAGCAAGGAACCCAGATGCTCAGGCCTCATGGATTGCAAGGCCCCAGCAAGTGACATCCCTATTAGCCAGGGAGAAGACCCTGGCTGTTGTTCTGTTCGCTTTCCTTTGTGATGTATTGTTACTTAGGAAATTTATTTCTTAACAATTTCACTTAGAGCCCTTAAGACAAAATAGGACTCTGGAGAATGGCATCATTAGCATTGATAAACAGTCTACAATACCATCATGAGCAAATGGAAATGTCTAATGAAAAGAAAAGAAGCACTGCCGAGTAATTAAAGAGGCTGCTGGGTTTTTATTATTATTTTTGAGCAATTATGACTAAAAGCCCTAATCGTGCAGCACCCATTTTCCCATCCATTTTGAACTCGATTATTTAAGGAAAAAGCAGCAGCAGCATCGTCAGCCCCAGGCCAACAGTCAAGATGCTCGAGCAAACTTGGCTGGGCAGTGGGCTAAGGGTGTCCAGTCCCAAGGTCCTGTGACTTGTCCCCGGTCCTGAAAGTCTTGCTCCAGGGCCTGCCCTTGGAACTTTTTTCTTTTTCCTCCATCCTCTCTTTCCCTTACCAGGAAAGGTTTTGCTTCTGGGTCGGCACTGAGCCTTCTCCATTTAGCTTTAATCCCTTGCCATTAAGGCCATGCATTTGCAAAAGAGCTGCCTGAAGCTACCATAATCTTTGCAGCACACAGTAGATGTGGCTCAGAGACCAGAGAAGTTGAGAAGCTCAAAAGAGGACACACAGCTAGTGAGTAGCAGAGCCCGGACTGGAACCTTGGTCCTTGGACTGTGCTGGGAGCATGAAGATGACGCCCCGTGCTGCACAGTGCCTGAGGGAGTCTCGGGTCTGCTTGGCATCTTAAACCAAGTGCCTTAACGTTGCCGTGTATTCACGTCCCGGTCTGTAAAAGAAGGATGATGACAGTAGAACTAACTAAATGGGGGGTGGGGAGCATTCAGTGAGATCACATACCTTAGTTAGTTACACAGAGCACATGGTCAGGGCTCATGGAGTGACAGACGTGGTGCCCACAGTTTCCAAATGGTGCGGCTGAGCCACCTGGGGTGCTGCAGTGAAGTCACAGGGGTGCTGCGGGATAGTCTGAAGTTTCAAGGAAGACACAGCAACATCTGTCGGACCCTGGGTGGACTACTAGCTCAGGAGAGTCAGTTTCAACATTCCATTCCGCTACATTCCCTTGGATGACAGCATTTCTTTGTGAAACTGGGTATTGACAGTTGCTATGATTAAAAAGCGAGTACTACCAAGACCAGTGCAGGAAATGAGGGTGATGGAGTCCAGTCCGAGTTCAAGGTTGGAGGACTGGTGCAGTAGGCACACATGTTCTAAGTCCTTGTGATTATTTAAGAACAAAGTGAAGGCCAGGTGCAATGGCTCATGCCTATAATCCCAGCACTTTGGTAGGCTGAGGCAGGTGTATTGCTTGAGCTCAGGAGTTCAAGACCAGCATGGACAATATGGTGAAACCCCATCTCTATAAAAAATATATAAATTAGCTGGGTATGGCGGCAAGTGCCTGTAGTCCCAGCTACTAGGGAGGCTGAGGTCAGAGGATCCCTTGAGCCCAGAAGACAGAGTTTGCAGTGAGCCAAGATCGCACCACTGCACTCCAGCCTGGGTGACAGCGAGACCCTGTCTCAAACAAAAAAGAACAAAATGAAACTGGTGTTTTTTTCTTTCAACATACGTGTATTATTTTTTCAATTGGCTATTATGTTGTCAGAACATATATGCTTAGTAAATTGCCTGCCCCTAACTATTTAATAAACGAAATGGTTAGGGATTTCTTTTGACCCTAGGGTGCCATGAGAAAAATGACTGAGACTTTAAGAGTGCCACAAACTGAGAAAACATCAGGACATCTGCCCTGTGGCACACTCGGTGACTCGCAGTGTTCTCTGCAAACTCAGTTAACCAATGTGTATTTTCTGAATGAACAAGGAAATGGAAGCATATGTTCACTCCTTCCCCTGGGTTCATGGAGCAAGCAGAAGAGTTTGCTGCATAAGATTTGGGAATAAAATTGGAGCCCCGCCCTTCAAAAAATGTAGCTCCGGCCGAGTGTCGTGGCTCATGCCTGTAATCCTAGCATTTTGGGGGGCTGAGGCAGGTGGATCACAAGGTCAAGAGATCGAGGCCATGCTAGCCAACATGGTGAAACCCCGTCTCTACTAAAAATACAAAAATTAGCTGGGCGTGGTGGCAGGTGCCTGTAATCCCAGCTACTCGGGAGGCTGAGGCAGGAGAATCACTTGAACCCAGGAGGCGGAGGTTGCAGTGAGCTAAGATTACACCACTGCACTCCAGCCTGGTGACAGAATGAGACTCTGTCTCAAAAAGCAAAACAAAACAAAACAAAAATGTAGCTCCAAACAGCTCCCCGGGTGGTTCAGACATGAGAAACCGCTTTCTGAGAAGACAAGTGGGCTGAGTGTTTCTCGGAGGTTTGTGGCTGCAAAGCCCATCAGCTCTGATTTCAGCTCCAGACTTTCTGACAGAAGGACTTTCTGCCCACTGCCCCAGGCATGGTAATTAAGCAGTCTCAGTGACTGGGGATTCTCGCATGTTCTGGCAGCCTGTGCTTGGAGTTACCATGAAAGCAAGTCGAGACAAGTCCCAGAGAAACTTAGCTGGTGAAGAGGAAATGGCATTTGTTTCAAATACACAACCCAGAGTTTGAAGGTGATGAAATGGGGACAGAGAAGTTCTTTGCCGTTGCCCCACCCCCCATGCAATATTGACTTAAATTTTCCAGCAGCGGCAACACTTCAGCAGTAGTTGAATTAATGACTGTGGCAGTGCAGTGTGTGCCACAGGGTGGGACTTGGGACCTTCAGAGTCAGGCGGCAATGCTCCTTGGGAGGTGCCCAGATGACCTCTCTTTAGAAGTGTCGGGGAGTTCTGAAAGTTTCCATACAAGGAGCACTTCAAGTGTTGGGGCCCCCTGTTCTCTCAGGGAGCCTTTGATATTCAGGGTGGGGACTCGGGGGACATAGCAGCTTCCTGGAGGAGTCTGAGTCATTGGATCTCTTCTTAGTAGCCTTCACCTCAGCGCCCTAACCTTGCTAAGGCAGGTTACTTGGATCTGAACCACCTGTGAGTGGTCTGGGGGGCGACGTGTTTGAAGAGGAGACTCCACTTTCATTATCAGGGGTTTAGTCCCCATTAGCTTCTCCAGATGGAACCGCCCTCCTTGTCCACTCTGCAGCCCACGCCCCAGCCAGTCCAGACTGCTGTCGGTTCCTGACACACATAGGGCTGCGCACAGCTTCTGCCCTGGCTCTGGCCCTTCCCTCTGCCCAGGATGCCCTTCATCTGGACATCTGCATCTAACAGGTTCAACTCAAGAGTTCCCTCCTGCCTGGTGAGCGGTGAGAATCACAGCCCAAGGAACTTTGGTCTTGGAAGTATCTGAGTTCCAGTGTGTACTAAGCCCTCACGCCTGCCCCAGCTACCTTATTCTCAAACCACGGAAAGACGATAAAACAGCACCTGAAGCACTCCAGGATCTGTGTAGATTGCAGGTGAGGACTCCGCAGGTCTGGGGTGCGGCCAGAGAGTCTGTGTTTCTCTAACACACTCCCCGGTGATGCGGATGCTGCTGGTCCAGAGTCCACACTTTGACCAGCAAAGGCCAATCTTATCGTGTAATACATGACGTGGCATGTACATGACATGTAATGTACACAGGATTTGCCAGGTTCATGCAAGCCCACAGTGGTAGCTCTTCCTGTGTGTAATGTGAGGCTTCCAGGGAACAGCAGTCTCCTCTGTGAAACAGACGGGGCTGTGTGTCCCAAGCCTCTCACTGTCGGAGGTTAGAGGAGCACCTCTAGTTCCATCTCCTTTTCAACCCATGCCCCACCCCCGCCAGGTCCCGTTGGGCCTTCCAATCTCTCTGTAGGTTGTAAAGTTCCTGGGGCCAGAAACGTTCAGGAGGCAGGAGGTGCGCCTTGTGCGAAGATGCGCATCTTGGTTTTGGGGAGACCAGGATGCTCAATGGTCATGCTGTTGTTTTCAGAGACATGTTTATTTTTTAAGAGAACACAAGAGAGGTATAGGAGTTCCTTCTTCTTCCAGCCAGCCCCACCCTGGTTTCCAGCCACCTTGGGTGTTTAGGTTGGACCCTGAAACCACCCCCCTCCACAAGGCCAGGGTGTCAAAACCTGGCTGGTAGCCAGGCTCAGAGAGAATGTGCCAAACCCCACACACCTAAGGGCCATTTTCATATGGCAGCTCTGTTGGTTGAGATCCATATACCCAAACATCAGCGAGGCCGCAGTTGAGAAGCAGCAGGAGACACGCGAGCTCCTTATCAGACAGTTTTCACTCCTCCCAAAGCAGCATGCTGGGTAATAGCCACGCTTGCACCAAGAAGGAGAAACGTCCACAATATTCCGAGACGCGCCATCCCTGGCCCTGTGTTTGGTACGCTGAAGAAGGAACTTGGTGCTAAATAACCACTTAACCTCCAGAGTCTTTGTGATTTGCAAGTTTCAGGTTTGAGCTTGAGGTTGGTGGCAATCTCCACCAGTGGCCCTAGACGAATGAAAGCTTTGCGGGGAATGTGAAGCCACCACAGGTAGATGAGTTACCTCCAACGAATAAGTGTTGTGGGACAGCTGGTGGAAATGCACCCTGGAGATAAGACAGGCCCTCCGTCCACCTACAACCAGCCATTGTTAGTTTTATTACCTCTAGTGGATGAGGCCAGCTGAAAAACAGAAATTCCCCATAGTCGCAAGAGAGAAGAAATGGCGTGTGTTTCCTGTACATCTGTATTCTCAAACTTCCATGTGGCCAAAAATGGGAAGAGGGGTACTTACTAAAAATATATGTTCCTGGGCCCCTGGACTGTTGGGACTCAGATGGGACTCAAGGGTGTGTGTGTGTGTGTGTGTGTGTGTGTGTGTGTGTGTGTGTGTGTGTGTGTGTGTGTGTGTGTGTGTGTGTGTGATGGAGTTTCAGTCTTGTTGCCCAGGCTAGAGTTCATTGGTGCGATCTCAGCTCACCGCAACCTCTACCTCCCAGGTTCAAGCGATTCTCCTGCCTCAGCCTCCCAAGTAGCTGGGATTACAGGCATGCACCACCATGCCCAGCTAATTTTGTTTTTCTTTTTGTTTTAGCAGAGACAGGGTCTCACTATGTTGGTCAGGCTGATCTCAAACTCCTGACCTCGGTTAATCCATCTGCCTCAGCCTCCCAAACTGCTGGGATTGCAGGAATAAGCCACTGCATCTGGCCAAGGGTATACATTTTTAACATGCTCCCCAGATGGTTTTGGCACAGTTGGTCCCCTGACCACACTTTAAGAAACACTGGCTACTTCTATAAAAATAAAGGAGAGAACATTGTTCAATCCAGGATTCTCAAGGGAGAAGGAATAGTATATTCATTCAAATAGTCTGAAATGCATTATCCAGAATAGATTCTGACTACAGAATTTGAAGAAACATGGCCATAGCTCCCACTTCATTCATTCACTCATTCATTCAGTCATTCATTCATTCAACAAGTCTTTCTTGAGCACCAACGGTATACCAGATGCTGTTCTAAGGGCTGAGGATGTGGAGAACAAAACAGACCCAAATCCTTGACTCGAAAGAGCTTTCTTTTGAAAGAGATCAACAATCAAGAAGATCAGTAAGGATGTAAGTGCAATGCACACCTTGAAGAGTAGGCAGGAAGGTGGCAAGAGGGAATTCTGCAGGGAGAGAGGCTGCTGGGAGCGAATGTGACAACTTTAAGTTAAGAGGTCAGGGCCAGCCTCCCTGAGGAGGTAATATTTGAGCAGAGCTGTGAAGGAGGTGAACCAGACCTGTGTGGATCTCGGGAAGGCGCACACAGAGAATCTGAAGCCTCAGGGTGCTCCAACATGCAAGGAGCTGGGTGGTGCAGGAGTGATCAGGCGGGAGCCGTGTTCAGAGGAGCCCTGAGAACAAGCCTGAACATAGAACTTGCCACTCAGCAGATGGTTTTCAAGTGGATGGATCCATCTGGGCATCATCCATAGTATGCCAGAGAAGGAGAGATCCAACTCTTCCAGAAAAAGAGCAGAAAAACAGATATAGAGGGAGTACCAGGGACAGAAACCGCAAAGCTAAGGGAGAGGGGCTGGAAGAACGGTGATGCAGTCACTTGTGTATCTGTTATCAACTGCTGTGCAACCAATTACTGCACACTAGGCAGCTTAAGAGGACAGACATGTATTACCTTACAGCTTCTGGAGGTCAGAAGTCTGGCTGAGGCTGACCTGGGTTCTCTGCTCAGGGACTCACGGGGCAGAAATCAGGTGTTGGCTGAGCTGCATTTTCTTCTGGAACTTCAGGTTCTCTTTCAAGCTCATGTGGTTATAGATGGAAATCTGTTCCTTGCAGCTGTAAGACTGAGGCCACATTCCCTTGATGGCCACTTGCCGGGGGGGGGGCCTCTCAGTTCCTGGTGGCCGCCTGCAGTTTCTTGACACACGGTCCTGTCCATCAGCTCACAACCTGCCAATCTCCTAGGCAGGACCCAGGCCCTTTTAAGGGCTCACCTGATCAGGTCAGTCCTACATGGTTACTTTTTTTAAAATAAAGAATGCATAGTCAACAATGAAAATGTAAGCATAGGAGTGAAATCCCATCACATCCACAGGTTCTGCATGCACTCAAAGAGGGTGGAAATTTCCACCCCGAGTGGAAATCTCAGGGGCTGTCTTGGAATTCTACCTACACCCTTTGGTCCAGCATAATTTCTGGTTTCTGGTACTCGAGGGGCAGGGGCTATCCTTTCTCCCTTTGGCCTCACACCTTGCACCCAGCTCCATGTGGTAAATGACCACTCTTGCTTCCACGGGCTCTAGTAGATTTCAGCTAGAGAACCCTGATGGAGACCGTGATGGGCTGGGAGTCCCAGAGGGACCACCTCCATTTCAGTATGACTTGCCCGTGGCGTGCAGGAGCCTTCTCTCCCCAGGAGTGGAGAGAGCGAAGCAGTCCCGTTGAATAGTAGATCTCAGCTAGAGAACCCTGACGGAGACCATGATGGGCTGGGAGTCCCAGAGGGACCACCTCCATTTCAGTATGACTTGCCCGTGGTGTTCAGGAGCCTTCTCTCCCCAGGAGTGGAGAGAGTGAAGCAGTCCCGTTGAAATGCTCTCGAAGCTGCCGCTGTGCGCTGCGGCGCAGATGACACAGCACTGCCCTGAACCCTGGCTGCCGCTCCAGCACACTCAGTCTTAATGTATTGACATTGGCAGCCCTTGTATATCTTGTCATGCCAATAAGGTAATTGAAATGGAATTGTCTCCAAGCATCCAATTAATCAGCAAATAAATCATAAACCTGTGGCTGTTCATTCAGTGAGGCAAAGAGGCTCCTTCTCCTGGCTTTCTGACCACTGGAGTTGATTGAGCTTAGACTTTATGTACCTCTAATGAGCTTTAGGAGAAAAGAGGTAAGTCCAGGCAAGTAACATTTAGAGCATTACTGAGGCCCCAGGAACTGTGTATAAGGTCCTTTATGTATGAGAGCACATGCCTCCATCAAAGAGGTTTATGTACTGGATTTTACTCATTAAAAATGTCCCTGCAAAGTGGGGGTGGTGATTCGCATTTTACAGGAGAGGAAACTGAGCCTCAGAGAGGTTAAGCAACTTGCTGAAGGTCACACAGCAAGTAGAGGGCAGATTATGGGTTGAAACTAGACCCATCTTGGCCAAATGCAATGGCTCATGCCTGTAATCCCAGAATGGTGGGAGACCAAGGCAAGAAGATGGCTGGAGGCCACGGATTCAAGACCAGCCTGGGCAACACAGCAAAACCTCATCTCTATTAAAAATAAAAATAAAAATTAGGCATGTTGGGACACACCTGTGGTCCCAGGAGTCCTCAGGAGGCTGAGGTGGGAGGGTCACTTGAGCCTAAGACTTTGAGGTTGCAGTAAGCTGTGATTGCACCACTGAACTCCAGCATGGGCAACAGAGCGAGTCTTTGTCTCAAAACAAAACAAAACACTAAGCCCATCCAGCTTTAAAAGCCATGTTCTTTTTCTTCCGTGCTGTGCCAGATATGCAGATTTAAGTCACAAATGGTTTCCATTGTCAAACCAAATTTTAAATCCAGGACTGTGTGAAGTGAGAAGCGATTGGAGTGGATGTCCCCTGGCTGCTACCCATTCCCCACCTTTATTAGGTGCTGGCGTCGGAGGTACAAGCAAGAGACGGCAGTGTTCTCTGGTGGATTTCCATTCCTGCAGAGGAAAATCCTCCTGTTCCTGTGATCACTTCACACTCCTAAAAGCCCTTTGATGCCCAAAACTCCTTCATAAGCCCAAGTGTTTCCACCCCTTAGCCGGGTGGGGAAACTCTAAGGACCCATTCTCAGCCTACGCGGATGAAGTGAGAGATGTCATTTTCTCACCTGAGGATGCTTCAAAGATGTTTCACGTGAGGAGAAGCCGTCACAGCTCCAACTTCCCCTTCCCTTGCTATTGTTTGAAGTTCAAACTGGGGAACTCAGTTTGAACGAGGGATTCAAAAAAGCTGAACGCTTCGAGTTTCCTCACCTAGAAACACAAACTGTTGATCTGTTTGCACGTGGGCAAACAGATACAGAGGCTGGGAGGAATTCATCTGCACCCTTCTGGAGGGTTTGCATCTGTTTGGGGGGTGCTCCAAGCAGACAGGAGAGTTATTTTCATGAATCAGAGCAATTCTGCAGTGGGTACTGTCACCTTGAATCCTTTTGGCTCTGTTTTATTGGGTTGAGAATGGAAGAAAGAAGCTCCCCTCCCCTCCCCTCCCCTCCCCCCTCCCCTCCCCTCTCCTCCCCTCCCTTCCCCTCCCCTCTTCCCCTCCCCTCCCCCCTCCCCTCTCCTCCCCTCCCCTCCCCTCCCCTCCTCCCCTCCCCCCTCCCCTCCCCCTCCCCTCCCTGCCCCCTCCCCTCCCCCTCCCCCCCTCTTCCCCTCCCCTCCCCCCTCCCCCCCTCTTCCCCTCCCCTCCCCTCCCCCCTCCCCCCCTCTTCCCCTCCCCTCCCCCCTCCCCTCCCCCTCCCCTCCCCTCCCCTCTTACCCTCCCCTCCCCCTCCCCTCCCCTCTTACCCTCCCCTCCCCCTCCCCTCCCCTCCCCTCCCCTCCCCTCCCCTCCCCTCCCCTCCCCCCTCCCCTCCCCCTTTCCCTCCTCTCCCCTTCACTCCTTTCCTGGAGGCACCTGGACACATCTACAGTCAGCAAGGGACCATCTGCTTTGCAAAGCAGGGCTTTTGTGGATCAGACCCAAGCCGGGTGTACTGGGGCTATGGCAAATACCCTGCAGCCCCTAGGAGGCAAATTGGCCCCTCCGCAGGCAGCTGTGGCTTAGAAATCCCTGCAGCTCAGGGAACCAACCATGGTATGACACATAAGAGCTTCGGAGACACCGTGCTGTGCAGGGAGCTGCAATCCCAGATGCACAGGCTGTGTTTCTGGGCAGGAAGCCTCTGAACTGATGCATGGAAAACTCAGTGGAGGGAGTAGAATTCGACATCTAGTCAAATGTCATCCTGACATCCCGTCCCATGCAAAGTCATTATGCTGTTTCCTCTAGCTCCTCAGGTCCTTGTCTCCTCTTCACTATTACATGTGCCTGCTTCTCTTCTCTGGGTTATTAGAGCTACCAACTGCTGCCTTGCTAAAAGTCTCGCCCACCCGGATTGCCTGAGGTCGGGAGTTTGAGACCAGCCTAACCACCATGGAGAAACCCCAGCTCTACTAAAAATACAAAATTAGCGGCCAGGTGCGGTGGCTCATGTCTGTAATTTCAGCACTTTGGGAGACTGAGACAGGTGGATCACAAGGTCAAGAGATCGAGACTATCCTGGCCAACATGGTGAAACCTCGTCTCTACTAAAAATACAAAAATTAGGTTGGTGTGGTGGGGCATGCCTGTAGTTCCTGCTGTTCGGGAGGCTGAGGCAGGAGAATCGCTTGAACCTGGGAGGTGGAGGTTGCAGTGAACCAAGATCGAGCCACTGCACTCCAGCCTGGCGACAGAGTGAGAACCTCTAAAAAAAAAAAAAAAAAAAAAAAAAAAAAAAAAAAAAAAAATATATATATATATATATATATATATATATATACACACACACACACACACACACAAAATTAGCCAGGCGTGGTGGCATATGTGTAATCCCAGCTACTTGGGAGGCTGAAGCAGGAGAATCACTTGAACCTGGGAGGCGAGGTTGCAGTGAGCCAAGATCATGCTATTGCTCTCCAGCCTGGGCAACAAGAGTGAAACTCCATCTCAAAAAAAAAAAAAAAGTCTCACCTACCCCAATTCCATCCTATCCTCTGCCCCCCAAAAAACTTGAATTACATTGGATGGTTCTCCTTCTTTAAATCCCTCAATAGGTCCTCTCTCCTTGACTTGGCTTGAGCCCCACGGACCTCTGCCCCGCTGGCTGCCAGCACTCCCGTCTCTGGCATCTACTGCTGTGATTCTGGGCTGCACCTGGGGCCATTCCTGGCATCAAGATGGTCTCTTGATTTCTTGTTCTTTGTTCAGCCCGCCAGCCCCCAAACAGGAAAGAGTCCACCTTTACTGGACTTTGGGGGTTCTAGTTACTAATTGTAGGAATAACAGGGCATTCGGAAGTTCAGTGTTGTCATCTCCTGGGAAATGACAGACACTTTCCCTCCATGGTGCCTGTGGGGGTGGCAGGTCCTACCCTGTGTTCACAGACATGGAGGGGAGTGGGAAGGAGCTCTGTGCTGGAACATGCTTCTCTGAGGGCGTGTTCTCCAGGCAGCTGGGGCAGGACCATGCCCTCACTCTCTCCCTCGTGCTACCATGGAGGTCCAGTGTGCTGGTCCTGTCCCGAGCTGCTGGAGCGGGTCGTTTATTTGCTCTGCATCTAAGGCCTGAATATGATTGGTGCTTCATTTGTAAAGGCATGCATGAATAAATGGACCTGTCTTTCTCCCCTGTGACATAATCCAGGAAGGAAACTCCCTCTTAACCATCTTTGCCTCCCCAGCACCCAGCACCTTGCCTGAAGCTCACAGTTGCTCAACATCAGGCAGGAGGAGGTGGAGGAGGGGCAGCTGGCAGCACAGATGGCTCTGGTTGCCTCGGCTCAGGCAAATCCCGTGGGCACGTGGAGACCCAGAGACCTACCGTGTTTTCTTGGGTTTGTTGGCTTTTAGAGTTCTAAACTTCCAGCCTCTTCCCTTGGGCCTCCTGGAAGGGAATGTCTAGCAGAGTCTCCCGTCAGGTCCTGAAATTTGACAGGACAACTATTTACATATTGAAAAGGGCAGGTTAGTGTGGTTAGAGTTTTGCTATTATCGAAGCCGGTGTCTTTTTGTTTTTTCTTACCTGAGGCTGAGCTACTGGCTGAACTGTAAAGGAGAGGGAGGGAGAAGGGGCACTTCCCTCCATGGTTTCAAGACCTGCTGGGCTTCGTAGCCAAGACATTCTCATTCCCCTCTCAAGTATCAGCTTTCCAGAATGGTCCTTGGAGGCAAAGTCTCTTTCAAGGCATATTAAACAATAGCAAACTTTGATAAAATTCCAGTCTGATGGATGCTTTATGAGAAACTGATAAGGGGCCCTAAAATGCATGTAAACCTTGCTATTTGAGCCAGAATCCAAATATTCCTTTTCTGTTCACCGATTCAATGTTGCCTCACTGTTTTTCGGAGTATTTTTTGTTTTGTTTAGGATTTTCCTTGTAGGAAGCACATTCGCCTTCTTGATACTGTGAAATGGCTATGCAGAAAGATAGAACCATCCCCAAGCAAAGATTCCTCCCGCTTGGAATTATCCCAATGTGGACAGCAATTCCCTCCAACGCTGGGTGAACAGAACAAACAAAAAGGTGAACTATTAGCGGAGTCCTCTCCAACTGCAATAATGTCAGCTCCCTGAGAACAGTGACCTTGTCTGTCCTGTTCTCTGCCTGGTCCCAGCATCTAGAAGAGGGCCTGGATCGTAGTAGGCACTGGATAAATATTTGTGAAGATGCTGCTAGATTGCAAGCTTTGTGATGGCAGGGATGCTAACTAGGTCTGTTTTATTCATGAATGTGTCCTCCCACCTAACTGCGCAGCAGGTGCAAAATAGAAGCTCATTCGTTCATTGAGCAACTACCATATGCCAGGGATGACTCAGGCACTGAATAAATATTTGTTGGATTAACTAAGCACATTCTTGTGTGCTTGATTGAATGAATGAAGGAATGAGTGAATGAAAAAAAAACGAGTCAGTTCATCCACCAACAAGAACCAATCTCGTCTCTCTGTGCTGAAGGTGTCTCTCCCTGTGCCTTTTCTCACTTGCTGTGATTTCCCTCCCCACCGAAACTCTCATGAAGTGTCAGCTCCAATGACATTTCTTTGAATTACCCCATCTGGTGAGATGCAAACTCTCTTGCTTTTGAATTGCTTTGTCAATTTCTGTCTTAGCCATTGAGCACAGTTCAGAACTCATTTGCTGAGCCTGTCCTGTGGGCAGCCACATAGCAGAAGCCAGGGATGTAGAAGTGACCCTGGAGTCACCGGGGTTCAGTGCGTGTCTTGCCTGCCTGGATTGTACAAACACCCATGGCTCAGAGACAGAGGCTTCCTCCTCTCTGTAACTGCACATGGCACCTGGGACCGAGCCTGGTCAAACAGATGCTCCTACACTCACACAGTGAATAGATCCATGAGATGTGCCACCTTTGAGATCTTTGCTTTGGTGCATTCGAAATATGGGAAGAGGAGCTGAGCTGCACTGTGTGTGGGCCAGGATGGGAGAGGCCAAGGGTAGGGAGAGGTCCATGGGGGTCAGGATCAGAGAGATCTATATTACCTTCAATAGTAGATAATATAGAGATCTATATTACCTTCAATACTGCGGTGGCTCATGGCTGTAACCTTAGCACTTTGGAAGGCTGAGGTGGGAGGATCACTTGAGGTCAGGAGTTCGAGACCAGCCTGGCCAACACGGTGAAACCATCTCAACTAAAAATACAAAAGTTAGCTGGGCATGGTGATGTGCACCTGTAACTCTAGCTACTTAGGAGGCTGAGGCAGGAGAATCACTTTAACCTGGGAGGCAGAGGTTGCAGTGAGCCAAGATCACACCACTGCACTCCAGCCTGGGGGCTGATCAAAACTGTCTCAAAAAAAAAAAAAAAAAAAAAAAAGGAAAAGTATATACAATACAGATATTATTAATTAATGGATCACTGAAACAGTGAGAATGAGGACTTCTTTGATAGAAGCTCAAATGCTTTCTAAATTGGCTTAAGCAAAAATAAACAAAATGAACCCTTCATTGTTTCCCAGACCTGATGAGTCCGATAGGTCGTCCCTGGCATTGGAGAGACCCAGCGGTCCTAACATTGTCCAGAATCTGTCTGTCTTCTCAGGCCTCGGATCTGCCGTCCTCCAGGTTGCTTTGGTTCCCAGCAGGTCGTCTTGTAAGGTCCTTCTCATCCCTCCGCTACTCCCGGCTTTCTTGAACCATTTTATTTAGCATTGACAAAATAATTTAGCAAATTCCTGACCGCGTCAACAAGAGTCCTGGGGTTGATCTCAGGTCATGAATAGCCAAAATATGAGAATATGCTGATTCTCCCAGCAGAGACGAGGCCAGAGAGGGGGTCGATCTTACCTCAACTGCGGAGACCAAGAATGAGGTTTCCTGAAGCAAAAATCAAGACTCTGGTACCAGAAAAAGAGGAAAATACAGGCTGGATGGATAGAAACCACTCTTGATTACTGTACAGGTCATCAAGAGAAACTAAAACCATTCCAACAGCAGAACATTGCTTGTTGAGGGGAGAGGGTCAAGTCTGGCTGTATTATGGCCATGGCCAGTGCCCTGGTGCTTACTTATGTCTGGGGGGCGTCAACCTGGCCATTTGCACACATTAATAATAACAGTAGCAGCATCAGTAATGGCGCCTGGGATGTTTTCTCTCTTCCATGCTGTGGCTAAGTATCTTGCTCAGTATTATTTAGTGTTGACCACAACCCTGTAAGGTAGGAACTATTGGCCCCATTTTACACAGAAGGAAATCAAGGCCCAGTGAGGTTAGGTGGCCTCTCCAGAATCACATGGCCAGTTGCTGATGGGGCTAGTTTTTTTTGTTTGTTTGTTTTTGTTTTTCTTTCTTATTTAAGTGTAAGGTTTTTTCTTAATTATTTAAGGCCAGGTATAATGGGTCATGCCTGTGATCCCAACAATTTGGGAGGCCGAGGTGGGACAATCACTTGAGGCTAGGAGTTTGAAACCAGCCTGGGCAGCATAGTGAGACCCTGACTCTACAAACAGTAAAAATAAAATTAAAATATTAGCCAAATATGGTGGCATGTGCCTGTAGTCCCGCTACTCAGGAGGCTGAGGAAGGAAGGTCACTTGAGCTCAGGATTTGGAGGTTGTAGTGAGCTATGATCATGCCACTGCATTCCAGCCTGGGTAACAGAGCGAGATCCTGTCCCTTAAAAAAAATAAAATATTTTTAAAAAGAAGTATAACATACATCCAGCAAAGTCAGTAGTTCATAAGTAAATAGTTAGAAGGATTTCCACAGGGGCCACAGTCATGCAAGCAGCACTGAAATCAGGCAGAAGAAGAAAATCACCAGCACCTGGAGACACCCGTGACCCCTCCAAGTCACTACCTGTCCCAAAAGTCATCACCACCCTGACTTCCTGTGCTGACCAGAGCCAGCTGACCCAGAGCCATCTGAGCCTGGAGCTGCCCATGGGCAATGGGAACTTACTGGAGCTGGACCATGATGTTCAAGTGGCAGGAGGTCATACAGATGAAAGGAAGCTTTGCAAAACCCATCGGATCACCTTATGACCTGACCGAAAGGGTTGGCCAAAAATCCAGACAGAGCCTGATCTGGCCCATGCCTTGCAGCCCAGCACCCAGCACCATCCCAGGGCCCTGGACCTGGGAGGGTACAGCACCAGGACCGATCTGCAGCCTGGCATTGTGAACGGGGTTTTATCATTAAAAGAAAAAAAAAAAATAGGAAAATCACGTTCTTTCTTGAACAAAAGGGCTTCTCTACAGCTGTTTTTAAATGGTATGCCGCTCAAAATAGATAGGAATGATAGTACAAGAAGGTAAATACAGACTCTCCTGGCACAGTCATGGGCCTTTTTTCTCTGCTGGTTGCAAAGCCAAGAGTAATTAGCACCGTGAGAATGGGGGAAGTGATTGCTGCTCCCACAACACCCTAATTAACAGTTACTAATAGTCATAATAAAACTGAAAGGAGGCTTTTTTAATCTCTCCGTTGAGTGACTGCTTGGGATGGCAGAGTGCTCAGCATTGGGGACCCACTGTTTCTTGGGGCGGTAAACTTGGCATGGGTTCATTTCTCTAATGTTGTTAGGTTGGATGGGGGAAAACAGTGGTTAAATATGGTGGAAGAGTGGGAAAGGGATCTTAATCATCACTAGAATTATCACCACTAATAAGATCAACAGCTCATCCATCCGGAGCTTCGTTTAGACAAATGCTGTCTTAGAGACAATTTCCTCTAACCCTCAGGATAAATATTTGGCTGATGTTACCATCATCCCTATTTGGCACTGCTATACTTTCTGTTGGGGACAGTTTTCATTTGCCATGAGTTGGCTTTCAAAAGCCTGTTCTGGGCAAACCCTTCTGCTAGGCACTTGGCATCCCCAGGGGAAGCTGGGGGTCTCTTTCTCTCATGGAATTTCTGACCCACCAGAAATAACATATAGCAGAAGTTGGCTTTGAAAGAAAAATCACATTCATTATGTAATAAGATTTATCATGAACTTGAACTGGTTTGGTTTTAAACTGAGTTATCCAAGTTCAAAATCACCCACAGCGTTCTTGATGGGCGTGTGTTCTGTGAATGCAGGTGCTTTGTGACCCATTAGTGACACTCCAGCTTTAAGGTCACTAAGAATAGATGGTATCTAGATTTCCAGACCAAATTACTCATCTTTCCTCAAAAATGTAGGTGGAGTTTCTGGAGCAGGGAAGACCACAGAGCCACGTCTTTACTTAGTGAACTGAGTGACTTCTCCACCACTCAACAAGATCAAGTATTTTGGGAGGATTAAAAGTGCGGAGGCGCCGGGCACAGTGGCTCACGCCTGTAATCCCAGCACTTTGGGAGGCCGAGGCAGGTGGATCACGAGGTCAAGAGATCGAGCCCATCCTGGCCAACATGGTGAAACCCCATCTCTACTAAAAATACAAAAATTAGCTGGGCGTGGTGGCACGTGCCTGTAGTCCCAGCTACTCAGGAGGCTGAGGCAGGAGAATTGCTTGAATCCAGGCGATTGCAGTGAGCTGAGATCGTGCCATTGCACTCCAGCCTGGCGACGGAGTGAGACTCCGTCTCAAAAAAAAGTGTGGAGGACTCAATCTCTGCTGCCAATTTCTTGAAAAAGATGTCACTTGCAGACAAATGACTACAAACACCAGGAAACAGACAACATGGGTAGTGCCAGGTCTCATAGGAGTTCAGGGCAAGCTTAGACTTTCCTGCAGGCCAGATGATCCGGGAAGGTTTCTCAGAGGAGTTGGCACTGGAAGTATCCGGAGGCCACTGACAAGCAGAGCGGACGCATTCCAGGGATACGCTGGGGGTGAAGAGCTGTGGTGAGAGAGGGAGGGTGGATAGGGAGGTGGTGAGGAAAGCAGCTCTTGCAGCTCCTTGAGAGTCAAAACATGGGGAGTGGGGTTTAGTCAATGGAAAGTGGGTGGCATGAGGGAATTCTCTGTACCAGAAGAACAAGGTCAGAGTAACCCTCTAGAGATGTCACTGCTCTAAATGATTTGCTTTTCAGTTGTTTTATACTTTGGTGGCAAAATATATATAACATAGAGTTTACCCTTTTAACCATTTTTGAGTGTATAATTCAGTAGCTTTAAGTACCAGGTTGTGTCACCATTACCAATGTCTACTTCTCATCTTCCCAAATGAACACTGTACCCATTAAACAATAACTCCCTATCCCCTCTCCCCTCAGCCTCTGGTAGCTTCTATTCTACCTCTGGCTCTATGAGCTTGCCTATTGTAAGCATCCCATATAAACTGAATCATATAGTATTTGTCCTTTTGTGTCTGGCTTCTTCCATGTAACATACTGTCCTCAAGATACATCTGTGTGGCAGCATGTTGAGTATATATGTATGAGTATATGTGTATATATATGTATATATACACATACGTGTGTGTGTGTGTGTGTGTGTGTGTGTGTGTATCACGTTTTTATTTTATTTATTTACTTTTTTGGAGACAGGGTTTCTCTCCCATTGCCCAGGCTGGAGTGCAGTGGCATGCTCTTGGCTCACTACAACTTCCGCCTCCTGGGCTTAAATGATCCTCCTGCCTCAGCCTGCCAAATAGCTGGGACTACAGGCATGCACCACCAGGCGCAACTAATTTTTGTATTTTCAGTAGAGACGGGGTTTCACCATGTTGGCCAGGCTGGTCTCAAAGTCCTGACCTCAAGTGATCCACCCACCTGGGCCTCCCAAAGTGCTGGGATTACAGGCATGAGCCAGTGCGCCTGGCCTGTATCACATTTTTGAATCCATTCATCCATCAGTAAACATTTGGGTATGTTCTACCTTTTGACTATTGTAAATAATGCTGTTATGAACATTGAGTACAAATAACACCAAATTCTATTGGTCCTATATCTAGGAGTGGAATTGCCGGGTCACATAATAATTCCATATTTAACTCTTTGAGAAGCAATCACAGTGTTTTCCACAGCAGCTGCACCATTGACCATTATCACCAGCAAAGGCATAAGGGGTCTGATATCTCTACATCCCCACCAACACCGATCACCATCCTAATGGACATGAAGTGGTATTCGGCCCTAACAGCAGCATTTCTGCTTTGAGAATTGTTCTCTACATTTCCAGCTTGATCATTTCCCTGATTTCCAAACATTTCAACTTTTCTTCTTGTCCCCTTGTGAATGAAGTGGTGGTGGTGAGATGAACAGGGATCAGTCACCTTCGAGATGCTAAGATTTCTGGACATCAAGTGCTGGCTTGGAAAACTGGCCCATCTTTACCTATCTCTTTTCTGTGAGTTGATTGGCAGCTTATCAACTTCTACCAGAATTCTATCAGAAAAGCAGATTTCTGCAGATTGTACTAGATTTTCTCCCAGAAATACATCTTTTAATAAATTGAATCTTCATGAGCCTTCAGGGACACATCAGCAAAAAGCCCACTTCCCTCATCTTTCCTAACTGCCTTTAGTTCATAGGAATGCAAGGAACTTAATTCATCCCTTGCTCTGTCCTCTGGGGAAAGAGAGTAGACATCGTCACGTGTCTGGGAATCCATGACCTGGGTCCTCTGGAAAGAGAGTGGACATCATCACATCTCTGGGAGTCCATGGCCTGGGTTCAGCCACTCACTAGTTTTGTGATTTGGGGCAAGTTGACCTTCTTTTGCTGAGTGGAAGAGTCATACACTTCTTTTTTCTATTATCTCTTTGTGCCTCAGTCATCTCATCTGTGAAACGGGGATAGTGATTGAGCCTCCTTGAAGAGTTATTGAGAAGATTCAATGAGGCAATGTGTGTATGTTGCTTGTAACAGTCGCTGGCAAACAGTAAATGTCTCAAAGCTTTTTGCCTACATGAGTTTTGTTGAGGTTGATGTCTCTCAGTCTCAATCTCTTCATTTAAGAAATGGGGCTAATAATAGTTTATGTTACAAAAGCCATGCTGTAGACTAAATGAGCCAACGCATGCGAAGCTCTTGGTGCAGATCTGAGACATAGCCATTTTCTTCAATAAGCATCGGTCATGTTGTCCCTACCAAAAGCGCTGATGCAACCTCCAGTGCCCCTGGATGGGAAGTGTTGATCTGACCCCTTACCTCAAAGGCTTGTGATTATATCCCAACTCTGTTCAGTGAACCATGAATTCAAGAAGAAAGTTTTGCAAACATCAGAATGGTCTCCTAAACTCTAGGGACAAGACCACAAAGTAATCAAAAGGTACAAGTTCTAGTCTCTGCTCTGACTCTGATTTGCTCTTTGGCCACAGGTGAGTCACTCTAATCTCTGAGCCCCTGATTCCTGCTATTAAAGACCCTATCAAGGGTGGTAAATAAACATGGCCCACATGCCCTTGCTTCCCACAGCAGACGTTACTAATTGATCCCAGAACTCCTAGCCACTGAGACCTGTCTCAGCTTCAGAATCCTTCTCAACACAGTGCTACGGACAGCAACTAGCAATCGACTGCAATTGACTAGGGAGTTGAAACCGATTTGATGTTCTAGGTGGAAATCTCAATTCTGTTACCAGCCCTTCTCCCATACTACCATAAACACAGGCAGACAGGCTAAGATTCTTCTTAAAATGCTGCATCAGTTATAGCCACCGAGTGTTTTTACTAGGCCAGGTGCTGAGAACACCCTCAATGGAGCAAGAAGCACTCTTCAGCCACTCTTAAACCTCCTCCAGGAGAGGGCTTCAGCTCCGCACAAGGAGGCAAATGAGAATCAAGGAATTAGCTGCAAGGGGAAGCAGCAGACACATCAAAAGAGAACCAAGGTGCAGCCTGCTCCTCAGGCTCTGCCTGCAGTTACAGGAGGAGGGCAGGCTGCAGGGCAGAGGGGAGTTTTCAGTAGGTTGGTTTTTCTGCACAGGGACACTTCTGTTGTGGTGCTCAGGTGTCACAGGCGTCAAGCTTTCTATTCAGATTGGGATCTAACAGACTTTCTCTGTCCTCCCCATTCCCTGCCTGTCCTGAGCCATTCTCCTTGGCTAGTCCTAAGGGATCTTGGGAGTCATGTCGCCCCTCTGGGCCTCAGTTTTCTCATTTGTCAAGCAGTGACAGTAATAGTGGCTTCTTCTTCACTCCTACCTTCCTCATGGGCCCTTGTAAGGACACAAATGAGGTCACAGTTCTGTATTCATGTGTGGTTGGTGGTTATACAAATCTATACCTGGGGTAAAATGACACAGAACAAAGGCACACCACCCCCCCAAAAAAGGTAGGGGTGCATGCAGAAACCGGTGACAGCTGAGACACTCCACCAGTGTCACTTCCTCGGTTTTGATACTGTGGTAATGTAAGATGTGGCCATTGGAAGAAGCTGGGTAACGGGCACCAGGGACCTCTCTGGGCGATTTTTGCAACTTCGTGTGAACATATTATTATTTCATAATGAAAGTTTAAAAAAAAATGAGAGCCTTGAAAATGCATCAGACAATTTTGAGACAGTACTCATGGGAGGTGGCCACAGACAGGGACTCCTCTGCCACATTCCCAAGAATTCAGGATGTCGTTAATGAAGAGCAGCCATGACTCCGGAATCTCCACAGCAGTGTGGGCTGACTATGTCACCCCATCCTGCACGCCAGTTTTTTATCTGACTTAACAACGGAAACAAAGCTTCAGGTGCTCCATATTCCAGGTACGAAGACTGAGGCTTCAGTCAGAGCAAGACAGTATGCCTTGCTAGATGGCTCTTAAAAGATGGCTCCTAACTTGCCATCTTTTTTTCTTTTCAGATTCGTAATCTGGGGTGCTCAGTAGCTTTCTGTTTCAGAAACAATTTCTTCTTTGATTTTTTTGTACATGACACGTTTCTTTTCTTGGGGAAAGAAAACCTTGAAAACCCATTTGTCTTCCATTTTCTCTACACAGCCTGAGGACCTGGAAGAACCAATTAATTCCTAGAGTTGTTAATTACTCTTGCATGGAAGCAAACCTCTAAACTCGAATCTCCCGAAGATGGCTCACATTTGAGCCGTGATGCTGCTAGTCAGGCAGTGGGCAGGAGTGTCTGTGCTTCAGAAAACACATGATTTCAGGAATCAGTTTGCGAGGGTTCTCCCATTATGAGGCTATCACCGAGATATGCAACAGATTCTGCTGGGTGAGGGCCAGTTACCAGGTCCAGTGTAAGCCCTGATGTTCTATTTCTGCTCCCAGCTTGAGCAAGGGCTGATCACTGTGGGGCTCACAGTGGGAGATGGAGAATGGTTCCCTTGTCATGTAGAGACATCATTTATTTTATTTATTTTGTGTGTGTATATATATATATGTGTGTGTGTGTGTGTGTGTGTGTGTGTGTGTGTGTGTGTGTGTGTATGTATGTATATTGAGATGGAGTCTCCGTCTGTTACCCAGGATGGAGTGCAGTGGTGCGATCTCAGCTCACTACAACCTCCGCCTCCCAGGTTCAATTGATTCTCCTGTGTTAGCCTCCTGAGTAGCTGGGATTACAGATGCATGCTACCAGCTCCGATTAATTTTTATATTTTTAGTAGAGATGGGGTTTCACCATGTTGGTCAGGCTACTCTCGAACTCCTGACCTCGTGATCCCTCCTCATAAAGTGCTGGTATTACAGGCATGAGCCACCGCACCCAGTCTGGAGAAGTCATTTATAACATGACCGAGACTCTAGACTTCCTTCCTTTGGAGAGATGTGAGGCTTTGAGTATTTTCTTGTTTGTTTTGATTTTTTTAAAGCTTTATTGCCTGGGGAAATCATAAATCATACAGATGCATTTTGTGTTCACCCTAAACTCCACCACCTAAGAATGATCGCCATTAACATTTTGGTGAGCATTCCCCTAGTTCTTTCGATGCCTTTCATTACATATGGATGTTATGTATACATATATACTTAATATGTACATGTGAATTGAATGTGTACTTCCTGCTTTTCTGTAATCTACTTTTTCATTCACATTGTTAGAGGCATGACAGTTACCTTCCTTGTCATTGAATTCTACCCCCTTATTTCATCACCAGCTAACTTGCATGTAGCTAACACATCTGTAGCACTTACTTAGTGCTAACCATTATCCACAGCACTTCTCACAGCTTACTTCATTAAATCCTCATAACAGCCTGATAGGGTGGGCACTATGACGGTCCCTGTTTTATTGCAGAGAATACTAAGACACGGTAAGACCTTGGGTAGGACTTTGGTAAGAGACTTTGCCCAAGGTCACACCTTCAGGGCTTGGACTTGAATCAGGCATTCTGGCACTAAGGTCTCTGCTCTGAACTGCTGGGCTTATGCTGTTGCTCATCCCTGAGTCCAGGGATGCCTGAACTCATCTGGCTATGGAATGGCAAATGCTTGTCACAGGGAGCACCATTTCTCCTTTATGTTTCCAAAACAGATATCACTAGTGATCACAGCACCTTTTCCCAACCGTCCTAGACTGGGATAGGACCTTCCTGATAGATACACCATCACAGACAGCCACTGTGGAGCCTTTGGGATGGCATCTTAGTCTGTTTTGTGTTGCTCTAAAGAAATAGCTAGGGCTAGGTAATTTATGAAGAACAAGGTTTATTTAGTTCACCATTCTACATCAAGTACAAGAAGCATGGTGCCAGCTCTTGCTTCTGGTGGGGGTCTCGGGCTGCTTCCACTCAGGGTGGAAGGTAAAGGGGAGCTGGTGTGTGCAAAGATCACATGGTGAGAGTGGGAGTGAGAGAAAGAGGGGAGGTGTGAGGCTCATTTTAACAACTGGCTTTTGCTGGGAACTAACAGAGTGAGAATGAATCTATTCATGAGGAATCTGCCCCTATGATGCAAACATCTCCCATTAGGCCCACCTCTAACACTGGGGATCCAATTTATTTTCATTTTTGAACAGAGTTTTGTTCTTGTCACCCAGGCTAGAGTGCAATGGTATGATCTTGGCTCACTACAACCTCCACCTCCTGGATTGGAGCAATTATCCTGCCTCAGCCTCCCGAGTAGCTGGGAGTATAGGCGTCCACCACCACGCCCAGCTAATTTTTGTATTTTTTTAAATAGAGACAGGGTTTCACTATATTGACCAGGCTGGTCTCAAACTCCTGACCTCAGGTGATCCACCTGTCTTGGCCTCCCAAAGTGCTAGGATTCCAGACGTAAGCCACACGCCCAGCCTGGGGATCCAATTTTAACTTGAGTTTCAGGGGGACAAATAACCAAACTATAGCAGACAGGTTTGTGAGATGATGCCGATACGCCTTCCCTGATCCATCTAATGCCATTCTCTACTTCTGTGCAGAAGGAAACAGGCCCCAAGAGGGAATTGAGTTGTCTAAGTGAAGGGCAAAGCTGTCTTCATCCATTTGTGCTGCAAAACAAAATACCTGAGACTGGGCAATTTAGAAATAGTGGAATCTTACCTCTCACAGCTCTGGAGGCTGGGAAGTCCAAGATCAAGACTCCAGCAGATACAGTGTCTGGTGAGGCTGCTGTCTACTTCTAAGATAGCACTTTCTGGCCATGTCTTCACATGGTGGTGGAAGGACAAAAAGAGCCTAGTTAGTTCCCTGGATCCATTTCATAAAGGTACTCATCCCATTCATGAGGGAAGCCCCTCATGACTGAATCACCTCCTAAAGGCCTACTCTTAATTCTATCACATTGGCAATTGAGTTTAAACATAGGAATATGGTGTGAGGTAGGGGGTGACGCATTCAGACCATAGCAAGAGCCAAAACCAGCATTTAGTTTTATTAATCCAAGGCCTACTCTTTTTCCACACCCACACCACTGTCTGTTCAAATCTAACAAAACAAACACCAGCTACCATTAGAGACACACTCTGATCAGTTTCAATACAGCCCAACTGTGCATTTGGACAACTCAGAGGCAACCACAGAGACTGGGCATTGAGGATGGACCACAGAGGATCGTTTTATCTCAGTGCACTTTATAGAAGATGTTGCCAAGTACTGAAAAGTGCATTAGTTATATCAATGCTTTTAATTTATTCAGTGGCCACAGCTCAGAGGTTAGCAAATCATGGTTGAGGTTAATTGCTGACTGTTTACTGAGAGGATCCATCATTGGAGGGCACTGAGGGAGCTCCAGGAAGCATGCCTTCACTCCCCAAGCATGCATTGAGCACCTCCTGTTTATTTTTTAAATTTATTTTTATTTTTCAATTTATTTTTTATTTCAGTAGGTTTTGAGAGAGCAGGTGGTATTTGGTTATATAAATAAGTTCATTAGGGAGCACCTCCTGTTTATGAGGAGAAACTAAGTTTACAGATGATACAGTGACAAATGTTACCAGGTGATTCTGATGGGGTTTTATCTGTGGAGGACCCTTCTTTCCATTCTAAGTTTGGTTTCAATTGAGAATTTAAAACATGAGAGAGGTAGGTGCATTGACTCACACCTATAATCCCAACAGTTTGAGAGGCTGAGACTTGCATATTGCTTGAGGCCAGAAGTTTGAGACCAGCATGAGCAACATAGTGAGACCCCGTCTCTGATTATTTTTTTAAATAAAGTTTTAAAAAATAATAAAATAAAATGCAGGAGAAAGACAAATGGAGATCCCAGTCATGACCAATAGAACTGAATGGAAACAAACTTAGCTTTGGGCCAGTTCTTCACCCCAGGGGCAGGCAGAGCTGAAGGACTGCAGGTCCCCAGCCCTCCACCCTCAGAGGCTGCATCTTTTTCAACAGCCACTTAGGAGGGAACAGACTAGAATGCACATGCCCAGTGGGCACGCAGGCCTGTTTCCTTCTCCCAAACTTACCAGCAAGACAGGAATGAGTGAAGGGGCAAAGTTGGCCCAAAATGTGGGTGACCAGAACTTCCTCCATGAGACACTTGGCTAGGACTTGGAGGTTCTTTCCCTCACCTGCCTGTGACCAATCAACATAGGCTGCATTCATTCAGAGAGGGAGATCCAAATGGGCTCCAGCCACTGGGAAGACCTCTTGACAGAGGCCCTCTGATCTGAGTGCTAAGAGTTGGGTGGGTTGGGGCCTATCCTGGGCTTTCTGCCCGGGATGCTGTGGAAGAAAGACAATGATTTGTGTGGGACATAGTGGGGAGGCCAGTGGAGGGGCTGTGTTGCGCATAATCAGATTTAAAACACAGACTTTACACTTTGTGCATTGAATAGGTCTACAGAGTTCAAATCCACGGGCCGGGTGTGGTGGCTCACACCTATAATCCCAGCACTTTGGAAGGCTGAGGTGAGCGGATCACCTGAGGTCAGGAGTTCAAGACCAGTCTGACCAACATGGAGAAACCCTGTCTGTACTAAAAATACAAAAATTAGCCAGGTGTAGTGGTGAGTGCCTGTAATGCCAGTTACTCAGGAGGCTGAGGCAAGAGGATCCCTTGAACTTGGGAGGCGGAGGTTGCAGTGAGCCGAGATTGTACCACTGCACTCCAGCCTGGGTGAAAGAGGGAGACTCCCTGTAAAAGAAAAAGAATTTAAATTTATGAATTCAGATTTTTAAATATTCATGTTGGTGGATGATGTTTGCGGCTGAAGTTCATGCTTCCTCATGTGGGAAAATGTGTTCTCATGCACTGACAGGGTGAAAAGTGTGCTGGGGGGAAGGAAATGGGCTTTGGAGTCTGGTAGATGCTCACTGGAATCCAGGCTCCACCAGTGCTGGCTGTGTGACCTTATTCAGGTGATTTAACCTTGCTGAACCTCTGTCTCTCCCCCGTTTATAAAATGAGAACAAAGACATGGATTGTCCAGGTTGAAAAAATTAAGTGAAACCAGGCTTGTGTGGCCGGGTCCAGCGGCTCACATCTACAATCCCAGCACTGTGGGAGGCCCAGGCGGGAGGATCGCTTGAGGCCAGGAGTTTGAGACCAGCCTGGGCAACAGGGGGAAACCCCATCTCTACTAAAAATACAAAAAAATTAGCCAGGTGTGGTGGCGAGCACCTGTAGTTCCAGCTACTCTGGAGGCTGATGTGGGAAAATTGCTTGAGCCCAGGAAGCGGAGGTTGCAGTGAGCCAAGACTGTGCAACTGCACTTTAGCCTGGGCAAGAGAGTACGACCCTGTCTCAAAAACAAACAAACAAACAAAACACAGACCTTGCAAGGCACCATTGCCATGCTTGTCCCTAAATTCCTCTTCACCTATCTCCCTGCCCCTCGATGCCCCTGACCCTGCTCCACCCCGAAGGGTTTTTATATCAGGTACAATCCTAACTCTAGTGGGGAGATTTCCATAAAAGCTTTACTGTAAAAAAATATATAAATCTTAAAAGTCAACCTATATGTCATGTGGTTGTAGATTTTTTAAAAGGAAGGAGGAGAACAGGGCTCCTGGGAAGTTACGATCTCCAGAAGTAACTAACATTTATTATGAGGGAAGTCTCAGAGCTGATTCCCACAAGTGGCAGAGAAGAAAATGAGATGCAGGCTCTGGATTTGCATAATCGCTGACTGTTTCCCGTTCATTTGCCACTTTGCAGGGGCTCAGTGTGGAGAGCAGCCCCTTCCTGGCCTGGACGCCCTCTGTGCCCAGGGCTCCACAGGGTCTCTCTTGGAATGGTTCTTTAATGATCACTCAAATGGCATTTAGCCTCCAATTAGGAGCGGGAAGAAAAGCACTGGCCAAGTGGAGCAAACGTTCTGGGGAATTCACCCACTTAGGAGAAACCTGGAGAATTAGCAGGCACACAAAGCCACCTCTTGACTGGAAGCAGATGCCTTGAAGGCTCCCAGACACCCCACAGGCTACAAAGGAAGTTGGTCATAGAGCTGACCTGTGTCTAGAAACATACCAAGGACTCTCCACAAACGTGAGAGGCCCTGTCCACGGCAGGGGAGGAGAAGATGCATGGGGGAGAGTCGGCCTCTGCAGACATGGTCCTTCCTGCCTTCTGCTAGTTGCCATGGCTTTGTCCTCATAACAAGCCCATCACGAGCCCTGGCAAAGCTCATGGTGTGGCTCAGTGATAGAAACCAGCTGGCCCAGGTATTTGACACCAGAGCCATGGTCTTCAGCATCTGCGCGGACATCCTGCTCTGAGCCAAACCCACTGGAGGCGTCTCCTCATCAATTACACATGTCTATTCGCCCTCTATCATTGACTTGCCCTTGATTTCTTTCAGCCTGATGGATTCCTTACTCTGAGACAAGCAAGCTGCGGCAAGAGGTCTGGAAAGCCAGCTCCAGTCTTCTGTCACCCCTCCTGGAAAAATGGCATTTGCCTGATACCCAGAGTCCCTGCACATGTGATTGTCACTTCAGCACATCTGTGGGGATGACCAGGTGGTGGAAGTGGCCCTTACTGGTGCCACTGACAAAGTATCAGACCAGGATCTTGCCCCAGAAATGCCTTCCTTATCAATTTATTTCTCACTGAACTATCCTGCAGTAAAATTCAGGAGTGGGCTCACCGTGGAAATGGAGCCTGTTTCACGGGGTGTAGCCCTGTGTATAAGGCAGCCTCAGACACCGCTAGGGTCTGAAATGAAATCAGAGCAGCCTGTCTTCATCTCTTCGACCTCCCCAGGTCCAGCCATTGTGAGTATAAAGAAAGGAACTTGTGGGTTTTGAATGTCATCTTACTAAGGAGTCTGTTGAAAGAAGAACAATTAATCTCTTTATCATAACTGGCTTGGCCACATTTCAATGCTGGAAAGAGGAGAGGAAAAGCAACAGAACAAAACCTTTTGTATTTCTGCCAGCAGAAGGTAAGAGACCGGCTTGTCATTTCGTGGACATATTTGGTGAAGTGTCCCTTTACCTTTTAATTTGTGCATTCAGGTTTCAGATCTTCTGCGGCAAGAGGGAGAAATTGTCTCACATTGTCACACCTCGTTTGTCCGCCACAGGGTTGTGAAACTCACTTCGGCATCCGAGCTCGGAAGTTTGCAGAGAAAGGATTTCAAGGCCAGTGACTCTGCTCTGGATGACTTACAACTTCAACATCACCTAGTTTTGTTCTTCTGCTCCCAAGTGTCCGCAGGAAATTAATAGTTACAATATGTGTGTTTTCTTCAGTGTTCACAGAGTGAACTCTGGCACGATGTGGACACAAAATTATGCGTCGCCACAGTCGGTAGTTCTCAACACGTGTCTGTTCCTGCTTTCTCTATAGCGTCTCATTTCTGAGCAATGGCTGAAGAAAGACAGCTGGCTACTAAAACCGGAAGGAAAGAGTGGAACGTACTGGCAAGAACAAAGGAATTACAATCTAAGGACTGGGTTCAAGTCCCAGCTCTTCCACATGCTAGCCCTGTGACCTTGGGCAAATGAGCCAACCCTTCTGAGCTTTAGTTTTGTCTTGAGTAAAACGGCAACAGTAGCAACCACCTCCTAGAGTTTTATGGGGGAAAAAAGATACAAGTTATGGAGTGAAGATACAAGAGTGTGCGGTGAAGCGTATGCAAATATTAGACACTGTTTGTACTGTTATGACATGGAGGAGAGTCCAGGAATCAAAACTGTTGCTTTTTAGGAAACATTTGGCTGAATCAATAGTTTGTTATAATAGTCCCCTGGCATGTGATGCCATGTGGTGGGGAATCGGGATTTCTCCTCTGAAATCAGGGATCTTTTCTGATGCCTTCTCACGGGAGCACCTTCTACATCTTGCTTATGGATTAAGAATTCATTTTCCAGATTGTCCAGTTTAATTGTTTATATAACCTGTCACCACTATTTGCTTTCTGTTTAAGAAGACTGAAGGAAGGAAGAGAAGGGAGGGAGGAAGGAGAGAAGGAGGAGCACGTTTAGTCAACAGTGACCTTATTGCATGTGTGGCAGGCTGAATGCCAAGGCCACGCACCCTGAGTGGCATTTTGCATCCACGCTGTTGCTCCAGCCACAGCACAGCTAGATGGAGTGGACTTTGTTGCCTCTGACTTTCTTCCTTTGTTTTTTCTCTCTCTTTCCTTCCCTCCTTCCTCCCTTCCTCTCTTTCTCCCTCTCTTCCTTCCTTCTGCTCTGTCACCCAGGCTGGAGTGTGATGGTGCCATTATACCTCACTGCAGCCTCGACCTCCTGAGCTCAAACAATCCTCCCACCTCAGCCTCCTGAGTAGCTGAGACTACAGGCACATGCCACCACGCCCAACTAATATTTATTTATTTATTTAATTTTTTTACAGTTGGGGTATTGCTATGTTGCCCAGGCTGGTCTCCAATCTCCTGAGCTCGAGCAATCTTTCTACATCAGCCTCTGTGGTAGCTGGGATTATAAGCATGTGGCACCGGGACCAGCTAATTTTTTTAATTTTTTGTTTTCGAGAGATGGGGGTTTCACTATGTTGCCCAGGCAGGTCTTTAACCCCTAGGCTCAAGTAATCCTCCCACCTCGGCCTCCCAAAGTGCTGAGATTACAGGCATGAGCCACCACAATGGCCTCTCTTGGCTTTAGCTTTGTGACTTGCTTTGGCCAATGGTATTCTAGCTGATGTGATGCAGGCAGACACTTGGACGAGCTTGAGGTGTTGAACGTGCGTCTCAACATCTCTGCTCTCACAGTGCTTGTGCCTTCATTTTGGGGATGGGTTGAGAAGCAGTGAGAGGGATTAGAACCTCCGGAGAGATGGGGATGCTGAGGACCCGTTTTGCCTTTCAGATGATGAAAAGATCTGGCTTTGCGTAGGTTACTCTTCTGGGTCTGAAAAGCAGTCTTTCTTGAGCTGGGTCATTTGAATCCAGAAAAGAAAAATGAAAGAGAAAGTCTAAAAGTGAGAGAGAGCTGGAGAAAGAGGAGAGAGAAGGGAAGAGAGAGAGATGCGGACCTGATCCCACCAGTTCGCCTGAACCAGGAATGAGTCCTGAGGCTCACTTCCCTGGACTACAGTTCCCTGGACAACGAAGGCCATTTTAAAAAAGGGAGGGAGGATTCTCTTGGAGATTAACTTTGGGCTTTGGCCTAGTTGAGTCTCCTTAGACTTTAAATAAAAAGCCATGGGGGAGGGGTGCATGCAGGGCAGCCACAATAGGAGCTCGAGTTCATATCACAGCCTGGCTGTGCCAAGGCGTGACATTTCTTATTTTGATAATTGATGTGGCCAAGTTGAAGCTTGTCACCGTGAGAGCATCGCACCGTGGCTTTGGTAGTGCCATGGCTATGTGAAGAGTGAGAAAAATCAATTACCACTGTCCACGGAGGGTTGTTTGATTTATTACTGTTGGAAGAAGAAATTCTTTATCTCCCACCCCCTGTTGGCGAGGACTGTTTTACAGTCTGCTGTTAGGGAGGCTCTATAAAAAGCAGCTATATTTGTGCAAATTTTGGTATTTTGATAACCTTCCTTGACTATTCAGAGGACATTGAACACTCCCAATTTTTATAACCCTCATTTGTTTTTGATTAAGCAATTATAGGCACTAAAAGACAATCTGCAAGACAGTGTGGCCAGCGTACCTGCAGGATTTTTTCATGCCGAAGGAAGCTTCAGAGGGCTTTAATATTTCATGACCACGGGAAGGAGGAAGGAGGGGTTTGCTAGGAAAGAGAGCAGAGGATGCAATCTGGAGTCAGACTGGGATTGGAAAGCAGGTCAGTGTCTGTGAGCCTCAGTTTCCTTATCTGAACAATGGGTGTGTGTAGCAGACTCTCTTAGATCCCCTCAAGCCTTTTCCGCCTCTCTTGCATGCCTCTGTGTGCCTCTGCTTTCAACGCCTGCACTACAGCGCCTCTTCCAGACTCTCCCTTGGCCTCTGGGTCTCCTAAAACTTAAGTACTTGGGAATTAATGTCCTTGCAGGGCAGCCCTCCTCCTGAGACCGACCCACATGTGAGTATGAAAGCAGAGCTCCCTTGCCTCACCTCAAGACACACCCCAAGGTGTAACTTACATTTCAGGTGGGTGTAACTTACACTCCAAGTTGGTTCAGGCTGAGGTTCCCCCTGGCACAACTTTGCCTGAAATCCACCCAAGATAGTAGACTGGTGCTCCTTGCCAATTTTTTATAGATTGTTTCATTAACTTTTATTCAGCACTTCAGTGTGCCAGGCATGGAATTAAATGGTTGAAATGGGTTGTAATGATAAAATAATGTCTAGGGAAATACTTTGCACAATGACTAACACGCAGCAGCAACTCAGCATGCACTGGCCAGTTTGAACATGATTGGGGTGCAATGTGGTGAGAGGACTTGGAGCCATCCAGCAGCCTCCTCTCTGCTCTCCTTGGTCCCCTCCACCCGCTTCCAATTTTTTCTCCACCCAGCAGCCAGAGTAGTCTTTTAAAACATTTCAATCACACGCTTGTAATCCCAGCACTTTGGGAGGCCAAGGCAGGTGGATCACAAGGTCACAAGATCGTGGCCAACCTGGTGAAGCCCCGTCTCTACTAAAATACAAAAAATTAGTTGGGCATGGTGACGCTTGCCTTAGTCCCAGCTACTCAGGAGGCTGAAGCAGGGGAATCATTTGAACCTGGGAGGTGGAGGTTGCAGTGAGCCAAGATCACAACACTGTACTCCAGCCTGGCAACAGAGTAAGACTCCATCTCAAAAAAAAAAAAAAAAAAAAAATCAATCAACTATGTAAGACCTTCTAGTGGCTACTTGATTGCACATAGATATAAAATTTGGGCCAAGTGTGGTAGTTTATGCCTGTAATCCCAGCGTTTGGGGAGGCCAAAGTGAGAAGATTGCTTGAGCCCAGGAGTTTGAGCTGAGCCGGGACAACGTAGCAAGACATCATCTCTACAAATAAAATAAAACCCAAACTTCCTACCAATGGGGTTTAGCAAACTTTCTCTATGAAGGGGCAGATAGTAAATACATTACACTTGTGGACCTTACAGTCTTTTTAGCAGCTGAAGACCTCTGCCCTTCTAGCACTGAGGCAGCCATATACAATATGAAAACAAATGGACATGGCTGTTTTCCAATAAAACTTTATTCATAAAGACAGGCAGTGGGCCAGATTTGGCCCACAGACTGTAATTTACTGAACACTGGTCTACAAAGCAACTGAGTGGGGTGGACCCTGCTGCCCTCCCCAGCCACCAGCCTCCTCCTGACCCACTCTTCTCCCCAGTCATTTGCTTCTGCCACACTGGCTGGAGAACCCAGCACATTCCTGCACCAGGCTAGGTCTGTGCCTACAGTTCCCTCTGTCTGGGTCTGGGAGTCTCTTCCTGGAGGCCGCTGCATTGCTGGCTCCTGCTTATCACTCAAGTGTCTGTTCAAATGCCAGATGCCACCTCTTCAAAGAGACATTCACAAGCCTGCAGATCTAGTAGGTCCCCTCCCTCAAGCCCCTCTGTTCTCTGTCACCTCAGTCCTTAATTTATTCCCCTAGTCACTTGTTTGGGTTCTGTCCCTCCCTTTGGAAAACAAGCTTCAACACTGATTCAGCATTGAATCTGCAGCACCCTCAGCCTGTAGCACAGGGCACAGCCCCTGGTAGGTGCACAATAAATGTTTGTTGATTAAAGGGTCTCTGGAGATCCCTCCTGCCCCGTCGACCCCAACCACTCTCTTCTGTAAGAAGAGTTTTTGAAGGTGGAAAACATTAGAATTTCAAGTGGTTATCTTGGTTGTAAAGCAAACCTACAAAACCCTAAATAATCTTCCTTTCTTCTCCTTCCCTGTCAATTATGCCGTTAAACGAAACATCTCACAGGGGGATTTGCCTGAGCAAACCCTCACTTTCTTTTCTCAGTTCCAAGCCTAAGACTGCAGACCTGCATTTTCAAGGCTAAAAACACCAAGAGGAAGGTGCTGTCTGAACACGGCATTGAGATTACCCAGTTAATTAAAGAGGGATTTAGGAGTTACTTAACATCTGGGTGGCAGAGTGGTTTTTTTTCTTTTTTTCTTTTTTTCTTTTTTTTTTTTTCTCTCTACTCGGCTTTAGAAAGGAAGCAGAAATCATAACATGCCAACTCTGGCTCCATCAGGTGCATCCTCTGTGTGACTTGATCCTGCAGCAAGGCAAACTCTTCTTCCCTGGGTTCCTTGGCTCTAAGGCATCTGATGCTTTTCACAAGGACACTTGCTGATGCTTTGCTCAGCAAAGCAAGCTTTGTGGCCAGTACAGAAGGTTTCAGAAGTGGTTTGGTAACTGCTCCTTTTGTTATGTCATACTTAAGGGCAGTGATTCTTTGGTTTTTGTTTGTTTTATTTTTGTGTGTGTGTCTTTTTTTTTTTTTTTTTTTTTGAGACAGCGTCTCTCTCTATCACCCAGGCTGAAGTGCAGTGGTGCGCTCTCGGCTCACTGCAGCTTCCGCCTCTTGGGTTCAAGTGATTCTCCTGCCACAGCCTCTTGAGTAGCTGGAACTACAGGAGCATGCCACTATGCCCAACTAATTTTTTGTGTTTTTAATAGAGACAGGATTTTACCATGTTAGCCAGGGTGGTCTCGATCTCCTGACCCTGTGATCCACCCTCCTCAGCCTCCCAAAATGCTGGGATTACATGCATGAGCCACTGTGCCTGGCCGAGGGCAGTGATTCCGGAACAGCACACATTGCTAGAGGGCCAAGGGACTTTGAGAGGTGGTCAGAGACATGGCCACCATTCGATGGGGAAGGGTCTTGCATGCCATGCCAAGGAATGTGAGCCGTATTCTGGCCAGGGAGTATTGGAGACTTTGACCCCTGGGATGACATTTGGCAGTAGCCGTGAAGGAGAGAAAGCTGGTGGCCAGGAGCCCAAGCTGGAGCTTGTTCTAGGGCTTCAGAGAGCAGAAGGTGGGAGGTTCCTGGCAGGGTGGCATCAAGAAAGAGGAAGAGATGCTAAGTTCAGGGGCCACAGGCCAGGCGGAGCAGGTCTTGTTTGGCCTTAATACTGGGAACTTGGACTTTATTCAGCGCGGATGGCAACAATAATAAAAATAATACCTACTTCTATGGGTTATTAAGATAGAAGGTGCCTTTAGTTAACTTATTTGTGACAAGCCTTTTGTGAACTTTCAAACACTCATCCGGTGACATTTCTGTAATGCTTCATTTAGATAAAGCCATTCATAACTTGGCAGTACGTGAGCTTTCAGTGTCCTTTCTCCCTACCCCGATGAGACACTGGATCTTGGTCTTAGGATGCCTGTTGACTAGCTCTAATAAGCAAAGTGATAGGTGTTGTGTGGCCAATACGGAAGTCATAGCCAACAGCAGGCAGGGGCTGCTGTTAGGAATGGGAGAGGCTTGTTCTGCAGGCTGAAGGCAGGACCCCTGTGAATGACAGCAGTCGTACCATCCAGCAACTGGTTGAAGAGCTGTTTCCATCTCAGGCAAGCCCAGAGATCTGAAACGAGTTCCTCTTTCGTTGTGTGTATGCTCGTGGTTGCAAGCATCCCACTTTGGCTGACGGGTTAGAATGTTCTCCAGGATCCCACTCACCTGTGTTCTTGACCAGCCAGGACCCCTGCAGATAAAGCAAGCATCTAAATCAATGCCCCCACTACCATCTGGACCTGGCTACACTGTAGGGGAGAACAGAATTAGAGCCTTGCATTGCTGTTCCCACCTCCCTTCAGAGTTTCATGCAAAGGCATTGTTCTTCTGTGGCCAGATTTCAATTGTAGTGAGCACAGAATGATGCTTTAATCCTTTGTAATTACTCAAGGCAGGAATCAGCCTCATGAACAAGTATAAATGGACAACTGGCCTTTTCCTTTGGAGTGGGAATGGATTTGCTTCACTTACGATACTTTGCCTAAGGGGAGATGGGATGCAGATATTGATACTTGTTTTATTTTTATTTGACATGGAGTCTTGCTTTGTTGCCCAGGCTGGAGTGCAGTGGTGCGAACTGGGCTCACTGCCACCTCTGCCTCCAGGTTCAAACGATTCCCCTGCCTCAGCCTCCCAAGTAGCTGGGATTGCAGGTGTGCACCACCAAACCTGGCTAATTTTTGTGTTTTAGTAGAAAGGGTTTCAACATGTTGGCCAGGATGATCTCCAACTCCTAACCTCAAGTGATCCACCCACCTTGGCCTCCCAAAGTACTGGGATTACAGGGGTGAGCCACTGTGCCCGGCCTGATACTTGTTTTAAATTAATGTACTTGTTTACCTTCTTGTGGGTCAAATATATCACAAGAACTCACCAAGTGATGGTTTTCATTCACAATTTGGTAGGTGGGCCTCCTGGGAAAGACCTGTTGGGGGATGGTAGGAATCCACATTCCCGGGGCACTGAGTTCTGGGGCCTTGGGCCTTTGTATTGCTGTCCTCTCTGCTTCGGGCAACCTCCCTTCAGAGGCCCCCAAATCCTTCCTTCTTCAGGTCTGGCTCAAAAGTCCCCTTCTCAATAAGTCTACTCCCAATCACCCTATTTAAAATTACAAACCACCTCCTTCCACCCCACACACCCCCCACCCAAAATGTGGGTCTTCCTTCCCTGTTCCTTCTTGTCCCAGCCTTCTAACAGAATATACGATTTACTAATTTATTCATCATATCCTTTGTGATTCCCCATCCCCCCTCCCACTAGAACGTAAGCTTTGTAACAACTCTTTTGTAACAGATAGATATGGTGGCCTGTTTTGTTGACTGTTGTATGTTAAGTCCCTGGAGCTCATAACAGGCACTTAGTAAACCTTAGCAGAACAAATGGATGAAGAAATGAAGAGTTGGAGGGAAGGAATGGAGTGAGTGCAGGACGGGAAGGCTGTGAGAAACGTGTCACCATCCTTTTGGGCAGTCACACTGAGAGACCAGATCTGGACGTGCTCTGGCACCAGGTCGGGTGGAGAGATGGGCAGAGGCTGGAGGGAAGGATTCCAGTTTCATGTGTGCATATTCTGTGCCTGTAAAGCTCTGGCCGCTTTCTCTGGGTTATGGTCTTCAGCCCCACAGCAATGCTGCGTACTGGGTGTTATCGTTCTTACTTTATAGGTAAGGAAATGAGGTTCGGAGAAGCCGCATACTGCCCAGGGCTATCAAGAGTAGCAGATCCAGGCTAGGAACCCAGTTTTCTAAATTGGCTCATCTGTTCTTTAAGTGTAAGTTCGACCTCCTCCTCCAGCCTCCAAGATGAGTGCCTCTCTCTCCATGATGCCAGGCTCATCAGCCACAGCACTGTGGCTATTTGGGGCTGGATCATTCTTGGTTGGGAGGGGCTCCCCTGTTCCCAGTGGGGTCCTCAACAGCAACCCTGGTCTCTACCCACCCGATGCCAGTAGCATCCCCCCCACAGTACGACAACCAAAAACCTCTCCAGACATTGCCAACTACCTCCTTAGGGACAAGGTCACCCTCAGTTGCAAACCACTGCTGTAGATGAAATAGAAGCAGTTCTCGTTGGCCCTGAGAACCTTCAGAGAAGTAAGAAAGAGTCGTTAGGGTCATCAGCTGGCCCGGCAGCCAGGGCCTCTTGGGTTGTCTCACCCTGGGGAAGGTTTAGGCCCGTCTGGGGTATGGTTCTTACCTTCCAGATCTAGAACTTACTGGCCCCTCGGAGGTGGGGTTTCACTAGAGGTGTGTTAGTGTGGACCGTCTGAGAAGCAGCTAAGGTGGAATTCAGTGTGCAGCAGATGAACTGGGAGAAATGCCTGCAAAAGACTCAGGAGAGGCAAGGAGAGCCTTAAGACTGGGATGCAGGGCTAGTGCCTGAGAATGGAGAAGGGGAAGTAAGGAGTGTTGGTAGGAAGAGCTCCAGATCGGGGCACAGCTCAGAGGAAGCCTCAGCCAGGCGGATGGGGAGTCCTCAGGCCAAAGACACCTGTTAGAGGAATGGGTTGCACTCATGATTTTTGATAGGAACATTCCAGGAGAACTGTGGTTTTGGTGGAATACGGGAGTGGCCGCAGAAAGGAGGCAGCTGAGCTGGCGGTCCACTGTGCTTGGGCAGCAGGCGATCCGAGTGGCCCGCTGACGACACTCATACCAGAGGCCCGTCTGTGCTGAATCAAATCAGTGCCAGCACTGGTGGCCATTGGCATTGGTCGAAGGGTATGTCTGTGTGGTCTCAGCCAGGTGCCCACAGAAGCCAACCTTGAGATGAGGATTCAAGGGCACGTGCATGCTTTGAGCAGGTGTCGTCCATGAAACTCCAGTAGGTGAATAGGGTAGTGAGAGAGAAGAAAACAGACAGTAAGGGGGCATACGAGAGTGAGCTGCCACTGTGGGCAACTGGAGCCAGTCCTGGGGGAGCTCCAGAAACTACAGGACATGGGCATATCTGGAGGTTTTCCAGCTGAGGGGCAAGGGAGCTGGGGTCTTCACTGGCCCTCTCCCTAGTTGCAGCTCCCCGGCTGCCTGAGTGGCTATGGATGCTGCCAGCTGGAAGCCAGGCCCCCATTGCACCATAATGGTAAGACCATTTGGCATCCCACATGCCCTGAGCACTGACCAAGCTGCCCCAGAGGCTGGGAAAAGGCCTCAGGCAGAGCCACCAATGTTTGCAAAAGGCAGAGCTCAGTGCCCGGAAGCCAGGGAGGAGATGCTGCCTGGTACCCTGCAGGAAGAGAAAAGAAAGAAAGATATGGTAATCCTAGTATATTACAGAGCACATAATAAAACATATTGCCTAGTGCCCTGGGTCACAGAGAGAGGCCTTGGGGAGCTGGCTTGGTTCTGCATGTTAACTGAGCATCTAGTATGCACTGGGCGGTGCGTGGGAAGACAAAGATGCTGAGGGCCAGTCCTCCCCCTGTTGGAGCTCACAGTCCAGTGACGTCAGCAAGTGCAAACATTTATCCCACGACGGGAGGCAGTGTGGTGCACTGTTGCCACTAACCACTCTGAACTTCAGTCTCTTCATCATAAACTAGAGATACCTCTGGTTCCTCTTAGAATCATTGGGAGGACTCTAGGAGATTCCTCTAGAATCACTGGGAGAACACATGGGAGATCCTCAAGTGCTTCTCCCATGCATTCACATATAGTAAACATTCAGTGCGCTTCAGCTATCGTTCAAGCTGTTGGAGCTGCAACAGAGAAATATACATAGTCTAGGGGAGAATAAGGGCCGGAGGGACTAAATCAATGGCGGGGAGTGGGAGGAGATGGATGTCAGAGAAGGCTTCTCGGAAGATCTCTGCCTTGGTGCTGCAGCAAATGGGTACAGGTTCTGTGTTTTCCTTTGGATTTTACAGACAGTGGTGATTGAGGTTGGTTAATGGTTAAACATTCTGTAAGCATTTCTACTGGGCTAGAAACCTTCCCTGGGGAAGGTTAGGATTAAGGAGAACTTTAGAGCGATTTGCTTAACAATAGCAGCCTTCTTATCTCCCCACCTTTGAAAATTCCCACCATTTATTGGAGCCTGTTCGGTTTTTCACCTGAGCCGAAGGCTGGGAGTGGGAGGGCCTCTCAAGCAAATCCACGGCTGTGGAACAATAGGCCTGGACAGCTTTATCTGTAAGGCCAATACCAAGAGAACCAGAGAAGCTGAAGAGAGATAGCTTTGAATCCCACGAGGCAAGAGAGCGCCGAGCCTTTATTTCCCAGGGGATTTTATTTAGCTGATAGGCAGAGTCTGGAGACTGGGTGCTTACCCCTGGAAGAACTCAATAAAGTATTTTGACCCAGTGCAAAGCCAAAATACCATCCTAGGTCAAAGAGCTGGACTTGGAAGCCTGTCCCTCCTGGGAAGCCAACTTGGAAGAGTATCTTCGAGCAGCCAGACACCATAGGAAAATATTTCTATTGATGAATCTGCTGCGGGTGAGTGTCCCATCCACGGGCCTTTCTTAGTTTGGTCCCCGTGGCCTGCAGCTGTCAGGGAGCTCAGTGGACACAGCATGACAGGAGCAGGCACCACTGGACTGACATTGAAAAAGCTTTAACAATTGATGTCTGAGGGTGACCCCTGAAAAGAGGACCTTGAGCTGCCAGAATGTGGAACACAGTACTGGAGTGATAGCCCAGGGGAAAATAAATGCCATTTTCATTCCAGAGAATATTACTGAGGCGCTGCAAAGTTCAATTTTTCTTTCCAAGCCTTTTATTCAACCTAAGGGCCAGGTTCAGGCACAGAAGGACCAGCTATGAGCTTTAGCTTTGATTTGGTCTTAATGCACGTATATGTCACCAACGAGATTTACGTACTTGTAATGACTGGAGAACTACAATGAGAAAGTCCAAGATCAGCCCTTGTTATGGTATGAATATTCTTCATCTGAGCGTTTTTGTAAGACACATAGATTCCTATTATAATCAGAATAAAACAATAAAGATGGAAACATATCTGGGAAAGAGGACTCTATGACTATTTTGAGACTATAGTTATTTGCTATAAATGAATTTGTGAAAACACTAATAAGCCTCAGCTTTGTGGGCTACTTCTGGTGAGCCAGGCACCTCATGGACCAGATCAATATAATTTTGTAACAACTCCGTGATGTTGGCCCAGGAAGGTGGAATCACCTTCATTTGATGCACGTGGAAATGGAGGCTTGGAGGTTTAAGTATCAAGGTCTGTGGTTAAGTCAATGCTGCCTTAGGAAGTGTTGCCTAAGACTGGATCCCTGCGGTAAAATGCAAGACAGATGAGATTCAGACAGACCTAAGATTTCAAATGGTCTCCACTTCCACTCTCCAAGGTCTCCCCGCCTCCCTATTTTTCTTGTGGCCCTCCCTGGAGTGAGGGCACAGTTTGAGCATTCCCTATTAGATCCCAGAGAATAACAGCAGTTTCTTATTGACCTGTCAATCATCCTAGAGCACACAGAATACCAACTCCAATGCCCATGGAAACCTGGCAGGTAACGCAGGCCAGTGAAGCCGATTATACGTAATGACTCAAAAGAGAGAGCTTGCCTCATCCAAAGTAAGCGGTTTCCACCCACTTCCAGCCAGTTGCAATCCTGTGTGGCCAAATGGTCTGCTTTTCGAGGGAAGCTGGAGATCCACGCCGTGTGAAACATCCTCGTTTTTTAATCATCGGAAATTCATTCAAAATTTTAAGAAGTACCACCACATTGGGTTGAATTTAGCCAATGTGCAGCTACTGCTTCCTTAGAGCCTTGCAGAATTCTTCACAGCTAGTTGACTTTCCATAAAAGCTTTTGAGTTAATGAGTGAATTAATTACTAAGCAAAGAGCCCATTTGAAGGCTCAGCCCTTTAGACCCCCCTTTGCTGCCCATTCACGGTGGTTTGCGCCAGGCCTGTCACTGCCAGCAACAGGAAGCAGAGCCCCATTGAGTCTGAGCCTTCATCAGTCCATCACTCTGATAAGCTTGGCATGCTAGTTGCTGTGGATTTTTGCTTGGGCTAGGATCGCCAATGTCACCCCCATCTGAATTGTAGAACCACATTATTGGCTCGAGGAGGGTTGGAAAGTCCCCTGAGTGTAGGGAACTATATCTGGGTCAGATTTTTACTCTTCCAGGTCTTTTCTTTCTTTTTTTTTTCTTTTTTTTTTCTTTTTTTTTTTTTTGAGTTGGAGCCTTGCTGTGTCACCCAGGCTAGAGTGCGGTGGCTTAATCTTGGCTCACTGCCACCTCCGCCTCCCAGGTTTAAGCCATTCTCATGCCTCAGCTTCCTGAGTATCTAGAATTACAGGTGCCCATCACCATGCCCGGCTAATTTTTGTATTTTTAGTAGAGATTGGGTTTCACTATGTTGGCCAGGCTCCTTTCAAACTCCTGACCTCAGGTGATTCACCCGCCTCATCCTCCCAAAGTCCTGGGATTACAGGTGTGAGCCACCGTGCCCGGCTCACCCTTTGAGGTCTTAACTAATAGTGGGCTCTTAATTAGTGTCTAAGTGAATGCGGGAAACAAACACTAGTCCTTCGTTTGTTCATTTACTCAGCAAACATGGATTGACCATTCTCTGTGTGCTGGCAATGGGATTCCAGTGATGAATTCATCACAGACCTGTTCCTTGCTTATGACATGGTGGGACAGGTAGATGTGGAAGAAGTAACTGAGTACGCTGGGTCTGGGACTGGGCTATAGGATCATAATTGTAGGCACCTAATTCAGCTTAGAGATCCAGGACAGCCCCTCTGAGCAGGTGATGTGTAAACGGAACCCTGGAGGTTGAGCAGAAATAAAGCCAAGTGAACAGCAGGAACAGGATGTGCAAGGGTCCTGATGTAGAGTGAACCAGGACCTCAGAGAAAGGTCCGGGATGGCTGGAGCCAAGAAATCATGGGAAAGAGTGGGTGGGTAAAGCTAGAGAGATGGCCCGGGTCCAGATCACCCTGCAGCTGCCCATGGTGGAAGTTTGGACTTCAGCCTAAGGAGAAGAGAAAGCCACAGAAGGTTTTAAACAGGCAGGGTGCCTGATGATTTGCATCCTAAAAGATCTCTCTCGCTGAAGTGTGGAGAACTGATAGGACCGTCAAGAGTTGATGGGGGAATCTAGTTTTGAAGCTAATGTCTATATCCAGGCAATAAGTAGGATGGTAGCTTGGACCAGGAAGCTGTGATAGAGATGGGATAATGGCAGGGAGATATGAAATACTCAGCAGGTAGGATCGGTATTGCTTGGTTGTTGATTGACTCTGGGGGATAAGGGAAAGGAAGGTGGCTGTTTTGAGAAGGTTTAAGGAAGTGGTACTATTTGCTGAGATAAGGAACATGGGGGGTTCTGTGGCTGTACAATTCTTTGAGCCATCTGTTAGACGATGCTGTGAATGTCTTCCCTGGAGCGATACACCACAGCAGCTCTGGGAGGAAGAGTGGGAGTGGAATTGGGGGCTGGAGAAATGGATTGAGTTTGGAGTTTAACAAAGAAACTAGCAAATATCTCCAAAGTCCCAGTTGTCGTTCTTCATAGCCATCAGACAAAAAGTGGCCAAAGGTAGGAAATTGAATTTTCAAAGAAATGAGGCCTTAAAAAGAACCAGGCCTCTGATGTTGAGAGAGAAACATGCATTTTCGACTCTTCAGATATTACCAAATGGAAAGAGTTCCTCTCCCAAACAGAAGCAGGAATTAACTTTGAGGCTGGAAAATGTCAATTTACTGAGAAAGGAGAGTAAGGGGCCCAGGGAGGCATCAAGGCCACATGCCCCAGCTCCTCATCCCACAGGTGTTCCCACGTCCAGATGAGTTCACGATGACTGGAGCTGCCCAAATTTGGGGCACCCACCCGTGTGATCTGACCCTTCCCGCCATCCCCCATGTGGGAAGAGGGTGCAAGGTGAGTGGGAATCCTGCCCAGAAGGATTCACTGTGATCATTGCCATATGAACAATATGCTCTTACAGAGAAGGAGGGCCCTGAGGAAGAAAGACTTTTTTTTAATGCCTAATAAAGAGGTAGTAGGACTGCCCCTAACCCCTGTAAAAGAATGTTCCAAGGAGAGATGAGATCAAGGATATAAAGTTGCTCTGGTCTTGAAGACAAAGATGCCAAGAAAGCAGGCAGCATCTCTGAGATGCAGGAGACTCAGGAGGCAGAGAAAGGAACTGCTGCTCTTTCTAAGATGACAAAAATATTTAATCTGGTGGAGGATGGAAGACCTTGATCGAGTCCTAATGGGTCTATATCAGACTTACTCTGAGTCTTTGAGTATTTCCCTTCTCATCTTGCATTTGGCATTTTTCTCAGTGAGGGGAGTCCTTTTGGTTGGGGAACAAGAGTTTAGGATGGGCCTGGGCGTGGTGGCTCACACCTGTAATCCCAGCACTTTGGGAAGCCAAGGCAGGAGGATCACTTGAGCCCAGGAGTTTGAGACCAGCCTGCGCAACATAGTAAGACCCCTGTCTCTATAGAAAATTTAAAAAGTAGCCAGTTGTGGTGGCATGCACCTGTGGTCCCAGCTACTCAGGAGGCTGAGGTGGGAGGATCCCTTGAGCCCAAGAGTTTGAGACTGCAACGGGCTGTAACTGCATCATGGCACTCCAGTCTGGGTGACAGAGCGAGACCCTGCACCACCACCCCTGCCCTGATCACCTAAGACATTTAAAAAGATTGAAAAAGAAAAAAGGCCCCTCTTGGATGCCAAGTGCAGGAACCAGCTTGTGATGAATGTTTGTTGCCTGAGCAATGACAGAGGACCACAGTGGCCTTGACCTGCCAGGTCACCTCCTCTTCTCACAGAGACACAGGTGGCTCCCAATTTAGATGATATTTGAAGCTCTGAAAAGCCTTTGTTGCATTTCCACGAGTGTTTAGAGTGGGCTTGAGACCCCTTCCTCAAGGTCCACTGTTTCTAACAGCGGATTGATCTTAAGAGCACTAAGGCCTAGTTCTGAAGGCTGCATTCCTCAATACAGACCTTCCTCTACCAAGAAAGGAAATTCACAAGCTGTGAATTTCCCCCTAGAATTTCCACTGGGCACACTGCATTGGCCTTCTGTGAGCTTGGGTTTCCCATGCCTGGAGTTTGAGAGTCTCAGGCAACTTCTGCACTGTTGAGTCGTCTCTCTGCCATGCTTCCCCATCAGCCAGGAGGATGGTATGAATATGTACAGACGGCCTCTTCATGGGGATCTCAGGAAATGGGCTTTTGAGGGTCAAGTGAGTGGCCCCAGTCCCCCACAAAGGTAGTATTTGATGGAGAGAAATGTTTGTCCTCTCCTGCATGTGGAAGAAGCTTAGAGAGATCAGCTCTGCCCTGCCTGGTCCTCCCTTTGGAGCCATCAACAGACCTTCTCAGGACAAAGATGTCCCCAACACTCCTGGAAGAGATCTGACACTGAGATCACCCCAGTCACGGGGTGGGCTACAGTGGACTGTGGCACACAGCGGTAGCCTGGCGTGTGAGACCACCTCCCACCCAATACACCTCCCATCTCACCTGCCCACAATGTCATTGCTTCAAATGACTTTCAACAAAGTCCTCCACTCTACAGGGTCTCCCTTCTTGTACCAGGTTCAACTCTGCATCAAGTCAACTCTGCATTCAGGTGTAAAACATAAACACCCCCGAGGGAGGAAGGCCCATTCCAGAGTGGTCACTGGGAGGCACAAAGGCCTGGCCTCCCCGAACCTCAGCTTCCTCATCTGAGAAGTAGAAAAGATGAGTTTGACCTTCCAGAGCCATAGGGAAATGAGGCCAGGTACCCAGCATCCAGTTCTCCTTCTCCCTCTTCTAAAACGCTGCAGTCACCATAGCTGGCACCTCTATGCAGCCAAGTTTCCCGCTGGCATCACTTAGCCTGGCAGTGCTGCTAATGAGGCCTCTGTGGCCTGGGCTTCTGGGGCTGCCATCTCTAATGAACTCAGTCTTCCTGGGAGCTATGGCCTGCTCTCCTCCCCTCCAAAGAAAACACCATCTTTCCAGGATCGATGGTGCTGAGGGAAGCTTGAAGGAAACAGACAGGGAAGACCTGTCAACGTTAATTAGAAAAAAGTGGTTCTCGCCGCCAAAGCCCTCCAGCCCATTGCTGCTGCCAGCCAGGGCGCCCTTGAGGGCTGTTCACTTGAGCTGCCACCATTTTCAACTTGGCATTAAGCCAACCAAGGATCCTGGAGACCCAGCGCTAGCAAGACCCACGTGCTTTCTTTTCCGGTCCTGACAGCTCTTACCTCTTCCCTAAGCCTCGACTTTCCTTTCTCTTCTCTTTGCACCCCTGTGTCCCCAAGAGGCAGTTTAGGGGTGAAGCTGTTAGAACCTGACAGGAAGTAGAACCCAGCTCTGTGGTCCCAGGTTAGTGGACTTGGCAGTGTCGCCTCTGTGGGCCTCACTTCTTTTCTCTGTAAAATGGGAACATAACACCAACCCTCCAGGTTCGTTAGGGGGATTAGAAAGCCCCTTTCCCAGTGCCCCAAATATATAGAAACTCAGCGAACAAATAATTCTCCGCCCATCTCCTCCCTGTCCCCTTCTCACACCCACACTCACCCTCAGAATGCTTACATTTTCTGTTTCTTGGTTCTTGAACAAGTTTTTTTTGTTTGTTTGTTTGTTCTTTTGAGACAGGGTCTCACTCTGTCACCCAGGCTGGAGTGCAGTGGTACAATTATAGCTCACTGCAACCTCAACCTACTGGGCTCAAGCCATCCTGCCATCTCAGCCTCCCAAGTAGTTGGGACTACAGGCATGCATCACCACACCTAGCTAATTTTAACTTTTAAAAAATTTTTAGTAGAGATAAGTTCTCACTGTGCTGCCCAGGCTGGTCTTGAACTCCTGACCTCAAATAATCTTCCTACCTGGGCCTCCCAAAGTGCTGGGACTGCAGGCATGCATCACGATGCCCAGCCTTGAACAGATTTTTGATCTTATCTGTGATCCGTAAGTCAGGACCTGCTGCCTCTGAGTCCATGGTACATCTACCTGTGGAAAGTTCCCTGTCGTCCTCCCCCATCCTCCCTCTCTCCTCCCTTCACCTTACCGTATCAACTGAGAACCCATGGAATACCCACTTGATTGATCAAAAGCAGACATGGTCCTGCCTACATGGAACTCCCAGGCCTGGGGAAGGCAGAACCTGGAGAGAGCGGCTGTAACCCACCATACCAGGGTCCTCCCAGCCTTGTAAGCACAAGCTTGCTTACAATAGACAAGGCTTGGTGCATAAATCACATCGTTTGACCCTCAGCAGCCTCTGATATTGGCAACCACATACAATCCCATTTTACAGATGCGGAGAGTGAGGACCAAAGAGTTGTTTTTCTTCTACTATGTTCTGTGGCCTCCAACATCAGAGTCCTTAGTGATGTGTATCTGTTTCCAAAACAGTAGGACAGAAGTGGCTTTAATAGCAGTTCCTTCTAGGCAGTCACTGTGCTAAGGGCTTTATGGGCATTCTCTTGTTCCAGCTTCATGCTTCCCTTGGAGGAAATAAATACTGTTCCCTCGTCAGGTGGATGAAGACACAGGAAAGTTAATTAACATGCCCGTAACCACCCAGCTGGTGAGCATGGGGCCCGCAGGGACAATCCAGGTCAGCCTTGGCGTCCACGCCACGCAATCTGGACACAGGAGGAGGTAGATCATGAGAACCTGGGCTCTTGATACAAGCTCAGAGGGCAGACAGAAGCTGGAGAGGAAGGGGGCTCTGGGGGGGACGCCAGGGACGCAAAACGTGAGCCATGCTGTTTGCCACACTTCCTCTTAAGAAGCTACCAATTGGCCGGGCGCGGTGGCTCACGCCTGTAATCCCAGCACTTTGGGAGGCCAAGACGGGTGGCTCACGAGGTCAAGAGATCGAGACCATCCTGGTCAACATGGTGAAACCCCGTCTCTACTAAAAAATACAAAAAATTAGCTGGGCATGGTAGCGCGTGCCTGTAATCCCAGCTGCAGTGAGCCGAGATCGTGCCATTGCACTCCAGCCTGGGTAACAGGAACGAAATTCCGTCTCAAAAAAAAAAAAAGAAGCTACCAATTTAGCCCCCCCGGCTTGTAGCCTCTATCTTGAAGCAGGAGAAAGGGGCAGGTAGGAATTCATTGTGTTCCTAACATACAAGTCAGCCAGAGAGGCTGTAGAAACTCAAGTGTCCTGAGACCACAGAGTACGTCCTCCCAGAGGGAGGGTCCTCTTAAACAAGCCACTCAGTCCAGTCTTTACCCTTGAAGGTGTCACAGGCCCTTTCCTATGGCTACGGACACCCAAACCTCTTCCACATGGGGCCACCAAAGTAAGCATGGTACTCTGTGATCACTGTCACCTTCTCCCAGCCTTCTGTTGTGGGGTATTTATTTATTTATTTACGTTGAGATGGAGTCTTGCTCTGACACCTAGGCTGGAGCCCAATGGCACGATCTCAGCTCACTGCAATCTCTGCCTCTCAGATTCAAGCGATTCTTCTCCATCAGCCTCCCAAGCAGCTGGGATTACAGGCCACCATGTCCGGCTAACTTCTGTATTTTTAGTAGAGGTGGGGTTTCATCATGTTGGCCAGGCTGGTCTTGAACTCCTAACCTCAGGTGATCTGCCCACCTCAGCCTCCCAAAGTGCTGGGATTCCAAGTGTGAGCCACCACACCTGGCCTCTGTTATGCAGTTTAGAAAGTGGGGCTGAGGAATAGTAACACAGGTGGGTGGACCTTGTGCTTTGCTGTAGGTGGCACAGAGTAATGTGCCCACCAATGGCACATGACCCAGACCCCTGTCCTTGGGATCTGCCCTCATTGTACCCACCGCACCCAATTCAGTGCTCTTCACCCGGGCTGCAGGCCAGTCTGCAGTTGAACTTACTGGTGCCCTCCAAGATGTCTAACTGCTGCCATTTATTGTGTCTCTACTATGTGTCAGACACTCTGCTAATGACATCACGGATACCTCATTTAATCTGCATAGTAACTCTTTGGGCTGGGCACAGTGACACACCTGTAATCCCAGCACTTTGGGAGGCCAAGGCAGGAGAATTGCCTGAGCTCAGGAGTTAGAGAGTGATTTGGGCAACATAGCGAGATACTGTCTGCACAATTTTTTTTCTTTTAATTAAACAAGCATAGTGGCGCATACCTGCAGTCCTAGCTACTTCAGTGTCTGAGGCAGGGGGATCATTTGAGCCTGGGAGAATGAGGCTGCAGTAGCTATGACGGCCACCGCACTCCAACCTGGACAACTAAGACCCTGTCTCAAAAAAAAAAAAAAAAAAAGTCTTTGAAGTAAGCATTTCTTTTTTTTTTTTTTTTTTTTTTGAGACGGAGTTTCGCTCTTGTTACCCAGGCTGGAGTGCAATGGCGTGATCTCGGCTCACCGCAACCTCCGCCTCCTGGGTTCAGGCAATTCTCCTGCCTCAGCTTCCTGAGAAGCTGGGATTACAGGCACCCGCCACCATGCCCAGCTAATTTTTTGTATTTTTAGTAGAGATGGGGTTTCACCTTGTTGACCAGGATGGTCTCGATCTCTTGACCTCCTGATCCACCCGCCTCGGCCTCCCAAAGTGCTGGGATTACAGGCTTGAGCCACCACGCCCGGTGAAGTAGGCATTTCTTTATTCCCTTAATCCGATGAAGAAAGTGAGGTTCTGAGAGATGCTTCATGATATATAGCTAATAAGAGAGAGGGCTAATAAGAGGTATAGCTGATCACAGTGTCCTTGGGTATAAACACCATGAAGCACAATTTCCTCCTCCAGGGGCTTCCTCATGCTGCCAGGACCAATGCCAAGCCCAATTCTATGTCCCATATGACTCCCACAGGGCCCAGACCCTCCTCACCTCTCCAGCCTCCCCCAGCATCTTCTTCCATCTCTCCTTCATAGGACCTTCTTTCTGTCCCCTGAACTAGCCAAGCATGATAAAGGACTTTGCCATTGCTCTTCCTTCTTGGAACTCTTTTCCCCCAGACGTTCTCATTGCTCTGCCTCCTCATCGTCTGAGTGTCAAGCGTCCTGGCGGGCTTTTCCCGCTCCTTGCCCAAAGCAGCCCCTTCGAGGCATTGCCATGACCTCGTGCTCTTTTGTCTTCATCAAAACACTTTTCCAGGGCCAGGTGTGGTGGCTTACACCTGTAATCCCAGCACTCTGGGAGGCAAAGGCAGGAGAATCACTTGAGGTCAGGAGTTCAAGATCAGCCTGGCCAAAATGGTGAAACCCTCTCTCTACTAAAAATACAAAAATTAGCCAGGCATGGTGGTGTGCATGTGTAATCCCAACTACTTGGGAGGTTGAGACCGGAGAATTGCTTGAACCCAGGAGGCAGAGGCTGCAGTGAGCCAAGATCATGCCATTGCACTCGAGCCTGGGTGACAGAGTGAGACTCCATATCAAAACACACACACACACACACACACACACACACACTTTCAAAGCTGAAGTAATCCTATCTGTTCATTTATCTAGTACATGTTTATTCTTTTCTCTTCCTGATCCCACCCAATGGAATGTGAGCTCCTTGAGGGCCAGAAGTCCACCTGTGTTGCACTTGGGAGAGTTAGCAGTGCCCCGTGAATACTGAGCATCCACCTAACCTTCCTCTCAGTTCTGCAGCAGAACCTCCAGGTTTGATCAGAAACCTTTGGTTAAGACCCTTGCAAATGACGATGTGATTTCACCCAGCTACAAACTGCTTACATAACTTCTGGGCCATCTTGAGCCCAGAGGAACCTGTGAGGACAAAGTCTCTTAAGTAGGAACACTCTTACACTGTTGGTGGGAGTGTAAATTAGTTCAACCATTGTGGAAGACAGTGTGGCGATTCCTCAGGGACCTAGAAATAGAAATTCCATTTGACCCAGCAATCCCATTACTGGGTATCTATCCAAAGGACTATAAATCGTTCTACTATAAGGACACATGCACACGAATGTTCATTGCAGCACTGTTTACCATAGCAAAGACCTGGAACCAACCCAAATGCCCATCGATGATAGACTGGACTGGGAAAATGTGGCACATATACACCATGGAATATTATGCAGCAATCAAAAATGATGAGTTTGTGTCCTTTGTAGGGACATGGATGAATCTGGAGAACATCATTCTCAGCAAACTGACACAAGAACAGAAAAAGAAATACTGCATATACTCACTCATAGGTGGGTGAGAAAAATGAGAACATGTGGACACAGAGAGGCGGTCTACTATACACTGGGGACTGTTGGGGGGAATGGGGGAGGGACAGCGGGGGGGCTGGGGGGGATAGCCTGGGGATGAATACCAAGTGTGGGTGAAGGGGAGGAAAGCAGCAAAGCACACTGCCATGTGTGTACCTATGCAACTATCTTGCTCGTTCTGCACATGTACCCCCAAACCTATAATGCAATAAAAAAAAAAAAAAAAAAAAAAAAGAATGTCCCTGAAGGCAGCTCAAAGCTATCAGCTGAAGAATCACCATTGGGAAGGCAGAGATTTTTTTCTTCTCAGGGGTTACAGCCTGCAGGATGGCCATCTCACAGGCTGGGAAGCCTTGCATTTCAAAGAAGAAGGGATAAGATGGGAATTTAGGCTGAACAGTTCAGCTAAATATATGATTTCAACAGGTTACAGGAGGAACTATGAATATTCCCAAAGGCAGAGCACACACATGCCTAGTAAGCAAACATTTATGTTCCATATGTCCCATGTTCACTTAACATTTATTTTTATTTTTTATTTTTTTCTTAAGTGGAAGCAAGCTTATTAAGAAAGTAAAGAAATAAAGAATGGCAAGCTGGGCACAGTGGCCTGTAATCCTAGCACTTTAGGAGGCCAACGTGGGCAGATCACCTGAGGTCAAGAGTTCAAGACCAGCCTGGCCAACATGGAGAAACCCAATCTCTACCAAAAATACAAATTAGCCAGGCGGGGTGGTGCGTGCCTGTAATCCCAGCTACTCTAGAGGCTGAAGCAGGAGAATAGCTTGAACCCGGGAGGTGGAAGTTGAGGTGAGCAGAGATCGCACCATTGCACTCCAGCCTGGGCAACAAGAGCAAAACTCCATCTCAAAAAAAAAAAAAAAGGCTACTCCATAGGCAGAGCAGTGGCTCGAGCTGCTTGACCAAGGATGCTTATTGTTACTTTTTTATTATGTGTGCTAAGTAAGGGGTAGATTAGTTGTGAGTTTTCCAGGAAAGGGGAGAGCAATTCCCAGAACTGAGTGTTCCTCCCCTTTTTAGATCATATAGAGTGACTTCCTGACGTCGCCATGGCATTTGTAAAGTGTCCTGGTGCTGGTGGGAGTGTCTTTGAGCATGCTAATGCACTATAATTAGCGTATAATGAGCCACGAGGACGACCAGAGGTCACTCTTGTCGCCATCTTGGCTTTGGTGGGTTTTGGCCCGCTTCTTTACTGCAGACTGTTTTATCAGCAAGGTCTTTATGGCCTGTCTCTTGTGCCAGCCTCCTGTCTCATCCGGCGACTAAGAGTGCCTTAGCTTCCTGGGAATGCAGCCCAGTAGCTCCCAGCCTTATTTTACCTAGCCTCCATTCAAGATGGAGTGTCCCAGACTTAACATTTAATTGCATTAAAATTAGGCTCTCTATGTCAACAGTGACACAGAGGACACAAAGGCATCCTGCACTCAGCCTCTACAAACCAGCCAGAACCATTGATTGTTGGTGGTCTCTTATCAGGAAGGAATGCTGGTCCACTGTTGTGTCAAAAACGCAAAGAAAGGGGAGCCTAGCAAGTCTTCCAAAAAGGCTGCTTTCTGTTTAATCCTTAGGAAAAAAAAAATCTAATGGCAGTTTGAGAGAGGGGACAGCATGAGGCATGCCTCCCGTCCTGTCAGGGCAGGAAACTCAGCTTGTTACGTTTCTCTGGGTTCCCTTGGTCAAGAGATCCATTCAGTCCATTGGAGAGCTTAGGATTTTATTTTTATTTCAGTACTAATGCCACCTCTTCTTTTGCTCACAATTTCTCATCCCCACAAGATCCTCGGAAAACCCCCACAGTGCACACACATCACAGGTTCCAGTTATCCAGTGTTTCAGTTCTCTTCTGCCACATAACAACGCCCAGTTTTTCTTATACCGTCCATGGGACTCTGGTTGATAACCCCAAAATTTAGCGACTTAAAAAAAACAACCATTTTTATTTGCTCAGAATTCGGTTTCTGGTAAACCTGGGCTGGGCTTTTCTGCTCCACGTGGAGCCGATGGGAACGCTCATGAGATTGCATTTGGACAGCAGCCGGGCTGAGATGACCAGCCAAAGCCGCTTCGTGGGCAGGTCTGGCACCTGGGTGGGAATGCTGGGAGCCTGAGGCCTCTCTCTTTCTCTCTGCACCTGGCTCTAGTCACGTGACTAGCTTGGGCTCCTTTTTCATAAATCTGAAGAGCGAGTGTTTCCATGGCACAGGTGAGGCTGCAGATCTTTTAAGGCTCAGCCTTGAAGTTACCCAGTGTCACTTTCTCTGTGTTCCACTGACTAAAACACAAGACAGGGCCCACCCAAATCCAAGGGCAGAAAATCCCTCCACCTCTCCATAGGCCACATGGCAAAAGACCGTGTGCCACCCAGAATGGGAAACACGGCTGCCGTCATCTTTGGACAAACAGCCCACCAGATCCAGTTTCCGGATTAGTTTGGCAAACTAGAGTTCTGGACTCTTTCGGACCACGGAATTTATGACTCCTGCACATCCTGCCACTAGGAGGCAGTGTGGGCCCTTCTGGCGTCCCTTTGGGGCTTTTCTGGAGCCTGCAGGCTCCTAGTCCTTGGCGTCGGAGGGTAGAACCAGAAGCTTCCTGGGGCACCCCCATTCCTTCTCAGGCCTTTGTACATGCTGGGCTCTTGCATGACACACAGAGCTTGCCCCTTGCTGCCCATGAATATATTTACTTCTGAATTTAAGAATCATAATGGATTGACATTGGCCCCTGACCTTGCAGAAATACTGAACAAATGAGATGTAGGTCTACAGGGCAATTGCTTTCTTCTTTATTTCCTGGGATGATTACTATTGATTATCTGCTGTGCACTTTGTTAATTTCCTGTTGACAGGCTCTCTTCTACGAACAGTTCCTGGGAAGGGTTTGGCTTTGTTATTTTTTCCTGGGATTAAGGCTCAGTGTATTCTAAACAACTCCATGATTCAGCAGAATTTGTTCAACTTTCTTTTTTGGCAGCCAATTTACCAGTGACCTCTCCCAAAGTGAAGTGACAGGCAAACATGACACAAAAAGTCGACTCCCCTTTAAGAAATATTGCCAGGCTAGTGATGGGTATACATCCTCTCCTGCATTGCTGATGCTAATTGCAGTGTACCTGGGGTTAATGATGATTTTGCAATAACAGGTAACATTTCATTTGTGTCAGGCTCACGGCTAAGTGCTTGACAAGCTTTATCTCATTAATTCCTCCCAACAAACCCATGAGGTAAGTCTTGATATGATCCCAGGTATTGTCTGAGTCCCAAGGGAGAGCTTTAGAATATAGAAAGGTTTTAGGGCACCAGAAGCAATTTTAAGCTAAACATGTTTCTTCTTTAGGGCTTTTGAATTTGCTGTTGCCACCCCTCAAAGCCTTGGCCCAATATTTGGTCTCTGTACAGCCCCCCTGCCTTATTCTTGGGTCTTCGCTGAGATGTCACACCTTCAGTGAGGCGCTCCCCGTCTCTCACCAGCCTCGTTTCTCACCTGCTTCATCTCATTCCTAGCATATCTCTCTAGCATGCATTTGGAGGTTGAGTGTCTCCTCCACTCTGGAATGTGTGGAGAAGCTAGTCTGTGGGTTCATTTACCATTTATTTTCTTTATTTTATTTTATTTTTTTTTTTGAGACAGTGTCTAACTCTGGCTCTGTCGCCCAGGCTCGAGTGCAGTGGTGCAATCTTGTCTCACTGCAACCTCGGCCTCCCAGGTTAAAGCTATTCTTCTGCCTCAGCCTCCTGAGTAGCTGGGACTACAGGCGTGTACCACCATGCCCAGCTAATTTTTGTATTTTTAGTAGAGACGGGGTTTCACCAGGTAGGTCAGGATGGTCTTGATCTCCTGACCTCATGATCCACCTGCCTCAGCCTCCCAAAGTGCTGATATAGGCGTGAGCCACCGCGCCACACATTTACTATTTCATCAGCCCAAAAGCTATCTGTTGAGTGAATGGCTGACACATGTCCTCCCACTCACTGCCTGGATGGCCTCAGCAAGATGCAGAACTTGTCGGAGCCACCCGTTTCTCCTCTGTCAAATGGAGATTGTGATTAGAACCTGCCCTACAGGGTTGGTATGAAAATTAAGCAAGATACTATAAATAAACTTCTTAGTTCTTCCATGGGACCTCAGCATTTCACAATTAAGACAAAGCACTCTTCTAGAGGTTATGGACGAAGCAGAATGAAATAACAAAATACAAAGTGCTTAGCACGGTACCTGCACATTGTGGACACCAACAGGTGCACTATTTTCCTTCTGATATTGTAGGGACAGTGACTGATGATCGCCAGCCTGGAGTGGATCGAGTCCCGAGCTCCACTATTGACTGAGGTATAAAACTGATGAAACTTCAAAGTATTTTTTATCTTGACTTAGAAATGGAGGAGAGACGAAGCAGAGGATTCAGTGTTCTAACAAAGCAAAATCCCCCCGGCACTTGCAGCTGAAGTTACAGGAGCCCAGAGGATGCCGAGTGGAGGCGGAGGACGCTGAAGACGCCTGAGAATAAATAATATTCAAAGGCACAAACCTCAGTTTCAAGTGCTAAGAAACCATACCCCCATTTTTAAAATGCCCTTTCAGGTGCCAGGTTTTAAAATGAATTACCGTGTTTTCTAAGCACGGGGTCAACTTCAGAAGGGGATATTTCCAGCTATCCACATGTGTGCTCGAGCAGCCTTTACAAATGCAGGGTCTGAATGCAAATGGAGCAGCTGGAGTTTAATTTATAAGAGCAAATGAAGATGTCGAAAACCAAGGGGGGGACCTTCTCAGTTCTCAAATTCAAGGTTGGAACGTTACTGACTTAGAGGCTAGTCAGCACCCATCACAGTGTGTACCTTTAAAACCCATCAAGAGTCCAGGCGCAGTGGCTCACGCCTGTAATCCCAGCGTGGGAGGCCTAGATAGGAGCCCAGGAGATCAAGACCAGCGTGGGTAACAGAGGGAGACCTTCATCTCTAACAAGTATTTAAAAATTAGCTGAGCATGGTGGCACGTGCCTGTGGTTCCAGCTACTCAGAAGGCTGAGGTGGGATGATCATCTGAGACCAGGAGCTCAAGGCTGCAGTGAGCTGCCATGGCGCCACTGTACTCCAGCCTGGACAACAGAATGAGACCCTGTCTCAAAACAAAACAAACCAACCAACCATCAAGAGAGTGAGTGACAAACTCTTTGAGCCTCAGTTTCCTCATCTGTAGAACAGGAATAATAACACCCCCCACCTCAGAGTGTATTCATTATTCAGAATTAATGAGAAAACACCACAATCTCTGGCACATAAGCATGCTCCATCAAGGGAAGCTATTATTTTTAAATTAATATAAATTCAGTCCCCAGTCATAAAAAAATCTTCAATAGTTGATGGTTCACCTGTGGACCGAATTCCGTGATCCATGTTCTGTACATTTCAGTTATGACTCTACTACTTTGAGTTCTGTTTCTTTGGACAAGTTCCTGAGCCTCAGTGTCCTCCTCTGTAAAATGGGCATAAGAATGGAACCTACCTCTCGGATCTTTCGTAAAGGTTTACAATAGTGTCTGGCGCATGTAAGGAACGCCTTATATGTATTTGCTGTTATTAGCATCAAAATTATGACTGGCAGGAACCAGCAGTTGTTTCTAATGCTGAAGATGGGTCTTTAGGCCAATTTATTGATTGATAAGTGAGCAGCTGCTTCTGGATGATCCTTAGCCCTCATTGAAATGCACTTCCGGCTGGGTGCGGTGGTTCATGCCTATAATCCCAGCACTTTGGGAGGCTGAGGCAGGAGGATCACCTCAGGTCAGGAGTTCGAGACTAGCCTGGTAAAGATGGTGAAACACCATCTCTACTAAAAATACAAAACTTAGCTGAGCATGGTGGCACATGCCTGTAATCCCAGCTACTCAAGAGGCTGAGGCAAGAGAATCACTTGAACCAGGGAGGCGGAGGTTGCAATGAGCCAAGATCACACCATTGCACTCCAGCCTGGGCGACAGAGCGAGACTCTACCTCAAAAAAAAAAGAGAGAGAGAGAGAGAAATGCACCTCCTGTGCAAACTGGGACCATGGTTAAAGTCTGTTCCTTCATTTTAGTAATTGAAGAGGCCTATAACAGCAATAATAAATATACCTAAGTTTCTATGGAAACAATTATCTAATTAGGTTTTCCCTTTAATCAAAGGGCTCCAAATTTAGGAACTCTTAGTGTGTTTCCTGATTAAGGCCATTTGTGGTTTCCCTGAGTTGCTGGAGAAATCCCAGAGGAGAGGCATTCCCCCCAACCTAATTGCGAATGTTTTCATTACAGATTATGGCAGCCGGCCTGGTGGCATCTGTAGAGGGCTAATTTTTCCTGACAGCCCTGCTGACCTTTCTTTGCTGATAACCCTCTTCTCTGCGGTAACCCCAGCAGATAGAGAAAGCAACAAGGACGTAGGTCTCCTTTCCCTGGAGGGTAGCTTCTCGAGAGACTCAGGAGAGATGCCCACTGGAGCTAGCATGAAAAAAGAGAAAATTGCTGCCCTTAGGATGCCTGGCTCTGAAGTGCTTGGTGCAGCCTCAGCTTCGATGGGCTATAACATGTCAGAATGTGATGAGGCTGATATTTGGAGTTTGCTACTCAACATGGTCCCTGCAAAATGCCATTTCCAGCACCTAATACCTGTCTGGGGAGAGAGCAGAACATTTAATTTTAATCTCAAAGGTCATGCCAGAATCCATCCTAATAATGGAGCCCAAAGCCAGGTGGGGAGCCCAGAAAATCTCACCAGCAGGAGCTCCTTCTGCAGACTGAGCCACTGCAAGAGGAAGAACCCATGTGCAGAGAACTGATAAAAACCCACTGTCCTTCATGATGACCCTGAGAAGCCAGGTTCTGCTCCAGGACTTGCCTTCTGCAAAACCAGGACCCTAGGCATGGATGCTTGCGTTCAGGCATTTACTGAACCAAAGTTTATGTGCCACGATCCGAGCTGGACCCTAGAGATAAGAGGTGAAAAGGTACGCTCTCTGTCCTCAGGTGAGAACAGCCAAGCCAAGAAATTGCTAAGAAATGATCCCACTGCTGTCAATCTTAGCCATCTGGGTATGGAGGGGAGAGCACTGTGCCTTCCTGAAGAAGTCAGGGGACCAGGTGTGGTGGCTCACACCTGTAATCCCAACACTTTGGGAGGCTGAGGCAGGTGGATCATGAGGTCAGGAGTTCAAGACCAGCCTGACCAACGTGATGAAAAGCCATCTCTACTAAAAATATAAAAATTAGCCAGGCTTGGTGATGCATGCCAGCTACCCAGGAGGCTGAGACAGGAGAATCGCTTGAACCCGGAGGCGGAGGTTAAAGTGAGCCAAGATTGCACCACTGTACTCCAGCCTAGGTGACAGAGCGAGACTCCGTCTCGGAAAAACAAACAAACGAACAGACAAAAACAACAAAAGTCAGGGAAGGCTTCACTCAGGAGATGGCCCTGAGCTGGGTCTTGGCTGAGGAGTAAGTGCTTTCTGGCAGACGGGCATGGCCCCTGGTAGACAGAAAGGCATGGGCACACCAGAGACCTGGCTTGGTGAGGGGGGTGTGTGATGGGAGTAATGGGGGTGAGGGACTTGAGGCTGAGTCTGGAGCCAGAGAGAGACTACAGCACATAGAGATTATGAGGACCAAACTGGAGAGGCGAGGAGAGACTGTGCCAAAAGCTGGGGTACTCATCTGTGGGCAGCAGCAGCCCCAAAGCAGGGTGTGCCAGTCAGGGTTCAACCGGAGAAACAGACCCACTAGGGATATACATGAAGAGATGTTTTGCAAGGCATTGGTTCAGGCACTGGTGCGGTTGGTGAGGCAGATCTGGAATGCACAGGGCAGGCTAGAATTCTTGGTCGGGCAAGGGTGAAGCTGCTGCCTCGGGTGGAATTTCTTCTGCATCAAGGAAGCCTCAACTCTGCTCCTACATTCTTTCAACTGAGAGACCCAGGCCCCCCCCCCGCCCCCCTCCCCCCGATTATCTAGGACAGACTCCTTTTCCTAAGTTGACTGATTATGGGCTTTAATCACATCTACAAAACAGTTCCCTGGCAATGCCTACAGGAGTGTTTGATTGAATAACTGGAGACTCTAGCCTAGCCAAGTTGACACTGAAAACTGACCATCAGAGAGAGAGTCTGGGGAGGCATGTGCTCTCTGCAGGCCTTCCTCCTCTCTCCCTGCATTAAGGTGTAGCACCATGAGCGGCATCCAGAGTCACTCAAGGGCCCAGTGTGGTGGCTCATGCCTGTAATCCCAGCACTTTGGGAGGCCGAGGTGGTTGGATCACAAGGTCAGGAGTTCGAGACCAACCTGACCAACATGGTGAAACCCCGTCTCTATTAAAAATACAAAAATTAGCCAGATGTGATGGCAGGCACCTGTAATCCCAGCTACTCAGGAGGCTGAGGCAGGAGAATCGCTTGAACCTGGGAGGTGGAAGTTGCAGTGAGCCATCACGCCACTGCACTCCAACCTAGGCAATAGAGTGAAACTCTTCAACTCAAAAATAAAAATTTAGCCAAGGTTGGTGGCACATGCCTCTAGTCCCTGGTCCTTGGGAGGCTGAGGTGGGAGGATCACTTGAGCCCAGGAGGTCGAGGCTGCAGTGAGCCAAGACCATGCCACTGCACTCCAGCTTGGGCAAGAAAGCAAGACCTTGTCTCAAAAAATAAAATAAAAAAAAAGGCCGGGTGCGGTGGCTCACGCCTGTAATCCCAGCACTTTGGGAAGCCGAGGTGGGCAGATCACGACGTCAATAGATCGAGACCATCCTGGTCAACATGGTGAAACCCGTCTCTACTAAAAATATGAAAAAAATTAGCTGGGCATGGTGGCGCGCACCTGTAGTCCCAGTTACTCGGGAGGCTGAGGCAGGAGAATTGCTCGAAGCTGGGAGGCAGAGGTTGCCGTGAGTCGAGATCGCGCCACTGCACTCCAGCCCGGCGCCTGGCGACGGAGCAAGACTCTGTCTCAAAAAAAAAGTCACTCAAGTGACTGCTGCAAATTAACAAGGGGTGGTTCTGGGACAGGCGGAAAGACGTGTGGGCACTGGGCTGGAGTGATGTCACCATGTCTGAGAATAGCCTCTTCTCAGCAGCCCCGAATTGGAAATACATAGTTCCAGAAGTCAAATACATCTTGATTTTGATCTCTGCTAGACCACTTACATTTTTTGAAGCTGTAAAATGAGACAACGCCTTGGGAGTACTTTGAGCAATTAAGATATAAGCACGGGGGTGCATAACGTCAAGCTTCTAGAAGGTGTTTCAGGAGTGGCCTGGACCCTAAGATTCATTTGCAAATAACAGGGACCTATAGGCGTGTCTCATGGATTCCAAGTTGACAGCCAAGCCTCAGGAAAATTGGGAAGCAAGGCAGCCCTGTGGACTGCCATGGAAGAACTTTCCCAACCCTCCCTTGGGAACTTTGTCATTGACTGGCTCGGTGTCTCTAAATTCAGGCTTTTGAGAGAAAGAATCTTATTGGCTGGCTTGGGTCAGATGTTCACTTGGGGTCCAATCAGCTATGGCCTAAGAGTGGTGTCATGGAGAACAAATATGGCGCCAAATTTTACCTTATGGACAGAATGGAGGCCTCAGGAGAGGCCCGTTCCTCTGGCATTGTAGAAAGTGCCACACCTCGTCCGTGGGAGCTTCATGTTACTCCTTCTCCCCAGTGACCTTCCTGCTCTGACCCTCACCGACACCTCATCTTTTCCCCACCTGCCCCATTGCAGACTTTAGAGTTTCCTCCCTATCATGATAGCCCAGGACAAGTTACTTACCCCGTCTGAGCCTCAGTCTCCTCATCTCTGAGATGAGAAGAATACCTTTCTTAGAGAATTGTTGTGAAGATCAAATAATATACATCCAGCTCTTGGGTCTGATCATTGTTGTTATTGCTTTTGTTGTTGTTGTTTCATTGTTAAGAAGTAGTGGCAATGTTTCTCACTGCAGAGCTGGGCTTCCTCCTGAAAAATGATAATAATGGCACATGGCACGCAAGAAGGTGGAAGACATAGGCTTCTGAACCAGCTGTCTCTGGGTGGAAGCCTCAGCCCTGCCACTTACTATCTGTGAGACAAGTTAATCAACATCTTAGCTTGTTTCTTCCCTTGTAAAATGGGAACTTAATAATGATCGTACAGAATTGTTATTAGAATCCAATGACGTCCTTATGTGAGCGTGCTTAGCAAAATGCCTGGTGTATACTGTAGGTGCTCAATAAAAGGGAATTCTTATTCTTGTAATTATGTTTCTTATTATTAAAGTGCTTACTTAGACAGATAAGCTCTTAAACAGCATGACTCCCCAACTCCACCTAAAAACAGTCTAAATCTGATGTTACTTTCTTGTGGTTTGTATCTTGGACACTGCAGTACTGGCTACCAATGAACAATTATGGCTCATACGCCTGCTCCCCCGGTAACTCTCTAGTTAATATTTTCCAAGCCAGGCTATGCTGTCATTGACTTCAAGGTCAGCTCAGTTTGGGGAGCAGCAGCGTGATTTTTGCATATGGCATTGCAGCCATCCATTTTTCCCTGAGAGTGGAGGTAATTTGGAGCCCACACTTCCTCAATCATACATCCTTTGTGAGCACATAAAGCTGAAACCTCACACTGGGGCTAACCGGGCATGGTGATTTGGCACCTTGAATGGATTGCATGAAAATCAAGCTCATTTCATCTTCATCTGCCATTTACCTAGAAAGGCCACGGCTCTGCATCTAAATAACCTGATGCCTATCTTTAAAATGTACTCACTTGCTCTCTTTCCTGACTCACTAAATCAGGATAAAGAAAAAAAAAAATACCTTTGTATACAGCAATGCCTGAAGAATTTGCACACCCTGTAATTCTCACATAACCCTAGCACTCTCCCCTCAGCTCCTGCAAGGCATTTAATAGAGGGCTGTTGTGCTCACATCTCATATCGTAACAATATTGTTACCATGCGGGAATATGCCAGGGTGAATCTTCTAGTAAACAGTGAAGTGCCATTAGAAGAAGCCTGGTGAAATGACCCATTTCTGAGCCAACACACAGCATGCATTTAGGGAGAAGAGTCAACATTTTGATTCATGTTTCTGCTTATTAGTTTCCAACTCTTGACACCAAACCTCTTTAGACTTAGTCTGAATTAGGCACACTTTGCTGATGCCTTCCAATGTGGGATTTCTTGGTTTTCTTCTTGGAGGGCAGAACGGGCCAGTGGTTAGCTCAGAGCTTTGATTCTCTGGGTTCAAGTCTGAATTTTGGCCACTTCCTACCTATGTGACCTTGGACATATTAATTATGGCCAATATATGTGTTCACATAGAGATTGCATTTCACATGCACTGAAGAGTGTTTGAAGCACTTTACCTGTATTCATCTTTTGATCCTTTCATGTACAACACTATGAATAGGATTTTCTTGTTATTCCCTTGTTACAGTAGAAAACCAAGGGATAGTGAGGTTGAATCACTTGCTCAAATCAAGATCTGATGAGCGACCACGCTAGCGTTTAAACCAGGGGTCTGGACTCTGGAATCCCTGCTCTCATCTACTGTAGTTGAGTTAATCTCATTAACTCAACTGTCATTTTCTGTCCATAAAATGACCATGGTACAACTACCTGCTTCTGGGATTCTGGTAAGGATTAAATGTTCGAACAAAGGCACGTGAAGTGCACGATGAATTACCTGCGATATTGGTATGAGCTCAATTAATGTTGGCCATTACAATTAACGCTGGCTGGCAGCAAGGTTGTCATTCACATAGAATACACTGTGTCTGATGCTCCAGGGGGCCTTTCACTGTGACTCCTAGAGGACTGGCGCCCCCTGCAGTTGTGCACAGCGGCCCTGTGGACCTGTGTCACTCTGGAAGAAGGGACAGCTGTCAAGGAATCTGCAGTAGCCCAAGGAGGTGATGGTGAGGCTTAAATGGGGGTAGAGGCCGTGGGGAGAAAGCCAGGGGAACCAATTCAGTAACAGAGTTATTATCAATGATTCACCATTTTTGAAAGATCAGTCAGACTTAGGACAGTGTCAGCGGCCCCAGAAGAAAACCAAGCCAATCAGCAGTGAGAGCCAGGCCGCTGTTCAGGAATGGCTGCATAGTTTCGGGGACCCAGCACAAAAGGAAAACACGGGACTCCTTGTTCAAAAATTATTATTTTTTTTTTTTTTGAGACAAAGTCTCGCTCTGTCACCCAGGCTGGAGTGCAAAGGCGCAGTATCAGCTCACTGCAGCCTCTGCCTCCTGGGTTCAAGCGATTCTACTGCCTCAGCCTCCCAAGCATCTGGGACTACAGGCACCCACCACCACTCCAAGCTAATTTTTCTATTTGTAATAGAGAAGGGGTTTTATTTTATTGGCCAGGTGGGTCTCGAACCCCTGACTTGTGACCCGCCCACCTTAGCCTCCCAAAGTACTGGGATTACAGGCATGAGTCACTGCGCCCAGCCTAAAATTATGAATTTCAAGACGGCAACAGTAGAGCATTAAACCACACACAGGGCACTTCTAAGCATGGGGCCCCCTGCACCTGCCTGGGTTGTACGCCAGAAGCCAGCCCTATCTCTGGGCTACCGTCCTATCCCCAACCCCAAACGCATCAGCCAGGGATGGGCAAGCGCTGGCTCTCGGGCCTCCAGCCTGCAAGCTCATTCACTCATCAGCTTTCTCCCTCCGGGAGCACGGCCGAAAGACAAATCTGTGGCAGATAGAAAAAGATGGTTGGGACTCCAATAGGAATGAGGCAGGGAAGATAAATCTTTAGCCCAAATGAATTGTGATTAACCACAAATACTAAGAGGTGCTTCGGGGAAGCCAGGGTGGGTAAATTGAATTCATGGGGAGGCAGCTTACAGAACCTTCAAGAATAGTCTCTGTCCAAGAAGACTGATGCAGCGCAAAGGTTTATAAGGCTTTCTTTCCCCCACATCACGCTGTTAGAGTGATGAGCCCTGAGCTACAGGCACCCGTCTGCATGAATAAAAGATTCGTTGAGACCCAGTAGACCCTAAAGCACCAGGCACCAAAGGGCCTCCGTCAAAGCTTACGGCCTAGAGGTCTGACCACCCCGCCAAGCTGGAGACGGCTTTTCTTCCGCAGCTGCGTCACCTTTAAGATACTTGCACACATGGGAGGTCACCTAATGAGGAAAGCATTGTGATCTGAGGCATGTGGACAGACACCTCCGATGTCTGAGACACTCTGAGACACCACCATCAGAACCCCTTGCGTTAAGATTTCCTCCAGATCATAAACTTACAAATGCAGTTATCTTCCCTAAGAGAGTTACCTTTAACTTTCCGTAATGCCTTCATGAGGACAAGTGAGTAGACGATTTGGCTGTTTCCTAGCAGAGTCCTGAAGGGGTGGGACACGGCACAGGTTCGTTTTGATATGCGGGTGAGGGTCTAACATATCAAGAGCATTCATTCATTCCCTCATCTGATATTCACTGAGCATCTCCTGGGATAGGACCTACTCAGGCCGAGGGCCTTGGGAACAGTAGGCTGCCAGGAATCTGGTGGATGGGATTGTGGGGAGGGCTTCCCAAAGCAAACTTTGTCTGCCTTACTATTTAAAACCAGAGCCTGGTCAGGCGCGGTGGCTCACATCTGGAATCCCAGCACTTTGGGAGGCCGAGGCAGGTGGATCATGAGGTCAGGAGATCGAGACCATCCTGGCTAACACGGTGAAACCATGTCTCTACTAAAAATACAACAAATTAGTTGGGCCAGGAGTTTGAGACCAGCCTGGCCAATATGGTGAAACCCCATCTCTACTGAAAATACAAAATGTTAGCCAAGCATGTAGTGTGTGCCTGTAGTCCCAGCTACTCCAAAGGCTGAGGCAGGAGAATTGCTTGAACCTGGGAGGTGTAGGTTGCAGTGAGCCGAGATCTTGCCATTGCACTCCAGCCTGGGCAACAGAGCAAGAATCATCTCAAAAAATAAAAATAAATAAATAAATAAAACCAGAGCCATCCCAGAGACAGGGAAGGACACATCTGATTCAGTCTCCATTGAGGTCTGTTTTAACAGACCAAATTCACCCCTTTTGGTCAGCTGAGGTGCGAGGCCCTCCTCGCCTTTCCAGCCCTGCTTCCCTCTACTTCCCACACACTCTCCTGTCCAGGCAAATGGAAGCACCTATGTATGTTCCAGTGGCCGAAACTTTGCTCCTCCCACGCCTCCCACCAGAACCACCCTTGGGAAGTATTTCCACCCGTCAGGACCCTTCCGGGTTCATCTCAGATTCCACATTCTCTGTGTCTCCTTTCCTCTTTCCTGTGATCAGATGGGACCTGCCCCTCTTTGAGCCTCCTTAAAATGAAACTTCCAGCACCTCCCTCCTGCCCATGAGACAGAGTCTTACTTATTGCCCAAGCTGGAATACAGTGGTGTGATCTCGGCTCACTGCAACCTCCGCCTCCCGGGTTCAAGCAGTTCTCCTGCCTCAGCCTCCTGAGTACCTGGAACTATAGGTGCCTGCCACCATGCCCAGCTAATTTTTTGTACTTTTAGTAGAAACAGGGTTTTATCATGTTAGCCAGGATGGTCTCGGTCACCTAACCTCGTGATCACCCGCCTCAGCCTCCCAAAGTACTGGGATTACAGGCATGAGCCACCGTCCCTGGCCAAGTCCTCTTAGTCCCCATTCTTATTCTAAAGGCAAGGACTCTAAGCTCTTCATTACAAAAAAAAAAAAAAAAAAAATCCCTAGAGCCTAGACAGTATCTGGCACACAGTAAATATGTTTAATTAAAATTTATGCCCTGGATACAAATTGCTCCAGGCATCGAGTAGATGACATCTCCTCACCACCATTTATCAAAGGATTCTTTTCTTTCTTGGCAAAATATGATCTCCTGTAATTGAGTCACCGTGTCTTGGCATTCCTTGAATTTCTGGACCCAGGATGGGATATACATGAAATAAAGGGGCTTTTCCTACTTTTTTTATTTTGCAATATAATAATTCACTTACTGTAAAATGTGATAATTTATGTACCATAAGATATAATAATTTGCATACCATAAAACTCACCCTTTGAAATGTACAATTCAGTGATTTTTAGTATATTCACAGAGTTGTACAACCATCACCACTATCTAATTACAGAATGTTTACAGCACCCTAAAAAGCGAAGGGGCTTTTTGTTAGCTGTAAGTATGTGGCAGTTCTTCTGTTGGGAAATCATTCAAGCAGTTGTCACAATGTTGTCCAATCCAAGCCCCGCCGGCTGGGGATTTGTGGAGGCCAAAGTCCAGTGGTACAGTCTTGGCTCATGGCAACCTCTGCCTCCCAGGCTTGAGTGATCCTCCCACCTCAGCCTCCCGAGTTAGCTGGAATGATATGTGTGCACCACTATGCCCAGCTAACTTTTATATTTTTAATACAGATGGGGTTTCACCATGCTATCCAGGCTGATCTCAAACTCCTGAGCTCAAGTGATCCTCCCACCTTGGCCTCCTAAAGAACTGGGATTGTAGGTGTGGGCCACCGCACCTGGCCCCCACTGGCTTCCAAGGGAGCACGGGCTGGATTCCATCCACTGAGATCTCTCCGCCTCCAAGTCTCCTCCCACCCTACCTCTACTTCCCTGCTTGCCTCCACTGTGCTAACAGACAACCCTGCCCTCAAAACAGCCTTGAGATGCCTCTAAATCATCAACTGCTGCTCCTCTTTGAACTGTGTGCCTTTACCCTTTATCTGCTGGGACAGCCTTTCTCCTGGTGCAGTTTATTAAGATTTCATCACCTGCGAGGCAGAGTTCACAGCCAGGACATCTTCCCGTCAGCTTGGGGACCCAGAAAAGTGGCTTTGGCAGAGGGCTGAGTCGCCGACGCTTGCACATTGGAAACCTCTCTGCTTGCCCCTTCCTCTGTCCTGAAATCTCACTAGAGCCTCATCCTGACACAACTTATTCCAAACTCACCCATTGGCTGGCTTGTGCCATCATTCCAAATACCCATTCAGCTCCCCTAGGCCAAGGAACCCACGCGCTGCACTTGTTAGATGCTGCGCTTGTTAGATTCTGCATGACTTGCAAAGCCCCAGTCTCTAGTCCTGGTGGAGGAATGTCACCCCGGTCCCTGGACATGCCTTTGGCCTCCCTGTCACCTCCCTCCACTTGCCCACAAAACACCCGATGACACTGCAAAGAATATGCCCAGGAGTCCACTGACGATGGCAAGAGTGGGCTTAGTCCCCTGGGGGAATGAAGAAGCCGGAGATGGTGATGGAGCTGGGCGAGCTTCCGGGACATCCTGCCGCAGAGAGCGGCTCCTGGCCTCCCTGGCATGCCTGCCTGAGGTGCTGGGGCAGCAGGCACGAGCCACCGGCCTTTGATCCCTGCGCACACATAGCTTCGCGTTCAGCAGCGCATTTGATCCACGGCAGTGGCTGTGGGATGACTGTTGCTGCCCTGTGATCTGCCAGCAATGGGGGTGGGACTTGACTTTCTGGAGGAGCAGCCGCATTAGCCAGGGTGACCTCCGTCAGTGCTGCGGGGACTTCAGTTGACATTACTGTGACTGCGCTTTCCAAATGCTTTTCATGTTCCCCCTGCTTCTCATCTCCCATACCCCTCCCTGCCCACACCCACCCCCAGCACAGGGCTGCCTGCTGATGTCACAGGGAAGACTTGAATCAGAATTGACACCTGGTGGAAAAGTAGACCATCCAAAGGTGGCCGTTCATTCATTCATTCAATCAGGTAGTGGTTATTTATTGAGCACCTATTATGTGCCAGATACTGTGCTGGGTGTTAAGGAAACAAAACATATAAGACAGCATCCCTGCCCCCAAGACTCTCACAGTCACTTTTGTGCAGGGAGGCAGATAAGGATCAGCTTGAGAGCTGAAAGGCACAAACAACCCAAATGTCCAACAACAGATGAATGGTTAAACAAGATGTGGTCCCTCCATGCAGTAGAATATTTTTCAGCTATCAAAGAATGAAGTACTCACCAAACATGGTGGCTCATGCTTGTGGTCCCAGTGACAGTACAAGGTTGGAAGAAGGCTGCAGCCATCTCCCAGGTGCAGTGGAAGCCCAGAGGGTCCCTTACCTCAACCTGGAGGTTGGGTGGCTACCAGAAGGAGGGGAACCTTCACTAGCATCATGAGGAATCAATGGGTGCAGGAAATGGGAGAGGGTGTGCCAAGCAGAGGGAACAGCATGGGCAAAGGCACAGAGGCAGGAGAGCACTGTGTATTTAAGGTCCAGGACACAGTTGGCAGGACCACATTTGGGAAAGCAGCCGGGGGAGATGAGAGTCAGGCCGGGCAGGGGTGTGTGTGTGTGTGTGTGTGTGTGTGTGTGTGTGTGTGTGTGTGTGTGTGTGTGTGTGTGTGTGTGTGTGATGTTAAGGTGGTGGAGGCCGTTGATGGCTTTCAGCAGGACAGGAATAGATCCCCGACTGTGGTGGCATGGACAAGGCAAGGATGAAGGCAGGGACCAGTCAGGAGATGACTGCAGTGGCCCGGGCAGGAAATGATAGCACAGCAGATCAGCGCCAGGCGATGGCATCTCAGCGGGTAGCCTGGCTTTGCTGGACCGAGGACAGAGAGGATTGCGAGAGGAGCCCCAAGGACCCACTGCACCTCCCCAGGCTCCTTTGAGGAGATGTTTTTCCACATTCAGAGCACATCCTGGTGCTTCGTGGCTGACTTCTGCAGCCCTTCCCCATGCTTAGAAGTTAGGGGCTGAGGATCTGGAGGCAGACTAGCTGGGTTCAAACCCCAACTCTACTAGCTATTAGCTAAATGGCCGCAAACCAGTTAATTCACCTCTCTCTGTATCTGTTTATCTAGCTGTAAAATGGGAATGGGCATAACAAGAGTACCTGGGCGTAGGGTTATTGTGAGGATTAAGCGAGTGTGTCTGTGTTTAGAATAGTGCGTGGCACACAGTATGTGCTCAATAAATGTTTGCTTTCATTCTTCCTGCTCAGAGCTTTCCTTACACTCTGTGGCTTGAGACACATCAGAACGGGACCCAGTTCGTATTTGAAGCCATCGAGACCTGAGATGTAAATCACCCTGCATGCTCTCTGGGTGGTTCCTCCTCTGGCAACCAAGCCCACCCACCCCAGGCCATGCCCTCGCCTGTCAGGGTCCCCATGAAGCCACAAAGCCTGCAGCCTCCACCTGAGGAAATTAAAAACCAGATTGGTTTTTTCAGCATAATCAAAAGTAACACCACAGGGCCTGACCTTTCGTTCAAGAGCAGTTACATAAGCGTCATTTGCTAAAATCTCACCTTGAGCCTCAGCTCTCCTCCCCTGGGCTCCTCAGGATGCAGCCTGGTTTGGAAGTGGTATCCTGAGCCCACTCTCCACAGGTTATTCTAGGTGCCCTCTTGTAAGTCTAGCTGCCAAGGGTCAGCAAGGGGACACTCACTTCATGGAAAGCCCAGCAGGGATTGATGTCTCCTTTTACCGTTTTTGTTTTGTTTTGTTTTGTTTTTGAGGTGGAGTTTTGCTCATGTTGCCCAGGCTGGAGTACAATGGTGTGATCTTGGCTCATGGCAACCTCCACCTCCCAGGTTCCAGCCATTCTCCTGCCTCAGCCTCCCAAGTAGCTGGGATTACAGGAACCCACAATGATACCCAGCAGCTAATTTTGTATTTTCATTATAGATGGAGTTTCCTCTGTGTTGGTCAGGCTGATCTTAAACTCCCAACCTCAGGTGATCCCCTGACCTTGGCCTCCCAAAGTGCTAGGATTACAGGCGTGAGCCACTGCGCCCGGCAGGATTGCTGACTCTCATCTAAACCTGACAGAGTTAGAACCCAAAAGAGATGTGCAAATCCCTAAAAATTTCTATGGCATCCAAAGTGAAACCTCAGCAACCATCCCTGGTAGAGCGGCTAAGACCGGAACCGTTGACCATCATGCACAAACTGTCAACAGGCCATAGATCTCTGCATCTGGAGCACTGCCATTCCAAGGCTGCGGCCTTTATCTTCCGGAGCCTCAATTGCCTCCCCTGCTAAATGGGTATAGCCAGTGGTATGCTAATAAGTGTTGAACAACTAATTTTCACTGTTGGGCCAGGATGGGAGGTGGTGGGGAGGCTGGTGTGTGGTGTTGGCCAATTTCCTTGATGTAAATACTTAAGTGACTTACTTGATGTCCCTGCTGACAGAGTCAGGGGCAGGTGCGGACAGTCGGCTCTCGGGAGCCAGTGAAGCCGGCTCCTGCACAGCACTGGGTGTCAGTACATGCTTCACAGGCTGTGTGGGTGTAATGGTTAATATTGAGTGTCAACTTGATTGGATTGAAGGAGGCAAAGTATTGTTTCTGGATGTGTCTGTGAGGGTGTTGCCAAAGGAGATGAACATTTGAGTCAGTGGCCTGGGTGAGGCAGACCCACCCTCAATTAGGTGGGCTGCATCTAATCAGCTGCCTCTGTGGCTAGAATAAAAGCAGGCAGAGGAACGTGGAAGGACGACACTGGCTGAGTCTTCCGGCCTCCATCTTTCTCCCGTGCTGGAGGCTTCCTGCCCTCGAATGTTAGACTCCAAGTCCTTCAGCTTCTGGACTCTTGGGCTCACACCAGTGCTTTGCCAGGGGCTCTCGGGTCTTGCCACAGACTGGGGCTGCACTGTCAGCTTCCCTCCCTGTGAGGTTTTGGGACTTGGACTGGCTTTCTTGCTCCTCCCTCCTCAGCTTGCAGACGGCCTGTTGTGGGACTTTGCCTTGTGATCACGTAAGTCAGTCCTCCTAAGAAACTCGCCTTCATGTATTAATCTATCCTGTTCTGTCCCTTTAGAGAACCCTAATACAGTGGGTTAAATGCAAAGCAGTCCGTGAAAGCGTGTATTAACCTGTAAGGTAACCGTGCAGATGCACTGCATGGAGAGCTCAGCTCGGGGTCTTATGGAAGTCTGGAAATGAACATAAGCCTACCTGCAGTTTCTTCTGTGTCGGCACACAGTAGGGTGCTTGTAGGTATGGATGGCAGCATGGTACTGTAGGTAGGTACTATGTACTGTGGAGATGGATTTAAGGGCTTTTATTTTTGATTAATTCAAGATTTGCTCCCCTCCGTGAAATTATTTATTTTCAAATTCAAGCTTCATTGCGTCTTCCAGATGCATGCTCCCTCCCATCCATCAGAACCTCCAAATGTAACCCAAATCTGCCCAACCTCTCTCCCTCCTACTGTCCTGTGGGATGTGGCTCTCACCTCCTCTCCATCCTCATCTGCCCCAGCGTGAGCCGCCGCTCATTCCGCACCAGCCCTTCTGGCCTCCTGGCTCTTCTTGTGGCATGGCACTCACTGCCTCCCTCAGGGCCTTTGCACATGCTGTTCCCTTGGCTGGGATGCTGTTCCCCTCGTTCCCCCATCATTCAGGTCTCTGCACAGAGGTCACCTTTCAGAAAGCCTCATCCAACACAGGAAGCCCTCCCCAGCACCCGTTCTTCATACCCAGGGCCTGCTGCGTGTTTCTTTCTGTCTTCTATATCATACATTTGCTTGTGTGTTTCTTCATGGCCTGTCTTCCCCACCACTTCCACTAGTGATGAAGTCTTCATGGGAGGAATCGATCCCCTGCCTGAGGTAGGCCCCACCTCACTTCTCTTCTCTCTTACACTTGGTCCCTCCAATCGGACATGCTAGGTCAGCCGCTTTCCAGCCTCCGTTCTGATCCTGGTTCTCCTCTCCCTCGGGGATGTGTAATCCCATGAAGAAGCCTCTGGATCACCCTCCTGCAAAGGAACACCACATGCCTCCATCCAGGGCTGGGCATGGTCCTCTCCAGCACCCAATCCCCTTTCCCAGCCAGAGCTCAGGCCTCCTCCACTCTCCAAACTCAAGGCCCATGTCTTAATGAGGCCACGAGTCATGTCCCCATCCTGCATTCACACCAGCCCGTGACAACCACACCTCCACCTGCCCGCCTTCACATGAGCTCCACGGGTACACAGTGTCCTGCGCAGCTCTGATTCCCAGTCTCTAGAACAGAACCTGGCACATAGTGGGTGTGCACTGCAGACTGGGGAAACTCACGATTCTTCAGACAGCCTGGAATTGCCCGAGAGCTCAGGATGCATTTCTGTTACAAAAGAGCATAGACGTGCTTGGTTCGGCTCGGCTCCAGGTATCGCCACATTTTGGAGGATCACTGTCTTTTCATTTCCAAGCATGGCACCATGGAAGCCTCCCCATTGGGTATTTCCTCAAAGTGCTGCCTTTGGCATAACACAATAGTCCTCACCCCCATCACATGGAGGAGTGAGAAAGGAAGGGAAAGGGTGAATTTAAGAAAGACACAAACTTTACTGAAAGAAGAAAGAGTCTTGAACAGACGGCACAAGCTGCCTCTTTCTCCATGGCATGAATGTGACAAAGAGTAGGAAGACCTGAGTCCACTCAGTGATGAGGGCGGCCCCCAGGTCCCCCATACAGGGAAAGTGGTAAAGACAGCGCGATGGACTCGGAAGCAGTGGGTTAAGCTCTGTTGATGTATCATTTGGCCGTCACTTAGGTAACACACGTGGAGGTAGAAAGGGTAGAGAGGTGGTGCTGTTTTTTATTTGTTTGTTTGTTGGTTTGTTTGTTTTATTTGAGATGGAGTTTCACTCTTGCTACCCAGGCTGGAGTGCAATGGTTCGGTCTCGGCCGACTGCAACCTCTGCCTCCCGGATTCAAGAGATTCTCCTGCCTCAGCTTCCCAAGTAGCTGGGACCACAGGCATGAACCACCACACCCAGCTAATTTTTGTATTTTTGATAGTGATGGGGTTTCGCCACGTTGGCCAGGCTAGTCTCGAACTCCTGACCTCAGGTGATCTACCTGCCTCGGCCTCCCAAAGTGCTGGGATTACAGGCGTGAGCTACCGCACCTGGCCTGGCGCTGTTTTTAATTTAACTATGTTCTGTCCAGGAAGCACTAACAGGAGACTCGAGCAGTGGGAACCTGGAAGCCATTCCAGGAGCTGAGCGTCTATGAAGAGGGATGGATGTGAGGACATTAGAAAGTATGTTGGAACCAAGAACATTAAAAGTCTGAGTGAAGACAGAGTGCAGAGTCTACAATACATCGAATCAAGAAAAACGAAGGCAATCTCCTTCATTTTTGTCACTTACCTCGTTAAGATTTTTATTCTATTCTGCAAATAGAGGTTCTATAGGGAATCACGACAAAGAGTATTGACCCTGCAGTCAGGAAGATCGTGGTTCAAACTTTAGCTCCACCTTGGACTAGTTATGAGGCCTCAGGCCAAGTTAGCTCTCCAAGCCTCAGTTTCCTCATCTGCAAAATGGTCATCACAGTGTGTCTACTGCTTTAGTCGTGAGGATTCAATGAAACTGTCCCGTGGGGTGCTTAGTGCAACTCCTGACTCAACACTTAAAAGATAACAGCTCTCATTTATTCATCACAAACAAGGATGGTGCCCACGATGTGCCAAGGAACCCTCTTTGGTACCTGACAGGCACTCATTCAGTTGCTTTTTGTATACTGGGAAGAGGGGACTACTATTTCCCCCACTTTACAGATGAGGAAACTGAGGCACAGAGAGGTGAAGAAAACTGTCTGACTCACGCAGCTTGGTTGTGCCAGAGGCAAGATTCAAGCTCACACATGACACCTCTGGGCTTCCTGTTGCTGCTGCTGACACAGTTTTGGGTCACCTGCTCCGTGCTTAGCCTGGCACCAGAGCATCAGGGGCGATGGGAAAGGAGTGAAAACCACAGTGCTCACTTGACATTGCTGCCCTCTTAGTGGAGGGCTCACTCTCTCCTGGAGCCCATACTTACAAAGTCAGAAATAATGAAGTGGGGCAGCATCTAAGCACCTTGAAAATGTCAGTCAGTAAACATCTCTCCGGGAAGAAATCGATAGCCCTCGGAGATGAGCTTTTCTTTCTTTGTGTGTTTTTTCTTTTTGGTGGGGTCCGGCTCTGTCACCCAAGCTGGAGTGCAGTGGCATGATCTCGGCTCACTGCAGCCTCTTGCCTCCCAGGCTCAAGCCATCCTCCCACCTCAGCCTCCCAAGTAGCTGGAACTACAGGCACGCGCCCCCACGCCTGGCCAATTGTTTGTTTCTTGTTTGTTTTTTAATAGATACGGGGTTTTGCCATGTTGCCCAGGCTGGTCTCAAACTCCTTGAGCTCAAGAGATCTGCCTGCCTCAGCCTCCCAAAGTGCTGGGATTACATGCATGAGCCACTGTGCCTGGCCTTCTTTCTTTTTGAGGATGAGATGAACAGAGACCCAGTAAGAAATGTGTTTGTTATTTCAAACTGCTGACATTTGTGGCATTGTTTGTTACTGCAGCATAACCTGACCTATCCTACCCCGTCTAACGCACCCTCTTAATACTCCTTTACGTCTCATTTGTACGGTATGTGTTCAGAGTGGATTTGCAATGAATGCTTGTTGAGTTGAGGTGAACTCTATCAGCTGAATGGCTCGAGGGCTGCAAAAGCTGAAATGGGCATTTTCATCTCTTCGCCCAGAAAGGCTTCATCTGGGACACCTGTGGGAATGACTGTTCGTTCCACTTTCATGTTAGCCAATTTTTAAAGCTTTCATTAGCTGTGATAAATTATTCAAAAAGGAGGAACACTTGAAACCTCTTTAGAATATTGACGTGGACCGACAGTAAATGAATGGAAAAGTACCGCCAGGTCCGAGGCTAACTTCCATTTAGTTTTTAGAGGGCCCAGTCGAGTTGTTAAAATGATCAGAAATGGGCCTGGCCAGAGCCAGCTCTTCAAAGAGGGGATGTTATTACCTCCTAGACCATTAACTTAATCAGATCTGGTCGATGTCAAGAAAACAAAGTTCCTCGTGTGACGGTGGGCTCAGGATACAGTTAACAAGCGGGTTTCACTTTTATCGAGAAACCCCTTAAGAACATTTTTTTTTTTGAGAAGTAGGCTTCAATGAAATAAAAAATGTAATGTACAATTTAGTTTCATTTCTGAAATCTTACACAGTATTTTCCAGGAAGCCTTGGAGACCCCAATCAGAATTCCTCTCCTTGAGTTCATTTTTATATCTTCATGTTTTTCTAATAGAACAGTATTAGATAATAGAAGGCCCCAAAGGCCGTATCAAAGTTATAAGTATCTGGCATGTTTCTTCACCTGAATTTTGGAGATGTCAGAATATCTGCATATCTAGGGAAGTCCGAGTGTCATGTGGGCTCCAGACTTGGGTGTATTGGGAATGGGATGAAAGGTTCATGAAGAGCCAGATGAGGAGAGAGCAGAGATTCAGGGGAGCCCAGAATCCTAACCCAAAAGCACCCCAAGGCTGACCTAGTATGGCAAGTATCCAGGTTTTGGAGATCTCAAAACCAGGAACCACATATGACTCAGCAACTCCACTCCTGGTTATAGATCCACGAGAACTGAAAATGTATCAACACAGACACACACGAGTGTTCACAGCAGCATTATTCATGAGAGCCGAAAGGTGCAAACAACCCAGATGTCTAACAACAGACAAATGAGTAAACAAGATGTAGTCAATCCATGCGATAGAATAGATACATATTTTTTATTCCCCTTATTGCTAGGAGCGATAGAATATTTTTAAGCCATAAAAGAACAAAGTACTTGCCAGACACGGTGGCTCGTGCCTATAATCCCAGCACTTTGGGAGGCTGAGGCAGAAGGATCACTTGAGTCCAGGAGTTCGGGACCAACCTGAGCAACATAGTGAAACCTCCATCTCTACAAAAAGTTAAAAATTAGCCGGGTGCGGTGGTGCATGCCTGTGGTCCCAGTTACTCAGGAGGCTGAGGTGGGAGGATGGCTTGAGCCTGGGAGATGGAGGCTGCAGTGAGCCAGGATCCCAACACCACACTCCAGTTTGGGCAATAGAGTGAGACCCTGTCTCAAAAAAGAGAATGAAGCACTGTTACATGCTTCAACATCCATGTCCCTTTAAAACGTGATGCTACATGAAGGAAGCCAGTCACGAAAGACTACATGTTGTATGATTCCATTCATAGGAAATGTCCAGTTTAGGGAAATCTATGGAGATGGAAGGTAGCTTTGTGGTTCCTGGGGGCTGGGGAGGGGAAATGGAGAGGGACTGTCCATGGGCAGGGGTTTCTTTCGGGGCTGAAGAAAATGTTCTGGAATTAGGTCATGCTGATGGTTGCACAATCTTGTGAATATACTAAAAACCACTGCATTGTACACTTTTTTTTTTTTTTTGAGACGGAGTCTTGCTCTGTCTCCCAGGCTGGAGTGCAGTGGTGTGATCTCGGCCCACTGCAACCTCCTCTGCCTCCCAGGTTCAAGCGATTCTCCTGCCTCAGCCTCCCTAGCAGCTGGGATTACAGGTGCATGATGCCATGCCCGGCTAATGTTTGTATTTTTAGTAGAGACGAGGTTTCACCGTGTTGACCAAGCTGCTCTCGAACTCCTGACTTCGTGATCCGCCCACCTTGGCCTCCCAAAGTACTGGGATTACAGGCATGAGCCACCACGCCTGGCCTAAATTATACACTTTAAAAGCATGAATTTTATGTTCGATGAACTTTATCTCAAAAAAAAAAAAACAAAACGAGAAATCTGTGGGAAAAAAAGAGTCACCGGGCGTGGAGGGTGGTGATAAGAGGAGCTGTTTCGCCTCGGCAAGCAGAGGCAGGCAGTGAGTTTCAGGCTTTCTGGCAGCCACCCTCTTCAGCCAATCAGAGCCATGGTTTTCTCTCTCCATCTCCACTCAACAAGCTCCTTGTGGAAATGTGTCTCTCTCCTGAGTCCAGGGAGTCAAAACCAGGAGAAAGTCCACGTGGTTATTTATGACTGGGTAACTGGCGCTCCCTGTCAGTTTCTTGAGAAGGGGTGGCACACACAGGTGGGAGCCAGGTGGGAGAGGACAGGCAGGTGATGGCTCACTTCATGACCCAGAAGGTCTGGGTCCCGTCGCTGCAGGCTTTCCGGGCTCTCTTAGGACTGAGAGGTGATTTAGGATGGCCATCCTCCAAAAAGCTACACCTCCCCAGGAAGGAGCAGGGGCCTCCCCAGATAGTGGCGGTTTATCACGCCCTGGGCTTCCTCAGGAGGGCTGTGGAGGCCTGGCCTGCTCTGACACAGACTGCTGATGAACTGATAGACTTGAGCCCTGCTGTACCTTCTCTCCTAAACCCTTTCTCTGTACTAAAGAGAACTGTCCTCTGAGTCCTTGCTCTGTCACACCCTGCTTTTTAGAATGATCTCGTCCAGAAAGCTTTCCTTGACTCTCCACATGGTAATTTTCAAAACCGGGACAATGGCTAGGCAGGCATGGTGGCTCACGCCTGTAATCCCAGCACTTTGGGAGGCCATGGCTGGTGGATCACTTGAGGCCAGGAGTTCAAGACCATTATGGCCAACATGGCAAAACCATCTCTACCCAAAATACAAAAAGTAGCTGGGCGGGGTGGTTCGCACCTGTAGTCCCAGCAACTAGGGAGGCTGAGGCAGGAGGACTGCATGAACCTGGGAAGCGGAGGTTGCAGTGAGCTGAGATCCTGCTACTGCACTCCAGCCTGGGTGACAGAGCAAAACTCTGTCTCAAAAAAAAAAAATTGGGACCATTTTGCCACCTGGGGGACATTGGACAATGCCTGGGGGCATGTCTGGTTGGCACCACTGGTACGGGGGGCTTACTAGTGAAATGTGGTCAGTGGAGAACTGGGGTGCTGCATACCGTCCCATTATGCACAGAACAGCCCCCCATAACAAAGAAGTAGCTAGTCCCCGAGGGCAGCCGTCTCAGCGCTGGGAAACCTGCTCCTGTGCCTTCGCACTCAGGGGCTCGCTTCCCAGCACCGCCGTTCACAGACGCAGTTCCAACACCGTGACTTCACACTGGAGACTTCCTCATAGACACGGACCCTGTTTGGCCAACTGGCGTCTGTTCAGGGTTAGATGTGATGATTAATAGGACAGGGAGCCTGGCACATCGTGAACACTCAGTGATGGAGCCTGTCATTCTTATCACTGTTGTCTTGGGAGGGCACTCAATGGAAAGAGACATGAACCAGGAGTGAACAGCATTGGCTTAAGTGCTGGCCCTGTCCCCAACCCATGGAGGGGCTGAGGGAAGCCACCTACCTCTCCGGGCCTGATTTCTGCATCACAAAAAAGGAAATATTGCTTTCTGACCCATCCTCCTCCCAGGGTGGTCACGAAGACAGAATTACATTATGTGTGCAAATGTGATTTAAAAGCAAAGTGCGATATTTACATTATTGCCATTTCAGTCGATGGCAGCTACTACTACGTCATAGGTACCATCGACTGAGAGATCCTTATAGGACAAACGCTGCGCTAACACCTCCCTTCATCTGCACGATGTCCTGCCAAGGAAAGTGCTGGTGTCCCCATTTTACAGATGAGGAAACTGAGGCTTAGAGAAGGGAAGCAAGGTGTCCTCAGGTACCCAGGTGGGGATTAGCAGAGGGGGATTCAGCCCCAGCTGTAGCTGACCTGATTCTTCACTGCTGTCTCCACGACCGGTGAGTGCAGTACCAGACCCGTCTGTCCCTCCTGTCCCTGCTGCATGAGTTGGCCCTGATGAAAGTCCAGGCATTGAGGTCCCTGGAACAGGACCAGAGAGTGAGGTGCTGAAGCTGCCATCCTCCTTCTAACCCTGATGGCACAAAGGGCTGGCTGAGCAGGAGAGGGCCCCACACCAACGTTGCCTCCCCGCTGGAGCGAGTGCTCAGCTCTGCCCCTAGTGCCCCTGGCTCTGGCTGTCCTCCGTGAATGATGCCCCAGCTCCGTCCCTCCATCAGAAACGAGGCAGGACCACGAGTAGGCCCCATAAATCCCGCCTCCTCTGGGGAGTCGCTCCCGCGCTTTAGGAGGCACCTCCTGAGCCCTGCTCTCACGGCCTGGAGGGGTTGCCAAGGCCTCCCTTCACCCTCCACGGAGGGCTGGCACTCCACATTGGTGTTCTGAAGTCACTGAATGCAGGCAGCAGGCAGAAGCCTTGGTGGTACTCCTTCCAATCCATGCCTTCCTGGTCCATGTGCCAGGACTTAAGGTGCCCCAAGGCAGCTCCTGTCCTCCATGAACATGGAGCATTTCATCTGAGCCCACTCACACCCCAGAACCCAGCCAGATAAATGCTGTCCCCCAGCCCTCGCCCAGTCCCTGTCCTTTCCCCCTTCCCAGCCTCTTGCTTGGTCTTACGTCCCATTCCAATGCCTGCCAACTCCCAACCTAGCAAGCTTTGCCCCACATCCAGCTCCAGGCCTCACAGGTGGTCCTGCTGGACCCCTGGCACCCTCTTTAGACATGGTCTGTGCTCTCCGCCTCCACCCTTGGCTCCTGGCAGTTCTGTTGGGCAGAGGTCTTTATTGCAAGGAAGTGAGGCCAGCCCTGGAAACAAGCATACGCAAAGTGGGGGATTAATTCAGAGGATCTGGCAGAGCTCCCCAGTCCAGGGCAAAAGCCGGTGAGCAAGGCTCAGAAGTCTCGAGTCTTGGGCAGCCAGGATGCCAGGCAGCAGATCCATGGATGGGCTTGCCGGAGCTCTGCCGCCAGGATGAATCACCTCTGGGCTTGTAAGATGTTGTGTCCCCACTCAAAACTCCCATGCGAGGAACAGAGAGTCTGCTGGGCTAACTCAGGCCCAGTGGGGTCAACCAGCCTGAACCATATGAATTGACAGTTCAGGGGAGATCTCCCACAAAGCCTGGTGCTGCTACCAGGATAGGGAGGGGTGGGGCGACGTAACAGATGTTAACACATCACCCCTGTTTACCAAGCCCTGACCCCCAGTGCACCCAGTCCTCAGCTTTGCATTGGAAAGAGAGACCTCCCCACTTCCATTGTTTTTAGGAGAGACATGTCAGGCTCTTCGGTTCAATCTGTATCAAATTTTTGACACAGGTAAAGAGTCAACACCACAGAGACCATGGCAGGAAAGTGGGTTCCGAGCGGCAAATCAAGGCACGAGCTTTGGTCGTAGGCAGGCTGGGAACGGTGCCTCAGCTCCACAGCTCTTTCTGGGGACCCCCGGAGGAACACTCAGAGGGAGGGCTAGGCAAGATTGGCACCACATGGGTGGGGGTCTTGGTGACCAGCTTGGCGTGTCAGCCCATGGCCTGCCATGTTCATTTTGTTGACGTTTAATTACTTTAATTATTTCTTTTCCGCGTTTGCTGTGGGACAAGCCACACGCTCGAACTCCCTGGACCTCAGAGTCCTCCTCTGCAACATGGGGAGAAAACGGTACCTACGGTGCAAAGTGATTGCAAAGACTGAAGAGTGTAATAGGGTTTAGGCGAAGGTGCTAGAACAGAAGTCCTGGAAGGCAGCAGACAAGCTACAGGGGCGTTTTCTCTTCTGTGAGAGTCCAGAGGAGGTGGTCCAGGGGAGCCCCGCCCTATGTGGTCATCTAGAGACCCAGATTCCTCCTGCTTTGTTGCTGGGATGTTGCTTCGGGCCTGAAGCTGTCTCTATTCCCTTTGCAGTCCGCAGCAGGAGAGAGGGGAGGTAGAGGCAGATTCTTTAGATGATGTGATCTGGAAATTGACCCGGCTCTGCCACTCATTTTCCTTTGGCCAGAATGTGGCTGTGCTTAGCGACAAAGGAAGCTAGAAAAATTGAATATCTGGGCTACTAGGCCAGGCGCGATCTCTCACACCTATATTCCCAGCACTTTGAGAGGCTGAGGTGGGCAGATCACCTGAGGTCAGGAGGTTGAGACCAGCCTGGCTGACATGGTGAAACCCTGTCTCTACCAAAAATACAAAAATTAGCCCAGCATGGTGGCTTGCACCTGTAATCCCAGCTATTTGGGAGGCTGAGGTGGGAGGAGAATCACTTGAACCCGGGAGGCAGAGGTTGCAGTGAGCTGAGATCGCACCACTACACTCCATGGGAGACTAAGTGTCTGGCTAGATGGGTGGGAACTGGATCTGGGGGGAAGGAGGTGGAGGGAATATTCCATAACTACACATGGAAACTGGGAAGCAATTGCAGTGTTTTCCATTTGCAAGGTAATACAATTAAAAACAACTAGTCATTCTAACTGGTGTGAGATGGTATCTCAATGTGGTTTTGATTTGCATCTCTCTAATGACCAGTGATGATGATCATTTTTTTCATATGTTTGTTGGCCTCATGTATATCTTCTTTTGTAAAGTTTCTGTTCATATCCTTTGCCCATTTTTGAATGGGCTTGTTTGTTTTTTTCCTGTAAATCTGTTTGAGTTCTTTGTAAATTCTGGATATCAGCCCTTTGTCAGATGTGTAAACTGCAAAGATTTTTTCCCATTCTGATGGTTGCTGATTCACTCTAGTGACTGTTTCTTTTGCCGTGCAGAAGCTGTGGAGTTTGATTAGGTCCCATTTGTCTATTTTGGCTTTTGTTGCCAATGCTTTTGGTGTTTTGTTCATGAAGTCCTTGCCTACTCCTATGTCCTGAATGGTTTTGCCTAGATTTTCTTCTAGGGTTTTTATGGTGTCAGGTCTTACGTTTAAGTCTTTAAACCACATTGAGATACCATCTCACACCAGTTAGAATGGCGATCATTAAAAAATCTGGAGACAGCAGATGCTGGAGAGGATGTGGAGAAATAGGAACACTCTTACACTGTTGGTGGGAGTGTAAATTAGTTCAACCATTGTGGAAGACAGTGTGGAGATTCCTCAGGGACCTAGAAATAGAAATTCCATTTGACCCAGCAATCCCATTACTGGGTATCTATCCAAAGGACTATAAATCGTTCTACTATAAGGACACATGCACACGAATGTTCATTGCAGCACTGTTTACAATAGCAAAGACCTGGAATCAACCCAAATGCCCATCGATGATAGACTGGACTGGGAAAATGTGGCACATATACACCATGGAATATTATGCAGCAATCAAAAATGATGAGTTTGTGTCCTTTGTAAGGACATGGATGAATCTGGAGAACATCATTCTCAGCAAACTGACACAAGAACAGAAAAAGAAATACTGCATATACTCACTCATAGGTGGGTGAGAAAAATGAGAACACATGGACACAGAGAGGCGGTCTACTATACACTGGGGACTGTTGGGGGGAATGGGGGAGGGACAGCGGGGGGGGCTGGGGGGGATAGCCTGGGGATGAATACCAAGTGTGGGTGAAGGGGAGGAAGGCAGCAAAACACACTGCCATGTGTGTACCTATGCAACTATCTTGCACGCTCTGCACATGTACCCCAAAACCTATAATGCAATAAAAATTAAAAAAATAAATAAAATTAAAAAAATAAAAACAACTAGCTTTAATGCACATTAAGGACTCAGTGGGGGGCAGAGGTTGCTTTTAGAATTCTTCCTCTTAGGAGGAGCAGGCAAAACATCTCTTGTTTCAGTGTTCCTGGAGGTCAGACTATAACATAAATGTGAGGGCATGGCCTTTGATGGCTTTTCCTCCAGTGCCCTGGGACCACTGGAGGGACTCCCAGGGTTCCTCTGGCCTTTAGGGAAAAGGCTGAAGCTCCTCAAGGGCATGGCCAACCTCCCCCAGGGTCTCAGACACCTCTGTTCTCTTTGTCTCAGCATCTGATGCCAGCTCCTTTGGTTCCGTCACCCTAGAGGGGCAGCTAGGCATGATTGGCACTGCCTGGGAGGGGGTCTTGTAGACTAGCTTGGCATGGTCAGTCCATGGCCTGCCATGTTCATTTTGTTGACATTTAATTATATTTCTTTCCTTTATCAGCTGTCAGACCAGCTTCCTGACAAGACACTGAATTATGCTTGAAGCCACACATCCCCTGCAGACATCTCATTTGGGCCTTCTCAGCCGATGGCTCTCAGAGAACACTGATTAGGAGTTGACTGGCAGGAGACACCCTGGGAGTCCAGGGGAATATGCAGACAGGAACTGGCTTCCATTTTCTTCACTGTCATCTGCCTCCTTTCAGAAACATACCAGGCTTCTTGACTGTGCTCTTATTAAGGAATTCAGATACATTTAATTATTCATTGATCAATACAGAATCTAACACACTCCCAACCTAATTACTGTACTACCATCCCTGTCTAATCTTGAGCTATGGTCAGGGAGTAGCTTGAGAGGGGCCCATGGGCTCCCTTCATCTCTGCTCCAAGGTTTGGAGCCACTGGGTGGGGACATGGCAGAACTGAGTTTGAACCAAATATTCTGGGTAGCATTTGTACCCCCAACTGTTCCGCAGGTGCATGTGGAATATAGAAACTCATCAACCATCCCACTCTTGTTCTCACATGCCGACCTATCTTGCAGAGGCCAGAAAGCTGGAGCTTCATGTCAGGACTCCCTTGCAGCTAGGGGTCTGCACAGATCCAGATTCGGCCAACAGATATGAGATGGTTGGCAGGAGGCAAAGGCCACTTGTGCTGGCTGGCATGTTGCTGAGGCCCTTGGTTCCTCTGTGGCCATTTCAGCAGCATCCCTATGCCATATGGGGCTTGAGAAGTGAGCCCAGTACATCTAGTTTGCTGGTGCAGATCCAGACAAGCCCAGCATGGTTTCAGGACAACCAGCAGGAGGACACGGCTTCCTGACTGTGGCAGAGGACATTAGGTTCCAGGGCTGCCTGTGTCTGATTCCTGCAAGAGGCAGCAGCCACCTTGGGGTCCTACTTCAGCAGTGTAGCTTTGCCAGTCATTCCAGAAAGCTCTGGTTTTTCAGCTCTTCCTACCATTCCATAAACCACTTAATATCCTGTAATAAATACCTTCTTGCTTGAAGTAGCCAGAATAGAGTCTGTTCTGTGAACCAACTCTGGTCAACATGATGCTAGACAAAAGAATATTTATTTCTGATAAAACTGATGTTAGGGGTCATGCATGGTCGCTCATGCCTATAATTCCAGCACTTTGAGAAGTCAAAGTGGGAGGACTACTTGAGCCCAGGAGTTTGAGACCACCCTGGGCAACATAGTGAGACTCCGTCTCTACAAGTAAAAAAAGAATTAGCTGGGAATGGTGGTATGTACCTGTGGTCTCAGCTACTTGGGAGACAGGAGGATCGCCTTAACCCAGGAGGTTGAGGCTGAAGTGAGCTATCACACCACCACACGCCAGCCTGGGTGACCAAGTGAGACCCTGCCTCAATTTTTTTTTAATCCTAATATTGGGGAAGGTAGTCTATCTGTGGGTGAATCGCCCCCTCAAATTAGACCTATTTCCCCACCCAGACACAGGTCACCGTGGCCTGGAGCAGCTTCCACTCCCCCAGGGACAGAGCCTGCCCCTCAACTACAAAAGTTTGTGGAGGAGCAGACCAGAACATAAGCCTTCTGTGGGCAGCTGACTCCCAAGACAAAGGAGTAAGGAGGGACTGGCTCCATGGGCTCTCAGTCCTTCATCCTGTTCCAGCCAGGCAAATCAACCAGTCCCACTTGGGATGGCAGTGAATGAGGAGGTGATGGACAGAATCAGCTCCAAGCGCCAGTTTCCAACACTGAGAGTCTGTGAGCCTGTGAGGAGAGATTATGAGCATGAAATTGCTGTGTAGAAGCAAAGGTGGTGTTTGATCTATACCATGGGCCTCTGGGTGCGATAAACAGAGTAAACGTTTCCTTCGTGCAGCTCTCAAGGGCGGGCGACATTTTTCCAGATTCAAGAGGTTTTCGTCTTTTGGTTCTTTTTTTGAGATGATGTTTCACTCTGTCACCCCAGGCTGGAGTAAAGTGGTGCGATTTCAGCTCACTGCAACCTCCACCTCTGGGTTCAAACAATTCTCCTGCCTCAGACTCCTGAGTAGTTGGAACTATAGGCGTGTAGCTCCACTGTCAGCTAATTGTTATTGTTGTTGTTGTTTTAGTAGAAACGGGGTTTCACCATGTTGGGTAGGCTGGTCTCAAACGCCTGACCTCAAGTAATCTGCACACCTCGGCCTCCCAAAGTTCTGGGATCACAGGTGTGAGCCACTGCACCTGGCCAAGGTTTCTAAATAATAGATGCTTTGCCTCTTTCAGAGATGACAACTCTCAAAGTCTGAGATTCTGGGGGATGTCTATCTGAGATGTATTATTACAAAAAGAAATTATAATACATTTATTTGAGATGCTTTGGGCCACAGATAACAAAATACCCAACAGAGTCTTAAACAATAACTAAATCTCATTTCTTACAGAACAAAAAGTCTGTAAGACTTCAACAGTGTCATCGAGGACTGAAATTCATTCTGTATTTTCTCCCCTGAATCCTAGCACATTGGAGAAGCCTTCCCTCGGTCACAAAATGGCTGCCACAGCTCCGAGCATCACGTCATAAACCCATTTCCAAAACAAGAAGGAAGGGGTGGTGGTAAAACAACAACAAAAAGAGTTTCTAATCATGTGACTCTCTGCTTTATCACAGAGGAGAATCTCTCAGAAATTCCCGAGCTAACTCACCCTTACATTTTACTGACCAGAACAGGGTTCTATGTCCATTCCTAAATAAACCGCTGACAAGGAAGAATGGAATGATGAGGGCCAAGTTTGGCCACTCTTGGAGCTGAGCACATTACCTCGGAAACAAAATCAGAGCCTGGTGGCACGGAATAAGCAGAGTGGGTGTTGGGCCGGGAGGCAGTCGTCAGTGCTGCGTCATGCTGAGGTGTCTGGGGAGGACTGTGAGGTGAGGGACAGGCAACCATTTGTCAGGAGCCAAATGCTCACGGAGAGCTGTGCTTTCTGCATTCTTCTCTCCCTCTGTGACTTTGCTCTTCCTCCTCACCGCAGGCTGCCAGGTGTCACTGCTCACACCTATGTGCCGGTTGGTACCAACATCGCTTCCTGCTTTTGATTTTTTCCTTTAACAGCATGTGAATCTAGAAACTTGCAAGGGCGTGGGGGAGTACACTGATTGTACTCCGGCAGTACGTTATTGAATTCCAAGTGCCCTATTCTAAAAGTATTTCTGAACAGTTTTCCCCAGAGCCGGCTAGAGCCAGCTTCCTATTTGGTTTGATTTTTTTTTAAATCTCTGGTAAGCAGAATAAGCTTTATTAGAAGAACCCTGGCCTCGGAGGGCTAGGATGTGGAGCCACCCTGTAGGGTGCACGCCGTGTGGGTGGGAAGCATCGCTGCATGCCTGCAGACCCAGGGGATGGCCGTGGCTGGGAGGCTTGCAGTCTGAAGTCGCCCCATTCCAGGCCACGATGCTGGTGGGTCTGTAAGCCAGCTCCCTTCCACCACGAGATTTCCACCATCATCACCTCTGCCAAGTATCGTGAAAAGCATAACTTGAGGTAACGAGCGAGATCGGGATTTCTCAGCCTCAGAACTGTTGACATTTGGGGCTAGATACGTCTTTGTTTTCAGGGGGCTGCCCTGGGGATTGTATATGTTCAGCAGGAGTCCTAGCCTCTGCCTACTAGACCTCACTAGCCACTACCTCCTTCCCCAGTAATAATAATGCCCCTGGATATTAATTATCAGTGGTAATCATTACTGATCCATATTCATGGTTATTAATCAGCCCCAGTTGAGAACTTTTGGGTTGAAGAATCAAGGACTGTGGGGCTGAGGTACCTTAGGGGACAGGACCCTCCCTAAGGGAGCACCGCACTCCCATCACCTCCTCTCTCTCCAACCCATGCCTTGCTTTATTCTCGTCATAGCTCCTATCGCCCACTGAATTTCTCTTATTTTGTTTATTTAATTGTCTGTTGGCTCATTTTCTGCTCGGAGGGGCCTGACCAGATCTGCCTTCCTCATTGTGGCATCCTCAGCACCCAGCCATTGTCTGGCGCAGCGTGGGGTTTAGCAAATGTCAGTCGAATGAATGAATCTCAGAGTTCCACCAGAGCTTCCCAAAAGGAATACTTTAATGAGTGCCTGCTCTGCTGCAGACCCTGATGGACACAAACCCCCACACCAACAACACACACACACACACACACGTACACGTACACATTAGCTCATTTAGTCCTACAAATAAGAAAACTGAGGCACAGAAAATTCCAGTACCGAACTGCTGGCAAATGATAGAGGCAGGCTGTGAACTCAGGCCTGCGGACTCCAAGGTGTCTGGATTTTATTAAACCCAGGACACTGTCATTTGTTTGGGGATACCAGGCTGCCTTCTCAAGGACATGAGGGTGGCTTAGAGGAGCTGCCTCCAGACCTCTGCTTGGGGCATCCTTCAAGAAAGCCAAGTCAGGACAAAACCAACCTCCCAGGGTGGGGACAGGTCAGGTCCAGCCATAACCTGCCATCCCAAGTGGGCCAGGAAGTCAGAGCTCAGGTCCTGGCACTGCCCGGAGCACCATGGCCAGCTTGTCCTTCAGAGGGTGTGGGACATCCAAGGCCCTAGAGAACCTCCGTGTTTTCAGATTTGGAGATTTATAAACCAACAGCTCTTTGGTGGCCTCCAAAATATATATATATGTATGTACGTATTTTTTTGCAGAGGGAAACCACGATCCAAACCTTTCCGCCATCTCCCCACTCAAAGCAACATAAGAAACGTGGTCCAGAGGAATTCCTGACCCTCCCCCCAACCCACTGCGCAATTGTCAGAAAACTCTGAGATGAAACGGGATTTTTGTGGTGTTTTTCTTCCGCACCCCATCCCCTCGCAGTAATTAGCACGTCAGCTTTCTCTTGTGGTATTTATGTGTTTATATAACACAGTTCATTGTTCCCAAATGTTAGTCAACTCCAACTATAAATCAAGCCCCACATCTTGAATCTCATTCAAACTCACAACTTGATCCTACACAGATAAATCATAAGAGGGTGGGAACGTTATAAAAGTAGGAAAACAATTCAGACAAACGCTGTGAATGCAGCTGTCGGAACTACTTTGTGAGTACATTAAAACAATTATATGCCTTGTGGAACATCTAATCGTAGATTAGTATTTTAAATGAAGCCATTTGGAAGTTTTTTTGGCTAAGAATCATTAATATTTTCAGTACTTCACAGTTTGCAAAGGTTTTTTGCACATTGTTTCATTAACTGTCTTACAACATACTTTTTATGTAGGGAAGCAAGCCGTTTTGCTAAATTCTGTCAGTTCTAAGGCACACGTTGTTCCCACTTTTTGTCTCTGAAACAAGAATGCATCTTCATATTAACGGCGTAGTAGTTTAATCGGCAGCTTTGTTTCCTTAGTGATACTTAAAATCATAAAATAAGAGTGCATGTTGTAAATGATAGCGCCCTGGATTTAATGAAATGCAGATTATGGTGATCCCTGTTTCACAGGGGAGATGGCAGACCCTGGGATGTTGCAAACGTGGCTCAAGGTCATGCAGTGAGTAAATGGAAGAACAAAAACTTGAACCTGAGAGGGGCAAGGTCTGCAGAAGGAAACTAAGTACCCCAAGGTTCTGAGCTGCCCTCTGCAGAAAGTAATCCCAATAGCTGAAGAACTTTTACTGTTTTTCTGGAAAGAGGATGGAAGTTTGGAGCCAGAGCAAAACTGCTTAAGATGTTAGAAGGGACACCAAGAGTTGTCACATGCTCCCTCCCCTTTCCTTTGAAATGTTCAGCACCGCCTCAGACTATTGAAATAGCATTGCTTTGAAGGGTGTCCCAGGGTTAGTTTCTTCTGGCAGGCCAGCCCTTGTGACTTCCTTGAGCAGGTCTGGTAATGACACCCTGCCTCCAGATGGACTCAGTTTCACACCATGACATGGGGCTTGGAGAGAGGAGCTCAGACTACATTTCAACTCCTTCACTCCTTTGTACAGTGCACATCTTGAGCAACTGTACACAGTTGCTCCTTGTACAACTGGTCTCCTTGTACAGTGCACATCTTGAGCAACTGTACACAGCATCCTTACGCACAGGCCACCCACGTATCTCCAACTAATCTTCAGCGCAGGGGTGGAGGAACAGGCATGCCTGACATGGAGAAGGAAGATGTGGACAAATTCAGGAATTCTCTTTCTATCCCAGATCACATTCATTATTTAAGCCTGGTGGGGATTTTTTGTTTTGTTTTGAAACAGTGTCTTGCTCTGTCATCCAGGCTGGAATGCAATGGTGTGATCATAGCTCATTGCAGCCTCAAACTCTCAGGTCCAAGCAATCTTCCTGCTTCCTGAGTAGTTAGGACTACAGGCGCATGCCACCATGCCCAGCTTGTTTATTAAATTTTTGTGGAGATGATGTCTTGCTATGTTGCCCAGACTGGTCTCAAATCCTGGCCTCAAGGGATCTACCCGCCTCGGTCTCCCGATGCATTGGGATTGCAGGCATGAGCCACCATGTCCAGCCTTCAGCTTGATTTATCTTCTGATGAAGTTTTAGCCTGTGAAAACTTTGACCAAGCATGGCTGTCAAAAAAAAAAAAAAAAAAAAAAAAAAAAAAAGCAGAATCCTTGAAGAAACTCATAGCTTTAAGAAATTCAGTCTTAATTTTAATGGTCTTTCTGGCCCTCTTTCTGAAGACATGCCCTATTAACTTACCCAGCCAACCATCTGCATTAGCTTACTGGTTTGAAGCACTACTTGGTCAGGTAGAAAGAGCTTGTACCAGGAGCTTATTCAGAGCTGGTTTCAGATTGGATCTCTGTTGTTTTCTAGCTTCTCCCTCTGAAAAAGTGCTAAATGTCTCTGAAACCTCAGTCTCTTCATCTATATAATAATGGGTATGCTAGATTAAAGATGACCATGTTCTTTGCTACTCTCTTCCACTTGAGAGATAGAATCTAACCCGCCTTCTCTTGAATCTGGATTAATGACTTGATTGAGTAATACAATGTCGCAGAAGTGCGTTTGGGGACCTCTGAAGCTAGGTCACATATGAAGCCTTGTGGTTTCCACCTGACTTTCTTGGAACTCAGCTGCCATGTTATGAGGCAACCCAAGCTGCCCCATGGAGAGGTCTCCATGGAGAGGAACCAAGGTTTGAGGCTGACAGCCCTCGCTGAGCTTCCAGCGGAAGCCAGTATCAACTTGCCAGCTGCATGAGTAAATCATCCTGGAAGTGGATCTTCTGGCTCCCATTTGATCTCCCTCAGTTAATCCCGTGTGGAGCAGAGTTAAACTACCCCAACCCACTGCTGCCTGAATGCCAGACTTGTCAGCAAAATCAACGACTGTTGTTCGTTTAACACTAATAGAAGATACAGCTTTCCACCCTCGGTCATAGTCACACTCTTTTGTGACCATGGGAAGTTGTCATCATCAAATTCAAGGGAACTTCCCTTCGTGGACATTTTGGAATGTATTTCCATATATTCTAGCATGGTTTGTCATGCAGCCATGGATACATGGAATGCTGAAAATGAAAATAATACCTCGTTCAGGGGTCGTGTTGAGAATTAGACAACACAGAGGATGTGAAGGGCTTGAGCTGCTGTCCGGTGGGCCCCAGTGACCCATACAAGTAGGCAGCAGGTGATCTGCTAAGTACTAATTGTTCTGTCCTGCTGGGACGAGCTTACTTATCCCCCAGGAACTGGGGGCGAGGCCATCACCATAACTTAGAGGGTGTTAGACCTCACCTTGCATCTGCCAATGGGGAATGCCGGCATCATCAGCCATTGTGGAGCACGTGTGACATCAGGTGAAAATCATTAGACCCTCTGTCCTGATGTCCACTTAAGGGAAGTTTCCTTGGCTCTGAAGCTGATGACTTCCCATGGTCACAATTGAGTGTAAAGTTGACACATGATCAAAGGCTGCATCTTCTTTATTACTAATTTTTTTTCGAGATGGACTCTCAATTTGTCACCCAGGCTGGAGTGTAGTGGTGCCATATCAGCTCACTGTAACCTCCGCCTCCCGGGTTCGAGTTATTCTCCTGCCTCAGCCTCCCAAGTACCTGGGATTACAGATGCACACCACCACGCCCAGCTACTTTTTATATTTTTAGTAGAGATGGGGTTTCACTGTTTTGGCCAGGCTGGTCTCGAACTCCTGAGCTCGTGATCCACCCACCTTGGCCTCCCAGAGTGCTAGGATTGCAGGCATGAGCCACTGCTGCTGGCCAAAGGCTGCATCTTCTACTGGTCTCTGCTGCCAGTGTCTGCCCAGTTCTCTGACCACAGACAAACAGGAAACTCGCCTTGCAGTCAAGGATGAGCCTCCTTTGAAAACCCAGCAAGGGCTCCTACCCAGCCCAATTCCAGAGCAGGCACTGTGTGCCCATGGGGTGCACCGAGGCTTCCTTGGGCTCCCGACGCTTTGTTACTTTTGAAATGACCCCAAGCAGGGCTCCAGCCCAGCAAGGAGTGATGGAAGGCGTTAGGGTCCGTGTGGAAGGCACTGAGCAGACTTCCACTCACAGCACGGCCAGATCGGGGTTCTGATCAGGGCCTGGACTTTCGGCTTCCTCTCTCACACTCTTACCAAGGGACTGACAAGGGTGTGACCTGCTCAGGTACTTCCCTGTGCAGCAACAAGATCACAAAATCAGGGTCTGTGCAGGTCACTGGGAAAGGGATCGCGGGATAGAGGGAAACGCTGCGATCATGTTGTCATGGCGCTCCCATCCTTCTCTGTCAGCTCAGTGAAAGGGAAGTCAGGATTTGCTCCTTCTGGGTGCTGGGCACTCCCTGAGGCATTCATCCCATGTCGTTGCAAGTCATCTGACCCCTCGAAGAGTGCTGAGGAGGTTAAAGAGACCCTAGACATAAGCACTTGGCCCAGCTTCCAGGGCCGTGTTATCTGTAAACGATATTCTTGGTAATAACGTTAATGATAATCTTCCAACAACCCTCTGAAATCCATCCTGTCCTGTCTATTGTGGCAGAAAACTGGAAGCCCAGAAAGGCCAGTGTTGATTTTGACAGATCTGGGCAGGATATCATTGCATGTGAGGAAGAAGCAACTGAATCACTGCCTGAATGTCAGAGAAATTAGAGCCATTTTAGAAATGGTGCTGGAATTCAATCAAATGAGTCTGGAAACAAACCAGTCTCCCTTTCCCAGGTGCCCACAAACCTGGGAAATGACAGAGGGCTTCCAAGCAGATGGCAGAGCCCATGCTGTGCCCCCCAGGGCCATTGTGTTGCCTTGCAGAGGCTGAGAAACTGTGCCCAGCTCCACATCCGCATCAGGTGGTGACGAGGAATCAGACAATCATTGTTGCCATCATCGTCCTGGGTTCTTAGGCAGATAAAGGAGATCCCATCACGTTTCCATCTTCAAGAGAGCTGCTGCCAGCCCTGAGGCAAGTGAACCTTGAGTACATACAACCTGGAGCACTGCCCTCTGGGAAGTGCTCTTGGTGACATTTCTCATTCCAAGCCAGGCATCTTAGCAAGGCTGACATTACAAAAGACCTGGAACCTCTTGGAATGCCAGCTTCTGTTGGGGTTTCAGGAGAGGAGGAGTAGGATGGCTTAAGTGATCTGTCTTCTTCTGCTTTCCTTCACCCCTGCTTGCAGAACCTACTGTGTGTCAGGCACATAGTAGCAATCTACTAGGTATCTATTGCAATGTAACAAATCACTACAAACTTAGTGGCCTCCAGCAATATTACTATTATTTATTATTTCTCAGTTCATGCCCAGGAGTCCAGGAATGCTTAGCTGGGTCCTCTGCTCAGGTGTCACAAGGCTGCAATCCAGGTGTCATTGGCTAGGCTGTGTTCTCATCTGGAGGCTCTACTGGGGAAGAGTCTACCTCTGTGCTCCCTCAGGTTGTTGTTGGAATTCATTTCTTTGTTGCAGTATAAGCAGGGGCCCTGGCATTTTGTTGATTGTCACCTGGAGGCCACCCTCAGATGACAGAGGCTTCCCATGGTTCTTCACCCTCAGGGCTTGCTCAGCATGGCTGTGGACTTCATGGCACCAGCAAGGAGAATCTTGCCAGGGTATACAAGCAAGAGGGAGTCATAGATGATAGAAAGGTAAATAGATAGATAGACAGACAGACATAGTAATAGATATAGATACAGATATATCTAGATATATTTACATGGATAGATAGATGATAGATATAAATAGTAGACAGATAATGATAAATTGATAGACACATACATATCTAGATAGATAAATAAAGGTAAATGAATAGTTGTCTAAATAGATGGATAGATAGATGGATGATGAATAGATGGATGGATGGGTGGATAGGTGGATGGATGATAGATAAATAGATAGATAGACAGACAGTCCTAGCCACACTCAAAGGTAGGAGATTCTATAGGGTGTAACACCAGGGGGCAGAAATCAAGAGAATTCTGCCTATGGACAGTAATTTGAGAGTTAAGTAGTAGTATCACTGCCATTTTCTTTTCTTTTCTTTCTTTTTTTTTTTTTTGGAGACAGTCTCACTCTGTCACCCAGGCTGGAGTGCCATGGTGTGATCTCGGCTAATTGCAACTTCCACCTCCCTGGTTCAAATAATTCCCCTGCCTCAGCCTCCCAACTAGCTGGTATTACAGGCATGTGCCACCATATCTGGCTATTTTTTTTTTTTTTTTTGCATTTTTAGTAGAGACGGGGTTTCACCATGTTGGCCAGGCTGGTCTCGAAATCTCGACCTCGTGATCTGCCTGCCTTGGCCTCCCAAAGTGCTGGGATTATAGGCGTGAACCACCATACCTGGCCCATTTTCATTTTCTAGAAGGGAAACTGAAGTTTAGAAAGATAACTCACCCAAGCTCCGAAAGCAGCCATTGGCCAAGCTGGAGTTCAGAGCACGCCCTCCTGCCCCTCGGTGAGTGCTGCTTTGATGTCATTGTGACAACCCTTCCTTCAGTGCCCTGAGTAATGCTAATTACCTGCACACCGATGTGGACTGTTGAGGCACAACATCCAGTACTTTCTCTAGGAAACATTCCTTGTGCTGATAATGTACCATGCAGCATATATCTTGGCGACCTGCCTCCCAACCCCAGCCAAATATGAGCTCCAGGAAAGCAAGGGCTGCATCCATCTTGTTCATGGCCACATCTCAGCCCCCAGACAGGTTCCTGGTTCATAGTGTGCACTCTGTAAATAGTCACTCAGTCATTCAACAAATGCTTGTAGAGCTGGACTATATACTGCAGACAGAAAGATGATCAAGACGTAGCTCTGTCCTCTGTTCCCCTCCCTATCTAGCATAGCAGAGACAGAAAATAAACCACAAGATAGCGTGATATGGCACAAACATGACTATGGCTACCTTCTCAGGGTTATTCCTTCTTATATCCCCAGAGCCTAAAACAATAGCTGGCACATAGTAGGTTCTCAATGGCGTTTGCAGATGATTTGTATGCCTTGCTCTCTTCTCTCTGCATATGGTAGAAAATTTAGAAGTCATATGAGGTTAATTGGTTAGGAGAATGTAGCGAAAATTAAAAATCATATAACAGCCTCCCAGCCTAGCTTCCGAGGTCTCGGACCCATCCTACAATCCTGGCACCTCCCTTGTTGAGCAGAGCCCTGCATTTCAAAATAGAGGGGGGAAAAAAAGTCTGTAATTATTAAAATTGTGTATATAGGAGAATTTAGCCTTTCATTTGAGGTATCCTAATGACACTTCAACAACTGCTAGGGAAGATAATAGGGTTTAGAGCAATTACACAGCCCGTCAAATACCAAAGATGAGTGATTCAGATTCACGCTCAGAGCTGGAACAATTCTCAGCAGTTTTGCTCATACACAGCTGTTTCATTTAAAATATTTTGGCAGAAAATTGCAAAGTGGGCCATGCTGGCCATCCCTGCTTTGGAAACTTAACTCCTCACATACCTAACAGCATTCTTCTCTTCCTCCTCTTACTCCCCTGACCCCCATCCTCACCTTAATTGCTGCTTGGCAAAGTGTTTGAGTGACACGTTTGCAAGTTAAAACTTGACCCTGGAGCTGAATATGCTGGGCATTTTGTTGCCCCTTAGCTGACTGGAAGATTTTCTGTTTTGTTCTATCATTCACCACTAGATAGCCAGTCCCATGTATATTGCAGGTGTATATCCATCAAGGTCCTGGCTGAAGACAGATGGCCCACTCAAACTGGGTGGTCTGGGAAGAGTTCAATGGGAGGCCTGTTGGCAAGTGTTCAGTCTGAATGTAAGGAAACCCACTGGAATAGTGCATTTCCCAGGGGGATGCCACAGCAGGGAAGGGATGCCACCTCTAGTTCTCCGGGGACAAGGCTCATGAAACAGTTAACAGAATTTGGAGAGTGTGCCTGCATGGAAGTGGGGGCAGCCCTGCAGGAGCTGCAGCTTTCAGTTTGAGGCGTGAGGCCAACCCCAGCCACAGCACGGGTTGTTGAAAATGCAAAGGCAAGCTGCACCCTCCAGGCTCCTCCTGGTGCCTCCCATCAGCCAATCCCAAATGGAGGCCAAAGGTCACTGGGGGGAAGGAGCAGACCACGGCATTCCTTGCAGGTCAGCCTCCCAGAACTTTGAGAAAGGTTGAGGGAGGATGTTGAGAGTCAAACTGAAGAGGCAAGACACGGTGGCTTATGCCTGTAATCCCAATACTTTGGCAGGCTAAGGCAGAGGCCAGAAGTTCAAGACCATCCTGGCCAACGTGGTGAAAAGCTGACTCTACTAAAAATACAAAAATTAGCTGGACGTAGTGGCAGGTGTCTGTAATCCCAGCTGCCCAGGCAGCTGAGGCAGGAGAATCACTTGAATCTGGGAGGCAGAGGCTATAGTGAACCAGGATCGCACCATTGCACTCCAGCCGAGACAACAAGAGTGAAACTCTGTCTTAAAAAAAGAAAATTTGAATATACTCAATACCAAGAAAGTTCAAGAAAGTTGACATGTTTTCTGCCCTCAAGTAATCAGCCTCTGGCTTAAGACAAAAACCTTGCAAGCAACAAGTGATGGGCTAACTTGGTGCAATAAAGAAGGACCCATTCAATTTACCTTAAATCATGGCAAGTTCCTTGCACGGGGACTAACGGGATCCCAGAAAAAGCCAAATCCTCGAGCTTCAAGAAGAGCTGGAGCTAACTCTCTATGGCAGTTAATTTATGCGTCAGCTTGCCTGGGCTGGGCTGTGGGGCCCAGTTGTTCCATCAAACGTGAGTTCAGATGTTGCTGGGAAGGTGTTCTGTTGATGGAATTAATGTCCAAAATCAGCTGGCTTTAAGTGAAGGAGAGCACCCTTGTTCTTGTGGGTGGACCTCTCCAACCAGCGGACGGCCTTACAAATGAAAACTGGTTTTCCCGAAAAACGAAGAAATCCCACCTCAAGACTGTAACTTGAAAACGCTGAGTTTCCAGCCTGCCAAAGTGCCCTACAGATTTCACACCCAAGACTGAAACTCCGAATCCCGCCTGCCCTACACGCTTCAGACTTGCCAGTCCCCACCACGTGAGCCAAGTCCTTTGAAAAAAAATCTATTTTTATATTTATAGTCTGCTCTCATCTCTGTCTAATCGAGGGGTTCTCCAGCTTCAACGTGCTTAGGAATCACCTGGAGAACTTGTGAATTTATGAAAACAGTTTCCTGGGGCCCCTTCCCAGATATGCAGATTCAATAGGAGTGTCGGGGCCCATGGACTTGCATTCCGTGATATCCACACAGAAGGCTGGTGTGGCTGGTCCAAGATCACTGTTCAAGCAATGCTGGATCATCTGTTCAGCCTACCCCGCCTGTTTCCCCTCAGAGGCTTCAGGGCTTTTGAGGGTTACTTAGTCAAGTCATTGCCTCTGTTCCTGGAGCCATCTGCCAACACCAAGTGCCACATCATCTGGGGCATCACGAGAGTCCACCTCCATCTGCCAAACTGGAAGCAGCCACAGCAAATGGGATGTGTCCCGCTGCCCCCCGTTGCTGCCACAATTGGGTTTGTTCTCACAGCTGCAAACCCACATCCTAGGCTGCACAGCTGCCTGAGCGAAGCTGGAGCGCCCAGAACAAACCACGTGGAATATCACATGGGGCTTTCCACTCTCACCCACAGTGAGTTGGCAGTGCCTAACCACATGTTCTCTGTAGGTCCTTGAACTTGATCTTGGAGGATAGAATTTCAAAAGGAAGATGAAGGCCCCAGCCAGGGAGGTGTTCCTGTCTTGAACAAAAGGTGAAGGTAGAAGGTACAGGTTAGGTACAGGGGATAGTCATGGTTTGGTTTGAATGGAGTAGAAGATTCCAGACGTGGAGCAGTGAGGCACAGTGGGCAGAACCATGAGGGACAGTGAAGGGGGCCCTGGAAGTCTGATGCAGGGAAGGCACATGCCCAAGATGGCCAGGAGAGAAGAACCCAGAGGCAGGGTGAGTAAAAGATGAATAAGGGCTCAGACGACATGATGGCACCGGGGATGGCAAGACCAGGACGCAACAGGACCGTGGTCTGTTCTGTGCTGGATTGTCAGAAGAAACGGGAGCATTCGAGGAATGAAAAGGAGGCAACATTCTGATTCTGAGTCTGGATGCCAAAGAAATGGAAGTTCCAGACATCAAAATAGCAGAGGCTGGAAGAAAACCCGATGGGGGAAGAAGTAAGCTTGAAAGAATCCTTAGAAGACACTTTTATGGGCTTAGTTGTATCCTCTTAAAATTCACATAATGAAGCCCTAATCACCCACCCCCATGCCTCAGAATGTGACTGAATAAGAGAAAGTGTCTTTCAAGAGGAAATTACCACCTGTAATCCCAGCATTTTGGGTAGCCAAGGCAGGCAGTTCAGGAGTTTGAGACCAGCCTGGACAACATGGTGAAACCCCATCTCTACTTAAAATACAAAACAAATTAGCCGGGTGTGGTGGCAGGCACCTGTCATTCCAGCTACTTGGGGGGCTGGGGCAGGAGAATCACTTGAGCCCGGGAAGTGGAGGCTGCAGTGAGCAGCGATTACTCCACTGTATTCCAGCCTGGGTGGCAGAGTGAGACTCTGCCTCTGGAGGAAAAAAAAAGCAGAAAAGAGACAATCACAGTCAAATGAGGTAACTAGGATGGGCCCTAATCCAGTACAACCGATATTCTTTTTTTTTTTTTTTTTTTTTTTTTTTTAATTTTTAAGATGGGGTTTCACCATGATGGCCAGACTGGTCTTGAACTCCTGACCTCAGGTGATCCACCCACCTCGGCCTCCCAAAGTGCTAGGATTACAGGTGTGAGCCACTGCACCCGGCCACAACTGGTATTCTTATAAGAGGAGGTGATTTGGACACAGATGTACTCAGAGGGACACCCAGAGGAGGTTGCAAGAGAGGTGTCCACAAGCCTCAGGAGAAACTACTCCTGCTGACACCTTGATCTCAGACTTCTAGCCTCCAGAATTTCAAGAAAATAAATTTCTATTGTTTAAGCTTCCCAGTGAACCCTGGAAAGCTAGTGCTACTGTCACCCGTTGAATGTCCCTGATTAACAGATGGGAATATTGAGGCCCATAGAGGGAAACGACTCACTCCAAAGAGCAGAGTCCCATCTGCCCTCAGTAGGACTCTTGGCTCCAGACGCATGCTTGTTCTCTTACCAGACCACACTGCCTCTTGCGTCGTGAAATATCAACCGTCTCCCAGCCTGTAGTTTTGTTTGTTCAAAGAACGTGCTGCTACTAAAGCCAGCCGCTGTTTGAGGTGTTTTTGATTAAGGATTTTTCTCCCAGAGTTTCCCGGTTCCCTAACCCCCACAGCAGCCACCCTTCCTGCCTCTCTCCATTCCTGGTCCTGATAGCCAAGCCCAGAAAAACAAAGCTTTCATCCCAGTCAGGTGACCTGGGGAGGGCGGGGAGGGCGCATCACCTGTGACCCTGGGAGGTGAGGTGCCAGTGGAACATTCAGGCAGAGAATTCCAGGAGGCAGTTGGAAGAGCAGGGCAGGGAAGGAGGCTGGACTAGAGAGATTGATTCCGGCGATGTGCGTGGAAGCATTGGGAGGATATGAAATCAGGGAGACAAAAGAGGGAGAGAGAGGTAGAGAAGACATCCTTGTCTTCGCCAAGATTCTTTGGGTGTTTGGGTTTCAAGCAAGAGACTCTGCCTCAGGGTTGCTTAAGCAGTGAAGGGGGATGTATTGGGAAGACACTGGAATTTCACAGAATGCAAAGAGAAGCTGGGCATTCAGGCCTGGGCCGGGAATGCGAGGCTGGGGAGCTGCCCTTCCCTCAGCCCCGCCCTCCTGGGCTGCACATTCTTCTGTCCTTGTGCAGTAGTTCAAATGTCTTTGCACAAAGCAGAAAACTCTGACTTGCCTTGCCCACACAACAAGAAAAGGATGTTTTCCCACATCACGGCAGGTCCTAACTAGGATGGCCCCATGGGTTTCATCTGGAGGCTCCGCAGTGTTTCGGCATCTGGTCTTTTCTCACCACTCACCTCCATCGCCGGCTCTGTGGCGGGTGCCCCCTCCCTGGCATCACAGCCGCCCTCACATGAAGGCAGGGCCATGTCTAATCCCAGAGGGGGCTGCTTTTCCCAGGAGCCCGCCAGAAGCTCCTCCAGCCCTCGTCCGTGCTGTATGGACCAAAGTTGGGTCACGTGCCGAGTCCATCCCTGGCAAGATGAAGGGGATTGCCACCGTCCTGTGGGGAAGGGGGGCTTCCCAAAGAAAAGGGAGCTTCTGTTCGAAAGCAGGAAGGGGTGCCTGGGAGTGTTTGCTGGGGAGGCAAACTCGGCTTCCCTCTGCAACCAGCCCCATTCTTCTCCCTCAGTACAGCAGCCTTCTGGGCACATGGTATCACATGTCAGAAGTCCACGTCCCCTCGGCCACACATGGGCAGGCTCCAAATCCGGATTCCTAATTTCTAGGAGACAGAATCCACAATGAATTGCTTCAGGCGGGAGAAAACTTTTGGGCAGTGAACTGAGATGTCCCGGTTAAGTCATGCAGGACTAACGTGCTGCTCACCAGCATCCCTGGGAGGGAAGGGGCCGTTTTCAGAGGAAGGGAGTTGCTGGGAAGCCCCAGAGATCCCCCAGTGGTGTCTCCTGCACAGCTTTGGAGAATATGGAGGTTGAAGAGAGTAGATGCAGAGGTTGGCAACCAAGGCTGGCATCCCCACCCCCACTCCCAGGTAGGAAGTATTTGGAAATATGGCAGGGGGAGTCGCTTTGATTGTCACCAGCCTGGGGGCAGCTATTGGGATTCAGGAGGTAGTGGCCAAGATGTTAAAAGTCCTGACATACAGGGGACCGTCCTATATAATGAAGAATTGTGCCACCAAAATGCCAGCTGTGCCATGTGGGGAGAATAAAAGAGAAGGGGTGTTTAAGAAAGCTTGGATGGGAAAGACAGATCATATCGTGTGTGGAAGCCCAGAAGGGGAGGCCTGCTCAGATTGGAGGCTGCAAGTAGCACCTCGTTCTTGGTGCTTCAGGAAACCTAAGAAGACAAGGCCTAAGCATGGGGAAAATGAGGTCAGGAAATGAGTGGGCCAGGCACCGTGGCTCATGCCTGTAATCCCAGCACTTTAGGAGGCCAAGGCAAACAGATCACCTGAGGTCAGGAGTTCAAGACCAGCCTGGTCAAGGTGGTGAAACCCAGTTTCTACTAAAAATACAAAAATTAGCCAGGCATGCTGGCATGAATCCCAGCTACTCGGGAGGCTGAAGCGAGAAAATCTCTTGAACACGGGAGGTGGAGGTTACAGCGAGCCCAGATTGTACCACTGCACTCCAGACTGGGCAACAGAGTGACTCCATCTCAATTTTTAAACAAAGTTCAAAAGCCCAGGTAGGAAGTGGAAGCAAACTTTCAGACTCCAATTCAGGCAGGGGTGCAGTGCGAGGGGAGCCCTGGTTAGATCCTGATGCTGCTCTTCCAAGGACGATGAGAGGAGCTCAGAGAGAGAACACGAGAGAGGGATAGGCAGAGGAAGAATGAACCAGCAGGGCAGGGGGCCCTTGGGTTAGAACTTACGTGAACTTTCTCTGCAGACACTGTCAATAAAAGTGCGTGGACTGCTGCTCCTGGGGGTGGCGTTTAAGACCTGATAACTGATCATGAGTGCTTTCACCTGAAGTTAAAGGAATGGAGACCTCAGTAGACCTACCCGGCACCCCACAGCTGTTCTGTGGGCAGCGCTGCAAGGCAGGGAGGAAATGACGCAGGTGTCAGCGTCCGGGGAGCCAGGCTTGCATCCTGACTGTCCTTACAGCTCATAGCTTTGTTCTAAGGGTTCTAATGCGGTCCTTAGGATGTGGACACTGTTCCGGAAATGGTGACAGAATGTTATTTATATTCCTGTGAGCACCATGGTCATCGTCATTCTCATCTTCATCACAGTCACCCCCTGGAGCATCTGTTGCCTCCTTCTGAGGAGGGAGACCCTTAATCCTCTTAAGCTTCTAAGGGCCCTTCCCCCTAGACTTCTACATTGCATTTCAATGGGAGAATTAAAGGCTGGCAGGCCAGGCACCACCCTTAATCTCACTCCTATAGATCGCAGGCATGGGATGGAGGAATCTTTCTGGAAGGTGTTGTTTTTACTTAAACACGATCACACCCCCGCCTAAGTCACATGCCCACACATACTTCATGGATGAAGACCCATTCACATGTCATTTCTAGAGCTGTAAGCCTTTAAAAGGGCAAGGATTTTCTGTGTTGGGGAGCTCGGCTGTTAGGCATCTGTGCCACCGCAGCTCCTGGCCAAATGGATCACCACTTCCTTCCCAGTTTGGTGTTCGAGAGGTTTGGTTCGAGGCTTTTCCTGCTTCACTTCTGTCGGGTTCTGTGTGTCGACCTCGTGACACCTGGTGGCAGTGAATTCCTCAGCTTGGCTCTCTGGACCAGGAGATGTTCTGGCTTGAAGTGTCTCTTCTACGCTCTACACTTAGTGGTGTCTTGGGTGAAGACTGTTCTGCAGGGGTGTTGAGATAGGTGCTGACGGATTGGCTGTTTGCATGGCTCCCCTCTGCTGTGAGCCCCGAATACTCTTCCACGCTCAGGTGTGCGTAGAGCACATCATCCTTGCTGAAGCCAGCGGTTTGCCCGTCGCCTTCTCTGAACCTTCCCCGCTGTCACAGGCCTAAAGAGGGAGTTTCCGAGACTGGCAAAAGCCAGCAAGGACTGCATGTTCACTCAAAGTCCTGGGTCGCCCCTATGAGACCGACCGCAAAGGCACAGAGAGGACATAACAGCTTTGGGGCTGTGTTTTATGATGCTCGGAAATCCTGTCTCCTGCCTTGAGCCCGCTTCTGTGACTCCACCTGGAAGCTGTCTCTCCAGGCAAGCTTTTCTCATCTGTCCTTGAAAATGCCATCTCCATTGCTGCTCCTTTCTTGCCATTGTATCTTTCTTGCTCTTTTTCAGTCATCCCACACTCTCTCTAGACTTTATTTAGACAAGCATGCGTTAATGCTTGCCACCGGCCTGAAAAAAACGGTGAGGACATTGTATGTGAAAGAGCTGTCTGTGCCTCCAGGCGTGAGGGCTCTTTGTGGATCATTCACCTCATCCCCATGAAGCTCCAAGGAGCCAGCTACTTTTATTATCACCCCCATTTTCCAGGCAAGCAAACTGAGGCACAGAGAGACTAAGTCACTGTCCAAGGACACATATCTAGTCAGGCACCATGTTGGGATTGCAACCCAGGCCTCCCGTCTCTAAAGCCTGTGCACTTGATCCCCAAGCTCTGTTCATCCCCTTGTCGCCTGATCAAGCCCTGCCTGTGCGTTCTTCATACTTTACCTTGGGTGTTACTGACTCCCCAGGGCTGGATTTCCTGTCCACATGTCCACTCAAGGCCTCTGAGACCACAGCCCTCACTCTCACTTGTTAGTGGTTTAGTTCTGTGTCTCTGGTCCACATGCTCCAGGAGGGCATACTGGTATCTCCAGGACTTAACCCAAGACCCAGCACATCGCGGGTATTCAGTGAACATGCTCTGATTTGGTGGACAGCTGGCTGTATGGTAATGAGACTCAGAGACTCAATTGCTCCTCAAAGGCCACATAGCAAAGAAGGGGCTGGACCTACACTCAGACCCAAGTTCTGGAAAAGCCAGGTCCATGCTGGCCACCAAGTCCCCTGCGCCTCGAGAGCCACGTGGAAATGTTTTGCTAGCGGAAGCCCATGCGGCCCCACCTGAGGGGCAGAGGCACAGAGAGACTCCTTTTGTTGTTCCTCCCAGATTGCAAAAGCAGGAATAAAGGAAAAGAAGGGGAAATTTCCCGGCATGTGACCATGAGGGCCTGCTAATTGTCTGCGGATGTTTGTAACAGGCGAGAATCTGTCTCATTGTCAGGCGCTCCGGGGCTGGCCATCTGGATTTATTTTAGTGGATTTTTGTGTTGTAGAGTTTCTGTTAAACACAGAGTGAGTCATCGCCTGCTTCTGCAATTGCACCCAAGCCTGAGCCACCCTCCCGGACACTCTGACACCTCCTGAGAGCCGGGTTGCAATTTCTGGAAAATTCTACAGAGCTGCCTTGCTGCTCCTGGGGGTGGCTGATGGCCCATTCCCCAGGGGTCACCTCCCTCCTCTGTGCTTTCTCAGCCTCAGTCCCATGCTGGCTGTTCCCCTCCCATGTCAGTGGTTCTGTCTGTTTCCCATGCATGTCCCCACTGAGACCATTAAGTTCCTCTGGGGTGGTGGCTGGATTTTTGGATTTTTTTTCATCTCAGTTTTTACAGAACCTGTTATCGCCACATGCCCAACATGCCCCTGCTGAAGGATGAACCCGGATTTGGTCTGTTTCCCATTGGTGAGCCTGGCTGGGAATCAGGACTTAGAAGAATTCGGGTTGCCTTTGCTCTTTTCACCCACTCGGATGTTTGGGGACGACAAGTTGGTGCAGTGAAAAGAATAAAGACTTGGGGTCAGACCAAATGGGGTTCAGATCCTGGCTTGGCGGCTGCGTGATGAGGGGTTAGCCAAGCTCTCTGAGTTTCAGCGCCTGTGTTTGTGCTCTGGGAATCAATCCCCCAAGTTGAACTGCCACGGGGGCAGAATCAAATGAGGCATGGGAGGCTGCACACATCGGGCGTTCTGAGGGTGTTGGGTGCCTTTCCCCTTTCCCCTCACCTGGGAAAAGAGACACATGGACCCAGTCCTGAGGCATCTATTGGCTAAGGTGACCTTCCCTGATATAGGGACCAACCCAACAGTGACAGACTTGAAAAAACTCAAGGCTGACCCTGAGCATTCAGGGGGCAGGGATTTTGGTTTATTGTGTTTTGGATTTTTTTTTAATTTCCATAGGTGTTTGGGGAACAGGTGGTATTTGGTTACATGAGTAAGTTCCTTAGTGGTGATTTGTCAGATCTTGGTGCACTCATCACTCCAGCAGTATGCACTGAACCCAGTTTATAGCCTTTTATCCCTCAGCCACTTCACACCCTTTCCCCTGAGTCCGCAAAGTCCATTTGATCATTCTTAGGCCTTTGTATTCTCATAGATTAGCCTCCACTTTTGAGTGAGAACATACGGTGTTTGCTTTTCCCTTACGGGCGGGGATTTTGTTTGCCTCCTACTGCACACCAGGCTGGCAGACAGTAAAATTGCTGAGGTCTGGGCTGGGTTCAAGAGGAGAGTTGTTGGGAAAGAGGGAGAGGGTCCCAGAGAGGAGCCCTCGAAGCAGGCCCCAGACGCTTGGTGAGGAGCTGCCACTGGCCCTTCACAGAATGTTGACAAGGGTCTTTCTGCCAGCAAGCTTCAATTTTTTGATAAAGCAACAGTCTTACCTTCAAAGTCTGGGAACCAGTAATGAATGGCTATGTCTATGGGATTGAGAAACTCTCCACTTAATGACATCCTGGCTAAGGTGGAACAGGAGCCCCTACGTTGGGGTTTCACATGCTGTCATGGGAAACATTAGAAATAGACTGGAGTTTCTTTTATTCCGCCTCCATTTGCATAAAAGTTGGCTCTATCCCTTCCTTTCTTCATGGGAAGATGATTAAGTTTAAATAACATTGCCGGAAACAGGTCCAATGCTTAAGCCAGAGATGACGAATACTAGCACATGAGACGTAATTCAGCCCTCCCCTGCCTGTGGCAGACATACACAATCAATCACTGAATTCTCTATGCCATCCCTTGACATACACAATCAATCGACAAATGCTCTATGCCATCCCTGGCAACATAGTCACAGTTCAGGGAACTTTCCGAATTATGATCATTATTTATATTAATAAACATCTTTTTTTAAAAAGGAGAAAACAACATAAAATATCTTAGCTAAAACATGTATCACTGCGCCGTGTAAATATTCAGGACTCTGGAGATTGCATCTCAATTGTTTTATTATCAGCCTATTTTATTTGAGGGTAAACAATAAATACATTGCAAATCATTAATGGAAAACCATATTTAAAAATTACAGTTATTATTGATCAATTGGGTGAAATAATTGCTACAATCACTGGATAATTAGATCCTTCTTGGCCTGAAAGGAGGGTGGATGAGCTTTGGGATTGATTCTCTGCTTGTTCAACAGAGTCCTAGAACCAAGAGGAGAGATTCCTGAACCCTGGGGCAGCCACGCTGGCAATTGTAAGTTGGGGTAGCAGTCCATAGTCCCCCCAGAAGGGAAGAAACCACATCCATTATAAATGCAGTTAGCTGAAGGTTATAGAAACCTTGACTAAAAACTGCTTATACTATGGGCTTTTTTTCCCCACTAAATAAAAAATGCAGTGGTCAGTAGCACTGGACTGGTAGAACAACCCAAAAGCATCAGCAGGAACCCAGGCTCTTTCCATCTTTCCAAGTTGTCATCCAGAGATTGGTGGTATGTTACTTCATGGTCACAAGATGGCTGCAGATACTCCAAGCACCACATTTCCATTTAAGGCAGGAAGAAGGCAGAAGAGACAGTGAGAGCAGCATTTGTACTGCTTTATCAGGAAAGCCCCCAAGAGACTTCTACTTATGTCTCATTGGCCAGAACAGGTCACATGGCCACCCTTGCTGCAAGAGAGGCTGAGAAAGTGAGGAACAGGATATCCTGGATGGCTTAGGCCATTCATTCATATCCTTTGCCCGGTGCTGAGTATATTGTTTGTTACTCTGGATAAGCAGGGGTTCTGTTAGCAGGAAAGGAGAGCATGGAAATTGAGTAGACAAATAATAGTGTCGTGACTGACTCAGGAGAACACCACACCCCAAGTCCCTTTGAGCCATGATAGGCATGAATAGCAGAGTTTGGCTGACTTTGTTGTTCTTTGTTTATTGATTCACTCAACACGTATTTAATCAGTATCTAATGGATATGAGAAATTGTGCTAGGTTAAGAAGAGAGGTACAGAATTATTTAGGAACGTGTAACAGAGATGGAGGACAATATAGGAACTTTCTAGGGAAAGTGACAGCTAAGCCAAGAGAAGAAATTAACAACTGTTTATAGTGGCACACGCCTGTAATCTCAGCTACTTGGGAGGCTGAGGCAGGAGGATCTCCTGAGTTCAGGAGTTCAAGGTTGCAGTGAGCTATGATTGTGCCACTGTACTTCAGCCTGGGTGACAGAAAAAGACTCTGTCTCTGAAAAAAAGAAAATAAAATAGAGAAGAGAAAAGAAAAGAGTAACAGTTTGCCAGGTTGTCCCTTGTCCCGTGTGTGTGTTTGCTGAGGTAGGGAGTGGATTTGTGAGAGAGACAGACTGGAGGAGAGATGGGTGTTACAGGCAGAGAGAATGATGTGTGTGAAGGACTTGATTGACTAAGAAGCACGACAAGTTTTCAGAGATCAGAGGAGACTGGTGTGGCCAGAGCATAGAAGGTAAGCCTGGAAAGACAGGCAGACACTGGATAGTGAAGGGCCATATGAGCCAACCCAGCCCTATTCAGGGGCAGTCCTAGGCCCTGGGCCTTGCTAGTGGGAGGGAGGTAAAAGCAGCGCCAGCCATAGCACCCACTAGCAAGTGGCCAGCATATGAGCCGTCTCTGTGGCTATAGTAATCACAATTTTTCTTTGGTTAAGGGTGGGAAAAAAATGGTTTAATAATGACAGGTGCTGGGGAAGTAGTTATAGCTACATGTTATTAAAAAGACCAAGGGTAGTTGGCTTCAGGCACAGCTGGATCCAGAGGCTCAAGTCATGTCATCATGAATCTCTCTCTTTTTCTAGACCCTTTCTTCCTTTGTGTTGGCTTCACTCACAGGCTCTCCCTAGGCCATAGTAAGTGGCCATGAGAAGCTCCAGACTTATGTTCTATAAACCTTGGGCCAGAGGAAAGGATGACAGTCCCAGCAAAGGTCCTAGGAGAACTCTCTTTGGCCCAACTTGGGTGACACACTCATCCCTGAACGGATCACAGAGGCCAAGGGATGCTGTGCTTTAACTGTCAGGCCTGAGTCAGGTGCCCAGCCCCGAGGAACCTGCAGAGTGACCCAAGAGAGAAGGGGCATATTAGTCCATTTTCACACTGTTGTAAAGAACTACCTGAGACGGGGTAATGTATGAAGAAAGAGGTTTAATTGACCCATGGTTCTGCAGGATGTACAGTTAACACAGCTGGGAGGCCTCAGTAAACTTACAATCATGGGGAAGGCGAAGGGGAAGCCAGCAGGAGAGAGAGAGTGAAGGGGGAGTGCTACACACTTTTAAACAACCAGATCTCATGAGAACTCTGTCTCAAGACAGCACGAGGGGGGTGGTGCTAAACCATTAGAAACCATCCCCATGATCCAATCACCTTCCACCAGGTCCCTCCCCCAACAGTGGGGATTACAATTCAACATGAGATTTGGGTGGGGACACAGAGCCAAACCATATCAAGGAGGAAATTTAGATGCTGTCATGCTCGGGTGCACTGAGCACCAGGCAGCCCCTGCAGCCTCATTATCACCTCACCCATCAGTGTCAGGATGTGCCTATTCCCCGCTCCAGCCCTCCTCTGCCTCTTCCTTCTGTGCATCCCACCTGGTGACCCAGGTGCTCTCTCCCAGTGACCCTCGGTTTTCCTCCACCCACGATGAAACTGCATCTGACTGCTTTGGCTAATTCCTGGCATTTCAGTTCCTCTGCAGCTGCTGTTCCCAAGAAAGTGGGACTCCTCCCTTCCTTTACTCTCCCCACCCCCAACCTGGCAGAGCCCAGGCAATGGCATTGGTCAGTTCTGCCTTTAATAAAGAAACATGTCGAAGTTTCCCTCTGTCACATAAAATGAAGACGTGGGTGCTGTGTGTTGCTTTCCATTCGGCAGTTTCTCAGCAGCCTGGCCAGTGCACCACCATGAAAACATTGATTTATTCCAGCTAATACACAACACTGTTTGTTAGCACTCTCAATCTGACAAGAAATATTGAGCCTACCACCAAGGTTTTACAAAAATATGAATATATCCCTGTCTGGACTCTGAGCTAACGAAGCATTTTGCCCACTGAATGGGAACCAAGATGGGGAAATGACGAGCGACTGTATTGACTGTGCTGAGGCTCGGGTGGGCCCTGCTTGTCCTTCATTTGCCTTCTCCACCTTATCTTGCCTGGGCACCTCCTCTGAAATCCTCACTATGTTATTCAGGACTCTTTGGGTTGCAAGTGACAGAAACCCAACTCGAATGGACATGAGCAAAAAGGAAGTAATTGACCAGGCCTGGTGGCTCATGATGGTAATCCGAGCACTTTGGGAGGTTGAGGCGGGTGGATCAACTGAGGTCAGGAGTTCAAGACCAGCCTGACCAACATGGTGAAACCCCGTCTCTCCTAAAAATATAAAAATTAGCCGGGCATGGTGGTGGGTAATCCTGTAAACCCAGCTACTCAAGAGGCTGAGGCAGGAGAATAGCTTGAACCCTGGAGGTGGAGGTTGTAGTGAGCAGAGATCATGCCATTGCACTCCAGCCTGGGCAACAAGAGAGAGCAAAACTCCATCTCAAAACAAATAAACAAACAAACAAATCCAAGAATTTACTAAGCTACAGGCGTGGCTGGATCTGCCACACACCTCACCCCTGACCTCTGTCTCTGGGATCTGCTTCTCTGCAGTGGTGGGGGCTTCATTCTTAAGCAGGGCCTCTCCCATATTAGCCCCTGGAATGTGCAAAACATATCCTTACTGCTCAGTAGCTTAGACAGAGAGAGGATGACTCTTCCCCAAACTTTTCAGTAGACATCCTGGAGCTAACGGCCACTATCTTTGATCGGATCCATTTTGATCATGGATGTAGGGTCAAGATGAGGGTTGTACAAAATCTTTTGGCTTCCCTGAGCCACACTGGAATAAGACGACTTTTCTTGGGCCACAAATAAAATACACTAACACTAACTATAGCTGATGAGCTAAAAAAAAAAAAAAAAAAGAAAAGAAAAGAAAAATCACAATGTCCTAAGAAAGTTTTACAAATTCATGTTGGGCTGCATTCAAAGCCATCCTGGGCCACATGCAGCCCACATGCCCTGGGTTGGACAAGTATAGTCTAGGCCAACCCCACCACTTGTTTCTGCCTGGCCCACAACCTAAGAATGCTATTCACACATTTAAATGGCTGAAAAAAAAAAAATCAAAGGAAGAGCAATATATCACGACCTATGAAAATTACATGAAATTCACATTTCAGTATCCATAAAGGCTTATGGGAATGCAGGCTTGCTTATTCCTTTAGGGCTTGTCAAAGGCTGCTTTTGTGCTTCAGCCGCAGAGTTGAACCGTCGAGGTGGACTATACAGCTTGCATGGCTGAAAATATACTTAGTCATTTAAAATTCATTTAAAAATAATTGATAATGAATAATTTATTTTTTCATAAATAAATGATAACACTAATATTTTATTTACTTATCTGCATAGAAGAAGCTTCCCGACCCCTGGTCTAGACAGTGTAGCCGGTGAGATGCCTCAGTTGAATGCCCACCCTTGGAGTGGGTTGAGTCAGAGGGAGTCAACCACCCACCTAGTTGGACCTGGCATGACAGTGGCAGTGGGTTTCTAACAGACAGGGGGTATCCATGCTGGGCAGGAAGAACAATGACTGTCCATGCCACCTGTTGTCTTGGGCTGGGATCTCCCAGAAACAGACCCTGAAACAAGTGTGTGAGTACTTGAACTTTATGCAGGAGGGCGTCCCAGGGAGCCCTTGTGTGTGTAGGGGCAGGGAAATGGGAGTGAGACAGGGAAGGAAAGAAGTCAATATCAGGTACGTTGTCGAGGACAATAAGTTTGGACAATAAGGTTCGATGGTCGATGGACAATAAGGTTCAATCCTGTGGGTGTCTCAGTGTGGGGCACACCCTGGGATATCCCCATCAAGGGGCAGAGAAACTAGGGTCTCCATCCTCTACCTCCCGCCAGGCCCACGTCACAAGCATATAGGTTCTGTCTTTCCTTTGTGACTGTGAGGCAGCCCCCTTTTCCATCTCCCACGCAGTGAGCATTTCATAAAGTCTTGCTGATGCATGGACACCTGGGAGAAAGCATGAGGAGCGACCAGGAGCCTAAAGATGAGAGCTCTCTTGTTCCTCATCTTGGAATCCTTGCTAATAGACCCTGGAGCCACGGTGTTGCCACTCCAAGGCTCTGATGACATTCATGCTTAACTGGCAGTGGGTGGCCACCTCGTTCAGTTCATACAACCTAGAATTTGGGTTTGCCAGAACTTTGGTGTCTAAGAACCAAGAATGTCATCAATGACAGTTCCTTGGTTACCACACAAAAGGACTCAGCTGTCCTCCTAAAGTATATATATATATATATATATATATATATATATACACACACACACACACACACACACACACACACACTCTTTTTTTTTTTTGAGACAGAGTCTCACTCTGTTGCCCAGGCTGGAGTGTAGTGGTGTCATCTCAGTTCGCTGCAACCTCTGCCTCCCAGGTTCGAGCAATTCTGCTACCTCAATCTCCTAAATATCAGGATGTTACCTCATCCCTTCTGGGATTGTAGGCACCTGCCACCACGCATGGTGGATTTTTGTATTTTTAGTAAAGATGGGGTTTCAACATGTTGGTCAGGCTGATCTTGAACTCCTGACCTCAGGTAATATACCATCCTCGGCCTCCCAAAGTGCTGGGATTATAGGCATGAGCCACCACGCCTGGCCCCACGTCATTTCCTTTCCTTTTTTTTTGAGACAGAGTCTTGCTCTGTCACCCAGGCTGGAGTGCAATGGTATAATCTTGGCTCACTGCAACCTCTGCCTCCCAAGTTCAAGCGATTCTCCTACCTCAGCCTCCCTAGTAGTTAGGACCACAGGCATATGCCACCATGCACGGCTAATTTTTGTATTTTTAGTAGAGACGGGGTTTTACCATGTTGGGAAGGCTAGTTTCGAACTCCCAACCTCAGGTGATCCACCCACCTTGGCCTCCCAAAGTGCTGGGACTACAGGCGTGAGCCACCGAGCCCGGCCTCCAAGTCATTTCTTATGCCCTCTTCTTTCCCTTCTCTTGGTCAGTGACATGTATTATCAGAATGTAATAACATACATGACAATGCCTTGAGAACCACGCAAATGTAACAAACATCATCATTTTAAAATTAGCATTATTCGCTCAACAAATTTGTATCAAGTAACTTGCACCAGGCACTGGAAATATACAGAGTGGAAAGAGGAAAAAAAAAAAAACAGGCAAAAATTCCTACCCTGATGGAGCTTGGAGCCTGGGGGAATTATTAGTATTATATAATAATGATGAAATAGTAGCTGTTGTTATAACACTGAGTCTGGATTCGGTGGATTTAAAGTGCTGGTTGGGGGCACTCTCCCATGTTAAATGGTTTTCTGCTGCAGAAGACTTCTTTAGCTAGAACACCCTATAAAAAAAGACTAGGTTCTCTAATGGTTTTATGTGTTTCTGTGTTCAGTTAAAGCAGGTTCATTTTGGCATCAGGCTTTGAAGCAGTTTGTCATAAGCAGGTTGAGTGCATCGCATTAATTCATTAAAAATGCCCATCCCACCAGCGGGATCAGAGTTTCTTGATCGCTCCCCAAGTGGTATTGTAATTCCTATGCAGTGTGATTATAGATTTCTCTACCTGTCTTCGTATCTGCTTTGCCCTGTGGTCACCAAAGACATATGCTGCCTTAAAGGGCAGTGAGGAAAGAGGATGGCATCTGTGGCAAGCTCTAAATTGAAGAAAAATTAAAATTCACTGTAAAGTTTCAGGGTTACTGCAGAGCAAATTCAAAAAGAGGGACAGAGTGAAGGACAGGCTGCAGCTCCAGAGAGTGTGTCTTGAACCCCGTAGGCAGAGCCAGAGGAAACCTGGGGAGAAGAGGGTGGGGGCCGCAATCTGAGTGTCTCTCCTGGAGCCTAATTTGAGCACAGAATCAAGCATCAGGTGCATTGCATTACTCACTCTGTACAACACCCCCGAAAGCGTTATGGACAGCCTCATTGTCAGGGAAGGAAACTGAAGCACAGGAATGAAATAACTGGCCCCTAATGGCACTGTAATAAGAAGAGGCAGAGCTGGGATTTGTACCCAGACCTCTGTGTTAACGCAGTGTGTGCCAAGAGCCACTCGTCACTGGAAGGGAAATGGGAGCTGTGCTTCAGGGGCCCCCTTTTGTGCCTGTAACGTCATCTCCTGCCTCCACCATCCCCAGCCCTTAGCCTGGACTCTTTCCCTGGCTCCCATGCAGCCCCAGGAAACACCTCCCACCCCTGCCCCCTACCAGCTCCCAGGAGCCCCCTTCCTCCTTGACATTGGGGGTTGAGGAGTATCAATGTGTAACACTCCAATTTTCCTTGCTGAGTCCTAACCTAGTGAGATTAAAAACAAGAGTCCGCAGATACAAACCAAAACCTTACCTCTATTGCTGCTGACACGTGGGCTGGAGATAGAGAATGGGGATCTAATTCGGCAAACAGACTCCCCTGGGCCAGCTGGATGACAGCAGGCCAAGGGGACCCTCCATCCGGTAGTGGGAGACCTCCCCTGTAAGGTTTACAGAAAGCATGCCTCCTGCGGGCAGCTGGCTCCTGAGAGAAGAGGAGACAGAAGCTGCAGCCTGCATGCCACCTCCCTTCTGGTGCTCACTGAAGACTCCAGGTTCCCTGAGCAGGATGGAGAGAGGGTGGAGAGAAGCCAGGAGGGACATAAGCCAGAGGACAGGAGGTTTCTGATCCAGAAACCTCCCCAGGCCCCGAGCCCCAGATTTTAAGCCTGAACTCAAAGCCCTACCTCTGTGTCCCTCGCCTGACAGATTGAGGAGTGGCCAGGACAAGCCCCAGCCTCCTTACGCATTGCCCCAAGCAGCTGGCCCTTTTGCTTCTGAGGGTTTTGTTGCAAGTGGCAAGTGGGAGGCACCCGATGTTCCACCACTAAAGAGTGTCAGAGGTTCCAGGTTCTGACCCTCCAACTCCTCATCCCAACTCTGAAGCTTCATTCAACTTGGAGGAAATTTGCCTGGGTCCCCGCATCCTCTTTCCAGCCCCACTCTTGTCTCTTTCTCACTTGAGCCTCCGGAGGCCTGAGAAGTCAGGTCAGGTGAAACTTCAGGCTCCCCAACTCCTGCTTCCGGCTTCCCAGCCACCTCCGCCTAAGCCAAGTCCTGCACGATATGGGGAGGGAAATGGAAAGAGGGGTATCTCGGCATGGATTCCCCCAGGCATTGCCTCTTTTTAAAATTTTTCATTATATTCTATTTAATGTATTTTAAAGACCTCTTTCAATAAATCTGAAAGTTTTAAAATAAAATCTTTTTTTGTTTGTTTCTGAGACAGAGTCTTGCTCTGTGGCCCAGGCTGGAGTGCAATGGTGCAGTCTCAGCTCACTATACCCTCCACCTTCCAGGTTCAAGCGATTTTCCTGCTTTAGCCTATGGAGTAGCTGGGATTACAGGCAACGGCCACCACGCCCAGCTAATTTTTGCATTTTTAATAGAGACAGGGTTTCACCATGTTGACCAGGCTAGTCTCGAACTCCTGACCTCGTGATCCGCCCACCTCTGCCTCCCAAAGTGCTGGGATTACAGGCGTGAGCCACCACACCCAGCCTAAAATGTAATCTTTTTAAATGACACTCTTAGACCCATCACCCCACCAAAGTCCTAGAAATTAATGAACCCCACGGAGGCCACCTGCGGGTGCTTCCCCATCCACCCCTCACCCTTCCTGAAGTTTGTCTTTCTTAAAGCTACTTTCATCTAGTTGCACACCGGTTCTGTCCTGAACGTTGTCTTTCTCATTTCTTTGCTTGTTTTTTGAAGTTTTGCTGCATGTTTATGAATCTCCAAATAATTATTTAGTTTTTAAAAAAAATTACGAAGATTTCATATCTTATATAGGCTCTTGTCTCTCGCTTTCCTCATTTATCAATATGGTGCTAAAATACGTCCCTGTTTTTTCTTTCCTTTTTCTTTTTCTTTTTCTTTTTGAGACTGAGATTCACTCTTTTTGCCCAGGCTGGAGTGCAGTGGTGCGATCTCGGCTCACTGCAACCTCCAGCTTCCAGGTTCAAATGATTCTCCTGCCTCAGCCTCCCAAGTAGCTGGATTACAGGTACATACCACCATGCCCGGCTAATTTTGTATTTTTAGTAGAGACGGAGTCTCTCCATTTTGGTCAGGCTGGTGTCGAACTCCCAACCTCAGGTGATCCACCCACCTCTGCCTCCCAAAATGCTGGGATCATATGCCCGGCCCATTACTGTTGTTTTATGTTAGTGTAGTTCATTCATTCCCACAGCCATATATATATATATATTTATATATATATATAAATATTTTATTTTTTGCTGGAATGCAGTAGTGTGATCATAGCTCACTGCAGGCTTAACCTCCTGGGCTCAAGAGATCCTCCCACCTCAGCCTCCTAAGTAGCTGGCAGATAGGCGGTGCCACCACACTTGGATAATTATTCTTTTTAGAGACAAGCCTGTTGCCCTGGCTGGTCTTGAACTCCTGGATTCAAGCAATCCCCCTACCTCGGCCTCTCAAAGTGCTGGCATTGTAGGTGTGAGCCACGGCACCTGGCTCATACTCTTTTGTGGGAATATAAGACGGCTTACACAGCCATTCTCCCTGTGAGGGACTTTGGAACTATATTTGGGGTGGCAGAGGGTAATTATAAACAATGCTGCTATTTTAGTCTATTTGTGCTAAATGGACTGAGACTGGGTGATTTATAAAGAACAGAAACTCATTTCTGACAGTTCTGGAGGCTGGGAGGCACCGGAAGGTTGTTGTCCAATGAGAGCTACTGCCTTCTTCCAAGATGGTGCCTTGGTGCCGTACCCTCCGGAGGGCACCAAGGCTGTGCCCTCAGGTGGAAGAAGCGAAGGAAGGGTAGAAGATCTGTGGCTGCGTGAAGCCTCTTTTATAAAGATCTAAATCCCATTCACACGGGAGGAGACCTCATGACCTAATCGCTTCCTGAAGGCCCTACCTCTGCATACTGTCACGTTAAGTTTCAACATATGAAATTTAAGGAGCACAGTCAGATCATAGCAGCACCTTCGAGTGTTCTTATCCAGGACTTCTGGAATTGCTCTTGGATTTATGGCTAGGAATGAAATTTCTGGACTGTGGGACATGAGATGAACTAGGAAGTGCAAGCTTTAGCTGGAAAGAAAGAGCCACCCACCTGCTCAATTGCCCAGAATCTTCCCTCTTGCTAACTCTCCTCACGTTCAGCTTCACAAAACCATACTCAGTTAGGTTCCAAGGTGTGCCTAGCCTCCCCTCTTGATCTCATTCTTGGGTAGTAAGGTTAACTTCCTGGTTCTTTTTAGTGGGGGCGGGGGGTAGGAGGAGACAGAGTCTCGCTCTGTTACCCAGGCTGGAGTGCAGTGGTGGGATCTCAGCTCACTGCAAACCTCTGCCTCCCGGGTTCAAGTGGTTCTCTTGTCTTAGCTTCCTGAGTACCTGGAATTACAGAAGCTCACCACCACACCTGGCTGATTTTTGTATTTTTAGTAGAGATGGGGTTTCACTCTGTTGGCCAGGCTGGTCTCGAACTCCTGACCTCAAATGATCCACCCACTTCGGCCTCCCAAAATGCTGGGCTTACAGGCGTGAACCACCGCACCTGGCCCTGATTCTCAACCCTACTCCAGGTTTCCACTTTATCCACCTGGCTTTGAGGAAAACGGAGAAGAACAGGCTGCGCATGCCTTCATAACCAGCTCCCGCCAGGGGCATCATAAGAATTCCAGGCTTTAGCACAGTGCATAGGGGGAAGACACTCAGGCTGCAGAGATGCTTCCCAAACCTGGCCTGCCTGTGCTGCCACCTCGGGGCACTAACGCTTAGTGTTTCCTTGGTGTTATCTCTCAGATGCATGGAAGAAAAGTTCCCATGAGAAGGCTATGTAGGGTAGCGATTAAGACTATGGTCTCTGGAGTGTTCTGCCTGGGTTCAAATCCTAGCCCTATTCCTTTGCTAGGTGGGAGACTTTAGACAAGTCCCCCTACCTTCCCTGGCCTCAATTTCCATGAGCTGGGAGTGAGGGAGTTCATTAAGTCACTGTGAAGAGCAAGTTAGGGTAATACATGTCAAGTACCTAGTATAGTACCTGGCATAAACATTCCATAAATGTTACGCATCCTTTTTAAGTAGCTTAATAATGAAGCACACCCAAACTTTTGACCAAAGCAAGCCCTTAATAAACATGAGTTATTGGCATGATTGTTATCATTACCAGGAACACTCCTATTCATCCTTCAAGACCAGACCAAGATATCCTTCCCTGTCTCTCTATTCTGACAGCATTTGGTGCAGAGCTCATAATCCCATCTCAGGTTGTGTTTTGATTTACCTGTTCGTATATTTGTTGTTGTTGCTCTTTCTTTCCCCAGCTAGATTGTGTCCTTCAGAACAGGGACTATTTTTCTTTTACTGGTTCTCACCCCTACTTCCTTGATGGCCAGCACAGCGTAGGTGCTCCACTGATGAAATGAAAGGCACTGGGGCTTGTATGTCTTAGAAGCACATCAAGGCTCTGGAGGCGTCTCTGAGTTTGCAGAGCAGACAATAAAGGGAAACCAGCCTGGCTGAGTTTGTTGGTTTTCTCTGGGTTCCAATAATTCTGTGGGAGGAAGAGCCAAATGGTCTCTGTCCTGCCTCCTGTCCTCTCCTTTCCTTGTCTGTCCTAGGAGCTCCAGCCAGATGCCAAGCTAAGTGCCAACCCGCCCCCGCACCATTATTTTTTCTGACCCTCCCTACCACCTGGCACTGCAGAAAACTGACTTCCTTCAGTGTGGTGTTCTCATTGGCTGCTTCAGACATGAATCCCTTTTCATCCTTAATTGAGTCCAGGAGAGGTCTTGCCCAGTGCTTGCCGTTTTGAGTAGGCGCCTCTGCAGAGGTCAATTATTGCTTTTATTTAAATAATAGCCATTGAAATGATTAGATTGCTGGTCTCTGGGAAGTCCAGGGTGGGGGATCTAATCACACACAGAATAGCCGGCAAATCATCTCATTTCGGTCTTTTCTCCCTAATCAGGAGATGCTCCTCCCTTTTTGAGCATTTGGGTGCCCTTGTCTACCTCTCCAGAATCCATGTCTGTGGGAATACAGGTGCAAGAAAGGAGAGACATTTAGCAAGCACATTAAATTTCTCTCCAACATGAACCCAAGGGTGAAGACTCTCCTGACCCTCAGCAGGGATTGCACACTGCCTGCCAAAATCACTCTAGCCTTTGTGGCAGGTGATAGAGGGGTTTAGGGCATGATCTTCTGAACTGCATTAAGTCAGAGCTGCCATTTGACCATAAGCTGCCCTCAGAAGTCCAGCACTCATCCAGGCAGAAGGAGCCATACTCACATGGTTCTTTAGCCTGGATGCTGCCTCTTGCAAACTGACCTCTTGGCCACGATGCACCTCAATAGTCCTTGATGGATACAAACACTTCAAATCTATGAAGGGGGTGATTTATGTAAGTGTTCACACTGTAAACAGAAGGGTGTATTCATATCTATTGAATGCATGCCTACCATGTGCCAGATACTATTGGGAATGTGAAGTGAATATAGCAATGCCAGGATGTCAGATACCAAAGGCCATAATCACTTTCATATAGGTAGATGATGATGATGATGATGAAAGAGACAGATAAATAGAAAGTTGATAGGTAGACAGATAATTTAACTCTGATAGCGTTAAAAGCTGTGTAGAAAAATAAAAAGGTTAATGTGGAGAAAATCATGAGGCATGGGGAATATCAGAAGTCATTATTCAATAAAGAAGACCAGGGAAGGACTCTCAGGGAGGGACATTTGAGCTGGCCCCTAAATGATGAGAAAGAGCTAAGCATCCAAACATCTGGGGAAGAACATTCTAAGCATCAAGAACAAGTGTAAAGGCTTCAGGTGCAATGCATTTGGCACATTTGTGGCACCATATGGACTTTTGCAGGCAATTCTGTAGAAATGGAGCCATAACCAGGCTCTGTGCCAAAGCACAACCTTCAAAGTAAGGAAAGGACACTCCCTGTCCAAAGAGTTAAGTTTCCTGGGTGTAGGGGCAGGGACTTTTTTTAAATCCCTGGAGCATTAAAGAGTAGAAGCCATGCACTGACAGTAGGGTACTAAGTGCCAGGGCTGGATACACACCTCCCTTCCAAGCTCTGTACCCAGCGACCTCACACTGGCTTAACATCAGCAGCAGAGGGAGGATCACAACACAGAAACCAGCAAATGCTGCAAAGCAGGACTTTATATTTTCCTTTTTTTTTTCCTTGAGAGCCATTTTTTGTACCACTGACATCAAGGCCTCCCTGGGAATGAATGAGTGAATGCACCAGGCAATGGATTGGAGCCGCCTGATTATCACTCTAATTTCCTCTTTTTTACTCTTTTCTGTTCATCCTGTTCTAGCCACTCTAGCCTCCTGACCAATCCTCATCCAGTCCAGCTGTGCTACTGCCTTCAGGCTTTTGTGCATGAGGTTCCTTTTCCCCACACCTGTTGCAGGCCTAACTCTCTAACCTCCTTCAGGGCTTTGTTGGGATGTGCCCTTCTCAGTGAGTGCTACCCTGACTGCACCTTCCCACCACAGCACTTCTTGTCCCCCTCCCTGCACTTTTTATCACTTATGCTATGTTTTGCTGATTTGTCTTTGTTATTCTCTGCCTCAGCCCAACACCCACTAGAATGTAATCATCCAAGAAGAAATGGGGATTTTCATGTTTTGTATACTCTTTTATACCCAGCACTTTAAACCATGCCTGGCACATAATAGGTGGTTATTCATCTTTTGTTGAATGCATGAATAAATAGCCTGGTCTGTTTTCTCTTTTCCCTCCAGTGGATCCATATCTGTGGTGTAGTCCCTTATTTCTAGAACAGCGATAGACACACAGGATCAAGCAGGCCTTGCTACCCAGGAGAAAACAAAAGTAGCACAATGGGAAGACCGAGAGTCTTGCCTGGAGCCAGTGTCAGTCCATGACACTGCAGGGAGGCCCTGGGCAGGGGCACTCTCTCCTGTCATGTTAGCTATCAGCCCTGTGAATCCCTCTTTGTCCTACATCATTAAGTGAAATATTCCCACCAGAGTGTTAATATTTAAAAGTCATTATTGTGCTGAATGGAATTGACATCTGTTTACATTACATCACCATTGCTCATTTCCATGTGCAGTGTTTGCCTTCATGCTGCAGTATCATTTTAGGACATGTTACAAGGAAGGATCAGAGGAGCAGTACAATATGCAAGGGTTTTTTTTTTTCTTTGTGCTTGTTCTTGTTAATTTTTACTTTTATTAAAGTAATACATGCACATAATTTCAAAATCAAAGCATACTAAAAGGATTATAATGGAAAATGATGGTCCCGTGGCCACCGCTCCCCTCCTGAGATTCCAGCTCCCTGGAGTCAACCATTTCCCACAGTTTTAGCTGTTTTGTTTTGTTTTTCCTCATTTCCATAATGTGAAGTAATTGGTATATTGCTATTTCTCGGCTTACCCAAGAAATATCTCTTATAGACATTATCTCTTGATGTTCTGTGATGGCGGATGAAACTTAAGCTCTCTTTGGCCCCCTCCCTCCCCAATCCTCCCAATATAGTTGCATCATATTTCTTAGTTTCAGTGGCTCATCAGTGCTGATGTTTATTAAAACCTCATTCACCGTACAGCCAGGAAGTATACTAAGATTGTTCCAGAACTATTGTCCTGTTCAAATCTATTTCTACTATGTCCTTAGGTATCATACTAGACTCAAGGCAGTGGGTGGGATCAAGGGGAGGGGGAATCCAGAAAAGAAACAAATAAGAGATTGAAAAAAGAATAATAAGGGACCCATCTGGATGGGTGGTAGGAGAAGACCTCTTTGAGGAGGTAACATTTAAGCTGAACCCTAAAGTATGGCAGGGAGGGAGTCCGCCATGGGAAGAAGCCAAAAGAGGTAGTTTTCTAGGCAGAAAGAAGGGCACAAGATGCCCTAATCTCAGAGGCTTGGATCTCATGGTTGCCATGGCATGAGGCTCATTAGAGGAGATGGCCTTTCTGCCATTTGATTCCAAGATGTTGTTGGCAGACAAAGGCTGGGGTGGAAGAGCCTTTGGGGCACAGAAATTTGCATAGGCAAAGACCCAGAGGTGGCTAAAGATTTCAGCAAATTGGCCTCCCTATCACTGGATTTAAATGTTTTCATTTTATACTCTTAAGATATTTCAAATGGAACATTCCCCCCACCCCCATCCCTCTACCCTGACAGCTGTTTATTCTCCACCTTCCTTTCTAGTTCTCCTCTCTTCACAGACATTCCCACCGTTGTCACTTCTGCTGATCTTGAGTTTGTCAAACCTACAGTCAGCTTCCAGGTGTATTGGGGTCTCTAGCACAAATCTCAGCCTCAGTTTCTTCGTCACCAAAGCACCTCACCCAACTGGACAAAAACACAATGAATCTTTCAACATTGCCAATGCTTGGAACGATTTCCTCCTGCAGAAGAAAGCATAGTTTTAATAAGTTTAAAAAATACTTTGGGAGTTTTACGCCTGTCCCTCATCCTCAGCCTCCCAGATGTGGCCAACAGAAGACTTCCAGAGGGACCCAACTTCCTTTCCAATATATGCTTTGCACTCTTATTAGCCAGCCTCTGACATCTAGTCCAGATTGAGCCTGAGTCTACCCACAGCACCCCGCTCCAGACCCACAGCCTGTCTTGGGCATGTAGATGAGCCCAGCCTCAGGAAAGCCCCTGCCACAGCCTGCCCCTGCGCTTGTATTTTCCCATGCCCACCTTTTAAGGAGATTGCTTTGCCTCTCTAAGCCTCAGTCTCCTCGCCATAAAATGGAAAAAATAACTAGACCTTCTCCTCTAAAGGTCAACATGGAGGTAAAATTAGGTGCTGCAAGTGAAGGTCCTGGAATTGAGCAGGTGCCTGGCAATTGTGACTTCTTCACCTTCCTTATCCCCCTCATGAACAGCAACTTTCTGAAACACCCTTCCTGTTTTCTCATCTCCACTTTACAAAGCAGCATCTTTCTGGGCTGTCAGCCTGGCTGCACATGTGCTAGCAGACGTGTGTCTTGCAGGCATTTCTTTAGGCACTGAGCCCAGATTTAAATGAGATTGTTCTCCATGAAGAAAGTGTGAGCCATTGTGGGATATATTTTTGTCCCATCTGATGGGAGTCAGCTCAGATGATAGAGGAGGAATGGGTGGTAGGATGGGTGGTAGGAGAAGACCTCTTTGAGGAGGTAACATTTAAGCTGAACCCTAAAGTATGGCAGGGAGGGAGTCCGCCATGGGAAGAAGCCAAAAGAGGTAGTTTTCTAGGCAGAAATTTTTCAATAAGGAGGAAATGGAGCTACTTGCAGTCTCCTCTTGGCTTCCGCCAGGTTGGTAGGGCAGCCTGAGAAGGTGGCACCTTCACAGTCAGGAATCTCAGTGGGTTGTCCAGCATCCCACCATAGTACCTGGTTGGTTTGTGGGTCGGGTGGGTGAGTAGGTGGTGAACGGGTGGATGGGTGAGTGGATCGGTTGGTGGTTTGGTGGGTGAGGGATGGGCGGATGGATGTATAAATGAGTGGTTAATGGATAGATGGATGGGGAGATGGATGAATGAATAAATGAGTAGTGGATAGATGGATGGGTGAATGGGTAAATGGATTGATGAATGAAAAGATGGACAGATGAATGAATGAATGAATAGGTGAGTGAATTGATAGACAGATGGATATATGGAATAGCTGGATGGATGGGTAAGTGGTTGGATGGGTGGATGTTGAATTAATGGATGGTCAGTGGATGGATGGGTGGGTAGGTGGATAGATGGATGGATGGATGGATGGATGGGTGACTGGGTAGGTGGGTGAGTGGGTGAATAGATGGATGAGTGGTGGATGATAGATGGATGAGTGAGTGGCAATAGATGGATAGATGGATGAATGGATAGGTAGATGGATAAATGGATAGATGAGTGGATGAATGGGTAGGTAAATGGATAGATGGATAGGTGAATGGATAAATGAGTGGATGGATGGATAGATGGGGTAGATGGATGAGTAAATAGGTGGATGGATGGATGAGTGGTGAATGGATGGATGAGTGAGTGGGGGATGGAATGGATGAGTTAGTGGGGGATGGATGGATGAGTGATGGGCAGTAGATGGATAGAGGGATGAATGGTAAGTAGATGGATAAATGGATACATGAGTGGATGAATGGGCAGGTAAATGGATGGATGGATAGGTGAATGCATAAATAAGTGGATGGATGGATAGATGGGGGTGGATGGATGGATGAGTGGTGGATGGATGGATGGATGCGTGAGTGGGGGATGGATGGATGAGTTAGTGGGGGATGGATGGATAAGTGGATGGATGAAAGGGTAGATGGATTAGTGGGTAAGTGGATGAATGGATGGAGTGAACAATTCCTTCCTTCAGTCTTGCATGCCCTTGATGGGCTGGATTGTAGCTTCCTGGATTGCCCCCTATGATACCCTTGTATTCCTTGTGTTGGTAATAGGTGGTTTTCTAGAGGTATGTGTTGGTCTAGGTCCTCTAAAATGCTAAAATGGAATTAAACATTCAAGGACTTTATTAGGGGAAATATCTGTGAAGGAAAATGGGGAGGGAGATGGAGAAGGCTGAAGAGCAGTCAGACCTCAAGGCAAGTCAGCCCCAGAGAGATGGAGAGCGAAAGAAAGGTTAGGTGAAAGCATCCGAGACTGCTTTCTAAAGAAGATTTGACAAAACTGTCCAGGAGTCCTCAAGCCAAGTTAGTCATTCAGAAAAGTCCTGTGTCTCCCAGGAGGGGGCTGACCAGATTTATGTCGAGCTCCATCACTTGCTGGGAAGAGCCCAGGGGAAGCATGGACTCTGTGCAAAGACAGCAGCTGGGCCCTTGATTAATTGCACTCCCTATTATTGGAACTCATCAGGTACTATGACCAACATAGAGGAGGAAAGTTCTATAGACACATGTTTTGGAGCTGCTGCATTCTCTAGTTTTTGGAGACTCAGGATGCACGTTGGCTTAGCAAAGTTGCTAAGAAGCCCTGCAATAGCGAAGCCTGTTGAATCTAGCATTTTCCAGATTTATTTGACTACGGAGCCTTTTGTCTTAGCATGATTCCAAGGAATAGAGTTTGAGATCAAGTGACCTAGGTATAACCCAAGGGTTCCCAGGCCACAAGAGAGAACAAAAAAGGAAGGGAACAGTAAGAGAGAGGGGGCAGGGATGGTGGCCACACAGAGGCAGAGCCAGCACAAATCAAGGAGAGATAGAACGTCACTGGTTGTTTTCAACAGACCATGAGATTTAAAAAAAAAAAAACCCACCTAGATATGGAACCTAGGTATTATTGGTCAAGGCTGACACAGGAGCACGTATTTATTTCAGTTGACTCAATAATCAGGCCTGCCATGTGCACAGTGCACAACAGTTTACAAAGCTCTTCTGTATTTATCATCTGCCTTGAATATCACCATGACCTTGAGAGTCAGGGGGGAGTTAGCATCCTCGTTTTGCAGCCGACAATAACACTTAACCACAGTGATGATAATTGTTGAATCTCCTAAGCGCCTTCTACCTGCCAGGCAGTAACTTAAGCATTTCCGCCTTTATTAACTTTATTCTTCCTGTACAGAAAGGTGACTGTGGTCCAGAGAGGTTGAGGGACTGATTTGAGGCCACACAGCCAGCAAGCAGCAGACCCACATACGGACCTGGGTCTGGCTGATACCACGGCCCCTGGCAGGGAGTGAGGGGCAGCAGGAGGTACGGGCAGGCCCCTCTAAATGGGCTTTTTACAACCTGCTCTAAGTCACAGCAAGAAGTAGGCTCAGGGAATGTAAAGTGGGGAGTGATTTTTTTTTCTCCCCTTTTCGCTTACAGCTTTTGTTTATGGAGGGACAAATCATGGCTGTTTTCGTTTGTGTTTCTAGCACAATAAAAATAAAAGATATGCCGGCAATCTGTTTAAAAGCTTATACAATTCCAGAATTCGAGCTGTCGGATTTATGCTGCACACTGGTCACATAGACATCACAGTGCCAGCTGCCTGGGCCCGCGAAGGGCCTCTGAAGTTGTCATTATCAATCAAAGTAGGGTGGCCACAAGCTCAGGGGCGACTGTGGCCAACCTCCACTGGCTCCACCCAAGGCCTGAGAGGAACAGACACTGGCTGTGTTTCCCGAGCTCTGCCCAGAGCCTCAAGGCAGCCATCTTCATTTTATTGTTGAAATTGAAGGAGGATTGTGCCTGCTGTTTTGACTCCCACCTCCATACTCCAGTCCTCACCTTGGGTCCACAGTGAGCTCCGTACATCTGCAGAGAGTTTAGGAGCACACTACTTCTGTATGTCTTGACCCATCTGCCTCCCACACCCAAATCCATTCCATGATACTAGGGTCATTGTCTGTTTCATTCAGTGCAGCATCCCCAGTACCTAGGACAGTACCTGAGGCGGGGGCACAGTGGCTCACGCCTGTAATCCCACCGCTTTGGGAGGCCTAGGTGAGAGGATCACTCGAACTATGATCACGCCACTGCATTCTATCCTGGGAGACAGAGCAAGGCCTTGTCTCAAAAAACAAAAAATTGGGAGGCCGAGGTGGGCCGATCATCTGAGGTCAGGAGTTCAAGACCAACCTCACCAACATGGAGAAACCCCAACTCTACTAAAAATACAAAGTCAGCTGGGCATGGTGGTGCATGCCTGTAGTCCCAGCTACTCGGGAGGCTGAGGCGAGGCAGGAGAATCACTTGAACCCGGGAGGCGGAGGCTGCAGTGAGCCGAGATTGCGCCATTGCACTCCAGCCTGGGTAACAAGAGCAAAACTCCATTTCAGAAAAAAAAACAACCTGGAACATAGAAGACGCTCAATAAATACTAGTTCAATGAATAAATGAATGTCACGTGAAAAACACATGCAATTTGAGGACCAGGCAAGAGAGCAGCTCCCCACCTAGGGCGTGCTCCTTCTTCCCTCCTGAGGCTTCTTCCTTCCCACACATCTCTGAGCCTCTCCTCTGCCTTCTAAGCTCTCCTCTCTCTCGTCTTTCCTCTGTTTTGCTGCCTTTCTCTGACCTTCTCCTTCTCCCCAAGATGATGTCACCAAGTTCAGAACTTGGGATGTCCTGGGAAGGGAAAGCTGCCAGAGTAAGGAGACTCACTTCTAGCTCTGCCTCTGATTTGGTGTCAGCCTGAGTTTTATCTCTCTGAGCCTCAGTTTTCTTATCTGTAAAATGGGTTCAGTGTGCCCAACACTTTGCCTACCACAGAGGTATTTCAAGGATGGGGTAGACACAAGCTGGCAAGTGGAGAGGAAGTCAGGAAAAGTGGAGACAATTATCATTGCTAACCAAAGATGACTCCTTGCCGAGGAAAGCAACCGCTCCCTCTGTAAGCACGTGTGCGCAGAGTGCGAGAAGCCTTTGTTTTGAAGTTCAGCGGGAGGCACAAAGTGAGGAGCATGAACATCGACTCTTAAAGTCTGAAGCTACAGATGTCAACTGTCAGTAAGACCGACAGTTCCATTAGGCAGCTGCCCGCTCTCCCTGTGAGTGATTAAAACGTCGCCATCTATCCCCTGCACTATACATCATCTCGCCAGGCTGGCTCTTCATCAAGGGCCATGCAAACGGGGGGCATTTGCATCCTCTTCCTCGGGCTGCACCGAGGCAGAGTTGGTGGAGACATCTGTGCGGTGTGTCCTGGGAGCACCTTGGAAACAAAAGCTGGGGAAGTTTCGAAGGGAAGGGAGAGGCCCAAGTGCAAGGAAGGGGCTGGCTAGAGGGGCCAGATGCTGTGGCTCCAGGAAGCAGGGACCAGGGCAGGAGCAGTCACTGAGAATTGAGGCTGGGGGCCCTGGGATCATCCAGCCCCTGCCCTCATTTTACAGACCAGCGAACCGAGACTAGAGTGGCTGAGCTCCCCTTGTTCGGCCACTCCCAGGGGAAAGTGCAGTGTGATGAGTAATATCTGCCTCCCACAATGGCCAGCATTGATTCTGCTCAAGTTGCAAGGGTGTTGCATAGTGCCTGGTCCACAGTGCCCGGTACGCAGTGCCCGGTGTGCAGTGCCTGGTCCGCAGCGCCTGGTCCACAGTGGGTGTCGTGAAGTGCTGACTGATCCCAAGAAGTGGTAACCCGAGTCGCAGCGTCACTGCCACGCTGAGGTTCCGGCTGAACTCTGCTGCCCTCATTTGAGTGTTTCTGACCACCATCTGTTGTAAATTCTAATCATCGTCATCCTCATCAACAGTAATAGCAATAATATTTACAGCTAGCATTTTTCAGTGCTTACCACATTCCAGGCTCTGTGCTGAGCACATTAACACAAAGGTTCTACTCTCTTGTCCTGTGTGTGTTCCCAGAAACCCCACATTCTATAAAGTCATGCACCCAGAATAGTGGGACTTACGAGAATAGCTTTGGGGATGATCATTCCCAAACTTTGGGAATTTTGTAACCAGAGAACATTCAAAAACAATGAAACTCCCTAGAAGAATTCTGACTCGGCTGGATTTGTACCTAGGCTTCCTGTCGGTATCTCTGTGCTGCCTGAAAGGACACATTTAAGAGCTTCTGCTTTCTCTTTCAAGATGTCGATCCCAGAGGGCATTCGCTTCTGTTAGAGACCATTTCCATCAAAATTAAAAATCGAATCCCGACCGTAGCCTTTATCATTCATCCATTGTTTCCATAGCAGCAGAAGCATTTTGAATTTTTCCATCTTACTCACGGCTCCCCCAGATAGCTTAGCAGCCGTTCTGGAAGTCACTAAATCAGCTACTGCTTGCAGTAAAGAAAGGCACTAGGGTAGATTTTCTACCTGTTTTTTTTGTGGGGGACGGTGTTAAGATCTTCATATACTACTTATGCTTTTTGTAATTTTGGGAAAGCAAGCTTCTGGTTACTTTAAAACGTGACTGTGCTGGGGAAGATGACTCACAAACCAACATAACCTTGGCATTCACCGACTGCAGTCCCTTATTGACCAACCATGTGTGAGGTTGGTCATCTGTGATGTGTTTAAGGCAAATAGACTGTATCTTGTTAAATCCTCAGACCAATGCAAGGAGGCCCATATGACCTAACATCATGGCCATTTTACAGATGAGAAAACCGAGGCCTAGAGAGATCAGACCACTTGCCCACGGTTACTCAGTCAATAAGCAGAGCAAGAGTTTGAACCCAAGGAGCCATCCTCACCTGCTTCCACCTCACTGCCGTGGTCAACAGACGTGCATTTGCATTCACTGTTGCAAACTTGAGGATGGGGCCACGTCTTTTTTCGTAGCTCCAACACCCAGCATGATGTGTGACACAGACCGGGCACAGACCGGGCACAGACCGGGCAAGCAGAACGTGTTTGAGCGAGTGACTCTCTTCCAGGAGAGGTTTCACCCAGAAAGTCCCACAAAGATGATAAGGGAGAGGCTGCCACCTGCCTGAGGAAGGTGGCCCTGCCACCCTGACCACCAGATCCCTTTCTTAGGCAGGTGGACCTCCCTGAGTTCCAGGCTCTGGAAGTTTTATATTGCTTTCCTAGCCCAGCTTTCAGAAGGAAACCTATTTCCCCATTTGGGGTGTGACTCCAAGGGCCTCTCACAGCACCTGAGAGGCAGCACGCAGCCTTTCCCCATTCTGTGTCCTCCAGAGCCTGCACAGTGCTGGGCTCAGAGCGGGCTTTGGGGAGACTCCCCGGGCTGGACTAACTGTGGCTTTGTCAGGTTGGCTCTTCTACCATCACATGTGTCAGTCCTTGGCACTGATCCTCCCCTCCTAGAGGTCTCTGCAGCTGTATTCGGGAGATACTCTGCTTCTAAGCACACCAGGATGGAGCAGCTATCTGGATGGGTCCCTGGAGTGTTACCTTCTTTTTTTTTTTTTTTTTTTGAGGCAGAGTCTCACTCCGTCGCCAGGCACCAGGCTGGAGTGCAGTGGCACAATCTCGGCTCACTGCAACCTCTACCTCCTGGGTTCAAGCAATTCTCCTGTCTCAGCCTCCCAAGTAGCTGGGACTACAAGCGCACACCACCACACCCAGATAATTTTTGTATTTTTTTAGTAGAGACGGGATTTCACCATGTTGGCCAGGATGGTCTCGATCTCTTGACCTCGTGATCCACCCACCTCAGCCTCTCAAAGTGCTAGGATTACAGGCATCAGCCACGGCACCTGGCCATGTTACCTTCTTATCACATTGAGCCTGGGCCTGCCCAGGGAACCACGGCCCAAGACACCAGCTGATGGGATAATGTCTGTAAAGCCAGTGTGCACTGGGCCCTTACTGTCCCACAGCTAGGGGCTCTCTTCTGTGGCGGTGGTGACACTCACTCCCCGGCTGCCAGCCTTCAGCTGCCCCAACCCTGGGATAGCCCCTAGAGCAGAATTTCAAACACCCCAGGCCCCGTCCCAGGTACCAACCTTGGGGCCTGAGAAAAGGATGCCATGCAGAGGACCCATGGAGCCAGCAAAGGTGGGCAGGCGGGAACAAAGGTGCCCCTCATCGGAGGCTCATTTGTGGTGTCCAGTCAGGGGGCTGCTGAGGGCCTTGAATCCTGGTCAGAGCTAGGAGCGAGGCCTTTGGGGTCACCATGCTGGGGCTTGAACTCTGGTCAGAGCTAGGAGCCGGGCCTCTGGGGTCACCGTGCCAAGGGCCTTGAATCCTGGCTCTTCCCACTTCCCCCTGGGCATTGCCTTATCCCCTCTGGTCCTCCGTCTTCTCAGCCATGAAGTGGGATGGCAGGGTCCGCCCAAATGAGTGCTTGCCAGTGCAGCAGGGAGAACAGCACCCAATACATAGACTAGCTCAAGGGATGTCAGCTCTTCCTGACACTGGGCACCTGCTTGTCATAGCAGTCGTCACACTGTGTCGTGATCACTCCATGAGCCACCCCTGCCACTGCAGGTCCCTGGGGGAGCGACCTAGTCTGTTCGCCCGGAATCCTCAGAGCCCAGACATGATATCCAGATGCTCCAGAAGAGCTTGTGTAAGGAATGAGGACTGCGTCTGGGCTTTGGAATGAGACAAATGAAGTCACATCTCAGCTCCGCCCACTGCCTAGATCTGTGCTTCTAGCCGATTTGTTTATCCCTCCAGAATCTCAGGTTCCTCACCTGGGAAGCAGATGTAAAGTCTGGATCGTGGGGGTCTCCCTGGCTCTCCTCCTTCTCTGCACCCCTATCTCCCTCTCCTCCCATCTCCCTCCACCTTGGGGCTGTCTAACTGGACGTGGCACCTGGACAGCTCCAGGGGTTTGCCTTTGAGAGTTTGGCCTTCCTGGGCCCTGAGTAGAGGGTGGGATCCAGGCAGCCCTAAGACATGGGCTGAGGCCCAGCAGGTGTGGACGCAGCAGGCTTTCCATGCCTCCGCCCAGCTGATGTTGAACGGGGAGTTCAGCAGCCTGAGTCAGCTGTGTGGTGACCAGACGGTGCCAGGCCTGCGAATGAGGAGGAACCAGAGCCGGGTCCTTCCTGGAGGGCAGCAGCTCTGTGATGTTCCCTCATCAAAAGGCCCAGCCCCCTCCCCACCTGCAGGCCCTGCCCCTCCCTGCTTCTTCCCACTGTCGAGGCTTGGTCAGCGCTTTCAGCCTCTGCCCATGCCAGGACTAGCGGTGCTGGGCAGACTTCCAAAGGGCCAGATGGTCTCACAGGGTTCACTGGCCCAGGGCTCACGCCACTGGCAGGAGATGGTAAGTGCAAGCTTTGGAGGAGTGACTTTGAAATGAGGCACGGGGCTCTGGGGTGTGGACTGCAGCTTCTATAATCAGAAATATCCCTTTTACTGCCCATGTAATAACATTATGACTTAGCTTTGATTGCGTGTCCCTGTGTGCCAGGCTACTCAGTGTGGTCCCTGCGCCAGCAGCACGGGCCTCCCTAGGAGGCTTGTTGGAAATGCGGTTCTCAGACCCCTCCCAGACCTGCTGAATCCAAATCTGTGCTTTAACCCAATCCTCAGGCGATTCCTGTGCTCTTAGAAGTTTGAGCAGCAACGCCGGGCATGGAGGCTCATGCCTGTAATCCTAGCACTTTGGGAGACTGAGGTGGGTGGATCACCTGAGGTCAGGAGTTCAAAACCAGCCTGGCCTTCATGGTGAAACCCCATCTTAAAAAAATTAAATTAAATTAAATTAAAATTAAAAAAAAAAACAAAAACGAATTTTGAGCAGCACTGAGTCAGACTTTACATTTGCTTCCCAGATGAGGAACCTGAGATTCTGGAAGAAGAAAGGAATCCCCTAGAACCGCAGATCTAGGGAGTGGGCGGAGCTGAGATGTGACGTCATCTGGCTCACTCCAAAGCCCAGGCGCAGTCCTCATTCCTTTCACAGACTCTTCTGGAGGACGTGGGTATCATGCCTGGGCGCTGAGAATTCCGGGAGAACCAGACTAGGTCCCTCCCCCAGGGACCTGCAGTGGCAGGGGTGGTTCATAAAGTCATCACAACATGGTGTCACGACTGCTATGATGAGAAGGTGCCCAGGGAAGAGGGGCACAGATGAGGGGCTGCAGTGGCCAGGAAGGGCATCCAGTGGGAGGGGACAGAGGAGACCTAAGGAGCAAGCACGAACCTGCCCAATGGCACCTCGTGGTGCCAGGCGTTGTTCTAAGTGGTGCACACCCTCTGACTCATGGAATCCTCACCCCACTGCATGAGATGGCAATGATCTTCAGCCCCATTTCTCAGATGGGGCATCTGGGGCACAGCTTGTGTGCCAAAGCTGCAGAGTGAATGCAGGTGGTGGGGGTGGGATTTGAACCCCTCAGTCTGCCTCTTACTCGCACACTGTCCTGCCTCTCAGTGTGGGGAAGAACATTCCAGACAGAGGAAACAGCATGAACAAAGTGCAGCAGTGCCCTTAATCTGGTGCATGATCCCCTGCAACTTAGTGGCAGCCCCGGGCCCCTCTCCCAGCCGGTTCCACCACTGACCCAGAATCAGCCTGCTCAAGGAAGCCTGGGGGCCTGGCCTGTGACAACTTGGCCCACATTGGTGCTAGTACAAGAGTTCCTCATTCACTTCAAGAGCTCCAGTGGGGGCCAAGACACCACAGCTGATGGGGACCAGTGGCCTGTGGACCACCCTTGGCCAAGGAACAGAGATCAAAGGCAGTGGGAAGGCAGTGTGAAATGAGAAGACGGAGGTGTGCTTCTGGGTCTGATTTGAATCCCAGAGAAGTTGCAGAGTCTCAGTCAGGGGCAACGTACATGGCCCCATGTACGTTGCATGTGGAAGACCCTTTACCAGCTCACCTAGAGGGCCAACAGAGGCCCAGTGGTCTCAGTTCCATGACGATCCTAGACTTGCCCAGTTAGACCATCTGGCCCTTTGTGAGTGAGGCTTCTCATCTGACAGATGCAGAAACTGAGCCACCGAGAACAGGGACTTACCCAACAAATGCTTGTTGAGCTCTCAGGTGGACGAGTCCTTCCAGCTACCAGCGTGCCTAAGACAGCCTCTGAGTGCCCCGGGTGTTGTGGAAGACTCCTGCACACAGGGCCCTCCTTTGCAGCATTTCAGTCACCTGTTGTGTTAGGTCACTTTGCATTGCTATAACAGAAAACAGGTTTATTTAGGTCATGGTTTTGCAGACTGAAAAGTTCAAGGGCATGACCCTGGCTTCTGGTGAGGACTTCTTACAGTGTCACATGGCGGAGAAGTCAAAGGGGATGCAGACACCTGTGAAGAGACAAAACCTGAGGAGTGGCCTGGCTTTATAACAACCCGTTCTAGCAGGAGCTAGTCCATTTCCATGAGAACAAATCCAGTCTCACCAGAGTGAGACCTCGCTCACTCCCATGAACATGGGGGCAGCAAACATTCAAGGAGAAATCCACTTTCATGAACCAAACACCTGCCACTAGGCCGAACCTCCCTACACGGCCACACTGGGCATCAGATTTCAACATGAGTTTGGATGGGGACAAACCATATCCAAACCATAGCACCTCCCCTAGTTCCTAAAGGGAAGGGAAGTAGCTCTTTCCTACAATGTGAGACCCAATTCAGGATGGCAGAGACATTAGTTCCCAGCCGTTCCAATGTTTCTGAGCTTGTTAGGGTCCAGCCAATATTCTCAAGGAGTAGGTTTTCAGAAATAGTAACACTAAATGGTTTTGTGGGCTGGAGCTTACCTGGCTGTGGAGGCGGGCTGGAAGAACACACAGGTGCAATTATTCCAGGAACACAAACAGACCTGGCGTGTGGAGGAGGTGTGTGGAAGGAGGGACTGTTGTTTTTAATTTAGCCCTGAGATGACGGGAGTCTAGGAAGCATGGCTGGAGAATTTACCAGGCTGTTAGCAGCCCGTTTCCAACCTGCTAAACTGATTATGACTTTAAGAATAGAATGCACTCCCCTCTATAGTTCCTTGCCTTAATGTCTGTCTCCCTGAGACACTGAAGTTATTTTTATCTATTGCATTTTGTTCTGGGTGGAATTATCCTTCTCCAGTCCTGCTGATAAGGCGTTTCTAAGTGAATTTGCACCTTGCATGAAAGTTAAATTGCTGCCTCTTGTCATTTTTTTTGTTGACACCACACCCCCAGCTTGGCCCAACACCACTCCAGCAACACATATCCGACTCCACCCTTAAAAGTCTTTGCGCCTCATTCTCTGACTCATCTGCCACCCAGCTGGATGGAGCACAGGTGACCAAGTGTAGTCTTGCAATGAGATGGGTCGGGTCACTGACATGATCATTTATTTGATCATCTGATCAGCCAGGCCGGTGCCCATGACTGGGGTGAAATGTTATAGGGTCTCCCCGGCTCTTGGCTTTCGGAACACAAACCTCGTGGCCATTCTGCACAGGAAAGGGAACTAGCTCACGCTGAACAGCTCCTATATGCTGAGCACTTTGCATAACGCAATGAAAATCCCATTTCACAAAAGGAAATTCTGAAGCCAGATGGAGCTTACTCGAGTGCACGTGGGCAATAGCAGGGCTGGAATTTGGAACTACCGCTAAAGTCTTCCAACCGCACTAACCCATCAGCCTATGTAATTGGAATAGAAGTTTCCAGGGGAAAGAGAGGAGGAAGCCTGTTCCCCCCTCCTTGAAACAGAAGGAGCGTCTGCTTACAGAGCTACTGTCAAAGCAGTTCGGTGGAGGGATTGATTTTTCAATAAGCCACCAAAATGATGGTACATTTACTACTTACGTTACTGACAAGGAGCACATTAGTAATTGGAATGTGACACTGGGATATGGCAGGTGAGTAATCATGTGATTTACATCCTTGAGGGCTTGGGTTTAAGTTACGTAGTAGTTATTGCAAGGGCCTGTGCTATAAAATCAGGCTCTGAGGGTGCTCAGAGAGGCTGCAGCTCTTGGGAGGATAATGGGCATAGAAATTGGGGAGGGGTTGAAAAGAGGGGAAGGGAAGACCAGAAATAACTTTCCATGCCTGCATTATTAAATGAATGTGAAGAATACATATTCCCTGCTTAGATGGGTCCTATATGTTCATGCGTAAGTGTGAGCTTGAACTGCACCAACCCTAGGGGTGAAGACTCAGTGCTAAGGATTTGTGCGTGTGTGTGTGTGTGTGTGTGTGTGTGTGTGTGTGTGACAGAGTTTCGCTCTTGTTGCCCAGGCTGGAGTGCAATGGCGCAATCTCAGCTCACTGCAACCTCTGCCTCTCGGGTTCAAGCAATTCTCCTGCCTCAGCCTCCTGAGTAGCTGGGATTACAGGCATGTGCCACCATGCTCAGCTAATTTTGTATGTTTAGTAGAGATGGGGTTTCTCCATGTTGGTCAGGCTGGTCTCGAACTCCAGACCTCAGATGATCCACCCGCCTCGGCCTCCCAAAATGCTGGGATTATAGGCATGAGGCACCACACCCAGGCAAATGCTAAGGAATTTTGAAGAAGGAGTTGGTATTTCCATAAGTGACATAGCTAAAGACATTACAAAGGGCTGGGAATTAATGTATACATATGCACGTCTGCTCTAAAGACTTACTTTTTTCCCTTTCAACTGCTCCCCAAGACAGTCCTATAAATGGTCATTAATATGAACACTATGTTCATTAGTATAAAAGATTGCCATCCCATATTTTATTTCTCTTTTGGTAGCTCAGCAATTCAGTAAGTGTGATGCAGTCACACAGTCTTTGCATTTTGGGGAATAAATGGGCAATGACCTTCTGCAAAGGAGGAACTTGTACTTTTCACGTGTTTCCTAAATCTTGGATTATTCTCATAAGGACAATGGCCATTGTGCCCATTCTTCCAGGGTAAAGATGAGCATATGTTTGTTGTTGGGCTGGTGTGGAGATTTTGCAGTTCAATCCGAACTCAGAATTCTTCTTCTGTTGTCATCATTTGATGCTTCTCCTTGGGAGGTGTGTGAATTGGAGTTGCTTAATTAAGCAGAGGAAGCTAAAAGATGCTTTGGAAATGATCTTCAACCCCATGCAGGGTTTTCTGCAGAGGATACCAATTTGTACTCCGAATAGGTGAACATGAGCATCAATGCACCAGGAGAGGTTTGGGTTTGGATGTCAGGGGAGAGAAGGGAGCCCACCATGCGTGAACAGCACAGACTCTGGAATCCATTGGACTTGGGGTCAGGTGACTAGCTGTGTGACCTCACACAAGGCGTTTTGCTTCTCTGAAACACAGTCTTCTCCTTTGCAAAACTGGGATCACAGTACTTCCTTCAGAGGGTGTGAGGAGGCTTGAACAAATTAATGTATGTCTCACACTCAGTGCTGGCCGGGCGCGGTGGCTCATACCTGTAATCCCACCACTTTGGGAGGCTGAGGTGGGAGCATCACTTGAGCTCAGAGTTCAAGACCAGCCTAAGTTTGAGACCAGCCTAAGCAATATAGTGAAACCCCATCTCTACTAAAATTTAGACAGGCACGGTGGCATACGCTTGTGTTCACAGCTCCTGAGGCTGAGGCAGGAGGATTGCTTGAGCCCAGGAGGTTGAGGGTACAGTGAGCCGAGATCGCGCCACTACACTCCAGCCTGGGCAACAGAGTGAGACTCTATCTCAAAAAAAAAAAAAAAAAAAAGAATTTCGGTGACTTTCTCCCAATGAAATGTTTTGTCACTTTATTTCCCTGTAGGCTATTTTACTCCTCATCCGGGTAAAAGCACCCCATCTGTTTTAACTCAGAGTCTAGCCTGCCAGATTGAAGCATGGCTGATGGCAAGATGGCCCCTTTTTATTTTTCTTTTCCTAACAGCTTTCTTGAGATATAATTCACATCCCATACAATTCACCCATTTAAAGAGTACAATTCACACTCACTCCTCAACCAATGTTAGAGCATTTTCATCACCCCAAAAGATACTCTGTACCTGTAAGTAGTCATTTCTTATCTTCCCTCAACTTCCCAGCCACAGCCACCCACTCATCCACCTTCCATCTATATAGATTTGCCTATTCTGTCAATTTCACGTAAATGGAATCGTACAATGTTGGGCTTTTGTGTATAATGCTTTATCCATGTTGTAGCGTGGATCAGTACTTCATTCCTTTTTCATGGTGGAATAAAATTTTGTGACATGGATATGCCACTTTTTTTTTTAGGACATGGATATGCCACTTTTTTTATTTTTATTTTTTTTATTTTTTGAGATGGAGTCTCACTCTATTGCTCAGGCTGGAGTGCAATGGTGCCATCTTGGCTCACTGCAACCTCCACCTCCCGGGTTCAAGCAATTCTCCTGCCTCAGCCTCCTGTGTAGCTGGGATTACAGGCACCCACCACCACTCCCAGCTAAGTTTTGCATTTTTAGTAGAGATGGGGTTTGGCCATGTTGGCCAGGCTGGTCTCGAACTCCTGACCTCAGGTAATCCACCTGCCTCAGCCTCCCAAAGTGTAATCCCAAAGATTGCAGGCGTGAGCCACCACACCCAGCTAAATATGCCACATCTCATTTCTCTATTCATTACCTGACAGACATTTGGGTCGTTTCCACCTTTGGCTGTTGTGAGTAATGCAGCTGGAAACGTTCATGTACAAGTATTCAATTCAATTCTGCTTCTCCCTTAAAATTAGCTCTCTGAACACGACTAAGTATTGACATTGCTAGAATTGAAGACAAGATGCTTAAAAGGATACGGATTTAGAGGGAGGTTGAAAAATACCCAAATCCCTTTTATGTTTGCATTCTTATTCCACTGGCTTGCATTGAGATGCCTTAACCAAACGGCCCCTGTGACTCACCAGTGAATTTACTGGAGAGATATCATGATGGAGGTTGTTCCTGGCCTCTCATCTTCTACATCCTATGAAGATCCATGAGATAACATTTCTCATCTTCAATGTGTTGAGAACTGCAATTCTAAGTAACCACTCAGTACACGTTCTGTACCAAGCACTGATCAGGCACCTGGCCCGTTTTACCCTCCAACAAGCCTGCCATGTGCAGGAACTATTTTGACCTCCATTTCACAGATGAGAAATCAGAGGTTGGTGACTGGCCCATGGTGATGCGGCAGGAAGTGGCAGAGCTGGGATTTAAACCTAATTCTCTTTGATCCTGAGGTCCAGGCTCTTAACCACTATCTACATGACTGTGTGCATTTTTGAAAATCCGGCTCAAATCCTTTCTGAGAAGTGGAGGGAAGGTATAGATCTCCTTAATCTTTAACTTCTTTCATTCACTGCTTAATTTAAGCCTGAACTGATCCCAAATCTGATTATCACTCACCTACTCTGAATCTAATTAGAATGTGCTTCTGGTATTTTAAGGCCATCAGGATAGCCTGGTATCAAAAGCCCTTATCTGTCCATGTCTTTTCTCTATCACAGCTGTGATCAGTTGCTTGAGCTAATAAGGAGGGCGGGATTACTTGTCCTTCTAGATTTTTCTGCGTGTCTAAAGCATTCCCACTACTTCTCCTCTCCTGTTAGCACTCCGATTATCAACCTTCAGATGTCAGTAACGGAAAGGATTAGGATGCGGCAGTGGGACCGTTCTGCCAGGAAGCCACACCTGGATGTTTCTCCCCAGTCATCTTTGTCCTGGCACAGAATCCCTCCCAGACAGGGATGCTGCTGCTCAGGGTTACGTTAAGAACATGGTGGCACTTACAGCAGTCACCCCAAACAAGAGCAGGAAGGACCTCTGCTCCCCAGGCCAAGAGACCCTCTGTTCCTTTTCCAGGTGCCATGCAAGAGGAGCAAGATAGGCCTTTCTTTCCTTCCTTCCTTCCTTTCTCCCTTTCTTCCTTCCTCCCTCTCTCCCTTCCTTCCTTTCTTTTCCTTTCTTTCTTTTCTTCTTTCTTTTTTTCTTTTATTTCTTTCTTTCTTTCTTTTTTCTTTCTCTCTCTCTTTCTTTTCTTTTCTTTTTCTTCTGAGACAGGGCCTCACTCTGTCACCCTGGCTGGAGTGCAGTGGCATGATCTCAGCTCACTGCAGACTCCACCTCCCAGGTTCAAGCGATTCTTCCACCACACCCTCCTGAGTAGCTGGGACTACAGGCATGCACCACCACTCCCAGCTAACTTTTGTATTTTTAGTAGAGATGGGTTTTCGCCGTGTTGGCCAGGCTGGTCTCAAACTCCTGGCCTCAAGTTATCTGCCCACTTTGGCCTCCAAAAGTGCTGGGATTATTATAGGCATGAGCCACTGTGCCCAGCCAGGATATGTCTTTTTAAAATATTTTCTCTCCTTCCTGGCATTATGGTCAGAGAGGGAGGCCTATTGACTTTCTTCTGGAATGTATTGAGATTTTCTTTGTGGATCAGTCTACAGTCAACTTTTGTAAATATTCCGTGGACATTTGAAAGAAAATCAGTATTTTCTGTTTGGGTACAAGCATTTTAGACATAGCACATACACACTACACATACATGCCTACATATATGTTTGTATTCAACACACGCATATGCCGAGCGGAATTTAATTGTGTTCTCCGAATACATTTAAACAAAGCAAAGTTTATCAACTGAAAATATAAAGTCTTTTCTAAACAGACCTAAAATAAATTATTGGAAGAAGCTGAACCTAGTTAATGAAGAATCTGTCTGCATTTTTGGCATTAAGGTTGGTCATGAAAACAATTACTCCTTATCAGATTTGAGAGACAAGTGTTTTGCTAAGTGTTCTCTTGTTTCTTGTCCCTGGTGCATGTGAAGGAAGGGAAAGAGAGAACGCGAAAGTAATTGCAGTTTTTGCCATTGAAAGTAATGGCAAAGCTGGGTGGGGTGTGGTTTCTCGTGCCTGTAATTGCAGCACTGTGGGAGGCCGAAGTGGACAGATCAACTGAGTTAGGAGTTTGAGACCCACCTGCCCAACATGATGAAACTCCGTCTCTACTAAAAGTACAAAAATTAGCTGGGCATGGTGGTGCATGCCCCTACTTGGGAGGCTGAGGCAGGAGGATCACTTGAACCCAGGAGGCAGAGGTTGCAGTGAGCCGAGATTGCAGCATTGCACTCCAGCTTGGGTGACAAAGTGAGACCCTGGGAAAGAAGGAAGGAAGGGAGGGAGGGAGGGAGGGAAGGGGGGAAGGAAGGGAGGGGAAGGAAGGAAGGGGGAGGGAAGGAAGGAAGGAAGGAGGAAAGAAAGAAAGAAAGGAAAGGAAGGAAGGAGGGAAGTAGAGAGAAAGAAAAGAAAGGAAAGGAAGGAAGGAGGGAGGGGAAGGAAGAGAGGGGAAGAAAGGAAAGAAGGGAGGGAAAGGAAAGAGAAAGAAGGAGGGAGGGAAGGAAGGAGGGAGTGGAAGGAAGGGAGGGGAAGGAAGGAAAGAAGGGAGAGAAAGGAAAGAGAGAGAGAAAGGAAGGAAGAAAAGCAAGGAAAGAGAAGGAAGGAAGGAAAGAAAGGAAGGAAGGAGGGAAGGAAGGAAAGGAAAGAAAGAGGACAAAAATTGCAAATATTTTTGCACCAACCTAATAGAAATAACAAAGGCAGGAGCAACAATGGATGTCATCACTGAGACAAACAGAATGCCACTAAAGGCTCCTGCTTCCCACTGATGTTCGTTACTTCCTTCTTTGAGCGCTGAAGTCGACGCTTGCTGTGCTCCATCCTCTCACTATCCATTACTCCGACTTCCTTCCGGGGACTTACCCACCCCCAGTCTTAATCCATTTTGTTCAGCTGAGGCTCACTCCAGAGGTGGGCATGGGGCTGGAGTCCTGAGCATCACAGTCCCCCAGGCCACACTGACTGATGCAAGGTAGACACTTGACCCAGGCAAAGATAGAGAGACACAATAAGACTTTGACTGAGACCCCTGCCCAAGAGATACATGCATACCCATTGAACTTGAACAAGGGAGAATGTGAGGCTGGAGCTGCTCGCAGCCACTTTGCCCTCAGGAGGAGAGAGCCCACCTGTGCAGGGAACCAACACTGAGAGGGAGAAACGGGATTGGCGGTGTCGTTTCAGATCCTTCGCCATGCTCCGTCTGCTTGCAGAAGCTGCCCTTGGACTTCCCAGTTATGTGAGCCAATAATGTTATTTAATCCAATTTGGTTGTGTGGTGGGTCATTTGTAATGGAAAATCCTGACTGCCTACAGTGCCTGTGGTGTGTGCTAGACACCTGAAGGAAGAAGGTATAAATACGAACAAGAAACAGTCCCTCCTCTCAAAGATCGAACAATGGAGTGAGACCAGCACAGATCTCCGACCGTAATGAAAACACCACTTGACAACGGCCGTCATAAATGTGTGAACCAAGCTCCGGCAGACCCAGAGGGGAAATGAGTAACCAGCCTTTGGTTGCCTGTCTGCAGAAGGCGTTCTGTGAGGTGGGGTTTCGGGGTGCTGTGCATGGGGAGTCGAATCTGAGAAGAGGCAGCTGGCTTTCTCGGGGTATTACAAGGCCAGTCAGCAAGGGTTTCCCATCCCAGTGCATATCCAATCAATCGAGCTCCTGTTCCAATCACACCTGGTAGGGATTTAATTGCTTTGGATTGATTTTTGCCAGTGGTGCCTTTCAAGCCCCCAGCCTGGGGATGGAGAGAGATTAGTCACATCAGGGGAGGCTCCCTACTGACAACAGTGAAAATCATCAGGGAGTGAAGACGATTTCAGCTAGTCTTTCAAATCAACCTCCCAGACTGTACCTAGGATGTGAGCAGCCATTTTAACAAATGGTGACCTGGGCGCGTCAGCGCAGTGTAAACCCAGCACTGATAGTCACAGGCCCTGTCGTTTGCTGTGTGCTTATGATATATTGACTCTGGGTTCTTCGTATACATTCCGGGATATGCTCAGCCTTGCAAACCAGGACACAGGGCCAATTTCACCAGGTATTTATCACAGCACAGCGCATGGGCCTTATCTGCTATTGGCGACCGGTATCATTGCCCCGTATATGGTGTCTCTTTTCATCCTCATGACAATGCTGAGACCTGTGCTCCATTGTACCCATTTTACAGATGAGGCAAGAGAAGTTACCTGCAAAGCTGAGAAAAGCCAGAGCTGAGATTTGGTCTTGGGGCCATCCTGTGGCTCCTGTGGTTCCATTTATGGATTATTTCAAAGGATGAGATGCTTCTATAGCTGGCTCTTTGTATCCCTTGCTCTCTTTCCACTGTCAGGTGGTGAGCTTACTCTGAGGACTGGGTGTGGCCTAGAACCCTGTCATGAAACCCCTGAAGGGCTGTGTACACTGCTGTTCTCACATTCGCCATCAATGTGCGGTCCGGGAGCAGCCAAAGGCATCCCACGGGAATGTACAGAGGGTGTCGTGGGCACCCCTGAGTGCTCCAGGAGTCCAAAGAGGGGTAGATTTGTCCTTCGGTGTGGCAAGCAGACCCCATAGGGGTAGCAGACACTCTGTCCCTCCAGGGGACGCCAGGTCTCTGCTGTGTTGGGGGATGAGATGTGATTGATCAAACCTCTAACCTCACCTGGAATGTTTCAAAGACAGCTTTGAGCGGAAGTGGAGAGAGGGCCCAGCCAATGGGGTCCCTTCTCATCTCCCACTCAGCCAGGATGTGAAGCTCGGATTTTCTGTTTACTTTTCAAAGGCTTTTATTGAACACTAGATTTGGGGTATCAGAGAGGAATGGGATTCAGTTCCTAATCATGAGGACTGTTCCTGTCAAAGAGAGAGAAAGATGTATAAGTAACCAAAATACCATAGAAATTCCATGATGGCTCTTGGCGTATATGTGTAGAGTGCCCTGAGAACATGGGAGAGGGAATAATGAACTCAGCTGAGAAGTTTATTTCAGGGGAAATGTAAGGAGCATGAGGGTCAATTTGACCTGGTCCTTGAAGGATGAATGAGTCGGAGTAGGAGGCACGGGCATTTCAGGCAGATGGGACTGAGTAGGTCAAGGCACAGATTCCGAGTGCATGTGGTATGTTTGGGAGGAGTAAATCGTCCCACAGAACTACATCATGAGTTGGGGAAACGTGCAGCTGAAAAATAACAGATTCATTCATTCATTCATTTACTCACTCATGACTCTTTTCCTTCATCCAGCAAGGAGGTAATTATTCAGAAGCTATGATGGACCAGGCACGGGTCAAAACAGAAAAATCAACTAGACTCCGTGAGAGTCCAGCCTTCCCATTCCAGGATGCTTAGCAGATGGGGAATTCTGTCCCCACGAACAGGGTCCAGGCTTAAAGGAAGTATTAGGTCACCTGAAAACTTTCTTTACGAGGTGAATGTTAAACTTCAAGTGTGGTTACTCCTGAAAAGTGAGAAAAGCTGGAACAATGTCAAGGGGCTGTTTCGACAGTGGTTCGCACGAGATTTGCTACATTGGTATAAAGGTGGGAGGGACACGGCCCTAAACCTTGAAGTGGAAATGGTGGCAGAAGCCTGGCAGCCAGTGAACATGGTCGTTTTGCACCATCCCCCATCCCCCAACAGCATCTGGCAACATCTGACAGGCCACCTGCCGTTGCATTCAGAGGGTGGGCTCTGAATTCAGATTGCTGGGCTCCTCTCAGCAGCACCACTTCCTGGCTGTCACTTCCCCTCTCAGATCCTGCTCTTCCCATGGATGAAATGGGGTAATAATAACACCCAACCTGCAAGATAGTTGTGGTCTTGCGAGATGCAAACAAATTACTAATGAAAAAGGTTCAGACTAGCAGCTGCTGTCGTGTGAAACCGCCGTTAGTGCCACCCAGAACCATGCTAGACCCACCAAAACATTGCTTGTTGGAGTAAATAGCAAACCCCAGGTACCATCTCTTCCATGAGGTCTTTCCCCCTCCAAAATGTATTGGCACGTGAGACAGGAAGCTAGCTACTCAATGCTGGATGCAAAGATTCACGCAGGAATGGAATGAGGGCCTTCTGCCTCGGCCCCTTGCCCAAGGTCAGGGACACTGTTCTTACCACTAAACAAACTTTACACCTGGAGGCGCCAAGAGAAACAGACTTTTCCAGAGAAATGTGGCTGGAGCTCCTCCCCGGTATGAAAATAGATCGCCTGGGACTGGAGTAGTTAATGAAGATGATAATTAGAATTGCTTATCAGGACCTGTCTTCTAAAGTTCGTTTGTGCTTTTAATAGAATCTACAACACATCTGCTTAGCAGAGATGACAGATCTTCCTGATTTGGTGTATTTTAAGACAAGATCTTTGCGCCCTGGCTGCTCCTGGTCTCCCTCCTCCCCCACGTCTGCCATCTGCTGCTGCAGTGACCTTCCTCAATGCAGGAGCCTGGAGGTTACGACCAGAAAATACCCTTCTTGCCAGGGGACGCCCACACACACCTAAACCAGATATATGTCTCATCACTTTCTGAGGAATAACAGTCTCTTCTACAGCTGCCCTCCCGCATGCTCTCCAGCCGTCCTGCCTGTACTGGGTTGGATTGTTCGTGCCCCCATCCCAAATTCATGCCTACCTGGAACTATAGAACCTTATTTGGAAACAAGATCTCTGTGGTTATAACTAGTCTAGTTAAGATGACTGGATGAGGGTGAGCCCTCATCCAAGGCCCGATGTCCTTGTAGGAAGACCATGTGGAGACACAGGGAGGAGGCTGTGGGACCACAGAGGCAGAGATTGGAATGAGGTAACCACATGCCAAAGAGTGCCAATAGACCACCAGAAGCTGGGAGGAGCCAGGAAAGATTCTCCCCTGAAGTCTTCAGAGGGAGCATGGCCCCGACACCTCAGTCTCAGACATCTGGCCCCTAGAACAGGAGAAAGATACCTTTCCGTTGTTCTGAGCCGTCTGCTTTGTGACACTCTGTTATAGCCACCCTAGGCAAGTTTTTTTTCGGTTTCTCAAACTTGCCCAGCTCTCTCCCAACTCCATGCTCTTGCACCTGCTGCTCGCTCTGCCTGGAACTCTCAGCCTCTCCTCCCCACTCAGCTCTTCTCCTGTCCCATCCCCACATCACCTGTCCAGCCCCTGCTTAACAGCGCTTTACAGGTAGATGACTATGCAATGAATGACGTCACTGAAAACAGAAAGCAAGCATCCCAATCCCCCTGGGGTTCGGCTAGAGCCCCTGCCTCAGTCTCATAAGCTCCTGGTCAAGGTCTGTGTCCATCTTATCATCCTTCTGTCCCTGGAGCCTGGGGGGAAATTAACATACAAGAATTTGTTGAAGAGTCTGGCACAGTTCAATTTGTTGAAGAGTCTGATCACAGCCTCGGTGCAGAATAAATCTCCCCACTCACAAATCTCACAAAACAACAGACCTTCAAGGCAAAGGAGGAGGGAGAGGGGAGCACAGGACGACACTGAGAGGCCTCCGCGCTCCGCCGATCACAGGGCCCTAAGCCCGGCTGCTCACATCTGCCACACCTGGCTGCTGGTCTGAGTCTTTTTCATGTAGGAACTCATTTGCATCTCACAACATCACAACCGTCTTGTGGGTGGGGTGTTATTATCCCATTTCATCCATGGGAAGGCCAAGGTCTGAGAGGGAAGTGATAGCCAGAAAGTAATTCCAGCACTTTGGGAGGTCAAGGCAGGAGGACTGCTTGAGCCCAGATCAAGACCAGCCTGGGCAACATCTTTTGCCCCCTCTCTGCTAAAAATAAAAAATTAGCGGGGCATGGTGGCATGTGCCTGTAATCCCAGCTGCTCAGAAAGCTGAGGTGGGAGGCTCCCTTGTACCCAGGAGGTTGAGGCTGCAGTGAGCTGTGATTGTGCCACTGCATTCCAGCCTCAGCGACAGACTGAAACTGCCTCTTTCAAAAAAAAAAGAATTGTTGAAGGACAACACTACTGATCCTATAATTGCTAGACCCAAAGGATTCCAGAGGTCCTTCCAGCCCTTCCAAGACCTTGGGCCTCATTCCATGAGCATCTGGACACCTAACCTGAGGCTCCAGGCATGGAATTAAAAAAAAAAATTCTTTTGAGACGGAGTTTTGCTCTTGTTGTCCAGGCTGGAGTGCAGTGGCGCAATCTCAGCTCACTGCAACCTCCACCTCCCAAGTTTAAGCAATTCTCCTGCTTCAGCCTCCCGAGTAGCTGGGATTACAGGCATGCACCACCATGGCCAGCTAATTTTGTATTTTTAGTAGAGACTGGATTTCTCCATGTTGGTCAGTCTGGTCTCAAACTCCTGACCTCCAGTGATCTGCCCACCTTGGCCTCCCGAAGTGCTGGGATTACAGGCTTGAGCCACCGCACCTGGCCCAGGCATGGAATTTGTACTGGCCTGAGCCGTGGGGAGATCCTGGTCTGTGGACACCTCTTGAGATTAATGAAGATATACAATGATGGAGAACGCCGTTATTGCCATGGCATAAACTTGGATTGGAGAAGACAGAAAAGAAGCCAGATGCAGAGTGAGGCTGGCCATGCCCCTGCCTCCCTGGTGGACTGCTGACCTTGCAATGCCCTTCTCTTGAATCCCAAGTTCAGGCTTGTTTTTTCCAGGCCTCCTTGGCCACACTGCTTGGCCGAGGTCCAGCCACGGCCTCCACATGCCGGGGAGTAGCCAGGCTCAGGGCCCTGTGATCAGTGGAGCGTGGAGGCCTCTCAGCGTCCTTTGCTCTCCTCTCCCTCCTGTTTTGCCTTGAAGGTCTGTTGTTTTGTGAGATCTTTGAGAGTGGGGAGATTTCTTTTGCACCGCGGCTGTGAGTGGGCTGAGAGGGAAGCAGAGGATAAAAGCTGCACTAGACTTAGACCAGGGAACCAAAATAGAAATCCCAAGACCATTTGGTTCCCCTGGGACTCTGGCCTGCTGCTGATGGCAGAGTTACCGCTGGGTCCTCCGAGCAGGGGTTGTGCCCTACAGCTGGGCTCCAGGTGAGGCAGGCTTTTTGACTTCTCTGTGCCTGTTTCCAGCTCTGTGGAGTAGGAAAACTACTGGCTTCCATCTCACAAGGACGCTGAGAGGATGACATGACAGAGCACATAGTTGTCCCTAGACTGACGTCAGGTGCTGCTGTTTGTGTGGTTAATGACAAGAGCAGTCATCCTATCAGGCGCCTTCACCAGGACTCTGACTTCTGGCTCCAATTTACTGGGAGTCTTTGAAGACACTCCACGCCCACCCCGGGCATAGAGGCACTGGGGTGAAAGGCAGTAGGTAGATCAGCTGGCATGGCCCCTCATCTGGGGCTTGTCCCTGGCTGTGACCTCAGCTTTACTGGACTGAGCCAGTGATGTGTGTAAAGCTATGGACTGCGCTTGGACAGGTGGAGAGGAGACAGACACGATTCCACTGCAGGGAGGACAGCAGTGAGCAGGTGCAGCATTGCATAAGCATAAGCATGGCATCACATAGGCAGGCATCGCATATGCAGACATCACATATGCAGGCATTGCAAAGGCATGGCATTGCATAGACAGGCATCGCATACGCAGGCATCACATACGCAGGCATAACATATGCAGGCATCGCATAAGCACAGCATCACACAAGTACGACATCACCTAAGTACAGCATCACATACACAAACATCACATAGGTAGGAATTGCATACGCAGGCATCACATGCGCGTGCATCACATAAGCAGGCATCACATAGGCGCACATCGCATAGGCGGGCATCACATACGCAGGCATTGCACAGGCAGCCATCACATAGGCAGTCATTGCATACATGGGCATTGCATACATGGACATCACATAGGCATGGCATCACATACGCAGGCATGGCATAGGCGGGCATCGCATAGGCAGACATCATCACATGGGTGGGCATCGCATAGGCAGGCATCACATACACAGGCATCGCATAGGCACAGCATCGCATATGCAGGCATCACATGGGCCCGCATCACATACGCAGGCATCTCATACAAAGGCATACACACGTGCACAGCCAGGGCTGTGTCTGAGGTCACCGGAGGGAACTGTTCGTACACCCAATGGTTGGCTTTACTACTGATTATTACTGCATTTATTGGGTGGTTAGAGGGTACGAGGCTGTGGGCTTTCTAACACTTTCCTGGGACGGGAGCTGTTCTATAGATAGGGAAACTGAGGCTCGGAGTTGGAGCAATCATCTAATCTAGGGCCACCCATACACAAGACCTGGGATTTGAACCCAGGATTACTGACTCCAGAGGCTGAAATCTTACCCACTTGCCGTTTGGCATTCTTGAAGAGAATGTCTAGCCACTACCACTTTCCCGCTGCGGGGGCTGGAGTCGTGTAGAACATCTGGGCAGACTTTGAGTTTGGAAAGGGGAATCCAGTAGGCTCCTCTGCAGCTGTCTTCGTCTCTATTTGTCCTCCCAGAAATGGGGCCAAGAGGAGCCGGGCATGATGGCGTGTGCCTGTAGTCCATGCTACTAGGGAGGCTGGGGTGGGAGGATCTCTTGAGCACAAGAGCTCAAGGCTACAATGAGTTATGATCATGTCACTGCACTCCAGCCTGGACAACAGAATGAGACCCCAACTCTAAAAGAAAAATAAATAAAAATAATAGATAAACAGAAATGGGGCCAAGATATGAGAACTGAATCTGGATGGGGGGCATCTGGTCTACTTAGTGATTTTTCCACTGTTGGACTGTCTCCTCGACCCCATCTTGGGGGCCCCAGTGGTATTGTTGGTACCCACAAAATGCTAGACAGGAAGCCAGATTCCCCTTCTCCAGTTCCTGCTAACACCTTGGGATGTGCCCTGGTGAGAACTGCGGACTTGCCAAAGCCACACCAGTTGGATCCTATTCTAGCCACAGGTTGGGATGAAAGCTTAGCATTCCAGTTCCCACTGTCCCCTTCCTGCCTGTCTTGACCCTCCCAATTTGCTCCTTTAAATCTCCACTTCCCTTTTGCACAGTTCCAAGCTCTTCCAGGCTCTGAGGATTTTTTTTTCTCACATCTCAGGGTGAGCTTACGACCTTTCATTGCCTTCCCTGTGTGAGCACAATTCAGGGGTCAGACTCTGGACTCTTTATGGAACCTCAACGCAGGGGCTGCGAGTGTATATTCTGCACAGCGAGGCTCTAATTACAGGCTGCATGCTGGAGACTAGTCATTTTGTGAGTCATTAGGATGTGTGGCTGGGGCTTTATAATATCTTTTGATGAGTTCTGTAATTTTTATATCTTCACCTATGCCAGAATTTTCAGTGAAGCAGAACAGGACGGTAGGGATAGCAGATGTCACAGCCCCTGGGCTCTTTCCGGATTGGAATTGAAAGGGTCCTCTCTGCATTCCGAGGAGAGAAATATTGATTCTGATTGGGTTCGAGGGCTTGAAAGCTGGCATGTGTCTCGTCTCTTGCTAATCAATATTCCGAAGCAGTGGTTGTGGGTAATGTTTGAGTACTTGCTTCTGTTGTGCTTCGTGTTGGCAAATTACAGGCTTTCAGGTGAGACTCCCGTCATTTTGCAGTGGCTACAAGGGGCCGGTTTAATTAGTGCACAGACCTGCTGGAAAAATCCAGTGTTATTAAGAGGCTTGTTCCATGTGGTGGCTGCTGGGCTGTACCGGTCTCCTGCTTCCTGCAGCCACCCAACACCCACCCGGCATTACTTTGCCACTAATCCCAAGGTATCCAGGTAAGGACAGAGAGATAAGAAAACTCACATGGAAGGTAAAATGTCCAGATTTTCCCCCAATGAGATGAAAGACTCAGGGTCTCAGCTCCATGGAAAATCCCAGTATCTATCCAGGAGCACTGGGCCTGGCCTTGGCCCCTTGCCTTTGATCTTCAGAGGGCAGACTCCTTGCTGGGCAAGGGGAGTAAGCTGGGCAGACTCCTTGAAAGCAAGTTCTAAGGGCTGGATTCTGAGAATACTCAGGCCCTTCTACTCAAAATCAAAAAGACCACAAGCTTTGGAGTTAAGACGGGTTGGAGGGTGAGTCCCAGCTCTGCTCCTCACTTGCTGTGTGACTTTAATCAAATGGCTTAACTTCTCTAGCCCTCAGTTTCTTCATCGGTTTTTCGTTTGTTTTTATGGAGATGGAGTTTTGCTCTGTCGCCCAGGCTGGAGTGCAGTGGCGTGATCTCAGCTGACTGCGACCTCCGCCTCCTGGGTTCAAGTGATTCTCCCCTCTCAGCCTCCCAAGTAGCTGGGGTTAGAGGCATGTCCTACCACGCTGGCTAACTTTTGTATTTTTAGTAGAGACAGGGTTTCACCATGTTGGCCAGGCTAGTCTCAACCTCCTGACCTCAAGTGATCTGCCCACGTTGGCCTCCCAGAGTGCTGGGATTATAGATGTGAACCACCACGCCCGGCCTTCCTCATCTCTTAAATGGGGTTCATGACAGTGACTCCCTCATGAGTTGCGGTGCTGCTTCATGACATGAAGAGCTTCACATCTGGCACAATTAATGGCCCGTGGTCAGCTCTTGATCGAGGGTATTTGCTGTAAAGGTTGCACAGCGCTGTGTGTCACTGAGGCCACATTGTTGTCATTATTATGCATAAGAATCTTACTCCACAACCAATTGTGCAATAAATCTCACCAGAGTAATAAGAAATTAATACTCATCATATGAGGGCTGGGCGTGGTGGCACATGCTTGTTGTCCTAACACTTTGGGAGGCTGAGGCAGGCAGATCACAAAGTCAGGAGTTCAAGACCAGCCTGACTAACATGGTGAAATCTCGTCTCTACTAAAAATACAAAAATTAGCCGGGCATGGTGGCACATGCCTGTAATCCCTGCTACTCGGCAGGCTGAGGCAGGAGAATTAGTTGAACCTGGGAGGCGGAGGTTGCTGTGAGTCGAGGTCATGCCACTACACTGCAGCCTGGGTGAGAGAGCGAGCCTCCATCTCAAAAAGAAAAAAAAAGAAAGAAAGAAAGTATTGCATGGATGGATGGTTGGGTGGATAGATGAATAAATGGACAGATGGATGGATGGATGGATGGATGGATGGATGGATGGATGGATGGATGGACAGGTAGATGAATGGATGGGTGGATGGATTCATCCATTCATTCCTGCTGTCACCTGCTATGCACTAGGCATTATTCAAGTAGTTGGAGATAGAATAATAAGACAGGCAAAGCTCTCGCTCTCAGAAAGACTGTATTCTAAAGGGGAGAGTTCGATGTTCAACAAGAAAACAAATAGCGCAAGTAATTTCTAGTAACAGTAAGAACTGTGAAGGAAAATAAAGTGGGAAAGAGGGATGCAGAATAATGGGGGCTGCTGTTTCACACAGGGTAGTCTCTGATAAAGCAACATTTGAAAAAGCCTTGAGGGAGGGGAGGAAGTGAGCCATGCAGAGATCTGAGGGAAGAGCAGAGGGAACAGAAGAAGGCTAACATGGCCAAACCGGAGTGTGGGGGAAGAGGAAATGTGACAGGAGGAGAGGTCAGAGGGAGCCAGGGGCCTTTCAGGCTTTTGGAAGACTTTGTTTTCCTCCCAGTGAAATGAGAAGCCAATGGTGGGCTTTGAGAAGAGGAGGGACTGGATCTGACATCTATTTATGTTGTGTTGAAAACAGACTCTAGGGAGGAAAGGCAGGTGCCGGAAACAAATAAGGAAGCTATTGCAATAATCTAGGTGTGCGTTTGTGGTGGTTGGGACTAGGGAGAGAGCAGGGCACGGTGGGGCAAAGGAGTGAGATTCAGCATCTAGTTCAGAAGTAGAGCCAGCAGAACTGACTGGCAGGTTGGATGTGGGAGAGGAGAAAAAACAGAAGTCAAGGCTGATTCCAGAGATGCACCTTAGAGTAACTGGAAGGGAAGCACTGTCATTTATTGAAATGGAGAAGACAGGGGCAGAAGCAAGTTTAGAAGGGGTGGGCCAGGAGGAAATCAGGAGCTTAGTTTGGGGCATGCTAAGTTGGAGATGTCTATTAATCATCTGAGAGCTGATTGTCCAAAATTCAAGGGAGAGGTCAGGGCTGGTCATATCGATTTGGGAATCATCAGCATACAGATAGCATTTAAAGCCATGATACCAGACAAGTGTCAGATAGAGAGTACAGATAGAGAATCCAAGGATCGAGCTCTGGAGGCCTCCGGCATTTGGAGGTCAAAAGGGGAAGAGGATCCAACAATGGCTACTGAAAAGAAGCAGCTGGTGAGGTAGGAAGAAACCAGTAGAGAACTGACATGTATCCGAGAAGAGAGAGATCAACTATTAGATGCTGCTGAGAGGGGCCGCAAGAGGGGCTGGAAAGTTGACAATTGGATTTAATAATAACATTTGTGACCTTGAGCTGTTTCAGAGGAATGGTGGCATGAATCACTAGATGGCTGACTGGATGGATGGATGGATGGATGGATGGATGGATGGATGGATGGGTAGATAGATGGAGAGATGGAGGGATGGATGCATGGATGGATGGATGGATGGAAGGATGGATAGATGAATGGATGGTTGGAGGTATCGATGCATGGATGGATGGATGGATGGATGGATGGATGGATGGATACATAGAGGGAGGGATGGATGGATGGATACATGGAGGGAGGGAGGGATAGATGGATGGATGGATGGATGGATGGATGGATGGATGGATGGATACATGGAGGGATGGATGGATGGATGGATACATGGAGGGATGGATGGATGGATGGATACATGGAGGGATGGATACATGGAGGGATGGATGGATGGATGGATGGAGGGATGGATAAAAGGATAGCTACTGCAGCTAACTGCACCATTTCTTCACCTGTGACAGCAATTAAGCAAATGTTGCCTGACACTCTGTATGCCAGAACCAAAAGCTGTCAAAACCAATCTCTTTTTGGATCCAGCCCAGAAATGCTGGTGTGACCTGTGCTTGCTATAAGATGAGAATCTTGACATCTTCTGGCTTGATTACCCTTCTTTAGATTACCCATAATTCTCTGGGTTGAATGTTTCCCCTTTTAAGGTTTGAGAAGAGAAAGGAAAGGAAGAAAATGAGAGGGAAAAAAACTAGCTCTGGGATCCCAGACTTACTTGGTTTTATATTTCCATTTGCCAAACTGCTGCTTTGCCAAATCTCCCTTCCTTTCTGGAAAAGCAGATTTGCACAGCCACCTACCTCTGCAAGTGGGGTTCCCTGGAGATTCCTCCAAGTTAAAGCCAAGTGAGGAAAGGTCTCAGATATATCTGTAAATCTGTAAGACATTTTATGTAAAGTGTTATTTGTCTTTTTGTGGGTTTATTTGGTTGCTGTTATCATTTATTGGGTGAGCATGGAAGCTGAACTCTTGTCTTGCCTGCCTTGCATTTTCCTTAATTAAAAAAAAAAAAACTATTTTCAATGAAGCCATCTCTCCCTTCTTCTAAGAGTGAAAATCACTGGATTCTCAGGAGACCTGAGGCACCGACCAGGCTTCCTACACAGGATGTGCTGGAGTCTGCTCCTCCAGGCTCCTGAGAGTGAATGGTTAAACTTTCAGGAATGTTATAAGCCTCACATTGGTGGCTTGAAATTGATGATGAGAGTATGTACACCATGGAAGTTGGCAATGACTACAAATCAGGGCTATGTCACCCGCCCCTTCAGAGTTGGTTGTTAAATACTTGCCAGCACACCACACTGCCTGTTGCCTTCACTGTCAAGAAAGGGGTCTTCTGAGATCTATCTGAAGTGACCCTGAGAATTTCCTGCTTTCCTAGAAGGTGGTGGATTTCAGCCCAGGTGTGACTGCCACATCAGCGGAGATGCTCGAGAAGCTGTGTCACCCTGCAAACTTTCACAGTTGACACCCGCTGCTTCAAGCTCGGTGTGATGCCTGGAGTGAGAGTGAGCCGCTCCCCTGAATGGAGAGATCAAAAGCAGTTGTTTGGCTGAGACGAGGAGAAAGAAGAAAGCGCAGACAAGCCAAGTGGGATTGTGATCTTAACAGATGTTAGGATCTTACCTCATTAGGGCACCTCAGAGGCTTGCTGCGGAGGTGAGAAACAGTAGATGAAGACGTGGCTTTATGGAATTGTCGGTGTTATCAGTTCCCTGTCCTCAGTCGGATCTGTACAATCACCACCTCTGTTGTCACCTGTCCAATATCCGATCTTGCAGTAGCTGCGTTTATTACATGCACAAATGCAGCCGGCAGCCAGAATGACATTAGCGATACTAGCTGCCATGGGCTCATTATCATGCAAGCCAGGAAGGAGCTCTAGGCAGGTGATTAAACATGCCTTTGGCAACAGAGCAAAGAACAGATGCTTGGGAGGATACACCTTGAATTTGCAGGTAGGAACTGGGTTTGGGACCATTGCTCCTGTGCAGGGCTGTGCAGGGGAAGCAGACACAGCATTGTGTCGTAGTTAAGTGGAGGGAGTGGGTCTGGAGGTCCGGAGCTGGACTGCCTGGATTCAGGTTTCATTCTGTCTCTTACTAGCTCTGTGACCTTGAGCATGCTTCCCACCCTTGCCGTTTACATTAGTCTGTCCATCTCTAAAATAGGATGACGATGATAATGATAATACCAAAAATTGGTGTGCTTTTGAGGATTCATGAGTCATCTATGTAAAATACTCCAAGTGATGCCTGTCACATAGAGCTGATACATGTTAGCTGTTAGGATTCTCCCTCCAGACCTTTTTGTAGATAGGCATGTCTAGATTTGGGGAAGCCTTGTCTTACCACTTAGAATACCGCAAAGTCATCTACTTTGACATGAACTAAAGAAAGTAAGAAAGCCTTTGGGCAAGTTGAAACCGACCTGTATTAGTCAGACATTTTTGAGTTTCATGTGAGAGAAACTAACCCAAACTGTCTTAAGCCAAATATATATATACATATAGAGACGCAAAAGCTCCTGGTTCTGGTGATTAAAAATACCAGGGTTGATCTTCCAGTCATGGCTGGTTCCAGGGACTTGAAAACGTCAGGGTGAATCCTTCAGGTACGACTGGCCCCAGGAGCTCAAGCACTGTTCCCGGCACTCTCTCGGAGTCTCTCCCCAGCACTAATCTTGGGGCTCTGTTTCCCGTTACTCCCTTTGTGTGCTGGCCCCATTTCCCCCTCCTGAAGACACCATCCTCCATGTGCCTGGGGAAGATGACCTCAAACATCACCCTTATTGCTAAAGATCTCCAAGAGAACATATTTTCTAGAAGCTCCAGAAAAATCTGTTTGGTTCAATTTTGGTGACATGCACATTTCTAATCCAATCACAGTGGTCACAGGGATGGGGTGCAAGATGGACGTGCGTCATGGGCCAATGCCTGAGCTGAAAGAGAGGTATCTGGGGTCATCTCTGCCCAGTCCAACCCAGGAAATAGGGAAGGGGAGGTTCTCCAAAGGTGGAGTGTGAGATTGACACACATCACGGGGTCACCACAAGTCCTTGGTTACAGCAAAGGCTCCAAAAGCCTGTGACAGCTTGGGTTCAAGTCCTGGCTCTTCCCTTATTAGTTTGGTCACCTAGGACAAGGTTCTTTCTCCTCTCTGTGCTTCACTCTTCTCATCTGTAACATGTGTGTAATAATAGTGCCTACTACCTGAGCCCATTGGAGGCAAAATGAGTGACTATGTGCAATCTGCTTAGAATAGTACCGTCCTTAATAGTTAAGGAATAAATGATCAATGAAGGCTGTTGTTATTTGATATTCACAGTTATTGTGAATATCTTACAAATACTTTCATTAATTCAACAAATAATTTTGTGTCTTTTGTATGCCAGGCTGGGTCCCAGTATCTTGATGGATCCTATGGCACTTTGGGAGAGACAGATGTTAAACAAATGATGACTCAATCATTGTGGATTGGATTTCTCGTTCAAAGTGGCAGAGTGGAAAAACAAGAAGGCTTGCATTTAAAGCCAGATCAACAACCTGCAGACATGGTTAAAATTCCAGCTCTCGGACATATTGGCTGTATGACAGAGGACAAATCACTTCCTCTCTCTCTCAGTCTTAACTTGCCACCCTCTAAAACTGAATGATAATCGCTGGTGGATTCTGACTCCAGCTGCCTAAGGCCTGAAGGCCACGTATCACCGCACAACCCATCACAGGTACATAGGACCAGAATAGGGCTTCTCAGCTTCAACCTTGTTGGCACTTGGGGTTAAATATTAATAATTTTGGGGGGGACCATCCTGTGCATTGTAGCGTGTTGAGCAGCATCCCTGTCCTCTACAGAAAAGATGCTTTCAGTTGTAACAACCAAAAATGTCTGACATTGCCATACGTCCCGTGGGACCAAAATCCCCAGCCCCACTTGAGAACCAGTACACCAGAGGAATTCCTCTGATTAACTGAGCTGGGCATCCCCTCTCCTGGGCCTCAGTTTCCCCATCTGTCAGATAAATGGGTTGGCCCAGAAGAAGGAGAGCCATTGGCCTCCTCAAAGCAGAGTTTTCCCCAACTCTAGCTTTTGTTGTGAAAACCAAGTTCTGCCAACAGGCTTGGGACAAAGAGGAGAAAGGACATTCTTCCCTCAGCTGGAGGGAGGCAGAGCCCTACAGATGCCCATCACGGGTCCACCTCTTGCGGCCTCTTCTGGCTCTGAACCCTCTCCGTTGCCAGGTTCCTGTTGGCCATCATGTTTTCCCAGTTGCTCTGGGAACACCTTTTCTCCCCATATCCCACTGGGAATAGGAGAGTCTATTGAATATTCATGAATTTATAAATGAATCTGTGGTTGATATCGCTCTAGCTCCTGGGGCCTGAGCTGGCCTCATCTTCCCCAAGTGGCCTCTTAGCCCTGGCTTCATGTTTCTTGTGGCTCAACTTTGCTAAGAAAAGGAAAAGCTTTTTCCTCTCCCTTTAAATCTCTGCATATATCTGCCAAGAGCAGGAGGAGTCCCTGCCAGAGAGCTGGGAAGGCATTGGGCATTGGAGCCTTTCTGGAGTCAAGAAGGTCTCTGTTCAAATCCCAGCTGCATCAGTCCCTGGCTTCTGACCTCAGGCTGGTCACCTGGTTCCCAGAGCCTCAGTTCCTCATCTGTGTAATAACTAATGGAGTCAATGGAGAAATGGGAATTCACCATCTAACAGGGTGGTTTTTAGCATTAAATGAATTAATAGAAGTAGAGTACATAGTATATTCCTAACAAATATTCAATATGTACTCGATATTCGAGTCTTATTATTAATGATTACATATATTATGATTGAGTAGTCAAATCTCAGTGACTCAGCGCTCAGTGCTTTGTCAACTGCTCAGTGCTACATACAGGAGTAAATAATTCTAAGATGTCATCAACGTTATTAATATCGTTTTGCTAGCCATCCAAAGCAAAATGGCCCTGTGTGATCTGTCAATATCACAGTCCAGCAGCGTCAGATACTGTTTGGCTCTGATTTCAGGATCAGAAATGGCCTAGAAATAGACTTGTTGGCTCAGATTGACTTAAAGCTTCACTCTGAAAAATCTACAGCACAGATTTGGGCCCAAGGAATCACCCCTAGTGGAGAGCAAGCTCTGGAATGAAGGCTTCGAATACAACTTGAATTGTATGACTATGGGAGAATTTAAACCATCCCCCACAGCATGGACATGCCTAAGACACAGTCAGGTTCAGTCATGGCATCATGGAGGTAGTGACCACAATCAAATGGTCCCCAAATGTGAGCCACTGTGTTAAGTACATTTTGTGCATTATCTCATTAATCCTCACAACCACTATGTCATAAGGGGGCTCTGACCAAGCCCTTGTTATGAACGAGGAAAAGAAGGCTCAGAAAGATTCAATGCAAGTCAAGCATCTCAAGGCAAATAACAGTGGAGCTGAACTTCCACCGTGGGCTTCTCAGACACATGCTCCTGTTGGCCACATCATGAACACAGCAGATGAAGGGCTGATTGGCTTTAGGATGAGGTTCTGTCGAATGCATGGAGGATGCAGGGACTGGAGGGAGGAGAGTCATGTGTGAAAAGGGAGGTGTCCCATAACATTCTGAGCTGATGATAATGACAACTATACCAGCAACCATGCCAGACTCTGGACTAAACGCTTTAGGTGCATTGTCCCACAGCGCCTGCAATAACCCTCTGAGCCTCTGAGAGAGTGTAGATACCCAGTTTGTAGATGATAAAGCTGAAGTCTGTGGGACCCCAGGGGATTGCCCAAGGAAATGTTGGTAGTAATCAGTGGAACTGGGATTTGAATCTAGGCAGTCGATTCCAGAGTTGCTCTAGTTATCATGGTGGTTTGATAAACTACCCCAAACTGAGTGGTTGAAAACACTAATTTTAACATGCTCATGGATTTTGTGGGCCAGGGAATTGGACAAGGCTGGGATGGCTTATTTCTGTTCCATGATGTTCAGGGCCTCAGCTGGGAGGAGTCAAATGGTTGGGGGTAACTCAGATAGCTGGGCACTGGGCCCAGAGGCTCCTGCTGGGCTGGAGGGTCCTCTTCCAAGATGGCGACTTCACTCATCTAAACAAGTGGGCTGGTTGACCCAAAGGCTGAGCACAGCTGGGACTGCCACTGGAGCACCTGCTTGTGGCTTCTCCCTGCGACCTGGACTTCTTAGAGCATAGATTGTGCATACCAGGAGAGAGCTTTCCAAGGAAACCAACCAGAAACTGCAGGCCGTTTATGACCTGACCTTGGAAGTCAGGTGGCATCGCTCGTGCTGTCTTTTGCTGGTCAGAGCAGACACATGCCTGTCCCAGTGGGGTATGATTTATACCAGATGCTAGGCTTGTGCTGAGGACTGAACAGCAGCAAGATCAATCTTTGCCTATGAATATCCTCCAGTTAGCATGGGGAAAACAAGGAGGTAAGGAAAAGAATGACAGTCCATCATGCCCTGTGCTCCTGACACCTCTGCAAAGTACTGTGGGCACAGGATCCATTCTGGAGCACGTGGTAACTGAGCTCACAGCCAAATTGCTCTTTCCCAAGAGCCAGCAATGCTGTGTTCTTAGTTACTCATGACCACTGCTCCACAGACTGTGCTCAGTCAGGTTAGGCTGAACAGCCCTGAGAGTCCATTCTCCCATGATAAGCAGGGCGTTTCTAGTCGGACCAGAAAATCCAGCAGGGTGACGGGTCAGATAATGTCCCAGCAAACCACTTCCCAACCCTTGTCAAAACTGGTAAGTGCAGAAACAGGCAGTAACAAATGCCATTGGCATGTGAAATGCCAGCCTGGCGGGGCAAGGAAGGGAGGTGGAAATCGTTTGAGGCCATTAAGGCACAAGAAGGACTGGAGGGAAGGAAATAAACGTTCTGCCACTTGTACCATGGAACTATCTGCCATCTTGCCGATTCTTCCATTTGTTCGTGTATTTCTTCATCCACCAGTGTTTATAGAATGCTGATTGTGTGCTAGGCACTATCCTCAACCCTGGGGACACAGTGGTGAGCCAAGCAGAGCTGGTCCCTGCCTCTAGGAACTGACAGTCTCATGGTCTGAGATTATTTCCAGGCACCGAGTGGTGGGTTCAGGTACAGGCACTGGCATCAAATCACCTGGAATCAAGTTCCTGCTCAGCCACTTCCCAGCCAGAAGAGCTTACCTGAGTCATTTTGAATCTGATTTGCTCCCTCTGGACTTGTTTCTGCATCCTCATACTGGGGATAAGATCGCTCTTTTCTGTGGATGTTTGTTTAGTTGAGATTTGGATTCACACATGTAGGTGCTGCTGGGTGTGGTGGTGGCAGCTTCCTCTTCTCTTCTGAACTCACTGTAAGCCCCTCCAGGGAAAGGCCTGTTCTCTGCCCCTCCTGTGTGTCTCTCAGGTCCACTTCAAGCTGCCCCTGATGCTGGCACTCTATAAATACCCGTTGAGTCTTTAGGGCTGAAGCTTCAATGCTACTGCCACTCTAAGTCATTTAAAATAGTTCATGTCCTTTGTAGGGACATGGATGAATCATTCTCAGCAAACTGACACAAGAACAGAAAATGAAATACCGCATGTTCTCACTCATAGGCGGGTGATGAACAATGAGAACACATGGACACAGGGAGGGGAGCACTACACACTGCGGTCTGTTGGGGGGAATAGGAGAGGGACAGCAGTGGGGGGGAGCTGGGGAGGGATAGCATAGGAAGAAATGCCAGATGTGGGTGAGGGGAGGAAGGCAGCAAATCACACTGCCACGTGTGTGCCTATGCAGCTATCTTGCATATTCTGCACATGTACCCCAAAACCTAAAATGCAATTTAAAAAAAAGAAAGAAATTGTAAAAGAAAAAAATAAAATAAAATAGTCCTGGCTAAACCATACCGAGCAAAACTTCAGATTCTTCTGCGGTGGGGAAAGTTTCTTTACAACCTCTGAAGTGTAGCTTGGTGCATGCTGAGTTCACGTTCAGACAATCCTGAATTTGCATGAAAACTCCCCCTCCGTATATTAGCTTCTCACCTGGGGCAGGTTTAATCTCTCTCGGCCTCGGTTTCCTTGTCTGTAGTAGGGAGACTGGTCCATTTGTGGGCTATGAAGTGATGCGTGGAAATCACCCTGCTCAGTGTCAGGCACGTGGTTGGTTTTGATAAAGGAGGCTTCTGTTATAGACCTGCTACTTCCATCAGTCCAGATCTTGAGATGCTGGAGTGAAAGAATCAGTGCTAAGGGAAGCGCTGGCTCTGAGGAGCCAAGGGAAGGGTGAAGCGTCGCTCACAGCTCCTCACATCTTCTCCCCGCACACGGAGGGATGCACGGAATGTTTGCATAAATAAAAGCACTGATAGCACACTGTTTTAAAGTTCATTGGTAGGCTGGGCGCTGTGGCTCACACCTCTAATCCCAGCTCTTAGGGAGGCAGGGGCAGGAGGATAGCTTGAGCCCAGGAGTTCGAGACCTGCCTGGGCAATATAGCAAGACACCGTTCTCCATGAAAAGGAAAAAAGCAAAAAGACAAAAAATAAATAAGTACAGTTCATTGGTGTTTATGGAGCATCTGCAAACGTCCAGATGCTGTTCTAACACCTTTCCATGGATTATTTCATTTAAGTCTCATAATAACCCCTGTAAAGTAGGGACTGCCATCATCCCCCTTATACAGATGAGGACACCAAGGTGCGGAAAGGCGAAGAGATTTGTCAAAGGTCATTTGAGAAATAAGTAGGGAGCTAGAAGTCAGATTCAGACCTCTCTCTCTAGAGCTGCTCCTTAACCACTCATGAGTATCTCAAAAAGCAGTTCTCAGGCTCTTCTGTCGCAGGACACAGGCCTTCTTAGGGCTGCTTGGAAGTGGTGGCCTCTGCCCCGAGGGAGAAGCCTGCCACATTCTCCAACTCTGTGCCCTTTTTCAAGTGAGACCCTGGGTCACAGCCAAAGGGAACGTTATCTTCACATGCTCCTCCCCTCCTCCATCACCCCCCGCCTCCCACCTACCCAGTCGAATCAAGAGAACGTCTCAGAATAATGTACATGCACACAATATTGGATCTAATTTCAAGAGATTCAAGGGCTCCCCGTCCCTACCAAAGCCAGCCCATCCCCCTCACATGGACACAGGCAAGACCTTCCAGGCAAGAATCAGGAAATGATTTCCCAGGGGAGACAGTTGGGGGCCTGCCTTAACCCTGAACTGTGATCTGAAATTTGCATGCCACTTCTTTGAATGCTACCTACTTGAAAATCTCGTTTTTTTAAAATCATTAACCAGCCCCCCGACCTTACGGTGTGGGGTTAGGAAACTCCGTTGTGTCCTTTACGTCTCCCAGCCTCAGTCTGTTTTACAGAAGACAGAGGCAGGCAAGAAGGAATGGGGTGCAGGAATGGGGTCCTTATATCTGTATGTGTCTTCTTGCATGCCCACAAAATCCCAGTAAGGGAGACAATATTTTCCCCATTTCACAGATGAGGAAACTGAGGCTGAAAGAAACTACATCACTCATCTAGGGTCTCACAGCTATAAACAAAAAGTTCAACAGGCATCAACACTAAAAACATCATTTTCTACCATGCCACTGAATTAAAGAATAAAATCAGCATTTAAGACTATGTGTGTAACAGAATTATAGGCTGTGTCACTTTGGTGTGACTATGTCTACTCTTAAGTTCTCCAAATTAAGGATGTTCCATTGCTAGAGTCTTAGAAGTCCAGGGCTGGGTGTATTTTCGAGGGTCATTTAGAGCAGAGCTTGTCAAATTTTATGTGCATTGGAAATCACATGAGGAGCTTGTTAATTTTAATGCAAATAAATTCTGATTCAGTAGCTCTGGCATGGGACCTGGGATTCTGCACTGCTAGCAATTCCCAGGTAAGAACCATGCGGCTGGTCTGGGGATTGCTCTGTGAGTAGCCAGAAGCTGGCCCATCCTCTCGCCTTGCCCTGCACAGTTTTTCATAACCGAACAGGAAGTGCTGTTATCTCAGAGCCATCAGAAAAGAAATACATTTCTCAGTGGGAGTGATGGTAGAGGAAGGGGCCTGCCAACAGGTGAGGGGCAGAGGGGACCTCCGACCCCAGCAGAGACCAAGCATCATTTAACACGCAGCATAAAGCTGTGCTCACCGAGGGAGTCCACCACGGAAAGGAGGACACTATTGTCCATGGAAAAATGTCTGGGAGGGAGCTATTATTGTCAGTATCAAGTGGTTAGAGAAGTCTTCTCCAAAAAACATTTTAACAAGAAATCAAGAATCAACAAAAATAACATTACCTCCAAGTTCTCCTTCATTAACCTGGAAATGGGGATATAATCACCGCTTTCTTGCTTGCATTAACCAGGAGTCCAGCCTGGGGAAGGGTGGCTCGCTCCTATCCATCTTTCATGGCCCAGCTCTCCCTAGTCACTCCTGCTTCCTTCCCTGCTCTCCAAATCTCCAAGCTCTTTCTTTCTGCAGAGACCTTTGCAGCTGCCAAGCCTGCCGAAAACATCCTTCCCCCTTCTCTCCACCTACTGAACTCCTCCTATCATTTGGGGTTCCCCTAAGCATCCCCACTTCCCCAGGAAAATATCTCTGATTCCGCCAACATGTATCAGTTCTGCCTGTAGACTGTCACTACACCCTTTCTTTTCTTTTCTTTTTTTGTTTGTTTGTTTTTGTAGAATTGGGGTCTCACTACGTTGCCCAGGCTGGTCTTGAACTCCTAGGCTCAAGTGATCCACCCACCTCAGCCTCCCAAAGTGCTGTTATTACAGGTGTGAGCCACCATGCCTGGCCTTATTTTCCTTCATAGAATCAATTAAACAGTAACCGTGGATTTATGCACTTGAGGATTTGCTCCATGCCTGTTGTAGGTATCATGTCTCTTTCCTTTGCTGCTCAGCCTTTTGTCCCAATAGGTGATCGGCAATTCTCTTGCAAAGTCCAACCTCCCTCAGCCATTCTTTGTTACACTGATCACTACCTGAAATAAATATATAGATACAGATGGATATATGACTACAGAGTTCTCAACTTCAGATCCATGACGTTTGTGGCCAGGTCATTCTTTGACATGGGGACTGTGCCCTATAGGATGTTTAGCAGCATTCCTTGCCTCTATGCACTAGATGCCAGTATCACTATTCCCCCCCATCCCCCACACACACGCACACGCACACAAAACCCTGCAAATGTGGTAAGCAATCAAGTATCCAGATATTCCCAAATGCCCTCTGGGGTACAAAATTGCTCCCAGTTAAGAATCACTGAAAAAAATACACCATATAGGCCAGACACTGTGGCTCATGCCTGTAATCCCAGCACTTTGGGAGGCTGAGGTGGGAAGATCACTTGAGGCCAGGAGTTCTGGACCCAGCCTGGAAAACACAGCGACACCCCATCACTACAAAAAGATTAAAAACTTAGCTGGGCATGGTGGCATGCACCTGTAGTCTGAGCTATTCAGAAGACTGAAATGGCAGGATCACTTGAGCCGAGAAGTTCGCGGTTACAGTGAGCCATGATTGTGCCACTGCACTCCAGCCTGGGTGAAAGCACGAGGCTTTTTCTCTATAAACACACACACACACACACACACACACACACACACACAGACACAGACATATGAACATGCATATATCTTTACATGCATATTTGGATATCTGGATATGTACACTTACACACGTGTGTATGTGTCGGTGTGAATGTTTATTTGGTTGTTAAGAGCTCCACAGGACAGGGACTTTCATTCATTGCTGTGTTTCCAACACTTCAAAACATGCCTCGTTCCTAGCAGGTTCCATAAATACTTGTGAAATGAACAAATAAGGGATCCATCGCCCACGTCCCCCTACAGGTGTAGTTCTGCGGATTAAATGAGATTATTTACTTATTCATTTATTTGTTGCACTTAGCACAGTGCTTGGTATTAGCAGACGATCAATAAATGCTAATGCCCCCTTCCCTCCTCTCTTTTCCCATCTCCTCCCTGTTTTCCCTTCACTGCCAAAGGCCTGTTTTATTATTTTACCCGCTGTGAACCTCATGTTTCAAAAGATTTTTTTTCCGGAACTGATTAAGTGATGATTTATTCTTTTCTCCCTGTGCAAGGAAGCAAAGGCAGGGCTAGCTGTGCAGTAGCGTCGCCGTGAAGAACCTGAGGCTCCTTTCGGTAGGACTGCCATGTTCCCAGATGTGGCACAGGCTACCGCTGAGATCCCAGAAATGCTCATGATGTTACCGACAACACATTAGGCTCTGATGGGTATCAGCGAGCTAGGGGTACCACTGAGCTGATGGAATTCCAGCCCCAAACAAACTTGACATTTCTAGTTTGTCTCCCAGTGCAGGGTTATCAGGAGTAAAATAATGATTTCAATAAAGCGGTTTTTTTGGTCTAGGAAAAAATGCACAGCCCTCCCTGCAATTTTCCACCCTGCAAGACTACCACAAGGAGCCCCGGTTTGGGAACCATCAGCCCATTGTGGTAGTTTCTTTGCTGTCATGCTCCTGTGGAACCGGAGGAGGCATTTTTCAGGACGAAGCTACTTGATCACTTTTTTTCCTCTGCTCTCCATAATGAGCTTTCGGGCCTAATTAGAATGAAATGTGTGGTTTCCCTTCCTTCTTTCTCTGTCTCCGTAATGATCTTTATCATTAGGATGGATTAATTTCTCATGCCCTCTCTCTCTCTCTCTCTCTCTCTCTCTCTCTCTCTCTCTCTCTCTCTCTCTCTCTCTCTCTCGTTATGTTTCATTGTGATGTGTTTGCTTTGTGGATGGGGATCGTTAAAGGAACCTCACTAGCACTGGGAATAAATAAAAGAAAAGAAAAGGAAAAGTGACAAGGAGTGAAAACGGCACCAAATGAACCTCTTGCTCACAGCCTCTCTCGGTGAAAATTGGGACTAGAGAAGCACCATGCAGCACCGTGTCCTTCCTCATTGCCATTGCTTTAATGAGAAAGGGGAATCAAGCACTCGGGGCATTCCTGTCATCCTCCAGCCCGGGCAGCACTGTTGTGAAGTCCACAGTGACTGTGGCTCGCCGGAGCGGTGCTTTCTAAGGCTTCCAGGCACGGAGGCCTCTGCCCAGCCTGGCCTCCTTCCTCTCTCATCGGTCTCCCAGCATAAGTACATTCTTCCCTCACCTGCTTTTACTTCCAGTATGTAAGTGGCCCAAGGCTGGGGTGTCCCCACCTCCCTCCAGGGTCCTCTGTGCACTGGAATCACTTCAAAGGCCTTCAGGAAGGAAGAGAGGAAGCGAGGGACCCACGAGGTCAGGTAGGAGGCACCCATCAGTCCTCTACATGCGTTTATCATCAAAGCTCTTACCAGCTGCTGAAGAATGAATCCCTCTCAATACACACACTGGAAGGGGGCCACTTTGACCAGATTTTACCTCTCAAATATGGCTTTTTGCATTACTAATTAATTCAGTCTTCTAGGAAAATGCCCTCCCCCTCTTATCCCTACGCTGGAAATCCCTGTGTTGTGGTAGAGAGTGATGTATCAGTTAGGATAGGATCACTTTTGCCGCTGTAACAAATGACCCCAACATCTCAATAGCCTTCAACAGCAAGGACTTGTCACTCATGCTACATTATCCAGTGCAGCTCAATGGTGGCTCTGCTCTGTGTCATCTCTCCCCTACCCCATCCAGGACCCAGGCTGATCAGAAGCCCATATCTAGGACGTTGCTGGGGAAAAGAGAAAATAAGTCAAATCACACGCAGGCTCTATACAGAGGTGTCCAATCTTTTGGCTTCCCTAGGCCACATTGGAAGAAGAATTGCCTTGGGCCACACTTAAAATATACTAACAATAATGATAGTTAATGTGTTTTTTTAAAAATCACAGAAACATCTCATAATATTTTAGGAAAGTTTATGAATTTGTGTTGGTCTGTATTCAGAAACATTCTGGGCTTCATGCAGCCTGCGGGCCGTGGGTTAGACAAGCTTGTGAAAGCTTCTGCTCGAAGGTGACACACACCAATTTTTTTCTCATTTCATTGACCAGAAAATGTCACAAGGCTAAATCTGCCATTTGTGGGAGAAAACTATTATTGTCTTCCAGGAAAGAGAAGCAAATATCTCTGAGAAATAGTAGTCTACCACAGTGGGCTTGGAGTTTATAATTGCTAACAAATAAAAGAACAAAAAAAAAACAGCTAGAAATTACAATATATACTAATATAGTCACCTAATGGAAAGTATAAAGCAGTAAAATGTGGATGTACTATAGTCATATACAGCATGGGTGCATCTTAGCCATGTAATATTGAGTGAAACGCCTTGCACGTAAATCCTTGTCTCAGGCTCTGCTTTGCAGCGGGGGGCACAAACTGAGACCGCTTCTGGGCCTGGTGCTTGTCCAGGGTGTACTTAGCACTCAGTGTCTCTGAGGACAGAATTCCCCCTTGGGGTATGGCTCAAATTCTGGAAAAGTCTGCCCCTGCCTGCCTTTCTTTTCTTAGTTCCCATCCAGCTTTCTCTTGGCAAAATCCAGCCCACAGGCCAAATCCAGCCCACCCACCAAGACTGTTTGTACAATTTTAAACGTTTGAAAAAAAATCAGAGGAATGTTTTCACAATGTGAAATTTATACAAAAATCAAACTGCAGTGTCCATAAATAAAATTTTATTGGATCACAGCCATGCCCATGTGTTTATGAGCAGTTGGGACAGAGACCATTTAAAATATTTACTACCTGGCCCTTTGCAGAAGAAGTCTGCCTTACATGACAGAAGGTGGCAACTATCAGACTATCCTGGGTAGTAGCATCAGTGAAAAGAAGCACCTCATACGCTAAAGCCAGACGTTACCCTCTTGAAGAGTTACGATGGGCTTTTTATGTCGTGGACCTGCAGAAGACAGCAGGAGTTAGGTAGAAGCATAGACCCAGGTCAGAATGCAGTTGGAGCTGCGAGGGAGCCTTGCCATGGGAGCCCTGAGGGGGTTTCCAAAACCTCCTCAACAGTCCCCTTTCCTTTCCCTGCTCTGCCAGTTTGGGTTTTGGGTAAGCAAGTCGAGCCTGGTCAGCTGGAATGCTCTGGCTGATCAGGGCAATTGAAATTTCTCTTTAATGGAAGATTGGACAAAAAGCTCTTTCTGGACTGCCCCTGGGGAGAGGTTTTTCAGCTGTGTGCAAAGCCCATTTTCCTGATGGGAAATCTCTCCATTGCTCGAGGATGGTGTGCAGACCCAGAACCTCCTGGGCACCAGTCCCCACCAGGGGGACGTTGTCCCGCTGTAAAAAATATAAGACAAAGAAACTGAATCTGTTAAACCTGTGACATTTTATAAAAGCTGAAAGGTTTATTAATTCCTGATAACAAATGTAAATTTTTTTTTCTTTCTGCCTGTCTTTTAAAAAGATACAGAGGAGATTATCTTTAACAGCAGACTGTAGATGAGGATGCTGAATGAGGGGTGTGAAGCAGAGTCCTCTTGTGGGCTTTCTCAGTATATAGACTTTCAGGCCCCACAGCGGACCCACTGATGAATCTCAGAATGGGGCCCAAGAATCTGTATTTTTTAATGTAGAGATAGGGTCTTGCTATGTTGCCCAGGCTGGTCTCAAACTCCTGGGCTCAAGCAATCCTCCTACCTTGACCCTCCAAAGTGCTGGGATTACAGGCATGAACCACTGTGCCTGGCCAGGAATCCATATTTTTAAAATTTATTCTTTCCATAGGTTTTTGGGAACTGGTAGTGTTTAGTCACAAGTACGTTCTGTGGTGGTGATTTGTGGGATTTTAGTGCACCGTTACCTTAGCACTATACACTGAACCCAATCTGTAGTCTTTTTTTTTTTTTTTTTTTTTTTTTTTGAGACGGAGTTTCGCTCTTGTTACCCAGGCTGGAGTGCAATGGCGCAATCTCAGCTCACCGCAACCTCCGCCTCCTGCGTTCAGGCAATTCTCCTGCCTCAGCCTCCCGAGTAGCTGGGATTACAGGCAGGAGCCACCATGCCCAGCTAATTTTTGTATTTTTAGTAGAGACGGGGTTTCACCATGTTGACCAGGATGGTCTCCATCTCTTGACCTCGTGATCCACCCGCCTCAGCCTCCCAAAGTGCTGGGATTACAGGCGTGAGCCACCGCGCCCGGCCTAATGCGTAGTCTTTTATCCCTAACCCTCTCCCACACTTTCCCCCGAGTCCCCAAAGTCCATTGTGTCATTCTTACACCTTTGCGTCCTCATAGCTTAGCTCCCGCTTGTGAGTGAGAACATACAATGTTTGGTTTTTCATTCCTGAGTTACTTCACTTGGAATAATAATCGCCCATCCCTTCCAGGTTGCTGCGAATGCCATTAACTCATTCTTTTTTTACGGCTGAGTAGTAACGAGCTTCCCAGCACTTCTCGTGTGTGCCGGGCTACACACCACTGCTTTAACATTGTAGTTATTTACATGGGAAAATGTCCATGGAATACTGTCAAATCGTTTTTTCTAAAAGTAAGATAGCCTATGTCATGCTGATTCCTGGAAAATTCTGTCATTATGTTTCTTTAGGAGAGGAAAGAAAAGCCAAAAAAGTATTAACAAGGGTAGTGGGATTTTATAGGTGATTTGCACATTTTTTTCTTTGTACTTTCTCCAAAAAGTTTGAATTTTATGCAATGGGTAGTTATTTCTTTTAAAATGAAAAATCACCGGGTGCGGTGGCTCATGCCTGTAATCCCAGCACTTTGGGAGGCTGAGACGGGCAGATCACAAGGTCAGGAGTTCGAGGCCAGCCTGGCCAATATGGTGAAACGCTGTCTCTACTAAAAATACAAAAATTAGGCTGGTGTGGTGGCGGGTGCCTGAAGTCCCAGCTACTCGGGAGGCTGAGGCAGGAGAATCACCTGAACCCGGGAGATGGAGATAGCAGTGAGCTAAGATTCTGCCACTGCACTGCAACCTGGGTGATAAAGCAAGACAGAAAAGGAGGGAGGGAGAGAGAGAGAGAAGAAAGAAAGAGAAAGGAAGGAAGGAAGGAGGGAGGGAAAGAAGGAAGGAAGGAAGGAAGGAAGGAAGGAAGGAAGGAAGGAAGGAAGGAAGGAAGGAAGGAAGGAAGGAAGGAAAGAAAATAAGAAATCTCTAAAGTTATTTCCATGGTTGGGGGCTGTATGGGGCGGTGAGTCATGTCCATGAGACTCCGGTACTTGGCTCTGATTACGTGAGGCATCTTGGTGTCAGGTACTCTTACATCTGTCCCTACCTGTTGGTATGACCCGGAAGCTACCGGAAGGTGTCAGGAAAGATTGACATACCACCCCCCCCCCACCTCCTGCCTCTGGCCTCTGGTGTGGTGCAGACCCCAGAAGTCAATGCCCCCTCAAGGCAACAGGCAGAGCCCAGATGTAGTAGTGACCCTGCCGTCACCTGTGCTCCCATTCCTGGCCCAAATGGAGTCTCGGGATCTCTAGGGAGTCTAGCCCAGCACCTGCCACAAACACTAAATTCTCCAGGAACTCCAGGAAAAAAACACTCCTGGCAGAAGAAAGTTCAGTCCCTGCCTCGGGGCTTGCCTCTGGCCATCTCCAGTGACCCAGGTCCCAAGATGCCCTCCTGTGCCTTCATTATGGGAAGAGAGGTTATCTGTCTTTCACAGGCATCTCTCCCTCTCTCCCTCTCTCCTTCTCTCTCCCCGCTGCTGTCTCTCTTTCTCTCTGTATCCTACAATCTCTGGATCATCTGAAGGCCTGGAATCTCAGGCGTGACACCCCCATGGAGCCTCTCTCTCCCCTCACAGCCCACAGGAGCCCACCCCACAGGTTTTCCTACAAGGTCTGCAAAGGACAGACTGGAAAGGAACGTGCTAGAAGGTTGCAGAGACACCCCAGGAGGTGTCTCCAAAGCAGACTTTCAAATGACCTCTGCCTGCCTCCCTGCCCACCATCCCTGCCCATGGCTCAGGTCCTCAGACTTGGGCAGGTGAGCCCAGGACACTTGTGCCATGGTGACCTGGCATGGTGACCTGGGCCCAGGCACATCAGCTGGCTCATCTTGTATCTCCAGCTCCTACGCACAAGAGAAGCTTCCAGAAGAAAAGAAAAAAGGAAGGGACAGAGGAAGGAGCAGTCTCCTAAGATTATCCCTCATTCGTGCAACCCTCCACAAATACGTACAAGCACCTACGACGTGGCAGGCACAGGTCTAGGCACTAGGATACAGTGAACAGAGTTAGACTCGTTCCTACTGGCGTGAGGCTGACAGTCCACAGGAGAAAGCCAAGTGATCATGTTTAAAAAGAAAATAGAGGCCAGTGTGGTGGCTCATGCCTGTAATCCCAGCACTTTGGGAGGCCAAGGTGGGAGGATCACCTGAGGTCAGGAGTTTGAGACTAGCCTGACCATCACGGTGAAATTCCATCTCTACTCAAAATACAAAAATTAGCTGGGCATGGTGGCCCGCGCCTGTAATCCCAGCTATTTGGGAGGCTGAGGCAGGAGAATTGCTGGGACCCAGGAGGCGGAGGTTTCAGTGAGCCAAGATCACGCCACTGCACTCCTGCCTGGACAACAGAGGGATACTTGGTCTCAAAAAAAAAGAAAAAGAAAACAGAAATAGTCCCTGTGAGAAGAGCTCCACAGGACAGGCAGATGGCCCTTTGACCTGCCCAGAGAAGTAGGTTATGGGGGCTTCTCTGGAAAGCAAAGCCCTTGCTGATGCTGAAGGATGACTGACAGGAAGAGCACTCGCTGAGACCCCATCTTCCCTTCCCCCATACCCTAACCTTGAAACTCGCCTCTTTTGCACTGCTCTCCCTACAGGCTGGGGAAGGACAGAACTGGAAAATCTCCTTCTGACCACATTGTGTCTGGGGCTTTGTGTCACCTTTGGCCTCAGACCCTGAGGCCAGAAAGCCACAAAGGGCCAGAGGTCAAATTGGGCAGAATCGATCTGTGCCCGCTTCAGCCTGTGTTAAAGGTTCAAGGATCATTTGAAAAGTCCCCTTCACAAGGAAGACACCCTATGAACGTAGAAATCTCTCCCCTGCTCAGGAACAGACAGACTTGCTTACTGAGACGTCTCAAAAGTTGTGCAAATGACAAGTTCATTTTTAGCTGAAAAGGAGACACATCTGAAATATTGATGTGGCAGCCGGAGCCCGGCTCCAGACCCAGCTACAAAGGGAGGTGCTAAATAGTTGATGAAGAGTATAATTAATAAGCACTTATGGCTCTCTGGCTGCAGGTTTCAAGCTAACTGTCCCCCAAATGCACTTCTCTGACTCATCAGAGCCTAGGGTGCTGCCACTCAAAGCATCACAGTGCGTGAATCTAATTGCAAACCTCCTGCCTGCCATCCCGCCCATCGCCCCTGCCCAGCTCACCCCATCTCCCCTCCCCAGCTCACCCCCATCTCCCCTGCCCAGCTCCTCCCCTCTCCCCTCCCTGGCTCACCCCCATCTCCTCTTCCTGGCTCACCCCATCTCCCCTCCCTGGCTCACCCCCATCTCCCCTGCCAGGCTCACCCCCATCTCCCCTCCCCAGCTCACTCCCATCTCCCCCTCTCCAGCCTAAAGCCTCTGCTGCAGCCTCACCTGCCTGACCCGACAGAGAGCTCCTGCTGCCTCCTCCATCCGTGCTTGTCCATTTGCTGTTCCTTCTCCTCCTTGAGCACCTGGCTCACTCACTCCCGCTTCTTAACTCACTCCTAACCAGGTGTGCAATCCCGGAAAAATTTCTGAATCACGTTGTGCCTCAGTTTCCCCATTTGTAGAAATGGGGAAATGGTAATAGTCCTCACTGAGTTAGGGTCGCTGGGAAGACTGAATGTGTTAGCGAAGTCAAAGGGGTAGAGTGCCACATGGCATGTAAGATTTGCCCCCTAGGCGTTAACTGTTGATGTGGCACATCTTTCCAGCTCATCTCAAGCATCACCTCCTCCTGGAGCCTTCCTGGCCTCTCAGTCTGAGTTAGAGTCACTTAATTGCTGATGTGTGGTCCTTGCTAGACCTTAGCTTCTTGAAGCTGAGAATAGCATCATTCATCTCTGCATTCCCAGTGCCTGGAATTGGGTACACAGAAGGTGCTGAGTAAGTGAATGGATGGTTGGATGGATGAATGAATGAATGAATGAATCTCCTTGCAGATTTCTCCAGGGTCTGAAATTCTGTTCTATCCTTTTGGGGTTGGGGAAATCAATTCAAAACCATCAGCATCTTTAATTTGGGCTGAAGTGCGCAGCTGCAGGGAGGTAAATTTGCCTGTCCAGCCAATCTCGTGACTTAGCTGCCCCAGAAGCTGCTCTCTGCCCCAGGGCACACTTTGGCACAGGATGCACAGAGTCTAGGGCTGTGAATGTCATTATGCAGCCTGCTCTGCCCAGCACCACTCGAGGCTGAGTTTTGGAGAGCGACCCTCATGGTCACTGAGTAGGGGGCACCTGTAACTGGCCCCTCCCTGGCTTTGCCCTGTTTCCTCTCCCTACTGGTGGCTGGTGGCCATTCCCATCATTCATGCCTTTTTCTTCCCATATGGGGCAATGGGCAGCCCCAGAATCTCAGCCACAGCCATGGGGGGCTGTCTTTGGCCCCCCTGGCTCTCCCCTGTCATGCCTCGCATGCTGGGCACACACAGCAGGATCTGGGCCACTCTGCCAGCCAGGAAATGCAGACTGCCCTTGATTAGCATAAGCAACGTGCTTTCCTTGGCTGAGTCTGGAGCTGTCGCAGCCTAATTAGCAAAGCCGCCAGATCAGCAGGCCCTCTCATTACCAGCAGCCCAATCCCACCCATGTCTCAGCTGCCGAAGCCTCCATGGCCCATCCCTCAGCAGCTTTCCCCAGGGATCTGGGAGTGAGGGGGACAGCCAACAAGAGCCAGGCCATGACCTTGTCATCAGCGGATGCATAACCCAGCAAGGGATTCATATTCCGGGAGGGCAGAGCTTGGCCTAGGGGCCTCTGAAAGTTCGTTGCAGGCCTTGTGTCCCAAGTCGTTTCAGCCCTTTCATCATAGAGTGACCCTGTGCTAAGTTCTGCAAAAGATAACATGTGATCCCTGGCAGCAGAAAGCACCGCCCTCTCCCTGCTTCAAGCCACCATGTTCTCTGCCCTGGACCCCTCACTGGTCTCCCCAAGGTGTGTAGTTAAGTCAGCTCAGGGCAGCTGTGGACAGAGAATGAAATCAAGCAAAGTGAGGAAGAGGGGAGGCTGCTTTCATTTAGGTAGTCAGGAGGGCTTCTCAGAGGAGGTGACATTTTGACTGAGACTTGAACGACAAGAAAAAGTTGGCTAGGCAACAGTCTGAAATAAAGATATTCCAGGACAAAGGACAGCAAATACAAATGAAAAAGAAGTCTTTTTAAAAGGCAATAAAGGAGGCCAGGCGCAGTGGCTCAAATATGTAATCCCAGCACTCTGGGACGCTGAAACAGGCAGATCACTTGAGGTCAGAAATTTGAAACCAGCCTGGCCAACATGGTGAAACCCTGTCTCTATAATACAAAAATTAGCTGGGCATGGTGATGTGCACCAGTAATGCCAGCTACTCAGGAGGCTGAGACATGAAAACTGCTTGAACCCGAGAGGCAGAGGTAGCAGTGAGCTGAGATCATGCCACTGCACTCAAGCCTGGGTGACAGCATGAGACTCCATCTCAACAAATAAATAAATAAATAAATAAAAGACAATGAAGGCCAGTGTGCAAGGAGCTTGGTAAAAGGTTGGGGTGGGGATGGGGCGTAATGGCATAATAATAAAGAAATAGTCAGATTAATGAATGAATGAGTGAAATCTGAATGAATGAGTGAATGCTGTCAGAATTGAAAGAATGGAGAGACCCCTGGGACCTGGAGTAGTCAGGGAACCTTTTTTGTTGTTGTTCTTTCTTTTTTTTTTTTGAGATGGAGTTTCACTCCTGTTGCCCAGGCTGGAGTGCAGTGGCATGATCTTGGCTCACCCCAACCTCCGCCTCCTGGGTTCAAGCGATTTTCCTGCCTCAGCCTCCGGAGTAGCTGGGATTACAAGCATGTGCACCATGCCCAGCTAATTTTTGTGTTTTTAGCAGACACGGGGTTTCTCAGGTTGGTTAGGCTGGTATCAAACTCCCTAACTCAGGTGATCCACCCGCCTTGGCCTCCCAAAGTGCTGGAATTACAGGCGTGAGCCTCTGCACCTGTAATCAGGGAAGCTTTCTAGAAGACAGGAGGCTTCTTTTCTTCGTCATATCATAGAAAGAGATTCCGTGTAGTAAGAGAGAAGAGGGAGACCCGTGACTAGGGCAGGTCTGATGGCACTCACAGGTGGCAGCTCCCTTTGCTGTGTTAATGAATTAGGCGCTAAACCCTTGTCATATATGAACTTCTGGATGTCACAACCATCCCGCCATGGGGGTACTACGGTTATTCCCATTTTGCAGTAAGGAAAATAAGACACAGAGATGTTAAATCAGTTGCCCAAAATCCACAGCTCTTCAGTGATGGAGCCACAGACTGCGCCCAGCCACCTGGCTCCCATGCCCTTACATGCACTTAGTCACCATGAATGGGGCCTTGCCTTTGCATTGGTTAAGGACCCAAGGGACTTTCTGTGTTGCACAGTGGCCAGCCCAGGACCTTGCCAAAGGCTTTATATATGTCCCTGGGAAATATACGTTTCTGGCACTCAGGAGCTTTGACCCACCAGACCCACTGGCCGGGAGACTCAGAGTGGCCCTCAGGAGTGCCAAGTGCCTCTCTGCAGTACACAATTGTTGCTTATTTGGACTACACGGCATTCAAACCTCTTTCCAATGCTTCGAGAAGACCCAATTCCTTTAGGCAAAACCTGCTTTCTTCAGTTACCTTGAAAATGTCAGCTGCATGTTATCCCAGCCTCCCTTGTGGCTAGGGAATGGTCACGTGACCTCGTATCTACCCATCTGGTGTCCCCATCTCACCATTAGAACTGGAAGCCAGCAACCTAAAGAAGAGGCAAGAAGTGCACATTTAGATTCCATTTCCAAAGACTGTGGTGGCAACACCCTCATCAGTGGTGACACCGGGCAAGATAGAGTGTCTGTGCCCGCCAGTGTGGACCAGTCATAGGGTTCATTCAGTGCTTGATTTGAGACACACAGTTTGGGTTTCACACTTTTAAAGCTTTGCTCTTTCACCCTTCAGGAGATGTGTGTGTTACTCAGACAAAGGTGACTTTTTTGGTTAGATTGGCTGGAATTGGATTCTGTTGCTTGCAACCAACAGCTCTAACTGGTAGCCTGTCCTTACCACTCATCAGTAGAGAATGGATCTCTGCTGGTGGGGAGCTAGCTCAGCCTTTATCAAGCAGATCCAGGGACGGCCTCAAAACTCCCGGCAGTGGGACAGTGAGCTCATCTTTTCTAGGGTCAAGAGAGGAACTTTGGGAGACACTCCTGAATGAGAATGCTCCACTCCCTGCTGCCCCACCCAGTGACAGTTCCTTGTGATCTGTGGTGATCTGGGTTCTAGAGAGGGAAAAGCAAGAATGTAGCATTCTTGGAAGCTATATACTCAGGTGGAAAAAGAAGGTTTGGAGTGCAAAGAGACCTGGGTTTAGATTCTGATTCTTCACTTAACTAGCACTCACTTAAACTCTCTGGGCCTCAGTTTCTTCATCTGTAAAATGGGGAGGGTAGCAATTTAAATGCTTTCATCTATAAGTACTAAACACCCAAGCCCTGCTGGCATAAAAAAACAAAGATGTTTATTAGGTCAAGAAATTGTACATGCAGACGTAGGTTGACTTAGTCACAGCTCTGTCTCTTTTCTTGTTGATTCTCTTGGCTCTGCCCTCTTCTGGGTGTCAGCTTCATCCTCAGGCCAAAGTCTGAACACTATACTTGTTCACAGTGACATCAAAGAAAGGGAAGGAGTTGTCATAAACCGGAGACTCAGGAAAAACTTCTCCAGCAGCTCACAGCAAACCACTCCACCCATTGGTGCAAATTGGGTCACATGCCCATGCCCCAACCAATTGCTATCACCCAAAGAATGACACATGCTGATTGGCCTAGGTCTGAACTCCTGAACCAATCATTGACAAGGCTTTGGGATTATCATGATTGGCTTAAACCAGCAGTTCTTGGCCGGGTGCGGTGGCTCACACCTGCAATCCCAGCACTTTGGGAGGCCGAGGTGGGTGGATCATGAGGTCAAGAGATCGAGACCATCCTGGCCAACATGGTAAAACCCTGTCTCTTTAAGAAAAGGAAAAAAAAACAGCAGATCTCAGACTTTTGTTCCCAGAACCCCTTTTCACTTATGAAAATTAGAGAGGATCTCAATAAGCTTTGGTTTATGTGAATTATATTTATCAATACTTCCCATTTTAGAAATTAAATTCAAAAGAGTAAATATTTATTCATCTTTAAAACAACAATAATAAGCCCATTACACATGGTAGTATAAATGACATATTTTATGAATAATAGTGATACTTTCCAAAGCCAAAAATAAAAAATAGTGAAAAGAATAGCTTGCTTTTACACTACGGCCAATATTGAAAGTCTGGCTACACAGAACATGGCAGGATTCTCAGACCTGCTTCTGCACTCTAGCTGTTGTGATATGTTATCTCGGTTTGGATCCGATGAAGAAAATCCAGCCCTATGCAGGTGTGTGGTTGGAAGAAGCTGGGACTCAGAGACCTCCTGAGAGCCTCTCAGAGCCCCAGCGGTCGTCAGACCTCACTCAGGGAACCGCTTGCTGAAACTAACCAGGGCTCACTCAGGAACTGTCTGCGGACGCACTCTGTGAACTCCATGCTACAGCTCAGGAAGGGACGCACAGGGATGGAGGAAACACCCACAGTATCCACTGTACAAGGATAATCATTGCTTCTACTTCATAGGGTTTTTGAGCAAACTGAGTGAAATGGCGGATGTAAGCACCTAACACTGGGCTCAATAAATGGTACCAAGTGGTGAGAAAGGACCACAGGTGAGCACAGTTTAAGTGAGAATCCACCATCAGGATGAACCAACTTCTCAGCTCCTTCCACCCACGCGCATCCCGTTACGCCATCCTTGCTACATCGTTTCACTGAATGTTCATCTCTGGAAGCAAAGACATACCATAATAAGTGCCACAGAAAGGAGAGCAGGGGCAGTGTTCTAACAGAGGGGAAGATCTAACACTGAGATGGTTCTGCTCCTCAGAAGAGCAGAAATGTGCTCCTTTCTCAGGAGCGGCTCTGTGGTAACAGCGAGATACAGTCCTGGCTCCAGCAGGTCAAATCAAAGCATCTGGTGTCCACGCCTGGTCAGCAGATAGCGGCTGGGGTCAGGAAGCTGAAAACTGGATGACGTCAGGCAGTCAGGGCAGGACACAAGAAAGCAAAGGGAGCCTTGGAAGGAGCAAGTGGTTTCAGGCCAAAATCAGCACCTCCAGCTTATAGGGAACATCTGGAGCCCTCACTTGTACACACACACACACACACACACACACACACACACACACACAGCAGGGCAAGGGGTGCAGGGCTGGACAGACAGTGTGTGTTAGTTTTTCTGTTTTGTTTTGTTTTGTTTTGAGACAGAGTATCACTCTGTCGCCCAGGCTGGAGTGCAGTCTTGCAATCTCGACTCACTGCAACCTCTGCCTCCTGGGTTCAATAGATTCTCCTGCCTCAGCTTCCTGAGTAGCTGTGATTGCAGGCACACACCACCACACCAAGCTAATTTTTGTATCTTTTTTAGTAGAGATGGGGTTTCACCATGCTGGTCAGGCTGATCTTGAGCTCCTGACCCCGTGATCTGCCCGCCTTAGCCTCCCAAAGTGCTGGGATTACAGGTGTGAGCCTCTACGCCTGACTGACTGTGTATTAGTAAGTCCCAATTTCAAGATTCTAAGAGGGCAAAGACTTATCACCCCAGCACCCAGCTCAGCGCATGCCTCCTAACACACTCTATAGCTACTGCTTGAATGAATGGCCCTATATCCTTGTCCCTATAAACCATCTAAATATCCCTGAATTGCCAACATGCCAGCATCCTGATTACCTCTTCTAGATTGCCCCTTGCTCCCAGGAGTGGCATAAAAAGCCTATGAATGACGATGCATTTGGATCTGTGGCTCAGCTCTGCTTTGGAGATCAGGAGATGCTGGTTCCAGCCCCATCTCTGCACCAGATCACTACTTCATTCAGGACTGGACACGTTCCCTCTTGGAGACTCAAGTCTACCACCTGTGAGTCATAAGAGGGGTCCCCTGAGCAGGTGTGTTGAATGAAGGTCTCAGAGGCCCAACGACCCTGTACCAAGGTCAGGAAGACAGAATGTTCCACTAAGGCAAGTTCACAGGCATGACCAGAAAGGCAGTTGCCAACTAGGATGGGGGCACTGGGGACTGAGGAGCATGGCCACACCTGGTGATGTGTCCCCTCTGGACTCTCATTACCCTTTTGTAGGGTGTCTGCACCTCTCTTCAGCCCCTGACCTGGTGTAGAGTCAAACCTTTTGCCGGGGTTTTAAGATAGCTAGCTGCTGCCAGGACCTGAGACCTGTGAACTTGAATCTGGGCTGTAAGCAATAATTTGAAGGAAAGAAGCCATTTTAGGTCCCAGGTTCAAACTCCTTTTTCCAAATATGGAATTTAGGAGGCAACGGGAAAGGGAGGGAATGGTTGCTGAGCACCTAGAAATGCCAAGCCTCTGTTAGACGTTTTATCTGCATCCCTGACTTTCTGTCCATATGGTGGATGTCAATGTCCCGAGAAGCTGGAAAGAGAAATGCAGTATTTTAGCCAAGATCGCAAGGCCAGGATTCAAACTCATTCCAACGTGAGGCCGATTGAAATCTTTCCTCTTCCGTCCATTTCTCTCCCTCGGTCCCTCCTCCCTCTGTCTGTCACTCCTCTCCCCTTCTCTCCCTGCGGGTCCCTGTGGGGGACCCAAGATGCCACAGCCATCGCCGCTCCCTCAGGGGATGTGAGCAACCGTCTTAAGAAGCACTGTCGTCATTTCACTCTTCCTTTGTAACTCTGCATTTTCACCCTGGGCATTCAGAGTGGTAGGGTCCTATCACCCTCTCCCCTCTGCCAGTGAAAGCTTGCACATAAGCCTGCTTCCTGCCCACGCCCTCCATCCTCTCAAGCAATGTCTGTCTGTCTAAATTCTTCCTCCCCTGCTCCAGCCCTGTGGCTTTTTCAAAGCAGGTCCTTGGGACTCAGGCCAAGTTCAGCAGCAGGGCCTGGGATGGCCTAGGAGGCAGAACCTGGTGACTTGTATGTCCCAGGGCTCTCTGCTGTCTGCTCACCCTGATGGCTGTGACATGGGGTTTGTGGAGAGGGGGTGGCTGCTGAGAGAAGGGGGCAGTCTCGGAAACCTCAGGGCCAGTCTTCTACTTCCCGGTCAGAACTGTTTCTTAGGGGGCCATCATCACCTGCCTGGAGCCCTGCTTTGGAGCTTCCCTGGAGATGTCTTGTGTTTTTCAGATGCTCGGTGAGAGCTCTGGCTGTGCCGTCAGCTCTGTCAATTTGCATTAGTTGAAGCCAGTCGGTACCTCCGATTCAGCATCTGTAAAATGGGCACAAGAGCAGTAGTGACCCCATAGGGTCATCAGAAGGATCGTATACCTGTAAACAGCTATGGTCTTGCCCACGGCAAGTGGGTGCAGTGACTACTGTGGTCACCAGGAGGAGAGGGATGCTGGCATGCTTGGTCCGGGGAAGAAAGTCTCCTTACCCAGATTCCTATAATTCCAGGGTTAGATGTCATGTCCACTTGGGTATGTCTCATAAACTCTCTGTCCACACCCTTATTTACCCAACAAATAAATGAGCATTTACTCTGTCCCAGGCACTGTCCCAAGAGTCAGCATACAGCAGTGACAGGACAGCGGCCATCCCTGTCCTCAGAGAGCTTACTGTCTGTTAGGGAGAGACAGTCTGTGAGCATTTAACAAATGATCTCAGGGAAGCATCAGTGCTGTGACAAAAAGAAAACATGGCGACAGGTTGGGGACAACTGGGGGAAGGCGTTGCTTCAGAGACGGTGCTGGGAAGGTCCCCTGGAGAGCTGAAACCTGACATAGACCTGAATGGTGAGAGAGAGCTGGGCATCTGTCGGATGGGGAAGGAACACTCCAGGTAGAAGTTGCAGCATGTGACAAGTCCCGGAGGTGGGAAGCAGCCTGGCTTAGTTACAGGATAACAAGAAGACCAGTGGAGATGACTGAGTGAAGTCCAGTGTGAGAAAGGATGGAGTCGGGGGGGTGGGAGGCAGGGGACAGATGATGTTGTCTATGCCACTTTCAGGAGTTCGGAGTTTATCCACCAAGCAATGGGAAGCCAGGGGAGGGCCCCAGGCAGGGGAGTCACATGGTCTGACTGCTGATAAATCTGGCTGTTGGGCAGAGAATGGGCAGGGAGGCAGATGGGGGTGGAGAGGCCCACAGGAGGCTGCTACAATCTTCCAGGGGAGAGATGATGGCGGCTCAGACCAGGGTGGCAGCCGTTGAGGTGATGAGGAGCCCTGGAATTCCAGACACTTTTGGAGGCAAAATCAACAAGGTTTACTAGTGGGTGTGTCACATCCCCAAAACAGCCACTGTGTTAGAATGGCGTCCTTGACAGGCTGGCGTCCAAGGTCAAGGTCCAAAGGGATGTTACACCTCTGCCCCCACAGCTGCCTCTCTTTGGGGCAGTGAGCATTCCGCCTCTGTCTGTCTCCCAGAAGCCAAGAGTCGGATGTTGATATATTTGGGGAAATTAGAGTGATACACGAAGCTATCAGGAGGTGGCCCTGAAGCCCAAGAGTCCCCTCCCTTTTCAGAGCTGCAAGGGCCTTCCAGCAGTGGCAGGCACTTTCTGCTAATAAAACAGAGAGAGGCAACTTATGCAGATGCTGTACAGACACGGAGACGGCCAATCCACTGGACACGTGAGGGACACAGGCACCAGCGAGGTGGGAAGCCCCCGGGAATCCCATGCTAACACAGTTCCATGCGTGCACTTGAAAACGCTGCTTATGCCGGGGTGCGGGAGCAGACGAGGACTCAAGACATGCTTTGATGGACATAAATCTGTAGGCTAGAAAATCCGAAGTCCAGAGGACTGCAATTTGTTTTCCATCTTCCATGTTGTTTCCAAGGGGCGGCTAATATGCAGCTAGAGCCAGAAAGATACAGGTCCTTTCACCAGCTTTACAGACGTTTTGGAAAGTGGCATCATTAAGTGCATGTGAATACAGCAGAAGTTCTGGTACCAGACTCAGTGGGAGGGTGGGCGCTGCCAGGGCCACCTGCCTGGAATGAAGGGTGTGGACGTGTGGACAGGTGGACAGGTAGACAGGTAGGCCCTCTGAGCAGTGAATGTCCTGCTTTTGGGGGGAGGGAGGGTTTAGAAAATTGAGGCAATTGTCCTTATAGACACATAATGTAAATAATCCTTTGCTCCTCCTCCCTTTCCTCTTTTTTCTTTTCTTTCTTTTTTTTTTTGAAATGGAGTTTTGCTCTTATCACCCAGGTTGGAGTGCAGTGGCACGATCTCAGCTCACTGCAACTTTCACCTCCCAGATTCAAGTAATTCTCCTGCCTCAGCCTCCTGAGTAGCTGGGATTACAGGCACCTACCACCACGCCTGGCTAATTTTTGTAGTTTTAGTAGAGACAGGGTTTCACCATGTTGGCCAGGCTGGTCTCGAACTCCTTACCTCAAGTGATTCACTTGCCTCAGTATCCCAAAGTGCCGGGATTACAGGCGTGAGCCACTGCGCCGGCCTCCTGTTTCTTCTGTGGTGGTCTCTCTGGTCACCCACTTAGGATGCCAAGAATAGGGAAGGCAAGAAAAAAACGCTGATAGCATCTCCGTACTTGTTAACCCAAACATAGGACCCAAACTACTTTTCAGGGAAAGAAGCTGTGAAGTGCCACATTTTGAGCAGTGGCCCTGTGGCTGCTCAAGCATCTGCCACAGGTGCCAATTTCACTTTTGCCCCAGCCCTTCAGGTGGGCAGACTGGGGCCCTGGCAGCAGAGCGGGCCATCTGTGTCATTACCCTCTGCCATGGGGTAGTGGGTAGTCTTCCTTTAGCCAGAGGGAGCACGCTTTGCCATTGGACACTCAGAGGATCGAGGGAGAGGGCTGGACCCCTCCTCCTTAGTACATTTGCCAGATGGGTAGAGGGGGCTGGGCAGTGAGGCCGGGTCTGCTTTGTTGTTTCTTTGTGGCTAAAGGTAGGGATGTGAGAATCTATTTGCTGTGATGAAAGTCAAGCTCACCACACTCTCCATCATCCTGGGTACAGGCTTTGCAAAGAGTAGCCTTGCTTAACAATCAATTTTAAAACATTATACTAGAGACCACAATTTAATTTTTAAAATCACGATCCCATTAATCTAACCTTAGGGCCGGGCACGGTGGTTCACACCTGTAATCCCAACACTTTGGGAGGCTGAGGCGGGTGGATTGCCTAGAGACCAGCCTGGCCAACATTGCCAATAGCATCTTCATGCTTGCTAACCCAAACAAGCATGGAGATGCTATCAGCAATTCATTTCTTGCAGATGGATTGCCCGAGGTCAGGAGTTCGAGACCAGCCTGGCCAACATAGTGAAACCCAGTCTCCACCAAAAATACAAAAAATGATCTGGGCATGGTGGCTCATGCCCGTAATCCCAGCTACTCTGGAGGCTAAGTCAGGAGAATCGCTTGAACCCGGGAGGTGGAGGTTGCAGCAAGCCAAGATCACTCCATTGCACTTACGCCTGGGCAACAAGAGTGAAACTCCATCTCAAAAAAGAAAAAAAAAGATCTAACTTTAGTAGGTTACATGTATTGAATGCTAACTGTGGCAGATGGTGTTCTAAGTGCTTTTACATGTACTTGCTCACTTAACTCTATGAGGGAGCAGTGTGATTGTTCTGTCTTACAGAGGAGGCAAATAAAGCCCCAGGAAGATAAGCAGACAGTGAGGGCGGCATTCTGTCTTAATCTCCACCTGCTTCCAGTCCCTGGCACCAGCAGTCAGCCAGTGAATGTGTAGACCAGGGAGGGTCACTGGTCAACTGGTTGGTTGTTGGGTTAGCTAATTAATCTAGAGGACCAGTCTCAAGTTAGCAGACCCACGTTCCTACCTCAGCTCAGCCGCTTCCTAGTTGTGTGGCCTATTATGGAAATTACTTCCTTCCCATGTGCTTCCATTTTCCTTACTCATGCAATGGGCTTAAGAACTGCCTCACTTTGTAGGGTTTGTGTTGTGAATTAGAGGAGACAAACGCTTGCAAACATCTGGCCCGTGGTAGATGCCTAATAAATGGTTGCTGCAATGCTGAGTTCTAGCTGTGAGTACAGCTTTGCTATCCAGTTCCAAACAAGAGACACCCGAGCTGCCACCTGGACACCAGCTTGTAAGATGCGGGACATCCCCGGCTTGTCCCACAGCGGACGTCTGCACACACTCCAGGGAGCGGCACAGACAGGCCTGTGTGCCACATGTCAGTTTCCCGACTAGAGAAGCCAGCGCACAGTCTCTCCACCAGGTACAGACTGAGTCACTTCCCACCCATCTGGAAGAACAGCATCTTCCTCCATGTGCCGCTAGCCCCAAAGCCTGCCTTTCTCTTACCTAGACTCAAGTGCAGTGGCGTGATCTCAGCTCACTGCAAATTCCAACTCCCAAGTTCAAGCAAATATCCTGCCTGAACCTCCCGAGCAGCTGGGATTACGGGCACCTGCCACCACACCTGGCTAATTTTTGTACTTTTAGTAGAGATGGGGTTTCACCATATTGGCCAGGCTGGTCTCGAACTCCTGACCTTGTGATCCGCCTGCCTCGGTCTCCCAAAGTGCTGGGATTACAGGTGTGAGCTACCGTGCCTGGTTTGTTTTTGTTTTTGCTTTTTTGAGAGAGAGTCTCGCTCTGTCACCCAGGCTGGAGTGAAGTGTCACGATCTTGGCTCACTGCAGCCTCTACTCCCCTGAGTTCAAGTGATTCTCTCTCCTCAGCCTCCTGAATAGCTGGGACTACGGGCATGCACTACATGCTCAGCTAACGTTTTGTATTTTTAGCAGAGATGGGGTTTCACCATGTTGGCCAGGCTGGTCTCAAACCCCTGGCCTCAAATGATCCACCCGCCTCTACCTCCCAAAGTGCTGGTATAACAGGCGTGACCCACCATGCCTGGCCAAGAAATGCACCTGGAGTAGAAAAACTCCTGCTGGCTTGTCTTGTTGCCACCTGCAAATGGGCCCAGTCACGAAGGCCTGCACTGGAAAAAGGCCCCCCAGGCCTGTATCTGGCACATCCTCCCAAGGTCTCCTAACCAAATAGTCATGAGGATGAACCAAATACTTCATGCAAATAGTTCAGTAAAAGTAATACAGCACATGAATCCAGCTTGTTAATTGCCCAGCAGAACTTGGTTGTGAAGAGTGGATAATTTCACAGTCCGTGTGAATGCCCTCGAAGTCTGCCAGGTGTTTTCTTCCTCATCCTCTCTTACCTGAGCGGGGTGACCTTCCTAAAAATCACTTAGCATTGCTTAAATGAATGTTAAAACTCGTTCTCATTCCTTGACTCAGTGGCAGGGTGGGACAGGAGCATGCCAGGTAGTTTGACGGTAAGTTTGACGCCCTAGGAATCAAGCTGACGTGTGGCTGTGAGTTGGGGATGCGGCCTCGTGTGGAGTAGAAGGTCCAGAGTTCACTGTCAAGTTTGTTATTTTACTTTCTGTCCCATAAAAAGAAAATGTGTAAAAGGGGCACGTTGATATTTTTTCACGTTGATATGTTTTGTCACAAAACATATCAATGGAATTTTTTAGAAAAGTGCAAATGATCTGTTGAAATAAGCCAGTTAGTTTCAGGATTTAAAAAAACATTTCGGGCCGGGCGCGATGGCTCACGCCCATAATCCCGGCACTTTGGGAGGCCGAGGCAGGTGGATCACAAGGTCAAGAGATCGAGACCATCCTGGTCAACAAGGTGAAACATCGTCTCTACTAAAAATACAAAAATTAGCCAGGCATGGTCGCACACGCCTGTAGTACCAGCTACTCAGGAGGCTGAGGCAGGAGAATTGCCTGAACCCAGGAGGCGGAGGTTGCGGTGAGCTGAGATCACGCCATTGCACTCCAGCCTGGGTAACAAGAGCGGAACTCCGTCTCAAAAAAAAACAAATTTCATTGTTTCACCACATTAGTAGTATGGGCGGATATTTTTCTAGAGAGCAAGCTGGCCATCCTAGATCCTTAGATACTTATCACTGAAGGGGGTGCTTAGAAAAACAAAACAAAACAACCCCAGGCTACGCAGAAGATGTGGGTCAAATGATTGCATTTGGCAGGCCCCTTCATGAATTCTGCTGGGTCCACACCCCCTCCCCATCTTGTTCCCTAGGGCTGAGATTTACAAATGCTGAGATCAGTACGAAGAGGCTTTTGCCCTGGAGGAGTGTTTTGTCACTGGGGGAAGAATGACCCCCTTGACACCTCCTCTGACCTCGCTCTTCAGAGCATGGTAGCATGTACTCGAGTGCACCAAGAACAGCAGCATCACAGCTCCTGGGAGTTGATTTGAAGTGCAGAATCCAGTTGGGTGCAAGTGGCTCATGCCTGTAATCCTAGCACTTTGGGAGGCCGAGGTGGGTGGATCACTTGCGGTCAGGAGTTCGAGACCAGCCTGTGCAACATGGTGAAACCCCATCTCTACCAAAAAATACAAAAACCATTAGCTGGGCATGGTAGTGCATGCATGTAGTCCCAGCTACTTAGGAGACTGAGGTGAGAAGATTGCTTGAACCTAGGAGATGGAGGTTCAGTGAGCTGAGATTGCACCTTTGCACTCCAGCCTGGGCGACAGAGTGAGACCCTGTACCCCACCCCACCCCCCACCCCCCACCCCCCACCCCCACACACAAAGTGCAGAATCTCAGACCGCACCCCAGACCTCAGGCATCAGTATCTGCATTTTAACAAGATCCTCCGAGATGACTGTGGTCAGCAGAGGTTGAGACGCCTTATGAGATGATGCCGGGAGACCCTCAGATGCCTAAGAGGGCCAATTGAGTTTGAAAAACCCTCAGGGTACAAAGACAGGCCATGATGACTCTGCCGGGGAATGTCCTGAGCTGCTTCCGGAAAACTGTGTCTTCTGAGCTGGGTTAAAAGGAAAGGAAAGAAGGGCTTCATGGAAATGGAAAGGAGAATATTCCCGGCAGGGCGTGGACAGAATCAGGAAAGTCACAGAGCTGTTGAAGAGCATGATGGGAGATGGCAAGTGGGGCCTCAGGAAAGGCAAGTGGGAGGTGGATCCCTGCTCAGTTGTCTCTCACCCAAGTGGGCACCTTCCGGGCACCCCTCCTCCATCCCTTCTCACCCTAGAGCCCATGTGCCGACGATGGAAAATCCCTGGCTCCCTGTTTCATTAGTGCCACGAGTGGGACTTTGCTATGCCAGCCCAAACTGGGACTCCATGAGATAGGTCGTAGCCTCTGAGCACTAACTCTGTGCCAACATCGTGCTGGACGTTTCACCTACTTCATTTTATCTTGAGGACAACCCAACAGCTGGTTCTAGAGAGGCTAAAGAGCAGAGCCATCAAGAGCATGTAGGCTCAGCAGCACAGGTGACTCATACCTGTAATCCCATCACTTTGGAAGGCAGAAGCAGGAGGATCGCTTGAGGCCAGGAGTTCAAGACCAGCCTGGGCAACATAGCAAGACCCCTATCTGTACAAAAAATAAAAATAAGAAAAATTGGCTGGGCACGGTGGCTCACGCCTATAACCCCAGCACTTTGGGAGGCCTAGGCAGGTGGATCATTTGAAGTTAGTTCAAGATCAGCCTGGCCAACATGGCGAAACCTCATCTCTACTAAAAATTAAAAAATTAGTCATGAGGTAGTAGCACGCGCTCATAATTCCAGCTCCTCAGGAGGCTGAGGCAGGAGAATCGCTTGAGCCTAGGAGGTGGAGGCTGCGATGAGCTGAGATTGCGCCACTGCACTCCAGTCTTTCCAATAGAGTAAAATGCTGTCTTTCAAAGGAAGGAGGGAAGGAGGGAGGGAGGGAAAAATGAGCTGGGTGTGGAGGCATGTGCCTGTGGTCCCAGCTACTCAGGAAGGTGAGGTGGGAAGATTGTTTGAGGCTGGGAGGTTGAGGCTAGAGTGAGCCCTATTTGTGCTACTCCTCTCCAGCCTGGGTGACAGAGACCAGACCCTGGCTCAGAAAGAACATGTGGGGCCGGGCATGGTGGCTCATGGCTGTAAACCTAGCACTTTGGGAAGCCAAGGCCGGCAGATCACCTGAAGTCAGGAGTTCAAGACCAGCCTGGCCAAAATATTAAAACCCCCATCTCTACTAAATATACAAAAATTAGCTGGGCATGGTAGTGGGCACCTGTAATCCCAGCTACTTGGGAGGCTGAGGCAGGAGAATCGCTTGAACCGGGGAGGCAGAGGTTGCAGTGAGCCGAGATCGTGCCATTGCACTCCAGCCTGGGCAACAAGAGCAAAATTTCATCTCAAAACAACAACAACAAAAATACCAGCATGCAGACTGCAGCCAGACCACCTGGTCTAGATCCCCTCAGCATCTCAACAGCGGTGTCCTCGGGAAAGTTCAAGGGGGTTTTCCTACCCGTATCTTGAAGTTTCCTCTTCCATAAAAAGGACATAAAACTGACAGTATATACTTTTAGAGAGCTGCAGTGATGACTGAATATCTCACATAGAGTTTGGCGGCACGTGGTAAGCTCTATACGTGAGAGCTGTTATTACTCTCATTCATCCCCATTGAACAGATGAGGAAAGTGGGGCTCTGAGCTTTAAGTGACTTCTTCAAGCTCCCATAGTTAATTATACTCTACTATCTTGGCAAGGATCCCCCATGGCCTCTGTCCTCTCTCTCCCACTTAGCCTGACTTGGAGACCCCTTAAGTGTGCTGCAATCTCCCCCTCTGACATCAGGCCCCACTGCCTCCCACCAGTTTCCTCCCACCTAACTCATAACGACTTGTCTTGGCTATGCGCCCCAGTCTGTTACTCCTCCAGAATCAGGCCGTTTCCTCTGCTCACAGTGCCCACCTCCTCACCTCTGCTGATCTAGATTGCACCTTTCCAGGGCCAAATAACACTCCTGCCCCGGAGACTATGCAGTGCATCCCTGAGGGCCCCCTCTTCAACTGACCACCTCCAGAGCACCTGGAGGGCCAGGACCCTGTTTGGGACATCAGGACTGTCTCCCGTCTTTCCAACCACAGTACTTTGTATGCAGTTGGTGCTTTAATAAATGAGTGACGGCCAGGCATGACAGCCAGGCTTGATGGGAAGCCGAGGCAGGTGGATCACCTGAGCTCAGGAGTTCAGGAGTTCAAAACCACCCTGGGCAACACACTGAAACCCCTTCTCTACTAAAAGTACAGAAGTTAGCCGGGCATGATAGTGTGTGCTTGTAATCCCAGCTACTCAGGAGGCTGAGACCAGAGAATCACTTGAGTCTGGGAGGTGGAAGTTGCAGTGAGCCAAGATTGCACTGGCGCTCCCACTTGGGGTGACAGAGTAAGACCTTGTCTCAAATAAAGAAATAAATGAATAAATGAATGATTACTGAGTGCCTGGTCCTGCCCTAATTCCAACCAATTAGCCCCTGGCTCTCCAGAAGTTTCTGGGATGTCTGTGGCCTGTGGATGTCCTGACCGGCTGCTCCTCTCCCTCCTAACATTCATTCCTGACCTTTAGCTATGAGTAGCTATCCTGAGATCTGCTTTCCCAGGAGTGCCATGGAGTGAGTGCTCCAGGTCCATCAGGACGACAGAAAAGGATCTGATTTGCAGGCTGGGCCTTTCCTGATGTGGGTGCCCATGAGCCCCTCCCTCTCAGGACCTGGTTCAAGGCCTGGGGCTTGGTGTCTTGATTCAGTCCAGGGTTTCTCCACCTCAGCCCAGCTGACACTGGCATCAGATCGTTCTTTGCTGTAGGAGGTCATTCTGTGCACCCACTAGATGCCAGGGGCACTCCCCACCTCCCCAGTGTGACCAAAAAATGTCTCCAGATGTGCCAGATGTTTCCTAGGCATGGGGAGCAAAACGGCCCCCTGGTTGCCAACCACTGCTACCTGGAGTTTTGCCCAGGATAACCCGGAGAGCAGGGCCGTGGCACCAGCACAGAGAAGCTGAAGAGGAGGGTTCAAACCTGCATCCCCAAACCTGCATCCAAGAGGTCCCAGAAACAGTGAAGACAGCCAGCATGCTGAGCAAAAGGGGGCGTACCTAGCTCCGGCCATCATGGCCAGGCAGAAACTGTGGTCCAGCTTCTGGCAGATCCCAAGACTTTCAAGAAAAGCCAGAAATCCTATCATTTATGTGAAATAGAAGATTCTTAAATGTTGGCAACTAATGTGAATTGCTTAAAAAAAAACCCTCTGGGAAAAACAAAATATGTTTGTGAGCCAAATGTGGGCCGCTGGCTGCCAGTTTTGCAACCTTTTCTACAGACTGAACTTCCATCCCGGAGGCTCGGGCAGCTCACACCCATCCTGAGCCCACACGGTGCAGCGGTGTGAATCTTAGGCATCATGAACAAGCCCCTTGCCAGACCTCTGAACCAGACAGACAGACATTCCCTGCCCACGTGGACACTTTAAGTCCCTTCTGAGGTCCCATGCCAAGAAGTTAAAGGTTCTACTTTTTTTTTTTTTTTTTTTTGAGATGGAGTCTTGCTCTGTCGCCAGGCTGGAGTGCAGTGGCACAGTCTCAGCTCACTGCAACCTCTGCCTCCTGGGTTCAAGCGATTCTTCCACCTCAGCCTCTCGAGTAGCTGGGATCACAGGCGCATGCCACCACACGCAGCTAAGTTTTATATTTTTAGTAGAGACAGGATTTCACCATGTGGGCCAGAATGGTCTCGATCTCTTGACCTTGCGATCCGCCCACCTTGGCCTCCCAAAGTGCTGGGATTACAGGCGTGAGCCACCGCACCCAGCCGAGAAGTTAAAGGTTCTGAATTGCAAGGGAAGCACCCCAGAGGTCAGGAACCCTGAACCCTTGCCCAGATCTCATACTGATTTACTGTGGGTCTAAGCAATCGCGTTCCCTCTCCGGGCTTCAGTTTCTCCCTCTTTTGAATGTCTGTCGAAACAGAAGCAAGATTGAATTTGTGCCCTCCACGTCCCTGGGACTTGAACGAGCACTTCCTGTTGGCAGTGCAGAGACCCAGCTGGCTTGCCCAGTGCCTACGGGCAGCCTTGTCCTTAGACTGACCTGGGTGGGTAAATGCGGGCTCCACCATGCAGCTCTGGCATCCTGCATTTCCTAGTGGGGAGTCCGGGTCCTCTCTGACGGGCTCTTCCTCTGTGTAATGAGGTTATTAGGTGCCAGAGGCTGCTTCAGATATGGAACCCACACCCTGTCACTGGGAAGGCATACAGCCTTGGCCCCTGCTGGTGCTGATGGTGCAGCTCTGGAGCAGTTCCCTGGCTAGGAGGTGCCCAGGGCCACAGGATGGCTCAGGTGGGCAAGCCTGAACCTGGCTGGTCTGGAATCCCTAGGACACTTTCCTAGTGGGCTCTGCAGCTGGGAGGAGCCGTGCTGGAGCTGATAGGAGCAGAAAGGGTCTGGAAGATTGTTCTATCCAAGACCCTAATTTATACATGGGAAAACTGAGGCCATGAAAGGGAAAAGTGTCGACCAGGCACAGCGGCTCACGCCTCTAATCCCAGCACTTTGGGAGACCGAGGCAGGTGGATCACCTGAGGTCAGGAGTTTGAGACCAGCCTGACCAACACGGTGAAGTCCCATCTCTACTAAAAATACAAAAAATAGCTGGGTTTGGTGGTGGGCGCCTGTAATCCCAGCTACTCGGGAGGCTGAGACAGGAGAATCACTTGAACCCAAAAGGCAGAGGTTTCAGTCAGCTGAGATCGCACCACTGCACTCCAGCCTGGGTGACAGAGGGAGACTCTATCTCAAAAGAAAGAAAGGGTAAAGGATCTTCCCAGGGCCACCTAGCCCACAGAACAAGCACCCCTATCTCCTGGCTCCCTGTCCAGTGCTCTTTCTAACCTGTCACATTGGGGTCTCCCAGGAGTAGGCACTGATGAGATGTACCTGACAGAGAGCTGGATAAGCACTGACTCTGCCTTTCACTAATTGTGCCCGGAGTAGCCAGGCAGGTCACGTACCTGGGTGAGGTAGCTGGAGGGGACCGACCAGAGTGGGGGTAAGAGGACACACTGTCACCATGTGGGATGAAATGGGGGTTTGATAATACCTCCCTCCCACCTCAGCCTCCTGAGGAGCTGGAATTACGGCTGCACGCCACCACACCCAGCTGATTTTCGTGTTTTTTGTAGAGACAGGGTTTCATCATGTTGCCCAGGCTGGTCTCCGAATCCTGGGCTCAAGCGATCCTCCTGCCTTGGCCTCCCAAAGTGCTGGGATTACAGATGTGAACCACCATGCACAGCCTAATTTTTCAGGTGAAAGCTAACAATCTGAAGCTTTTGGTGTAAGTTATCCTAATGTTAACATGTAGGCATCCAGGTAAAATTTTTTTTTTTAACTAGAGTACTGAAAAAAAACACATTCACAGGCCAGATGGAGCTCCACGGCCACCAGTCTGCGAGCCCTGCTGCCTTCTTTCACCCTTGGTTTACTCTGTTCTAAAATGGGTAGAACAGTGCCTTCTCATAGGGCAGGTGGGGGGTGAAGCGAGCTGATGACAGTCATCCCGACTGGCCCACAGGAAATGCTGGCTACTGTTCTTTCCTAAGACCTGAGATGCTTGGCAAGGTGGGGAGCGCTGGAGTGACGGAAGGAGCTTGTTAAGGTTGGCACGGGAAACTGGGAGGCCCTGAGCTAGACTTGAGACTCTTTTGGAGTGTGTGCTTGTGGTGTGCCTGGCACTGTGGGCATAGAGCAAGTTTAAACCGCGGCCCGTGCCTTGCATGTGGGGGGGGGAGTTGGGATCAGGCTCCGCCCTGCCGCTCTCGGGGTTGCGCTTTTTCCTGGGAATCCCTGAGTACCCCTCCACAGGGCCCCTGATCCGGGAGCAACATTCCACTCCCAAAGGTCAAGTCTTTAAAAGCTGAAAGAAAGGCAGCGCCTTTCACATTTACCCAAACACGTGTTGCTTGTTTGTTTTAATGAGAAACTTCAGGGGGAAGATGCCAGCCCTTCCTACATATCTGTTCAACAAATCTGCCTCCTGAAACCGGTTCCAAAGATATTTAAATAACAATCCTGGGGAAAGAAGAATTTAGAACAAATTCTAATTAGTCCCATTGGGACTAGGGGCTATTACAGATTTCTGCCCTGAAAACCCAGAGACCAGGGCTAAGGTGACTTTCTGATGTCCAGAGTCCAGAACTCTCTGCCTGGCCATCTGGGCTTGGCCCATGCTGGGGCTACTGAGGGCAAAGCGAGGCCCGTTCCCAACCTTGCTGGGGGTCCTTGCAGCCCCCAAAGCCCCTAATCTGCTTGTACAGTGGTGACGGGGGACCTGTGTGCTCTGCCTTGAGTTGGAGAAGCCGGGAGTCGCTCTGGCTGACATGCCCGAGTTCTGGTGGGCGGGTAGACAGGCAGGCAAAGCCCGTGATTATGGGGAAAGCAGCCACAGGCATGTGCGGACAGGCCTCCTGGAGCCTAGGCAGGTGGCCTGCTGACGAGGGAGGCCTCTGCATTTGGACCTTGGGTACAGAAAACCGTCGGGATGGAGGAGGGGGTGTGATGTCATTCAGACGCCACAGCCACTGAAAACACGACCTCGCCACGCTCCACTGCCTCCTTCCTCCCCACTCAGAGGGCATGAAGACCTAGCAGCCCTTCCAGGCAGGGCAGGGGCCCTCAGCCGTGGCAGCAACAAGGTCCCCTGGAGGGCTGTGCCAACAGATGGTTAGGCCTGGCCTCCTGGGCTTCTGATGCAGAGGTCTGGGGTAGGGCCAAGAATTTGCATTTCTCCTCCACGCTCAGGAGAGCCGCTGCTGCAGCCGATCAGGACCCACACTTTGAGAGCTGCTGCCCCAGGCTTTACCTGGGTTAGTTCCCCTGGCCCTCGATTTGCTGTACGCAACGTCTGCCTCTCTGGGCTTCGTTCTTCTCACCTACCAACAGGAGAAAAGCCAGCTTCGTCTTTGAGCAGCTAAACCCCCCTCCGTGTTGGGATGCCAAGTTACTGTTTGCAGGAAGCACAGAGATCTTCCCAGCAAAGGCCCAGGCACGATTGCACAGGGCTTCTTACTCTACGTTCTGACTTCCTTGTAGCCACTGTGGGAGAGGAGTCTCTCAAGGAGAGATGGGCACTTTAAGCCTTAAAGGGACAGGCCAGGCCAGCATCCTTGGACCTCACCGCTGACCCAGCAAGAATCTGGAAGTGGTTCCCCAGCCTGGTCTTTGAGAGGATTTTGTTGTCTTCAAGAATGGTAGGCTGGGTCTCCATCACCATCCCACCAATAATGGCATCATGGTTAAGAGAACAGGTTCTGGAGCCAGAACTTTCTGAGTTTGAATCCTAGCCCCACCTTATACTAGCTGTGTGACCTGGGGCAACCTACTTAACCTCTCTGAACCTTCGATCCCTCATTGACAAAATAAGGATAGTAATAGTACTTATATAGTTGTTCTGGGGATGAAAATGAGCTAATATGTGTCAAGTGCTCTGTCTACTATCAATAGCTCTTAACAATAATGATTATATATCACTGTTAAGAGCTATTAATATGATAACTTTTACATAAGGAGTCTCCAGCAGAGTGCCTGGCATAGCGGTGGCAGTGCTCAGTAAACAGTCACTGTTATTCTTTTCTTGGGCCCCTCGCTGGCCCCGGGCCTTCTGTGTCTCTCAAATCCCACAGAGGAAGTGGAGACACAGGGTCTGAAAACTGCAGTGGTGAACACAGTGCCAAGATTCCCAGAGCCAAGGGCCCCAGTTGGGGAAGTAGTTCCACTAGTAGCCACCGGGGGCAGCAGAGGACACATCCTGCCCCGGGCGCTGCTGCGGGTTCCCTGAGTCCCCCGTCTTTATGAAGAATGAGGAGGTGACTGTTCCCCCCTGCCCACAGGCACGCATTCTCCATAACCCCTGATGTAGGAGGCAGTTCCGCAGAGCACACCGCTCACTTACAGTTAGACTTCCAACGCTGCATTTTCCAGCGGCATCACCTTGGATAAGTCCTTTTGTCTCCCAAAACCTCTGTTTTCTCAGCTGGAACCTGGGGATAGGGTGGTTTGGCGGGTTGAATGAGCTGGAAAGCAGGGTCCCCGGACTGAGGTGAGTGCTCGGTAAATGACAACTATTCCCAAGGCAGCACCATGGCTGTGGGCATGGACCCTGCCGCCAGACTATGCGGGTGTTAGTCCTGCTTCCATCACTTACTGGCTGTGTGACTTTGGGTAAGTGACACGAACTCTCTGTGTCTGTTTCCTCATCTGTAAAGTGGGGATGATAATAGTAGGACACTTACCTCTCTGGGTAGTTAGGAGGATTAAATTAATATGTAAAATTCTTACAACAGTGCCCAGCACAAGGCACTTAGTAAGTGCTATGTAAATGTTTGCCATTAATATTATAACTAGTAGTACCATTTTCACTGTGCCTTTTTTTTTTTTTTTTTTTTTTTTTTTTTTTTTTTTTTTTTGAGACATAGTGTTGCTCTCTTGCCCAGGCTGGAGTGCAATAGCATGATCTCAGCATACTGCAGCCTCCGCCTCCCGGGTTCCAGCGATTCTCCAGCCTCAGCCTCCTGAGTAGCTGGGATTACAGGTGCCCACCACCACATCCAGCTCATTTTTGTATTTTTAGTAGAGACTGGGTTTCACCATGTTGGCCAGGCCGGTCTTGAACTCCTGACCTCATGTGATCTACCCGCCTCAGCCTCCCAAAGTGTTGGGATTACAGATGTGAGCCACCACACCCGGCCTATTCTTTTTATTCTGAATAAAAGGTAAAACATTTTAACTTTCTGAGGAAACTTTCCCACTTGAAGTTAACTCTTCAAAAAGGGGCTTAGAAAAGGTGAGGCGTGGCCCCTGGAAGGAAGGACTTTATGCTTTTGTTACAATTATGACTCTAACTTGAGGCCCATTGTGGCAGCTCATACCTGTAATTCTAGTGCTTTGGGTGGCTAAGGTAAGAGGACCACTTGAGGCCAGGAGTTCAAGGCAGCCTGGGCAACAGAGTGAGACCCCACCTCTACAAAAAAATTAAAACTTAGCTGGGCATGGCGGTGGCCCACCTGTGTTCCTAGGTACTTGGGAGACTGAGGCTGAAGGATTACTGGAGCCCAGGAGTTGGAGGCTACATTGAGCCTTCATCACACAACTGCATTCTAGGCTGGGTGACAGAGCAAGACTTTGTCTCCAAAAAAGAAAAAATAAATTAATCTGGGGCTCTTGACAGTCCAACAGACAGGGCATGAAGGCCAGCTGAGCTCTGTGAAATTGCTTTAATGGCCCGTTCTGCCTGAGGACTGGGCTAAGCTCTGCCTCTAGGAGAAGCCCTTTGCAAGGCCCTAAAGGAGATCAGAAGCTCTGCCAGGTCACTGGGGGTCCTGGGAAGACCATCAAAGGGTATCGGTGAGCCCATGACAGGCCCACAAAAGTCTCCAGCCTGGCCGGGACAGATGGCAGGATGGACCCCAAGTAAAATCCTCAACCCCCAAAGGCAAAGGTCTAAATAGGTTTGGGGAAAAATCCCACTCTAATCCTTCCTGATGCACCTGAGTCCCAGAGTCCTGCTGGGATGGCCAAGGGAAGAAGAGATCAGCGCCATCCCTGCCAGTGGCCTCGGCAACAAAGGCGGCCCAGGGGCTGCCAAAGGGCTTCGAAGTCACTTTGGAGTCCCCAGGAGTGGACCAAAGATGGCCGTGTCCATAGAGATAGCAGGGAGTGTGTCCGGCTCAGAAGCCATGGGCGTGTCACTCCGGCCTCCTCTGTGAATGTTACACTAGCCCAGTTTTTGAGGGCTTACCCTATGCTAGGCCCCACGCAGAGCTTTACGTGTGCCTCATCTCCTGAAGGCCCCTGCCACAACCCGGCAAGTAGTGACCACGATCATTTCCATTTTACGGACGGACAACCTGAGGATTCCAGGGATGGATTCGTCTGCCCACAATCACACACTAGTGAGGGTGAGAGCCAGGATTTGAATCTTGGCTTCTCTGTTCGAGGGACTGTGTCACCAACCCCCTGGGTGGGTAGCTTCCAAGATGACTCCAATGATCCCAGAGCCTCCTGGTGTCCACCTCATTTTGTCTTTTCTCCTAGATTGTGGGTGAGATCCAGATGCACTTTTAGGGAACAGAATAGGGAGAAGGGGATGGGCTGTCCTGTGTGAGATTAGGCTGCAAACAGACTGTGGCTTCCGTATTTCTTTTCTTTTTCGTTTTCTTGAGACGGAGTTTCACTCTTGTTGCCCAGGCAGGAGTGCAGTGGCACAATCTCAGCTCACTGCAGCCTCCACCTCCCAGGTTCAAATGATTCTTCTGCCTCAGTCTCTCGAGTAGCTGGGACTACAGGCATGTGCCACCACACCTGGCTCACTTCTGTATTTTTAGTAGAGACAGGGTTTCATTATGTTGGCCAGGCTGGTCTTGAACACCTGACTTCAGGTGATCCACCCACCTCGGACTCCCCAAGTGCTGGGATTACAGATGTGAGCCACTGCACCCGGCCAGAGGCACTTTTTGATCACACACAGCGAGGTGTCCTGACATTGTGGCTGAGGTCTTCAGACCCCCTGGAAAGTCTTACCAGAGGTTACAAAATTATGGAGTGTTACAAAACTCTGCATCATCCTAGGAATCAAGAGTTACTGCTTTGTCTTAGCAAGAGGTGTTTGGAGATAGTAATATGGATTGGAAGATCTCAGTAAAACATCTTCTACACGTAGAAACATAACCACATTTGGGTCAGTGATGGATCAATTGCATATCTGATGGTGGTCCTTTTGGATTATGCTGTATTTTCATGGTACTTGTTCTGTTGCAATCTGTTTAGTTATACAAAAACTTACCATCGTGTTACGATTGCCTACAGTATTCAGTACAGTAATGTGTTCTACAGGAGCAATAGGCTATACCACATGGCCTAGGTACGTAGTAGCTATCCCACGGAGGTTTATGTAAGTTCCCTCTACGATGTTTACGCAATGACAAAATTGCCTACAGATGCATTTCCCAGAAAGCCATTCTGCCTCTGTCCTTATCCCTGTCATGAAGCGATGCATGACTATTTTAAAACCACAGCCAAATGGGGGGAAATCGGGGAGAGATTTCAGTGGGCTCAAATCTTCCACTTCAAGCAGACTCCAAGCATAATGGGGTCTGTTAATGTTTCTGGGTTTTGTTCCTTGTAGGCTTCTCCAGTGATCTAAAGGAAGTTCCCCTGGGAACGAGGGGACACTGTGAATGGGACCTGCACGGATGCCTGTGTCTGCAGCCTGAGGTCAGGGTCACGGGGACCCTGTCTGGCCTCAGAGCCAGAACCAGAGCAGCCTCCCCACCCCCTCACTGCCCCGTCCCCTCTGAAGTCACACTATGCCTCTGCTCTTTAAAATGAGTTGCCAGGAGGACTAGATGACGACAGCTCCTGCTGTCTTTCCTGACCCCCAAATCCTCCCTTCCTGCTGCTCCACGGAGGCTGGACACAGTGTGCCCTGGAGCAGGACACAGTGAGCCAAGCTGTCTCTGGCATCAATTCCCAGCATCCCCCAGGGGGCCTGGGAAGGTCTCCTGGGAGTAGAACTAGCTACAGAATTGGTAGGTCCCAATCCTCAGAAATAATTAAGAATTTCAAGACAATAACAGCAGAGCTTTTACCTTCTGAGCCTGGGCCCAGTGTGACCACACAGGTCACATGCACAGAGGCTGGGTCTGCATGGGGATCTCCACTAAAACACCCCTGGAGTTGTCATTTGTGTAGGACCTGCCCAAGCCACTCAGGGCAGAACATGGGTTGGTTAGTCCTTGGCTTGCTCCAGGATCTCCTGTCGCAGAACTGAGCAGAAACATCTCCTGGGCCCAGGGCATCCTCACACACGTACCTCATGGTGTGTTTACTATACCTCCCCAACCAAGGTGGATGGGTTTCTGCTAGGCTACTGACTGCCACTGTGGCCACAGACTTTCCAGCCAGCAGAGTTGAGGACAGGGACAGTGAGGGGCTACAGCTGAGCGAGAGGGGCATGGGAAGCCTGGGAACCTCCAGAAAAATGGGGAAGGTGGACCCCACTGCCATCTGAAGTCCTGGGCCTGAGTGTGCAACACACACACACACATTCACACAGAGCTGCAGCGAAACTGCACGAAGTGTTGCAGAGGGAATTTCCCAGGGCTGTGGGCTTGCAAAGCAACTTGGATGTTTGAAAAGTAACTAAAAAGAGTATGTGTGTTTCTAGAGGTTGCAGAGGAGACCAGTGACGGCAGCCCTGCTGGCCAGTGGGCTAGACAGAGACTTTAAATAATGTTGACTTTCTTCTTCTTCCTCCGCCTCCTCTTCCTCCCTTTCCTTCTTCTTCTTAAGTTTTAAAGAGTTGCTAACATTTCAAACTTAGATTTCACGTAAAAATCCACATCCCTAGTAGCTATAGACAAACAAAAAAAGTAGAACATCTGGTAACACTAAGATGACATTCCTGCCTGACAGCAATCTGCAGCCTCCTCTGCAGGGGCCGGTGGCCTCATTCGCCACAGTCCCCGCCATCCTCATGTCTCTCTGACACCAAATCCGAGTGGCAGGAGCTACATACTCCTGGTTTTTGTTTGCTTCTTATTGGTTTGGTTTTTGTTTTTTTTTCTTTAGACAAGGTCTCACTCTGTCACCCAGGCTGCAGTGCGGTGGCACCATCTCGGTTATCTGCAGCCTCCCCCTCCTTGGTTTTAAGTGACTCTCCTGCCTCAGGCTTCCACGTAGTTGGGATTACAGGCATGGGCCACCACTCCTGGCTAATTTTTGTATTTTTAGTAGAGAAGAGGTTTCACCATGTTGACCGGGCTGGTCTTGAACTCCCGACTCCAAGTGATCCACCCGCTTTGGCTTCCCAAAATGCTGTGATTATAGACATGAGCCTCCACGCCCGGCCAAGTGCTATTTTCTTCTTGTCATGGAGTTAAGAGGAAAGCACATGTCTGTATCCAAAGCATAGTTGATGTACTTCCAGAAATATGGGAAAGAGCATGTTTCTTTGTAGAAGTGAAAAGTCTTCCTAAGTGTTTAATATACCAAGAGTTTTTAAGTCAAAATAATACCACTCAAATGCCCTTACGAAATAAACCACCACAGCCCCTGCTCACCCCAGCTCACTCACTTATGTACCCAGGCAGGTCCCTGAAGGTAACTCAGGCAGTCGTGGACCAGGTTTCTCCGGGATGCAGGGTCTGGCAAGGGCGTTGCTAGCTTCTCTGCCCTCGGGGGCTCAGAGTGATCATTCTTTTGTTCTGTCTGTTATCTCAGCAAAGGAGAGGAATTAGGGGATTCCCAGCATCTCCAGTCACTTAGTGTGGTGTCAGTTTCCTTCTTCCTGGAAAAGTGGTGTAGGGACTTTTCTTCCACTGCTGGGAGCATGCAGCACTTGGCATGCCACTCTGCCCTCCACTGGGCAATCAAAAGTGCCAGCTAGACAGTGCAGGGGTTCTGAGGCAGCCTCCGCAGCTGGGCCTTTTCGGTCATTGGGTAGGTGAGGATGCAGGGGCGGGTGGAAGCTGGGAAGGCCACGATGGTTGGTGGCCAGGCCACTGTGGTTGCCAAGAGCTAGGGCTTCTTACCCACAGGCAGGAAACTGTTCCTAAAAGGTTTTGTAGATTTGGAGGGAAGTAATTTGCTTCTCACAGCTTGTTGGAGAGCCATAGGCCAATGACCTAGAAATTTGCACATCTCAGGCCTGGGCCAGTGGGAGCTCCAGGTTACAAAGCCAGGCCTGGGCAGGGTAGGGGTGCATCCATGCTGCCTGCAAGGGAAGGCTGGGGGCTCCACGAGTGTGTGACTACTCACCTGGCTGCAAAGCCTCGGCTCCCGCGTGTCTACAACTGGGAGAAACTGGACCTGCCTCCTGGGGCTGTCAGGAGATAATTAGTCCTTCTAAAGAGCATCGTAATCCGCAGATCAAAGGGGGTTCAGAGCTGCACACTCACTTCACAGGAGCACTGCCAGCCTGAACATCTACTCCAGAGGGTGGCTGCTGCTGTGCAGACCCTCCAAGGTGCCATCTCCTACAGGATTTGCCTGGCCTTGTCACTGTGCCCCCACCCACTCCCAGGGTCCAGGCTCTGGCATCCCCTGGGAATTCCCTCACCTGCCAGTGGCTGCCATAGTTGAAGAGTTCCTATGCAGCACTGATGATGGACAGTGGGGAACTACTAATGCCCTAACTCATAGATGGGGAAACTGAGGCTGGGGAAGTGAGGTGAAGTCATAGGGCTTCCCACCAGATCTCAGCCCCTTGCGATCTCCCCCACCGAACGGTGGGTGCATGCAGCATTCCCTTCACTTAGAGGATGGCCGGTCACACCAAAGATGAGTGAAGGAAACGTCCCGGGACCACTCCCCTGTCCGCCCACTCTTTCTGACCTCTCCCAGCCGGTTCTGGGGACCTCAGCTTCTGGCAAGGCTGTCACAGGGTGTCAGGAGAGAAGGGAGACACAGCAAAGTGGGGGGGCCAGGCAGGGGCCAGGGGCCTTCAAAGACCGCGGCTCCAGTGGTGCCACGGCAGCCCCTGCGACACCATCTTCCTGACCCTCCGTGTCCCCGGGAATGACCGCTTCGGGGATGCACCGAGTGGCCGGGCCGGGAGCACAATGGGGCGACTCGCCGGCGCTCCCGGGGCACTCGGGCCAGTCTGGGCGCCGCGGCGGGGCGGGGGCGGGGGCGGGGCGGGGGCGGGGCGAGCCTCGGCCGTCGCCAGCCCGGAAGGAGCGGGAGGAGGAGCAGCGGGACTGGGAGTCGTTCCCACGTGAGAGGCTCCGCGGCCGAATTCCTCGCGTGCAGCGGCCGCGGACCGCCGGGCGTCCGGCCGGACGGAGAGCCCTGGTCCGCGGCGCCGGGGCGGCCGGGCGGGCGGCAAGGGCGGCGCTCGGTTGCGCCCCGATGCGGCGGTGACCCCTGGGGCTGTGAGCCCGGCGCACGCCGTCGGAGCCCCCCGCGCCGCCACGGGCAGCGGCCCCCGGGCACCCGGCATGCGGGCGGCCGACTCGGGCTCGTGGGAGCGAGTCCGCCAGCTGGCAGCGCAGGGTGAGCCGGCGCCTTCCTGCGGAGCGGGGGCCGGGCCCGCGCGCCCCCCGGGACCTGCAGCCTGCGAACCGTGCGTGGACGCGGCGGGGCCCGGCGATCGGCCCCGTGCCGGGGCGCCCCGGGTCCGAGCCGATGGCGACTGCAGCCAGCCGGGTAGGTGCGCGCGGAGCGGGGCGGGGCGGGGCGGGCGGCGTGGACACAGGCCCGGGAGCCGCCGGGGCCGGGCGCGCGAGGGCGCTCGGAGCCGGGATCGTGAAGCCGCTGGTGGCAAAGTTCTCGCGGCGCGCAGAGCCCCGAGCCCCGGGCTGGTGCAGCGGGAGGCGCGCGGGACGCGCAGTTAGTTCCTCGGCGTGGGGACCGCGGCTCGAGGGCTGCACCGGGAGGCCAGGACCGCGTCTGCAGGAGCCGGGCGATCCCGTGGCGCCTGGAGACCTAGCTCCGGGCTGGACCCCGCGTCTGCTGGGGGAATCGTGGAAAGGGGGGCAGCCCCGCGCGAAGTTGGGTCGGCCCCCTGGGACCGCACTTGTGAGCCATCTGGCGGCCCCCGCGGGGTGCCGAGGGGAGCCCCCTTCACCGCCGCCCCTCCGAGGCGAAATTGATGCCTCGCGTTTGCTAGGAGCCGGGAGATTGCTGCGTTTCTCATACACTTGAACTCCGAGTAATGCAGAAAGAGAAATTGCAGAGGTGGAGACACAAATGCAGTGATCTAATTGCGTATGGTTGGCTAATCCGCCCCAAGTGGAGAACAGCGTTTTACTGTTAAAGTGTTCCCAGTGGGTGTGCCCGATCCAACCCACTCAGGCCTCAGCTGTCTCCCTCTTCCCCCTCTCCCTCCGCCTCCCCCCAGGATAGGGCACGGGGATGGGAGGCAGGAACTCCCCTGCATCGTCTTGACTGGAGGAGGAAGAAGCCATAGAAGACGCAGGGCTTTTCTGAGAAGAGGCTGCCATCATCAGGTCCAAGTTCTGAGTACTTTTTCCGGGAAAAATGGGAAGGAAAGGCACAACGTGATTAGTCCTTATTTATTGAACACCTATTGTGTTCTAGTAATTCACATGCAACGTATCCTTAAAATCTTATCACAACCCTGGGAGGGAGGCTGTGTTATCTCCAGATAACGCAGATGGGAACAGGAAATCTCAGAGGTTAAGTGACTTGCCCAAGTTCCCTGAGTCCTAAGTCATGGTGTTGAAACTCCAAATTTTGTTCATGGAAATCCAAAGCCTTAGCACCGTAATACCTCTCCCAGGCAGCAAGCTCACTAGCTGGGGAGCACACGGGCTTATTTACCTAATAATTATTTCTTTCCTGTAAGAAAAAAGCCAACCACAAGGACCCCTATTCCTGTTTTTCTTATGTTATCCTCCCCAGAAGATGGAACGCTGCCTCTGAATATCAGGGCAGAGTATTCCTCTCTCCTGTGTAGGAGTTTTCCTTTTCCTACCTTCTCCCTACGTAGCAGAGTCCAAGACAGGTTGATGTAAAACAGCATAGATGCGAATAAAACACAGATGGGCTTGGGCAAGTTGCTTCATCTTTTCAAGACTCAGTTTACCCATCTGTACAGTGGAAATAATAATAATGGTACCAAGTAAAGATTTGTCATTCCCAAGATGGTGTCTGCTTGCTTATTCACGGTAGGTGCTTAATGCATATTACTCCTCAGCTCCTTCTGAGGTTACGTGCTTCCTAGATTACCCGTCAGTGCCCCACTGACTCAATTTTCCATTAGATGGTGGTGCTCTCTGCTCGTCTCCACCCTCAGGAACTATGTCGAGATGACTTTTGTCTTATCTGTAAAATGCTTCAGTGATCTGAGGCTGAGTGTTAGGTCAGTGGAAGTGGTTATTATGAAACATGTGCAGGAGATGACTGGGTGGAGATAAGGCTGATTACTTTGTGTCTATACAGACTCCAGTTGTGTGTTCATAATAATACCCTAAAGACACGTGTAGCCCAGGAATGCCTGTTTCCTAGGTCTAGAAGTGGGTGGTTGCTATTCCTGCAGCCCTCATGTTGTGTCCGTTTTAAAAGAGAGCGCATTGGAAACCTCTTTTCCTAATTTATAGATGACGTCACCGGCATGAAACAAGATCAGACCAGCAGCTAAACCAGAAAGTTTTGAGTTTTCTCTACCCCACTGCCCTTCACCCTTTCTGGTCTCTGGTTCTTAAAAACTAGGTTGAGTTTCTGAGAATTTCCATGATCGCCAGGCATTGAGTCTGCCATGAGAATGGTTTCAGAAACCGTGGGTTGTTACGCGGGGATTTCCTCTAGGAGGGAGATTGGAACCCTTTGGCCCAAAGCTGCAAGCTGAACTTGTTGCTGAAATAAACATTTCCGCCAGGCCGTGAGGTGACTGTTCTTCGAATCTCTGCGCTTGATCCCAAGTTGAATGCGGTGCTCGGTTTAAGGAGCTGAAAGAGGTGCCCTGTTGGATGGGAGAGTCTGTGAATTGGCACTTTCAGAGATTTAGGAAAGGGGAAATGTAGAGGGGATGCTGGCCTGGTGGGATGGAGGTCTGAACAACTTCAATTGCTCAGGGAGAATGTCTTGAGGTCAGCAGGTGATGGCCATGTAATGGTGACAGCCCTGGCCTCCAGGGTGGATGATCCAGGCACTGGAGCAGGAGGTGCAGACATTGGATGTTTGCACAATCCATTCCTGCTTCTGCCTTGATTGTATTTTACTCTGAGATACTGCACAACTCAGTTTCCCCGTTGGCACCGAGGGAATAACTCCTTCTGAGGGGCAGATCATTCCAGAGCCCCCTCGGAATGAACCAGGTCCTCACTGGAGTTTTTTAAGCTGAGAACAGGAATCCAGTTCTTCGATCTTTCATTGTCCATTCATCTGGTCACATTTCTTGAGCATCTGCTCTGGGCCAGGCACTGTTGTAGCTGCCAGGGATATGGCAGCAGAGGAGATGACTGCAGCCCCGGTTTCCATGGAGCTTACATTCTGTGGGAGGAGATTTCCAGTAGGCAAATAGGCACAGGATATGTCCAGAGATGGTGTAAGAGTTATGCAGAAAAATAAAGCCAGGGGGAAGTTAGAATGATGGGAGCAGGCGCTGCTTTGTATTTAGGTAGGGTGGACAGAGCAGCACGTTCCAGAATGAAGTGAGGTGCTTGGGTGCTGAGTTTCGAAGGCAAGAGGGTGTTGCTGATCAGCTAAAGGAACTAAGCCATGTTTTTAAAGGTGGTGGGAAATTAGTGTCTTTGTAGAGGAGACGCTCTATGGGTCTGTAACTGAAGCCTCTGCATTCTAACCCTATTGCTCCATTTGCATTTCTCTTAACCCCGATCTCAGAAGGTCTTCTCCTGCCTCTCCACATCCTCTACCGTTTAAAAAATCTGTATTATTTTATTGTGATGATCATTTGTGTTCTTATCACTTCTTGCCGCTCCCCTTTAATGAAACCCGTGGCTGAGGGGACTGGGGCGCTTGCGGGCCTTTGTGTACTGGCTCTCAGCCCTGTTCCCTCCTGGGGACCAGTTGTGTGAAACAAACATGATGCTTTGTCTTCATGGGCCCTCCCAGCAACCCCGTGGGGAGGTGCAGTTGCTAAGCCCATCCACAGATGGGGAAACTGGTCCTTAGGAACGTTCAGTCATTGCCCAAGGCCACACAGCCAGTGGGTGTCACAACCAGGAATTTATCCCAGACTGTAGACCTCAGAGCAGTGTGGAAAGACTTCATGTAGCTGTAAAGAAAGGAGACGCACATTATTTCTGATCTCTTTTTCCTTTACACTTTTATACTTTAACAAAAAAAAAAAAAGTTTGTCCTGTCCTTGGCACTCTTGGTTTGAAGCAACTCAAGCATTTGCTTATCTTTCTGCTGTTAGCAATTTCATCAGGAGGTCAGCTCTCTGTAAGCCATTCTGAAAAGGATTTCTGCTGGGACTGGATGAGATGAAATCTCCACTGCTTGGAATTAACAATGCTTTTAAGAAGCTGCCCACTAGGACCCATTGGTGGGTTTCGTGTGAACCTACTTCTGCGAGCAGGGCAAGGATAGATGCAGGCACTGGAGGGCTTGGTTCTCCTGGACAATCGGGGTGAAAGCCACCGCTGAGACCCATTTCCCTGGGGAGTCTCAACCTGTGACCCAGCACCCTCCACTCTCCACCCTGTGTTGGTCCAGTGTGATGGACTGAACTTTACCCTTCTGCCAAGGCTGGTGGCACGCCATAGTGGGTACAGGGCACCAGTTTTAGAATCAAACACACACTGGTTTGAATTTGTCATCTCTGCTCCTTACTAGCTGTATGCCCCCAAGCAAGTTATTTAACGTCCCGAGCCTCAGTTTACCCTTCTGTAAAATGGGAATCTTACTACCCACAGCAGAGTTGTTGGAAATCAGACAGGAATCTGTATGATTAGCATTGTTTCTACCTGTGGGGTCTGATGCCACCCGTGCCGTAAGGGAGGAGAGGGAATTCCTGTTCCTCCAGACTCCAAAGGATTTGATGTGTATGTGTTTAAAATATATAGAATACATTTCTTTTTTATTTTTGAAGTTTGAAATATTGGGATTTACTCAGACAGGTGACTCGAAGGGCTGCTGGCTGTTTGGCCTTCTGAGTCATCACGGAATCTCCATAATGGGCATGAAGCACCATTTATCTTCTTTGTAATATTCCAGTTGAATGAACTGGACGATTTGCCAGGACCCTCCAGCCATTCTGGAGGAAGAAGAGTTTGTTCATTTTTTAATCATCTCAAGAGGAAAACAGCCCCCCTGGCTCTGGAGTTAGCCTCCCGCATCCATAACACAGCAAGCTGACAAAAATGGAATCTCAGCACATTTGCATGTAGCCAGATTTGAGCCCCGGCAGATAAGCACACCTAACATGTCATTAAAGCCAGCCGAAGCCATCGCCCTGAGGATCCCTTGTTTGCTGTGAGTCACTAAGGGCTGTAAACACTCCAGAGACACAGGCACGGTTATAAGGGGTGTGCGGGCGTGGAGTTATTTTAATGGATTTACTCTCTGTGAGTGCGTCTTACGTTGTGGGTGCCAGATGAGTGCCTTTCAGGGAGAGGGAAGGTCAGGCTTGCCTCCTGTTCCCAAGGACAACCTCTGTCTCCCTTGTGGCAGCCTCTGTGAGGGTGGGGACTCCAGGCTTTCTCTTGTCTGCTGTTTGGATGCCTTCAAGAGAAGCCAATTAGAGGACATAAATTGTGGCGATTCTCTGGAACTCTCATCAAATGGCATGAGCTCATCACGTGCTGCACCCAATTTGGAGGAAATTCACAGCCAGAATAGTGTAACCGGCACATGAGTGCTGCCTGACGTCCCAGCCCTGAACTGGGTGACACTAAGTCTGGTCTAAGGAGCGGGGAGCTGGTGGGCTGGGGGGCCAGTCCTCACTCCACATGGGGACTGTTCTGGGAAACACCCTCCACCTGGCACCTGGTGGCTAATCTGCAGGTGTGGACGGTCTCGTCTTTTGCTGCCTCTTGGATTTGGAGGTTGACTCGGGCACCCAGCTAGTTCGGGCTGTAACTTCATCACAGGCATGGACTGTATTCACTACCTTTTAATTGCACGGAAGTTTCAGAAAGCGCTCCCTGGGGGATTGGAGAGAAGTAAAAACAACAGCTGCTATTTCCTGGATGCCTTATTCCCTCCCCTCTCAGTGCAGCCTCCACAGTGTGCTTGTAACTCTGAAGTTCTGTGTGCCCAGGCAGGGAAGAAGGTGGATTTTTGTTCAGTCGCGTCCCATTGGTGTGGAAAGATCATTGACTGAGGGCCAAGCAGTAACCATGCGCCTTGTTCCATGCGTTTCTGTTGATCCCCCCCATTCCTGCCAGCCAGCTGGCATTCTCCCCTCTTACAGGGAGACCACCGAGGCCTGGAGCGGGTACAGCAGTTGTGTTCCAGGCTGCGGTGCTGCCCTCCTGGGACCATTGCTCTTGAGGTTTTCCTTGTCAGCTGACGATTCCCCAGGCTACCAGGGCACAGGGCAGTGGCTGAGATGCTGAGAGTCATGGGGTTTTCTCCCTGGCACCTTCCGATCACTGGCTTCCAATCAGCCAGAGCCAGTTGGGAGGGGGACCTCTGGGGCCCAGACTGGCCCCCAGTCTGTCTCCAAGAGACTCTGCCCCTGCCCCTTCACCCCAGCCAGAGGTCAGAGGCAAGCTGGCTCCTGATGGGAGGTCCCCCTTGCACCCGTTTGGAAACTTAGAATGCAGAGAGCCCTGAGAGGGAAGTCTGTGCAGGGCTGGGGTCAACCTGCTCCCTCTACAAGGTGAGGAAACTGAGGCCCGAGGCTGGGAAGGGATCATACTCCAGAATGTCAAACAGTGAGGGTTCCAGGGCCAAATAGGAAACTCTAGAAAAGGAATGAGAGGCTGGGTACAGTGGCTCATACCTGTAATCCCAGCACTTTGGGAGGCCAAAGTGGGCGGAGCACTTGAGGTCAGGAGTTGAAGACCAGCCTGGGCAACATAGTGAGACCCCATCTCTACTAAAACAAAAAATACAAAAATTAGCCAGGCATAGTGGTGCATACCTGTCGTCCCAGCTACTCAGAAGGCTGAGGCAGGAGAATTGATTAAATCCAGGAGAGGAGGTGGAGGTTGCAGTGAGCTGAGATCACGCCACTGCACTCCAGCCTGGGCAACAGAGCAAGACTGTGTCTCAAAAAAAAAAAAAAAGAAAAGAAAGAAAGAAAGAAAAGACAAGTCATGGGAATGTCTTGGCAGCACTGGAAGTTTTCACCCTTTACCGTCTTCCCCAACCTCCTGTGACCCATTCAAGGCGGGTCTCAGACTTTGGGGATTGCAGTGGTCTGGGGTGCTTGCTAATGTACAGATTCTCAGGTTCCTCTCCCCCGCCAGGAATCTGGATTTGTATCAAGTACCCTGTGTAATTTTGCCATTCCACAGATTAGCCTTTGAGAACCTCTGCCCTTTGCTTTCCTGGGATTGGGCTAATTTTAGAGTAAGAAGCCCGGGAGGGCACAGGCTGTGGTTTACGCTGTGTTGCCCAGGGTGGAGCGCAGGGGCGATCAGAGCACACCAGCGCTTTTTCACTCCCAAAGGTGGCCCAAAGTACCCAGTCAGGTAGATGGACATCTTAGTTAAATCTCGCTTTCTTTCCTTTGTGTGCCAACCCCTACCCGGGCACATGTGTTCTCAGAATCTACTAGAAAGAGGCACATGCGGCCGGGCGCGGTGCCTCATGCCTATAATCCAAGCACTTTGGAGGCCAAGGTTGGCGGATCACCTGAGGTTGGGAGTTCAAGACCAGCCTGACCAACATGGTGAAACCCTGTCTTTATAAAAATAAATAAATAAATAAATTTGAAGGAAAAAAAAAAGAAAGAAAGAGGCACATGCATTTCTCAGTCTTGTGAACTCGCAAGGCTGTCCTGCAGCAAAAGAGCAGGCAGAGGATTTGATGGTGGGTGTTCCAGGCTCCAGGCTGCCCACTGGGACTCCTGTGCTTCCCATTCATCCTGAATTCCTGGCTCCTTGAGCCCCACAGAGGAGTCAAGGCGCTGGGCAGGGTGCTAAGGAGACAGAGGAGACAAAACTCTTGTCCTGTTACTCACCCACCTGTGGGGCCTGTTCATCCATGCTTCCCAGCGCGGCCCCCCACCCTCCCGGCCCCGCCCCCGGTCCCTTTCATTGTCTGCGTGATGCCATTCACGTAGCCGAGCATCCAGTTGAGTTCTTGTCTGTGCTTCCTCTGGCATCTCTCACCTGTGTCAGTCACACAGCGGAGAGCCACGTGGGGTAGTTTCTATTTACTCTCTGCCCTTTGGGGAGGAGAGCCCAGAGGTTTGGGAGATTGCGAGGAGACTCTGTGTGCGGCCCTCCCCTGCGTGGTAGCCCCTAGGCTTAAATGCAGCTAGTACGACTGAAGAACTGAGATTTAAGTTTGACTTAATTGTCAAAGGCCATATGTGGCTAGTGGTTCCCATGTTGGAGCTGACCCTGAGTCAGAGCATGAGGCTAATGAGTGTTTCCAAGGCTTGGGAAGTCTGAGATATGTGTTTTTCCACCAAGAAAATGTGTGTTTTCCACCTACAAGGAGCTGAGCCCTGACATCACTGGGCTCAAATGCAGATTCTCACCCCAGAAATTGACTCCAGGCTGCAGTTCAGAACCCTGCACTTTTTTCAGTTGCATTTTTTATATTGTGGTAAAATGTAATTGACTGTTTTAACTGTCGTTCGATATTCCATTCAGTGGCATTAGGCACATTCAGTGTTGGATGACCATCACCACAATCCACTTCCAAAACTTTTTCATCACCCCAAACAGAAACTGTGCCCATTAAACTCTAACTCTCCATCCCTCTCCCCGCAGCAACCGCCGTGCTACTGTCTGTCTCTGTATATTGGCCTATTCCCGGTACCTCATCTAAGTAAGATCATATAGTTGCTGCAGGATTCTGTGCTTTTTTTTTTAAATTTATTGCATTTTAGGTTTTGGGGTACATGTGAAGAACATGCAAGATGGTTGCATAGGTACACACATGGCAGTGTGATTTGCCGCCTTCCTCCCCTTCACCTATATCTGGCATTTCTCCCCATGCTCTCTCTCCTCAACTCCCCATCCCCCACTGTCCCTCCCCTATTCCCCCCCACAGACCCCAGTGTGTGATGCTCCCCTCCCTGTGTCCATGTGTTCTCATTGTTCAACACCCACCTATGAGTGAGAACATGCGGTGTTTGATTTTCTGTTCTTGTGTCAGTTTGCTGAGAACGATGGTTTCCAGGGATTCTGTGCTTTTTAAAAATTTATTTATTTATTGAGATGGAGTCGCGTTCTGCTGCCCAGGCTGGAGCGCAATGGTGCGATCTCCACTCACTGCAACCTTCGCCTCCTGAGTTCAAGCGAATCTCCTGCCTCAGCTTCCCGAGTAGCTGGGATTACAGGCATGCGCCACCACATCCAGCTATTTTTTTTGTATTTTTAGTAGAAACGGGGTTTCACCATGTTGGCCAGGCTGGTCTCGAACTCTTGACCTCAGGTGATCTGCCCGCCTCGGCCTCCCAAAATGCTGGCGTTACAGGCGTGAGCCACTGCACCAGGCCCTCCTTTTTCGTAGCCTATTTCTGTGTGCTAAACCCAAGGACCACTCCTTGCCCTGGGGTTTTGAACAGAAGGGCACCTGCTGCTTAGACGCTGCAGGGAGATAACCCTTCCTTCAATGCCAGAGAGATTTTCTGTTCAGCAACAGGACGGTCTGCCTCGGGAGGCAGTGGGTTCCCTAGCACTGGAGGCATCAGGCAGGGACGGGGTGTGCCCCACCAGGGTACCAGTGTGCTCATTTGGGAGCTGTTGCGGGCCAGTATCCATCTAAATACTCAATTTCCCATCCTGGCCTCCCATTGCCACCTCCATCTCTCTTTTCAAAGAAGGGTGGGGAGGTTGGGCCAGCCACATCTGTGGCTCTGCAGCCACCTTCATACCATGAGCATTCCCTGCTGCCCGACAGCCTCAAACCTCTGACCCAGGCTGAGGATCATCGCTGATCTGGAGTAGCCCTTCTTCCAGCGCTGCTGACCTCTGTGGCATTCCCTTAAACCTCCCCAGCCATGGGGAGAGGAGTTGCTGGGCTTGCATTTCCTCAGTGCCAGCCCCCAGCCTTCCTGGGATCCTTCGAGGCCATCTTGGGTGCGCTGGCAGCTGACCAGGGGGCAAACCTGCATCCCTGGTGTTTCCTCTGCAGGGATAGAGGCCACTCCTTGGGTTCTGGGGCAGTCACGGATGCCTCCCCTGCCAGGCTGGGCTGCCTTCTCCCTCCCACCAGGGTACAATGCTTCTTCAGGTGTGGGATGGACATATCTACCCTGGGTGGCGTCTTTCCTTTCTCTGCACCCTTGAATGACCTGTGAGGAGCTCCATTTTATTTATGTATTTATTTTTTGAGACAGTCTCGCTGTGTCTCCAGGCTGGAGTGCAATGCTGCGATCTCACCTCACTACAATCTCCACTTCCCAGGTTCAAGCTATTCTGCCTCAGCTTCCAGAGTAGCTGGGACGCCAGGTGTACACAGTCATGCCTGGTAATTTTCATATTTTTAGCAGAGATGGGGTTTCACCATGTTGGCCAGGATGGTCTCGATCTCTTGACCTCGTGATCCGTCCGCCTCAGCCTCTGGAAGTGCTGGGATTACAGACTTGAGCCACCTCGCCCAGCCCCAGAACTCTGTTTTATAGATGGGGAAATGGAGGCTGACACAGCGTGATCTCTCTAGGCCACTGCTGTCTGAGAGAACTTTCTGCAAAGCTGAAGTGGTCTGTATCTGCTTTACCCAGGATGGTAGCCCCTGGATAACTGTAGCTGGTACGACTGAAGAACTGAGATTTACATTTTACTTAATTGTAAAAGGCCACATGTGGCTAGTGGCTCCCATGCTGGAGCTGGCCCCGAGTCAGGGGATGAGGCTGAGGAGGGTTTCTGAGGCCCGTCTCAGCTTTGGAAGCCTGAGATGTGTGTTTTTCCACCGTGCTCACCTAGGGCTTCTCTGCATGGCCCCCGCACACCATCCTTAGAGTCATTCAGGGGCGTGTTGCTTTCCAGTGTTGTTTCCTGGACCCCGTACTCACCCGAACAATCAAAAACATCTGGGTGTCCGGCGCAGAATAGCTCACGCCTGCAATCCCAGCACTTTGGAAGGCTGAGCCACGTGGATCATTTGAGCTCAGGAGTTCAAGACCAGCCTGACCAACATGGCGAAACTTTGTCTCTACTAAAAATACAAAAATTAGCCAGGCCTGATGGCATGCACCTGTAATCCCAGCTGCTCTGGAGGCTAAGGTGGGAGGATCGCCTGAACCTGGGAGATGGAAGGTTGCAGTGACCCAAGATCACCACACTGTACTCCAGCCTTGGTAACAGAGAGAGACCCTGTCTCAAAAAAAAAAAAAAAATCTGGGAATATGCCCAAGTATTTGCATTTTAAACAGACCCCAGCCCCACCCCCAGATGATGCCAGCTCACTGTGCATTTTGAGGACTGAGGCTCCAACACCTGCCGTCTCTACTTCTGTGGGTCTTCCCAGCATCAGAGGCCCAACTCTGTCCTTTGTGCCTTTTCTCCCATCCACATCCCCCAGAATCACATGAGCTGGGCCAGCAATTCTCCAGGTGTGTTGCCAGGACCAGCAACATCTGCAGCGCCCGAGGACATAGCAGATATGCAAATTCTCTGTCCACTCCAGACCTAAAGAATCAGAAACTCTGGTTCTTAACAAGCCCTCCGCCGGGTGCGGTGGCTCACCCCTGTAATCCTAGCACTTTGGGAGGCCAAGGTGGGTGGATCACCTGAGGTCAGGAGTTCAAGACCAGCCTGGCCATCATGGTGAAACCTGATCTTTAAAAAAAAAAGAAAGCCTCCCCAAGGCAATGTTGATGAAACTATAGTTTGAAAGCAGCCACTGAGCAAGGCCTCTCTAGAAACCTTCCACTCCTATTTTTCCTTTTTCCCTCCCTCTCCCCTCCCCTTTCCTCTTCTCCGGGTATCCTGGCCTGCTCCCTCCCCAGCTGCCGAGGGCTGGTTGGCCCTTCTGTGTCTAGAGGCTAGAGGCTGCTGGAAGTGTCACTAGATGGTCTGTCTGCCTTTCACAAGGGCCTTCAGAGATCCTGGCCTTACCCAGGGGACAGCCCTAATGGTGCTGTTGGTGGGGCAAGCGGAGCAGCAGCCTATAGTACCCCCACCCCCATATTCTCCCAACACCCCAGGTGGTGGCCGCCTGCTCCCCCAGTGCCAGAATTTCCGAAGAGCAGAGGGCCAGATGGGCCCATTTCCCTGGAGCCTCCAAGCCCACCTGCCCTTGGGGACGCCTGGACGATGTCCGCCTAGCCCACAGCTGTGCTCAGCAGACAGTACTTTTCCATGTCACATGTCCCCAGTGTGTAGAAAGGCAGGGGAGGTGAAGGGCAGAACATCAACCCTGGCTTTGCAGCTGACCTGCTGTGGGACCTTATACAGTTCACTCACCCTGTGGACCTGTGTCCCTGTTTAGTGAAGTGAAATCATAGTGTCAGCCCGGCCTAGCGCGTAGATTTGTGCTTTACAAGAGCCCGTGGATGTGGAAGTGCTTCACTCACACTGAGGTGCCGCAGAGATGCGGTTGGTATCATCAGATGCAGTTGGTACCATCGGTTGGTAGCTATAGGATGCTCATGAGGACAGACCTATACCTGGGCGACCAACTTGTCCTGTTTTTCCCAGGACTTTACTAGTTTGCCCCTGAACATCCCACACGATTGGATATGACTTGGTCTCAGGCAAGCTGGGCTGGTTGGTCACTGGTGCTCTGCTCCACTGTGCCAGCCGGGATCCCGGCCGGGTGCGGTGGCTCATGCCTGTAATCTCAAGTACTTTGGTAGGCTGAGGCAGGTAGATCACAAGGTCAGGAGATCAAGACCATCCTGGCTCACACGGTGAAACCCTGTCTCTACTAAAAATACAAAAAATTATTCAGATGTGGTGGCACATGCCTGTAGTCCCAGCTACTCGGGAGGCTGAGGCAGGAGAATCGCTTGAACCCGGAAGGCGGAGGTTGCAGTGAGCCAAGATCACACCACTGCACTCCAGCCTCGAAGAGTGAGACTCCATCTCAGAAAAAAAAAAGGGGGGATCCCTCCACCCTCCCAGCTAAGGCCTCACCTACCTGCCCCCACTTTTAGATTTCCCCATCACTTTGACCCCTCCTGCCCGGCTGTCACTCCCAGCTCACTCATGACAGCAGGCATCAATTCATGACCTTTGCAGCTCAGATTCCAGCCGACCAGCTCTTTCTTATGTCACATTTGTCTGTTTGCTCACTTAATCACTCATCCCATAAGTGCTCATCAGGGCCCAGCTGAGCACCTGGCACTGACGGCTGAGCAGGACAGACCTTGCTCTCATGGCACTTACATTCTGGAAGAGGTTTTGTTCTGTCTGGAACTCCTAACTGAAACCAGAAAGATACCCCCGCTCACCTTCTCCCCAGATGCAACAGGCCTCCTTGTTCACCCACACGGCAGACATTCAGCACCTGCTTTGTACTCGGTTTTCTATGAGGATCTGCAAACGTGACGGTCCCCCTTCTGCCTCCAGTGGAGGAGCTCAGGGTCTCTCTGACCCACTAACCACCCGGGCTCATTCCTACCCTTCGCCTTGCTAGTTCACATCCCTCCCTATCCTGGGCCCCCAACCTTTCTGGGAGCCTTTCTTGCTCATTGCAGCCCCTCTGGGCATCATTCTTGCAGTGCCATCTGCAAATGTCACCCAGATCACAGCGTGGCAGAGTGGCCCTGCAGAAGGTGAAGATGGCACTTCAGCAAGCATGTGTCTGTGCCCTGTGCGTCTGCATCCCTTGCTAGGTGTTATGGGACCAGAGGAGAGCCTTCATCATAGACCCTGCTGGTTAATTACATGCAGGTTTCCTTAGAGCACCTACTTTGGGCCAGATCCCTTTCTAGTTCCTTGCAGAAGAGGTCAGTTTTCTCTTTTATGAGTTGTGTGTTCTTTCCTGTCTTTCCCTTCCCCCTCTGTCTTCAAGGACTAGCAAATCTGTTGCCACCTCTTAGGTTCTGTTCACCATCTCCCAGCCGTAAATAATCATGTCCCTCCACCTCTCCCCCCACATCCTTCTTTGATCACACAGAGTTCTAGGTCGGCTTGTAGGAGGACCCCTGGATCTGTCAGCCTCCTGAGTATGGGGCCTGGGTGGGGTTGACTGAACACCCTCTCCTTCCCTCCCCAGTGTGCCTGCTCCCTCCAGGGCCTGCATGAGCACTTGCTGCGATGTCCCCTCCACCGCTTTCCTGGCACATCCCTGATAGAGCTGAGCACACTGAGGTCCGCAGCAGCCACTGGTGCTTTGGGTGCTCCAGATGGCATCTGGCTCCTCTCAGCCTTCCCAGTGGGAGTCTGATTTTCCAGCCCATGCCTGAAGCTTGGCCATCTCCCTGGAAGGTGCCGATTGATCCCCTTTAGAGGTGACTTGAATCCATACCCAGCAGGCAGGCCAGTGCTACCTTCTCATAGCAGAGCAGGAGTGCGCAGCCCAGGAAGGCTGGAATTTAGCAAAAGGGCACCTTTGCTTTACTCTGTGCTTGGTGGTGTTTCGGGCATATCAGCCTGTGTCGGAGAACAGGCTCCCCTCCCTGAGCGAGGACACGTACACAGACACAGGGCTCTGAACATGGGGACATTGGAGTCCAGGTAGCAAGTACTTAGGGCCATAGCGCCTGACTGCCTGGGTGCAAGTTGTTCCAATAGTGGGGACCCTGAGCAAGCTTTTTAACCCCTCTGAGCCTCAATATCCCCATCTGTAAATTGGGGCTGCTAGCCCTATCTAGGAGGGGTTTTATGGAAATTAAGATCACTTGTATTAGTTCAAAGTGGAGTGGACGCAGTGGCTCACGCCTGTAATCCCAGCACTTTCAGAGGCCAAGATGGGCAGATCACATGAGATCAGGAGTTCGAGACTAGTCTGGCCAAAATGGCGATACCCTGTCTCTTCTAAAACTACAAAATTAGCCGGGCGTGTTGGCAGCGGGCCCCTGTAATCCCAGCTACTCAGGAGGCTGAGGCAGGAGGATCACTTGAACCCAGGAGGCGGAGGTTGCAGTCAACAGAGATCATGCCATTGCACTCCAGCGTGGGCAACAAGAGCAGAACTCCATCTCTTAAAAAAAGAAAAAAAGTGGGTGCTGGAGTGATATGAGACTCACCAGAGAGACGGGCAAGTCAAACAAGCCCAGAGTCTAATGGTCCATAGAGCGCCATGCACTGGGGCAGGATGCGGATTGCTGGGGGGAAATTTTGGGTTAGCATCTGCCTGGGCTTTGCTCTCCCACTCGGAATCGAGCATCTGGTGACAGCTGGTCAGAATCTCATTCATTGTGAGAAGCTCACGCTGGAGACTCTTGGGCAAGCTGCTTAATCTCTTTGAGCCTCAGTTTCCACATCTTATAAAATGGCAATGATGGTGGCCGCCCTGCAGGGCCAGCGCACAGTAGGCACACAGAGCTGCTGCTTTATTAGGACTGCATGCAATACAATGGATTGGAGATAGTGATGTTTATCCATTTATTCATTTTTTGTTTGTTTTTCTTTTCTGTTTTTTGAGATAGGGTCTTGCTCTGTCACCCAGGCTGGAGTGCAGTGGCGTGATCTTGGCTCCCTGCAACCACCGCCTCCCTGGTTCAAGCAATTCTCCTGCCTCAGCCTATTGAGTAGCTGGGATTATAGGCGTCCACCACCACGCCAGGCTAATTTTTATACTGTTAGTAGAGACAGGGTTTCACCATGTTGGCCAGGCTGGTCTTGAACACCTGACCTCAGATGATCCACCCGCCATGGCCTCCCAAAGTGCTGGGGTTACAGAGGTGAGCCACTGCATCCAGCCTATTCATTCCTTTAGACACAGGGTTTTGCTCTTGTCGCCCAGACTGGAGTACCATGGCAGGATCATTGCTCACTTCAGCCTCAAACTCCTGGGCCCAAGTCATCCTCGCGCCTCAGCCTCCTGAGTAGCTAGGACTACAGGCACACACCACCATGTCTGGCCAATTTTTTAAAACTTCGTTTGTAGAGACAGGGTCTCACTGTGTTGCCCAGGCTGGTCTCAAACTCCTGGTCTCAAGTGATCCTTCCACCTTAGCCTCTGAAAGAACTGGGATTACAGGTGTGAGCCTCTCACCCAGCCAGTGATGTTTAGTAAGCATGTGGTCCACATCGGCAGTATGGCAGGTGCCTCTGCATAGGGTGGAATGTGTGTATTTGAGGACATGTGTTCTCGGGCCATGTCCTCTGCCTGTTGGGACATTGAGAGCCATGACAGTGACTGAGCTTTGAGCTTTGTTGTCCACTGCACAGGCTCAGGGTCCAGGTGCTGTGCCGAGCAGTGATAACAGGAGGTCCCTGCCAGGCTGGACAGAGAGACCCTGAGCTCCTCCACTGGAGATGGAAGGGAAGGGAGACTATCACATGAACTCAAGTTACTGGGAAGTCCAGGGGCTCAGCCTCAGGAGTGCCAGGTTCCAAAGGCAATGACAGAGCCTGCCCCAGCCTGGTCATCCCTCGGGGAGGGGCCTGCCTCCCTCTGCACCCCTGAAGCGCTTAAATGCCCGGGAGACAGAACTGATTGGTCCCTGCCTAACCAGTGGTTTGGCAGACCATGGATCAGGTGACCATCCTGGTCCAATCAGCTGCCTTTGTAAGAGTGGGCAGGGTACTTGGTACAGAGAGCTGCTTCCTCCCAGGGGCTGTGGGAAAGTAGCTGTAGTGGGGGAAATTGAGGGCAAGGAAGACAAATTGACTCACAATGTCTAGCGCAGTTGTTCCTCTTGAGTTTGAATATCTTCAGGGGTTGGAAACTCACTTCCTCTCCAGGCAGCCCCTACAATGTTTGATTCGTTTTAAGCATTCACTCACTTTTATATTGAGCCAAAAATTGATCTCACAGTAGCATCCATCCATTGGCCTGTGTCCAGCGTTTTAGGATCGTACACGCCGAGTCTGTCTCCTCGACGTGATAACCCCTGTGTTGTAAGAAGACAGCCACCGTGGCACGGGGGCCAGCTTTGTTTCTCCGGGCAGTTTTCCTCTCAGCCAGGGCAGAGGAGTTGGGTTGGATGGTTGGGAGCACAGGACATCTTGCCTTGATCCTCTCGGCTGAACCAACCTTAGATCTCTTGTCCCCCACTGGGAGCTCTTTGCGAGGGTGGAGGAAGAACTGCTGGAGCCTGTACCTTCTCTTGCATGTCTTAGGGAAGAATGTTCCCCAGGCTGAGCTATGTGTTCCTGGCTCTCTTGATGTTTGTTTAAGAGGACACAGCAGGAGCTCAGAGACATCCGGCAGCCCCTCTGGACACAGGCCCAGAGAGGGGCAGGTGGAAATGGCTGTGGAGGGTGGATGAGGCTAGCTTAGTAGCCTGGGCCAGGCCAGGCAGGTGGAAATGGCCAGATAGATGTCATCCCCCACCACCGCATTTTTTTTTTTTTTTTTTTTTTGAGAGACGAAGTCTTGCTCTGGCACTGAGGCTGGAGTGCAGTGGTGTAGTCTCAGCTCACTGCAACCTCCACCTCCAGCTTTCAAGTGATTTTCCTGCCTCAGCTTCCCAAGTAGCTGGGACTACAGGTGTGCACCACCACATCCAGCTAATTTTTGTATCTTTGAGTAGAGGCAGAGTTTCACTATATGTTGGCCAGGCTGGGCTCAAACCCCTGATCTCAGGTGATCCGCCCGCCCTGGCCTCCCAAAATCTGGGATTACAGGCATAAGCCACCACGCCCGACTTCATTCCCCTTTCTGTAGCCTGCCCTGCATCCCCACCCCCATGCTATCAGGTCAGAAGGAACCCAAAGGCATGCAGTGGCAAGTTCACATATTCCTTGTAGGGTCCATGAGTAGTGTCCATGGCCAAATAAACAGTACTCACCTCTTGGTCCTGAGAACATATGCACTCAGCAGAGAGATTGCAAAAAGAGGAGGGCGAAGATGGAATAATACATTATCTGCCAACTGTTGAATAAAAGGAGACTGAATTTCTCTGCGGGGAATTTTTAACCTGAACCAGCAGCCTACCTTCCAGACCAGGGCAGCCTGGGTTGGTGGGTTGGCTTGGGGGAGGTGGGGGGTTCTGGTTTTTTTTTGCCTCACTTCCCCAAAATTAGCTCTCTGCAGGGGAACATGCAGATAAGATGCTCATGTAGAAGGAGATGTATAGCTTTCTCCAGAAATCAGGAGCAGGGAAGCTTTCCTGGGCACCAGCGTTATCCTGAGTTACTTTTCATGAATGCTGAAAGGATCGCAGTTGAAAACCCTTTGCTTCTGCCCATGGTCTTGGCTGAAGTCCATGCTGTCTGCTCACCAAAGAAGGATCAGAGAGCTGCTGTCCTCTTGTCTGGCTTCCTGAGTTTGGGCCTCATTGGCCCAGGCATGGGGACTAGAGAGTAACTAGAACCTTGCTTGGTATTTTCTTGCATTCCTGGGATATCTGCAGCTATGGGCAGTCTACCGCTGGAGGTGGGGTGACCTCATGGCCTGGTGGGTGATCCGCTTGCTATTCCAGAGAGACATGGCAAAAAGCCCACACGATACAAGGCTTGTTCATGTCCCAGGTCGCGTTACAGTGCAAACACCTGCTCCCGATGAGGACTTTTATTTCTTTAATTGGTTTATTTTCTGCGGCTTTACCCAAGCGTGGAGGCAGTGTTGAAGCATCACTAGCTGCGGTGTTTATGTGGCTGGTTTCGTCTTACACCTCCCACCCCTGCCAGCCCTGTACGCCCAGGGGACACATATTTGTCCCCTCTCCTCCTCAAGCAGCCGCGGAGTGATCCCGGTATTATTGCAGGTGTGTCGGGGAGGAGGTCCCCAGGTGTTCCAGAGATATTTATGGTTTGAGGTTTGTGGAGTCCGGGGAGGAAAAAGGAAAAATCTAGTAGAAGTTCCACTCAAGAGAGTAGGGTGGGAAAAGGCCAACTCATGTGAATAAAACATGGAGATAAAAGAAACGCTTCTGACATGCTCCAAATGTTAACCTCAGTGTTCCTGCACACCCTTCTGTTCTTTATTCAAGCTGCGCACTTCTATTCTGCAGCAGCGGAACCCAGAACCCACTCTCCTCTAGTGGGTACCATTTTCTCCTGATGAGATGAGGGGAGGGGGTGGCTTCAAGGAAAAACAGGTTTTGTCATGAAAGCACCTCTGGCCAGGAGAGTGTGGTCCTGGGGGGCTCTGGCTTGATGGAAGGAGGCTTTTGTGCCTGAGGCCAGCTCAGCTCAATGGGCACATCTTGGGCTTAGAGTGCAGGTCAGGGGTGCACCAGCTGCTGCAGCTCATAATGCCTGGCTCCTGCCAGGAGGGTGCTCCAGGAGGACCCGGAAGGATGCTTCTCTGGGTAAGAGATTTCCTTGTCTGGGTTGACAGGGTCGTCTATAATCCCCTAAGAGAGACAAGCCTGGGGCTGGTCACCACAGCTGAAAATCCGGCATTGCCCTTTATCTTCCTACTTGTGGTGGTCTTGTGTTCTGTCTGAATGTGAGCTGCATGTGTGTGTGCGTGTGTGTGTGTGTGTGTGTGTGTGTGGTGGGGGAGGAGAGCCTTGGTTTTTTTTTTTTTTTCAATTTACATTTTTCGAATAGTTTTCTCCTCTGCTCTCCCCAGAGGCAGCCTGCAGAATGGAAACAGCATTTGACCTTTGTGAATTGTTAGCTGAGCTAGCCAGCCCGTCGGGGCGGGGGGAATGCTCTGTGGGAAGTCAGAGGGCACTCAGAGCTGGAATTAAAGTTCCATCGCTACCTTTTTCTGTCCATAAACCAGAGAAAGCTAGAGGGGACAGCAGCAGAATAGCGCCCAAGCCTCCAGATTAAGATCGCACAGTCCCTGCATCAGCAGTCAACGCCCAGCTGCCTACTCCAGAGACCTCTCTGCAAAGAAGCTTCTACCTGAGGATTTACATCAAGAGATTCCATCAGTCTCTGGGGACCCAGAACAGTGCTTCCTGGAAAGGGCTGGTTTCACAAGAAGTCAATGTGGCTCTTGAGGGAGGAGCAGGAGGGGAAATAATAACCAAAACGTGTGCCCAGCACTGTTCATTTATGTATAGACCCTCCATTAATCCTTACAACAACCTTATAAGAGAGCCACCCTTACTCCCTTTTTACAGATGACAGAACTGAACCACAGAGAGGTGAGGTGACTTGCTGGAGAGCACTTGGTTAGTAAGTGGCTGGGATGCCTGGATGCCTTGCTTGAAGATCTATTTCTAGCTGCTTAGATGGCACTGCATCTCAGGCGAGGTGCTCAGTGAGTGTCAAAACCAAAAGTTGGGCCGGGCGCGGTGGTTCACACCTATAATCCCAGCACTTTGGGAGGCTCAGGTGGGTGGATCACCTGAGGTTGGGAGTTCGAGACTAGCCTGACCGACCTGATGAAACCCCATTCTTTACTAAAAATACAAAAAACTTTAGCTGGGCGTGGTGGTATGCACCTGTAATCCCAGCTACTTGGGAGACTGAGGCAGGAGAATCACTTAAACCTGGGAAGCAGAGGTTGCAGTGAGCTGAGATCTCACCACGGCACTCCAGCCTGGGCGACAGAGCGAGACTGTTTCGAAACAAAGACAAACAAAAAACACAGAAATGCTGGATATGCAGCTTCTGTGTCAGGGTCAAGTTTTCCTGTGGGGAAGAAGTTGTCTTCAGACGTGAAGATAACTCAGGGGCTTGAGTTTGTCTGCCTGTTCCCGCTCCCAGCTCCCCCTCCTAAAAAAAAAAGCAACTCTCATTTTTCTGCGTCTTAATCGTACGTCGGGTTCACAGACGGCACTGCTGAAACTCTCCAAGTGAAGGAAGGGTGTTTGTCTAATCAGCTTTGTTCATTTCTAGTCCTGAAGGTTGTGGCCTGATCGGGAAGGGTGGGGGGCGGAGACAGAGTCGTGGTGTCCTGGTTGGTCTCCTACTTGGTTTCAGAAGCCACGCCCCCAGAGGCCCCTGGAGACGGGAGGAACTACTCTGGAATGGCAGACCTCTCTCTGGCCTTTGAGCAGGCAGGGGTCCTAGGGGGACAGGAATGTACGACCCTGGAGAGGCAGTCTCCAGTGTGGTCGGCCTGGTGTCTGGGACTGGGAGATGGGCCAGGGGCAAGAGTCAGGCGGGGAACTGGGCTTGGGCCTCCCCGTACCCCAGACTCCTGTGTGACCTGGCTGAGTCCTGGTGCTGTTCCTGGGGCCTTGGGGTGGGCTGGCCTTTATTTAAGACAATAAAACCACCACTGTCATCTTCCCAGGGAGTTGGGATGATAAACAGAGACCGTGAGCATTTGGAAGAAGGGAAAAGCACTTCATTCACACTTTATCAATATCAGCAATATCAGCCATATCAGCCCGCCACAAGGCCTCCTGCGGATGGAGGCCACATTCTGTTCTAGACAGGGCGGGAGGCCTCTTGCCCGCCCGTCAGCCGGTCTTCATCCTGGGCTTGCTTCCGAGTTACATTCGTTGGGTTTTGGGGTTACAGTGGCCCTGCCACACATCACAGAACAGCATCCTGGGGCGCAGCACCTGACCGTACAGGGCTCAGGGCCCACGGCTCCCCAGCTGTTTGCTCTTGGGCAGGCCTCTTAGCCCTTTTGCCTTAGTTTCCCCATCTGTTAAGCAGGACTAAAGCCACCGCTGAGGTCTCCGGGAGGTTGCGGGTGTGTGTGCCCAGCCCCCGGAGCGCAGCCGCAGGTCGCGGAAGTCCAGTGCTGGAGGCTGAGTTGGGTCTCCTGTGAGCCAGGCCTTTGTGGCCCTGGGCCTGCTCTTTCTCAGCCCAAGGTAATTTTTCAATTAACTCGATTGGCTGGAAACAGGGACGCCCTGGAGTGTGGGAAAACGTCCCAGGCCGGAAGGGCCCCCACCCCGCCCCCACTCACTTGGGGCTTGGCTTCCAGAGGGAGGATCCAATTTCACATTGGGACACCAGGAAGTGATCCCCGTGCTCCTCTGAAAAATCTCAGATGGCGCCTTCTGGAAGCCCCAGCGGCCTCTGCACTGGCGACCAGTCTGTCCTCCCTCCCCGCCCCCACCCCCGCCAGCTCCCCAACCCGGCTCAGGCTCCGGCTCCGGCTCCGGTGGGCAGAGCCTCGAACGCCGCTCGTTAGTGACTTTATTGCTAAACAATTTAGAAAGGCAGCCCTGCCAGTTTTCATAAGCGAAACATTTAAAGTATGCAAAGCATATTTTATTTCTTCCTGGAGCAGCTGCTCAGTCAGGCTGGAGAGTAACCGGGAGTGAGTTATACGGATCTGTGAGCTGCCCCGCAGCCTCGCTAGCCTCCCACCGAGGGTCTAGTGTCCGCTCCGGCCGGAAGACTTGGGCAGGCTGAGCCCAAGGCATGCTCTCCTTTTCTTTCGCCTCCACGGAGCCAGGCACGCTCTCTGGCATCAGCAGCTGTCAGCCAGTGTTGACGGAGGGCCCATGGGGGCCAGGCCCCTTCCCGGGACTTTTTATCTGTCCTCGTGCCTTGGCACAGCAGCCCTGGAGATGGATATACTATGGTGATCTTCATTCTCCACACAAGGACAGGGAGGTGACCTCCCAGGGCCAAACAGCTACCCAAGGACAGAGCCAGGATTCGAACCAGGCCAACCAGTTCCAGAACCACTGCTCTTCACTCTCATTGTGGCCATTTTACAGGTGAGGAAGTGGAGGGACGTAGAGGTGATGGGATTGCAGGAAACGCCCACTACGCGAGCACCTGCACGGGAGGCAGTGAGTCCCTCAGGTTTGCCATTTGCTCAGACCCCAGTCTGGACTTGGTCACAATTCTTTCGAAAGCTCGCCTCCGTTCACTGTGGAGATCTGGGAATTGCAGGCTCCCCACCCTCTTGTGAGGGGGACGTCTAGGAGAGCCTTGCTCGGAGCCCTGCTCACCTGCTTCTCTTCTCAGCATAATTGTTTACATCTGCAGGGGTCTGTCGGCATGCCTTACACATTCTGCTGCATTTAACCCCTGAGTTGAAATCTGACACTGGCTTTGCATGTTCAAGCTCCAGCGTGTTCCAGTTCGGTTTCCAGCTCGTGGTAGCCAGTGGCTGCAATGTCGAGGTTGTGGATTTCAGACACGTTCTTCTAGGCCTCGTTCTGGTTATCTCTAACATGGGAATAGAAATGCCTATTCTTTCCCCTAGTCTGCTGAGAAAGTTAGCTCTCCCACCCGGAGCTAGACACTGGAGAACCTGCTCTGTGGCGCGTGGGACAAGCAGCAACTTCCATCTTTCTGTGGATTCTGGGAATGGGTGGAGAAGGAAACTGAGACGCAGGGTGTTGTGCTGCTGAGTCACCCTCAGGGTGGGAAAGAAAGCAGGGCTGGGCTCTCCCCTGCCATGGCAAGGCCTTGGTCAAGTTGCTTCCTCCCGATCTGCAGTGAGCTTTGGGCTCCAGTGTGGATGGCGTCATGAGGTGGTGGGTGTAACTGATGCGATCCCGTCTTTGTTTCTCCTCTTGGGGTGTTGGTAAATTTTTTTCCCTCGAGGGTGGGGAAGAGGGAGGATGGATGAGGATGGGTGGAAAGCCCTGCACAGTGAGGGCGTGGAGGAAAGCAGGCAATGCCACCCGGGGCTTGCTGTCCCTCCCCTGGGTGTCTCCCTTCAGGAGCCTGGCCTTGGGGAGGGGAGGAGATTGTTGCAAGAGCCAAGACAGGGGGACCTAGCCAGTTTTTCCATCTGAAGCTCAAAGACCCAAGGCCCAATTTCAGCTCTGTGCCCACCTGTGAGACTGCTTGTCCTGGCATTTAGTTTGCAACGCAGGCACAGCATGGAACATAGGGCTGGGAGCCTATCCAGTGGTCAGGAAAATCTGGTCTTTGGAATCAGACCAGCTTTGGAAGCAGGCCAGCCAGGGTTGGGATCCAGCTGTGCCACCTGGCCCAGCTCTGTGACCTTGAACAAAGCAGCCCCACTGTTCAAGCCTCCATGGCTGCCTCTGCAAAATGGAGAGAATGCTAGCACTTCTCCCATGGAGTTGGCGAGAGAATCACTTGAACCCGGGAGGCGGCTTGGTGATGGGCTGAGGCTCAGTGCCAGGCATGTAGTGAATGCCCACACAGGAGCTGGAACCCTCGGGTGAACCCCAGTGGCTGTGGGGTTGGTACAAAGACCCCTCCAGATGGGGGAAGAGGAGAAAGACTGATTTGGGCAGGAAGAGCCTGGAAATGGCTTTGAGGCAAAACTTGAAAGGTTTGTGCCATCCAGGGTTTCAATCCAGGGGGACTGGTCACTGGGGTCAAAGAGAAGCTAGAATTAAAGTCTAAAGTGATAAGCGCTCATTGCTTAGGAAAACTAACCTTGTCCATTTTTGCTCATCCAGTTTCTGAAGAAAGAATAAGAGCTTCTAGTGTCTAACACATAGCAGGTCACCTTCCAGTTTGTAGGGACGCTAGGTGCCCAGAAAACTGTCTCTAACAAAAACAGTGTATCATGATTCTTTTTCAAGTACAAGGGATTAAAAAATGCAACTCAACTGGCTTCAATGAAAAAGGGAATGTATTGGCTTATGTAACTGAAACGTTCAGGGGTAGATTGGCTTCAGGTGTGGTGTGATGCAGGCCTCAGGTATTCAGGTATTATCCAGAGCCTGCCCTAGTCTCATTGGCTCCTCCCCTCCCAGTGGCAAGACAGCTGCCAGCAACTCCAGGCTGTATCCTCACAGCCTGAGCCCTTGATAAAGAGAGCACCTGGAACCTGGTCCAGAGATTTCCCTCTGATTGGACTGACTTGGGTCATGTGCCTTCTCCTGAACCAGTCACAGTTGTCAGAGTGATTCAGTGACCTCATTGGCCGGACTGGGTCATATTTTCATCCCTGAACAACAGGTGTTGACAGTGGGGGCTCCCCAAAGGGAAATGGAGGTGCCTTGTTGAAAAAAAGGAGCATAGATGTCAGCCAGACAGAAACGTCTGCTGCCCAGTCCAGGGAGGGAGATAATGGAGAAATTTGGAAAGAAAAGGCTGGACAAGGTGGCTTCTCAGAGGAGGTGGTGTCATGGAGGCTCAGCTTGATGGCTGTACTGAGAGTCTTCCTTGTACCGAGAGGATGGTCCGGGAAGCCCCCATCAGCCCACCTGACTTGGATAAACTGGCCACAACTCGCTGCTTCTAATCCTCAGAGGAAAATGTGCTCATTAGGCCAGGGATGGTGGCTCACACCTGTCATCCCAGCACTCTGAGAGTCTGAAGTGAGTGGATCACTTGAGACCATGAGTTCAAGACCAGCCTGACCAACATGGTGAAATGCCATCTTTACTAAAAATACAAAAATTAGCTGGGCATCATAGCACATGCCTGTAATCCTAGTTACTCGGGAGGCTGAGTCAGGAGAATCGCTTGAACCTGGGAGGAGGTTGCAGTGAGCCGAGATCACACCACTGCATTCCAGCCTGTGCAACAGAGTGAGACTCTGACTCAAAAAATAAAAAAAGTTATTTGTCTGTGGTTTTACATTAAGCAGCTGAATTGGGATTAAAGGGAAAAAACACATTCCTTTATTAAAAACCATAGTTAATACATACTAACTTAAAAAAAAGGGAGGGAGGGAGAGAGAGAAAGAAAGAAGAAAGAAAAAAGAAAGAGAAAGAGGGGGAGGGAAGGAAAGGAAAGAAAAGGGAAGGGAAGGGAAGAAGGGAGGGAAGGGAGGGAAGGAAGGAGCTCACTGAGGGCTGGAGGAGGTAGCTGAGCAGAGGCCGGCACTTCCCCATCCCTCCTACCCGAGCAAATTCCCAAGTAGGCAGGAGCAGACTCTTCATAGTCATCAAGGAGGCCTGGCCATGGACTTTGGGATTGAGCTGTCTTTGCTGCCACTGCCAGGCAGGGACCCAGCCACCCAGGCAAGTGCCTGCCTCTCCCACCCCGGCCAGATGGTGTTTTGGGAGGTTCACATTCCTTCTGGTGGCAGGAGCACCTGCCGAGTGATTTTTGCAGCCTCTGCCATGAAGGTGGCACCCAAAGCTCTGGCAGGCTCCAGAGCGCTGCTTTCTGCAGTGCCAGTCCTCAGGGTCAGTGTGGCTGGAGGTTCGTGATTCCTTGGCTTTCCCAGGACAACTCTGCTTCTGAGCCTGTGCCTATCACCCCTCCAGGGCAGCGACACGGTTGCTGCCCAGCCTGTGTTTGGTGACGGGTGAGTGAAGGTGTGCAGGAGAGGATCGGGTTTCTGGGGTGTGGAGCTGGGTGGGCACAGCCCCCCATGGGAACTCTGGGCAGCAAGATGGGAGAAGAGGATTCGCTTGGCACCCAGAGCTCTGAGGAGGGTCTGGCTAAAGGTGTGTTTACAGGCCAGTGGCTTCACCGGAAGAGCCTCTGCGGGGAAGACGGTTTTAACACCACCTAATGGAAAAAACAATTACTATGCAATATGAGAAAAGGACAAAGTCAGTATCACCTGAGTCCCCGTGCCGCCCACACCCACCTGTAGGAAGAATTACCAAGCGGTTCTCCGGGCCTGGGAGCGCCTTGGAAGAGACACTGTGGAGGAATGGGTGGGTGTTAGAGAGTCTTCTCCTATTTGGGGATTGCTGGACTGCTTCCCGTCACCCCCTGCTGAGTGACAGGATCATATGACACAGGCCCAGAGGACATGGAAGTCTCCACCAAGCCAGGCTCCCGCTCTTGCCTGCCTACCTGCCACCAGGGATGGACGGGGGACGGGGATGGGGGGACAGATGGGAGGGTCAGCCTGGCAAATGGGGACAGAGGTGGTTCAAGAAGATGAGGCTGTTTCCAACTCCCATGCCGGGACCAGGCAGGAGAAGGGAGGCCAGGGGGAGCCTGGGAGGGTCAGCCCCGCAGAGGGAGTGACCCCAAAGCTAGGCTCAACTCACCCCAAAGGCTCAGGATGGTCAACAGAAGCATGGCCCTCAGGCTGCCACTTTCCAGGCTACGGCTGCCAGACTTCTCATACCACAGGCAAACTGTTAACTCTGGAGGCTGTGAGCCGTCTCCCTGTGGCAGCTCTGGTCACACACAGAGCTTTGAGGAGCCTTTGGAGGGGTCCGAGGCAGAGTTGGTGTGGCTGCGGCGGCAGCCCTGGGCTGGGCTAATCCGGGACACAGCCCCATGCAGATGTTGGGTCAGCTGAACAAAGAGGCTGAGGTTCTATGACCTCAGGCCTCCCAGGCCAGGGAAAGGATGGAAATGGGGGTAACTCTCCAAAGAGGGTTTCGGGTCTCTCTGCCCAGCCGCAGGCCCTGAAAGGAAGGGGGCACTGGGCTTTTGTCTACCTGCAGGGCATCTTCATCTGCCAGCTGTACCCGCAGGAGAAGGGGAATAACTCAGTGGTTACAAGCAACAGCACAATTCCTATTTTAACCCATGTCTCTCCGTGTCTCCGTTTCTTTTGTAAAATGTGGTCATCCCCTAGGGTTCTTGGGTTCTTTTTTTTTTTTTTTTGAGATGAAGTCTCACTCTGTTGCCCAGACTGCAGTGCAGTGGCTCAATCTGGGCTCACTGCAACCTCCACCTCCTGGGTTCAAGCCATTCTCCTGCCTCAGCCTCCCAAGTAGCTGAGACTACAGGCACGCGCCACCATGCCCAGTTAATTTTTGTTTTTCTGTATTTATTAGTAGAGACTGGGTTTCACTGTGTTGGCCAGGCTGGTCTTGAACTCCTGACCTTGTGATCCCCCTGCCTTGGCCTCCCAAAGTGCTGGGATTACAGGCATGAGCCACCACACAGAACCAGTCCGCTAGGTTTCTTAAGGGGATTAAGAATTAACACACATGAACATTTGATCAATCTAAACACATGTAGAGGGCCCAGAAAGCATGACGATTATCACCTGGGCAAAGGCAACAGACATATTTGAGATCAGAGCAGAGATGCACCTCTTTCCTGCCGCGTGCTATACCCACAAAAAAAGGCAAAACAGTGGAGGTGCCCTAGTCCACCAGCAAAGACCCCCACCCCCTCTGCCCTGGGCGGTGGGCTCTGTGGGCCTCCAGGTCTCTGATTCTTCCTTTCCAGGACTCTCCTCCTCTCCTGGGTACCTGCTTTGTCGGATGCATTAATACACTCATCCCGTTACTGTTTAGTTGGGGCCTGGGAGTCCCTGTCTCTTAAGATGACTTTGTCCATGAGAGTCATTGTGTCTCTGTCTTTTTGTTTCTTAAGTTTGTTTATTTATTTATTTTTGAGACAGTCTCGCCTTGTCACCAAGGCTGGAGTGCAATGGTGCAATCTCCGCTCACCGCAACCTCCGCCTCACAGGTTCAAGCAATTATCCCACCTCAGCCTCCCAAGTAGCTGGGGTTACAGGTGCCCACCACCATGCCCAGCTAAGTTTTGATATTTTTAGCAGAGACAGTGTTTTGCCATGTTAGCCAGGCTGATCTCGAACTCTTGACCTCAGGTGATCCACCTGCCTCGGCTTCCCAAAGTGCTGGGATTACAGGCATGAGCCACCACGCTCATGTCTCTGTCTTAAAGCTTTAACCCTCCAAGAGCAATCTGATTCCTTAGTTTTAGGACAAGCATCATCCCAGGGTACTGAGACCACACTTGGACCTGATTTGGTCCCAACTCAATAATAGCAAGAGTGGTGGGCTTGATCCCACGCCCTGCCAATGCCTGTGAGCCTCAGGCGGGGACCACTGCAGCCCTACATGGGGTCATGAGATGAGGGTGGCTCAGGGGTGGCAGCAGCCATGGTCTCTGCAAGGCTTCAAGGCTCATCGTACAGATGGCAGCAGCCATGGTCTCTGCAAGGCTTCAAGGGCTCACAATACAGAGCCCTTGTGCCTTGGAAGTGACTTCCATTTTGCCGTGGAGGGTGTGGGACCATTCTCTGGGCATCTGATTTATTTTCCACTGTGTGTGTGTGTGTGTGTGTGTGTGTGTGTGTGTGTGTGGCTCAAGCAAACACCCTGGTGTTTCCTGGACATGCAGACCCCTCACTGTCCACAAAGCCACCAAGATGGGTGAGGGTTAGACCGGGATACCCCTTTCCCCGGGGCCTGCTGGAGAACAGGGGGTTGGTTGGTCGTGTACCTGGACTTATTTTGCGGGGAGGGCTGTAGAAATGAGTTCTTCATGGAAAATTTGAAATATGCTACTGCTGTATTTAGATTGTTTTTCCCTGGGGTATAATTTACATACAGTAAAATGCTCAGCTCTTAAGTGTACAGTTTGTGTTCAATACGTTTTGATATTTGGGTGCATGGCTGTTGATCGAGGCGTCCACCCCTGATGGGCAGCTGGGCACAGTCCCTCCAAGCCTGGACTCCGCTCAGAGCCCCCCACGCTTTCTGCCTCCCTCATTCTCTAGACTTGATGACTCAGCCTTCAACACATTCATCCCTGCTGTTTCATCCGCCCTTCCTGGGCTGCGGAAGCCCAAAGGTCGGGGTCATACAGTTAGTGAGGCCAAGGCTTTCCCCCGGAAGATCGAGGAGGTTTGCCTTTTTCCGAAATGATGACCATGATGAGGTACATTTGACCCTCATGTCAAAACTTCTAGAGAATTTCCACTGAGAAACGGATTGCTTTGTTTAACGATTTACCACAGGCCCAAGAGACTGGCCTTGGCTCCATTTTCAGATAAGAGATCAGAGGTTGCTGGTCCACAGGTCAAATAGCTGGGAAATGGGGGAGCCAAGACTAAGCCCCAGCTGGCAGACCCCAAACCCGCGTGCCTATCTCAGCAGTGCAGTGCGTGCCTCCCAAGAACACGGCATGGAACACAGGGGCTGGGTGTCGGGTGTGAGCAGAACAGAGCCTCTGCCCTTGTGGAATGGACAGACTGGCTCCGTGGCCACATCCTTCTCCAGGGTCTGCGTGGGGACTGTCCATCGTGGAGGGTCAGGGCCACCATGCACGAAGTGGCTAACTCATTGATCCCCTGCTGAGGGGCACGCCTCCCTCCACTGGCATCCACCAAGCCAAGCCTGGTTGCTGCCGAGGCACTGCTGGCTCAGGAAGCCCTTGTGTCACCCACAGACCTTGCTCCTCTCCTGGATGGTGAGAGTGTGGAAGTTGAGGCTGGAGGTGCTGAAAACAGACCATCTTGTGTCCAAACCCTGGCTCTTCACCCTGTGTGACCTTGGCCAAGCCATTTAACTCCTGTGAGCCTCAACTGCCCCATCGATAAACCATGAATGATAGTAACAGGATCTGCTTCGTGGAGTTATTGTGAGAAACTAGATGAGGTAAAATATAGCAAACCTTAGAGCCTGTAACATGTGCTCAAGAAGCGTTAAGAAAGATGTAATTGTTATGATAATAGATGATAATCATAATATTGTCATTACTGAGACCTTTGGCTTAGGGAGGCTGGCTTTACAAATGTAGAATTCACCAAGAGGCTTTGCGGTCTGAGAGGTTGCCTTCAGTTACAAGGTGCCTGCTCCGGCTGTAGCCGCTAAGTCTACTTTCCAGGACAGAAGGTGGAGAAAGAGGTAAAGCCCTATTTTTGAGAGTAAGGGTCGGTCCTCCTAAGGGACTTTTTCCTGCTCCTCACTGGCCAGAAGCGTGTCACATGGACAACCCTAGCTGCAAGGGAAGCTGGAAATTTACATTTTTTAAAAGTGGGACTCACTGCCTTTGCAAACTAAAGCTGATGGGTTGCATTAGTGCAAGAGTCTGTCCCAGCTTCCTTTGCCCCCTGGTGTGGACCTTTCCTCTGAGTGGGCACACCACTCCCCCTTTCCCTTGGGGAGGAGGCCCCTGGGGACCTGCTGCGTGGCCTGCCTGCTGGTCTGGTTGTCCCCCCGAGGGCAGCACCGTTGGTAACAGTCGGCTCCCCAGGGCAGGAGGGCCACCGTTTCCCAGGTAGTGTTTACTTCCTGCCACCATGGCCAAGAGAACTCTGCTAAATCTATGGGTTTGAGGCCCCTCTACCCAGGGGACTGAGGACACTGCAGTTACCCAGCATCAGCAGAAAGGTACCCAATCAGTCTTTGGGCAAAGGCCAGGGCAGTTTTCTCCTTCCTCAGTAGCTGCCTTGCCTTTGGTAAATGGCTTTCTCCTTTTGCTGGGTCACCAGCCTGAGCTATACCAGATGCTTAAGAAATACCATCTTCATCTCATGCCCTCTAGCTGGGGGCCGACAGGAGAGCTACGTGCAATCATGGCAGCAGTCTAGATCGGCACTCTCCCCTACCCTGGCCCCTGGCCATGTGGGTGCACTTGAATTGTGGCTAGAGAAAATGAGTTTTCCATTTTAATTAATTTATAGGTAAGATAGTCACCTGTGCCTATCAGGTGCCATACTGAGCAGTGCAGCTGTAGACCCCGCCCATGAAGGGAGAGACACAAAATCGGTAGCATTCATCTAGACTCATAAAGGGTACTCCCTCTAAGGGTACCCATGTTATGAAGGCCCAGAGAGAGACAGTGACCGGCCCAAGGTCACACAGCAAGGTAATAGTTCCTCTGAGGAAGAAGCCCAAGTCTTCCAATGGCAGACTTTTTTTTTTTTTTTTTTTTTTGAGATGGAATCTTACTCTGTCCCCAGGCTGGAGTGCAGTGGCGTGATCTCGCCTTACTGCAGCCTCCGCCTACTGGGTTCAAGTGATTCTCCTGCCTCAGCCTCCGGAGTAGCTGGGATAACCACACCTAGCTAATTTTTGTATTTTTGGTAGAGATGGGGTTTCACCACATTGGCCAGGATGATCTTGATCTCTTGACCTCGTGATCCACCCACCTCAGCCTCCCAAAGTGCTGGGATTATAGGTGTGAGCCACCGTGCCCAATCCCAACAGCAGCTTCTTTTTGTTTCTTCAGAAATGTGGTTGCTCCCTGCTGTGAGGAGGGGAAGGTGAGCTGTGCACACAGTGCTGCACGTACCAGGCACATGTCAGCGCCTCACACAAGTCTCATTTACTTCCATCTCCCCGGTTTTACAGGTGAGGCAGCCGAGGCCCAGGGAGAAGTGCCTGCCCGTGATCCCAGAGCTGGTGAACTGAGAGGCCATGCTCTTGGACCTTAGGCTGTGATTGTGGTCTCAGGGTTACCTCCACTCCTGCAAGAGTCTGGGGCATGTGAGACCTGGGCCTCCACACCCAGCTGGGCAGGTGCAGTTAGCAAGCTCCGATAAGTGTCTCTCTTTCCATGGAGTTGTTTTTCCAGCCTGGTCTCTGAAGATTTGGCTCCTGCAGCTGCTGCACCTGGTGACCCGCCCTCCAGGTTCCCATCAGCTTGTTCACAGCTTGCCTGGAGCGGCGGGGCTTAGGCGTCAGGTACACCTGTTAGGAAGGTGCGCACAGAAAAAAATCTGCCTTTGCCGCTGTTAGCCAAAGAGAAAGACACATGGTGCCCAGCTCCATCTGGCTCTCTGCTCTCATCTGAGTGAGGGTGCAGCGAAGACCTTGGCAGACGCTTTCCAGTGCCTGCCCCGCCTCCCTGCTGTGCAGCACTCAGGCACAGCCCGCTCCCCTGGTTGCCCCATTTCATGGTGTCCAAATCCCCATGAGATGGGAGTAGCGCTGCTGGAATCCACAAGACGCCCAGTTACATTTGAATTTCAGATACGTGATGAATCAATTTTTAATGTAAGTATGTTTCCATGGCAGTAGTTAGGACATACACTGAAGACGATTGGTTATTTATCTGAAATTCCAATCTAACTGTGCATCTAGGGGTGTTTGTTTGCCATGACTCTGTTTTGTTTTGCTTACTCTGGCAACCCTAAGTGGGTGGCATCCATGCAGCATTCATGACAACTGAGACCCAGAGAAGTGACGTGAGGCTTGGACAAAGTCATGACGAGGCCCCGGCTAGGCCTGGGTTTGAAGCCAAGTCTCTTGGAATTCGTTGCCTTCTTCCTGGACAACAGTAAACAGTCTTGGTGGCTTCCTCGGGGTGGTTGGAGGAGACCCAGAAGTCACTTTAAAAATAAAAAAAACTGGCACTGTGGCTCACGCTAGTAATCCCAGCACTTTGGGAGGCCAAGGCAGGTGGATCGCCTGATGTCAGGAGTTTGAGATCAGCCCAGCCAACATGGTGAAACCTTGTCTCTACTAAAAATATAAAAAATTAGCTGGAAGGCGGGAGAATCACTTGGACCCTGGAGGTGGAGGTTGCAGTGAGCTGAGATCATGCCACTGCACTCCAGCCTGAGCAACAAGAGCAAAACTCCATCTCAAAAAAAAAAAATTAAACAAACGAAAACAAACCTCCTCTTCTACCTGTGTGACAATGGACATACTATTAGCAGCCACTCACATCTTACTGTGAAATAGGCTCTTAGTGACAGCCGAGAGGGAACAGGGGCCCTGGTAAAATGAGAGATTGAAGAGTATTGAACAAGAGGAGAAAATTCCAGCCTTGGTGACTGCTAGAGACGGTGAGCTGAGGCGTGAGCACTGAGGGATGGTTGGGGTTGAGGTCTTTTGTAATTCGACCTCTCCAGCTCACCTGTCACCCTTTTCCTGGTCACTCACGACCCTCCAGCTTTGCAGCCATCTCCTTCCCCAGTCCCATCCTCCAGGGCCCATCTGGAATGCCGCCAGCTTCTTGAAGGTGTCCGAGTGCTGCCAGAAGATGTGGCCCCTTCTGTGTTCTGTTTCTTCATGTGTGCGTCTATTTGCTGGAAGCTCCTTGAGGCCAGGGGTCTTCCCTTCTCTCCCCTGGCCTGGGGTATAGGTGAGCCCCAATGTTTATCCGGAATGAGGCCAGAGGCAGGGCGCCAAAAGCAAACCTCCTACTTAGCAGTTTTACTGAGAGACTTGGACAGTTCCCGAGCTGCCTCCGTGGCGTATGAGGTTTGGGGGTCCTTTGACCGTGGGGTCCAGGAGCACTAGCTTCAGAGTGGGGCCTGTGTGGGGCATTCACCTAGTGCCCCTGTGTGTAGATGGGTGGGTGGAGCCATTGGAGAAACATTACCGAGTGCCCGTGACATGCCGCGCAGACACTGTTTCCAGCATTCGAGACCCCACAGTGACAGAGATGGGGCAGGATTTGTGACCGGGCCCTGCTCTCAGATCCTGTGACCCCCAAGCACACAGCTGGGAGGCGACGGAGCCTCCACGTCACTATGGGGTTTTGTCTGGGTTGCCTGCGTGCTGTTGACACTTGATGGGGCGGAGCCGTCTTAGGCCTCTTGAGTCTGTGACAGTGAGGCTGAGACAGACTGATGGGGAGGAAACCGTGAAGAGGGGAGAGGAGCTCCCTGGCGGGTCACAGCTCTGCGGAGGCCCCGAGGTGCGGGGAGTCTAACGCCTTCCAGAACTGAGAAGCCGGCAGCCTGAAGGAGGCCTCAGGCAGGGTATGCCGGGTGGGGCAGGGAGGGTCGATCTGAGTGCAGGGACGGTGGCAGTGGAGTCCTCGAGTGGTGGGGGCCGTGTCTCACGAGGTGCTCTGCAGACTGTGGGTGGGGCCCAGAATTAGCACTGGGGCTCTTTGGAATAAGGTATTGGCTTCAAGGCCTTCTCCTCCCTCCACACGTGTGTGAAAGGCCCTGAATGCAAAGCAAATGAAAACGCCAAAGCAACCTCACACCATCCCCAGAAAAAGCGCGTGAGCAGCCGCGGACAGTCCTGTCCTCTAACCCTGTGCCCTTCTCCCCCAGTGCTCCTGCGGGAAGAAGTGTCGCGGCTCCAGGAAGAAGTTCACCTTCTCCGGCAGATGAAGGAGATGTTGGCAAAGGACCTGGAGGAGTCACAGGGCGGCAAGTCCTCTGAGGTCCTCTCGGCCACCGAGCTCAGGGTCCAGCTGGCCCAGAAGGAGCAGGAGCTAGCCAGAGCCAAAGAAGCCTTGCAGGGTGAGTGACAAGCCAGCGGCGGGTCTCTCACTGGGGGCTCAGACCCCAGGGACCCAGGGTTCTCCCCATGCGGGGAAGTGACGCGGATGGACAGAGGGGTCTCCCAGCACCCACCTCCAGCCACAGCTGCCCCGTCCCTTCTTCGGCTGGAATTCTGCATCTTGTGGGGTGGGTGCAGATGTCATCCCTCCTCCAGTGTGACTGTCACACACTGTCCATATGGCTGGATGTGTGGGGTACCTCCCTCTGAGGTGTGAATGGCAGGTGGGCATCTTGGCTGGACCAGGATGCTGGCACAGCAGCTGGGTCTCTCTTATCCATCACCCTAGGGGTCCTTCCGTGCCTCCGCTCAAGGCACAGTGTGGATGCACTGGTTTCTCTGCTGGAGGATATGTCTGTATCCCAGGCGGTCCTCTTGCTCATGTGGTGGGCTCTCCTGGGCCTGGTGGAAGGAATGGGAAGACGACATGGTGTAGACTCCAGAGGGTCTTTTGAAGACAAGGACCACAGACCCATAACTACCATGGGGCTGGTGTGTCTTCAGCCAGAAATTGCTTTAGGAGATGAGGAAACCGGTGGCCACATGCTCAGCCTGGTTTCCCTGGAGGGACTCACATCCCTCTCTCCCGGGAGGCACCTGCCCACGCTTCGTGGGGCTGGAAGAAGGGTTATTTGAGGGTCTCAGAGGGTTATTTGAGAAAGGTTGGAAGTCGGCATGTAACCTGTCAGTGGACTCCATAGTGCTTGGAGAGTGCAGGCCTGAAACATCTGGGAGAACTTAGCCTCAGGGGTCTGTGTTGATTCTGTTAGGCCCCCTTAGTGTCTTTGCTTCTTCTAGAAAAGACGATAAATCTTTGCGATCTGCTTTCCACTTACCATTCATTAGAACAGTGAATCCTCTTTAAAAATTTTGTTTCTGAAGCTAAAGCAGGTTTATTAATTAGGTTAATACCATGCTGCTGTAACAGAGAACCCAAACCATAGAGGCTTAAAGAATCTGTTTCTTACTTAACCACCCACCCCACAGTGAGCATTTGAGGCTGGTTGGGTGTATGTGTTCCCCTTAGTCCTTTGCAAGAGTTGGTCATGTGACCATTCCTAGATGCAGAGGGTTCTGGGAAATGTAGTTTCTAGCTGGGTGGCCTTGTCCCAGCTAGGACTCTAACAGGGTAAAGGGGAGAATGGATTTTGCTGGACAATTAATTGGCTCAGTCAGAGCCAATTCCCTGACAAGAGGTGTGATATGGGCAACGGGCCAGGAAGGCTATCTGTCCAGTGCCTAGCTGACCATCCTCCAGGAAGTCTGGGAAGTCCTCGACTGAGGGTGAGCCTTGTATTCACAGTGTCACAGCACTCTTGACAGGCTGTTCTTTTCAGCAGTACATGCTGCTCTCCAAGGCAGGTAGATGACCCTCCTCCCCTGGGGTTTTGTTTCTGGTGGGGTCATGGTGACAGCATGTGGGGTCGTCTTTTTGAAGCCGTAATAGACATAGGGGTGCATTGTGGCCCAGCAGACATGGCATGCTTGGGAAGTCATTTTGCCAAGTAGGCACACTTTGCCTCTATGCAGCCGTCCAGCCATCTAGGCAGATCTGTGTGGCCGCCCTCCACGCCAACTCCCTGGGTTCCTGTAATATCCCTTCCCCTTCTCAGGATGGAGTCAGCACCCACTCCATGTCCTGGGGACAGAGACGCTGACCTCCACGTTTTTGAGCAGGGACAGGATTCTCACCCCTGTGTGCTCTTCTGGACCTGTGAGGAGGAGAAAACCCTTCCTTAGCTGTTCCTGTGCCTAAAAGGGATGGGCAGGGGGTTAAGCAGAAGCTCCCTTACCCCACCACCCCAGCTCCTTGGATATACAACCGAGCCTCTCCAAACCTCAGTTTCCTGATCTGAGGAATGGGACATTAACGGTGGCTTTGCAGGAGGTTGTGAGAATGAAACGAGGTAAAGTCTAGAAAGGTGATGGATTGTTCCCGCTGTTAGCGTCATGTACATCCTTCTCCCTTTAGCCCACAGGCCACAGAGCTGTACAGACTATCCTTCCTAACTCTGTGCTGTAGGATTTCTTATCCACCACCAGAGATCTTTGGCCTTACCCAGGGACGCAGGTCTGCCCCTTTGTAGGAATATTAATATAAGCAACAAGGACTTGTCAGTATTCATGAAAAGGAAGCTTTACTGAGCACCTACTGGGTGCCAGCTCTGTTCTAAGCACGTGAGACACCATTCACCCCAGTCCTGCCGGGAGCTAGAAACCCCATTTCTCAGGTGGAAATGCCTGAAGGAGGCTCAGGGAGGATAAATAGCTTGACCAAGGTGACAGAGCTAATTAGCGGAAGAAGCAGAGACTTTTCCCTGCTGCAGAGACTCCTCATCTTCCCTCTGGGTGTGGTCTCGGGGAAGGAAGTTGGCCCAGATGCCAGAGATAGAAGCGTTTCTTACTTCAGTAGAAGTGACAGCAGACTCCAGTCAGATCTGGGCTTGAATCTCAGCTCTGCCACGTTAGCTCTGTGAGCTAGGATGCACTCTTTTGTTTTTACTTTTTTATTTTACTTTAAGTTCTGGGATACATGTGCAGAACGTGCAGGTTTGTTGCATATGTATACATGTGCCATAGTGGTGTGCTGCACCCATCAACTTGTCATCTAGGTTTTAAGCCCTGCATACATTAGGTGTTTGTCCTAATGCTCTCCTTCCTCTTCCCCCGGCCCCCCGACAGACCCCAGTGTGTGATGCTCCCCTCCTTGTGTCCATATGTTCTCATTGTCCAGCTCCCACTTATGAGTGAGACCATGCGGTGTTTGGTTTTCTGTTCCTGTGTCAGTTTACTGAGAATGATGGTTTCCAGCTTCATCCACGTCCCTGCAAAGGACATGAACTCATCCTTTTTTATGGCTGCATAGTATTCCATGGTGTATATATGCCACATTTTCTTTACCCAGTCTATCATTGATGGGTATTTGGTTTGGTTCCAAGTCTTTGCTTTTGTAAATAGTGCTGCATGTATCTTTATAGTAGAATGATTTATAATCCTTTGGGGATATATCCAGTAATGCGATTGCTGGGTCAAATGGTATTTCTGGTGGTAGAGCTTGGATGCATTCTTTAACCTCCCTGCTCCATGGTTCCTTTGCTGAGGGTAATGGTAACAATGCCTCTTTTTCCTGTAATTGGGACTAATAAACAGTAGCTGCTTCACACAGTTGTTGTGAAGATTGAGGAATAAATTACACGGTCTGGTGTGTAGTACCATTAGTGCCAATACTGAGATCTTGCCTGTCTGATTCTCATGAGGGGTGGCCCAGACCTCAGACTCCCCTGAGTCTATCCAAACTCAAGGTAGCTGCATTCCTGAAAGGCAGTGAGATGGGCACCTTCAGCCGCCACGAGCATCCTGCTTGGAATTCTACAAAGTCATAAATAAGAGGCTTCACCAGCCACAGCACATGGTGAGTAAATTGCAGACAGATGTGGGCAGAAGGAGTCCAGGGCATGGAAAGGGATTTATATGCCCATAACGAGGAGAGGGAGAATTAACGTACAGGCCGTGCAAGCAGCAGATGTTGGGCAACACTTGTTAGCATCCAGTGTCCCGCAGTGTGGGTAAAAGCAAAGCCCCCAGAGGCCTGCACCCCGGCAGATTCCCTCTCCAGCCAGCTTCCACGCCATCTCTGTGTTTGAATGAGACCCGAAATCTCTAGCTCGTGAGAGGAGCTCAAGCAGGCACCCAAAACGTTTGTCTGCGGTTGCAACACCAAAGCAATGAAGAGAATCTTGTTTGGGAAAAATGGGGGCTGAGAAGATTCCTTTGTTTCTTTGGAAATGAGTGTGGGAATGTTTGGTTTGGGATTTTGGTCTCATCGTGAGCTTAAAGGCAGAAGCCTGAATGTTTGTTTAAGATATATATATATATATATACATTTTTATTTTTTTGGGACAGGGTCTCACACTCTGTTATCCAGGCTTGGAGTGCACTGGTGCAATCTCAGCTCACTGCAACCTCCACCCTCCCAGGCTCAAATGAGCCTCCCATCTCAACATCCAGAGTAGCTGGAACTATAGGCACATGCCACCATGCCCGGCAAACTTTTGTATTTTTCTGTAGAGACAGAGTCTTGCCCTATTGCTCAGGCTGGTCCTGAACTCCTGGGCTCAAACAATCCACCCAGGCTGGCTTTACAAAGCGCTGGAATTACAGGCATGAGCCCCCAAGCCCAGCTCATCAGTGGTATCATCTTATGTATAAAGTGCATGAGCCCTGCCCAGCACATGTGGTAAGCATGTAGCCCAGGGGACCCCTCTAGGGTGTCTGTTGATTTCCTCAGCCCTCTTCAATTTCATGATTTCTCCGCCAATCAAGGCAGCACAGAAACAATGAGAGTGAAAATTTGCTTCATTCCTGTTTAAATCTCTTAACAGCATGTCAAGTGTTTTGAGCATATTCCCACAACAATAAATACTCTTTGAAACATAATTTTTAATGACTACATAATGTTGTACCAAATGGAGATACCATAATTTATTTAGTCGTTTCTCTATTATTAGACATTTAAATTGGTTCCACTTTTTTCTCTCTTTTTTCTGCCATTATATAACACTGTCATAAAGATCTGTATACGTAAATCTGTTTACTATCATAAGACACCATTTCTTTCTTTTTTTTTTTTGAGATGGAGTCTCACTCTATAGCCCAGGCTGGAGTGCAGTGGCGCAATCTTGGCTCACTGCAACATCCATCTCCCAGGTCCCGGTTCAAGCAATTCTCCTACCTCAGCCTCCCGAGTAGCTAGGATTACAGGCACGAGCCACCATGCCCAGCTAATTTTTGTATTTTTTAGTAGAGACCAGGTTTCACCATGTTGGCCAGCCTGGTCTTGAACTCCTGATCTTGTGATCCACCTACCTCGGCCTCCCAAAGTGCTGCGATTACAGGCGTGAGCCACCGCGCCCGGCCAAGACAGCATTTCTTAAACTTCTGGGTCTGAGGACCACTTTATGCCTTTATAAAATTGAAGACACCAAGAAGGTTTTGTTAGATCTATTAGTATTTAATGTTTTCAAAAGTAAAACTAGAGAAAGTATGTAAATCTTCAGTAATTTGTTTTAAAATCATTGTAATAAATTCATTATATGTTAATGTAAGTACAGGGTTTTTTTTCTTTTCTTTTTTTCTGATACTCTAACTCTGTCACCCTAGCTGGAATGCAGGGGCCTGATCTCAGCTTACTGCAACCTCCGTTTCCCGGGTTCAAGTGATTCTTGTGTCTCTGCCTTTCAAGTAGCTGGGATTACAGGCACACACTACTATGCCTGGTTAATTTTTGTATTTTTAGTAGAGATGGGATTTCACCATGTTGCCCAGGCTGGTCTGGAACTCTTGATCTTAAGTGATCTGCGCACCTTGGCCTCCCAAAGTGCTGGGATTACAGGTGTGAGCCACCATGCCAGGCCAATATGGTTGTCCTTTAATGAAAAGTAACTGTATTTTCCTGAACAGATTTGAGTGAGAAGAGCAGCATTGTTTTTTAAACATTTTTGTAAAATTCACTTGTGTCAGGCTTCATAGCAGAGTGCTGAATTCTCATCTCTGCTCTGTGTGTCTAGCGTGATCTGTTATTTTGGTTCAAAATCTGGCAGTTATGTATTAATAGTTGGAAAAGGAAGGATATGAATTGCCTTGTTAGATAATTGTGGGTGCTCTTTGATACCATGCTAAAACTCAGGGGTAGCTTCTTAAAAGTTCATTGCAGTGCAGCATCTGAAAGCTAATCCTTTATACTCTGCTATGTTAAAATCTACTGATCTAATTTGCACTTTGAAATGGGTATTTTACCCACATATTTTTTTTTTTGAGATGGAGTCTTGCTCTGTCTTGCCCAGGCTGGAGTGTAGTGGCACAACGTCGGCTCACTGCAACCTCTGCCTCCTGGGTTCAAGCAATTCTCTGGTCTCAGCCTCCCAAGTAGTTGGGACTACAGGCGTGCTGCACCACCACACCCAGTAATTTTGTATTTTTAGTAAAGACCGGGTTTCACCATGTTGGCCAGACTGGTCTTGAACTCCTGACCTCAGATGATCCTCCCACCTCAGCCTCCCAGAGTGCTGGGATTACAGGTGTGAGCCACTGCACCCGGCCCCCACATATGTATTACTGGGGGGAAGTAGCTTGAACAAAGGCTAGAAGACCGGTCTGTGCATGAAGGTGGGAAGGGACACCTGATGTTGAGCTTTGCTGCAGGCAGATGGTGGGAGATGGTCACATGAACTCAAGGGTCACACCGGAAGCTCAGGGACCTTGGAGTTTTGAGCAGGAGTCACTATGTGAAGTGTGGTGTTTTAGGATATCCCCATTTCCCTCTCCCTCCCTTTGCAGCCTGGTTGCTGTCCTTCTGGCACATGGTATTGTGGTTACATCCATGTGGCTTGTGGATGTGCCTATGGTATCACCTCCCTTCTGTCCCCACAAGGTCTCTGCATTTGGACTTTATTCTCCCTCAGCCTCCAGATGGTCACTCTTCCTGCCGGTCCAGGTTCAGGCTTCGCATTCTCTAGGCACTTTCTGGACGAGTTTCCCTGCCTGATGGGCTCAGGGCCAGTCATTGGCAGAATAATGATGTCCCCCTCTCCCAAAGATGTCCACAACCTAATTCCTGGGACCTGTGAATGAGTTAGGTCACATGGCAAAGGGGAACGAAGGTTGCCAATCACATGTCCCTGGGATGAGTCTTCGGTGGGCCCAGTGCATCACAAGGGTCCTTGAAAGTAGAAGGGGAGGCATAAGAGTGAGTCAGAGGAGATGTGACCCGAGGAGTAGAGGCCAGAGGGATTCAATGTGGTGCCTTAACACATTGTTGCTGGCTTTGAAGACACAGGAAGGGGCTGCAAGCCAAGGAGTGCAGGCGACCCTTAGAAGCTGGGAAAGGCAAGGAAACAGACTCTCCCCAGAGCCTCCAGAAGAAACGCAGCCCTGCCAACACCAGGTTTTAGTCCAGTGACACCCATTTTAGACCTGTGACCTCCAGAACCACTATATGAAATTAATTTGTATTATGTTAGGCCAGCAGTCCCCAACCTTTTGGGCCCCGGAGACGGGTTTCATGGAAGACAATTTTTCCACGGACTGGTGCCCAGGGTTGGGGATGGTTTGGGGATGATTCCAGTGCATTACATGCATTACATTTCTTGTGCACTTTATTTCTATTATTATTACATTGTAATATATAATTAAATAATTATGCGATTCACCCTAATGTAGAATCAGTGGGAGCCCTGAGCTCGTGCTCCTGCACCTAGATGGTCCCATTACGGGTGATGGGAGACAGTGACAGAGCATCAGGATGATCTGATTTCCTTCGATTCTCATAAGGAGCAAGCAGCCTAGATCCCTGGCACATGCACAATAGGGTTTGCACCCTTAGAATCTAGTGCCATCGCTGCTGATCAGACAGGAGGTGGAGCTCAGGTGGGAATGTGAGCAATGGGGAGGAGCTGTAAATACAGATGAAACTTCACTCATTCACCCCTCACCGCCTGCTCTCCTCTTTCTAAGAGGCCAGGGACTGGTACCAGTCCATGGCCTGGGCCTTGGGGACCCACGGGAAGCCACTGCATTGTGGTACCTTTTTACAACAAGAATAGGAAACGAACCAGGCCCTCTCTTTCCCTGGACTTGGCGGCCCTAAACGTTACCCTCTCTCAGGACTTAGGACATGTAGGGTTATCTGGTTCTTTAGAGACCCCTGCATGGCACAGCAGCCAGCACAGGCCTGGTGTAGTTAGCTGACACTGAGTATGTGTTTCCTCTCCTTACTGGAAGGACTGAGCCTGTGGGGGCCTTTTCCCTGCCACAGAGTGAGTCACCGGCTCTACACTGAGCTCCTGGAAGAAACACAACTTTATTATTGAATTTGCTCATTCACCAAATGTTCCCTGAAAAAATTCCCTACGCTAGAACCTGTGGCAGTGCCTGTGGTTCAGAGAATTCCAGGTCCTGCTCAGAGTCTAGTGACATGCCTGGAACCTGCGACAAGCTCAGCACACATTAGTTGAATCCTATTTTTTCAAGGCCCGTAGATGAGAATGTATCCTGTAGGCATTCCTGCTTCAAGGAGTTCTAGGCTGCAGAGACTGCCTCAAGCCCAGCAGGGCTGGCGGGGCTGGGGGACTGAAGTTGCCGGCAGATGCAGCCACCTCCTGGCTGCCTTTGCAGTTGCCATCAGGCCTGCAGACAGTGGGGTAGTAGGTGGCCAGAGAGGCTGCTGAATTGAACGATGTGTCATCCATGCTGGGGTGGCCATGCCCACTTGCTTTCTTAGACACACATCCTTGTCACCACAGCGCTGTGTGGGTTTGAAAAGCTACTTGATGTTTCCTGTGTCCCTTCCCACATCCGCACTCCATTCCTAGCCTCCTTCCTTCCATCAAAGACGTGTTCATCTTCTGTGCAGTTTATCACCCGGGTTTGGATGTGTGTGTTCCTCTTCAGTAATTCATATACTTCTGTCTCTTTAGTGTGGTAGCTCTCGGGGCTGCTGCAGGGGACCCACCCTGAGCCAGCCCTTCCGTCCCACAGCCCTGATGTAGAAGACTCTTTGCTGGTAAATCTTGGAACTCAGTGGAAGCTTCCAAAATGTTTAACTCTACAGATAGAATGTCATCTTAACATTCTACCGGCTGCTTTGAAATATTGTTAACAGATCCCCCTTAAAGGCTTCTTAGACTCCACGTTTTGATCCAGTTGCTAATAATTGATGGTCCAGTGGAAGAAGTGCCCAGAGTCTGCTGTTTTCTTACAGCTGCCATTGGACGTGCTTTCAGCACCTAACCCTGGCTGCTTCAGAGGGCGGCTGGATTCCTAAAAAGAACCCCTGCTCTCATGCACAAGTATTTTTTATTTTATTTTATTTTATTTTTTGTAGAGGGATAGAGTCACACTCTGTCGCCTAGGCTGGAGTGCAGTGGCATGACCTTGGCTCACTGCAACCTCTACCCCCCAGGTTCAAGCGTTTCTCCTTCCTCAGCCCCCTGAGTAGCTGGGATTACAGGCCCCCCGCCACCACACCCAGCTGATTTTTGCATTTTTAGTAGAGTTTCACTGTGTTGGCCAGGCTGGTCTTGAACTCCTGATCTCAAGTGATCCGCCTGCCTCTGCCTCCCAAAGTGCTGGGATTACAGACATGAGCCACAGCGCCTGGCCCACAAGTACTTTTTAAAAATAATTAATAATCATCATCATTTCATTTGAGAGTAGTTTGAAGTTTACAGAAAAGTTACAAAGACAGTACAGAGTGTTCCTGTACACCCAGTTTCCCCATGAAGATCCTTCAGTTACCTTCAGCAAGTGCCTTAAAGCCATCTCCTGTGTCATGTTTGCTGAAGTCTCATTGGCCAAAGCGAGTCACCTGACCAAGCCCCGATCACGTGGGCGGGGCTCTGCAAGGCCGGTCTCCTTGGCAGCCCCGTGACTATCACAGTCCAACACAGAGATCCTTTTAAATAGAATCGTTTCCAGAACCTGCCCTAGAGCCTGGGGTTCTGGTGACTGACAATCGACACATTGCAGCAAACTTTGGCCCCTTTGCTCTTTATGCAGTAGGATTTCTTGCACCCGAGGGTCTGATGTCCTGGTCCTCATCGGGGGTTTTTAGCACTGAGTCCTTGACCGTCTGTGAGTTGGGCAGGCAGCCAGGACAGTGCCTTGCCCCCAGGCATCCCTGTCCCCCACACAGCCTCCCTAACGTGTGCCCTTTCCAGCGTCTGCTTAAACACTTGGATCAACCTCTTAGTAGATTCCGTGATGTCTTAAGGTTCTAATTATGGAAATCTTCCATTTATCCTGAGAACAACGGAAAGGCTGGTCTGTTTGCAAATGCACAGACACCCTCGAGGACTCACCCACGCCCTTCTGATACTTGGTTTGGAAACATTTACCAGAGCTCAGCTCTTCTGTGTTCTGGGGAGGGGAGATGAAGCCCATCTTGTAGTTGGGAAGATTGAGATGTGAACACATCCTGCCTCGCTTTTGGGTGATAATCATGTCGGCTAGCGTGTATTCAGCATTTGGAATTTGCCAGGCACTCTCTTCATTCCTTTGCCTGCGCGAATCATCAGTCCGCCCAAAAACCCTTGTTACATGGGCAGTGTTTGTTAGCCTCAGTTTCTCTGTCTACAAAATGGGAATGAGAGAGGTTAAGAAATTCTTCTAAGTCCTTCTAGCTAGTAGATTTTGGAGCCAAACCTTGTTCCCTGTTGAGTCTATTTTCCAAAACAGTAAACTTCATAGATATTTAGCAGATACTTCTTTGATTCTGAGGTTCTCAGGGGTGATCCCCACAGCAGAAAAGAGAAAAAGACTGAAATAGGGAAGAGAGGAGAAAGAGGGGAGGATCTGGATGTGGGTGTCATTCAGAGGCCCCTTTCCCTGGAGGCACCGGGATTTGTAACACACTCTCAGTCTTCGTTCTGGAAATGGTCCCAGAGTAAACAAGAGCTGCACGGCTGTTCTCTTGGCCACACCAGAAGGAGGTTTTCTTCCCCCTGCAGAGCATTGAGCACACTCCAGCCCCGGAAATGCCAGTGGTCTCGGCTGCAGCAGAGACTGTCTTTACGGTGGGGACAGAAGCTGCACACGCTAATCCTCAGCTTTTAATTAATCCACCCCTCCCCCGCCCCTTCCCAGGAAAGGTCAGAGACGGATCCCGCAGAATGGAGGACAGGACTCCGTGTGCGTCAAGCCAGGCTCTCCAAATGCCTTTCAGAAGGCCTTGCCCAAGACCCCATTACATTTTGCTTGGAGCATGGCATCCGTCACTGTGCAGGTCCTCATGCCTACCTGGCCATGACAGGGTCAGGACATGACCTCAAAAATGTGGCAAGAAAATGAAAGCCATGCTGGGCCGCATCCCAGGAGAAGAACTTTGGTGTGAGCCGGGTAGGGTCATCTTCGGCGTTGACCTGGGAGGCGGTGCAGGACGCTCCTGCTCTGCGGTGCCCAAGCTTGGCTCAGTTGAGCACAGGTCCGAGGAGGCTGCGGACACATATAGAGTCAGGTCTGATGCAGGCCTCGACCCTGATTCGCCTCAGCCCTGGTGGTTCCTAGGGGAACGTGAAGTCCTGACCTCAGACACGGAACTTGAGGATGAGCCTTTTTTTTTTTTTGAGATGGAGTCTCACTCTTGTCACCTAGGCTGGAGTGTAGTGGTACAGTCTTGGATCACTACAACCTCTGCCTCCCGGGTTCTAGCGATTCTCCTGCCTCAGCCTCCTGAGTAGCAGGGATTATAGGCACCCACCACCATACCCATCTAATTTTTGTATTTTTAGTAGAGACAGGGTTTCACCATGTTGGCCAGGCTGGTCTTGAACTCCTGACTTCAAGTGATTCACCTGCCTCAGCCTCCCAAAGTGCTGGGATTACAGGTGTGAGCCACCATGCCCGGCCACGAGGTCTTTTTGCAGAGCAGTCCCCACTCATGGTCAGTCAGCAAAGGAGGTAGCAGGGCTTTGGGGCATTGCATGCAACACAGGAGGACGGTGTGTGGAGAACGGGGACTGCGGTTTCACTGAGATTTAGCAGAAAGTATTGAGTACCTCCCAGAGCCCGCCCTATCCTGAGCCTGCCATATGTCTTATCTTCACATTGTCCCCAGAACAACCCCATGACGTAGGTGGGTCACCCTGCCTTTACAGTCTGGGAAACTGAGGCACCAAGATCATACAGCACGCAGGTCTCCGCATTTATACTTGAAGCTCTGTGTCTGACACAGATCTGTCACCACGGCACCAGTGCTAGTTTTCCATCAGTAGACATCGTTTTAATGTTACTGAAATATTACTAGAATCCCACTCACTCGTTCATTCAGCAGATACTAGTTTAAGTCCTGCTGTTATCAAGCATTGTTCTGGGCACTTGGGGTGTATCTGTGAGCAGAATTGACAAAGATCCATTTCTTGTGGAGATTACATTCTAGAAAGATGCACCAGTTACTACTGCTGTGTAACAAACTGCCTGTAAATCTCAGTGGCATAAAGCAACCACTGTTTTTCTTGTATCTCATGATCTTGTGAATCAGGGATTTGGCAGGGCTCAGCTAGGCAATTCTTAGGTTCTCTGTGGTGTCAGTGGGGGTCCTTCCATGCTCTGCCTCTGGACGACCCAAGATGGCTTCACTCACATTGTGCCATGGCAGGGTGGCTGGGCTCAGCTAGGTCCAGTAACCACATGCCCATTTGCAGCCCCTTCAGCATTGTAGTCAGACTTTCTGCATGGAAGCTCAGGGCTCTCACAGAGAGGGCTCCAGGAAACCAGATGCAAGCTGCCAGGCTTCTTAGGACCTAGTCTCAGGAGTCACTTAGCATCACTTCCACCACATTCTGTTGGAATGTGGAGGTTGCTTGTTCTCCAGGAACAAGCAGAGACCAGGTGACAGGCCAGCCAGACCCCGCTTGATAAAAGGCATGTGGCAGGGGAGATACATTTGTGTCCATCTTTGCAAAAATACTGTCTGCCATGGGGGGAAGGGAGAAGGCAAGCAAGCAATATAGCAAAAAAGTAAATCTTATGCTGTTTTAGGGGATTGTAAGTACTATGAAGATTTTAAAGTAGGGTGAGATCGGACCCCGCTGCTCCACTGCTGAGTGTCTACTCACTAGGAAAATATACATCCGTACAAAGACTTGTACGTACATGGTTTTAGCAGCTTATTTGTAATAGCCAAAAACGGGAATCAGCCCAAAGGCTCATCAACTGATTAAAAAAAATAAACAAACTGGTAACATTGTACAATGGAATCCTACTCAGTAATAAAGCAACGAACTGTGGATGCATAGAACAACATAGAGAGATCTCAATTCTACTGAGTCACAGAGTCCAGGGCGAAAATGTATGTATGCTATGAGTCCATTTAAGGAGACTAGAAAAGCCACGCTCATCTACAGGGAGGGAAAGATCCTGGAGGAACGTGGGCTAATTGCAGAGAGCAGGTAGAAACTGGGTGATGGTACGTTCACCGTCTCGATTGTGGTGCTGGTTTTACAGGTGTGTACCTATATTAGATTGTGTCAAATGGCATGTGTTAAATATGTACAGTTTATTGTATTTTATTTAAAACCAAGAAAGCTGTTTTTTAGAAGGGGGTAAGGTGGATTTGGAGTTCTAGGGATAGAGCATTGTAGGGCGAGAAACATTTCAGAACCCCATAAGCCACATCACTGGGTGGCTCCTGGCTTTGCCTTCTTTCCCTGTATGCTGGCCTCAGCAGGTCACAGAGGGGACCCGGCCCCAGATGGGCAGAGTCCTCGGAGTCAGGCGGACCGGGCCAGTCAGCTCCTGGGTGAAGGAAAGAGCGGAGAGGCTGCAGAGCCCTGTCCTGTTGAGAAGCCCCAGCACCAGGGCTCCTGGTCTTGCATTCCACGAACAAGCAGAGACCAGTGAGGTCCAAAGCTGGTGTGCTGTGGCTTGAGCTCCTGCCCAACTTTCTAAATAGCTCTGACCACCTGGGCCAGCCAGAGGCTGAGACATAAGCTGCTGATAGCCAGGCAAGCTGAACCGGCCTTCATGCCCAGAGCCTGACGTGTGGGCAGGAGGACAGGCATTTTTCTTGGCACCCAACTAAAAAATCAGACCAGCTTGGAGAGGAACGTTCTAATTCAGCTTGGGGCCTGATGCTATGGCTAAGAAAAGACCAAGGTTAAAATTCAGTGTCTCCATGAATATAACATTTTTTAAATGGCCAGGCACGGTGGTTCTCACCTGTAATCCATCCCAGCACTTTGGGAAGCCGAGGCGAGTGGATCATCTGAGGTCGGGAGTTCAAGACTAGACTGATCAACATGGAGAAACCCCGTCTCTACTAAAAATACAAAAAACTAGCAGGGCATAGTGACACATGCCTGTAATCCCAGCTGCTCAGGAGGCTGAGGCAGCAGAATCGCTCGAACCTGGGAGGTGGAGGTTGCAGTGAGTGGAGATCACACCACTTCACTGCAGCCTGGCAACAGAAGGAGACTCCATCTCAAAGAAAAAAAAAAAAATTAGCCAGGCATGGTGGCAGGTGCCTGTTATCCCAGCTACTCAGGAGGCTGAGGCAGGAGAATCGCTTGAACCCGGGAGTTGGAGGTTGCGGTGAGCTGATATGGCACCACAGCACTCCGGCCTGGGAAACAAGAGCAAATAATCTTTAGATTTCAGGTATATATAATTAATGTAGTTTTTATATATTTATGGAATACTTTTCTAGTCCAGGCATGCATGGAATATAAATCCCACAGATTTCCTCCCAGCAGCCCTGTGAATGGTTTTTCCCATTTTGTACATGAAAAGGTTGAGGCCCAGAGACCTGACAATCTGGGGAGGTAGAAACTGAAGCAAGGAAAATGCGCTCAGCTCTCAGTCCTGCGTGGGGAGCCTGCACACTCACAGCCCCACCGAGAGCCTGTTGCTGTTGGTCTTGGACGTGGCTAACAATTTATTTCATTTTATTTTTACTTATTTACTTATTTGAGACCAAGTCTCATTCCTGTCACCCAGGCTGGAGTGCAGTGGCACAGTCTCGGCTCACTGCAGCCTCGACTTCCAGGTGATTCTCCCACCTCAGCCTCCTGAGTAGCTGGAACTGCAGGTGTGCGCCACCATGCCCAGCTACTTTTTTGTATTTTTAGTAGTGACGGGGTCTCGCCATGTTGCCCAAGCTGGTCTCGAACTCCCAGACTCAAGCGATCCGCCCACCTCAGCCTCCCAAAGTGCTGGTATTGTAGGCATGAGCATTGCACCACACCTTGCAGCAGGTTTTGTTTGTTTGTTTTGAGTGCTAAAAGAACAGCACATCATCAGGCCGGGCCTACTGTGGAGGCCAGCCATCTCCGCCCGGGCCAGGAAGGACCATTAGGCCTGAGCACTCACCCTGCGGCACTGACCTTGGCAGCCCCTGAATTCCGGAGAAATTGCTCACTCACAGGCTCTGGACCGTGACGACCCAGAACATGGTTCAGACTCAGGTCCTTCCGCTGGAGCACATTGCCCGAGGGAAGAAAGTGGTTTCAGCCCAAACCCATGGGTTCCATCAGGAATGTGTGAGCTGGGTGAGGCCGCACTGCCAAGCCTCAGAGGAGGCCGGGAGGTGCTTGGTTGATTTGGCTTCTTAGCTGCCCTGTGATGAGGCCCAGCCAGGTGGGCATTGGCCATCCTGGGACATGGATTCTCCTGTCTCCCCTGGGTGCCCAGCACTGGGCTGAAGAACCCATGGTGGGGCGCTCAAACCTGGGCTCTGATGAAGGTGTAGGACTCAAAAGGCCATGGAGTCTTCGGGACGGTGATTTCCCCCGGGAGGGGCTGTGATTTCCCACTTGGGGCTGGAGGCCTTGGGGCTCAGGGCACGATGGTATTGGTTGGTGTTGGTTTCTGTCCTTCAGCCACGGGACTGCTCCCACCCCCGCAGCTAGGGAGTAAGCAAGGCTGGGACAAGAGCGTCATAGTAGAGACGGGTCGCTGGCCAGGCCCTCAGGATGGCACCGGGTAGGTGCTTGGGGAGCGGTCGAGGAGCTGCGGAAGCGCTCACACCCTCAGGTACGTACCCAAGGTTCTGTCCCGGATTCTGGAAGGTCCCCGGGCCCCGGCCCTGCCTATCTGGTCATGTGGCCTATCAGCCCCGTCCTGAGCACTGACCTTTGTCTCTCCATTGTGTGGCCCCCAGAGCCACCTGTGGAATGTGTCTTTGCAGTGAGTGTCATGCTCTGCTGCCTCTGAGTCAGTTGGAGGATTTGTGTGCCTGCCAAGGTGGGCAATGGGTGGCATCAGTGGAGAGAGAGGAAGGACACACCCCTTTTTTCTTCCCCATAGTTTGGGTGACTGCAGATTGCGGGAGACTCACTTCCCTCAGGTGCAGAATGGGCTGGGACTGCCCTGGGTGGTTCCCAGGGGAAAGGTCCACCAGGTGACTCTGGCCAAGCAGTTTTCTGGTGGGAGCGCCCAGCCTCTCACCCGCTGGCCTGGCAGGGCTGACTGTTGGCTGACGTCTCTTAAGCCTTGCACCTGCTGTGGGATGCACATCTTGAGGGCAGAGTTTCTGGCCCAGGCAAACACTGTCTTCCCGCGGCCTTCGTCGCCTCCGCCCATTCCCAGCTGGGGCTGGTTCTTGCTAAAGACCTCTTTCTTTCCTTGGGCACACACTAGCTGGCAGGGCCTGAATTGGAGCTTTTCTTCTAGATCTTCATGGCTCAGATGGGTGAGCAACTTCCGCAGCCCAGCCTTTTCGAGCTGCCAAGGACAGTGGATGTGTTCTGGGAGCAACGCTTTTAAGAGATCTGTTGGGGCAGGTGTGGGGGTTCACACCTGTAATCCCAGCACTTAGGGAGGCCGAGGCAGGTGGATCACCGTGAGGTCTGGAGTTTGAGACCAGCCTGACCAGCATGGAGAAACCGCGTCTCTACTAAAAATACAATATTAGCTGGGTATGGTGGCGTATGCCTGTAATCCCAGCTACTTGGGAGGATGAGACAGGAGAATTACTTGAATCCAGGAGGCAGAGGTTGTGGTGAGCCAAGATCGCACCATTATACTCCAACCTGGGTGACAAGAGTGAAACTTGGAGCTACTGGGACCAGATGAAGAGCAGAGTCCGGCTGGCGTGTTCGTGGAGCATCTGAATTGTCAAAAGCATCTGGCAGCTTGAGGGATGTAATGGCGGGGAGGAAGGTCAAAGTGTGTGCTCATGTTCATGGGACCGTTGTGTCCTTTTTCAGATGGGAAGGTGGTCAACACTTGGCCCCACCTTTTACCTTTCTGGGATCTTCGAGACCCACCTGGGAAGCCGCTGAGGCAGTCATCTTTTTGTTGCGTTTCTCTTAATCTGATAGGAGTTCTTCATCCCACTCTGGAGATCCAGGTCCCCAGCCCTGGGCTGCAGCAGACGCAGGGGGCAGTTTCGTGTTGGTCACCACTGGCTGATGAGCGCACCTAAGACTGTGCACTCTGGAGGCTGGGTGTCAGGGTGTGGTCTCGCTCTCCTGGAAGACGGCGGGCTTTGCCAGGCTGAGGCAGGCTGTCTGAGCTGCTCATAGAGAGGGGATCTCATGTCCAGGCGTAGCAGCCTCTGCTGCTGTTCAGAGTCTGTTAGGAGTAAATGGGGAAGACAGTGAATCATCTGGGGATAAGAGGTACAGGAAGAGGGAAGTGGGAGGGAGGTTTTTGTTTTTGTTTTGAGATGGAGTCTTGCTCTGTCACCCAGGCTGGAGTGCAGTGGCGAAATCTCGGCTCACTGCAACCTTCACTTCACGGGTTCAAGCGATTCTCCTGCCTTGGCCTCCTGAGCAGCTGGGGCTGTAGGTGATCACCACCACGCCCGGCTAATTTTTGTATTTCTAGTACAGACAGAGTTCACCACATTGGACAGGCTGGTCTCGAACTCCTAATCTCAGGTGATCCACCCACCTCGGCCTCCCAAAGTGCTGGGATTACAGGCATGAGCCACTGCACCCGGCCTGGGAGGGAGGTTTTGTCTCTGCCACGTTAACGTTCTTCATGGGTGCCAGGAAAAGCCCTTCCCCCAGCAGAGATTTCCCTGTGTGAACTAAGCAGTTGGCAAAAACACGGGGAAGGGAAGAGGGCTTCTGTGGTTCCGGGTTCAGCCCAAGTTCTCAGGAAAGAAATGAAGCATGGAAGGCAGCCGTTACTGACTGAACACCTGCAGTGCACCGTCATGCAGAATAGCACACGGTAGCTTCTGTGGCCTTCCCTGCCATCCTCCGGGATGATCATTTCATCTTCCCTAAGCTCAGCTGGGTCACATGACTTACCCACAGGCATATGGTCAGCAGGTGGTGAAGTCTGGACCAGGCTCCGGGGCCCCAGGTCTGTCTCTCCTGCACCTCCCTCCAAGTCTCCCTAAACAAAGGAGAAATCTAAGGTGAGCCCAGCAGTGTTGGGGCCTGCTTCAGTTGACCGTGAGGTATTCCTGAGCTCATGCTATGTCCTCCTCACAATGCACCTGGCTTTTTTTCTTTCTTCCTTTCTGTTTCATTTTTTTGTTTTTGCTTTTGTTTTTGAGACGGAGTTTCACTCTTGTTGCCCAGGCCGGAGTGCATTGGTGCAATCTCAGTTCACCGCAACCCCTGCCTCCTGGGTTTAAGTGATTCTCCTGCCTCAACCTCTAGAGTAGCTGGGATTACAGGCATGCGCCACCACGCCTGGCTAATTTTTTTTATTTTTAGTAGAGATGGGGTTTCTCCATATTGGTCAGGCTGGTCTAGAACTCCCTAGACCAGCCTGGCCAATATGCTGGCCAATATGGGCCTCCTAAAGTGCTGGGATTACAGGCGTGAGCCACTGCGTCCGGCCGCACCTGTTTTTTTCTAGAATTCAGGCAGGTGGCTCAGAGACCACCACATGCAAGGCCCATCCTTGGAATCAAAGGCTTTTAAGGATGGGGAGGTCCCCCATGGGCTTGGGTGGGTAAGCTCAGGGGAAGGGACCCTGCAGACTTGCGGGAAGGCAGTAATGATGTGCTAGACATTGGAATTAAAGTTCCTGGGTTCAAATCCTGCCTCCACTCGAACTTGGGCCAGTTGCTGAATTTCTCTGTCACCGTTGGTATTACGGAATTATAATAGCACCTACCCCTTGGCTGCGAAGATTAAATGAGCTGATTTGTAGAAAGAAGTTAGAGCAATAAGTAACTATTTGTTTTTTATTTATTTTTATTTTATTTATTTATTTATGAGACAGAGTCTTGCTCTGTTACCCAGGCTGGAGTGCAGTGGCGTGATCTCAGCTCACTGCAACCTCTACCTCCCGGGTTCAAGCGATTCTTCTGCCTCAGCCTCCGAGTACCTGGGACTACACACATGTGGCACCATGCCTAACTAATTTTTGTATTTTTAGTAGAGATGGGGTTTCACCATGTTGGCCAGGCTGGTCTTAAACTCCTGAACTCAGGTGATCCACCCACCTTGGCCTCCCAGAGTGGTGGGATTACAGGTGTGAGCCACCATGCCTGGACGTAAGTGCATATTTATTAAAGACCAGCTGTTACTATTTTACTGTAAATCTTTTACTAAGCCTGGAGTGGCCATATCATTTGTTGTTTAACCTGGGAGAGTTTTGCAAGAGAAGAGGGCTCCATGGAAAGTTTTACTGGGATTGGAGGAGTCAACAGGGACTTCCCCAGACAGGCAGGGTCAGCCTTGACCAGTGCTCAGGAGCTGAGTGGGCAGATAGGTGTCAGGCAGGCATCCCAGGTCCAGGGATGGCATAGGCAAAAGTGTGGAGGCTGGATATTCATGCTACGCACAGGTGACCATGAGGCAGCCTTGGGGCCCACCTGCCCCCCTGGACAGGAACACGAACATCGGTCCATCTGCACCCCGACTCCTTGACCCAGAAACACGTCCTCCACTCTGCTCCAGGCTCATTTGCGTACTCCAAGACCGCCTGCCTGTTCAGCGTTGTGATTTGTGAGGACGCAACAGGCCTCTCTCCATTCTTTATGGACCTGAAAAAGACATGATCTTTACCATGACAGATGGCAGGAAGCCAGGGTAGAGAAGGAAGTGGTTAAATCATGGAGCACATCCTCAGCTGACACCAGAGGGAACAAAGCTTTCAGATGGCAGCTCCAGGAGGAAAACTGAGGGCGGCTGGAGGAGGCTGGTGGCTCCCCCTTCTGTGCAAGGCTCTGCTAGAGCATGAGACCCCCTGCCAAGGCAGCGTATCCAGGCAACCGCCATTACTCATCCCCACTGCCACTGGGTCTTCCAGTGGAGTGCATTGCTCTTGGGGGTCAGGGCTCCCCAGAGGGACAGGGTAGCCTCCCCTGCATTAGTGCAGGCCCTGAGAGATGCCAGAAGACCTGCTTGCCCCAAGAAGGGAGGGGAGAGTAGCTAGGAGCTGGAGGCCTGGCCTTCTGGGGAAAGTGATGTGCCACAGCATAGCTGGAGCTGGGGACCAGCTCCCAACCTGAATGCTTAGTGGGGTTTCTTGCTTTTTGCTGTTTCTATTCTTAAAACAGATTTTAAAATTTCCAATGGAAGCTTGACCCAGTAGGACAGTTCTATGCATAAAAGACCTTAGCTCCTGTAATCCCAGCACTTTGGGAGGCCGAGGCGGGTGGATCATGAGGTCAAGAGATCGAGACCATCCTGGTCGACATGGTGAAACCCCATCTCTACTAAAAATACAAAAAAAATAGCTGGGCACGGTGGCGTGTGCCTGTAATTACAGCTACTCAGGAGGCTGAGGCAGGAGAATTGCCTGATCCCAGGAGGTGGAGGTTGCGGTGAGCCGAGGTCGCGCCATTGCACTCCAGCCTGGGTAACAAGAGCGAAACTCCATCTCAAAAAAAAAAAAAAAAATTAAAAGACCTTAGCTCATGAAGCATAGATCAGTTGTCAGTGTGTGTTTTGTAAATGCATGTTTTAGGTATTAACAGAACTCCTACTAGCTTATATGGAGTTTCTGTGCAAGTTGGAAAAAGGCACCCACTCTGTGTAGACAGATATGGAAAAAAGTGCTCTTCTGTCATTGAACCCAGTCTTATGTACCCCCATAGCCTGGTGATCAGCTAGTGGTTGCTGCATGCAAACCCGTCTTTGGGGGTTATAGGCCTTTGGCGGGTTTGCTGGGGGGAGCAGAGAGATACCTCCTCCTCGAGGTGGCTGGAGCCCTGCACCAAACTGCACAACATGACAAACACAATACCAGCAGCATTTCAGCTTCTACCTAACTCACCTATCAGGCGCTTTTGGGCAGTGCGCAAGCTGTGCGACTGTCCATGGCAGCCCCAGGTATAAGTCATGGCCATCGTTGCTGATTGTGATTGGCATAAGAAGCAATGCCCTCTTGATTTCATCTTAAAGGAATTTAAGGGGAAAAAAGGGGCTGCAGTGCCTTTTCAACACACCCTGAGTTTGTTCAAACTAAAGATGTGATCATACCCTAGGTGTAGCATGCCATGCAGGGTACCTTTCTCACTCGGAAAGAGTGAGAGGTGAAGCACCTGTTAGGAGGGACTTACCCTGGCCAGTCGGCTGTGGTCTAGATGGGGCTGTCCCCTGCATGGAGATGACATTTGCCTGGAGAGCCTGTGTGCCAGGCTGTCTGCATACGTGGTTGCATTTGATCCTCACAGCAGACCTGTGAGATGGGTCCTGTTATCATCCCGACTTTATAGTTGAGGTCACTGAGCCTCAGGCTGGAAGGAACTTGCAGCAGACACACAGCTGGCAAGTGGAGGAGTCACGGTCAGCACTCCAGCTGTTCAAGCCCACGATCCACGTGCCTGACCATTTTATACCTTAAAGACCAAACTCCTATCTGTTGACACTTGAAGTTTCTCTGAGCCCTTAAAATGTGGCCTTTGGGGCCGGGCGTGGTGACTGACACCTATAATCCCAGCACTTTGGGAGGCCGAGGTGGGAGGATCACGAGGTCAGGAGTTCAAGACCAGCCTGGCCAACATAGCGAAACCCTATCTCTACTAAAAATATAAAAATCAGCTGGGCATGGTGGCACATGCCTATAATCCCAGCTACTCAGGAGGCTGAGGCAGGAGAATCATTTCAACCTGGGAGGCGGAGGTTGCAGTGAGCCGAGATCATGCCTGGGCAACAGGGCGAGGCTGTGTCTCAAACAACAAAAAAAGTGGCCTTTGGGTGGATGTGGCCATTGTTCTCAGCACCTGAGATCTTGAAGGGGATCCAGGCCCCCGCGTCAACCAGGAGCCAGTGACCAGTATTGTCAGGGAAGACCCGGGGCCCAGTGCTGGATTTTCCTGCTGCCTGAATTTCCACGTCTTCCTGTGGCCCAAGAGCCTGGCATGCAAAGCACAGGTATTGACCAAGGAAACCGAGGTTCCCTTTAGTAAAGGCAGCCCACAATTTTGTGATTACAGAGTAGAGCAAATGTGGCCAGGCATGGCAGCTCACAACTGTAATCCCACCTCTTTGGGAGGCCAAGGGAGGCAGATCACTTGAGGTCAGGAGTTTGAGACCAGCCTGACCAACACGATGAAACCCCATCTCTACTAAGAATACAAAAATGAGCCAGGTGTGGTGGTGTGCACCTGTAGTCCAAGGTACTCGGGAGGCTGAGCAGCTATGTGGGAGGCTGAGGCACAAGAATCACTTGAACCCAGGAGGCGGAGGTTGCAGTGAGCTGAGATCATGCCACTGCACTCCAGCCTGGATGACAGCGAGACTCTCTAGAGCAAATGAATGAATGAATGAATGAATGAGTAAATATATACTGTTAGGTAGCAGGGTTCTCTCTGTGGGAAAAGGGCCTTCTCTATGCAATGGGGGAAGGTGGCAAATTGGAGGTAGAGGCATTGTGCTCTGTTGATGGTATGAATATGTGATTGACAAGTCATAACCATAAAAAGAAGGGGCAAGAAGCCGCGTCCCCCTGTAGCAATGCACATACCTAATGCCCACATCTCTGTATCTCTTGATGCCGGTCTCCATGAGAAGGAGCCAGGTCTCCTTGGACAAGTGGAGGAGGCCAGGCATGGGGCAGTGGAAAGAAAATGCTAGAGCCCCTTGTCCTTCCAGAAAGCAAGGCAGCACTCAAAGACAGATGGGTCCAAAAGACCGGGCGCTGGCTAAAAGGGACTCCTGCTGGCAAAGGTGGGACAATTGAACATGCTAGAAAATAATGAAAGAAATGGATGATTAAAGGGGGGAAGGAGGAGACAAGATGAATGCTGATTAATAAACATAGAGGGACTGGGCATGGTGGCTCACACCTATAATCCCAGTACTTTGGTCGGGGGCCGAGGTAGGAGGATCACTTGAGCCCAGGGGTCTGAGACCAGATTGGGCAACATAAGGAGATCCTGTCTCTGTAAAACATTTTTTAAAATGAGCTGGGCATGGTGGCATGCACCTGTGGCCCCAGCTACTCGGGGGGCTGAGGCAGGAGGATGGCTTAAGCCCAGGAGGTTGAGGCTGCAGTGAGCTAAGGTCATGCCACTGCCCTTCAGCCTGGGTGACACAGCAAGACCCTGCCTCAAAAATAAATAAACAAACATAGAGGGAATGAAAGAATGAGAAAGGCGGTACCAGTAGTGGACAGACGGACATTGTGAGCATCCTGATGTGATGCTTGGAGAATACGTCACCTATGGGTTCGTTGGAATGAGGCAGGGTGGCTAACCTGGACTCTTAAGAACTTCCATGTCGGCCGGGCGCGGTGGCTCATGCCCGTAATCCCAGCACTTTGGGAGGCCGAGGCAGGTGGTCACCTGAGAGTTCGAGACCAACCTTACCAACATGGAGAAATCCCATCTCTACTAAACATACAAAAATTAGATGGGCGTGGTGGTGCATGCCTGTAATCCCAGCTACTCAGGAGGCTGAGGCAGGAGAATCGCTTGAACCTGGGAGGCAATCGCTTGAACCTGGGAGGTGGAGGTTGCGGGTGAGCTGAGATCGCACCACTGCACTCCAGCCTGGGGAACAAAAGGGAGAATCTGTCTCAAAAAAACAAAAATAAAACAAAATAAAAGAACAAACTTCCATGTCATAAAAGACCCACAGAAGGCAAAGGGAACCTTCTGGATTAAAGGAGAATCAGGAGCCAGGACAGTTGATTGCAACAGTTGATTCGGGGCTGGGGGTGAAGAAGCCGTGAAAAGCGGTGCAGAGATGTTTGCAGAAGCTTGCACGTGGACTCTGTGTTCAATGATGTTACATCGTGGGCAGTCAGGAAACACGTCACTAGCAGCTTTGAGAACCTGCAGTTCTCAGGGCAAGTCCTCCGCCCGAGTGCTCATCTTCCAGGCTCTGGCCATTTAACAAACCCCACTCGTGTTTTGCTTTTGCAAAAACACCCCTTCATTCACGTGTGCCCTGCACCGGCCAAGCTCTGGGAACAGATGTTAATCCTCGTTTGCAGAGAGGAAACTTGTGTACGGCAGTGTTACTTCTCTTCATGAATATTTTACTATGAAAGCAGCAAATCCCAGAAAGTGCTGACCTGCTGCTTTTCTTGGTTGCTGCATTCCAAGCAGTTCCGTGGTCCTGCATGGGGCCGGCCCGAGCCAGAGCTGTGGAGGAGTGTGTGGGCCACTGCACACGGCTGGTGTGGGTCTCTAGCATGGCGCCCCAACCCTCCTGGATGAGATCAAAGAACCAAAAGGGGATAGCCTGTCGTCTTAATTTGAGGTCACTTCGAGGAAGTGCGGCTCAACTCGAAATCTAAGTAAAAGGGTGAGTTGTTTGTTGGGGTGGAGGGACTCTGATGGAGCCCTGGCCGGCCATCATCCCTGAGGTTGTCATGGGAGGGGCCGTTGGACACCAATCACTATGCCTGCACCCACCCAGGTAATCAGGAGGTTCCCAAGAAGCAGTGAATGGGCGTTGCTGTCTTTCTCCATCCAATTTAACCAAACTCGCAGTAGCAGGCACTCTGTCAGGTATGAGGAACACAGATAGTCATCCCAGGAACATCAGTCATCCCAGGAACATCAGTTGACCCCCGATGCGTGCCAGGCCAGGGCTGAGTACTGAGGGTGTCAGGTCCTGGTGGGCAGAGCAAACTGGGCAGCCTCCTCCAGCCCAGGCAGCCTAGATGAAAAGCAAGGAATAAATAGGTGGATAGACAGTAAAAAGGTGACACGGTAGTACATGCCATGTTCAAATGGGGAGACGCAGAAGAGAGTGTGGGGCTCCTTTGCACACAAATGCCAAAGAAGTTCTCTCTGGAACAGGAGCCTTTAACCCAAGACTGGTGGGAAGGAAGCGCACGGAATTCCTTCCCGGGGAGGAACCTGCCAGCCAGGGAGACGGCTGAGGACAGGAGTGAGTTTTGCATGTGTCGGGGACCTGGAAGCCATTGTAGCTGGAGAGTGAAGGATAGAGAGGGAGCCAGAGAAGCGGGGAGGGGTACTTTCATGTGGGACTCTGCAGTCCCAGGTAAGGAGTTTGGATTTTGCAATCTGCATAGAAGGATGTAGGGAAACCACTGATCAGATTTGATGTTGAAGCATCCCCTCTGGCTGCGCGTTGAAAATAGATAGGGGGTGTAGGGAGATGGGGCCCAGCTGTTGGACTTTTCTGGCAGGACATGACAGAAGCTCAGGCTAGGCCGCAGAAGCCACAGGACATGCGGGCAGGTGACATGCAAACAGAGGAGAGAAGAGGAGAGCAGGAGGTGGGCTCCAGCCCCTAGTGCAGGTGGAACCCGCTCCAGCCTGAGGGTACTAGGGAGCCATTGTGGGCTTTAGACAGGGAGTGATGGGATCAAAATGGGGCTTTGGAAACTAGCCTGGGTGCAGGGTAGAAGCAGGGAAACCAGCAGTGAGCCGGAAGTCCTGAGCCAAGAGAGGAGGAATCTAAAGATAGGAGTGAGGTTCTCCCTCAAGAGGAAGGGGGAGCTGCAGGTAGGGCCTCTTCTTCCTCACATTTGCTCTCAGGCCCCTGCCCCAGCCCTGTCTGCACCCTCACCCCCATCTCTTCCTTCTCCCCTGGGCCTCCTCCGTCACAGAACCCTCCTCTCCCCTTTGCAGGCAGCCGGCCACATTCCCAGGCAGACACAATTCCCCGGGGATATCTCCGTTTTCTCTCCCCACCCTGCTGGCTCAGCCTGAGCAGGACTAGGACTCACTTAAGGAATGAGGGCCACCTGGCAGCTCCGCCCGGCCGGTCCCCACTGGCTGGCGGGAATCCTGATGAAGAACAGGGCGGCGGTGCTTAGGGTAATGAGGGGCTGCCCTTGGAATTGCTCTCCTCAGCTCTGATTTTCCTGATGCCAGAAAAGTCAGTAACCCCGGGGTACATCCAATAGTCAGGACATGATGCTGATTGGGCTCGTGAAGTCTGTCCGGGCTGCTGTGCTTCTGATTATCCCTATTCCTGTTAGTATCTGTTTGGACTGGGGTTGTCATTCCTCTGATGCCCCCCAGTTTACAAGGATGGTCCTTGGCCTGGGTGGCCGTCAGACGGTCAGATGTGCAGCTTAGCTCCAGGGGCCACTGAATTGTGTCAGGACATGGAGAGAAGGAGGGGGCACCCAGCAAAAACTGGCTGCGGGCCACGGCCCTTGAGGGTTTCTCCTCCCTGGCAGCTCTGGGCACTTTTACCACTGCCTGCAGGACCAACTCCCTCGGCCCGGGCTCCTGGGGGAGGTCCCTGCATGTGACCTTGGCTGGTAGTGGCAGTTTGTCATTGTGGCACACTTTGCATCACCAGCTTCAGCAGGATCTCCTGAGACCCCGTTGTAGGTGCTGATGCCATCATGGTTCTGTTTTGGCATCTGGGACAGCAGGCTTTCCTGAAGCCTCATGTACCAGCCTTCTCACACAGGCTCAGAGAAGCAGTTCAGCATTTCTCAGTGACTCAGGGTCACCCTGGGGACTCATCTTTGAACTTTAGAAAACGGTGGTCAGGTGCGGTGGCTCACACCTGTAATCCCAGCACTTTGGAAGGCTGAGGCAGGTGGATCACTTGAGGTCAGGAGATCGAGACCAGGCTGGCCAACATGGAGAAACACCATCTCTACTAAAAATATAAAAAATAAGCTGGGTGTGGTGGCGCATGCCTATAAACCCAACTACTTCGGAGGCTGAGGCAGGAGAATTGCTTGAACCTGAAAGTTGGAGGTTGCAGCAAGCCGAGATCGCACCACTGCATTCCAGCCTGGTGACAGAGCAAGATTCTATCTCAAAAAAAAAAAGAAAGAAAGAAAAGAAAAAAGAAAGAAAATGTACTGTGACTTGTCCCCATCGTCATTGGACCTTCTGTCAGCATTGATGGAGGCAGTACATTGGAGGGGTTGAGACTGTGGGCTCCGAGGTCAAATCCTGGCTCTGGTGTACAGCATCTGCAGGACCTTGGGACAGCTACTCAGCCCCTCTGGGACTCAGTTGGTTCATCTGCAGTATGGGGATAGTAGTGGAACCTGCCTGGGAGCTAAGATCATACATATGAAGTGCTCGGCATGATTGACGAAGATCATACGTGTGAAGTGCTCGGCATGATTGACAAAGATCATACGTGTGAAGTGCTCGGCATGATTGACGAAGATCGTAAGTGTGAAGTGCTCGGCATGGTGGTGGGCTCCCGGGAAGAGCTGGGTGGGTGTTGGCCATCCACCTGCTCCCTTGCTACCTAGTCTGTAGCTGCTTGCCTCCGTGGGTTGGAAATCCCCAGGCTGAGCTTCCTCAGAATCGAGCATTTTGTGTTAGACGACAGCTAACGGTACAGGCTGCAGAAGGCGCTTTGCGTTGGAGCAGAAGAGATAGGACTGATGTTTAACCAGTAGCTGCCTTGGCTGGGGTGTGCACACTCTGTCTTGTTATACAGCAGCTCTGTGAGATAGGTGTGGTCACATGCCATACAGATGAAAAGCGGGTTCAAAGTAACCTTCTCAAAGCCACACGGCTGCTAATCCAGATGCAAACCTCTCATTTCAGTGTCCAGGGTTGTCCCCCGAGGTCGGGGATCAGCAAACCATGGCTGGCCTTTGGACCGAGTCTTGCTCACCACCATGTGTTTTTGTTTTTGTGAGATGAGGTCTTGCTCTGTCACCCAGGCTGGAGTGCAGTGGAGGGATCTCCACTTGCTACAACCTCCACCTCCCAGGCCCAAGCGATTCTCCCACCTCAGCCTCCCAGGTATCTAGGACTACAGGGACGTACCACCATACCCAGCTAATTTTTTGTATTTTTATAGAGATGGGGTTTTTCCATGTTGCCCGGGCTAGTCTTTAGCTCCTGAGCTCAAGCAATGCACCCGCCTTGGCCTCCCAAAGTGTTGTGATGTTGGGCATGAGCCACCGCACCCAGCCCACCACTTGTTTTTATAAATAAAGTTTTATTGGAACACAGCCATTCCCATTTGTTTTACATATTTTCTGAGCTGCTTTTGGATGACAACAGCAGAGTCGTTACGGCAGAGACCATGTGTCCCTTCGATACTGACTCTCTGGCTCTTCCCAGCAAACCATTGCCACCCTCGCTGCTCCAGAGGATGCTAGGTCATGGGGTCAGCTGCTTTCTGTCCGTGTCGTCCTGCCCCCTAAAAACTCACGTGTTGAAGTCCCAACCCCAAGGACCTCAGAATGTGACCTTAGTTGGAGGCAGGGTCACTGCCAATGTGATTAATTAAGGTGAGGTTGTGCAGGAGTAGAGTGAGCCCTGATCCAGTTCGCCTGATGAAACTGGATGGGGGGAAATGCAGATGCAGACACCCAGGGAAAACAGCAGGTGGAGATGAAGGCCAAGGTGGGGATGATGATCTGCACACCAGGGAATGCTGAAGACTGCCACAGACTAGCGGGAGGCCTGGGCCACATTCTTCTACAGCCTCGGAAGGAACCAACCCTCACCCCACAGGAGTCACCTTGATCTTAGACTCCTGTCCTCCAGAGCTGCAAACTGCCCAGTGCACAGGACTTCATTAGAGTGGCCCCGGCAGAATCATTTCCTCTGCTGTTAGCCTCTTCCTTGTTTTTCCTAGGAGCTAGAGGCATGTGGGTACAGGAAGTCTCACCCCAAATGCCTGGGATGGTCTCACCCACAGAACTGTCTAGCTGCTTCTTTTGGATGATTTTCAGGTCCTATGTCCTTTTATTTGGGGGACCATGTATGTGGCCACACCTACCCAGATGCACCTGAGCCCAAGGCTGAAGAGGCCAGGCTGGCCCCAGGGGGACTGGAGCAAAGGGATTGATGCTCTGGTGAGCCATCCCTGGGGTCAGCCCTGCAGCATATCCCCACTGGGGCCAGCCCCAGACGGCCAGAGCCTGGTCCCACATTTCTTGGTCTTAGCTCCTCCCCAGATCCACTGATGCTCTAACCCCCTAACTTCTGGAGAGAGACAACATGACAGGTTCTAGCCCTTCAACTGAGAAGTATCCATGAACCAAACGTAGCAGCTTCCTTTTGCCTGGATATCCCTCACTGCTTCCTCTGATGGACCATGGGGTGGGGTTGTCACCATCACTGTAGCCTCCAAAATGCACCTCTCTCTGCCTGGTGCCTGTGGCTTTTAACTCCAGTCTGTTGCTCTTGGGTCACGGATGGCTCTGCCCAGCATGACAGTTGAGTGCACCCGGGCTGGTACCATGAGTGGCTTGTCCACTACCAAGTCCCCAGCAAAAGGCTCAGCACATAGGGTGTTCTTTTCGCCAGAACCACACACGTCCCTACCAGTGAGTGTTTGCGGAGCATCTGCACCATGTGACCTCCTGAGGAGAAGCAGGAGAGGAACTTGAAGGAAGGACACGGATGGGAGGACTCCAGGAATTAGGTTCTCCTGCAGCAGAGGGTGGATACACCTCTGATACCCAGGGAGTATCCAAGGTCAGGTCCCTCACCCCGTGCAAGCACCGTGCCAGCCTGGGCCGAGGGTGAGAAGGAGAGACGCAGAGATAAATAAGGGCCAGTCCCGGCCATTACCCAGGGAGGAGCTGGGGTCCAGATTGAAAGAGCAGCCTTCAGAGGTACAAAGCCCATTGGCCCCTCCTCCAGGGCTGTGGACCACCACTGTGCGCTCATCTCTTTGGACTGAAACACAATTGGTCTTCGGAACAGCCCCTTGGCACCTCAAGAGTAGAATGCCCAGGTGCCTGTCTGGGAACCTTTATTGTTTTGTTTTGTTGAGATGAAGTCTTGCTCTGTTGCCCAGGCTGGAGTGCACCAGCATGATCTCGGCTCACTGCAACCTTCATGTCTCAGGTTCAAGTGATTCTCCTGTCTCAGCCTCCCAACTAGCTGGGATTACAGGCGTCCACCACCACTCCCAGCTAATTTTTGTATTTGTAATAGAGATGGGGTTTCACCATGTTGGCCAGGCTGGTCTCAAACTCCTGGCCTCAAGTGATCCACCCACCTCAGCCTCCCAAAGTGCTGGTGCGATTTCAGGCATGAGCCACTGTGCCCAGCCAAAATAGTTAAGATGATAAATTTTATAATATGTATATTTTACCACAATTGTTTTTTAATAGATAGGGGGTTTCGCCATGTTGGCCAGGCTGGTCTCGAACTCCTAGCCTCAAGCAATTTACCCGCCTCAGCCTCTCAAAGTTCTGGGATTACAGACGTGAGCCATCCTGCCCCCAGCCTGAGAGCCTTTGTATACCCAGCAAGGATTACATAAGCAATTTAAAAAAAAAAAAAGAAAAAAATCAGCTGACGGCTGCCCCTAGCAGAATTTTACCAGGAGTCTAGAGACCTGGTCCCAGCCCTAAGGAGCAGTGTCCTTGGCCTGGGTTCTCCCCCACCCATCCCCCACCACCCTTCCTGCTGCCTCGACCCTCATTTGGCAGGTGGCAAGTGGGTGATTGTGCTGACTCTGGAGGCTTCACCCTAAGGGAGGAGGAAAATAATTGGGCACTTCTGAGCTTAGGGCTTCACCCATCCTGGGTGCTCTTGATATGTTTGTTGAGTCTGATGAGAGGGGTCACAAGCCCACATGTAAGTAATTATCTCTCAAGGTCAGAGGCAGGAGAGAGAACCTTGAGCCGTAATGACCCGGGGGGTGTGGCATTGGAGCTGGGCTTGAAGGATGAGGAGGGTTTACTTGGGTGGGCAGGGAACTGGGCAGGCACTCCACGCAGGCTGATGGGAGGAGATTATGGGGACTTGTGGGTGGGTTTGTGATTTCAGGCATCCTCCCAGGTGTGAGGTAGAGCTCTTAGGCATGGTTGCCTTTCCTGCTGGGGCACACAGTGGCATCTCATATTCCTCTGCTTTGACCCCTGCACCCCCAGCCCATGGAAGCAGGTCTCCTCTGCCAGCCGTCCTCAGAAGGTGAGCCCCTGGCAGGAGGGGCTCTTGTATTGGATCTGGCCATGGGGAGAATGGAGGAGGCAGCAAAGAAAAATCCGCTGCAAGCCACGTCCCTCGGTGGCTTCCCAGCCCTGGCAGCTCTGGGCACACTTGTCCCACTGCATGCAAGACCGCCTCCCTCGGCCTGGGCTCTTGGGGGAGCCTGTGCTGGCAGATGCAGTTTGCCCCTCATTGTGCCACACTTTGTACCACTGCGTTTAACAGGTATCTACTGAGGCCCCGTGGTAGGTGCCAGTGCCGTGGTGGTTCTGTTTTGCCATCTGAGACAGCAGGCTTTCCTGGAGCTTCCTGTACCCACCTTCCCATCCAGGCTCAGAGCAGCACAGTTTAGCATTTCTTTTCTTTGAGACAGAATCTCGCTCTTATTGCCCAGGCTGGAGTGCAGTGGTGCAATCTCAGCTCACGCAACCTCCACCTCCCAGGTTCAAGCGATTCTCCTGCCTCAGCCTTCTGAGTAGCTGGGATTACAGGCATGTGCCACCATGCCCGGCTTATTTTGTATTTTTAGTAAAGATGGGGTTTCAGCATGTTGGCCAGGCTGGTCTCAAACTCCTGACCTCAGGTGATCCGCCCACCTTGGCCTCCCAAAGTGCTGGGATTACAGGCGTGAGACACTGCGCCTGGCCACAGTTTAGCATTTCTCTGGGTCACCCCAGGAATAGTCACCTTTGTGCTTTGGACAATATGGATAATGTGGTTGCACAGGCTTTTTGGTTTTGCTTGTTTCTCTTTTCCTTCCTCTTGGGCTGTGGACTGTCACTAGTGTTTTGTCCTTGGGCTTTCTCTCAGCATCTTAGAGGCAGTGCCACATGGGGAGTGGAGAATATGCTCTCTGGGTTCAAATCCTAACTTTGGTGCATAGCATTTACAGGTCCTTGGGCCAGGGATGCAGCCCCTCTGAGACTCAGTGTATCCATCTGCAAAGTGGGGATGATTGAATCTGCCTGATAAAGGAAGCATGAGGATTGATTGATGTCACTTCGGCCAGCTCCCCTGGACAGAAGCAGCCCTCAGCACTGAAATGACCCCCTCACTCTCTCCCTGCCCACTCTGCCAGGGCCATAGGCCACCAGGGCCACCGCTGCTGTAGTGCTTAGCAGTGGGCAGTGCTTGCCCGGCCGGAGGAGTCTGAGTCATTAGGGAGCGTGGTCCTTGTGTATTTCATGCTGGGAAGGTAGCTGGCCCCTCAGGAAGGGCAGCTGCCATGGAGGAAGAAGGGAGCTGAAAGAGTGTGTGTCTTTAAAATGAAACCTGAGTTCCGGAGTGCCTGAAGGTACATTCCTGCTGGGATGCCAGTGCTGGGCCCTGGCTGGCCTGTTCCACCTGTGAACTCACATGACTCTCCATAGAGCTCCCTGCCAAGCATGGCCTGGCATCTGCTGCTCCAGATCCTGGTTCTCTTGGACTAGGCGCTCCAGGGACAATCTTCCTGGGCCGTGCTTCTCCCATCCCTTTACTGTCAAAAAGGGACCGATAACAGGCCTGGCATGGTGGCTCACGCCTGTAATCCCAGCACTTTGGGAGGCCAAGGCGGGCAGATCACCCGAGATCAGGAGTTTGAGACCAGCCTGGTCAACATGGTGAAACCCCCGTCTCTATTAAAAATACAAAAGTTAACTGGGCATGGTGGTGGGTACTGGTAATCCCAGCTACTTAGGAGGCTGAGGCAGGAGAATCACTTGAACCTGGGAGGCAGAGGTTGCCGTGAGCCCAGATCGTGCCACTGCACTCCAGCCTGGGCAACAGAGCGAAACTCCACCTCAAAAACAAACTAAAGAGACTGGTAACAGCTCGTGGGTTCCAGCATCTGCAGGGGCTAATGGGAGCTTTTGTTTTTCTCTGCTCCTCAACTTGCTCTTCTCTGGACTCTTCCAAAATGCCCCTTTCAGGAAACCCTCTCCAGCCCGGCCCGAGTGCCTTTGGGCACCTTGCCTAGTTGATATTTACCTTCATTTATTCTAGACCCACAGATAGGTTTTCTTGGCATCTGCATGGGGCTTTAAAAGTTTTCAAATTTGTTACCACCATTTAAAAATTGGAAACTTTCACATTGTGGATTTCCAGCTTGTCCTGGAAAATAAGCTGGTCTGGCCACCTCCAACAGTCAGCTGGACCCGAGGGGGGCTGCCCTGTGAACACCGTCCTCGGACCCCAGCCCCCCCAGCCCCCAGCCCCTCTGCCTCTGGAGAGGCTCTGTGCCCCGTGCGGCAGACCTGAGTGTGCATGTCAGTTTGCAGGCTCTTTTCTGACTGCAGAACTCCCTGGGCCTTCTGGGTCTTGGCTTCTCATCTCCCACCCCACTCCATCCCGTGCCCGGCATCTTAAACAGGGGTCACTGGGTGGGCCTTCTCTCTCTTGTTCTCATGTGTCTCTGTCCACCCAGACCAGCAAGCAGAATGACACACCTTCCTTGGAGTTCCCTCAGTCCCTTCTCAATGGGTCCCAACACTGGATTTTAGCACACTGGGAGTGCGGCTGTGTCGACACGTCACCAGGGCCTCAGAGGCAGGGACTGTGACTTAGTCATGGCTGTGTCATCAGACCCGGCACAGGGCCCGGCCTAGAGTGGGTGCCCCGGGAATGTAGAGGGGTTGGACACCAGACTGAGAAAGCTGCCAGCTGCCCCCACCTTGCTCTCCAAGGAGGTCCCCTGACCACACCTGCCTGCAATGGGGAGGAAGCTTATGGCCGTGCGCTTTTGCCGCCACACCCTCCCACGGGCGTGCAGATCTGACAAGATCCGGAGCTGGGTCTGTGAGAGGCCCTGTGTCCCCCGCATTCTCTATGCATGACCGAGGACCTTTCTTCCCTCACTACGGCCTCTCCCAGTCCCCAGGAGGAAGGGCTGATTACTCCCAAAGACAGGAAGACACACCTTGGAGCTTCCCTATTCCTGGCACCCCAGGGCATGCATGTGAGGCACTGGGAGGGAGGGGCATTTGCCTGCAGCCCCATGACCTGGCACCCACCACCCTGTCTGACCTCACTGCCCCAGGAAGCTCAGCCCCATTGCCCTTTCTATTGCTCAAATGCTCTGAGGCCATGTATTCCCCCAGGTACTCTGTGCTTTGCTGATCTCCAGGCCTGGAGTCGTTTTTCCCAGCATTTCCTGATGCCTGGAGCTCCTGGCCCCTTCTCACCCTTTCCAGCCTTAGCTGAAATGTCACCTGCTTGGAGAGGTCCTTCGGAATTTTCCCTCCCAGTGTCCGCCCTGCAACCCCACTCCTCCAGTGAGTCTCAGTTTCATTGTGCATTTCACAGACTCTGTTTTCTTTTCTTTTTTTTTTTTCTTGAGACGGAATTTCACCCTTTTGCCCAGGCTGGAGTGCAATGGTGCGATCTCAGCTCACTGCAACCTCTGCCTCCCAGATTCAAGCAGTTCTCCTGCCTCAGCCTCCCTAGTAGCTGGGATTACAGGCATGCACCACCACACCCAGCTAATCTTGTATTTTTAGCAGCAATGCGGTTTCTCCATGTTGGTCAGGCTGGTCTCAATCTCCCGACCTCAGGTGATCCCACCCACCTCAGCCTCCCAAAGTGCTGGGATTACATGTGTGAGCCACCATGCCTGGCCTTTCTGTTTTATTTTAGTTCCTGCTTATTGGCTGTTGGCTCCAGGAGAGCAGGGAGGCTGTGTCTGATGTATACCCAGCAGCCTCACACAGCCAGAGGAATGTGGATTCTGAGTAAATCCATGCAGAAAGCACACGTGGGGAAGTGGACAGCTCCCTGAGTGTGGAGGAGTGGGGGCTGGGCTTGGAGTTGGCAGCAGGGTTCAGAGCCTCATGGCTGATCAGGACCTGGGCACCTGGGGTCCAGTGGGGCCTCACAAAACAACAGCATCAAGCAGGCGTGATCAGATCGCAGCTCCACCACTTCATTGCTCTGTGGCTTTCAGCAAGTTGCTTAACCTCTCTCAGCACCAGCTTCCATCTGTGGAATGGGTGTAGTACTTTCCAATTCTTGTATGTGAGGAACTTGGGACAGAGCACCAGGACAGGCTAAGCACTCCTCGAGTCGCTGTCCACATTGAGCCTGGTTTTAAGCGCATTTGGTTTTGACATGAGGCAAACAGGAATTGGAAATGCGGGTCTGTACCCAGGAGCAGGCAGGCCTCAGGGACACTCTCCAGCAGATGGGACCTGCCCCAGAAGCTCCTCAGTCAGCATGGGCTGGGTGAGAGGGATGGGCTCCCCTGTTACTTCACTGATTTCCTGATGGTTTTCATTGTTTTGTGGCTAAAAGATGCTCCAGAGATTAGCCTGTGTGAGGATTTGGGAATTATCTGCAGTGAGGGAGCCTAGGCCTTCTTTGCTTCTTCTCTCTGCATGAACCCAAACATAGATTAGGATGTTGCTGACTTCTCAGAAGACAGGACAGCCAGAGAAAGCCCACCAGAGACAGAGAGAGGCTGTGTGCTGGCGGTGGGGGGTGGGTGTTAAAACACACGCTCTGAATGAAGAGAACCCCTAAACAGGCTTTGTGTGAGCAACATGGCTGTTTATTCACCCAGGTGCGCATGGGCTTAGTCCAAAAAGAGCATCAGCGCAGGGTGGTGGAATAGGAGTTGGTTTTATAGGTTAGGAGTAGGCAGTGGAAAGTTACAGAAGTTACAGTTTAGGGCGGTTTTTGCAAGCTGGGAGGGCATCCAGAGTCACAAGGGAGTCACAAGGTTGACCAAGGTCAGTTACAAAGTCCAGTCGCCTTATCAGTTGAGGTGGGAATGAGGAACAATGGAAGAATGCCCCAAGTCAATTAGGCACAGGGGTTGATTGTTCTTCCTCTTTCCATGGTCTTCCACTTTCTTCAGATCTTCTAGTTCTGGGAGCCCATCCAGAGGTGTATCTGTGGGTTATGGGGGTCGCCATGTTGTCTGTGGTGCCGTCAGTCAGCCTAAAAGACCTTATGGGGGGACTTTGGTAGATTGGACCTTGGGGGGTTCCTCTGGGTACAGCAGTGTCACAGCCCAAACACTCTACCTGAATTAACTCATTCAACTCTCACAGCACCCCATGACCGAGGTGCTTTGATTGACTCCACTTCATTTTTTTTTAATTTTTGAGACAGAGTCTCATTCTGTAGACCAGGCTGGAGTACACTGGCACAATCTTGGCTCACAGCAACCTCTGCCTCCCATGTTCAAGCCGTTCTCCTGCCTTAGCCTCCCAAGTAGCTGGGATTACAGATGATATTTCTTCATGTTGGCCAGGCCAGCCTCAAACTCCTAACCTCAGGATGATCCGCCCACCTCAGCCTCCCAAAGTGCTGGAATTACAGGCGTGAGCCACCGAGCCTGGCCTGACTCCACTTTAGATGGGGAAAACTGAGGCACAGAGAGGTGAAGATCCCCCAGCTTGGTAGAGCCTGGACTCAGACGCAGGCTGCGAGGCCCAAGGACGTGCACTGCCAGCCACCTTGCAATCTGACTGCAAGAAACAGTCACCAGGGATTTGTCAAGTTCATGTGTTGAGCCTGGTTGCAGTTCGTGTGGTAAAGTAGAAAGGGCACTGGTCTCAGAGTCAGATGGATTAGTTGGAATCCCAGGTCTTACTGCTGTGTGACTCTAGGCCAGTGATTTCACCTCCCTAAGCCTTCACTTTCCCATGGGATGATAACCATGCTGACACTTCCTTTGCAGGGTTTTCTGGAGGATAAAGCCAGGGTGTCATGGGAGGCCCCGCCTCCAAGGCGCTCACAATGCTCCTTCACTCCTTTTCTCCCTTGCTTCCTCCTACCCAGCACCTTCAGCCCCAGGCACTGGCACTCACCCAGAGCCTGACCTTGGCCTTAAGTTCCATGAGGACTTCGGGAAGGGCTTTGGCGGCTGCTGCCTCGGAGGGAGCTGCCCTGATCCGCTTCCGATCAGAATCTCCAGGCGCCCCTTGCCAGGCCTTTCATGGTGCTGCTTTATTTCACAAGAACCCCAGCGTTTATTTAGCAACAGGGTGGAATTTTTAGAACTTAAAAAGTAATTCTGCTCTTTGGGGAACGCACCTATTGATGTAACCCCAATTTGGGCCAGGCCTGGACCCGGAGGCAGTGGGCACTCTGCCCTGGGCCTCCCCAGCTCCACACCTTTGCTCCACTGGAAGGCGGGGCACCCTCAGTCTGCCCTGTCCGGCTTGACTTCTTCCTGCTTGCTGGTCTTGACCCCAGGGCAGGGGCTGGTGGGGTGGGCACAACGGGGTCAGCCTGTGGTGCTGAATAATGCCCACCCCCGCCAAGATGCCCTTGTTATAATCTGTGGAACCTGTGGATATATTACTTTATATGCTGAAAGGGACTTGATGTGACTGAGACTCTTGAGATGGGGAGAGGATCTGGATGATGTGGGGGCACCCAGGGTAATCGCGGGGTGCTTATAGAGGGAGGCCAGCAGGTCAGAGAGACGGAAGAAGAAGCGAATGCTGGAAAGAGGTCAGAGTTTTCAGAGAGAGCCCAAGGTACCACATCATTGACTTTGAGGCTGGAGGACAGGGCCACCAGCCACGGGATGCAGGCGGCCTCTGAAGGCTGGAAAAGGCAAGGAAACGAATCCTCCCTTACAGCCTCCGGTGGGAGCCTGGCCCTGCCAACACCCAGATTTTGGCCCATTGAAACCTCATTTGGCCTTCTGATCCTTGAAAGTATAAAATAATAAATCAGTTTTGTTTCAAGCCACAAAGTTGGTGGTAATTTGTTACAGCAGCCACAGGATTCTAACGTACAACCCAGTGCCCCATCCCTCCTTGGAGCACCTCATTCAAGGTAGAGCTGTGGGGGCACCTTGGGGGGTGCAGAGGGTGTCATGAGAGACCACTCCAGCCTGTGGCCAAATCCTGCCCATCCACGTACCCCTCTGAGCCTCCAGTAACCCCTCTGGAAAGCAAGGTTCATTCCTCCTAGAATTGTCGGGAAGATGTTTGAAGATAGAAGGGACCTAGCCCAGCCCCCGGCATGGAGGAAGCAAAGATATACTCAGTCATCTACACTGTTTGCTGCTCTGCAGAAAAAGGCAGGGAAAGGTGGGGTGTGCCTGGCACACTGCTTGTATGTTTGGATCAACATTAGGAAACCTGGATTCAAACGCCAGCTCTGGCCCGGTGCAGTAGCTCACGCCTGTAATCCCAACACTTTGGGAGGCCATGGCAGGAGAATCACTTGAGCCCAGGAAACATAGCGAGACCCCATCTCTTAAAAAAAGTTTTTAATTATCCAGGTGTGGTAGTGTCCAGTGTCCACCTATGATCCCAGCTACTTAGGAGGCCGAGGCAGGAGGATCCCTGGAGCCCGGGAGTTGAAGGCTGCAGTGAGCCATGGTGGTGGCACTGTACTCCAGCCTGGGTGACAGATGGAGACCTTGTCTCTAAAAAAAATAAAATAAAATAAAAATTTCAGCTTCCCCAAACCCAGCGAAGGTGGTGGTGCAGCTGCAGGTAAAGTTCCGTAACATGGCTGGGCACAGTGACTCGTGCCTGTAATCCCAGCACTTTGGGAGGCTGAGGTGGGCAGATCACTTGAAGTCAGGAGTTCAAGACCTGGTCAACATGGCAAAACCCTGTCTCTTCTAAGAAGACCAAAAAAAATTAGCTAGACGTGGTGGCACACAGCTGTAATCCCAGCTACTTGGAAGGCCGAGGCACAAGAATCTCCTGAACCTGGAAGAGTGAGGTTGCAGTGAGCCCAGATCACACCACTATACTCCAGCCTGGGCAGCAGGATGAGACTCTGTCTCAAGGAAAAAGGCCAGGCACGTTGGCTCACGCCTATAATCTGAGCACTTTAGGAGGCCAAGGCAGGCGGATCACAAGGTTAAGAGATCGAGACCATCCTGGCTAACATGAAACCCCATCTCTACTAAAAATACAAAAATTAGCAGGGCGTGGTGGTGCGCGCCTACAGCCCCAACTACTCAGCAGGCTGAGGCAGTAGAATCACTTGAACCCGGGAGGCAGAGGTTGCAGTGAGCCAAGATCACGCCACTGCACTCCAGCCTGGTGACAGAGCGAGAGTCTGTCTCAAAAAAAAAAAAAAAAATTTTGCAACATTGCTGGTGCCTCCAGGCCTTAGTTTCCTCATCCTTAAAAGGGAAGAGCAGCAGCCCCTACTTCCTGGACTGTGAGCAGTGCACACAGAGCACTTTGCACCGAGCCTGGCCTGGGGCACTGCTCCATGAATGCAGCCAGCCTTGTTTTGTCAGCTGGGCCAACTTCTCTCCATCCTGAGCTTGGACACACACCTCCTTCAGCCGCTGGAGTGCTCCAGCCTGTGGGGTCCACCTCAGCCAGAGGCAGCGTGTTCCCACAACATTGATTATTGTTCAGGAGGTTTATGAGGATCACTCTCTGTTCCACGGGTGGGTGACTTAGGATGGGAAGTGGATTCTTCTGCCCATGTCCTACCTGGCCCCACAAAGGCAAAATCTTATTTATTCAACAGTCATAATAGGGGCTGTTCTTTCTCCCAGCCAAGGCTAGCCCCAGCCAAAATGCACTGATACTCCTGTGGAGGACAGAATGTCAAAGGGGAATCAGAACAGGAGCAACTGGTTGAGATTACAGAGAGAATCGCGGGGGTACAGCCTGCTGACGCCGTTGACTGCGCGATTGGGCCAAGAGTCATTGGGTCTGCAGCCCCAGAGGTGAGGACATATAGCTGTGTTGCACTCATAGAGAGCACACTATTGGGGTTAGCAGCACCAACTTGGAATCAGATTGCCTGAGTTCTAAGCCTAGCTTGGCCAGTTGACTCTCTGAATGACCTTGGGTGAGTCACTTAGTTTCCCCATTCAGGAAAATCAGCGTCATTGCCATCATCATCATCATGCCAAGTACTGTCCTGAGTCCCCTAGATGGATATTAAATCTTTTAATCCTCACCAAAAACACACACACACACGGCCGGGCACGGTGGCTTACGCCTGTAAGATCACATGAGGTCAGGAGTTCAAGACCAGCCTGGCCAAGATGGTGAAACCTTGTCTCTACTAAAGATACAAAAATTAGCCAGGTGTGGTGGCGGGCACCTGTAATCCCAGCTACTTGGGTGGCTGAGGCACAGAATTGCTTGAACCTGGGAGGCAGAGGTTGCAGTGAGCCAAGATGGCACCACTGAGTGACAGATCGAGACTCTGCCTCTAAAAATAAACACACACACACACACACACACACAGTTGAGGGTGTTCTTTTATCCCCAGGTGACAGAAGGGCACATGCAGGTAAAGAAAGGAAGCCAAGGCTCCATGGTTGGGAAGGGGCAGAGCTGGGATTTGGACTCGGGTTACGTGGCACTCATTAGCCTCGCAGCCTTCTGCCTTTGGGATAACGTCGAAAATGTGAGCATCCGCCCCCACCCCCAGAGCTTTCCAGGTGGGATAATGCATGTAAAATGCAAAATGAAGCGTATGGGTCCGGTAGGCACTGGTTAGCTCTTTTTATCTCTGTTGCTCCAGCTGACAGCGGCTCTGGTAACTTGTGTTTGGGGGTGTGGGTCAAAACCCACTCATCCCTTTGGGGGCCATGAATAGATTCATTATCTTGATTGTGGTGATGGTGTCAGGGTGTCTACATACGTCAAAGCTTAGCTCATTGTGCATTTCAAATTACGGGCAGGTTATCCCATAACAATGAATCTCAGTAAAGCTGTTTTTTAAAAATAAAGCAGAGGTCAACCAACAAAACCAAAAAAAGTCTATTTTGTCCAATGGGGCGGCCAAGTGAGGGCCCCTCCCGTGGGACAGCACCCCGCGTGATTGTTTTTCAGGCAGTGTCCTTTATGTTCACATTCTAGCATGAAAGAGAGCTGGGAAAAAGGGGTGGGGGATGGGCATTGCCCTTGGGTCATCAGCTTACCCTTTCCTGGTCTCTCAGCTCGGGATCACCATGCAACCTCTTACTCCCATTCCCCTGCACTGGGATACTCCTCCCCAGGTGTGCTGTAAAATGCACCTGCCTGCTGTACCACTCCCTTAGGTAGGGATCTGGGTTCAGCCTCTGCCCCCAGGTGTCACTCACAGTGTCCCCTGCCCACATACACATACCTGTTCAGCTCCAGTGGCTGCAGGCTGCATAGGGCCTGGCCCCTGCTGGGGGAAGCATAAAGCCAGTCCTCCTTTGCTGCTTCCTTCTCCTGGCCTCAGAGGATATTTCCTCTGAGCGTCTTGTGTTCTAGGCTCTGTGGAAGGTGCTGGGTATACCTAGGTCAGAGACAAAGCCAGGTGAACATACCTGGAGCCTCATGTGCATGATCAGGGTGAGGATGATGCTATCAGACCGGCCAGCCTCACAGTGCTGTCCAGATGAGCACGTCCTGTATTTCGTAAACTTTAAAAGGTGCACTTTTGCATTGTAGCAGGTCTGAAACCAGTGCGTTTCCCCGTCAGTTAGTTGGCAGTATTCTTCCTTCCTTGGTGGCCCCTAAATTACTGGTACATCTCACTCTGTCGCCCAGGCTGGAGTGCAGTGGCACGATCTCGGCTCACTGCAACCTCCGCCTCCCAGATTCAAGTGATTCTCCTGCCTCAGCCTCCTGAGTAGCCGGGACTACAGGCGCATGTCAAACACGCCCAGCTAATTTTTTGTATTTTTAGTAGAGACGGGGTTTCACCGTGTTGGCCAGGATGGTCTTCATCTCCTGACCTCATGATCCACCCGCCTCAGCCTCCCAAAGTGCTGGGATTACAGGCGTGAGCCACCGCACCTGGCCTCTCGGTGCCTGTTATACCACCCAGCTTCCTAGATCCGAGGACACTCACTGCGCAGAAGACGCTGGTACTGTGCAAATATTGTGGCAGAGTGAAAGAAGGTGGAGAAGGAGTAGAGAAGGAATACTCCAGAGTCCATGGGCGTGGCTCTCAGCTTTGCTACTTTCTAGCTGTTACCATCTTGGACAAGTGACCTTACCCCTCAGAACCCGAGTTGCCTCACTTTTAGAGTGGAGACATTAGAGTTTACTTTTTCAGGGTGTTTCGAGAATCAAATTAGAGATGTGTGTAAATCCCCTGGCACAGGGCCAGGCACTTTGCAGGAGTTTGGTCATTTTGTCTGCCATCTTCAAGGAGATGAGATGGTGTCTCATCGAAGTCAGCCTCTGGAAAGCTAAGTCTGGGGTCAGAGGTGCTTCTGGCCCTGCCCTTTGTTATGGGATCTTGCTCCAACCTTAGCATTAAACGGGGGATCAAATCCTGCCTGAAGCACTCATTGATAGTGTGAGCAAGTCACTTATTAATAGATCTCATGCCTCAGTTTCCTCATCTGTAAAACGGGCTTAATAATAGTACCCACCACCTGGCATGATTGCGAGGATTAGTTGAATCTTGGCACTTAAATCACACTCATTGCTGGGCATGAGCCAGGCACTTGAGAATCCACTTCTTATGCTTGCCATCAGTAAAGGTGACTATTCTTTGGAGCTGGTGATACAGAGGTAAATACACCCAGGTCGCTATTTTGAGGCCTCACAGCCACATATCTGTTGGGGAAGATACTATGCAAACCAAGCCCAGCCTGGGAATGAGGGGCAGCATGGCCAACCCTTATTCCAAAACACACGAGGGCCTCAGGCACCTGCCACATATTTGACAGAGGCACTTTGATTGCTTAAAATCATCCCTGGTTTTATTTGGAAAAGACCATGTTTTTAATCCATTCCACAGATTCTGCCTTTGCAGGTTACTGGGCATGGACCCAGCCCCTAGGAGTCCAGTCTGACTCATTATGGACCACATGCCAGTGTTTGCAGGACAGTCACCGGGCAGGCGCCATCTGTCGCTGCTGTGTGCCCCCTACTCCACACCCCCTTCCCCCCGAGACCGCCCTGCTGACTCTGTCCCATTTTCCGCAGGCTCCAGGTTAGCCAGAATTTTGCCCACCCTTTTCTGTTTTTTTTTTCTGAGTTTAAATTTTAACTTAATGGGGGGCCACGTGTGGTGGCTCATGCCTATAATCCCTATAAAACGGGATTTTTGAGCACATTGGGAGGCCAAGGCAGATGGATCACTTGAGGTCAGCGATGCAAGACCAGCCTGGCCAACATGGCGAAACCCCATCTCTACTAAAAATATATATAAAAAATAGACATGGTGGCACACGCTTGCAATCTGAGCTTCTTGGGAGGCTGAGGCAGGAGGATCACTTGAACCCAGGAGTCGGAGGTTTCAGGGAGGTGAGATTGTGCCACTGCACTCCAGCCTGTGTGACAGAGCAAGACAACTCTGTTTCATTTAAAAAAACAAAAAAAAAAGTAACCTAAAGGGCATTAGTGTTGGCACCCCAGCAGCAAGGAAACGGATGCCTCCAGTATTGTTTCCTGGGTGACGGGACAGACATCTCAGCGGGCTCCAGTGGCACTTCCGGTTTTGTTTCCCCTGTGCTTTGCCACGACACTGGTCCCTGGGCAGATGTCCAAGCAGCTCTTAGGATGGCTGGAAACTTGAAGATCAGAACTCAGCTGAGTCTGCACCTTGAGCCCTGGGACTTTGCGCTATGGCGGAGACAGTTCCTGCTGCCATGAGACTCGGGTTTCTGGGGTGCTCTGCCAAACCCACTCATTGGCCAGCCCAGGGGCAACCAGTGAACCCTTCATGGATAAAAACCAAAGGCCGAGCCTGTAGCATTTACAAAACAGTTTTGCATCCAGTATCTTGTTTCAGCAAAGGAGGATTCTCATGGCCAGGAGTGAGTCTGGAGGCAGATGACCCAGGCCTCTGGGCCAGGGGATGTTTCAGCTGAATCTTCGCTAGGCTTAGGGAAGAGAGGAACCCACTCACACCTGCAGAGGTTTGGTGGTGACCTAGGAGGTCCCTTGCATGCAGCAACAGCTGGCGAAGTTCTAATTAGATTGGACTGGATGGGAGCAGGGAAAGCCTGGGCTGGGCAGGTCCCTCCTGACAGCAAGCCAGAAAGGGCAGGATCTTTCTCCTGTCTTTTTCCTCATCGTATTTTATCCCATCCACAGGGCCGATCCCCAGGTGTCAGAGCGGAAGCAGGTGGGTGGGGCAGTGATGATCAATCACTCATTCATGCCACAGATATTTACGGAGTACCTCCTATGTTCCAGGCACTGTCCTAGGTGCTGGGGATATAGCAGTTGACAAAACAGATAATAAACCAGAGAAATAAGTAAAATGTACGATCTGGTAGTTGGTGCTTAGTACTAAGGAGAAAAATGAAGCCAGGAAGAAGGTGAGATGTACCAGGGATTGCCAGTTTAGAAATTTCCAGAGGAGGAATGATGATACTCTTAATAACAATCACAGCTATCAGTGGCTCATGCCTGTAATCCCCGAACTTTGGGAGGCCAAGGCAGGTGGATCACCTGAGGTTCAAGACCAGCCTGGCCAACAGTAAAACTCCATCTCTACTGAAAATACAAAAAAAAAAAAAAAAAATCAGCTGGGTGTGGTGGTGGGGGTCCGTAATCCCAGCTACTCTGGAGGCTGAGGCAGGAGAATCGCTTGAACCCAGGAGGCAGAGGTTGCAGTGAACAGAGATCATACTATTGTACTCCAGCCTGGGCAACAAGAGTGAAACTCTTTAAAAAAAAAAAAAAAAAAGGAAAATCACAGCTGTATTTATCAGGACCTTCCAGGGGCCCAGCCCGTGCTAGGAAGCAGACAGACATTCATGTAACCTTTGGTAACAACTCTGAGAGTTAGCAGGTTGGGAGGCTGGGCAGAACTCAGGAACCAGAGCACTGGGTGAGGGACTGGAGTGTTAGGAGTAGGATTATCCCCATTTATTGCCAATGACCTGCAGAGGCAGGATTTGAACCCAGAACAGGCACTCCAAATCTGGCGGAGGGGGTTTTTAAACGAGCTAGGAATGTAATGTTGCAACAGCCTTTTGAGATACAGACATCGTGGCCCCCAGTTCGGCTATCTGCACTAGGCTGGGAGGTGGGTAGGGAGTGCTTTGAGCCCAGGGCTCTCTCGGGCCTCTCTGTTGCCCAGGCTGGCCACGTCTGGACCCAGGGAGCAGGAGGAGGTCCCAGGTGGGGGTCTCAGGCAGAGCCCTGGCGGGACGCAAGGTGGACTTGGCCAGCTGACCCCTTGGGTGGTGGGAGCCCTCCCCTTCCTTCCCTTTCTGGTTTCTGCTCTGATAGGCAGGTAGCTCACCTGCCTGCCTTCATAACAGATGTTTAGCAGGCCCTGCAAAGTGGATAATTCCACAGCCGAGGAGACTGGTAACAGCATTCTCATTTCCAGTATGAGCATGCTTGCTAACAAACCTGATTGCCACCCCCCATTTGACTTCTCGGCTTTCATTTGCATAAGGAGTTTTTTCCTGAGAGAGTTATCAGTTCATCGCATCTGCCATGTGCAAAAGGCTTGAGCCCCATGAGCACAGGAAGGGAGCCGTGCTGTCACCCAGCCTTGGCACCAAGGCGGCCCCTCCAAGCGAGACTGGTCAGCTGCGGAGTCTCTTGCCAAGTTCTAGAGTAGAGAAATCACCTCCTTCTTCCTTCCCTTTTAAATAAAATAACTCTTTTGCCCATGAGGCCTGCTGAGGCTCCTGGAGGCCTTGTTTGTCTTAAACTCATGGCCTCTGGAAGTGGGTGGCTGCCTCCCTTGGAAGCTCAGCCCGAAGTTTGTTGCCGTGAGCCCAGCGCTTGGGCCACACCTCACCCATCCAGATGGCACCACTTCGGAGTCCAGGCCCAGCTGTGAGTCTGAAGTCTAGGCTGCCAGAGTCGTGAAGGAAAGGGTTTTCCCCAGCTGATGAGTGGCCTCAGGTGGCAGGGGTGACAGTGGGTCCTGCTCACTCTGCGGGTACCAGGCAAGCCTGAGCAGGAGGCCTTGCTGCCCACTGGCAGGCTGACTGAGGCTAGTCATTTAACCCCTCCGAGCCTTTCCCATTCATCAGATGGGAACACTGGTACTCACTAAGTTGTGTGAGGTGAGTGAGATCATAGGGATAGCCAGGCTTGCAGAGCACTTCACTGTTTGCAGAGCTCTTCAGAGGTCATTTCATCTGACCCTTTAAACCCCTCTGGAAGAGGCAGGGTCAAAGGCCAGAGGTTATGTGACCTGCACAGGGTTCCATAGGCCCTCTAGCCCTGGCATGTGGCTCTAAGTCTAAGGCTCATTCTAGCTTGTCCCATATGCCTTCCAAGTTCAAGGTCTGTGTAAGACACTGTTATTATCCTGAGAGCCAGCCCAGGTTTCTCAATGGTCCCTGTGGGCCCAGGAGCCCTGGGCAGGGGCAGCAAAGTCACAACAGGAGCAGCAAGGCTGAGGTCCCACTCCCCTGCCCGCCACAGTCCTCAAGGCCTCTCCTTCATCCTCGTCACTTAGTGCTGTGTGTTTGGGCGGTAAGTAACTGAGTTCCTGTTATTCCCCCCTGGACAATCAGGCAGGAAATTCTTCACTTTTGTTTCCTTAAGAGGTCAAATACTTTTCTCTCTTGCAGAAGTAAACAAAGCCTGTGTGCTGAGTTGGCAGTTTTGCACATGAGCCTGCCCCCTGGGGTAAGCCGGCAGCCCCCTTCCCTCCAGCCTTAGCTAGCCCTACCCAGGGGCCCAAGGGCAGCAGGAAATTCAGGCAGCCTACGCCCGAGCACTGACACCCCAGGTGGCATCCTGGGCAGGGCCTGCAAAGGCAAGAAGATTTTTTATTATTTATTTATTTTACTTTTAATTTTTATTCATTTATTTATTTTTGAGATGGAGTCTAACTCTGTTGCCCAGGCTGGAGTGGCATGATCTCAGCTACAACCTACAACTCCCAGGTTCAAGCGAGTCTCCTGCCTCAGCCTCCGAGTAGCTGGGATTACAGGTGTGTGCCACGCCTGGCTAATTTTGTATTTTTAGTAGAAACGGGTTTGCACCATGTTGGTCAGGCTGGTCTCGAACTCCTGACCTCGTGATCCGCCCACCTCAGCCTCCTGAAGTGCTGGGATTACAGGTGTGAGCCACCGCACCTGGCTGGCAGGAAGATTTTTAAAGCACACGCAGGGCTGCAGGCTAGGATAATGTGCAAAGAGACTGTGCCTGTTTACAGAAGCACCAGTCCCGTTCCCGTCCTGCAACCAGAATCCCCGTAGAAGAGAGGGAGGGCACCGTGTGACAGTGTGCTTGTTGAGAACGCAGGCATGTGCCATCCCAGCTCCCAGAGCATGCCAAGGACCAGGAAGGACAGGAGGGTGGCCTGGGAACAGGCAGACCCAGAGTCACAACACTGAGCACCTTTGCACACATGGCTCCCCTTGCTCGGGCTGGGGTAACTTGTGCTTCCACGACTGCAAGGAGCTGAGTCCTCTTGCTAAGCCCACAGCAGTTGAGAGATGTGTTGGAAGAGGCTGCTTTGAGCACCCATGCAGACAGGACAGCTGTCAGCTCCATGGAAAGGAAGAGCTCGAGGACAAGGCTACAGAACCCACCAACACTCAAGCTCCACAATTTGGACCACTGGGCAGAGACATAAAATATCTTCTGCTAGCCTTGCTGGTTTTTTTTTTTTTTGAGATGGAATCTTGCTTTGTCGCCGGGCTGGAATGCAGTGGTGTGATCTTGACTCACTGCAGCCTCCACCTCCCGGGTTCAGGTGATTCTCCTGCCTTAGCCTCCTGAGTAGCTGGGATTACAGGCACCTGCCATCATGCTTGGCTAATTCTTTAGTAATTTTTAGTAGAGACGGGTTTCACTGTCTTGGCCAGGCGGGTCTTGAAGTCCTGACCTCATGATCTACCCACCTCGGCTTCCCAAAGTGCTGGGATTACAAGTGTGAGCCACTGTGCCTGGCCGGTGGCACTTTCTATTATGAAAAATGTCTGTTATATACAGAAGTGAGTAGAATAATGAAAGGCATCCCAGTTACCTGTTACCTGACTCCAAACATTCATCAACCCATGGCCAGTTCATTCTCACCCTCCACTTCTTCCTCCTCGTACTACTATTTTGAAGCAAATCCCAGATGCATCATGTCATCTACAAATATTTCAATATAGATCTATCAAAGAAATATAACCTATTAAGAAATATAACCTCCAAACTATCATCTCACTTAAAAAAAATGATCAGATACTGTTATTATTCAAATTTCCTATTGACTCGTAAATTCATATGTTTTAGACTTTGTTGGAATCAGGATCCAAATATCAACACAGTGTGATTAGTCTTAATGTCTTTTTAAGTCTGTTTTAATCTAGAGGCTCTTCTTCCTTTCTTTTTTGTTACCCTTGCTAATTATTTGTTGAAGGAAACAGGTTGTTTGTCTGGTAAGTTTTGCAGGGTCTGGAGTTTGCTAATTGCATCCCCATGGTGTCCTTAACCCGTTCCTCTGTCCTTTGAATTTCCTGTACATTGATAGTTTATCTAAAGACTTGATCAGATTGAGACTTGTTTCTTTACTGATTCTTTTTTTTTGCAAGACTCCTTCAAAGAAGATATTGGGTCCTCTTCTCCAGAGGCACATGCCATCTGGTCGTCTTGCTTTTGTGATATTGGCAGCCCAGGACCTATGACACCCGAATCCAGACATTCCACAGAAGTAGCAGAGTGGCAGTGTTCTCTTCTCCCATGAGGCTCTTTTCATGGAGTGGCTAGCACCCTTCCGTAAACAAACTTCCCATCATCTACTGTTGGTTTACCTACTGGTAGAGTTCAAAAAAGAAAGCTGGGTAATTCACTTTTCTCCCTTTATTTCCCAGTCAGAATAATAAGTTAGCATCTCCACTTTCATTACTAATTTTAAAAGCTTCCATCATCTGGAAATGATTCAAGCAATATATTTATTGAATATATTGAAGCCTGCTTGAGTAGGCTTAACGATTTACAAAACTCAGATAACCCAAATGACAAGTTCACCAAGATAGCCAAGGGTATCAGCAAAGGTAGATATTAACGTGTTAATAAACAGAGTACACCACTGGTTCAGTCTTTGCAGGCAGATCGGAGTTTGATTCCCGCTTTGCTGATGAGAAGGCCCAGCCCCAGACGCTGTGAGCTGCTGTGAGCTGCCCTGCTTAGGTAGCCGGTTAGAGAAAGATCCCAGGTGCTGTGACCAGAAGCAAGGGCAGAGGTAAAGTGATCATCCGCTCATGTTACTTCTAGATCCCACAGCTCCTGGCTGGATTGAATCGGCTGTCCCCTCTTTTGCTTCTGAAACACCCAGGGGGCTGGCAAGATCCCAGCTCTGAGGGCACAGAATGCCAGCCACCAGAACATGCAGCCTTGAGATGTGGTTGTTTACACTTTTGCCCATTTCTCAGAAATGTGGGTGAGGTGCTCTTCCTGGAGGTCTTTCCAGGGATCCGGCCAGCTTATGCTCTCTGACTCCTCCACCCCCAACCCCAAATACTCATATTCTCATAGCCTGTATTGTCTACTTATCACATTGATTTTTGCTAAAGGCTTTTGGTGTCTTTGTTTCTGTGTTAGCAGGGTGCCAAGTCACCATGCTTAAAGCCGGTAATAAAGTTTACCTGAGTGAATGAGAGAAGGAACAAAAACGTAGACTTTCCTCTCATCCATTTGTATTTAAACCCTTCTTTCTGACCTTACCATAAATCCCTCGAGAGCAAGGATTCTTGTGTATTCATGTAGCCAACACTGGGCACTCAGGGTTGGGGGCGGAGCACTACTTAGCATCTTTAGGTCCGGAAAGAGGAAGGAGGAGTGGGAAGGCGGGTGGTGGGCACGGCCAGTCCAGAGCCTGCAAGCCACCTTCCTCTGTGTGAACGAGTTTGCTCCTCCCAGCATCCCTAGGGCTGCCTGAAGGTGGAAGAGCCTTTCTGTACATTCCCAACCTCAGACTGCATCGTGCTTAGCCACTGCTAGTAATGGCAGCTAACACCGTGAGCACTGTTACAGGTGCCTTGCAGGCGGAGTAGTCTGCTAAGTAGGAGAAATTAAGACACTCTCCTGGCTGGGTGCAGTGGCTCACGCCTGTAATCCCAGCACTTTGGGAGGCTGAGGAGGGCAGATCACTTGAGGTTGGGCATTTGAGACCAGCCTGGCCAACATGGTGAAACCCGTCTCTACTATAAACATAAAAATTAGCTAGGCATGGTGGCAGGTGTTCGTAATCTCAGCCACTCAGGAGGCTGAGGCAGGAGAATCGCTTAAACTCAGGAAGTGGAGGATGCCGTGAGCCGAGATGGCGCCACTGCACTCCAGCCTGGGCAACAAAGCAAGACACCATCTCAAAAAAAAGACACTCTCCCAAAGCCACCCAGCTAGTGAGCAGAGGAGCCAAGACTTGAACCTAGGTGGCCAGGTGCAGAAAGTTATTCCTACCACCTGCTCCAGTTTCTCGCTAGTAGAGAAAGAGGCCTCCCAGAAGAAACTTCCACTGCCTCCCATGGGGACCTGTGGGACCAGTCCATACACTCCAGACCTCAGTGTTGGAAAAGTTGTCCCAAAAGACCCAGTGAAGCCCAAATCTCCCATTGTGAGCAAGAAGGGGGGTTAGAGGGCAGTTGGTGCCTCACCCCCGGGTTGATGGGACACCCACACCTGCAGGAAGAGGTGCTCTCCTCCCTGGCTTTTTGCCCTAAGTCTAGACAACCCCAGTTTCTTCCAGGCCCTGAATGCAAGGCACAGCATAGGAATCAAGGAGATAAGAAGACACACACCGAACGTAGATCCTCTTGAAAACCTCTGCACAGAAAATAATGGGAACATGGCCAAGCATGGTTGCTCACACCTATAATCCCAGCACTTTAGAAGGCCGACCTGGGCTGATCACTTGAGGCTGGGAGTTCGAAACCAACCTGGCCAACATGGCAAAACTGTGTCTCTACTAAAAATACAAAAACTAGCCAGGCGTGGTGGTGCACAGAGCTACTCAGGCGGCAGAGGTCTGAGAATCTCTTGAACTGAGGAGTCAGAGGTTGCAGAGAGCTGAGATCACGCCACAGAACTCTAGCCTGGGCAACAGAAAGAGACTGTCTCAAAAAAAAAAAAAAAAAAGAATGGGAACAGTCAAGCTCACTCCATTCCAGCCCAAGGCACCAGGTGTGGTCCCGGCGTGCACCCAGAGGCTCAGCCAGCTTCCCGGCTGGAACAGTTCTTCCTGACCTTCAGTTTAGCTAAGCTCAGGCGATGCTGAATTGAGTGTGGCTTTCCAAACATGCCAGGTTTCTGCAGGTGTCCGTGGATTTGCAATAGGGCCTCCCTCCTGCAGCCTCCTCTGCCTTCTGGCCTCTGCACCTGTACACACCTCCAAGGTGGTCATTTTCAATGCTTCCGCAAATATTTATTTAGCACCTTCTGTATGCCAGACCCTCATTTTAATGCTGTGGGAATAGCAGGAAATAAAATAGGCAGACTCCTCACCTCTGTGTTGTTTATATTCGAGTTGGGGAGGGGGAAGCTAGACAGTAAACAGGTGAATGCAAAACAGATGATGTCAGACAAAAAAAGAGCATTAGATGAAAATTAAGTATGGAAGGTAAACAGTGCCGAGGGAATCTGGGAACATGACAGTTTTAGAGATGAGAGAACAGGGCTGGGCATAGTGGCTCATGCCTGTAATCCCAGCACTTTGGAAGGCCGAAGTGGGCAGATACTTGAGGTCAGGAGTTTGAGACCAGCCTGGCCAACATGGTGAAGCCCTGTCTCTACTAAAAAAATATATAAATTAGCTGGATATGGTGGCATGTGCCTGTAATCCTAGCTACTTGAGAGGCTGAGGCAGGAGAATCGCTTGAGCCTGGGAGGCAGAGGTTACAGTGAGCTGGAATCTGGCACTGCACTCCAGCCTGGGCAACAGAGCAAGGCTCTGTCTCAAAAAAAAAAAAAAAAAAAAAAAAAAAAGAGCTGGGAGAATAGTACAAATAGCTCCAAAAAGCTGATGAGGTGCATGAGGACCTGAAGGAGGCAGGAGAGTGAGCCATGTGCATGAGACTGGGGGGAGGTGGGGCAGGGGCACTTCAGGCAGTGGATGGGAAGTGCAAAGGCCCTGTGGCATGCTAGAGAAATTGTTACTCTGCAGTTCGGACATTCTTTGCTTGCTTGTCTCTCCATTTACACAGGAAGGATGGCCAAGCAAACCCATGGCCGGGAACCTCACGAAACTGGAGCTCATTCCAGAGGAGAGTTTTGTCTTAGGCTGAGCAGAAACTAAGAACCGAGTTTGCTCTCTGCTCCAAGAAAAGGGCTGAAATCTGCCTTTGATCCTTCTGAATGAGTCTTGAGTCCTTCAGGACGCCTCTACCCAAGTGCCCCCAGAGCCATCCACACTGCAAGATTCCGGGAGGCGGGGAGAGAGTTTGTCTAAGAATCAGAAATCTGTGATTTGGACCTCTGATTCATTTATGAGGAAGTGACTTTTACTTTCTGAGCCTCAGTCTCTGCATCTATGAAGTGAGCCTGTAGGTTCCCACCCTGCCCACCTTGAAGGGTGCTTCTAAGAAAGATTGGGAAACGTTTTCTCAAACATAGTGCTCCCCACAGAGGCTGGGTGTGGTTGTCATTGCCGCTGCTGTTGGTTTTTTGTGTAATTCAATCACCTCGGTGTCAGACCCTCTCCAGACCTAGCAGTCCCCAGATGAACCCTTCAGGCTCTGCTGGATGAGCCTCCCGTGGCACGGCATCTCCAGCATGTTGGAAGAGAGCCCTAGAGCCTGCCCCGGGCTTCTTGTGCAGGAGAGCATTTGCTGGCACCCATGGAACTCTGGCATCCGTCACTGTCCAGAAAGCCTTCCTCCCAGGAAGAGTCCTGGCACATACCTCTTGCTTAGAGCAAAGGAAGGGCAGTTAGCTGAAAGCTGCCAGCAATTCTAAAGGGATGGTCAGGCACTCAGCTTGTGGGGCTGAGGCCACCTGTCCCGCCTTCCATGCCCTCACCCTTCCTGGCTCTGGCCACATTGTTTTCTCAGGTCATGAGAAATGAGCCTCTGAAGGCCGGTGCTTCTCTGCTATGGGACCTTGGCTGCATGACCTCACCTCTCTGTGCCTCAGTTGTCCCCACTATAAAATGGACATCATAGTAGTTAATAATTATAACACCTCCTTCATAGAGTAACATCAAGGATTAATAACATAAAAAGTTTTAGAACATTTCTGACACAGTATGAACTGAATAATGACTTTTTTTTAAGTTTATAAGAACTATAAAAACTGATGTTTTTAAACTTTGTTTAAAAACTAAGCTCATGGCCGGGTAAGGTGGCTCATGTGTGTAATCCCAGCACTTTGGGAGGCCAAGGCGGGCAAGTCACCTGAGGTCAGGAGTTCAAGTCCAGCCTGGCCAACATGGCGAAACCCTGTCTCTACTAAAAATACAAAAATTAGCTGGGCGTGGTGGCTAAAAATACAAAAATTAGTCTCTGCCTCCTGAGTTCAAGCGATTCTCCTGCCTCAGCCTCTTGGGTAGCTGGGATGCCAGGTACCCACCACCACGACCAGCTCATTTTTATATTTTCAGTAGAGACGGGGTTTCACTATGTTGACTAGGCTGGTCTCGAACTCCAGCCTCAGGTGATCCACCCACCTCGGCCTCCCAGAGTGCTGTGATTACAGGTGTGAGCCACCGCACCTGACCTTGAGAGTGCACTTGATTTAAGCCCTCAGATCGTAGGGTTTAAATCAAGTGCACTTGATCAAGTGAGTCCTCAGTGTGTTACGGTAGCCCCAGGAAACTGACACAGTGGCTTCCTACTTCCCTGCAGAGAAAACGGCTCCTGTGCACAAGGCCCCTTCCTGACCTTCACTTCTAGAAAGTAGTGAGCTCTTTGCTGCCTCAGGGCCTGTGCCCTTCCCTCAGTGGGAACATTCTTCCTCTCTTGGCATGTGTGGCTACTTTTCCCTCCTTCAGGCCTCACAGAGGTCTTCCCAGACTGTGCCACCTGCAGCCCAGAATTCCCTGTTTGTTTACTTCTCAGCACTGACCTATTGTGTATTTAAATAATTGCATTGAAATAATAATTAAACGTGTCATGTGCTTATCTGTCTTCCCAGCTCCAACATATTCTCCGTGGGAATAAAGACATCTGTCTGGCTGGGCTCATGCCTGTAATCCCAGCACTTTGGGAGGCTGAGGCGGGTGGACCACTTGAGGTCAGGAGTTCAAGACATGCCTGGCCAGTATGGTGAAACCGCATCTCTACTAAAAACAGAAAAACTAGCCGGGCATGATGTCACAAACCTGTAATCCCAGCTAATCAGGAGTCTGAGGCATGAGAATCGCTTGAACCTGGGAGGCAGAGGTTGCAATGAGTCAAGATCGCACCACTGCTTTCCAGCCTGGGCGATAGAGCGAGGCTCAGTCTCAAAAAAAAAAAAAGACCTTATCTGTCTCGTTTACCCAGACTCCCCAGCTGCAGCTCAGTGCCTGGCACAGAGTTGCCCACAGCAAGTTTTTGTTGAATGAATAAACATAAACCCTTCTATTAATAAAGCCGTGGCTAAGTCCTATTTATCTTGTTCTTCACCTAAGAGATGATTCGTTGTCTTGCAGATACTGTGATCTTAGTTTTGTATGACTGAATTTAAAGCCTTAGAATTCGGGCTGGGTACAGTGGTTCATGCCTATAATCCCAGCAGTTTGGGAGGCTGAGGCGGGTGGATCACTTGAAGGGAGGAGTTTGAGACCAGCCTGGCCAACATAGTATAACCCCATCTCTACTAAAAATACAAAAATTAGCCCGGCGTGATGGCAGGTGCCTGTAATCTCAGCTACATGGGAAGCTGAGGCAGGAGAATCACTTGAACCTAGGAGGCGGAGGTTGCAGTGAGCCGAGATTGCACCATTGCACTCCAGCCTGGACAACAAGAGTGAAACTCCGTCTCAAAAAAAAAAAAAAGCCTTAGAATTCTGGGGGATACCCCCATGTCACCCCTATAAACTATTTGCATAAGCCTGCCTCTAGGATGTGATCATTAGAGCAAAAACTAGCTACTCCTAGTGGTGAGTTCTCCATTCATGGAGGTGTGCAAATTTTCACATACACTAACTCATCGATCTTTGCCATTTCCAAGAACCCCATGGAGTCTTTGGGGTTCTCCCCTCTGATCTCCCTGGCCTCCCCGCAGCCTGCACACTCCCTTTTCTCCCCCTCCACTTTTCTGGGCCACTGTTTGAGCTTTTTTCTCAATAAGACAAATCAGTCTGTCTCAGAAGTCTAAAGGGTGTACATCGACTCACACATATAATTTTACTGCGACATAGTTTCTCGGTCCTGAATGTATATTTAGTGACAAGCTTGGCTAATCTTTCATCTAATTACACTCATTAACATTTAAATATATAATCATTAATATATCTGGGCATGGCGGTCTAAATATTTTATAGAGGTCTTAATTACAGCAGATTTCCAGTCTTGCCATAAACCTCTCGTACCCCTCAATTAAAGGAATGGCGTCAGGTAGCTCCAGGGCCCTGGCTGGTGGATGGTGGTGGCTAGGGTCTCTCACTTTCTGGTTACACCATAGAAGCAGTGACTGTCAGTGTGAGAAGACAGGAAAATTGTTCTCTGTGAATTTTTGGCGGCCACGCCTCTGTCAGCAGCCATACCTCTGTCTGAAGCCATCATGGGGCCCCCTGGAAGAAGGGAAAATCAAAGACAGTATCACAAAAATTAAAAATGATCATTATTGCTGCAGAGGCGTTAGGGAGTTGATTTAAGAAAAAAACAACACTCGCTTCTTCCTCTACTAAATTAGGATGAGTTGTGGGGGTGTCACAGGAGTCAGACAGGTAAAGATGACTGTGGATTTTGTTGATCTGAGAGCATGGCTGGGGTCCTGGGCCACGGTGTCTGGTCGACACTGAATGCCAGAAGTAGACAGACTCCTCCACCTGCAGCCCCCCGGCAGCTGCGCTCCCCTCCATTGACAGTTTCTTCACACCTTCGAAGTCTTTGTGGATTCTGAAGTTCATCTTCAGATATCGTTTCCACCTATGAGGTTGGTGGGTTGTTATTGTGCCCATTTCACAGAGTTCAACATTGAGGCTCCGAGACGTTGCTGGGTGTCCTGAAGGCACATGGTGGGCAGGAAGCTGAACAGGACCTGACTCCATAGTGACCTGCTGTGAGTCTCAGCGGGAGTGAGACTCATCTCATCTCAGCAGCCATACTGGGTCCGTGAGGAGACCCAGGATGTGCCTCCGCACCCCCTAGGGTGACCCGGGTCTTTGTGGAGTGGGACCACCAGGCTCCACTGCTCCCCACTGCAGCCCCATTCCATGCCCAAGCCAGCGTCCACCCCAGCCTTGCTGCACAGGGGCTTCCTGCCTGGGTATGATTAAGAGCGGGGGGACTCAGAACCAGACCCACCCAGCCTGAACCTGGCTCTGCCTCTTACCCGCTGGGTCAGTGTCATCTACCTTTGCCTCAGTTTCTTCATTTGGTTTTTTGTTTGTTCATGTATTTGGTTTTTTGAGACGGAGTCTCACTGTCACCCAGGCTGGAGTGCAGTGCTGCAATCTCAGCTCACTGCAACCTGTGTCCCCCAGGTTCAAGCAATTCCCGTGCCTCAGCCTCCCTAGTAGTTGGGATTATAGGCACCCACCACCACGCCCAGCTAATTTTTGTATTTTCAGTAGAGACAAGGTTTCACCATGTTGGCCAGACTGGTCTCGAACTCCTGACCTCAAGTCATCCACCTGCCTTGGCCTCCCAAAGTGCCGGGATTACAGGCGTGAGCCACTGCGCCCAGCCAGTTTATTCATTTGTAAACTGGGGAGAATGACGGCGTTATCTCTCAGGTTTACTCTGAGGAAAACTTCAATGAAAACATACAAAGTGTAGAATAATACCCACCCTGTAGGAAACACTCAATAAATGCTAACTGCTAATTAAAGGATCACATAATATTCACATAATACACAACTCTCAAGTGGTCATCATCGGTTATCATGGCCATTGTCATTATTAGTGCTGGGGAAGTCACTGCCTTTTATTACGCCAAGCACTGCCTGGCACCTCCATGGAAGCCCTTCCCCTTAACTAGCCACAGTCACACATGGACAGTGTTGTCATGGCCTTTGCAGGACTGAGCTGGACTTGAACCCGGGACCAGCCCCATAGCTCATTTTCCTTCCCCAGCCCAGGGGCCCTGAGGACTCACAGTGCAGACAGTGCCCACCTTGCCCACACCTGAGTTGCCCTTCCTCGCTGCCACCCCAGGTAGGCGTCTCCTGACCTCATGGGGACCCACAGCCCCCCCGGTGATACAAGCTGGGTTACCACACGCACTCCCCACACAGTAGGCACTGTTCCCAGGTCACTGCATATATAAAACCAGTACTTTGAGGTCAGTGCTGTTTCTAAAAGCTTTTAATTAAAGGATCACATAATATTCACATAATACACAACTCTCAAGTTTCTATCTTGGAAAATTTTTACAAACTGAATACGCTGTGTGACCAGCACCCAGATCAAGAATAGGACCTCATTCACTTCCCAGAGGCCTCCTGGGCCCCCTTCTAGCCACTATCCCCCTCCAAAGGTTCTTGCTGACTTCTAGCCACAGAGATTAATTCTGCCCCTCCTTTTTTTTCTTTTGAGACGGAGTTTCGCTCTTGTCGTCCAGGCTGGAATGCAGTGGTGCGATCTCGGCTCACCGCAACTTCTGCCTCCTGGGTTCAAGTGATTCTCCTGCCTCAGCCTCCCGAGCAGCTAGGATTACAGGCATGTGTCACCACGCCTGGCTAATTTTTGTATTTTTAGTAGAGATGGGGTCTCACCATGTTGGTCAGGCTGATCTCAAACGCTTGACCTCAGGTGATCCACCTGTCTCAGCCTCCCAAAGTGCTGGGATTACAGGCAAGAGCCACCACGCCCGGTCAATTCTGCCCCTCCTGGGTCCTCTCTTCTCAGCACTGTTTACAGCATGTACTCACCTGTGTCTAGCTCCAGAAGTGCGACACTCAGTCTGTGTGGCTCCTCCACGTCTGTGTGGCCATCATTCGCTCATTGTCACGAGTCGAGCCATCCCACCATGTGAAGGGACTGCAGTGGGTGCAGCCATTCTCCTGATAAAGGGGAAGTTTCTTGTTTGGGGCTTTTACAAATAGTGCCGCTGTGAACTTTTTCCTGCAGGTGAATGCACAGATGCAGGCCTTTCAGACATATACCCAGGTAGAAACTCTTTTTATTCCTTTTACGATGGCAAAAATGCTGGCATGACGTGACTTGCCCCAGGTCCCCCCACATCACTCTAGTGACTGGCGGAGCTGGATTTGAACCCAGATTGTCTGGCTCTGGGTTCTCGTTCGTAAGCTCTGCTCTCTGCTCCCTCTCTCCTCTCTTGTAAACTTTTCTGGGAAAAGGCTACTGCCGGCATCTCACCTTCAACGGCCCTGCTGTGTCTGTTGCACAGCAGGGGTGAGACCAGTCCCCATATCGCCAGGCCCTCGGGGCAGCTTCCTGATGGACAGTCTTGAGTAGGACACCAAAGCCCAGAGAGGGTGCCTGAGTTCTAAAGGCCATGTGGCATGCTGCTTTGCACCCCAGTGCCCTGCCTCCCTGTCCACCGGCCATTCCCTGCCCCCATCCCGCCTCTTCCTCCTCTCTCAGGACCCAGCCCGAGCCATTATCTTGCCTGCAAACGACCTCACACAGCCACACAAGCCTTTAAAAATAGTCCTCCTGGTGTGAGGCATGGGGCCTGAGGCTGATGTCGCATTTCCAGAAATCTCCATTTCACCCCTCCCACTTCAACCTAGGGAATGTCCGTGTTCCGGGCCCATTCCCTGCCACTATTTTTAGTGGTGATTAGGAGGAAGGAGGACATTTCCTGGACTCCCCTTCAGAGGCTGGAAAACAAACACCATCCCCTCCCAGTCCCGGCCCCTCCCACTTCCCTCCTGCTGGTATACCCTCCTCAGGGAGAGCAGGCAGCCAGAGCCTGGGCCCTTCACCCTCCTGGCTTCCAGGTGACCTCTGAGCTCTTCCAGGGGCAGTCCTGAGCCGGGGTGGGGGCAGGAACAGTGTGCCCCACATGCAGGTAGCACCCTGAAGTCCGCAGAGGGCCCCCGGGGCTCCCTGCAGCCCCTCTTAGAGCAGACACTCTGCAGGTTTCAGTGCCTCCTCGGACCGGCCTCACCCTTTCCAGCCCTTTCCCATTGGAGGCCCTGGCTCCTGGGTTTCTGTATGAGTTCATTTTCATGCTGCTGACAAAGACATAATGAGACTAGGTAATTTACAAAGAAAAAGAGGTTTAATGGACTTACAGTTCCACCTGGCTGGGGAGGCCGCATAATCATGGGGGAAGGCAAAAGGCACATCTTATGTGGTGGCAGCAAGAGGGAGAATGCAAGCCAAGGGAAAGGGCTTCCCCTTCTAAAACTATCAGATCTCATGAGACATATTCACTACCCTGAGAACAGTATGGGCGCACCGCCTCCATGATTCAATTATCTCCCACCGGCTCCCTCCCACACAAGACGTGGGAATTATGGGAGCTACAATTCAAGATGAGATTTGGGTGGGAACGTAGCCAAACCACATGAGTATCCATGCCCGAGGCAGAGGCTCTCCAGATGGCCGGGATGGGCCATGCATCCCTACCTCCCATCACCTCCCTGCCCAGGCTCCAAAACGGGGTCTGTCCACTGAGGGTCTTGCATCCTCTGCTCAGAACCCCAACCCTGCCCGACCCTCCTGCCCCAGGGTGCTGCTTTCTTCTCGAGAGTCTGCCCAGTCCACCCTGAGACACTCTGGCTGTTAGGCAGTCACTCTGCATGGCTAACCAGACCTTTGCGGTGGGGAGCTTTTGCTCTCCTTCGATACTTATTATTCATTACTATTATCCCCATTTGACACATGTGGCAAAAGGCACTTACTCAAGGTCACAGCAAGCGAATGGTATGGCCAGGCTGGGAGCCCAGGCCTCTGTCTGCAGAGCCTGGTCTCTCAGCCAGGGATGGGCCCAAATCTCTCCTGCTCCCTGTTCCACAGACACCCGCTCAGGTCAGCGGTCAGCACCCAGCCGAGCCCATGGACATGGTTGGATGTGTGATCAGTTGCCAATGTGGAAACACCGAGAGACGTTCAAGGCGTTTTTTTTTTTTTTTCTTTTTTTGAAAGTTCGGATCCTTTATTGGGGGATGTCAGCAGAGAACACAGGAGATGAAAACAAGTCTTAGGGGTTTGAGAAGGGGCTCCCAGCACAGGCTGCTCTGCTCTAATGAGCCTGTCGTGGAGAATGAGCAGCGCCCCAGCCTGTGCAGAAGTTGTCAGGGTGTGCCTAGGGGTATGGTGAAGGAGAGGTAGTCCCCAAGGGCACCCCATCGAGGCTGGTAGATCCGGAAGATGTTGATCCAGGAGATGAGCACTATCACCCAGAAGACGAAGCCCACAGCTGAGCGCCAGACACAGCCTTTGATTTGGCTCTGTTCTGTGTAGGCCGGGACAAGGAAGGCCTCTCAGAAAAACCAGAAGATGTTTGGTTCTCGGAAAAGCCATCACCCAGAGTTGGGAATTTTTTTGAAAATTCGGGAGGTGTGCCATGACTGGGCCCCATTCGGTCAGTTGCAGAAGAGCCTCCCCTCTAGGGGGGTGGGTGTTCTAGGTCCCCACTCATCCACCTGTCTGACTCATGATCGCTGGTTGGTTCTGCGCACAGCTGCGGGTTTTCCCTGGTTGGTCCTGGATCCCTCAGCCGGAGAACCTGGGAAGGGGCAGATTAGGATATTTGGAAATGGTGAGCACTGAGGCTCTGGCAGCCTGCTTAAGCCTCCACCTGTTTGCCCTTTCCTTGACCTGCCGGGGGCTGTGCTGAATGCCGGCTCCTGGAAACAGCCGAGGCCCAGGCCCTGCCTTCAGGTGGTCTCTGGGCTAGTCTTGAGGGTGGGTAGGTCCTGAGCTGGGGGTCTGGTTTCCAGGCTGCTGGTGCCGATTCCTGCAGGCCAGACAGCGGATGGGCAGGGCCGTGATCACGCATGACATGAGCCATGGGCTTAGAAATCCGGAGCGAGCCACATTGAATTCTCAGCAAGTATGGGGAAGGGGAGCCTTCAGGGGAGAGAAAGAGGTGCTTGCTTCATTGAGCATTTCCCACAATAAACACACAGAATACATAGTGTTAGCTGGTGGTCAGTTCAAAGGAGAATAAAAAGAACAGAGAAGGGTGTCCAGGGAAGAGGTTGCTGAGAAAGGCATGTTTGAATAAAGAGGAGGGGGGAGGAAGTGAGGCACGTGGGCGGGAGAGGGAAGGGAGGAGGGCCTTCCAGGCAGAGGGAGCAGCCTGCAGAGGTGCTGAGGAGGGAGGCCTGCGTGTGCATGCACAACCAGGAGGCCAGGGCAGCTGCCCCGGAATGTGGGCCGGGAGAGGAGACAGATCTTGGGGGGCCCTTGTAGACCGTTGGAAGGACTTTGCACTCCCGCTTGAGGGAGACAGGAGCCGTGGGAGAGAAGCAGAGAAGTGACATGGCCTGAGCTGCCTTTGAAGGGGACTGCCCCACCGCAGGGTTGACGTCCACTAAAGGGCTGGAAAACCAGGTAGGAGGCTACCATGTGACCCAGATATGAGGGTGGGGGTGGTGACACAGCCCGGGAGGGAGAGCAGGGTGTGACCGAGGAGTGGTAGGAAGGGGCCAGGTCCTGGTGCCATGTTGAAGGTAAGCTGGCGTGGTCTGTGATTAATTGCGGGTGGGGTGTGAGAAATGTTGGGGAGGGAGTTGAAGAAGATTCCAGAGTTTGAGGCCAGAGCAACAGGAAGGCTAAGGCCACCATGAACTGGGCTTGAAGGGACTGAGAGGAGCAGGCTCTTGGGGACTGGGCAGGGACTGTCTTGGATGTGTTAAGTGTGAGTTGCTTTTAGGGGTTCAAGCACAGGTGTGGATGCTCTGGGCTCTGGGTCTGGAGTTGAGGGATGAGGTCCAGGCTGGAGCCTGGGGTTGGACTGAAGCCACCAATGCCCAGAGGTCAGAAGGAAACAGGGTCCAAAATGGAGCAGGCGGAGATGAGCGGAAACCGGGAACACGGTCCCTGGGGACCAAGTGAAGACTTGCCATCACCTGCTGAAGGCAGAGCTCATCAGATGGAGGATATGGGTTCACCCTCAGAAGTCGCTGGTGACCGGCGTGGAAAAGCCAGGGCTGGTCCTAGAGAGGATGGGAGGAGGGAACTGGAGACTGCGATGTAGTCAGCCCTTCTGAACATTTTTCTTCCAAAAGGATGAAGAGAAATGGAAGGAGAACTGGAGCGGGACATGGGATCTCATGGGGGATTTCTGTGAGAGAGAATCGCATGTTCCTCCGATGCAGAGAAAAATTCAGTAGAGGGCACATGTCAAGTGCTGAGAACTCAGATGGTCTGAGGAGCCTCTGGTAGCAAAGGGGAGGCCTCGGTTTCTGGTGGAAGGGAAGACACAGCAGCAGCCAGGCTAATAGCAGGGTAGAAGTGACCCCAGCACCCCTGGACCTGGGGTCTCCCCTCTGTGGGAAGCACAATGCCTGGGGTCTCTCCCCAGCCCTGGGCACCTTAAAATTTGAGCACCCCGAATCAGCAGAAGCTTTGGTCCACTTGAGTCTTCTCATTCCTGGCTGAGATGTGGACACAGTTAGCCCAGCCCAAGGCAGCTTAGAGATGCCATGGCCAGCTCAGAGATCACAGGACTGATGCTCAGGGTTCTGTCGGGAGGCACGGGGAAATTAGCATGACCTGCCCCTCCCAGGGAGGGCAAGAGGAGACAGGCAAAGAAAAACAAGATGCCCTCTGCCCTCAGGGCACAGGGTCCTGCCGTCCCTGGGGCTGTCCACCTCATTCAGTCATTCATTTGAGAGTCACTGTTTCCCGAGTGCTTACTATATGCCAGGCACTGCGGTGGTTATGGAGGAGACGACAGAAACAGGACAGGCCCCTGCTGTCCGGGGGCTTATACCACTGCTTGGGAACATTTACCACGTCCGTGAAAATCAGTAAGTCAGTAATCCTTCACTTACCTTTGGCCCAGTTGAAGGAAGTCAAGTCTGCTGTTTCACCCTTAAGCATGCTGTTGGGAGTTTGTTTGCCACTGTCTCACTGGTGTGAATAGACTCGTTTTCTTCCAGTTGAGAAAATTGGTTCTCACTCATTTAGTTAAGTAGAGTTGGCCTTGGTTCCACGGAGTATGCTGGTGATTGGCACAGCACTGACCAGAGCAGTTCTCAAACATGCCAGCCCCAACTAGGCACTGCTGGCACCTGCCTCCCTGTCCAGGACAGAGCTGGCAAATCTGCCCTGTTTCCCTCCTATGCCATGGCAGACATCCCTAATCAACCCAGCTTCCCAGGGAGCCTAGTTGATTAGTCATGTCTGCCCTGGCATGGTACTGGAAAATAAGCTATTCCAGATACTTGCTTTTCCTGCTCCAGGCAGGAGGTTGAAAAGATCATGCTGACTAACTTCTTGGAGAGAGGGTCTGTGGGCCATCTGGAAGGATCAGGGGCCTGAGCATCAAAGTTCTGGGGTCAGGTTCCAGGTCAGCCAGTTGTTGGCTGTGCGAGCCAGTCAACTCACATCACCTCATGGTGAGACGATAAAGGAAATTAACATTGTGAGGAGCAGACCAGGCACGGTGGCTCAAGCCTGTAATCCCAGCACTTTGGGAGGTTAAGGCGGGTGGATCACTTGAGGTCAGGAGTTCAAGGCCAGCCTGGCTAACATGGTGACACCCCATCTTTACAAAAACTACAAAATTAGCTGGGTGTGGCTGGTGGGCACCTGTAATCCCAGATACTCGGAAGGCCGAGGCAGGAGAATTGCTTGAACCTGTGAGGCAGAGGGTGCAGTGAGCCAAGATTGCACCACTGCATTCCAGCCTGAGCAACAGAGCAAGACTCCATCTTTGAAAAAAAAAAACATAGTGAGGAGCAGCAGAGCCACTCCAGGTCAGAGCCCGGACCAGCCAGCCACGTCCACCTCTCTGACCAGGTCCAGCTCGGGCACATTTTTCCCAGCTGCCACTAATGCCTGCCACTTGTCCGAATCCTTGCGTCAGGTTTTCACTCACACCCAAGCATCACCTGATGTGACAAGAACCTGATTAACCTTTATAAAGCAGGTTAAACTCTAACCTCTGCTGAACTCACCTTACTCATCTTGGAAATAGGAAAAAAACAAATAAACTGGTGTCTACCCATCCCAGGACCATAAATCTGTGGCCTTGAACTTACCGCCCTCGACTGGCCCTTTCCTTCTCCCTGATCTGGGTCTATTCCTCGGGGCTCTTTATTGTGAAACCAGCCTGTTGCTCAAATCAACCTGTCTTTTCTGGGGCCTCCTCGAACCTGAGCTCAGGCCTGGGGAGTGGTGGGGAGCTGGAAGACTGGAAGAGAGGCTGACACTGAACACCTGCTGTATGCAGCTGAGCTCTGTCCTGGGTCCTGTCACACACAGCCTTGCCAGGTAGAGATGACCATGTACAGCTTAACAGCTGGGATGGGGAAGCTCAGAGAAGTTGCTTGTGGGGTCTCAGGAACCCCCAGCTACTAAGGAGCAAGTGGCAAAGGTGAGGTCTCTTGAGATTCCAGAAACGTAAAGGAAGCTCACAGAATCCAGCACCCTCATGATGCTGGGATGCTGGGGGAAGACTGAGGCTTAGAGAGGGGGGAAAAGGCAGCACCAGAACCTGGGACCACCCCGACTCTGAAGCTCTATCTTTCTGAGGCTCTCTTCTCCCAAAATGCTCAAGGTCAGCACCCCACAGTCACTCAAGACCAGACAGCTTATCCCCTATGGGGACAGAAATGATTATACAGTTGCCAGCCTTCTGGATCCATGGGCTCCACATCCGTGAATTCAACCAACCACGGATCAAAAATGATTTGGAAAAAGGATAGTTGTGTCTGTACTGAATATGTGCAAGAAATATTTCTTGTCATTCCTCTCTAAACAATACAGTGTAACAACTACTTACATAGCAGCTACATTGTATAAGGAGTTACAGATGATCTAGAGATGATTTACAGTACAGGGGAGGACGTGTGTACATTGAATGCAGATACTCTGTTTTATTGGGGACTTGAGCATCTGTGGATTCTGGAATCTGGGGGAGCTCCTGGAACCAATGCCACATGATACCAAGGGACGACTGTACTCTCAAGTGCCGTTCTACAGATGAGGAAACTGAGCTTTAATCAAACTTAGATTAAGCCAGTGCTTCTAACTCAGCTGCCTTGGCCTAAGAGTCTGGAGACCTCAGCTGATTCTCTGTGCATTGGGCATTCTTGCTCCTTCTCTGGGCCTCAGTTTCCCCATCTGTAAAGGAAAGCGGAACTGGAAGAACTCTGAGAGCCTCGCATTCCTGTGGGTGTTTATTCAGAGGTTTGATCCCCACAGACTGGTATGCCAGACTTTCTGGCCCCCACCTGCCCACCCCTCATTTTGCGAAATGTAGTTCCTGAAGGTTCCACGGGACAGGAATGTTGCGTGGAAAAAGAAAGCGGGCCCCCTGCTGGCAGCAGCTGGGATCGTCTGACATGGCCTGATTCCATTTTGCCCGCCAACTTCCTCCTCACCTCTGAGCCCACTCTCTGAGTCCAGGGTCCACCCAGCCCTCCTGACCTTGCCACATCAAGGATTGGGCCCACAGTGTTTTTTTTTTTTTGTCTATTTGTTCGTTTGAGAGGGAGTCTCGCTCTATCACCCAGGCTAGAGTACGATGGCACGATCTTGGCTCACTGCAACCCCCACCTCCTGGATTCGAGTGTTCCTGCCTCACCCTCCCAAGTACCTGGGATTACAGGCACTCACTACTGCGCCTGCTAATTTTTGTTTTTTTTAATAGAGACAGGGTTTCACCATGCTGGCCAGGCTGGTCTCAAACTCCCAACCTCAGGTGACCCGCTGGCCTTGGCCTCCCAAAGTGCTGGGAGTGGCTTACAGGTATGAGCCACCGCTCCTGGCCAGGCACACAGCGTTTTAAGCTCAGACTAATGGGAAACCTGACTATGTGTACCGAATGAGACTCTGTCTTGGGCTACAAGCATGGTGGCGGGGAGGTAGGAAAGGATTTTTTAAGGACTACTAACTTCCACACACACCCTCCTTCCAGCAACCACGGAGCAGTTAAGGGGTACACACCAGAATGTCAAACTGCCTTTAACGGAAAGCTCAGAAAGCCCTCAGTGGGGAGGGGGAGGGTAAGAGCTGCAGAAACAGCCTCTCACAGCAGACGGCCCGGTGCAAGCATTTGGGTTATCCGCTGGTTTTATGGCTGCATGCAGTGGTGACACTGCAGTGCTGTGCACTGATGGGAGGCTGATGAACGAGGGTGGGGGACTTGCTGTCAGACAGCAAGTTCAAGGCCATCGTCTGCTACTTTAGCTGTGTGGTTCTCGGTGCATAAGTTAACCCCATGAGCCCGTTTTCTCCTCCGTAAAACAGGTTCGACCCCATCCCCAGCACAAGGTCCTTAAGAGCGGGTAGGACTGGTGTGTGTCACCACCTGTGCCATCGCTGCGGGGGTGGTTTGGGACTGGAGATTTGGGAGGCAGAAGAACAGTGAGATTAGGAGGGTGGGTTCCAGGGCCAAGTGAGCTCTGCCACTCCCCACCAAGCCAGCGTCCTTCTCCCCGGGTGCCTACTTCCTCATGTTTCATGTGGAATGTCTCCATCAGGCAGTTGTGAGAATTAAGTGATAAAACCCGTAAGGGGCTTAGAGCAGTGTCTGGTGCTTCTGAGTGTCATTATGTGGAAATCTTTTCCCTATCTGGGAAGCTGAGGTCCGGAGAGATTCAGTGGCATGCCTGAGGGTTCACAGCCAGGGCGGGAAATCACGTTCCTGAACCCAGCCTTGCAGCCATCCTACCCTGCTGTGCGGCCTTGGCCAAGACCATGACGTGTTTGTGGGGTGTCCAGCACATCTTCACCCCGGGGCAGCAAGGGGCCAAGTGAGGTCTCTTGGAATTTCAGAAGCTTAAAGGGGGAGGGCACGTTAGGTCATGCCTGTAATCCTAGCACTTTGGGAGGCCGATGTGGGCAGATCACCTGAGGTCAGGAGTTTAAGACCAGCCTGGACAACATGGTGACACCCCATTTCTACTAAAAGTAGAAAAATTAGCCGGGCGTGGTGGCACGTGCTTGTAATCCCAGCTAGGTTGAGTCAGGAGAATTGCTTGAACCTGGGAGGCGGCGGTTGCAGTGAGCCAAGATCGAGCCATTGCACTCCAGCTTGGGCAACAAGAGCGAAACTCCATCTCAAAAAAAAAGGAAAGAGGAAACAAAGAAGCTAAAAGGATACTCACAGAATCCAGCACCCTCATTATGCTGGGATGATGGGGAGAAACTGAGGCTTAGAGAGGGGAAAGATAAGAGCCTGTTCCTCAGTCCCAGGTGTGGCTGTCACTGCACACACTGCCTTGGTGGGTAAGGAGAAAACCCTTTGTACTCAAAATCACCCTTTAAAATCCCTTACTCCCCAGGCCTCAGACCCCAAAGGCCGAAAAGCCAAGAAAGAACCTGCCCTGTTCTCCATGCGTGGCTGCTGTGGCCTCCCCTCCCTTGGGCGTTGGAGGTGAGGACCTGGTTTGCCCAGGGGGAGCAAAAATGTAGCTGCAGAGACCAGTCTTCTCTCTGGTCGGTGCCCACCAATAGTTGCACCTGTAGGAGTGAAATATGGACCTGACTCTGCTCTGCCATGACCCACATCTAGGTTACAGGCTGTGGCATCCAAAGCCAGGATGGAAGAGGGAAGAGTCTGCAGCGGGAGCTGGAGGGCAAATTGAATGTCGCCTCCTTGTGAGCACAACAGAGCCAGAGGCACCTTTGTGTCATTTTTAGTTATTCTCCGCCAGGCATTCATCCCTAAAGATTCAGCTTACATGTTTTCTCAGTCTTTGGCCTGGCAGGGCCCAGCCCAGAGACATGCCATCATTGTGGAGCCACAGCTGGGCCCCCAGTCACACCCTCATCTCAGGCATCCCTGTGGTCACCTCTGAGTTGGAAAAATAAGTCTCTCCCTACACACCCTCCCTCCTGCCGCCAGGGTCCCCACATTCCCAGGAGCGACTGTTCTCATTCCATGGTCCTGCAGGGCCTGCTGGGCACGACATCACCAGTCACCATGGCAGTGGTTCCAGTGGCTTGGCTGCTGGAATGGGACCCGTATGGGTGAAGCCGTATGCCTGGGAAGCCACACACAGCCCTGGGGAGCCAGGGGCTGAGTCAGGAGGCCGGTCCCAGAGAAACACAGCCATGCCTTGGAGGCTGGCAGCTCATCTTGCATTGAGAGCATTTGGGGACGATCAGACCAGGTTATGAGGATGAAAGGAAGAGTTTGATTGCATCATTTTCATAGCTGCGTGTAGATTTCAAATGATTTCTTGGGGGCCCATTGCACCCGCCTCCTCGCTTGTGTAGAGTTGCACCACCTGCCCTGTGCAAATTGGACGTCGCCTCCTTGAGTACACGACAGAGCCAGTGTGCCTTTGTTTTGTTTTTAGTCATTCTTCACCTGGCATTCATTCCTTAAGACTCAGCTTTTATATTGTCTTGGTCTTTAGACTGGCAGAGTCCAGCCCAGAGTTGGGCAGAGCGAGGAGTGCTCGTGGAAAGGAACCAGGAAGTGAAGCCTCATGCGAGAGGGTGAGCATGTCTCACGGCCTACGCTGGCGTGTCTGTTAGGAATGTGCTGGGCTGCATGTAACAATAAACCCCAAAACACTGGGGCTTGTTTTTCTCCTGCTGTAAGGCATCCCGGCTGGGTGGTACCATCGGAGGCCCTGGCCGTTTCTGATTTTCCTTTTCCTCCCCATTCTTAGCTCATATCTTCTGTCCTTGTACTCAAAAAAGGGCTTAGAAAGAAAATTAGATTTCCCGTTAGGTGTCTGTGTGCATCTTTTTGTGAGACAGAGTTTCAGTCTTGTTGCCCCAGGCTGGAGTGCAGTGGCATGATCTCGGCTCACTGCAACCTCCACCTCCCAGTTTCAAGCGATTCTCCTGCCTCAGCCTCCTAAGTAGCTGGGATTACAGGCACCTGCCACCATGCCCAACTAGCTTTTATATTTTTAGTAGAGACAGGGTTTCACCATGTTGGTCAGGCTGGTCTTTAACTCCTGACCTCACACAATCCACCTGCTTCGGCCTCCCAAAGTGCGGGGATAACAGGCGTGAGCCACCATGCACAGCCTGTCTGTGTGCATGTTAATGTCCAGAACTGTGACACGTGCCCCTTGTAGCTACAAGGGAGCTTGGAAAATTGAGCATTTTAGCTGGACACATTCTCTCCCATACAGAATTGGAGCTGTCATGGTGAGGAGGGGGGTGGATGGTACCAGTGCCAGCCATAGGTGTGAGTTTTTCTCTTCTGAGGGCGTCAGCCTCCCACACGGCAGGAACCACATTTGGCTCACCTCTGTCCTCACAGCAGCAAGCCTGGCATACAGTGGGTGCTTAGTTGAACAGTCTGGGGAGAGCTGTAGGTCCCCTCTTAGGCAGAAGTGAATAATCTGCAGGCACAGGCGTGGCTCTTGCTCTCCGAGGGCCCCAGGTTAGATGCAGGAGGCATAACCCTGCCCCACCATGGAGATGGCCCGCAGGTTGCAGGCAGAGCCAGGTACATGTGCACACACCCTTTGGACTGCGAGATAAATGGTAACAAGGATGGATTAGCAGGGAGACCCACAGAGGCCACAGGAGGCTGCGCTTCTCCCCCGCCAGAGGCCGTCTGTGAGAGGAAAGGCCTGGGAGTGCCATGTTGCGGGGCTGGGGGGCGTGCCCTCCCAGGGTCTCCAATTGCCAAGCGCAGAGTCTGGAGTTTGGTTCTCATGGAGATGAGGATAATGTAGATGCGGTTAATCTCCAACCAGAAGGCAGAGGCATGATTTCCCTGCCAACCAGAGGGCAGAGGCGTAAATCTGCCAGGGAGCCCATGTGGCCTGCTCAGTAGCAGCTTCTTTCCACTGGGGCAGGAGGACCCAGTGAGGTTCCTGGAAGCCACAGTGACAGCATGGCTGGGGTCAGCGCCCCTGCCCCCGAGGAGCCACTCTGCAAGCTCAGCAGTACTCCCTTGCTACTCTCCAGCCACCAGCCTGAAACCAGCCTGGGACTGAGAGTCAGCCGGCCCTTCAACCCCAGCTCTGCTGTTAACCGGCTGTGTGGCCTTTGTTTTCCCCTCTGTGAGATGGGATGATAAAAATCCTCACCCATGCACCTGCCTCTCATGGGAGAGTGGCCAGGATCCCATAAGCACGTGCAAATGGAAATTTCCCATTCGTCAGTGACAGCGGAGCCAGGCTCTTCCTTAAGGAACCTTCTGACCAGGTTACATCTTTATTTTTATTTTTATTTATTATTTATTTGTTTGAGATGGAGACTCACTCTGTCCCCCAGGCTGGAGTACAGTGGCATGATCTCGGCTCACTGCAACCTCCACCTGCCAGGTTCAAGCAATTCTGCCTCAGCCTCCCAAGTAGCTGGGACTACAAGTGCGTGCCAGTACGCCTGGCTAATTTTGGTATTTTTAATAGCAGTGGGGTTTCACCATATTAGCCAGGCTGATCTCAAACTCCTGACCTCATGCCCTGCCAGCCTCAGCTTCCCAAAGTGCTGGGATTACAGGTGTGCGCCACTGCACCTGGCCTTTTAGAGATAGAGTCTCGCTCTGTCACCCAGGTGGGAGTACAGTGGCGTGATCTTGGCTCACTGCAACCTCTGCCTCCCAGGTTCAGGCAATTCTTGTGTCTCAGCTTCTGGAATGGCTGAGACTACAGGCACATGCCAACCACACCCAGCTGATTTTTACACTTTTAGTAGAGACGGGGTTTCACATGTTGGCCAGGCTGGTCTCGAACTCCTGATTTCAAGTGCTCTGCCTGCCTCTCAAAGTGCTGGATTACAGGCATGAGCCACTGTACCCAGTCATATATCTTTCGATGTTGGGTTTTCTTTTCTTTTTTTCTTTTTTTTTTTTTTTTGAGACGGAGTTTCACTCTTGTTACCCAGGCTGGAGTGCAATGGCACGATCTCGGCTCACCGCAACCTCCGCCTCCCGGGTTCAGGCAATTCTCCTGCCTCAGCCTCCCGAGTAGCTGGGATTACAGGCACGCACCACCATGCCCAGCTAATTTTTTGTATTTTTAGTAAAGACGGGGTTTCACCATGTTGACCAGGATGGTCTCGATGTCTTGACCTCGTGATCCACCCGCCTCGGCCTCCCAAAGTGCTGGGATTACAGGCGTGAGCCACCGCGCCCGGCCCAGTGTTAGGTTTTCTTAATGTGAAGTTCACCAGTACTGTGGTCACACCATGTTAGGGGGCGGGGCACAAAACTAGCCTAGCTGCGTTGGGGCCTCCCACCCACTGCCTGAGACCTGCGGGGCCCACCCCCTGCCTAGCAGGAGTAAAGCAGCAGAGTCTTCTCTCTGTGGTCTCTACTGTCCTGGCCCTTTAAGGTTCTGGCCCAGCAGGCCTGGAATTCCAGCCCCAGTAACCTACACTGCTGCTCGGCCAAGCCAGCCTGGAGAGGACAGATCCAGCTGTGGGAGCCGGGAAGCTCAAAGCTGGAATTTAAAGAGCTGCCTGAAACCTGGGTCCCCACTGCATGAGGCTCCCCCCAACAGCTCTGCACATGGTGACATGGTCCGATTGACCTGCCTCCCACCTGCAGTAGGGGGTGAAGGGCAAGAGGAAGAAAGGGAGCCCACGGGGCCAGAAGGACATCAGCTTATGCTGGACACTGGGTCAGGAGCTCCGAGTCCTCAGTCCTTAAGCCATACCTGGTGTCCTCAGCTCTTTCACGTACACAGGCTGCCTTCGTAGGATTGGACGTTCGGGATGAGATGGGATGGCGCAGCCATTGCCATCCCGTATTCTGCCCTCAGCTGGCCTTGGGGCTGGGGACCCTCACTGTGGTGGCAGCATAACACAGGGTCGGGTGTCAACTTCAGGGTCAGACATGGCTGTGTGACTTTAAGTAAATGACTTGACCACTCTGGCCTTATCAGGCTGGAAGTTTGCAGAGCCAAAGAGTTGCTTTGCCTCCCCAACCCCCACCACCACCTCCACAGTTCCAGACACAAGGAGCCTGTGGAAAGGGGTGCCTCAGAAGCTTCGCCTTGGTATTCTCTCCGGGGAAAGGATGGAGTGCTAAGGGTCTGGGCAAAGGCTGCCTTTAACCCGTTCCATGCACCAAGGAGCCAGCACTGTGTGGAAGAGAGTCTGGAGGGGGCAGAGCATGCTGCTTGCAGGGGGCTGCTCCGGATGTGGGAGACCGTGTGTTTTATTGTGTTGTGTGTGTTTGGTTTGGTTTTAGAGACTGGATCTTGCTCTGTTACCCAGGCTGGGGTGCAGTGGCATGAACATGGCTCTCTACAGCCTCGACCTCCTGTGCGCAAGCAGTTCTCCCACCTCAGCCTCCCAAGTAGCTGGGACCACAGGCGTGCACCAACACAATCAGCTCCTTTTGTAAATTATTATTTTTTTGTAAAGACAAGATCTCACCATGTTGCCCAGGCTGGTCTCGAACTCGTGGGCTCAAGCAGTCCTCCTGGAGGATCCCAAGGTGCTGGGATTACGCATATGAGCCAATGCACCCAGCCTTATTTTGTTTTGTTTTGTTTTTAACAGCTTTACTGACATGTAATTCACATACCATACAATTCACCCATTTAGAGTGTGTAGTGGTTTTTAGTATGTTCCATCATAACAACCAATATTAGAACATTTTTATCACCTCAAAAGAAATCCTACACTCGTAGCTCCCACCCCTCCATCCCCGTCTACCCACACACCCAGCCCGAGGCAGCTGCTCATCTCCTTTCTGTCTCTGTAGATTACCCCACTGTGGGCATTTCTTATCAATTGAATCACATAATACGTGGCCTTTAGTGTCTGGCCTTTTTCACTCAGCATGTTTTCAAGTTTCATCCATGTCGTTGCAAGTATCAGTGCAGTTGGCCTCTTCATCCATGGGTTTTACATCTATGGATTCAATGAACCATGGGATCAAAATACTTAGGGACCAGGAGCTGTGGCTCATGCCTCTAATCCCAGCACTTTGGGAGGCCAAGGCAGGCATATGACTTGAGGTCAGGAGTTTGAGACCAGCCTGGCAAACATGGTGAAAGCCCATCTCTACTAAAAATACAAAAATTAGCCAGGCGTGGTAGCATGCACCTATAATCCCAGCTACTCAGGAGGCTGAGGCAGGAGAATCACTTGAACCCGGGAGGTGGAGGTTGCAGTGAGCCAAGATTGCACCACTGTACTCCAATCTGGGCAACAGAACAAGACACTGTCTAAAAAAAAAAAGAAAGAAAGAAAGAAAAAAAACTCAGGAAAAGAAAATGAATGGTTGTATGTATACTGAACATGTACAGATTTTTTTTGCTTGTCATTATTCCCAAAACAATACAGTATAACAACTATTCCTGTGGCATTGATATTTTACTAGCTGCTGTAAGTGATCAAGAGGTAATTTAAAGTATATGGGGTGGGGGGGTATTATGGCAGTTCTGTGCAAATACTGTTCCATTTTCTATAACGGACTTCAGCAGCTGTGGATTTTGGTGTCCACAGGGAGTCCTGGAGCCCATATCCATGGATACTGAGGGATGGCTGTCCTTGTTTTTATTCACTGTTAAGTAGTATTCCATTGCGTGGATACATCTCATTTTGCTTTTTTATTCCTCCACTGGTGGACTTTCCAGTTGTTTTCACCTTTTGGGTGCTGATAAAAATGCTGTAAACATTAGCACATGTTTTTGTGTAGACTTAGTTTTCATAGCTCTTGGATATACACCTTGGAATAGAATCACAGGGTCACATGGGAACTTGGCGTTTAATCTTTGGAGAAGCTGTCCGACTCTTCCAAAAGCAGCTGCGCCATTTCACGTTCTCACCAGCAGTGCCTGAGGATTCCAGATTCTCCACGTCCCACCAACCCTGACTACTGTCTGTTTTCTATTTTCGCTGTTGTAGTGAGTGTGAAGTGGTACACTGCAGTTTCGAAGTGAGTGTGAAATTGTGTTTCACTGCAGTTTTGAAGTGAGTGTGAAGTCTGTTTAACTGCAGTTTCGAAGTGAGTGTGAAGTGGTGTTTCACTGCAGTTTCGAAGTGACTGTGAAGTGTTTCAATGCAGTTTGAGGTGAGTGTGAAGTGGTGTTTCACCGGTTTTGAGGTGAGTGTGAAGTGCTGTTTTACTGCAGTTTTGAGGTGAGTGTGAAGTGGTGTTTCACTGTAGCTTTGAGGTGAGTGTGAAGTGCTGTTTTACTGCAGTTTCGAAGTGAGTGTGAAGTGGTGTTTCACTGTCGTTTTGAGGTGAGTGTGAAGTGGTGTTTCACTGCAGTTTTGAGGTGAGTGTGAAGTCTGTTTCACTGCAGCTTTGAGTTGAGTGTGAAGTGGTGTTTCACTGGCTTTGAGTTGAGTGTGAAGTGGTGTTTCACTGCAGTTTTGAGGTGCATGTCAAGTGGTGTTTCACTGCAGTTTGAGGTGAGTGTGAAGTCTGTTTCACTGTGGTTTTGAGGTGAGTGTGAAGTCTGTTTCACTGCAGTTTGAGGTGAGTGTGAAGTGGTGTTTCATTGCAGTTTTGAGGTGAGTGTGAAGTGGTGTTTCACTGCAGTTTTGAGGTGAGTGTGAAGTCTGTTTCACTGCAGTTTGAGGTGAGTGTGAAGTGGTGTTTCACTGCAGTTTTGAAGTGAGTGTGAAGTGCTGTTTCACTGCAGTTTGAGGTGAGTGTGAAGTGGTGTTTCACTGCAGTTTTGAGATGAGGGAAGTGGTGTTTCACTGCAGTTTGAGGTGAGTGTGAAGTGGTGTTTCACTGCAGTTTGAGGTGAGTGTGAAGTGGTGTTTCACTGCAGTTTTGAGGTGAGTGTGAAGTCTGTTTCACTGCAGTTTTGAGGTGAGTGTGAAGTGATGTTTCACTGCAGTTTGAGGTGAGTGTGAAGTGGTGTTTCACTGCAGTTTTGAGGTGCATGTCAAGTGGTGTTTCACTGCAGTTTGAGGTGAGTGTGAAGTCTGTTTCACTGTGGTTTTGAGGTGAGTGTGAAGTCTGTTTCACTGCAGTTTGAGGTGAGTGTGAAGTGGTGTTTCATTGCAGTTTTGAGGTGAGTGTGAAGTGGTGTTTCACTGCAGTTTTGAGGTGAGTGTGAAGTCTGTTTCACTGCAGTTTGAGGTGAGTGTGAAGTGGTGTTTCACTGCAGTTTTGAAGTGAGTGTGAAGTGCTGTTTCACTGCAGTTTGAGGTGAGTGTGAAGTGGTGTTTCACTGCAGTTTTGAAGTGAGTGTGAAGTGCTGTTTCACTGCAGTTTGAGGTGAGTGTGAAGTGGTGTTTCACTGCGGTTTTGAGATGAGGGAAGTGGTGTTTCACTGCAGTTTGAGGTGAGTGTGAAGTGGTGTTTCACTGCAGTTTTGAGGTGAGTGTGAAGTCTGTTTCACTGCAGTTTTGAGGTGAGTGTGAAGTGGTGTTTCACTGCAGTTTTGAGGTGAGTGTGAAGTGGTGTTTCACTGCAGTTTGAGGTGAGTGTGAAGTGGTGTTTCACTGCAGTTTGAGGTGAGTGTGAAGTGGTGTTTCACTGCAGTTTTGAGGTGAGTGTGAAGTCTGTTTCACTGCAGTTTGAGGTGAGTGTGAAGTGGTGTTTCACTGCAGTTTTGAGGTGAGTGTGAAGTGGTGTTTCACTGCAGTTTTGAGGTGAGTGTGAAGTGGTGTTTCACTGCAGTTTTGAGGTGAGTTTGAAGTGGTGTTTCACTGCAGTTTTGAGGTGAGTGTGAAGTCTGTTTCACTGCAGTTTGAGGTGAGTGTGAAGTGGTGTTTCACTGCGGTTTTGAAGTGAGTGTGAAGTGCTGTTTCACTGCAGTTTGAGGTGAGTGTGAAGTGGTGTTTCACTGCGGTTTTGAGATGAGTGAAGTGGTGTTTCACTGCAGTTTGAGGTGAGTGTGAAGTGGTGTTTCACTGCAGTTTTGAGGTGAGTGTGAAGTCTGTTTCACGCAGTTTTGAGGTGAGTGTGAAGTGATGTTTCACTGCAGTTTGAGGTGAGTGTGAAGTGGTGTTTCACTGCAGTTTGAGGTGAGTGTGAAGTGGTGTTTCACTGCAGTTTGAGGTGAGTGTGAAGTCTGTTTCACTGCAGTTTGAGGTGAGTGTGAAGTGGTGTTTCACTGCAGTTTTGAAGTGAGTGTGAAGTGCTGTTTCACTGCGGTTTTGATTTGCATTTCCCTGATGACAGTTGATTGCGAGTTTTCTCATGTGCATATTGGCCATTTCTTGGAGAAGTGTCCGTTCAGATTCTTTGCCCATTTTGTTTGTTTGTGAGAGTCTCACTCTGTAGCCCAGGATGGAGTGCAGTGGAGCCATCTCAGCTCACTGCAACCTCTGCCTTCGAGGTTCAAGCGATTCTGCCTCAGCCTCTCGAGTAGCTGGGATTACAGGCATGCACCACCACACCCAGCTAATTTGTGGTATTTTTAGTAGAGAGGGGGTTTCACCATGTTGGCCATGCTGGTCTCGGGCTCCTGATCTCAAGTGATCCACCCACCTTGACCCCCCAAAGTGCCAGCATTACAGGCGTGAGCACCGCACCTAACCTGCCCGTTTTTTAAATGGCTTCCTGGTCTTTTATTATCAAGTCTTAAGAGAGACTTGTATATTTCAGACAGAAGCCCCTTATCAGATACAGGGTTTGCAGATATTTTCTCCCATTCTGTGGGTTGTCCTTTACTTTCTTGATGATATCCTTTGAAACACAAAAGTTTTTAATTTTGATGAGGTCAAAATAGCTGTATTTTCTTTTGTTGCTCACACTTTTGGTATGATGTCTTGGTGTGTGCTTTTAGCGTAATAATTCTCCCCTCAGAAGGAGTGAAGCAGGAGGGGTATTTGGGCTGGGCTAAGTGGTTCCGCTGGGCTTAGGGTGGCCCTGGGGTTCATTTTGGCTAGGAACTGAGGCCCGGTCTGCTTTCTGAGCCAGGGGCCTCTGGAGCCCACCAGGCCTCAGTTCTCCGGCATTGAAGACTCAGCCAATTTATGGCTGGGAAAGCAGTTTCAACAAGGACTTGCTCCCTGGTCAGATCCACACAGCTGAGAGGTGAGAATCAGGACTCTCAACATAGGTGAGCCTGGCTTGGAATCCAGGAAGGCCACCAAGTGTCAGGGGCGCATGGGAGGAATGCTTCATCCTTCTGAGCCCTGTTTTCTCACCTGTTACAAAGACAACGGCAGTGATGCCACTTCTCAGCACTCAGGCATCAGGAGGGGACAGCCAGAGTCTTAGGAACTAACTCTCTTCTTCATCCCCAGCCATGAAAGCTGACCGGAAGCGCTTAAAGGGTGAGAAGACAGACCTGGTGAGCCAGATGCAGCAGCTGTACGCCACTCTGGAGAGTCGTGAGGAGCAGCTCCGCGACTTCATCCGCAACTATGAGCAGCACCGTAAGGTCAGTGCCACCCTGCCCTCCCCTCCCGTCCTGACACACCAGCCCTGCCTCCCCTCCCCTCTCCACACTCCAGCCCTCCTGACACACCAGCCTTCCCCTCCCCTCCGACACACCAGCCCCGCCCCCTTCCCCTCCCGACACACCAGCCCTGCCCCCCTCCCCTCCCGACACACCAGCCCTGCCCCCCTCCCCTCTCCACACTCCAGCCCTCCTGACACACCAGCCCTCCCCTCCCCTCCCCTCCCAACACACCAGCCCTGCCCCCCTCCCCTCCCGACACACCAGCTCCCACCTCCCCTGCTGGCTGGTTATCTTCACAGGGTCTGTCTCTTGAATCCCCAAGCACAGATAGGGACACCTTTGATGTGTTCGGCCAGACCTAGGCACTGAAATAAAACCCGCATAGCCCCAGAGGGGGAGCTCCACGTCTCCAGGGCAGACAGGCCTAGACAGATTAGCACAGTCAGGACAGCGTGGACCGGGAAGTCCAGAGGGCTCAGATCCCAGCTCCTCCTGTTCGTGCCCTTGTGCATCTCACTGAACTCTCAGAGCCTCAGTTTCCCCTCTGCAGAATGGTGATTGTGCCAGACCTTTCAAAGCTACAATAAGGATTCTATGAGTTGATGAAGGCCACACACTCAGGCTGGTGCCTGGCACGTAGCAAGCATCATCAATAGCACGCATAGCTGACATTTACCAACACCATAATAAAAGTGTGAAGAGAGAGCTGGGGAGCCCCAGTGAGGCAGCAGGAAGTGCTTCCTATAGGGAGGGAGTCTTAGAAGGCTTCGCAGAGGAAGTGACATATGCATTGGGCTCTGTGGGGTGAGTAGGAGTTTATGGGTCAGATAACTGAGAAATTTGTTTTGCCATGTATCTCTCTGGTGTCTGTGGTATGAGGTGCCAAAGAGGACACCAAAACTTAACAAAGAGTCAGTCCCCTGGCCAGGCGCGGTGGCCCATGCCTGTAATTCCAGCACTTTGGGAGACCCAAGTGGGTAGATTGCTTGAGGATAAGAATTCGAGAACAGCCTGGCCAAAAGCCCTTCTACTAAAATTACAAAAATTAGCCAGGCTTCGTGGTGTACACCTCTAGTCCCAGCTACTCAGGAGGCTGAGGCACAGAATCACTGAAATCCGGGAGGTGGAGGCTGCAGTGAGCCAGGATTGTACCACTGCAATCCAGCCTCAAGCTGAATGCCCCTCTCACCTCTGTTTTCTGCCCTGTGTGGGCGTCTTGGTCACAGCCAGGGTGTTCAGCTTGAGGCTCCTTGTTTGAACAGTGGGAAGCAGCAGGCGGGTGAATGGGTCTCTTCCCAGTTGCTGCCTCAGAGCCCTAGTTAAGAGACCAGTGTCCCAGCCTGGATTTGAATCTAGATGCTTGGTTCCCCACACCCACTTTGGTCTTCCCCAGTGGTTGCTCACTGTTACCTCCCAATCACACACATCACTTCCTTTCTGTGATAAAAGGAGCCTCCAGGGATCTTTGGGCCAGGCCACCACAGCTCCTGATCAGGACCTGGGGCTTCTAGCTGCCCTTGGTGCCCGACTCCCCCTACTCTGCCTGCCCAGCTCCCCCTACCCTGCCTGTCCCCAACCACCCTGCCTACCTAGCTCCCCCTTGCCCCGCCTGTCCCACCCAGCTCCCCATGCCCTGCCTACTCGGCCTAGCCCTCCCCTGCCCTGCCTGTCCAGCTCCCCCTGCCCTGCCTACTTGGCCTGGCTCCCCTTCATGTTAGATGAACTGAGCCTCCCCATGCCTGCCACAGGCAAACAGTTTGGCAGGAAGGGGACAACCCAGAAGGGAGGCACGGGAGGCCACAGAGGCTGCTTTCTCAGGCTCTGGCATGAGCAGCTTGTGGGCCTGGGGTCTGCTCCTTAGGGTGAGGCTCTCTCACCAGCATTGCCTTTGGCCACCATCGGGAAGGCAGAGGCCAGGGGCTCAGGAGTAACCTCCATGCAGAGGGAGGGAGGGGCAGGGGACCCTCTCTCCTGTCTGATGATGCAGTTACAGGTGTGTGCCCACAGACACAGGCTGTGGGAGTGACGGTGTGTGCCCACAGGCACACGCTGTGGTGGTGTGTGCTCACAGGCACGTGCTGTGGGAGTGGCGGTGTGTACTTCCGGGGCAGGGGACCCCGCTCTCCTGTCTGATGATGCAGATACAGGTGTGTGCTCACAGGCACGCGCTGTGGGAGTGGCGGTGTGTACCTCCGGGGCAGGGGACCCCGCTCTCCTGTCTGATGATGCAGGTACAGGTGTGTGCTCACAGGCACGTGCTGTGGGAGTGACGGTGTGTACTTCCGGGGCTTGCAGGCAGAGTTCTCAGAGCCTCATGTGTGTCCATTCACTGAACACTCACACGGACACTGCAGGGTATGTGATTATCCTCCCCTTTCACAGATGAGCCGACAGACACAGAGAGGAAAGATAGCATATCCACAGTCTTACGGCTGGTGATGGCAGGGCAGGGGGCTTACAGGGCCTGGGTCCAGAGCCTGTGTGTCTTCCACCTGTGCAGTGTGCCTCTTCCCCGAACCCTGTCTGCCTCTGGCACCCAACACAGTGTCTTCTGGTCACCTCTGCTCCCTGCTGCCCCTTCTGTGTCCACCTCTCTCATTTCTCCATCCTCAGCCCAAGGAGCTTGATCTTTCTTCAGTGGGCAAGACAGGGAGAGCCTCTGCCTGACCAGCCTATTCCATGCCCAGCAGCAGGGAAACCTGGTCACCTCTTGATTACTGGGGACGGTACACAGCGGGCCAGAGAACCAGCCCACAGCCTTCAGTGACGTGCTGGCCCCAGGGCAGGAGACAGGCTTCAAGCTGACTTTGTACTTGTCACCTGAGCCCCCAGCTTCCTCCTCCTGGGACTTCCTCCTCCTAGGGTCACACAGGGATTAAGAGCACACAGCTGGTTAGAATCTCACCTCTGAGCTCGCTAGTGGAGTGGCACAGGCAAACAGCTGACTCTCCCCGGTCCAGCCTTCACACCTGTAAAGCAGGATGAAGACTGCAGCTGCTCACAGCCCAGGGCCATCAGTACTGAGGTTTCCAGGGCATGGAAGGCAAGTTGGGGTAGCGGCATATGCTCGCTACCATGTTATCATTATCATTACCATTATTATTGCTGAGTCAGCCATTTGATCACAAAAATTCCACAGTGGATTTCAAAGCCCCTCTCCCAGCCCCTGACCTGCCGCTCGCTGGTGTTGGTCTCGCTGGCAAACCCAGAGAAGGAAACGAAGGCCCCGGGTGTTCAGGGGTGGAGCTGTGGCTGGTCCCACACAGACACCAGGGTAGGCCTGGTCTCTGGGAAAAAGGTGGGGAGGCAAGACCTGTGCAGAAAGGAACCCAGATAAGACCTTCTGGGAGGGGCAGAGGGTCTCAGAGGACCCAGGAATCAGGAGCCAGAGAAAGGGCTCCCTTTGGGAGGTTGAGGCAGGTGGATCATAAGGTCAAGGGATCGAGACCAGCCAGGCCAACACGGTGAAACCCTATCTCTACTAAAAATACAAAAATTAGCAGGGTGTGGTGGTGCATGCCTGTAGTCCCAGCTACTCAGGAGGCTGAGGCGGGAGAATCACTTGAACCTGGGAGGCGGAGGTTGCAGTGAATCAAGATCATGCCACTGCACTCCAGCCTGGCTACAGAGCGGAACTCCCATCTCAGAAAAAAAAAAAAAAAGAGCTCCCTGAGAATGTGTGCCCTGAAGGAGGATAGATCAGGATTTAGAAAAGCAGCCTGGTGCAGTGGCTCACGCCTGTGATCCCAGCACTCTGAGAGGCCAAAGTGGGAGGATCACTTGAGCCCAGGAGTTCAAGACCAGCCTGGACAACAGAGTGAGACCTCCATCTCTACAAAAAATAGTAAAAATTAGCCAGGCAGGGTGGCACACTCCCGTAGTCCCAGTTACTTGGGGAGGATTGCTTGAGCCAGGAAAGTTACGTGGCAGTGAGCCAAGATTGTGCCACTGCACTCCAGCCTGGGGCAACAGAGTGAGACCTCCATCGCTACACAAAAATTAAAAACTTAGCCAGGCATGGTGGCACACGCCTGTAGTCCCAGCTGCCTGGGAGGCTGAAGCAGGAGCATTGCTTAGGCCAGGGAGGTTGAGGCGGCAATGAGTCAAGATTGTGCCCCTGCACTCCAGCCTGGGCAACAGAATGAGACCCTGTCTCAAAAAAAGAAAAGAAAAAGAGAGTGCCGAGCGGAGTCCAAGAGGGTCCAAGAGATGGCGCTGTTACCAGGTAATGGTCCTGGCAAGGATTGTGGTGATGGCTGCCTTTAGAGGCCACCAGCAGGAACTGGCATGAATATAGTATTACCTATAGCAGATGCTGATTGTGCACCTACTGTATACAGGCATGAACGTGGTATTACCAGTAGAAGATGTTTATTGTGTACCTGCTGTATACAGGCATGAACGTGGTATTACCAATAGCAGATGTTTATTGCGCACCTGCTGTATACAGGTGTGAACATGGCATTACCAATAGCAGATATTTATTGTGTACTTACTTTATACAGGCATGAACACAGCAAGTAGCAGATGTTTATTGTGCGCCTACTGTGTAAGGCATGAATGTGACATTACCAATAGCAGATGTTTATTGTGCACCTACTGTATGCAGACATGAACATGATATTGCCCATAGCAGATGTTTATTTTGCACCTACTGGGCATAGGCACTGCCCCCATCTCTTCACATTTGCTACTTTGGTAGCAATCCTGTGAGGAGTGGTTGTACCTATTCCCTCCATTTAACAGGTGAAAACTGAGACTTAAAGTCATGGGCCCAGGGCCACATGATTATGAAAAGAGTAGAGGCAGGATGCAAACCCAGGAAGCCCGGCCCCAGAGCCCCAGCACCGGAGCTTACAGGACCAGCCCTTCCCTGGTCCACCCTCCTCCCACCCCTCAGGACATGTTCAGAGGAACAAAGGAATCGTTCCCACTGTTCGCTGTTTTCAACAACCCAAGGCCGAACACAGAGAGGAGGTCACAGCTGTCCCCGAGAGCCGTGGGTGGAGTGCTGGCTATTTCAGTGGCCAATCTAGAGTTTCCTACAAATGCTTATCTGTGTCTTTTCATTTGGTTTTTAAAATTGTTTTGGCAAAAATGGTACCTACTAGTGGGGTACATAGTGATGGTTGGATACTTGGAAGGTACAGTGATCAGATCAAGGTAATTAATGTATCCATCTCAAAGTTCTTATAAGTTTGCTTTTATTTGGCCATAAAATTCCCATGGAGAACAACACCATGTCGTTTTTTAAGTCATAGGTGACTAGGGGCATCCCCCAAGTCTGACCAGCAGCTGGGGTGGGGTTGAAGCTACTGGATAGAAGCCTTGTAGCTGTGGCTGCCGGGGCAGCTCCCTGTGGCCACAGCTGAGCAGCAAGTGTCACTTTTATTGAGTGGCTTCGTAATACCCTTCAGGTTCATTTAGAAAAATGAAATTTGGAAAGCACTTATTTTTAAAAAATTAATACCTTAATATTAAGATATTGGGCCAGGCGCAGTGGCTCACGCCTATAATCCCAGCACTTTGGGAGACCAAAGTGGGTGAATCACCTGAGGTCGGGAGTTCGAGACCAGCCTGACCAATATGGAGAAATCCCATCTCTATGAAAAATACAAAATTAGCCTGGCATGGTGGTGCGTGCCTGTAATCCCAGCTACTCCGGAGGCTGAGGCAGGAGAATTGCTTGAACCCAGGAGGTGGAGGTTGTGGTGAGCCGAGATCGCACCACTGTGCTCCAGCCCAGACAACAAGAGCAAAACTCTGTCTACAAAAAAAAATAAAAATTAAGTTATTAATATTAATATTAGAAGTGGAGAGAGTTGCTCCTGCAGTTCCAGCAGATCGGTTGAATAGTGACATTGAAACGAATTTTTAGTCATTGTTGTATTCAGCCCCATTTTACAGGTGGCAAGACTGAGAACCCATAGGGGTTAAGTGACTGACCCAAGGACACGTGTTTAGAGCCAGTCTGGCAAAACTGAAGCCACAAGTCCTGGTTTTATTTCACCTCTTTTAAGATCTTGCAACTGGTTACCAAAAATGATTTGCAATTTTATGTGCAAGGTAAATGCCCCCCGGAACAGGATGACTGGAACCCTCAGGTTCCCTAGCCCACTCGGCTGTGTCCCCCCAGCCTGCCATGGCCCACCCAACTTCTCCAGGAGACCCCTGCAGGACTCTACTGGGGCAGGCAGCAGGAAGGACCCCAGGCCCTGAGCTACCTGGCGGGTGTAGGAGGCAGCACAGGAACAAGGCTGCTGAGAAAGAGGGGTCTTGGCCTGTCCAGAATGTGGCCGATGGCTGGGCGTGGTGGCTCATGCCTGTAATCCAGCACTTTGAGAGACTGAGGTGGACAGATCACCTGGAATCAGGAGTCCAAGACCAGCCTGGCCAACATGACAAAAGCCTGTCTCTACTAAAAACACAAAAATGATCCGGGCATGGTGGTGTACGCCTGTAGTCGCAGCTACTCGGGAGGCTGAGGTAGGAGAATTGCTTGAAAGCAGGAGGCAGGGGTTGCAGTGAGCTGAGATCACACCACTGCACTCCAGCTTGAGTGGCAGAGCAAGACTCCATCTCAAAAAAAAAAAAAAAAAGCAAAAACAAAAAAGCAGAACATGGCAAATTTCAACATCTCGGAAAGCTGTGCCAAATGCACTTTCCCTGTCACGTGACTGCAGATGGTAGGGCGACCGGGGGACTCTCCATGAATCCAGCGGAGGACGTTCGCAGCAGGCCAGGCAGCCAGACTGAGGGCTAGACACAGGGTGATGCCGAGTGGAGAGGCCACATCAAACACAGGCCACTTTCATCCTACCACTGCCACCTCCCCAGCCAACCTCTTTTTTAGATGAGTTTTGCTCTGTTGCCCAGGCTGAGGTGCAAGTGGCATATTCTCCGCTCACTGCAACCTCTACCTCCTGGGTTAAGCGATTCTCGTGCCTTAGCCTCTGGAGGAGCTGGGATTGATTACAGGCACGCGCCACCACACCTGGCTGATTTTTGTATTTTTTTTAGTAGACATGGTTTCACCACGTTGGCCTGCCTGGTCTCGAGCTCCTGACCTCAAGTGATCCACCCTCCTCAGCCTCCCAAAATGCTGGGATTACAGACGTGAGCCACCGTGCCCAGCCCACAGCCAGACCTTCATGCTCCTGCAGCCCCCTCCTTCGCTCTCCACATTCCACTCCCCTCTTTTTTTTTTTTTTCTTTTTTGAAACAGAGTTTTGCTCTTGTTGCCCAGACTGGAGTACAATGGTGCGATCTCAGCTCACTGCAACCTCCACCTCCCAGGTTCAAGCAATTATCCTGCCTCAGCCTCCCAAGTAGCTGGGACTACAGGCATGCACCACCATGCCTGACTAATTTTGTATTTTTAGTAGAGACAGGGTTTCTCCATGTTAGTCAGGCTGGTCTCAAACTCCTGACCTCAGGTGATCCTGACCTCAGCCTCCCAAAGTGCTGGGATTATAGGCTTGAGCCTCCGCATCCTGCCACACTTCATTCTTATGTCCATGTGATCCCCACGTGCTGGCAGCCCCAAAAAACCTTAGCTCCCAGGGCTGTCATCCAAGGCCCCACAAGGTCTGGCCAAATCCCACCCTCATAAATTCCCACCACCCCCACCCCCACACAGTTCCAGACTTCCCAGGTGGTCTCCTTTCAGTTCCTTTCCGGCCTCAGGTACCAGCAGGGATTGAGACCTCTACCACACTGTCTATGGGCTGGGGAAGCTGTTTTACTTCTCTGGGCCTCAGTTTGCTCATCTGTGAAATAGGGATAATTACAGTCCCTGTCTCGGGTGGTTGTGAGGTTTAAACAGAATAATGCACCTAAAACCCTTAGCACTGTACGGAACATTCTGTGGCATTTGCTGCTGAGCCAAACTCTCCTGCTGTCACGGAATATGACCCCAGGGAGGTGGGAGTCCAAAATTGAAAGCTCCCACAAGGCCTTCCCATGAGGCCTAGCACCCTTGGTCTGTTCATGAGTAGTGGTGTGAACCAGTGACTGCAATGAGACAAAAGTGATCCTGAGGGTCCTCGTGGGGCTTCCTCCTAATTCAGGGATATTTTATAAGCAGCGGGTTCACAGGGACAACCCATACCCCAGTAGTCAATTCTACACTGTAGCAGAATTTTTCACATAAGCTCCATGAGTGTAGGGATTTTTGTCTGGTTAATACCAGACAAATATACACAAATATTAGTTGAATAACAGACTAGTATCAGCTTTAAATAAAGAAAACAGGTTAGAGAGGGCCTGGGGTTTCTCTCTTACATGGTTGGTCAGGGAAGGCTTCTTGGAGGAGGAGACATTTGAGCAGCAATCTGAGTGATGCGAGCAGGTGCCTGCTGGGAGAGCAGCCCTGAGCAGAGCTCTCCAGGTGGATTCCCTCATGCAGATCCACACAAACGCCCAAAATAGGTGTGGTATTATTCCCTGGTTACAGATGGGGAAAGTGAGGCAGGGATTACTCACAGCAGTCATTGCAAAGCCGGGATTTGGCCCAGGTTCCCCCTCTGTCTCCAGAATCAAGGTCATAGCTACAGCTCTGTGACGGCCACAGAGAAAGGGCCAAGTTCTCTCCATCAGCCTCCCCTCTCCCATCTGAAGTGAAGCCTTCAGAGACAGGCCTGTCAGACAAGGCAGGATGGTGGCCTCTCTCCACGGTCCCAGGCCACACGGAGACCTTGGATTTGCTTTCAATTTGGTGAATGGGAAGATGGTGGCTGGGTGGGTGGATGGGCAGGGCTCCCCGCTGGGCCTGTCCTTTTGAGAAGGACGCCTGTTGTTCTGAAATGTTGCTCCAGCCAACAGAGGTTACAGCCCCGATTCAGCTGTCTGTTCCTTCCCTGCTGGCTCTGCTCTGGGGACTGGCACAGCCAGGGCCCAGCCCTTCCCTGGACAATCAAAGAAAACAGCTCAGGCAGGAGGACTGGCCTGGGGAGGGGTCTCGGGCAAGCGGCCCAGGACTGTGCCATGTTCAGGACACAGCAGCTGTTTCTCTCCTGGGCTGTGACTTTGCGGGGTGGTGGCCGGACTGTGTGGCACTCCAGACAATTGCGGTTGCTGGTGCCTCCTTACTGTGGACCCTGTTTCCCTGTGATGAGCACAATTTACCAAACAGAACAAGGCCCCACAGCAGCGCCTGCACCCTAACTTCTGTCAGACTGTGAAGTATTTCCCGCACGTGAAGTCATTCGATCTTTAGCATTCTTAGAAATAGGTAGGATTGACCCCTGGCCCATTTTACATCCTGGGGAACCCAGGCTTGATGAGGGAGAATGACTTCCCCAAAGCAGCCATTTGCTCACTTATTCATTCGTGCAGCAAAAAAGCGTTTACTGAGCATCCGCAAGGTTCGTCTCTGTTCCAGCCTTCCAGCCAGTTGGTGACAGAGCTGGAGTTCATGCCCACGGCTTTCCCACCACAGAGCTGGAGCTCCTGGCCACATGTCATGGGGTCTCCCACTTCTTTTTCTTTTCTTTCTTTCTTTTTTTTTTGAGACAGAGTCTTGCCCTGTCACCCAGGCTGGAGTACAGTAGCACGATCTTGTTTCACTGCAATCTCCACCTCACAGGTTCAAACGATTCTCCTGCCTTGGCCTCATGAGTATCTGGGACTACAGGTATGCACCACAACACCCGGCTAATTTTTTGTATTTTTAGTAGAGACAGGGTTTCACCATGTCAGCCAGGTTGGTCTCGATCTCCTGACCTTGTGATCTACCCGCCTCGGCCTCCCAGATTGCTGGGATTACAGGCATGAGTCACTGCACCCGGCCCCCAGACGTAGTGGCTCATGCCTGTAATCCCAGCAATCTATCTAGGGATCAGGCCCTCTTTAGGTGTCCCTGGGCCAGGAGGAGCCGGGTTGTGACACCCACATTACTCTCTCCCTCTCCCACCCACAGGAGAGCGAAGATGCGGTCAAAGCGCTGGCCAAGGAGAAGGACCTGCTGGAGCGCGAGAAGTGGGAGCTAAGACGCCAAGCCAAGGAGGCCACAGACCACGCCGCGGCCCTGCGCTCCCAGCTGGACCTCAAGGACAACCGGATGAAGGAGCTGGAGGCTGAGCTGGCCATGGTGAGAACCCTCCCCACCCAGGTGGGCCTGGCATCTGGCATGATGGGCTCACCCCGGAGTCCTAGGGTGGGGTGGGTGGGGCAGAGCCGGACGCAAGCAGAGTGGCAGGGCCCAAAGCGGGAGGGGCTTTCTGCCATGCTCCATAAGCTTCCCTCCAAGACCATGCCCCACAAGCCTGGGCCAGCCTTTGATCTGCCTGCTTTGGGCCCAGGGAATCTGGGGACCCTGGGAAACCATTCACTCTCCCACACACCCCAGCCTCCGGTTAGGAGAAAAAAGGGCCAAGTGCGGGGGCTCATGCCTGTAATCCCAGCAGTTTAGGAGGCTGTGTCAGGCAGATTGTTTGAGCCCAGGAGTTTGAGACCAGCCTGGAAAACATGGCAAAACCCCATCTCTACCAAAAAATATAAAAAAAAATAGCCAAGCATGGTGCATGCCTGTGGTCCCAACCAGTCCGGTTGCTGAAGCAGGATTGCCTGAGCCCAGGAGGCGGAGGCTGCAGGTCACGCCACCACATCCAGCCAGGGCAACAGTGACACCCTGTCTCAAAAAAAAAAAAAAAAAAAAGAAAAAACGTTTTTTGTGTTTAAAAGATACGTATTTGCTTAGGAAAATATTGGAAGGAAATACACGGAAATATTAACATTCATTCTCTCATAATGGTAGGATTTCAAGTGACTTTTATTTATTTCTGTTTGTTTATTGGCCTCTTTTCACATGTCTCTGAGGCAAAAATGTCTTATTTGGTTCGTTAAGGAAATAAATAATTTTTTCCTAACCCAAACCAGACCCTCAAAATACTTCCAAGCACTTTGTTTACCCAGGAGGTGCGTAGCCTTCGCATGTGGGGACAGAGAGTCTGGGTAGGGACACAGCCGTCCGATCTGTTCTGCCTGCTCCTGTGTGACCTTGGGCCACTCACTCAACTGCTCAGGCTTCAATGCCTTTTACTTGTTACTGGGTTGGGGGTGGGGTCTTAATCCCACCCTACCTTCCCCACAGGGTAGCTGGCAGATCCAGGGATCTCTAGGTAGTGGGCACTCCGGAAGCCACCAGGGGCTTAGTGTGACAGTGGCCAGGAGGAGAATGTCAGAGGAGCTCCTGGGGAGTAGGGGCAGGGGGAGGACGTAGCTCTTAGAGGATTTGTCATCCTGCAGAGCGCAAATGTCAGCTAACGGTGTGGTTGCAGCCGTGTGATATGGGTTTGAATCCAGCCCCAAGTGCTTCCCAACTGTGTGACTTTGTGCAGGAGCCTTCACCTCTCTGGACCCCATATCCATCAACTCAAAACAGAAATAATGGCATATATAGTTGACCCTTAAACAACGCAGGGTTTGGGGTGCCGATCCCCTGTGTGGCTAAATCCATGTATAACTTCTGACTCCCCTGCTAGTGGCCTGCTGTTGACCAGAAGCCTTGCTGAGAACACAGTCAGGGAGCACATCTTGTGTGTTAACTGTATCGTACACTGTATTTGTATTAGTTCGTTCTTACACTGCTATAAAGAAATTGCTGAGACTGGGTAATTTATCAAGGAAAGAGGTAGGCTGGGCATGGCGACTCATGCCTGTAATCCCAACACTTTGGGAGGCCGAGGCAGGAAGATCACGAGGTCAAGAAATCGAGACCATCCTGGCCAACATGGCGAAACCCCGTCTCTACCAAAAATACAAAAATTAGCCGGGTGTGGTGGTGTGCCCCTGTAATCCCAGCTACTCAGGAGGCTGAGGCAGAAGAATGTCTTGAACCCAAGAGGCAGAGGTTGCAGTGAGCCAAGATTGCACCACTGCACTCCAGCCTGGCGACAGGGTGAGACTCCGTCTCAAAAAAAAAAAACAGGAAAGAGGTTTAATTGACTCACAGTTCCGAATGGCTGGGGAGGCCTCCGAAACTCATAATCATGGCAGATGGCAAAGGAGAAGTAAGGCACTTTCTTTACAAGATAGCAGAAGGGAGAATGAATACAGGAGGAAAAACCACACGCTTATAAACCATCAGATCCCGTTAGAATTGTCACTCTCATGAGAACAGCATGTGGGAACCATTCCCGTTGTCCACTTACCTGCACCTGGACCCTCCCTTGACACGTTGGGATTACAATTCAAGATGAGGCTTGGCTGGGGACACAGAGCCAACTATATCAGTGTTCTTAGAATAAAGTAAGCTAGAGCAAAGAATGTTAAGAAAATCAGTCCGGACGCAGTGGCTCACACCTGTAATCCCAGCACTTTGTGAGGCCAACGAGGGTGGATCACTTGAGGTCAGGAGTTCAAGACCAGCCTGGCCAACATGGTGAAACCCCATCTCTAATAAAAATACAAAAATCAGCCTAGCATGGTAGAGGGTGGCTGTAATCTCAGCTACTCAGGAGGCTGAGGCAGAAGAATCGCTTGAACCCGGCAGGCAGAGGTTGCAGTGAGCCGAGATCACACCATTGCACTCTAGCCTGGGTGACAGAGTGACACTCCTTCTCAGGGGAAAAAAAAAAAAAAGGAAAGAAAAGATTAGCCGGATTTTGTGGGAGACACCTGTAGTCCCAGCTAATCAGGAGGCTGAGATGGGAGGATCAACTGAGCCTGGGAAGTCAAGGCTGCAGGGAGCCGTAATTGTGCCACACAAGACTGCATCTCAAAAAGAAAAGAAAGAAAAAAGAGAGAATCGTAAGGAAGAGAAAATATGTTTCCTATTCATTAAGTAGAAAAAGAGGATCATCAAGGTCTTCATCCTCGTCGGCTTCATGCTGAGTGGCTGAGGAGGAGGGAGAAGGAGGATTGGCCTTGCTGTCTCGTGACAGAGGTGGAAGAAAATCCACCAGTAATCGGACATATGCACCCATGCAGTTCAAACCCACGTGGTTCAAGAGTTGAATGTGCTTTGTAGGGCTCTTGTAAGGTTTCCAAGAAATAAAGCAGAAGCAGCACTTGGCAGGGGGCCCAGATGCCTGGACGTCGTAAACCAGCACAGGCTTGTTGTCTAAGGACCAGGCCCCCCAGAGCAGGCCAGGAGACAATCCCGGGGCCTGGCCTAGGTCTCCTTGGCCAATGCTGACCCCTAGTGGTGAGAATTGCTGGGCAGGAAAAAGCCGTAGGGACCCCTGAGGTCCCCAGGGGTTCCCACCAGTGGGGTTGGTCATACTGGAGGCTCTGCGGCCACCTGTAGCCCAGACAGAAACCTCTGAACATGCAGGAAAAGACCCCTGTTCTCCCAGGTCTTCCTCATGCCTCCTGGACAGACAAGCCGTGTCTTCCTCACCTTGGAGTCCTGACCTTAGGCATCCGAGGACTCCCTGGGTCTTTCTGGCCTAAGATCCAGCTCACCCTGGCTTCCGCTCCCACGGTGTCTGGACACTCAGCCTGTTTCAGCTCTGGCCAAGAAAACTCAGATTCTGGCCTCCTTCTGGCAGGCATCATGGTGCATCTGCCAGTGCGAATGTTGGCAGCTCAGGCTGATTTATGTGCATGTTAACAGCACAGGCAGTGTCTACCCAGGACTTGGAGGCAGAGGGAAGGGGCTTCACGAGGAGCTGTGACGGGCCCAGTCTTGGGGTGTCCAACTGACCGCGGGTTCCCTCCATTGCCACCATCCCTAGAATTTCACAGCCAGGCCATGTTGTCTGCAGAGCCAGCTCCCCCCATATAGCTGACCCTTCCCTGGGGGCTGCCTTAAGTTCTGGGTTGCAAGCAACAGAAAGCAGCTCTGCTCTGCTGGTGGAAGCACAGAGGGTGGATTGGAAGGAGGTCAGGGTCCACAGGTGCACTGGGGAGGTGGAGGGCACAGCTTAGCAATGGCAGACGCCATGGCAGCTGCAGGCCGGGTGCAGTGACCTTTCCCTATAATCCCAACAGTTTGGGAGGGCAAAGTGGGCAGATCACAAGGTCAGGAGTTCGATACTGACCTGGCCAACAGCGTGAAACCCTGACTCTACTAAAAATACAAAAATTATCCGGACATGGTGGTGCACACCTGTAATCCCAGCTACTCAGGAGGCCGAGACAGGAGAATCACTTGAACCAGAAGGCAGAGGTTGCAGTGAGCTGAGATCGCACCACTTCACTCCAGCCTGGGTGACAGAGTGAGACCCTGTCTCAAAAAAAGATGCAGCTGCAGAGGTGGAGAGTCAGGCTCATCGGAAAATGGTGTGCTCAGCAGCCCCTGCAGCTGGGGGGATGAACGTGTCCCCTTTGTCTTCTGATTAAATCTTACCTCAGTGAGGTCCATGCAGCATGCCCAGTGGCCCATCTTGGGCCACTGACTTGCCCCTTATCTAGGGGTCCTGGCTGTGGCCGCTGGTACTGGGTAGTTTCCTAAGTGACCCCGGGGTGCTGCCACAGAAGTGGCAGAGGTCACACCTGCAGGTGACATTGAAGCCACTGGGAAAGCAGGTATTGGGGAAAGAGTCCAGGCTGGTGCCGAGTGAGGGGTGAGCGGCCCGTCGGGACCCAGGCATCGTTTCTCCCCGCGTGTCCTGAGGAGCCAACTCCGGGCCGCCCCATATACCCTCTTCACTGCTTCACTTGGGGAAAAGCCAAAAAGACATTTGCTTCAGCAGACGTTTCCCAAAGAAGCAAAGACCTCTATTGGCATTTAGCGATGAGGGTGGGCACCCTTAGGCCTGCTCAGCCATCTACCCTTGCTGGGGATATTTCCTGTTAAAAATCCCGGCCAACCATCCTGGTCAACATGGTGAAACTCCGACTCTACTAAAAATACAAAAATTAGCTGGGCATGGTGGCAGGTACCTGTAATCCCAGCTACTCAGGAAGCTGAGGCAGGAGAATTGCCTGAGCCCAGGAGGCGGAGGTTGCGGTGAGACAAGATCGCACCATTGCACTCCAGCCTGGGTAACAAGAGCGAAACTCCGTCTCAAAAAAAGAAAAAAAAAAAAATCCCGGCCAAACCAGGCATTACCACCCACACAGCATCTTCTCTGTAATCACATTGGCCCCTTTGGACCGTGTGTGTGTGTAAAATATTGTTTATTGACATATAATGTCAAGGCCCAAGCCCACATAGAGTGTCCTGCCACTGGCCCCGCAGGAGCCTCCCCTCCCTGGCCGGAGCCTGCCTTGATCCTTGGTCGTTGGTCATTGGTCATTGGTTACTGGTCATGCCACTCACTGGTTTTTAGCATGTTGATAACACTGTGCAACCGCCACTGCTGTCTAATTTCAGAACAGTTTCATCTCCCCAAAAAGCACCCCCATTCATGCGCGGTCACTCCAGGAGGTCTGTATTCTCACGGTTTCGGAGCTGGAGGTCAGGCTGGCCTGTACTCCCTGGCTTGACGTCTTTGCTTGGGAGGCCTTTGAAGGGAGTCTAGCCAGGGCTTGAAGGAGGCGGCTCCCTTACCAGCCTTCCCCTAGTCCACAGTCTGTCCCCACCAGCCTCCCTATGTGGGGCCGGGAGATGGGGCTGTCTGCTCCTGAGACCATGGGCATCCCCCAAACACTGGCCCTGTCCCCAGGAGCCTGGCTCACCCTGACCTCGCTGCCCATGAGTGTGGCTTCTCCAGCATAGGAAAGTCTTCTTCCACTTATGGGGCACTCTGTAAACAAGGGCACCATTGACGTTTGGGGCCAGATAACTGGTGAGACTGCTCTGTGCTCTGTGGGGTATCTAGCAGCTTCCCTGGCCTCCACCCGCCAGATGCCAGCAGCACCCCCACCCCAGCCCCTAGCGTGACAGCAGTAGTCTCCAGACATGGCCACATGTCCCCCAGAGTGCAGAATCATCCAGGCTGGAAGCGCTTCTCCATCAAGTAGGACATTTTGCAAGAATCAGACGTTCCTATCTGTTTGGGCCTGAGCTCGTGGGGTCTAACCAGTTTGGGTCCTGTTGTCTTCTGTCTGTGTGACCCTTAACCTTTCTGAGCCTTAGTTTCCTCCTGTACAAAATCAGAACTATAGGCCAGGCATGGTGGCTCACGCCTGTAATCCCAACAGTTTGGGAGGTGAGTCGGGCGAATCACCTGAGGTCAGGAGTTCAAGACCAGCCTGGCCAACATGGTGAAACCCGTCTCTACTAAAAATACAAAAATTAGCGAGGCATGATGTCAGGCTTCTGTAATTCCAGCTACTCGGGAGACTGAGGCAGGAAAATCATTTGAACCCGGAAAGTGCAGGTTGCAATGAGTTGAGATTGCGCCATTCCACTCCAGCCTGGACAAAAAAGTGAGACTCCATCTAAGATGAGATGAGATGGGATAGGACAAGAACTATAAGACGAACTTCCCCCGAGAGTGATAGTGCAGGGAAATGAGGCAGTGGTTGAATGGGGCAGGCACGCCTCAGAACTCAGTCGATGTTCACAGTTCCATACTGAGGTTGCCCTAGGCCCACCCTGTCCTCAGACCCCACAGGGGATGAAGAGACATGAATTCTCATGCCTGTTCACTCATCAGTATTTGACCTCGCACATGTCACCTTTAACCTTTTTGTGCCTCAGTTTCCTCATCTGTTAAAACGATAACCACCACCAGCCCAGAGGAGAGACAGGGGCTGTGAGGGATGAGCAGGCGGAGAAGCAGGATAGGTTGGCCAAGCCTCAGGTTCCTTTTTAATGGCCACGCTCTGAATCCATGCCCCTTGTGCCTCTTCTCAGCTGCAGCAAAAGCAGTCTGCCCCAAATGTGCCACCTCCAGGCCCCTGGCCAATGTCTTCCTGGACCATTCGGACCAGCCCTTGGCAAGCAAGTTCCTAGGCTGGTTCTGAACTCGGACTGGTGGGAGGGGGCCTCCCACCCTGCATGAGGGCAGGGTCTGCGCAATCCCAAGACTACCTGAGCCTGCTTTTTTTTAATTTTCTTTTTGAGACGGAGTTTCACTCTTGTTACCCAGGCTGGAGTGCAATGGCGCCATCTTGGCTCACCGCAACCTCCGCCTCCTGGGTTCAGGCAATTCTCCTGCCTCAGCCTCCCAAGTAGCTGGGATTACAGGCACGTGCTACCATGCCCAGCTAATTTTTTGTATTTTTAGTAGAGACGGAGTTTCACCATGTTGACCAGGATTGTCTCGATCTCTTGACCTCGTGATCCACCCACCTTGGCCTCCCAAAGTGCTGGGATTAGAGGCGTGAACCACCGAGCCCGGCCCCCTGAGCCTGTTGCTGACCCCAGAGGAGCCTCCCCTCCGCTGCCAGAGCCTGCACTGGTCACCGGTCCTTGATGTCATGGCCCATGTTTGCCTCATCAGCTCACACCGGTGCCTCCCTGCCGAACCTGCTCCCACCCCAACCCCTGAAATCTGCAAAAGAGGGTCCCAGCTGGCTTCCCCCTAAGGAGAATAACTTAGCTGTGCTGCAGAGTGTGTCTATGAAGCACGGGAAGAAGGTGGCCTTGTGCCCACTCAGTGCCCGTTTAGCACAATGTGCCATCCACACAGGAGCACCAGCCTTCCAGCGTCTGCTCAGAGGCTCCTGCCTCAAGATCCTCCCAGCCTTTAGCCCAGAGAAATACCCGCTAGACAAACAAGCGCCTGGCAGAGGATTCGGCTTCTGGGCACAGCATGCCTGCAGGACCAGGCTTGCTCTCTGATGTGGGAGATGTGATGGGTTCCTCATGGCCTTTGATCAGGAGACCCTCAGACCCTCCTGATCGACAGGAACTGCCATTGGCCCCAGCCAGAAGGTGGGCTAGGGCAGGGTCCCATGCTGCCATCTCCCCTTCCTGCCTCACGGATCTCACTGCCCAGGCTCAAGGAGCGCATAAGTAATCCTAACTGAGCACCATGGCTGCTCTGAGACAGTGGCCCAGACCGGACCCTTGACCCTGGGGTGAATGACTCCTCACATCATCCCTGTTTGTGATATAGAGACTTTAATAGCAATCACTAGTATTTATTGGGCATTTTTACCCTGGGCCAAGCACTCTCCCTAGCAACCATGTGAGGGAGGAACTGTCCTTATCCGCGTTAGACAGCTGGAGGCATGAAGGCACGGAGAAGTGAGGAGCCTGCCTTGGAATCCCACAGCTCAGAAGTGGCAGAGCCAGGATCAAATCCAGACAGAGCTCAAGCTTCAAAGAACTGTGCCGGGACCAGGCCACCACATCACACAATTCCAGGGGGTGCTGCTTCCATAAATATGGTCCCTCTTGGTTTCCCCATCTGATCTAGTGGGACTGTGAAGTTCAGAATGGTGGCGTCATTTGCTCAAGCTCACAGCAAGTTAAGTAGGAGAGGTGGAGTTTGAACCCAGTCCTGTCTGACTTTTGTCACATGGACGCATTTATGTCAAGTGAATAATTCCCAGGAACTTGACGTTCCAGGTTCCGAGTGCTTGGAAGATGCTGAAGGCTCAGAGAGCAGAAGAGTCAGAGCCCAAGGGGAGTTCCCAGCATTAAGTTGCATTTAGTGAAAGAGATTAGTCAGAGAAGTGTATCAATTGCCGCGGGAGAGGATCTAATTGTGTGTGTGTGTGTGTGTGTGTGTGTCTATTCTCACACGGCTGATAAAGATATACCCAAGACCAGGTAATACATGATTGCAGAGGCCTCACAATCACGGTGGAAGGCAAAGGAGGAGCAAAGGCACATCTTACATGGTGGCAGGCAAGAGAGTGTGTGCAGGGAAACAGGCCTTTATAAAATCATCAGATCTCGTGAGACTTATTATCATGAAAACAGCATTGGAAAAACCCACCCCCATGATTCAATTTCCTCCCACCAGGTTTCTCCCACAACATGTGGGGATTGTGGGAGTTACAATTCAAGATGAGATGTGGGTGGGGACACAGCCAAACCATATTAGTGCATATACATGTGTATATGTGTGTTTGCATGTATGTGTGTATACATATGTGTATGTTTGTGTATGGGTACTTAGGTGTGCAAGCAGGTGCATGAACTTTAGATGAGACTTCACATGTGTCATCTGCAGTTCTCTCCGTTGTAGCTCTGCCTTGGAAGGTTAAAATCCTGAATGGGCAGAGTGGACAGTTTGAGAGGTCCCTGTGCTTCAGAACTCACAGGTACAGCCACCCCATTCTGAAGGACCAGCCGTAGGGGACATCCCAATTGTCAGGTAGCAAGGATGTCAAGCTGCCTCCTGAGATGGAAGATGCCACTCCCAGGCCCAGACAGAGGTGAGGCCCCACCTGGGAGAAGAAAGCCGATGGGGTTGGGGGAGCCACGCCACCCAGGCCTCCTCCTCACTTCCTCCCATGCTCCCTCCAAGGGCTGGCTGTTTCAGGGGCTGGCTTGTACAATCCTGTGCTTCCTCTGCATGTGGCTGGGAGCGTTTGCAGGAGGGAAGAGCTGAGGGTTCATTGCCGCGTGATGGCAGACCAGCCTGGGTGCTCATTTCTCCCGAGTCCCAGTTTCTGGGCAGGAGGAAGCAAGGGCGTGGGGCACCCCCGCAAGGCTGAGGTGTAGCAGCATGGACAGCCTGGAGGGAAGGCGGGTGCGGCCACCTGCTCACCTGGGCTGGGTGTGGTGCTTCAGGATGTGTGAGTCTCCATGATGCTGGGCCTGCTGCAGGTCGTGGGCCTGGAGGGAAGGTGGGTGCGGCCACCGGCTCACCTGGGCTGGGTGTGGGCACTTCAGGAAGTGCGAGTCTCCATGATGCTGGGCCTGCTGCAGGTGCACAGGGGCTCGAGACACACCCAGCCTCGCTCCATCCCTAAACAGAAGAGTTACCCCATTGTCCTTATATAGGACAGCAGAACTGCTTCCCTGGGCCATCAGCCAGGACACAACAAAGCAGCTTTGTGATGCAGGGGCCTGCGTCCGTCTATTCTGCAGATTCTTTGTGTTTTTTTTTGTTTTTTGAGACGGAGTCTCACTCTGTCACCCAGGCTGGATTGCAGTAGCACGACCTCAGCTCACCACAACCTCTGCCTCCCAGGTTCAAGCGATTCTCCTGCCTCAGCCTCCCAAGTAGCTGGGACTATAGGCACATGCCACCATGCCTGGCTTTGTTTCTTTTGTTTGTTTGTTTGTTTGCTTGTTTGTTTTTGTATTTTTAGTAGAAACAGGGTTTCACAGTGTTAGCCAGGATGGTCTCAATCTCCTGACCTCCTGATCCACTCACCTCGGCCTCCCAAAGTGCTGGGATTACAGGCATGAGCCACCACACCCAGCCTATTCAGCAGGTTTTTATGGCATGCTTCCTAGATGTGCCAGACCCCCAGGCCAGGTGCTGGGGACCTTGGTGAGCAGACAGGACCAGCCCACGTCGTTCGTGCTGGTGGTTTTCTTGCCCCACAGGAACGTGGGCTTAGGGAAGCACACGCTGGGCTCCCAGTCAGACACCAGGCTTTGGGACCCAGGTTGGATGTTGTGCCCACTGGAGAAGCAGCTGAACCTCTCTGAGTTCTCATTTCTAATCTGTTGAGCACAGATAATCCCGGACTCCCTGCTTGCAACCCAGCACTGTTGCAGAGAGCACACGAGGGTGGCAGAGCTCAGGGGGTTTTCTCGGCCTAAGCAGGGGCAAGCCAGGTTTGGCGGGCAAGGCTGACACCCTCAGCTTAGCCTCTGCTGTATGGATTTCTATTCCCTGAGAGCTGGTAGTGGGAGGGAAGTGATTTCACAGACTTCTAGGGTGCCCGAGCTGGAGGGAACCCTGAAGATCACTTGGTCCAGGCTTTTCACTATATAGATGGGGAAACTGAGGCTCAGAGGAGGATGTGACTCATCTAAAATAACACAGCTTGTCAGTGTGGTGAGGGTGCATCAGGCTTTAGGCTACGGACTGTCTGTTTCTTGGTGGGACCCTTTCTTAAGAACTCCTGCTCCTCCAGGAAGAACTCCAGGCCTGGGGCAAGGAAAGTTTTTGGAGCTAGGAGAGATGAGATGGATTTTTAAAAATATTTTATCTGTGTTCACATGAGATGCAAAACCAGCACTTACAGTGGCTCTGCCATCCGCAGCTACCCCAGACCTCAGTGCAAGGGACCCCTGGGCCTCTCCCTATCTCCTCTGCCCTGTCATGAGCCTGCAGAGCCAATTGGAAGTAGAAATGACTGTGATGAAAAAGAATATGCATTAACACTTGGGGAGGCTGAAGCGGTTGGATGACTTGAGGTAAGGAGTTTGAGACCAGCCTGGCCACATGGTGAAACCCCATCTCTACCAAAAATACAAAAAATTAGCCAGGTGTGGTGGCAGACACCTGTAATCCCAGCTGCCCAGGAGGCTGAGGCAGGAGAATCGCTTGAGCCCAGGAGGCGGAGTTTGCAGTGAGCCGAGATTGTACCACTGCACTCCAGCCTGAACAACAGAGCAAGACTCCATCTCAAAAACCAAAAAAAGAATGTGCATTAATGTATTTCTAATACTTGCCCTTTTTCTCCCCAAAAGAATTTGCGATCACGTCTAATAAAACCCCACATACTCTAGGGGGCAATAACACAGCTGAAAGAGGTCTCAGATGCTGGGCAGAGAGAAAGACCTGTGTGACAGGTGGCACAGTCGAGGCGGCCTCCGGCCCTAGCTCCGCCCCACACTTGTCCCTGAGCTCCCTCCTGTCCTACACATTCTTGGCATAGGCTCCCGAGAGCTGGACTTAGGATCTGCCCTGTCCGCAGCCTGTATTCAAGAGGGAGCTGGTCCTGTAAGCTGATCGTGCACCTGCCCTTCTCTTTGCTGGCTCTGCAGAACCTTGGAAGGGAGATTGAAGCAGCCTTCAGCCTTGCAAAGAGTTAAACTAATGGCAGTCAAAACACCTTCTTCTTACAATCAGACTTGAATCCTGGCTAGTCCTTGGAGAACCCAAAAAAAAAGGGTGATAAGAATGTTCTTGGGGTCTGTCATGGTGGATCATGCCTGTAATCCCAGCATTTTGGGAGGCTGAGACGGGTGGGTCACTTGAAGTTAGAAGTTTGAGACTAGCCTGGCCAACCTGATGAAACCCCATCTCTACTAAAAATACAAAAATTAGCCAGGCGTGGTGGCACATGCTTTTAATCCCAGCTACATGGGAGGCTGAGACAGGAGAATCGTTTGAACCCAGGAGGCGGAGGTTGTGGTGAGCCGAGATCATGCCATTGTACTCCAGCCTGAGTGACAGAATGAAACTCCATCTCATAAAAAAATAAAAAGAGTGTTCTTGGACCCCCCTATATGTCTGGTCTCACTTTGCTCTTGGTAGGTAACCCCCAGGTGAGCTCTCAGGTGAGAGTTAACTTAACACAAATGCGTCCATGTGACAAAAGTCAGAACTGGGTTCAAACTCCACTTCTCCTACCTAAATTGCTGTGTGACCTTGAGCAAATGATTCCACCATTCTGAACTTCAGGGTCCTACTAGGTAAGATGGGGAAACCAAGAGGGACCATGTTTATGGAAGCAGCACCCCCTGGAGTTGTGTGACGAGGCCCTGGCACAGTTCTGTGGAGCTTGGGCTCTGGATTTGATCCTGGCTCTGCCAATTCTGAGCTGTGGGATCCCAAGGCAGGCTCCTCACCTCTCTGTGCCTTCATGCCTCCAGGTGTCTAACGGGGATGAGGACAGTTCTTCCCTCACATGGTTGCAGGACAGGCACTGGACTTACCAATTGGCACTTGACACAGAGCCACAATACCCGGCGCAGAGGATTCCGGGCTTTCTCCCCATGGTGGTGGGTGGTGCCAAGCAGCAGGCCAAGAGGTCCTCTTGATTCTGACTTCTTCTTCCTGTCTCCCTGCTCTCCAGGCCAAGCAGTCCTTAGCCACGCTGACCAAGGATGTCCCCAAGCGGCATTCCCTCGCCATGCCAGGCGAGACGGTGCTCAATGGCAACCAGGAGTGGGTGGTGCAGGCGGACCTCCCGCTGACCGCAGCCATCCGGCAGAGTCAACAGACTCTCTACCACTCACACCCCCCTCACCCCGCGGACCGGCAAGGTGAGTCCTGCCCTGGCCTGGCCCCACCACAGCTTCGAGGGGCTTCATGGGAGGCCCTGTGACCCAGTGGGAGAGACAGCTTCGTTGTTCACACTACAGCAGTTTAGAGGGTGTGGGGCAGAGACCTTGGGCTTGTGTAACTGAAAACTCTTAAGAGATGGACAGCAGGCATAGCTGGATCTAGAGGTTCAAACGCTATCTGGGTCCCTCTGACCATATCTCTCTATCTCTTAGCTCTGCCCACCACCTTTTGGCCTCATCTTTGGCCTGTCTCTTTCTGTAAGAAAGTAAAATAGTCCCCCACAGTTCCAGATGTTTAAAACCCTCACAGCTCAAATCTTAAGAAAGAACAACTATCTCTTTCCCCTGTGTCCATAGCAAATCCTAAAGAAAGACTCTGATTGGCCACATAGAGTCACCTGGGCATCCTTTGGCAGGGGGCGGGGCAGCAGAACTCCTTAACTGACAGCTCTGGCCAATCACAGGGCATGCAGGAGGGGCAGATGTCAATGTCACAGGTGTTTGCTCCAGGCACTTGGCAGGGAAGTCTGGCCTCTGGGCAGCATCTGCACCCACTGCCTATGGTACAGGCTTCAAACTCCACGCTGTCCCATTGCATGTCTGCAAGCCACCTTGCTCTATTCTCTGTCCCTTCTGCAAGTAGCTACCTTGTGTGATAGATGCAAGTTGGGAACAGGCAGCTGGCAACAGCCATTGCACCAGGGGTGGGAAATGGTCACTGTGAAGGCTACAGGCAGGGCTGGCCCTTGCCGCTGCAGGAGATGAGTCAGCCACAGTCCTGACCCATGAGGGGCTGGCAGGTTGATCAGGGAGAAGCCAGCAGGCCCTGCCTTTGCCTGGCAAGGGTGCAGCTGGGGGAGTATAGGTGAGTCATTAGGACGAGGGGCACAGGCCCTGGGTTCAGCTCTGGCCCTGGGGCTTACCAGGGTCATGACCCATGACCTTGGCCAGGGTCCTCAATTTCCCCATGTGTAAAAGGGGCATCAGGCTCTTAGCACGCAGTGTATGTGAAAGGTGTTTGCTGAGGCTTCCTTTACCTACTTCATGGGGCTGTCGTGAAGATGAAATGTAGAAAACTGTGGGAATGGGGCTGGGGTCATGGTCCGAGCTGGGTAAATATTCGCTGCTGTTCTCATTATCATCGTCATCACCATTGTCATCATCATTGAGAGGTGACACAGGGGACTTTGAGAAGCCAGACAGTAAGCAAATTCAGTCTTCCCCTCCCACTGAGTGCAAACAGCAGCCCTCCCTTCACTGTCTGACTCAAGGTGGCGTGACTTTTTTGGGGTAACGGTGGGCAGCTCTGGCCTTCAAAGCCTCTACTCAGAGCTGGAAGAGCTTATGATAAAACTGCTCAGGGCCGGCATCCTTGTCAGGCAGGGAAACTGAGACCTAGAGAGAGCCACCACTTGTTCAGAATCTCACAGCCCAGCCATGCAGTCAGCTGTCCTGGCTTCTGGTCCAGCCCCAGGACAGCAGGAGCACAGATGTGCAATTCGAAGGCAGACAGGGCTTGGGCAGTTTCTGAATCATGTAATGGCGGCAGACTCCTAGTCATCCTCGTCTGCATCTGCAGAGCCTCTCCTCGATGGAGCTGGTTCTGGTCTAGGAAAGCCTGGACACGCTGATGGATCTTCCTTCTGGGCCCTTCCTTCTCCACAGTATCTGCCTCACATATAACCATCTCCATGCATTTTATCAAATGTCCCCTCCTTCAGGAAGCCCTCTGTGCTCTCTCCCCTGTGTCCTCTATTCTCCTGTAAAGTTGAGTGCTCACCTGCATCAGCACTTCTTACCTTGCCTCAGGTTTGCTGTGGATGCATTTGTCACATGACTCCTCCCATCTGTCCAGTGCTTGGAACTGTGGTAGGCACATCACACATGCAGCAACTTTCCGGGATTGGTACCACCGCCATCCATCCCTAGGCTACACATAACACACTTGGCTCAGAGGGCCAGGGAGGATGCCCAAGGCCCTCTGTGTGTTACCCACACAGCCTGTAGGGTAAACTCACCCAGATTGGAATTGACTCCAAAGCCAGGGCTCCTTCAGCCACCCATCTTCTGTATTAGACCATATGGCCATTCGTGGCAAGGACCGTCTTTTGCAAGAGTGCAACCCCACCTGCTGGCATGCTGCCTGCACATAGTAGGTGCCCAGCCAGTCCTGTCAAAAGATGCTTTCTCCATCCAGTGCCAATGCCTGCAGACAGGAGAGCAACCTGCTGGGGACTTGGGAGGGCTTTTGGGCTGTGGCTTCTGGTCTGGACCTTTTATTGAGCACCTACTAAATGCCAGGCACTATGAGCTCTGGGATTCAACATGAATAAGACACTCAGGGTACCTGCCCTCACAGAGCTGCTGTTGTCCTTGTGCAGATATGACACACAAATATACTATTAAACAACAAGCAGAATGATGAGAGCTTGTGATTAGCACAAGGAGAGAAATCGGTAGAAAACAGGCACTATTTTTTTGGAGAGATGGAGTGTTGCTGTGTTGCCCAGGCTGGTCTCGAAGTCCTGGGTTCAAGCAGCCCTCCCTCTCCAGCCTCCTAAAGTGCTGAGATTACAGGTGTGAGCCACCATGCCCAGGTGAAAACAGGCTCTTTGATGGGGAAAAAAAAAAGAGTTTCTAGATGTGCCAAGCCCCTGACCACTAATTTAGAGCAGAAGTAGGGACTCAGCATAGAGAGGTTGGAGAAGGTTGATGGAGCTTGGCATTATGCCTGCAATTCCAGAAGTAAGCACCAGGAGTCTCCCTAGTACTGACTGTTTTGATCCAAAGGATCTGTGGGCTCTAGTCGGGGCAGACTGATTCTGGGATATAGTGAAGAGTAGGGAGAGCTGATTACTGGGGAAGGCCTCTGATGGGCAACAGGAACAGCAGAAGCCAAGGCAGGGGGACATGGCCTGTCTCAGGCAGTCAGAGGCTGATATGGCTCAAGCCGAGGCTGCTGGGATAGGCAGGGCCACGGCACATCAGGCGAACTCGGAGGCCAGGAGGAAGAGAGGCAGGGTGCCAGTGGCTCATGTTCTGGTGTGTAGAATGGAGTCAGGGCACCCCACTGGGAGGCCATGTGGTCTTCCAGGTGAGGGTCAGTGGTGGCCGTGTGGTGGAGAGAAGTAGACAGATTTGGGCCCATGTTTTGGAGCTCCTGCTGCGGCTGATTGGATGTGGGATATGGGGGAAATAGAGAAGTTGGTGGTGGCCTTTAGGTTTCTCGTTTGGGAGACCGATTTGGGGCAGTGGTTGGGATGGTACCAGGTCTAGGAATGTCCAGATGTGGGCGCATGTGAGCAGAGTATTCATGCGTAATGGTGCTCCTTAGAAATGAATTTCTAAAAAATCAGTCAGCTTCCTATACCGGACTTTGAAACAAGGAGACGTAAACTTGAAATGAGAAGAAGACTTGAAAAATTCCACGTCTTCTTGTTCACCCTGGTAGAGGAGGGTTCATTGGATCCAGAGGCTGTGGGAGGTTCTTCGCAGGGGCTGCTCTGTGGGATGTGCGGGGCTGTGGATTAGCGGGGTGGAGAACCAGGCAAATCTCTTCCCTTCTCTACACCTCAGTGTTCCCATCTGCAGAATGGGGGTGTTGGGTGGAGTGACCACCAAGGCAGCAAGGCGAGGACCTTCTCTCCATCCCTCACTCATTAGCTGTCCCTGCTTTCCAGCGGTCAGGGTGAGTCCCTGCCACTCCCGGCAGCCCTCCGTCATCTCCGACGCATCTGCCGCCGAAGGCGACCGGTCGTCCACACCCAGCGACATCAACTCCCCTCGACACCGGACGCACTCCCTCTGCAACGTAAGGCCAGCAGCAGCGGGGCCTGGGGCCCTGAGCCCTGCCCAGAGACCGCAGGGGCAGGGAGGGCAGGGATGAAGCCATGCTCGCTCTTTCCTCTCGTCCACCCAGGGAGCACTCTGGAATGCATTTCCTGTTCTGTTCTTTCCTTTTGCAAGAAGCGATGGATGTGGGGAGAGAAAGAAAAGAGGCCCGTTTATTCCTTGTGTCCGGGAGGGTGAGGAGAACCCAGAGGAAGCGGGCCTGGGTCGGCCTCAGGGTCTGTGCAGCCTGGAACTCTGCCCCAGCAGACCCTGTCTGGGACCATGGGCTTCTCCTCCCAGACGTTACACCCTTCAGAGTTCAGGGCCTCCCCAGCACCACCTCATTTCCCTTTAGAGCCAGCTCTCCAGCCTGTCCCGGAGTCTTGGCGTGAATTGCCTCTGGTGAGGCGTGTAAATTTGGTCTAAGTTTGTTTACTTTGCTTATTTCATCAAACGCTTTGATCGCACACTGGGCACCAGCTCCCAGGAGGCAGAGGCCCTAGCTGCCTAGCTCTCGATGAGTTAGTGGGGCAGACAGAGGGGCTCTGAAACTGAGGGAGCGAACAAAGGTGGGTGGAGCTTCTGAGGACAGTTGGAAGCCATGTTGAGGCTCTAACGTGAAATATTGGGGTCCAGGTTTGGGGACCACCTTGAATTTTTGTTCTGTCACACGGTTGGTAATGCAGAAACTCCCCTGCCATATCCTGAAGACAGAAACATCATAGGGTCAGATCCTCAAATGCACGAGACGGCTTTTTCCAAAACTCAGTTAATGTCGATTTATTAACCAGCAAAATAGATAATAAAAAAGAAATGAGGTGAACACATGGGACAAAACCATTATGTGCCAGTGACATGATTCTCTACCTGGAATACTCAACAGAATAACTTGAAAAGCTATTAGCACGATTAAAAGCATGTACATAACAGTGATGCTTGGAAATCAATGTGTGAAAATCAATCACTTTCCTATAGATGAGTCATAGTGATGGAACCATTTTTTCAATCCACAATAACAGTGAAAAGTGCTTATATAAACAGCTAAAACTAAAGCTCAGAGAAGATGCCTGTCTGCTAAGGTAGGGGTAGGGATTGCTGGCCTGGGGGCCTTAGGCAGCCTCCTCAGGGTAGGAAGAAGATCATTTACAGCCTGGACCCTTGCTCCGGGCTGGGATTCTCTTTTTTGTTGTTTTATTTTATTAATTATTTTTTGTATGTGTGACAGAGTTTCCCTCTTGTCACCCAAGCTGGAGTGCAATAGCGCAGTCTCGGCTCACTGCAACCTTCGCCTCCTGGGTTCAAGCGATTCTCCTGCCTCAGCCTCCTGAGCAGCTGGGATTACAGGCTCACGCCACCATGCCTGGCTAATTTTTGTATTTTTAATAGAGACAGGGTTTCACCATGTTGGCCAGGCTGATCTTGAACTCCAGGTCTGACCTCAGGAGATCTGCCTGCCTCGGCCTCCCAAAGTGCAGGGATAATAGGCGTGAGCCACTGCACCCAGTGGGATTCTCTGTTTTATACTGGTGCTTTAAGGAAGCAGTGTGTTCTTCTCTTGTCCCCAGGAGAGGGTCCTAGTGACAAAGGCTATCTTGACTAACAGCACCAAAGCAAGGAAGGTGGGCCATTGGAGGGGTCTCCGACATCCATTCCATGATTCTGAAGGACCTCCGTGGAGTTACACCCAGAGCCAGAAATCCCCCCTACACATCCCACTTGAGAATACCTTCCCCCCATATTTTGTCTTCACATGGTGGGCCCAAGTGGACTCTGGCAGCAGAAATGCTGCTGGAAAACCCATTCTGTAGTTCTCCAAACCTCTTGAATTGCACTTGACCCAGGCCTAGCCTTTTGCCCTCCTTAGCCTTGGCACATACCTGCTGCTAGAGACACAGTTCCAGCACATTTATTTCTAAGCCCAGTTGTCTGCATTCAGGTGTTTCAGTGAGCAGCCCCATTCTCTTCACCCATAAATTTGCCAAAGATGTTCCTATCCAGAGTGGAACTATCTTAGCTGCCTGCAGAATGAGCTCTGTTTGCAAATCTTGAGACTGAAGACTAAACTGCCATTCATGAAATTCCCTCACTTCCTCAACCCCTTTTATCCCCCCATCTCAACAGGTGTGCACACAGGTAAGCCAGGAAGAGTCCGAAAATAGCTACAGGCAACCCCTTGTCCTTGGGCATCTGACCTCCACCCGCAAGAACAGTGCAGCCTGGACTAAGGACTACCTCATCCTTTCACACTCTGACCACTAATTTAGAGAAGTAGGGACTCAGCATAGAGAGGTTGGAGAAGGTTGATGGAGCTTGGAATTATGCCTGCAATTCCAGAAATAACCACCAGGAGTCTCCCTAGTAATGACTGGTGTGTGTTTGTTTGTTTGTTTCTTTGTTTATTTTTGAGGCAGAGTTTCGCTCTTGTTACTCAGGCTGGAGTGCAATGGCACAATCTCGGCTCACCGCAACCTCCGCCTCCTGGGTGCAGGCAATTCTTCTGCCTCAGCCTCCCAAGTAGCTGGGATTACAGGCACACGCCACCATGCCCAGCCAATTTTTTGTATTTTTAGTAGAGACGGGGTTTCACCATGTTGACCAGGATGGTCCCGATCTTGACCTTGTGATTCACCTGCCTCGGCCTCCCAAAGTAGTAATGACTGTTTTGATCCAAAGGATCTGTGGGCTCTAGGCAGGGCAGACTGATTCTGGGATGTAGTGAAGGCTTTTGTACACCACACCCACCTGGAGAGGGGCTGGCAACACAATGGAAATGTCCTACCTGCCCATCCTAGGGACCTGTCTGAGGCTCCCTAGGAAAGAGGGAAGGAGCTCAGACCCCTCCTGGGGCAGCCCAGTTGCCCTGGAGCTCCTGCTCGGATGGAGCACTGTGCCAGAAGGAATCTGAGTCCCCAGGTGGAGTTGCAGCTCTGCATCTAATCATCTCCACGACAGTGGACTCTGCTACCTCTCTTCATATCTGTGAATAGGGCTGAGTCCTCTGCCCCTGCACAAACTAAGATTCATCATGTTGGTTGTGGGAGAAGCCAGAGGTTACATGGTCTCCCAAGTTTGTTTCTGTCCCAAAATTCTTTATTTTATGCTCTTTCTATTAAAGTATATTTCTTTATGAAAAGCACCAAGTCTAACCAAGCTCTGGCTCTAACTCAGTGGACTGACTGGGACAGGAACTTAGAAGCCTTGGAGTGGCTAATTTGTTGATCAGAAGATGTTGGGAATCAAGAGGCCAGACCAGGCAGGAGAGGACCCCAGGGCCTCTGGGTGAAATCTAGGCCCCATCAGTAAGCCATCTGGGGGTATGTGCTTCAGGAGATAGGGGATGGGCGCCCCACTGCAGAGGCAGGGTGGCCCCTGAGGGATGGCGTCCTTCCACAGAAGGCCCCACGCCACATGAGCCACCTCTGCTCTCCTGTGTCATGTGTCTCTGCTGTTTCATCTTCCTCTTCTCCTCTGGCTACAGGGCGACAGTCCCGGCCCAGTTCCGAAGAACCTGCACAACCCTATTGTACAGGTAGGTGTGTGCCCTCCTGGCCACTTGGCCCTCCCCCAACCCCACCTTGACCGTGACTTCTCCCTCTGTTCCCCTGAGCCCACATCCATACTGCTCACCTAGGTGGAAAGGATTTAAGCCACTTCTGGAGTCTCAGGTAGGCTCAGCACCTGGGCCCGCCTGGCCCTGTATACTGCAGGGCTGTGGAGCTGCTGAGCACACACATGGCCTCCATCTTGCCACCCTGGCCATGGCTTGCCCTGACAGCCAGCTTTATAAAATTCCCGTTATTATTACAAAGCTCATGGCCCAGGCAGTGAGCTTTGGTGGAGATGGGGTTTCACCGTGTTAGGATGGTCTCCATCTCCTGACCTCGTGATTCACCCACCTCGGCCTCCCAAAGTGCTGGGATTACAGGCGTGAGCCACCGCACCCAGCCAACTTTATTCATTTTTAATATTTTCAGTATTCTGTCATCAAAGTGAGGAGGAGAGGCTGCAGGGAGGACAAACAACATGAATTTGAGGGTCTGCAGGGGTCCCTGAAGCCATCTTTCTAGTCCTGGGGTCCCCGCCTGTGGGTCTGGACACCACCCGTCTACATCAGAGACCACCAGGGAAGTGGGTTCAAATGCAGATTCCTGGGCCCTTTGCCCTAGAGATTCTGATCCACCGGGTACAGGGCGGGGCCTGGAATCCAGAGAATCCCTAAGTGTTTTTGGAATCATGCATCTAGTCTAAGCCCCACCCCTGTGATGCATGATGCCACCACATGGTTTTATATGAAGCACTTGGCAGTTTGTGAAACTCTCCTGCAGATGCCACCCTGATGCCCAGAGTGTCCCTCACAGGAGGGCAGAGTAGACCTTACCACCACCACCACCATCTAATATTATTTTCCCACGTCACAGGCAAGAAAACGTCTCAGAGCAGCTGGGGCGTTTGCCAGGGTTCCACGGGCAGAGTCGTGATCAGAACTGGAACCCACAGTGGCCACACTGCCACCTGCCCAGAGCTTTAAAGCTGAGCCCTTGCCCTTGGCTGACGCAGTCTCCAGGTTCCTCCGCATTTTCAGGAGTCTCCCATGCCCCCTTGCCCTGTCATTGTGTGCTTAGTGCCCTGGTACAGCAGACAGAGCCAGTGGCTGCCCTTCCTCCCTGTAGCCTCCTGGCATCGTGGACATGACCCCAGACAGTGGCCAAGGGTGTGGACATCCTCCTACAAGCCCTCAACAAGTACCTGAAAGTTGTGGGCAAACTAAATTTAAGCAATAATAATAGTACAAACGACTAACATGAACTGAAGGCCTGTGGCACAGCAGGCACTGTTCTTGGGTTCTTTTTTTTTTTTTTTTTTTGAGATGAACTCTAACTCTTGTCACCCAGGCTGGAGAGCAATGGCTTGATCTCAGCTCACTGTAACCTCTGCCTCCCGGGTTCTAGTGTTTCTCGTGCCTCAGCCTGCCAAGTAGCCGGGATTACAGGTGCCCATCACCATGCCCAGCTATAATTCTGTATTTTTAGTAGAGATAGGGTTTCACCATGTTAGCCAGGCTGGTGTCAAACTCCCATCCCCAGGTGATCCATCCGCCTTGGCCTCCCAAAGTGCTGGGGTTACAGGTGTGAGCCACTGCGCCTGGCCTGTTCTCAGGGTCTGTATCCTCACGTCAGCAACATTCTCGTGGTAGTTTCGGAAGGGTCTTAATGTTTGTTGTCCCTGAGAGGTTCTGTGACTGGCTCATGTTTGCTCAGTGAATGAGGGGCTGACCTTGGCATTCCAGCCCTGGAGGTTGCTTCTCAACCTCCCCAGCCCCTGTCCCTGACCCTACTGGCTTAAAGCTCAGAGAGGCCTTCCCCACCCCGGATCCCATCCACCGTAGTCTGCACCCAGCTAAGTTTGGCTTTCTCCTTCTCCCCCACCCTCTGCCTGACTCCTCAGTCACTAGAGGATCTTGAAGACCAAAAACGGAAAAAGAAGAAAGAGAAGATGGGATTCGGCTCCATCTCCCGCGTCTTCGCCAGAGGGAAGCAGCGGAAGTCCCTCGACCCCGGCCTCTTTGATGGTACCACCCCTGATTATTACATAGAGGAGGACGCAGACTGGTGATACGCGCTCCCCCGCGCCTGCTGCCCGCAGGCGTGTCTGTGCGTGTGGGCGTGCGTGCGAGCGTGGGTGTGCGTATGGCCGTGCGTGGGGTGCGCGTGCGTGTGCGCGTGCGCTCTGGCACACATGGGTGCTGGGTGTGGCCGAGCGCCTCTCACAATGAAAACACGAGTGTGAACCCCTGTCCCCTGCGTCGCCACCTCTGTAATTGATGTACATACCGCAAACCGTGTGTGAACCTGTCAACTCTGTCGTCTTTGGAGCGATACGGTTGTGTTGTTAACCTGGTTTATTATTTTTCTTCCATGTTTGGTTTTTCTTTTTTTTTTTCCTTTTTGTTCGGTTCGTCGGTTTGTTTTTGTTTTTGTTTTTGTTTTCCCCCTTTCTCCACCCCTCCTCCTTTTTATGAAACTTGAAAACTTGAAGGACTGCTGTGTATTTGTAAATAACAAAACTATTGTGCACTCCATGCTTGTAAATGTCCCTCGTCCAAACCGCTACTCTTGGAGCCCATCTGGCAGAGGATGTGGTCTGTTTTTGATGTCCCCCTTCCCGCCCCCTCCCCGGTGTGAACGTGTGGGACCAGACCCTGTCCTGGGGGTGTGCCCAAGTTACTTTAACCACAAAACGCCATCATCGTCGTCAGGGTAAGGTCCGCTCTCCGCAAAGACTCGTGAGGCCGGCCGCAGGCCTTGTCTTGGCTGGGTTTGTCAGAGGTCAAACGGGCTCTTTTAAACGGCCTGCCAGTTTTTAAATTGCGTTGCCGTTTCTTTCTTTATGGAAAAAAAAAAGAAAATTGTTTCGTTTAATTTATTTGCACAAATGCTGAAAACGTATTCTATCTAAATTATTACATAAATATTGGAATGTCTATTTTTCCATGGGGTGGGCGGGAGGTGGGTGTTTCTGTTGACGTGTCTGTTCTGTTACCACGCTGCTACCCAACTGTGCAAAGTAGTTTAGGGTGGCCAGAACCCAGGGACCAACGGATTTCAGACCTTGTTTTTTCGGTTCTCTCTTCTCTCTCCCTCTCTCTCCCATTCTCCTGCTCATGCATGAAAGTGTCCTCCACCTTCTTCCTGTCCAGAGCTCCTCCGGGCCTTTCTAGAGCTATGTATTTATCTGACCTATAGAACACGACCTCAGTGAGCAGAGTGCTGACAGTCGTGGTCCCTTCTTTGGGTCTGTCTTTTGAGAGAGGTTGAGTTCGGGGCAAGACAGCCTTCGCACACTCAAGGGTACGACAGAGGGACCCTGGCCTGAGTCTGTTCCCCAGGGGGCCTCCAGCAGCATCCGTTCTTCCCTGCAGCTGTGCTTTCTTGTCCTGGGTTTATGATGCAGGTGCGTCAGGCAGATGTCATTAGGGGAGGGATGCACCTCAAGAGGAGGGCCACAGTGGGGACGCAGAGGCCAGCACCTGAGCCCTCCACCCTCCCCATTCTGGTGGTTCCATCGGCCACGCTTAGAATCTCCCGGGATCCCTCAGGCTCTGTCCCCTAAATTGTCACAGCAGCCTGAGCCTACCCACCCCAGGAGAGGAGAGCTGGCAGGAACATCGGCCTGTTTGGGGAGTGGCATTGGCCCCAAAGAGGCTTCACCAGCAAAGGAACTGCGTGCATTGTAATGCTGGGGGACGGAGGAGATGTGAGCTGCTCAGCTGGGTCTGCCCAAGGCCTAAAACTCAATTTCCCTTTTCTTTTGCTTCTGCTCACCCTTAACAACTAACAGCTCAACTCCTGCCTCTAGACAACAGTAGTCATGCTTTCTGCTAATGGTAACATTTTCAGCTCTTAAAAAGAAGCAAGGGGATTTTCAAATGCTAGTGTATATCCATCAGAAGGGATAGGTTATTGTGTCCAAAGTCTCAAGAACAAACAACTCTTTCCTCCTGACCTGGTCCAAAGGTCAGCAAAGAGCAGGCGGAGGCCTCATCAGAACCTTTCTGTCCTCCTTTGGCCAAACTGTTGAACCTATGGGTGAAGGGGGGTGGCACCCTGAGCTGGCTTCTTTCTCTACGGAGAGAGATTTTAGCAAATACTTTTCTCACCCATGAATTTCTTTTTTGGTTGATTTTTATGATTTTCCCTTTACTTACAAGAAAATGAGATTGCAACCACTCCTGGTAATGATTTAGTAGTTCCTTTTCATTTCAGTTTTTGTAAATTAGGAGATAATTCTAAGAGTTACTAAAGGATGATTTATTTAAGAGAACTCCGTCAAATAGTGAATGAGTTATGGGTAACATTAGATGAAAATAGCCTTTCCCATGGGAAAGGTTTCTCGAAGGCATGGATGCAAATATAAAATAATAAAAAAAAATCTAAATAAAGCTTATTTTAAAATATGATCGAATCCTATGTTATTTGATTGCTTCTATGTGGCTCCGGGTGGGAGGCTGTGCCCCTCTGGGAGGCACAGGCCAGCATGACCTACTCCGTGGACTTCCAGGACTGGGTTCTGGGAGGGGGATGGGAGGGGCCGAGGAAAGCTGGCTGGATTTGGGGCCCTTGGAGGGCCGAGCCGGGGTAGCCTCCCAGAAGCGTCTCGCCTCTGCTGCCCTGACTAATTTGGAGGGCTGCCCTGTGGTCCAAATGCACCACCCCACACCTGGCACCCTGCATTGTGGAGCTCAGTGGCCCCAGTCAGCTTTCGTCTGCTTCCTTCTCCCCCTGAGCTCCTTCCAGAGGCCCCGAAGGGGCCTGTTACTTCCAGCAGACCTCAGTGGGCCTCTGTGCCTCCCACGATCCCACCCTCCCTGGAGGACCGAGAGGAGCTTCAGGGAGACAGAGAGGAAGCCACAGGCTTCCTTGACTGAAGCCAGAGTGAGCCAGGCTTTTCCTGGCCCCAGGAGAAGCCCCCAGATACAAAACTCAGGCCTCCCCCAGCGAGACTCCACCATGTGTCCCAAGAAGCAGGTACCCAGGTTCCTCCAAAGCTTGACATAGTCAGTGCCCTCAACCTCTATCTCCCACCTAAAAAAGAAAAACGTTCTCCCCCAGCAATACGACTGCTAGAGGACTGGCTTTTAACTCCCTCCACCTCTGCAGGAAGAAAGCATAAAGCTTTGTAATCTACCGTAGTCCATGCCAAGGTTAAAATGAGGCCCAGTTAGTGAGGATGCAAGTGAATATGGTAGGACTGGGAAGGTCAGAAACGTCCTGGACGACAAGGAACTTACGGTCATCTACCCCAGCAGTTCTCAGCCTGACCACACCTTAGGGGAAAAAAAATACCAATGCCAGGACATATTCCTGGAATTGGGGTGTATTTAAATCTCCTCTGGTGATTCTAAAGGGTTGTCAGGATTAGAATCGCTGGGCTGATCTGAGGAGGGCAAGTGTGGCCACACTCATGCCCCCATTCCCCTCTCCCTTGCCTCATCTAGACATCACCAATCAATTGAAGAGCCCTTCCTGCCCATCCCAAGTGACCTCTGATTTCTCACTGTTCACAGCCTCAGATAGCCATGGCCAATTAGAGTTGGCATACAAGGATAAAGCCTTTTTGCCTTCTCAAAACTAACTCCATCTCTCGTGTTGGACACATGGCAAAAACTTTGGCCCAGAGAGGAATGACTTGGCCAATGTCCTAGCTTTTGTGCTTCTCACCCTGGGACCTTCTGAAGACCCAGGCCACATCTTATTCAGGTCTTTGAAGCTCCACTCAAAATCCACAATACCTCCTTGTTAAAAGAATCTTCTCCAGGGCCTTGCTCCAAATGGTTCAACTTCAAAATGGTACCTATTAGTCGGAGATTGGAGTAGGGCTGCCCAGGGCATCCACGACCAGCATATCAGCTGCACAGGTTGTGCACTGCATTACTCCAGAAGTTGACGTTCTCCAGGCTGCCATGTGAATGGTGTCCTGAGTTGTTCAGTGCACAACCTGTGTGACTGTACTCAGCAGCCCGTCTGTGTGCTCCTCGTAGCCACGCTGGCAGGCTCCAACAGCTGTAACCAGTAACAATAACAATAATGATACTGTCTAACATTGATTAGGCGTTTACTACAGGCCAGGGTCCTTGCTGTCCACTTGACACATATTAACTCAGTTAACGCTCCCAACAGCCTGTCATTGCGCAGAAAACGGAGACTGAGTAACTCATCTAGGGTCACAGAGCTGGGAGACAATAGAACTGGGCCTCGAAGCTATGGAATTTTGGCTGCAGTATTTGTGCCCTCAGCCACTCCACCACCTGAGCAGTGAGGAGCTGCCACCAAGCAGCTGGGCCTTCTCCCCCGGGGGGTATCTTCAGCGCTTCCTCTGGGCCTGGTTTCAAGGCCCTGCGCCCACCAGTAGTCTCTGACACAGCCTTGCACTGCCTCCCTTTTGTGACCAAGCCTATTTCCATCAGCCTTTTCCCCGCAGGCCCAGAAAGCTCACCCCTAGGGAGGAATCAGACAGGGAATCAGAGGAGAAATAGGCTGCTGTCCAGCACCAGCTTTCCCGTCCTCTTCCTGGCCAAGCCAGGAGCAGAATCACTTCCACTGTCCCTGCAGTCAGACGACCCCTGGCTGTACCAGAGCTGTGGATCCTGAGGGCTAGCGCAGCAGCCCCCCAGAGCTCTGTGGTGCCCTGCCCAACCACAGCCCAAGCCTGCAAGCCAGGAGTTGCCCTGCAACAGTGACAGATGGTGCCATACATTTCAGTCAACCTGGGCTCCTGGGGAATCCAGGCAGAGTGGGCCTGAACCGTGGGGGATATCAGCGGTTTGACAATAGGATTTTTCAAATATTTCTGGGCCAAAAATTAGCTGAGTGTGGTGGTACACACCTGTAGTCCCAGCTACCCAGGAACCTGAGGCAGGAGCATCCCTTGAGTTTGTCCAGGCTGCAATGAGCCAAGATCGAGCCACTGCACCCCAGCCTAGGTGACAGAGTGAGACCCTGTCTTTATTTATAAATAAATAAATAAATATCTCTGGGCTTTTCCCCCAGAAACTTGCATTTTCACAAAACGGACTTCCCAGACCCCCCAGATGGCTCCTAGGCTTTTTCAGGTTGGACCCCCCCACTGGGTGGGGCTAAATGTGCCCCGGTCCCCCGGCCCTCACCTGTTCCCACTTTCCAGTATTTACAGAACCTGGTGATCACGAAGAATGAACAGGGAACACGTATCAGCTTATTCTTTATCTTATAACAGTATATTCATAATTCTGCATTGCAAAATAATGCCAAAAACTTAAAAATGTTAGCAGTTTGTATGTTAGAAGTTATTTAAATATCAAAGTCATGGCATTTCACTAAAGGAGTGTCCCCCACAGGCAAATTGAGGGTATAAATCTGGGATGGCAAATGGGGTATTGATCTTTTTTTTTCTTTTCTCTTCTTTTTTTTTTTTTTTTTCAGTCAGAGTCTCATTCTGTTGCCCAGGCTGGAGTGCAGTGGCAGTCTTGGCTCACTGCAACCTTTGCCTCCTGGGTTCAAGTGATCTTCCCACCTCAGCCTCCCTAGTAGCTGGGACTACAGGCATGCATCACCACACCTGGCTTCTTGCTGTATTTTTAGTAGAGATGGGGTTTTGCCATGTTGGCCAGGCTGATTTCAAACTCCTGACCTCAGGTAATCCACCCACCTCGGCCTCCCAAAGTGCTGGGATTACAGGCATAAGCCACCTCGCCCAGCCTGGGTATGGATGAGCCACAACTGCATGATGTCTCAAAGCCCCATGGCTGGAAAATATGCAAATATGCAGCACGGTGCTCTATAGGACAACAAACTGAATCCGTGAGAAAATGATCCCAAGAGGATCGATCCAGGAATAGCAGCAAGGGAAAATCTTGGCCTATTTGTCCTGAAAATGGCAAGACCACTGATGACCTAGCATGTGCCTTAGAGAACCTTGTGACATTGCCAGGCTGTGTACAAAAGCCATGCTTCTGAATCACGGTGCCCGGAAAACACTGGCTGGGAGCTTGTTTGCATTTCTGAGTTTTAGGTTTTCAGAATTCCTGATTGCTTTCTTAATGGTTACAAGTAAGTAGCTGTTAATTGCACGAATACAAGAGAATCTGTAAAATTGTGTGCCATGCTTCCGGAATCCTCAGTGGAAGCTTTGCCTTTGGGAAGTCATTTGTGCCCCAATCCAGAGGCCCCCTGCAGCCCACCAGTGGCTTCCAGCCCATGCCTGGATAATCACTCCCAGCTCTGGCCCCACATCTGATTCTAAGCAAGTCATTTAACTCATGAGCCTCTGTGTACTCATCTGTAAAATGGGTGTAATTACCCTCCTGTCCTTGTAGATTCAGAAATGAGAACTGAATGTGTTTTGGAGACTGAGAAGGGCTGGCCCCGTGATTACTATGCTCTGTGATTTGTGACTTGTGGATTTAAGTTTAATGGGAGATAGGGAAAAAAAGTGTGAAAAGCAGCTTAACACATCTTGAGCCTGCCTTGAGAGTGACTCAGTCAAAACTTGTCCCTGGGGTGAAATCAGGGCATCGAGCTGTGTGTGTGAAGGTCCGCCAGCTGCCAGGGTCTGTGAGCTCCATCCCTCAGAGTGCAAATGCAGCTCCAACACTGCCACAAAACAGAATCTGCTCTGTTGTTTGCCCCTGATCCCCCAGCTCTGACCGCATTCTGTCTTTCTGAGATCTAACCAGAAACACTTAGACCCTACTGTCAGAGCCCAGGGCCTGCCAGCTCTGGAAATGAGACATGCCTCACTTACGCGGTATTTTTTTTGTTCTGAGCTCTGGTCTAAGCTCTTTCCAGATATGCACTCATATAGTCCTTCCAATAACTCTCCGAAATACATATCATCCCCAGTTTACAGAGGAACAAACCAAGGCAGAGACGTGAAGTTCTTGCCAGGAGCCACACACCTAGGAAGAGGGGAACTGGGGTTCACCTCCAGCAGGCTGGCTCCAAACGCCGCATTCTTGGTAACTTGGCTGTGCGGTCTCAGGTCACCCACGGGCTCCAGCCCCTCCCTTGGGGTCCACCGAGCAACAGAAAGCTTCAGAGAACATCAGAATGAAAGCTGCATTGGTAGCATGAAGCTGAGCCTCGAGTAGGTCAGCTTTTCAGGGTTCAGCTCCTTAATCCAGAAGAGGAAGAGACTGGCAAAATACAGGGTTTGCAAACTATGCTCCATGGAGCTTTGAGGGGTTTCTCAGTGGCCTCTCAAGGGGTTGCCGTAGCTGGGGCAAGATCCAGCAGGCGGGGCTCTAGCCCACCTCCAGCCAGCGGCTCTGCACTTACCTGTTACACACCGGACTTCCGTGGGAGTCCCCGCGAAGGGCCCCAGGGTAGAGTGAGTGAGAAGGAAAGAGAAAGAGAGGAGGTTTGAGAACCACGAGACCAGTGGTTATGAAACCTGACCCAGCCTTGGGTTTTAAAGATGTTCATCCCCAGGCCCCATCCTGTAGCTATGGAACCAGAAGGCCTAAGGCCGAGGCCCTGGGAGTTGAGTGTGTATTGAACAAGCTCCCCAGTGTGGGCTCAGTTGCAGGAGGTGACATGGGCAGAGACTGAGGGTGGCAGCATGGTGCCCATGTGTTGGAGTGCAGGCTCACCAGGGCCATCACAAGGTAGGTCGAGATCACCTTCCCGAGGCAGCCCCGGGGTCCCGCCAGTAAGGGAGGAACCTCACCCAAGCCAGACCCCCAGCTGCCCCCAGGCATCCTGTCCCTGCTCCGCCCTGCTGAGCAGAGCAGATGGGCACTGTGGAGTATCTGCCGCCACAGGCCAGCCTCAGAAGCCGGCAGCAGCTCCCACAGTGCAGTCACAGGGAGGTTCCCTGAGTCTCTGAGAGACCCACAGCCAGGAAGCAGCAGAGCAGGAGTCAGACCTGGGTGAGATCTGAGTTCTGAGCCTGAGGTCCGTCTGACTCCTCCCGACCTGGGGCCGACTGAGACTTCTGCCAAGCATCAGGTGGGACCTGCCGGCCTTGGTCTGGGGCCAGTGATGTCCCCTGGACACCAGACTCTGAGCCCTAAACTGGGGGCAAGTCAGCCCATGGCTGCCGTGCTCTGGGAAGTCGTCAGGCGCGGGGCTGCTACAGGGGCCTGCAGGCCTCTGCCCACCGCTGCCCTTGGGCTCCTCTGGAGGCCCAGTCTTCTTCACCCCAAAGTCCCACCACCCCCAGTCCAGCGCCTCCAGGGCCCCTGAGCCCGGATCTGGACTCCCAGTGTTCAGCTGGGTCAAGGACTCTCTGTGTGACCACAGGCAAGCTGGTCTCCCTCTCTGGGCCTTAGGCCATCTCTAAAACAGACCAGGACAGTGCTTATCCACCCGAAGCCTGTGAAGTCTGAGAAGTTCTGGGATGTGCCACAAAAGGCAGTCAGCAAGGGGGAGGCTGCAGCCACCCTGTCAAAGGGTCCCTCCCTGACACCCGCCCCCTTGCCCTTTAGCCCTGAGCTCGTGTGTTCAGCTTGTTGAAATAGTCAGATGTGAATGAAAGGCCTGCAGCATCTGTGGCTAAGTGGGAGTAAGTATGAAAACCAGGGGTCACATCCTCTTGAAGCTCCTCCAGGGGCCTCTGGACTGTGATCAGGAAGGGAGGGGGGCATCAGCCTGGAGGAGGAGTCACTCCCCACGGGCACCCCCAGGCTTCTCTGCTCACCCCTCCTCCCTATCAGTGAGAGGCAATATGAGCCCCTCCTTAACCCGGGTAGGACAGGAAACAGGAAAATGGGACCCCTGACCCCACTTCTGGAAGTCTATAAGACAAGGCCAAGGCCGTGAACGTCTGTCTCCCCCATGAACCACAGCACGACTGCACTGAGCAGCGCCTCCCCAGGTCACAGCGATTTCCAGTTCACAACGCTCTTTCACGGGCAGATGGGGGTCAGGGTTAAGAGATCACATTCCGGGCAAACTCCCTGGGCTTCACCCTCAGTCCTGACGCTTGTTACCTGGTGACTTTAGGCAAGTGACTTCACCTGCTGTGCCTTCATTTCCTCATAGGGACAATTGGGGCCAAAACGTACTAGCTCAGAGTGTGGCTGCAAGAATGAAACAGGCCAATATGTGTGCAAGGCTGAGCACAGGGAGCTACCAACCTTAGCCACGATGGTGACCGTGACGATGACGGTGGTTGTGATGGTCTCATTTCAGCCTCTCGCCAGCCCTGTGGGGTAGGCAGGACAGGGCCCTTTGTATAGATCACAACACTGAGGCCCAGGTAAGTTCAGCAATTTGCCCAAGCTGCGGGGCCAGCCCAGAATAAGGCCAGAGGAAGCAAGAGTTTGGGGCCTGCAAGGGGTCCCAGTGGCCTCTTGTCCACTCCCCTCACACTGCAGATGGGAGGGGCTTGTCCACAGTCCAGCAGGGCGTCAGCGTCTGAGCTGGTTCTAGAACCCGGGGCTCCTGCCTCCTGGCCAGTGCTCTGAGCTACCTCCAACCATAAGACTCAACTAGGGGGAAGAAAACATCCCTGGGTCAGTAAGTTTTGGAAACACCGCATCGTGTCTCCACCCCTAATAGAGCAGCACAGCCCACTTGTTAAGGCTCTGATAAGTTCTGCAATGAAGAAAAAAATGTTTTGCCTTTTCCCATCTAGTGTTTCCCAAACTTACGTGACCACAGAACCACACCTTTTACTCCCATCCAGTGGATCACTGACTGGGACATGTTGGGACAGATGACATCCTCGGGGCCCGTTCGCTCTGCTATTCTGTGCTTTGAGGGAGCTATCAGTGGTTCTGTGGCGATCTCTAAGCACGCCGCCAATCTTTAGCCATGGGAAGTCTCTGTGGCTCAGATAACATCCCTGTGTGCCTCGAGAAGGGAGGTGACAGGCACAAGGCCAGGTGTGGTCACAGTCTCTCTATCTCAGCATCCCCACACCAGGCAAAAGAGCCTCACAGATTGGCTGGGAAATGCCATTTTCCAGGGCGTTCATTATTTTGCTGCTGTCCTAGGTCCTATGTATAGACAGAGGGGCTGAGTCTGTCGGCACAGGGCCCCAGGGGATGGACACGTCCATGCTGCCAGGGTGTCTGGCCCCACCTGCCCTCCAGAGCACCTTGTCACCCTTTGGTAGCTCTGAGCTATTTAATTGCTTTCCCTGGGACAACCCAGAGATGTCAGAGTCACATCCAAACTGGCTCCATGCCTGTACAAGGCCAGCTTCCTTCCTTATTAGGAGGCTGATGTCTGTGGGGGTGGCTTGGAGCCCGTGGCCGGGGCATGTGGACAAGGAGGGGAGGAAGCAGCCCCTGACAACTGTCACTATGGGGACCAGAGCTGTGGTGGCAGGGAGGAGACTCAAGACAAGCCAGGGGGATCCTGAGGGACTGTCCCCAAACGGAGGGTCAGCAATAACAGGCCCGGGTTACTGATAGCATCTTGAATGTGTGAGTCAGTTCCAAATTCCTTGCATCTCTTCACGTGTGTGCAAGAAACAAACTCATCTTAGCGACAGCCTGAGCCCAGCAGAATTGATCAGCCTTCTACAGGGAGGGGCTTGAGGACTGGCCTGGGCTTTGGAGCCAGCTCCTCAGGCTCAATCCCAGCATCGGCACATACCTGCTGTGCGACACCGAGTCCCTTTGAGCCTCAGTTTCCCCCTCTTTGAAATGGAGATAAAACGTCTAGGTCGTTGCAAAGATTAAAGAGTAAATGGAGAGACACATCCAGGACATCCCAGCCGCTTCTTTCAGGGCTGTAGGGAACTCATGTGAGAGAAAATCTCCACTACAGAGCTGGAACCCAGGCTCTGAGTCTGGGCTGTGCCCCCTGCACACAATTGATTGGCTTTTCTGACCTCCACTTTTCTCATCTGTAAAATGGGCCCTTGGGAATCTTGAGTCCCCCTCAGGGGAGGATGCAGTGAGCTCATGTTTACTAATTGTAAAGCACCAGGCAAGCATGAGCCGTCACAACCACACAGCCTCGTGGTGCGAGCTGGAATTACCGTCACCGCCTGCTGTTTTGATCAGCATCCACTGCAAAAGCATATTGGGGTGGCAGTGACAAGGACCTACTTTGTGCGCTCTCTCAGATGCCAGCACTGGACACTTACTCATTTCAACCATGCTGCAAACTCAGTTGCCTGTGGGTACCCTGCAGATAGGCACGGCAGCACGTGCCCCAGCGAAAGGAAGGAGCCCTCGCTCCAGCGAGGCTGCTCGGGGCAATGCCAGCCCAGTGGTTCTAGAACTTCTGATCTTCTAGAGAAGACAAAAACGTCATATAATAAACCCCAATTCTTTAATATTAACAACTCATTTTTTTTCAATTCACTGTCCATTGCGGGGAATTCCATGGCCCTAACTTGTCTCAGGGATAGCAGCTCTGTCACTTCCAGTCTGGATTCTCTGTCTGGGTGCACATCATGCTCTGACAGTCCCTGCTCTTCCCTGTCTGTGGAATCCCCTGCCTGTCTGGCTGGAAGCGTCCATCTCAATTCAGCACCATCCTCCTTCACTGGAGAGCTCTCCTGTCCTCCACTCCCTGAGGGCCAGGCAGCAGGGGTCCATGTTCATTTCTGAACCCAGAGAAGTGTTCCCAGGGCTTAGAGTGTTTGGGGAGTGGCAGTGGAGAAGGGAAAAGGGGTCTTCACTCAGCACTGCCCTCAGAGGCCTTGAGTATTGCAGGAATCCTGAGCTCCAAACCCCACCCCCACCCCCGCCACCGTCCCGCTGCTCCACCAGGGCTGCACAGGACCAGGTCAGCTGCCTGCAGCCACGTGACTCAGTTGTTTTTATGGTCGCTACCGAAGTCTCTGGGACTCAGAGATAGGGGTTGGGGGCTTCACCTTCAGGTGAAGATGTTGATGGGCCTGACAATAGGGTGACTCCATATTATCCCAGAAATCCCAGGAGGCTGGCGGTTGTCAGCATGAAAAGCAGCTGCAACCCCGCCTAGGTATACGGACGGGGCTCAGAATGAGGACTGGGACAAAGACTGGCTTCATGGGGGCAGGGAAGGTAGCAGGGGGTGTGAGGAAGGCTAGTATGACTTGCTGACCTTTACTAAAGTGCCTACTGTGCCAGGCATGTGGTGGGCACTTGATGTACACTTATTAAGTCATTCAACAAACACTGGCTGAACACTTCCTATATGCTAAGCTTAGAGCATTTGGCTGAGGATGCAGGTGCAAATGATGAGATAAATTATCCTAACATCATCCTGACTTCAGTGAGGAAACTGAGGCTCAGAGAGGTAACATACCTGGCCCGAGGAGACAAAATAAGTGATGTGCTGGGCGCAGTGGTTCATACCTGTCATCCCATCACTTTGGGAGGCCAAGGTGGGCCGATCACTTGGGGTCGGGAGTTATAGACCAGCCCAGCCAATGTGGTGAAACCCCCATCTCTACTAAAAATACAAAAAATAGCTGGGAGTGGTGGTGCGTGCTTGTAATCACAGCTACTCCGGAGGCTGAGGCAGGAGAATCGCTTGAACCCAAGAGGCGAAGGTTGCAGTGAGCCGGGATTGTGCCACTGCACTCCAGCCTGGGTGACAAAGCGAGACTCCATCTCAAAAAATAAAAATAAAATAATAGGTGATGGAATGAGGCCAAAAATTGGCGTCATTCACTACACCACTTTTCGGGCAGATATGATTGAAGCTGATTAAACTGTGAGCTGTTAGAATAAGGATTTGTTCTCTAATTTCCAGAATTTGAGTGCTGGAGGGGAGCAGGGGTCACGATTAAAAGTCATCTACAAAGGGAGAGAAGATTAATTCACAAATAGGAAGAAACCCCCTAGGATCCTTTGCCCCATGCTGCGGCTCTGGCTGAACACACTAACAGATTCTAGAAGGACATCGGCCCGCAGTGCACATACTGTGGCTCTCAGCTGCCGCCCCAGGACCACCAGTTAGAATGTTTCATGAGGCACGCTTGGAAAAGCCGAAACTGGTGCCAGTATTCCCCTTGCCGCTCGCCTACAGGTGTCTAAGAACACCCCCACCCGGGCCTCACCAAAGCTCGCTTCGTTTCGAAGGAAATTAAATAACTTTTGCTCATAAATGTGCTTCCTGTTGCTAACCTGGCCTTCCTGCAACAGACAGTGAAAGTCGCTCACCAATGGCTTAGGAAATTCCCAGGAGGCATGGAAAGCCTTTTGAGAGAGGTCAGAGGTGGGACAGTTTGCATTAAACACGTAAAATAATCCGATGTCCCATAGAAGGCAGCACCTCCAATTGCCTCACCCTGGGCTACAGGCTTGGCACCTGACTCCGGGGTGGGTTCCTGTCCCAGTGTGCAGGATGAGGCTTCACCAGGCAGGGTCTCCCAGCCGTCACAGTGCCCAGTATCCATGGGGCCTGTGGAAGAGGCTCAGCTGAGCCAGAAAGAACCGAGGAGGAACTCTGGCAGCCCAAGGAGGAACTGTGTGCCAGGGAGGGGACTCAGCCAAACAAAAGAGGCAGAATTGTTGAAAATCTAGTTAGGGAGTTAACTAATCCTGTTAATTTATTATTATTATCATTATTATTATTATTATTATTATTATTATTATTTTGAGACCGAGTTTCTCTTTTGTTACCCAGGCTGGAGTGCAATGGCGTGATCTCGGCTCACCGCAACCTCCGCCTCCTGGGTTCAGGAAATTCTCCTGCCTCAGCCTCCTGAGTAGCTGGGATTATAGGCACGCGCCACCATGCCCAGCTAATTTTTTGTATTTTTAGTAGAGACAGGGTTTCACCATGTTGACCAGGATGGTCTCGATCTCTTGAACTCGGGATCCACCCGCCTCGGCCTCCCAAAGTGCTGGGATTACAGGCTTGAGCCACCGTGCCCGGCCAATTAATTATTAAAGTAATAACTAGTAGTTAAATTGTGGACACAAGATGAAGGACTTTTCATCTCAATCAATTCATTTTTTTTAAATGAAATCCAACATAATTTCAGACATATATATATATATATATATATATATTTTTTTTTTTTTTTTTGAGACAGTCTCTCACTGTTGCTCAGGCTGCAGTCCAGTGCCACAATCTTGGCTACTGCAACCTCTGCCTCCTGGATTCAGGCGATTCTCTTGCCTCAGACTCCCAAATAGCTGGGGTGACAGGTGCCTGCCACCACACCTGGCTAATTTTTTCATATTTTTAGTAGAGACGGGGTTTCACTATGTTGGCCAGGCTGGTCTCCAAATTTCAGATGTTTCATGAAACAATGTGAAAGTAGGTTTGGGGTATAGCTGAGATCCCCAAACCCACAGCGATCCATCGCTCCCAGCTTGGCCTCCCAGGGCTGTGCAGATGCACACGTGTCTGCTCTCTACCTGGGTACCTGGAGAAGGATCATCCTCTTGCCCAGGTCCTCTGTGTCAAATACCCCCTTACTTTTCATGGGATCCATGAGATTACTCTCAGGGCTGCCCATTGGCAGAGAAGCCTGGCAGAAAAACACGTCAGAAAAGAGGAGTGGATGTGGGGATTGCCCAAGGAGGCCAGCGGCTGAGGAAAGATGGGCTTCAGCTGCATTTGCAAACTAGACGATAAGAAGGACTTCCCAAATGTGGATGTTACTGCAGCAGTGGGACCGGTCAGCAAGGAAGAAAGAGGAAAGCTTTTGATATATAGACATGTGTAAAATCCTAAGTAGCCGTCATTGGAGAACTCTGTGTTTGTCTTCCCTGGACTTCTTAGCATCTTCCTCCTAAGTCCGTAAAATTAGAGAATTCTTGTCAAGTATCTCCCCAGGAATGGAGCGCAGAGCAGTGTGAATCCTGGCCAACTCCAGGGTCTCAATTCTCTTTGGAAAATATGGATGTGGGAGGAGGGACTGGCAAAGGAGGATGTCCTCTGAGCTTCGGGGCAGGGTGGCTGGTCATGGGACAGAGCACAGGTCTAAGCCTTTGCAAGACAGTGGCACCAAAAATGAGGGAGTGCCCACATGATTATTTAAAAGCATAAAGCAGTAATTGTGGGTAAAAGCAGAGCTCTGTTGGACCGTTCTATTTACTTTATGATGTCGTAAATAAGGACACGTTGGGGTGGGACGTGCCACCAGCATTTTAGCTCAGGGCCTCCTGGCCAGCCTGGCCCTGGGGTCAGGGGTGGTGTGGATTGGTGGCAGGGCCCGTGCCACCTCACTGCCCAACCAGGGTCCTGCCATCAGTCCCCAGCAGCTACAGAGGAGAGTGACTGATGGGCTCTCCTCCTGCTGCTCTTCACACCCATGCTGTCCCTGGTCCTGTTGGCCGCCACAGAGGCCTTTCACCCATTTCATAGTATTTCATGGGGCTTGTGAGTGAGAGGGTCAGCAAAGCATCTACATCCAACAGGGCAGACAGGATCGGGCCATAAAAAGTTGTTTTTTCACATTGTCATGCAGTGTTTGCAAAATGAGAATTCAGCTTTTGGAGCTACAGGTGCTAATGGGGGCTCTCCTGCCACTTCCCAAGGGCAGGGAGTGTCCACAGTAGCTGGCTGCCTGAACAGAGCTGGGCTGGGCTGAGAACAGAGGCCCTGGGGTGGAAGGGGGCAGGGCTCTCTCTGTGCGTTAGGGCAAGCTGGGGACGGTGGGAGCAGCCACACTCCATGCTGCCTGGCAGCTGGTGGATGCAAGTCAGGGCTACTGCTATGCATCCTAGGATGCATGGGACACCCCATTACAAAGAAATCTGGCTCCAAATGCCAACAGTGCCAATGTTCAGAGGCCTTGCCATGGGCACAGGTGTGGATGAGGTGGGGTTGGCAGAAGATGAGGCCAGAGAGGGAGGCCTGCTCCCTCCCTCCCTCCCTCCATTTCTCCCTTCCTGCCTGCCTTATTTTTTTCTTTTTTTTTTGAAACAGAATTTAGCTCTTCTTGCCCAGGCTGGAGTGCAATGACCCAATCTCGGCTCACTGCAACCTCTGCCTCCTGGATTCAAGTGATTCTCCTGCCTCAGCCTCCCAAGTAGCTGGGATTATGGGCATGCACCACCACACCCGGCTAATTTTTTATTTTTTAGTAGAGATGGAGTTTCTCCACATTGGTCAGGCTGGTCTTAAACTCCTGACCTCAGATTATCCACCCACCTCAGCCTCCGAAAGTGCTGGGATTATAGGCATGAGCCACTGCACCCGGCCCTACCTTCTTTTACTAAATACTTAGAGGGCTCATTCGGTTGTAGGCAGCGCTGGACTAGGGCTGGCTCACACAGGCCCATGGATGGATCTCTTCCCAACTCCACGTCCAGTGACAGCCTGCTGGTCACTGAAATTGGCCATGATAGGAGTATTTATACCACGGAAATTGACAAACAAATGCTGAAACCACTGTACCTCTTGAAAAGATAAGAGCCAGTTGTTAAACGTGGTTGGACCCTTGCTACTAGAGATGTCTAAGGAGCAAAACCAGGCCCAGTGCCTGCCCACATGCGGTTTACAGTCTAAGAGGAGACATAGACATTCATTAAATAATTACACAACTGTTCATTTCAGCTGCGAGAGGTGTCATGCAGGAAAGGTTCCAGGAATTAATGAGCGTGTGTGTGTGTGCGTGTGTGCGTGTGTGTGCGTGCGTGTGTGTGCGTGCATATGTGTGCGGGCGTGTGTGCATGCGTGTGTGCGTGCATGTGTGTGTGTGTGTGTGTGTGTGTGTGTCTTGGGGTTGTAGAATACCCACACTAGGTGACCAACGAAAGAGTCCCTGAAAGATTCCACATTGAAACAGAGCCCTGAGCCTGTGTGAGTTTTCGCCAGGCAGAGAGGAAAGTGGCAGGCTGCTATTCAGGCTGAGGGAACAGCAGGTTCAGGGATTGGAGAGGGGGGATTAGGAGCATCAGGAAAATGCAAGAAGCCCAGGGTGCCACAGACAGTGGTGAGAGGCTGAGGATGAGGCTGCCAAGGTCAGCCTGTGAGTCACAGGAAGGACCTTGGACGTCACCAGGGAGCCACTGAAGGATGTTGAGCAGAAGAGGTCCCTGGGAAGATACCATTTTAGACAATTTCCTCTGGGCCTGAAGAGGATGGAATGAAAGGGGGAGGGGGAGGTAGGATGTTGAGATGCGGCTGAAGTGTTCTGGAAAGGAGGTGGTGGAGCCAACTGAGACAGGGGACAGGTGAAGGAGACTCAGGAGGGATGGAATTCAGCAGGGGACCTTTGAACATCAGCCTGACCTCACCAAGCTCACTGCCTCAATTCTGCCTCAGTGGCAGCCAGGGTTCAAGTGCCCTGGCTCTCAGGTCTGAGGTCTGAGACCCTGTGGGGCAGCAATAGGCCCAGCCAGGTGCAGGGACACTTCCGGCCACCTCACCCTCCAGGGAAGCATGCTTCTCTGTGCCATCTCCAACTCACAGGACACATTTAGAACTAAAGCTTTCCCACCAGGCTCCGGGGAACTCTGGGTCCAGGCACACATTTGACCCCAGGGATGCAGACGCCAGGGAGGTGCCACTGTGCTTGACACTGCAGGCATCGAAAGAGCCTCAGAAACAGGGCATGGGCCACACTCAGCCACAGGCTGTATACTCAACATTTTAAATAGAAAAAGAGAAAAAAATGTTAGTTAAAATGCTAGAGCTCTAAGTCTGTCCCATTGCTGCTGCCAAGGGTGTCTGCCAATGGCACTCGGAGGTCAGGAGCATGGGGACCAGGATGAAGGATGCCACCTCCCACCTCGCTGGGGTTGGGAGACCAGGAGTCAGGGCTGCCCTGTCCCTCTTCACACAGGGTGGGGGGTAGGAGAATTTACCAGGCCTTTACCGCTAAGCCTCTACTTATATTTTTGTTTTTGTTTTGTTCTGTTCTGTTTTGAGACAGAGTCTCGCTCTGTCACCGAGGCTAGAGTGCAGTGGCACAATCTCCGCTCACTGCAACCTCCGCCTCGCAAGTTCAAGCAATTCTCATGCTTCAGCCTCCCAAGTAGCTAGGATTACAGGCACACACCACCATGCTTGGTTAATTTTTGTATTTTTAGGAGAGGCGGGTTTCATCATGTTGGCCAGGCTGGTCTTGAACTCCTGACCTCAAGTGATTCACCTCTGCGTTTTTAACCAGCTTCCTGGTAGCTGATGTCCCTGGTCTAAAGACCACTCTAGGAGCAAGTAGGCTGGGATCCCACCTCTAAAGTGCCAGACCCACTGCAAGACAGAGGGATGGACCACATGACCTTGAAGGCACCTCTTAGCCCTAGAATTCTGAATCCCACTGGATGAGGGGCCCAGGTGGCCCCATTCATGATGTCATTTGAGCAGCAAGTGCCAGCATGCTCCAAACTCTTCAAAGGTAGACACCTTTCCTCGCTCTGAATGGATTTTAGATGCATGTGGAGTCATGCCTGTTTGTCCCCTTTTAGTTGCAAATGTCAACCTCAAGCTAGGTGGAGGAGGGACTGCTTGAGGGCAAAAAAAGTGGCAAGCAAAAGCTTTCCAAAGCTTCTACTAGACATTAGTGAATGGCACACTGGGCCTGTCTGGCCATCAGCTCTGGCTCCAGGCCACAAAGTCTACCATCCTTCCTTCCATCCTGCCTTTCCATGCTGCCTGTCCTATCAGAAGGCCCAGTAGTTCCGTAAGCATTAGTCATGAGTGTCTCTGGTCATTGAATGAATACCTAGGCACCGTAGCATTTGGTAGAGCAGCCCAAAGGATGGGCACACACATAGAGCCCCAAGTTAAGTGGTGACACTCATGTCTACATCGGCATGTCTTTCCCCATCACGGGCATTGGGATCCCATCAAGTCTGTCTTGGTCCTTAGGCCTGTCTCTCTGTCTCTCTCTGTGTCTGTCTCTCACTTTGAATCATGGCCAGCCTCAAGTTCCGCAGCCTGGCAGGCAGAGCTGGGAGCGATTTCCCAGCCTTTGAGAGTAGCATCCCATGCCCCACTCACCATCCCACCTCTTGCCAGTTTGAGCAATCCTGGCCATTGTTCTCCTGTAACCAAGCACAGGCATCCAAGGACAGGCAAGAGGGTTGCTTACATAGGTTCTTCTACCCGGGAGGTGAGGAATTCGGGGTTGAGGCCGAGCTCCCACCCTAACTTGCTGGAAACATCGGTGAACCGCTCTGAGCCTTCACTTTCCACCTGAAATGCGCCCTTTGCACCTTTATCCCTGGGGGAAAGGCAAGAGAAACTGCGGCTTCCCAAGGGATTTCCAAGTGAAAAATGGTCTCATCTTCCTTGGATGTCAAAACAAGTAGAACAAAGAAGGGCTGAGCTGGGGGAAAAGGGAAAGGAAATGGTAGTTCTCATAATCTGGGCTTTTACCATCGCTAATGACATTGAACGTCACCAGATACCAGGCCCAGGTAATCAAAATACGGATAGACTTGTCTGATGGCCTAGGCAGTCCCTTTGTGGCAGGGCAGATGTATAGGCCATGCACCAGCAGTGCCAGCAGGAAGCAGTGTACTGGGTAGACAGTGTACACAGCCAGAGGGACGGCCACTCAGGGCCGCTTGAGGGAAGACATGCTCGGAAGGGCCTCCCTCTACAAAACCTATAAATCTGGAATGAAACATACTTTTTCACACATTCCTGGTCTCACAAAAAATAAGGGAAATCCCCAAGGTGTCTACGGACAAAGACCAAAACTGTAAGCTAACACCAGAACCGGAGCAGTGACTGATCACTGAAGGCAAAAGCTGAGGTTGTCCTAGAGGCAAAGGCTGCTGTCAGGACTGTTACCGGGGGTTGAATTTGGGGATGCGGTAAAGTGGAAGAACACAGCCGGAGACTCTGTCATTCAACCCGAGTCTCTCCAAGGGGAATAAGTGGCCCCTGGACCCTGGCCTCATCCCCACACCTCTTCCCTACCCCACCCTAGTAGAAGCTAATGTAAATCCTCTCTGGCAAAAGGCATCTGCTACTTAGACCCTAAAGAGTCTTGTAAATTAAGATTAAATATGTGTTCAGCAAAAACAAACAGCAAATTTAAACCCCCTAGGGTCTTCTCAGATAAGTAATTATCAATAGCAAACATAAAATACTATGCACAAAATCCTTAAAGAACTGTAAGATGAAATCACACACGTGAGCAACAGGAAACTGACAGACCAGGAAAACTTGAAAGAAAAAACAAATACAACATTTTATAAATTAAAAATATGTAACATTGAAAATAAATGAGGGTGAGTTAAACAGCAGACTAAATAGGTGACAAGAGAATTTCAAAAACAGAAAAAGAACTAAGAAAATTACCCAGAATGCAATGCACAGAGCTAAGATGAAAACTGTAAAAGAGAAATGACTATATCTAACACAGCAGCCACCAGCCCACGTGTTGCTTCTTAGATTTATATTGGAATTAATTAAAATTAAATACAACTAAAACTCAGGTCTTTAGTTGCACTGGGCATATTTTACCTCTGCCGATTTTTCCTTTTTTCTTTTTTTTTTTTTTTTTTTGAGATGGAGTTTCACTGTCACCCAGGCTGAGTACAGTGGCATAATCTCGGCTCACTGCAACCTCCACCTCCCAAGTTCAAAGGATTCTCCTGCCTCAGCCCAGGCACCTGTCACCATGCCCAGCTAATTTTTGTATTTTTAGTAGAGATGGGGTTGTGCCATGCTTCCCAGGCTGGTCTCAAACTCCTAGGCTCAAGCAAGCCTCCTGCCCCAGCCTCCCAAAGTGCTGGGATTACAGGTATGAGCCACCACACCACCCACTAGCCACGTTTTAAATGCTCATAACTACACATGGCTAATGGTTATCCTATTGGGCAGTGAAGGTTATAGCAGATTTTCATCAACACAGAAAGTTCTGTTGGACAGCATCAGGTCACAAGATGGGAAAAAAAAAGAAAGTCCACCTTAGGTCTAGGTGGAATCCTAGAAGGAGAGAACAGAGAGAATGAAAAAGAGGTAACATTGCAAGAGATAATGGTTCAGAACATTCAAAAAATGAGTCCAGAGATACAGGAAGCTCAATTTATATTGTTCAGAATAAATTTTAAAAATCCACATCTAGCCACATTGTAATGAAACTTCAGAACACCGAGGACAAAGAGAAAACCTTGAAAGTAGCTAATGAAAGCAAAATTAGACTCGCAGTGGACGTCTCTTTAGCAAAACTGAAGACCTGCGATCATGGAACAACGTCTTCCAATTGCTAAAACAAAACACGAACTCTCAATCTAAAACTGTGCACCCAGCAAAACCCCTTTGAAGAAGAAGGGTGAAATCAACTGTCTTCAGATAGGCAAAAGCTGTGACAGTTTACCACCAAAACACTTTTAATCGAAATATCTTGTAAATCATGTTCTTCAGGAATAAGAAAAGTTATTCCAGAAGGAAGGTCTGAGGATAAGAAGACATGATGAGCAAAGAAATTTGGTAAACATGTAAGTCAATGATTTTAAGCAAGTGTTACCAGTATGAAATAATCGTCACGACAATGTCTAAATGAGGGGCTTTTAAAAGAGGAGAGAATTAAAATCTTGGGTGCGGCAGCGTGTAACTCAGGATTAATGGGTTTTAAGTAATTCTTACTATTTAGGACGGCATTAGGGTACCGAACAACCCCAGGTTTTGTTAAGATAAATATGTATAGTGAGTTTTCAAAGGTAATCATTGAGGCAGTGGTCTCAGCAGGGCTCTACCCCCAGGATTTCTGTTCCAGGCAATCTGGAGTACAGTTCTAGAATGTTCCTTTCTACCAAATTCCCAGATGTGGCTAATGCTGCTAGCTCAGTACCACACTTTGAGAAGCACACGTCCTACAGTAAAATCAGAAACATGGAAAGCTGAACTTCCAAACCAACAGGGGAGGGGGAAAGGAATGAGAAAAGAAACCAAAGAAAAAGTTCTCTTCCGTCCAGACCAGCTCCATCCGATAGAAACTAATGCAAGCCACGTGTGTAACTTTAGACCTTCTATTAGCCACATTCCAAGTAAAAAGAAATGGGTGACATAACTTTTAATAACATATTTTATTTAAAGTGGTTTATCCAAAATATGATCAATATGTTATCAATTTAAAAATGATTATGAGATAGTTTACATTTTTTTGGGGTACTGTCTTCAAATTCCAGTATGTGGTTTTTATTTATTTATTTATTTATTGACAGGGTCTCATTCTGCCACCCAGGCTGGAGTGCAGTGGCCAGATCTCAGCTCGCTACAACCTCTGCCTCCCGGTTCAAGCAATTCTCCTGCCTCAGCCTCCCAAGGAACTGGGATTACAGGCAGGCACCACCACGCCCAACTAATTTTGTTTGTATTTTTTGGGGGGCGGTTGGGTTTTTACTTTTTTTGCTTGTTTTGGGGGGTTTTTTCTGAGACGGAGTTTCACTCTTGTTGCCCAGGCTGGAGCGCAATGGTGAGATCTCAGCTCACCGCAACCTCTCCCTCCCATGTTCAAGCAATTCTCCTGCCTCAGCCTCCCAAGTAGCTGGGATTACAGGCATACACCACCATGCCCGGCTAATTTTTATATTTCTAATAGAGACAGGGTTTCACCATGTTGGCCAGGCTGGTCTTGAATGCCCAGCCTCAAGTGATCTGTCTTCCAGTGTGCTGGGATTATAGGCTTGAACCACCGCACCCGGCTCTTAAGTCACTTCTCAGTGTGAACCAGCCACATGACGTGTTCAGTAGGCACGTGTGGCTTGTAGCAGCCATACTGGATAGAGCAGTCTGGACAGTAGGTGACATGATCCTGCAGGGAACAGAGGCCCCCACTCCCTCACTGAGTGTCCACTCTGTGCAAGACACGACGCTGAACACATCTCATTTTGTCCTCATGTGAGATTAAGTGTTATCACCATCCCCATTTTACAGAGGGGAAAACTGAAGTTGAGAAACTGTAAAACGCTTGCATAAGATCATCTGGTTGGTAGCCCACTGAGCTGGGATCCAAACCGAGGGCTCCCATATTCCAGTGCCAACCTCGGACCCTCTCAGCCAGGGGTTTCTCTATGTGGTTTATTGCACGTGGCCAGATAGTAATGATTTTAGGCTTTGTGGGTCTGTCCTAACTACTCAACTCTGCCATTGCGTCATGAAAGCAGCTTTAGACAATAAATAAACAAATAGGCATGGCTGTGATCTAATAAAAGCTTTATTTAGAAAAGCAGAAGGGAGGGCTGGATTCAGCCCGGGGCTGTAGTCGGCTGACCTCTATGTTGGGCCAACAAATTGCCTCTGAAAGGCCCCATATAGGGGAAACCTCAGTGTTCACACTCAGTAGTACTAACATTCTGAGCGTGGGGTGTGCATGTGTGCATATATGTCGGGGTGGGTGGAAGTCTCATTCCAAAGTCCACAGGCGTCCTGGTTTCTGGGAGGATCCAGAGTGGCTACCTTTTAGTGGTAGCTTCTGAGACTCCACCAGGGACTCAGCCAGCACCCCTGACTCGGCAGCCCCTCCATGGAGCAGCCTGGCCATCAACATGAGTTATTTCTGCTCTCAAGACTGAGAAGGAAATAAAAGCCAGGATTGATGGAATCTGGACATAAAAATCTGGCCCCTTAATGACTGCATTTTGGAAACTGCCTTTAATTAATGGTTTATGACCCCAAAGGCCCCCTAGACTCCTCCCAAGCTCTTCTGTCACGCAGTCTCCCTGGCGCTGAGTCCTCAGGGTTGAAGGAGAGGGAGGCGGTGGTGAACAGCGATGGTGAATAGCTGTCTGGCAGAAACCAAAATGTGTGGTTTGTGCACATGAACCCAGCTTGGCCTCTGGCATTCCTAGGGCCTGTACTCCGTAAATAATTTGAGTTGTAAAGCCAGCTCTCCTTACAGCCCTGAGGCCTGCTCACTACACAAAATAACCCAAGTAACCCATACACACTCACAAAGACACACAGGCACATGCACACACGCTCACACATGCACACCAGAAGTCTGCTGCTTCTGTTTGTGCACGTATCTGTCATCCCCTTCTGACCCTCTATTCCCTCTCTCACTCTCCTTTTTCCAACTTACCTTCCCATCATTACTGTGGCTGGGCACCCTTTCTCTCCCCAGATGCTGTTCTTTGAACCTTCCCCTCTTCTGGGGGACTCAGGAGCAGGTGCTAACTTCTGCTCCCATCTCCTTTCTCCCCTTCCCATGCCCCTTTAGCTCCCTTTCTTGGGGAGACGTATCATAGCCAAGGGCTGCAGACACCCTCAGCCCACCCACCTGGGCGTAGAACAGAAAGATGCACCCTCATCTCACCGAGAGCCCCACTCCTCCCACCTCGACCAGGTAGGAGTCCAGCAGGGACAGTGAATTTCTGCCCTGCCAGCCTGGACAACCAGGAGGACTTGTTCTCTCCAAAGTCACCAAAGCTGCACCCAGCAGTGTAGCAGGAAGGAGGCAGTTGCAGCTGAACTCTAAATGTGACTAAACAGTGCCCAAGCCCCAGGAGAGGGACCCCTTATTACCATCAATAGCCACCTTGACTAAGTGTCTCCTGTCAGCCTGATAAAAGAGACATCAGAAAAAAATTCCTATATGATGAATGTATCTGGGAGTAAACAAAATGGATTAGACTCTGGAAGCATAGCCATGGCAAACTATATAGGTGCATCTGGAGAGGGGACAGCAAAGGGAAGGTTTTATTGGCAAAAAGAGAAGTTCACATAAGCTGCTTGGAAACAGACTTCATTGGCTCTGGAGACTCAAAGCTAGAGTTGACGTCTGTTCATTGGCAGAGACATCGTCACTGCGCAGTATTCTTTGGAGAACATCTTATCTGAATTGCTGCAGTCCCGATGAAGGAATTTCTTGGGGGGTTATTTTAGAAAGTCCTTGAGACAGTCCTTATCTCCGATATGCAAGCATCAGTTCCCCTCCTTCTTGCCTTTCCAGCTCTAATTCTTTTGGATCTGACAAGAGTGATTTCATCCTGGTATCTGCAACTTTCACACTCCCATAGCTTCCCATTCAGAGTTTATAACATTCATTTCAAGCTAGGAGGCAGATACACTCATCATTCCCATTTTATATATGGAGAAATGGAGGTTTCAGGAAATCTGCCTGAAGCTGAGGTCTGTTCAACTCCAAAGCCTGGTCCACATGGATGACACGGGCCATGTCTTGGAACTTTGGGTAACCAGATTTGGCCACACATCACCTCTCCTCTTCCCAGAAGCACATAACAGAGGTGAGACTCAGCTACTGGAATAAGACAGAGTGAAGCCCGCCAGGCTGGCGGCCTCCCGGGAGCTCTCAGCTCTCACCCACCCAGAACGGATGCCCTGTGTCAGTGCCTGTTCCAACCCCTATAGAACTTGGAGTCCTGTGCCTGATCAGAAAGACTTCCCTGCAAGCCATGCCAGTCCACGGGAGCCAGGCACCAGCACTGGGCACTGGTCTGCACCCCTGGCTGGACAGCCCTCTCACCAGGCCGGAACCTGGGGCCCTGGTGGGGCTGCAGCGGCAGCTGCTGTTTCCAAATTCCCGGGTACTATGGCAACAGGAGGTCACTCAGACTGGTGACCTGCACAGAGCTCTCTGCAACCTCTGCCATTTCCCTGGGAAAAATTAAGGCCTTCAGCCGCTGAGAAGGGAAACACTACCATATTGGCAGTGACCTCTCAACCTGTACTTGTCCCAGCACAGACAGCCCTGTCACACTCACCCCGGCTGAGTCCTCACAGCAGCCCACAGAGGAGGCAGGCAGCACAGAACAGTACCGAGCCAGCATTACAGAGGGGAAACTGAGGCACGAGGTGTTTGGGAGACAGGTTTTGATGGAGATGGGGATGATGGATGAGTGTGTGGTCACCAAGTATATGCAGCTCTTTTCAAAGAGACCCTCAAGGAGTTTAAAATGGAGAGAGGAAAGGCGTTGCAGGGAGGGGGTTTGTAACTTGAAAAAGTGACATTTCTAGGCTTTTTTCCCCATGTCAAATGTAATATAGTCAATGCAGAAAACTTGGGAGACAAGTATGCACACAGTCACAAATGTCCTCACACACTCACACGCCACATTCACACACACTCACACAATTACCTACCACTGCCTTCCAGAGACAGACGTTTCATGTTTATCCAGCTCATACTTTATATCTATTTTTATATATTAGATTTTAACCATCTAGTATATTGTATAAATATACACGTATATGTGATAATTATACACTTTATATCTACATATAATTTTTAAACCACAGTCAGGGTTACACTGTGCCTGTTGTGTATTCCTTTTTCCTTTTTTTTTTTTTTTTTTTGAGACACACTCTCGCACTGTCACCCGGGCTGGAGTACAGTGGTCCAATTTCAGCTCACTGCAACCTCCGCCTCCCAGGTTCAAGTGATTCTCCTGCCTCAGCCTCTCGATTAGCTGGGATTACAGGCACACGCCACCATGCCCGGCTATTTTGTTGTATTTTTAGTAGAGACGGGGTTTCACCATGTTAGCCAGGATGGTCTCGATCTCGAGACCTCGTGATCTGCCCACCTTGGCCTCCCAAAGTGCTGGGATCACAGGCGTGAGCCACTGCACCCGGCCCATGTCCAGCTAATCTTTTGGTATTTTTGGTAGAGATGAGGTTTCCCCATGTTGCCCAGGCTGGTCTCAAACTCCTGAGCTCAAGCCTTCTGCCCACCTCGGCCTCCCAAAGTGTCGGGATTACAGGTGTGAGCCACCACACCCAGCCTGTTTAAGTTTTTATTTAATCCTGTTTTAGAGAGATTCTTTTCCCCTCTTAATTGCATCTCTGTAACCTGAACTTTGCATATTTACCAGGCATTGATGCAGCCGACCGTAGATGGAAGAGTGGGGTTGGAAAATGTTGGTAGATGGATTTATTTATTTACTTACTTACTTACTTATTTGGTCTGTGAGGACCATTCCAGAAACTGCTTTCAGTGTATTAAGAAATGAAGCTGAGTTCCATTTATCCTAAGAAAATAAATCACCTGGTTGCCCAAAGGTGACTGCCGCTGTGTTGTTTACAATAGCGAAAAATTGGAAACAAGCCCCATGCCCATCAGTGGGAGGCAGGTGGAATAAATTATGGAGCCTCCTTCTGATGAATCCCTCACAGCAAAAAGGTACTGCAGGTCTCTACTGAGATGGAAAGATGTCCTCCACAGCGAAAACGAACAGGCATATCACAAAATGCGTGCACCTTGTAAGCAGGCAGGTCTGTATGTGTTTATAAGTGTGGCTTTTCTGTATCCCAGAGTATTTAACAGTTGGCTGTCTCTGGGTGGTGTCAATGGAGAAAAATGAAGAGACAGGTCTCAGTCATGTTAGGAAGTGTATTTGTCGAAGTTAAGGTCGCTTGCCTGGGAGACAGGGCTATGCCTTTCTCCGAAGATGATTTCGAAGGCTCCAAAGGGGAAAGGACAGGATATTGACAAGCACACAGTTTTCATGTAAGAGGGAAATGGTGGAAAATAGTCATGCATGCCTTTGTCTGGCCCAGTGAATCTGCATTTTTATATAAGGTAACTTAGACAGATGGGGAAAATCCAGGGAATCGGCATTTTTATATAAGATTTTTAGTAGAATCTTATAAATGGGGCAGGGGAATAGTCAGATACACATTTGTGCCAGGTAAGCAGAGGGGTGAATACTGTGTGAAGATAAGCTAGCCATCTACATTGCCACGGTGAATTTTAACAGACATGCTTTAGGGTAAATATCTCGGAGTTCACTAGGAATTTCCTTGCGGGCAACATATGAGGGAGGTGTGTAGCTGTTCATCTTGAAGCCATCTTACACAGGTTTGTGTGACCCAGTTCCCAGCCTGACTTTTCCCTTTGGCTTAATGAGTTCCAGGTCCCAAGATTTATTTTCGTTGGAAATAGATGCTCAGTGCCGCAAAGAAAAATTAGTACTGAGACAAAGGATCTTTTAGCAATGCAATTTTTACTTCCTGGACTGCAGGAAGGCTACTCTCACTAGCCATCTTGCCACGAGGGTACAATATACAAAGAAAAACATGCAAATTTATTTTTTACGCATTTGAGGTCGTCCTTACTGCTGTGTCTGATCTCGGTTGGCTGGAGCCAGACCTCACAATGTAAACTAAAACCCGATTCGCTAATAACTTCAAATTTTTTAAACAGGTAAAAGCAATGGAGAGCTGGGACATGACTGTGAGCACGTCCAGCACAAGATATCCTGTGCTGGATATGCTCACAGTCATGTGCTCACAGTCTCCGCTGCCCCCCGGGACCAGCCTGAGCAGCTCGGCACACTGGCCAGCACAGATATCTTGGTTAAAGTACGCCGACATAGAGTGTGTTCTTCAGTGCCTGTGAGCATGGCATGTTTAACAGCTACATAGGATAGGGCTTAACAGAGAGTTATTAGCACACTTATTTTTTAACAAGAAAGGAAACTTTAAAAAGGAACTTTTCTACTTCCCACAATTTTCTTTTCACAGCTGCATGGGGTGATCTTCATTTTCTGTTTTATTTTTTTTTTCTGGCAGAGGTTTTTCTTTTTTTTTTTTCATAGATTACTTCTGTGGTGGGAGCAAGGGCAGAAAAACAAAAAAGCCAAAAGCCATTTTGATTTAGAAGAGAAGAAATGCGTGGGGGGAATTTGTCCTCTGCCCCCCGGGGGTGCGGCCTGCCCAGCCCCCGCCCCGGCAGCCTCGTCCCCCAGCGTGGCCTGCACTTGTGTTGCAGACTCGGACAGCCAGTGCAGCCCCACGCGGCAGAGCCTCAGCCTGTCGGAAGGTGAGGAGCAGATGGACCGGCTGCAGCAGGTGGAGCTGGTGAGGACCACCCCCATGTCCCACTGGAAGGCGGGCACTGTCCAGGCCTGGCTGGAGGTGGTGATGGCCATGCCCATGTACGTCAAGGCCTGCGCGGAGAATGTGAAGAGCGGGAAGGTAGGCAACTCCGGACCCCTGTGGGACATCCTCCATTCCCTGCGTGAGCTTTATGCACTCAGAAGCTGGCCTGCCCCCCGCTCCCACTCTGGAGTCAGGAGAAGGCGCAATCTAGGAGCCAGCCAATGCAATCAGCCTCTGATGTACCTGCTCAGTCACTGTGCCGCCCTGGCAAGGCACAGAGCCCTTCTGAGCCTCAGCTGCCTCATCCTGAAAATGGGCCCAAGCTTTGTTTACCTGCCAAAGGGAAAGGGCTCTTTCTGCCTGGATGGGAATTCTGGTCCACGTCACACCTGACCCCACTGTAGGAAAGGTGGCTAGAAGATAGGAAGGAGCCCCCTGCCAACACAGCCCCTCTAGGGCAGGAACTCCGAGGGCAGCTGTCCCAGCCCCCACATGACACTCCCTCCTGGGGGGCAGGTGCTGCTGAGCCTGAGTGACGAGGACTTGCAGCTGGGCCTGGGCGTGTGCAGCTCCCTGCACCGGCGCAAGCTGCGCCTGGCCATCGAGGACTACCGCGATGCTGAGGCAGGCCGCAGGTGAGCCCACCGCGAGGGGCCCCGGGGGAGGAGGGAGAAAAGTCCTCCTGAGGCCTTTGGTCACACAGGTAGGGGAGTGGAGCACGATGGGCTGGGCCAGGTGGTGGGGGACATCAGGCTGTGACTAAGATGGTCCGGAGATGCCCCTGATGAGGGGGCTGGGGCACACCCCAGCCCTGCTCTGGACCAGCCCCCTCCGTAGAGAGACAGACACACGCAGATGAGAGGCCCCAAATGCCATAGGACACCCCCCAACCAATGCGGGCGCGTCACAAGCCCCCAGAACTCCTCTGCCTCCCAGGACCAGCCTGAGCAGCTCTGCACACTGGCCTCAATGATGTCTGCTTCTGGCTCTTACCATTGCAGGGAAAGGAAAGACGGTGCGAGGCAGAGCAGAGGCCGGCAGAGATCAAATAGGCAAGAGTGGGCTCAGTGAAACCTACCCCATAGAGGAGGGGGCCGGGCGGGGCAGGGGGGCTTCTCTTAGTGGGCATACCTGGGAGCGATGCCGCAGGGCCTTCCCATCAGGTGTACCCCCCAGGCCACTCGTCCCCGCCTATCACACCACCCCTCCCTGTCCCTGGCCTGCCTGCCTCTCTCCCGACTTTCTGTGAGCAAAATTTGTTGAGCGGAGTGGCTACAGGGTAAAAGGAAGGAACCCCCACCCCCGCCCCCGCCCCGCCTCGCCCCCTTCTGAGTATGTGGAGAGGGGAGGAACTCACTTTGTAAATCTGACACTTCTGTTTTGCATAATTACGTCCTTCACTGGTTTCCCTATCATTTTTGTGCAGTTAATTAATCAAACCTGGTGGTGTGTGCTGTGATTTGCAGAAGCAGCTTAGTGGATTTTTTTAGAAGCAGGGGTTGGGGTGGAAAATCGGGCTGATTTGGGAGCAGGAAAACCAAATCCATGTGTATGCTGGAGAGGGGCCCTTGGCGTGATTCTCGGGTGGCAGGAAGTGCTGAGGTGAGACTGGACCAGAAACGTAGGGAGCAACTCAGAGCAAGAAAGTGCCAGGCCTCAGTGGTACCATCAGGACACTGGCCCACCCTCAACAGGGCTAGGCTGAGGGATAGGGGAAGGGGTCGTGAGGACAACCCCTGCTGGGCTTCCCACCTCCTAACCAGTTCCATCCCCTCATCCAAGTTGGAAATTCCTCCTGCCCCCTCGCCCCACACCCAGCAGGGTCCATAAACACTGCTTGTGTTCACTGAACAGGGTGGGGAATGACTGCTTCACCTCTTGAAAACTTGAGGAGTCTGGGCTACTGCCTGGGTTCCCCCTAAATGGGGTCTGGGCTGCCATAACGAAATGCCAGCCTCTGAGGGCTTAGACAACAGAAACTTCCATCTCACAGTTCCGAGGCTGGAAGTCTGCGGCTGGGAGGCCAGGTTGGCTGGGACCTGGGGAGGGCTCTTTCCTGGCTTGCAAAAGGCAACCTTCTTGCTGTGTCCTCACATGGGGAGGGAGGAGAGGGCAGGGGAGAGAGTGCTGCCGCTGATCTCTTCCTGTAAGGACGATAATCTCATCATGAAGGGCACCCCTACAACCTCATCCAGTCACTCCCACAGGCCCCAGCCCCAAATACCACCACATGGAAGGTTAGGATTTCAGCACATGAATTGGGTTAGGGGGACATTTAATCCCTAACGGTGGCACCCTGTAACCTCCAGGAAGCAGGAGTCTGTGGTCCCGGGGATCACGGATCCCACGCCTAGACACCCCCAGGGCTTCCTGGAGGAGGCAAAGGCTTTATTTCGAGTTTTCTATTCCCAGTGGGGGTCTGGCCTGTCTCCAGTTTGTCACCTGACCTTGCCCTCTCTGGGACTGTTTCCCACCTGGGAAATGAAGGGAGTTAAATTAGGACAGTGGTTTTTAAACTTTCGAGGCTCATGGCCACTTGAGAGAATCTAATGAGAGCTTTTGACACTTTCTCTGGAAGAAATACTCAAAACTTCACAGCTTTTCACTGCATTGGGTTGGTGGGTGGGACCCTCTGGCCCACCCACTTTCAGGGGTCCATGGACTCAGGGGTAAGAACTCCAAGTGAGTTCATCTTCAAGAACATTTTCAGTCACGGCATCTTGTGTGCCCATTGGGGAAGATGCTGCCCTCTCTGGGACTGGTCTCTTTATCTACAAAATACCAGTGAGAAAACCCAGCAACCCCTTGCCAACCTCTCATCACCACCTTATGGATATCATTTTATTGATCCTCACTCCGATGCAGCGTAGACATGCTTATTCCCATTTTAAAGATGGAGAAGACTGGGTACAGTGGCTCATGCCTGTAATCCCAGCACTCTGGGAGGCTGAGGCAGCCAGATTACCTGACATCAGGAGGTCGAGACCAGCCTAACCAATATGGTGAAACCCTGCCTCTACTAAAAATACAAAAATCAGCAGGCGTGGTGGCGCGTGCCTGTAATCCCAGCTATGGGGAGGCTGAGGCAGGAGAACTGCTTGAATCCAGGAGGCGGAGGTTGCCGTGAGTGGAGATCATGTCATTGCACTCCAGCCTGGGCAACAAGAGCGAAACTCCATCTCAAAAAAACAAAAAAAAAAATTGGAGACAATTGGGTGCAGAGAAATGATGAGCAGAAAGTCACACTGTAAAAGACCTGACTTCAGAGCCATTGCCTTTCCGGTATCCCATGCTGCCTTTGTGTTAAAAAGAAGAACAATGACAGCTTCTCCTCCTACTATTTATGGAACACCAGGTGTGTCCCAGACCCTGTGTTAGGGGTTTTGCATTCTCCACTCTTTTAGTCCCTACAGCTCCGTGAGGCAAACACGATTCTCCCCCATTTTACAGAGAAAAAAACAGAGACCCAAAGGTTCAAGGTCCCAGAGCTAAAAATAATAGAGCCAGAACAGCCCCCATCTTCCGTGCTGTGCCGTGACCCAGACGATATCTAAATTTCGTGCCTGTTCTCGGATTTCAGAGACCAATCTGGCTCCAGTTCAGGGACGGGGCAGTGACAAATTTTATAAAATGTCTGAATTCCTTTTAAAATCATTTTTTCAACTTGGGCTCTTACAATAAATAGCTCAAACCAACAGCTGGGAACGTATCGCCAAGCTGGGGCCCCATGGGGACGTTAATGAAAAGAGAACATTTCTGAAGGGCAGGAGCACATTAATTGTGGACATGCAGATGGAGATGGCAGATTATGGATGGGCCTCTCTCAAGTAGGTTAAGTGGGGTGCCCCGTCCCCAGCTCCCCACCCCAACTCTTGTTACACCACTGATTTGCTGAGCAAACTCTTGCTCCAGAGAGGAGAGGAGTCCATTCTAGTCTCTGCCAGTGACAAACCTGGCATCTGATTCAGAGGGCTGTGGGCCCCACCTCCGGTCTTCCTGTAACAAGGCTGAGCCTGGTCCTTGAGGGGCTGGGAGGGGTACTGCCCCAGGACCTTTTCATCCTAGAAGGGAGGTTGTCTTGGGCCAGAAGGTTCCAGTTCAGGAGCTCCAGCTGGGCAGACTCCAGGTGGACTGGGGCAAATGCCCCGCTCACCCAGCCCTGCTCCATCATCCACACATTCAACTGTGAACAAACACTGGTGAGCTGAACTCTGAGCCTGAAGGGGCCCTGGACATTCACAGATAAGCCACCCCCAGTCCTGCCCTCCAGGAGCTGACTGTCCAGTGAGGCAGCTGGCAGATGCATAGCCATGAACCACAGTGTGACTGGTCGAGGGATGGGAACTGAGAAGGGATGGCACGGAGAAGGGCAAACTCTCAGGGGCTTCGGGCACAGAGACCCAGCATGGCGTCTTCAAAGGCTTCCAGGAAATCAGACATCTCTGCAGAGTCCATAGGAGCTCACCAGGGGAAGAGCGTGGGGTGAAGAACAGGCCAGGAGACAAGGGGCCCCCGGTGGACCCAAGTGGTTCTGGGAGGCCAAGGGGCAGAGGGAAGGAGAGTGAAGCCAAGCTGGGGGTCCACCCTTCTCTTAGCCATTCTTCCAGCAAGCATTCAATCAGTGTCTACTGTGCCGTAGCACTGCGCTGTTGGGCAATGAACAGTTTCTGTACTGGCAGAGCTTATCTGCTAAGGTGGGGAAGAGAGAAAGTAAACAAGTGGACACACCAGTTAATTGCTAAGATTCAATGTGTGATTAGAGCGTTGAAGGAAAGCACTAGGGACAGTGAGCAGACTTGGGGGCAGTTTTAGACAGCTGATTCAGAGGACAGGGAGATTTGATGCCCAAGGGGCGAAGAGGGGTGAGCCCTGGGTGGGGCTGGAAGGAGCTGGGCTGGGGAGGGGAGTCGGGGGTGAAGAGCTCAGTGCCTCCAGAAAACGGCCCCCTGGAGCCCGAGCCCCATGTGCATTGGGAGAGAAGCCAGGGCCAGTTCAGATGACCCTCGTGGAACACACAAAGGACTTCCAATTTTATTCTTGCAAAGGGAAGCCATGGAGTGTTAAGCAGGGGAGTGCATGATCAGATTGACATTTTTAAAGGACCCCCTGACAGTCCTGGGGTGTGTGGAATAGAAGGGAAGCCAAGGCAAGAAACGGGGCAGTCAGGGACAGTGGCAGAAACCCACACCAGAGATGGCTGCAGCTTAAAGCTGGGACAGGTGAGAAGGGGACAGAGGATGCACTGACCAGAGTGACCGATAGACAAGGACGGGCTCCCAACTTGGGAGCTGGGTGACAGAGAAGGGCCCCTGAGTGACAGCGACAGTGAAGGGGAACAGCTGAGCCATTAAGTATGACACGTCTGTGACAGCCAGGAGGCATCGAGAGGACAGTTAGAGGCTGAGAGAGGAAGGAGGAGCTCAGAAAAGAGCTCAGAGCTTACACGCTCAGAAGAGAGTGGAGAGTCTGGGAGTCCTCCCTCAAGGCTGCCTTCCAGAGCCCTGGCGATAGGTAATGTAGAGACAGGAGTGCCCTGAGAAAGAGGGGAGGGGTTAGGAAGGAAAAGGAGCGCACTGTATAGCAGCATGTGCCCCAGCAGGGTGTTCAGGGAATGCTCAATGCATATCCAGGCATGAAGGCAGGAAGGACAGAGAGAACCCACCCAGGACCCTCAGCAGGAGGGTGGCATGCCCAGCCATCTCTGGCTGCTGCCCCAGGAGCAGAGTGGAGTGGCTTTGCAAGCCCACCACTTTCCCTTTCATGTACTGATCGATTTGTGGCCCCCTGTGGCTCCAGCTTAGACCAGTGCTCTCCCACCTGTCAAGCCTGGGGCATTTTGCAAAGTCCCTTGCAGGTGTGATGCAGTGGTCCTCGTTCCTTCTGCAAGGCTGCCACTGTGTGGCTAGCAGAGGAATGACAGCCATGCACAGACACTTCCACGGGCTTAAAAATTCAAGCACTTGTGCACCTGCTGTATACGTGATACAGGGGTCATTTATATGTGGGCACAGGGGAATCTGAGACCCAGCAGCGCAGTGGTAAGACAGAGGTTTGCAATCAGCCAGACGTGGAGTTTAATTCTGACTCCAAGATGGGCCACTGTGTGGCTCTAGGCAAAGTCAGAGCGTCCCGTCTGTAGAGCAAGGACGGCAGCAGTGCCTTCTTCACGCACGATCGGGACTGTCTGGCCTACTTGAGGGGACACCCAACAACCCCAAAACAGGGGAACAGGCCGCAGAGCGCTGGGGAGGGATGTGCCAATCGGGTGGGCCAAGCCCAGGCTTTATGGGTCTTGGGGATGCTGTGGAGGCCGCCAGGGAAATGAGGGGGGCTTAGGCGGAGGGGTGGGGTCCCCAGAGGTGCCAACTCCCGCTGCACATGGCCCTTCTGCTCCCCACCCCTGTGCCTTCTCACCCTTACTGCATCTGCATGTGGGATTCTCGGATTTTCTCTTCCTGTTCCCTTCAGTTTGTTTGTGTTTTTCTGTTGATCCCTTGAGTCTCTCTCTCTCTCTCTCTCTCTCTCTCTCTCTCTCTCTCTCTCTGTCTCTCTCTCTCTTTCTCCCTCTTTCTGTCTCTCTCCCTCTTTCTGTTTCTGTCTCTTTCTGTCTCTCTCTCTCTTTCTCTCTCTCTCTTTCTATCTCTCTCTCTTTCTCTCTCTCTCTCTCTCTCTCTCTCTCTCTCTCTCTCTCTCTCTCTCTGCCTCTTCCTCTTTGTTCTCCATCTCCCTCTGCTTCTTTCTCTTGGTCCTCTCTTTCTGTGCTCCTTCTCTCCCCATCCCTTTCTCTCTCTCTGTCTCCTTCCTCCATCCACCTCTCTCCCCATCTCTGCTCTGTCTTTGTTCTCTTTTTTCCTCTCGATCTCTTGGCTCCATCCCTGTCCATGTCTGTCTCTATGGCTCTCTCGGTCCTCCCCCTTCCCCATTGCTTTTCTTCTCTCTGCATCTCCACCCATCCCTCTGTTTCTGCCACCTTTCCCCACCCATCCACTCTCTGGCCGTGTCTCCTCCCCAGCCTGTCCAAAGCTGCCGAGCTGGACCATCACTGGGTGGCCAAGGCCTGGCTGAATGACATCGGCCTGTCCCAGTACTCCCAGGCCTTCCAGAACCACCTGGTTGATGGGCGGATGCTGAATTCCCTGATGAAGCGAGACCTGGAGAAGCACCTGAACGTGTCCAAGAAATTCCACCAGGTCAGCATCCTGCTGGGGATCGAGCTGCTGTACCAAGTGAACTTCAGCAGGGAGGTGAGGACCAGGGCACAGGGTGGGGGCACCTTCCCCTGCTCACCCCTCCCCTTGGCATCTACTGTCTGTTCATCTGTCCACCCACCACCCATCTATCCATCTGTCCACCCATCCATCCATCATCCAGCCATCCATTGTCTATTGATCATCTGTCCATCCCTCTACCTATCCATCCATCATCCAGCCAGCCAGCAACATCCTCTCTCCCGCCTTCCTTCCAACAACCCCCTATTGAGCATGAGGCAGGCGCTGTGCTCAAGGTAAGGGAAATGGGAGCCCTCGTCCTTGGAGAGCTCACTGCTTATCAGAGAGAACCACAAGGAAGTGGGTGGTGCCAATATTGTGGGACATTGTCCCAATGAGGGAAGCCCAGGGCTTTATGAACACTAGAGAAGACACAACTACTATGCATACTGACAAAAAAATTAAATTAAAAAAAATTTTTAAATGTTTGTTATTTATTTAAAAAAGAGGCTGGGTGCAGTGGCTCACACCTGTAATCCTAGCACTTTGGGAGGCCGAGGTGGGTGGATCACGAGGTCAAGAGATCGAGACCATCCTGGTCAACATGGTGAAACCCGTCTCTACTAAAAACACAAAAAAATTAACTGGGCATGGTGGCGCGTGCCTGTAATCCCAGCTACTCAGGAGGCTGAGGCAGGAGAATTGCCTGATCCCAGGAGGTGGAGGTGAAGGTGAGCCGAGATCGCGCCATTGCACTCCAGCCTGGGTAACAAGAGCGAAACTCCATCTCAAAAAAAAGAAAAGAAAAGAAAAAAGAGCAGAAGCCTCCAGGGGGCTCAGGGACAGCTCCCCAGAGATAGCAATGAGTAAACTGAGACCGGAAGGAGGAGCCCAGGGATCAGTAGAAGACATGAGGGGGAAAGCAACCCAGCAGAGGGAACAGCACAGCAAAGGCCGGGAGGACTGATGGCAGCAGAGTCCTGTTGGGTGGGGTGCTGGCTTTGAGGTGGGGAGTGGTGAAGTGGGTGCTGCAGAGGTCACCAGGGGCCTGAGCTGCTGGGCCCTGTGGCACTGAGTCCAGGTAGAGTGATGTCAGAGCCCAAGCAATTCAAGGTCAGGAGAAGAGGAACAGAAGAGGGGGCCAACCGGCCCTTTGTCCCCCTTCTCAAACACCCACTGGAAAACACTCGCTGTGTACCTACTGTGTGCGTGGCACTGGGGTCAGTCCCTGTGGGACCCAGGAAGCCTGTGATGTGGTGGTGAGGTGGTGAGGGAGGACTTGGAATCAGCCACATGGGTTTTCATTCTGACTCCAAGACGTGCCGCTGTGTGGCTCTGGGCAAAGTCGGAGCTTCCGGTGTGGAGCAAGAAAGCAGCAGTGCCTTCTCCATGCCATGCTGGGGACAAGGAGTGACAAGGACATGGGCCCTCGCCCCATGCCTCAGTTTGCTAAGGAAGCAGTTGTGGAAGATCACAGAAGTTACATGTAAAAAGAAGTGCAGGGGCCAGGCCTGGTGGCTCACGCCTGTAATCCCAGCACTTTGGGCAGCCGAGGTGGGTAGATCACAAACAAGGTCAGGAGTTTGAGACCAGCCTGGCCAACATGGTGAAACCCCATCGCTACTAAAAATGCAAAAAGAAAGTAGCCAGGCGTGGTGGTGGGTGCCTGTAATCCCAGCTACTCTGGAGGCTGACGCAGGAGAATTGCTTGACCTAGGAGGCTGAGGTTGAGGTTGCGGTGAGCCAAGATCGCACCACTGCACTCCAGCCTGGGCTACAGAGCAAGACTCCATCTCAGGAAAAAAGAAGTGCAATGGGCTCCCACTCTACACGTGGCCTCTGTGTGTCCCCTTGTCCCTCTGACTGACCCACTGTCTCCCAAGACCCTCCAGGAGCGCCGGGCCCGCTGCGAGACACAGAACACTGACCCTGTGGTGTGGACCAACCAGCGGGTGCTCAAGTGGGTTCGGGACATTGACCTGAAGGTGAGGTTGACGGTGGGGGTCGGGATGGTTCTTGGCCATATGCAAATCCCATCCAAATCTGCATGCAATCAATATGAAAATCCCATGCAAATTAATATGCAGATCGCATGCAAATCTATAGGCAAATCCCACACAAATTAATATCCCCTTTGTGTGGGCTGGGGCATCTTTACCCAGGCCCAGCAAGAATTACCTGCCTCCTGTCACTCAGGAGGAGAGAACTGCTTACCCGTGATGCTTTTCTCACATGGGGTAGGGAGGCTGAGCCAGCCCCACCCTCCTAAGCAAGTTGGGGTTGAGATTCTTTAACGAATATTGATGACTTCCTGCTAGGGTCAGGGGCCATCTCAGTAATAGGTGGTCCCTGCCCTTGTGGTTCTGAAAAAATGGGGGAGGGGTTCCTCTTCAACATCAAATTAACTGGTCCCCAGGGAGTCAAGCCCTTGCTGTTGGGGACAGAGTCCCACTTAAAACTGCAGCCCCCTCAGGCCAGCAGCATGGCTCCTGAAGACTAACCAGCCCCCTGCCTTTGCCCCCAGGAGTACGCAGACAACCTGACCAACAGCGGCGTCCATGGGGCTGTGCTGGTGCTGGAGCCAACGTTCAATGCTGAGGCCATGGCCACGGCCCTGGGCATCCCCAGTGGGAAACACATCCTCCGGAGACACCTGGCGGAGGAGATGAGCGCCATCTTCCACCCGGCTAAGTGAGCACAGGCCGGGCTCCGGTGGTGTAGGCTGCTGGGTACAGTACAGCAGCTCAGGGCTTCAGAAGCAGATGGTCCAGCTCCCCATCCTGGCCCATCACTTCCTGCCTCTCACTTATTCTTTGCATCACGGTGGTCTCCTTTTACAGAAGCCCTCTGGTCCTAGGCTTTTCTTTCTGGGAAGCTTTTGGACTTGTAATTCAATCTCCTTACTTGTTAGAGGTATATTCAGATTTTCTATTTCTTCTTGAGGCAGTTCAGGAAACCAAGGCTCAGAGAAGCAAAGTGCCTTAGTCTGAAGGTCACAGACTGGAAGGAGGTAGAGGAGAGGTCAGGTCTTGCATCAGATGTATGTTAAATCCAAAAACACCCAGGTGTTCAGAGACAGCAAGCAGTGCATGTGTAAGGAAAGGCCATATGCAAATGGAGTATAGCTGGGAGGACTTGCGTTGCCCTAATATTTGAGTTGGTTGGTTCAGGTGGGGCAACTCTGGGGACAAAGGTTTGGAGGCAGGAACGAGCATATTAATGATGCTTATGGACCAGGCAAGCAGACCACATCAGCCTACCTGTCCTAGTATCCTCATCTAAAAAGTGACCAGAGAATGAACATCTGGGCATAAATCAGTCCCCCTCCCAGTGGATTCTCTTCTTAAAATGATGCACTTAGGGTTAGATGACCATTTATTGAATGCTTGCTGTGTGGACTGTCAAATTTCATCCTCCTCGCAGTGTCAAGAGGTCAGTAGCACTATCCCTCCTTTATAGATGGAGAAACTTCTTCAAAGGTACCGAGCTATGCACCCAAGATACACAGCTAAGTAAGCAGCAAATCCTAGATTTGTCCTTTTTTCTATCAATGGTGCATTATATTGATTGAATTTCACAAGTCAAACCAACCCTGCATTCCCAGGATAAATCTCAGGTGACCACAGTGTTGAATCCTTTTTACATATTGCTGGATTAAATTCGTTAGTATGTTGTTGAAAAACTTGCATCTATATTTATAAGGGATATTGGTCTACAGTTTCCCTTCTTTATAACATTTTTGTCTGATTTTGGTATCAGAGTAATATAGGCCTCCTAGCATGAATTGGTTTTTGGAAAACTTTGGAAGGATTGGTGTTCATTGTTCTTTAGACATTTACTAGAATTCACCAGTGAAACCACCTGGTCGTAGGCATTTCTTTCTGGAAAATTTTTTGACTTCTAATTAAATCTCTTCACTTGTTAAAAGTCTATTCAGATTTTCTATTTCTTTTTGAGGCAGTTTCAGTAGTTTATATCTTTCTAGAAATTTGTCCATTTCATCTGGTTAGCTAATTTGGTGGCATGCAGTTGATGACATAATTGTTATCTTATAATGCCTCTTATTTCTATAATGCTCATAGTCATATTCTGTCACTCATTCACTCACTCCTGGTTTTAGTGATCTGAGTTTGAGTTTTGTTCTTTTTTTTTTCCAGCCTATCCAAAGGTTTGTTGATTTTGTTGTCAGAGCCCAGATGTGACCGTAGGGCTCTCTAACTCAGGCCTGAGTGCTAAACCCCCAAACCACATGGGGCCTTAGGGGGCAGCTGGGCCACTCCCCATGTTATACAGGTGGAGAAACTGAGGCTTAAGAAAAAATTGTGCGTGCATGGCAGGGCCCAGGTGTCCTGGACTGCTCTTCCCCACTGGCAGGCTGACACCCAAGCTGTTCTCAAAGTGAGGACCACAGACCCCTGCAGCAAAATCATTGACGCTGTTGTAAAATGCAGATTCCCTGGTCCTATCTCAGACCTGCAGGACCAGTATCTGCTGGCAGAGCATGGGGATCTACATTTTTAGAATTTTGGGGTGGTTCTTATGGAGACAGTGTTTGATAAGAACTCTATTTCAGACCAGCCATGGTAGCTCATGCCTACAATCTCAGCACTTTGAGAGGCTGAGGCAGGAGGATTGCTTGAGCTCAGGAGTTCAAGATCAGCCTGGACAACATAGGGAGACCTTGTCTCTACTAGAAATTTAAAAAACTAGCTGGGGGTGGTGGAGTGCACCATACGATCCCAGCTCCTCAGGAGGCTGAGGCGGGGGATGACTTGAGCCCAGGAGTGTGAGGCTTCGGTGAGCTATGATTATGCCGCTGCACTCTAGCCTGGGCAACAGAGCAAGGGTCCATCTCTACAAAACAGAAAAACAAAAACAAAACCCTCTTCCAGGAGCGATGAATCAAAAGACCCAGGAAAAAGGCTTTTCTCCTCAAAATCATCCCCTTCCCCTGAACTCCCTTCTGGAGCCACATGATCTGTGACAGACTTTTTTCTGAGCCCTGGAAAGGCGCTCTAGCTAAATATTAGCAGGCATTCGTGAATCTGATTAAACCCTTGACCACCCGTGAGGTGACCGGTGTGTTCAGGACTGTCTAAGACTAGTCAGGGAGCACCAGAGAAGGGACTGCTGGGGACAAGTAGGGTGGGTTCTTATGTTTTTGTAGGGCAGGGACTCCTTCAAGAATGAGACAAAAGCGAGGAACCTTCCAATGACAAGATAAGAGGGAAATGACTCTGCCCATGTCCACATTCACCAAGAGCTTATGGGTCCCAATATGACATCATCTCCAGCCTCCTCCCACCACTTTGTCAATGCACATGACCCAGAGGCGCCAAGGAGAAGTCTCTGCCACGGTCTCACGGCATCTGCTTTGACACACACTGACTTCCTGCATCTCCCAATAAACCTTGGTCCGGCACTAAACCAAAAAGTAAATAACATCAACAGAAAGAAGAATTTACATCAACAAATGGATAAAATAGCCAGTTAACATCAAATGGCAGTAATCCTAAATTGAAATCGACTAAATTTTCTAATTAAAAGATACAGCCAAAATCTAACGGTATACTATAGCCAGACCCATTTTATATCCAAAGATACACAAAGACTAAAAACAAAGGGTTGGAGAAAGATTTACCAACCAAATAGAGAAAAAAACAAATAAATAAACAAAAAGGAGTTGCAATTCATGCATTTGATAAAACAGATTTCAAACCAACAAAGATAGAGGGGTATAAGGATCAATGCATCCTAACACCCAGATACATAAGACCCATAAAGAGATTCAGACTCGACGAAACAGAAAATTAATAAGGATATCCAGAATCTGAACTCAGATCAGTAACAAGTAAACTTAATAAGCAAACTCTCCACTTTAGATAAATAAAATATACATTCTCCATTTTAAATACATAAAATAATGATCGGCCATTATTAATAGCCATTTATAGAATAAAGCAATATTTCTGTTCCCTCTCCCTCTTTTTCTTCCTCTCTTTTCCTTTCAAAAAAAAGACCCTCTATATCCTCTCTTTCTCTCAGAAAAAAAATAAATAAATAAAATAAATACTCCCACCAGCTCTCAGCTAAAAAAAAAAAAAAAAAAACGAAAACACGCCGGGCGCGATGGCTCAAGCCTGTAATCCCAGCACTTTGGGAGGCTGAGGCGGGTGGATCACGAGGTCAATGGATCGAGACCATCCTGGTCAACATGGTGAAACCCCGTCTCTAGTACAAATACAAAAAATGAGCTGGGCATGGTGGCGCGTGCCTGTAATCCCAGCTACTCGGGAGGCTGAAGCAGGAGAATTCCCTGAACCCAGGAGGCGGAGGTTGTGGTGAGCCGAAATCGCGCCTTTGCCCTCCAGCCTGGGTAACAGCAGCCAAACTCTGCCTCGAAAAATAAATAAATAAAATAAAACGAAAACACAATTTGGGTTTGGCTCCGTGGCTCAAGCCTGTTGGCCCAGCACAAAAAATGCTGAGGCAGGCGGATGCTGAATTCACAGGTTCGAGACTTGCCTCGAAGGACTCAGCATAGTCTGCTACCTATGAAAAACAGAAAAGCATAAAAAAAGCTGAGCTGGGCTCGGCCTGTGCTCACTTCAGCAGCACCTACACTAGAATAGGGACGCTACACAGAAGGCCAGCAAAAAAAAAAAAAAAAACCTTGGTCCGGCACCAACAATGTGTCAGTCACAGGACTGTGCATTAAGGGCCTGGAGAATAAAACCAGGTCCTTAGTGGGCAGGAAGAATGCCGCAAGGAGCAGGGGTGTCCCAACTGCCAGGAAACTGGAGGAGCCAAAAGAAACATTTTGATGAAAATGCGTGATCAGTCCCCACCTGTGCCTTGAAGGCAATGTGTCCAGTCACTAAAACAGTCAGGGACAGGACATACCGAGGAACAGGACTGGAAACAGATCTCTACTAGTCAGAAGCTCTTTCTGGAACTGATCTCTCCCCTGGGATCTAGGCTGGAGTAGTGCCCCTTTTGCCATGAAAGCTACCCTGCGCAGTCATTGAACACCTGCTGCGCGCAGGCTTTTGAGTGACCCATGTCCTGCCCTCAGGAAGCTTACAGAGAGGGGAGAAGCCCTCACAGGTGGATGGTGTGGAGTTCCAGCCCAGGGCCAGCTCCCACTCCAGTTTTTCTCTCTTTCCCTTCTTTTACTAGATCTCTGAGGGTCTCTGCTCATCCAAGAAAGGCTTTGTCTTCCATCCAGTCAAGACTAGTTTCATAGACATCTAAGTGAAGACATAAACCCATCCAGAACGCCTTGTGGCACTCTAGCCCCAGGCAACCCAGGTTCGAACCCCAGCAGCACCAATCCCCGCTCTGTGACCTTGGGCAAGTTACTTAACTTCTCTGAACACTACTTGCCTCATTTTCAAAATGAGTATGGTAATCAGTATCTGCCACCCAAAGATGGCAAGATGAGGTAAGATAATACATAAAGCAATTGGCAAAGGGACCGGTACATCAAAAGACACCCAATAATATAAACAGCGATTTATTCCAAACCCAGCCCCAGCCCCACAACTGCTGCCTCCCATTCCTCCTCTGCAGGGTAATGGCCGCAATGTGGGTTGGAGTCCCAGCATCAGTGCTTTCTTGCTGTGTTGAACATGAGCAAGTGGTTTTACCTCTCTGAGCTTCAGTTTCTTCCTCTGTAATAGGGCAGGTGACTCACACCGACCTTGTAGCTTTGTTACAAAGTTCAGTGAGGCAAAGTGTATGCAGCCTGCTTGATGCATAGATGCCCTCAGTAACTGACAGCTTCTGCCCTGCCTTCATCTGGAGACAGAAGAATCTCCAAGCAGTCAATTTCCTCTGGAATAGCTGCACGGGAGTCTCCTGTCAATTTGCTCCAGCATTCTCATTAGCATTCCAATGGAGAAGAACAATTCCATTACAAACTCAAATAGACTTGACCCTCAAACACAGAATAAAAGAACCTTGTCACCTGTTCCACCTCCTTGGCTGACAGGCTTCCCAAGACAGGGGCGATGGAAAACATTTATTCTCCGGTCACTCAGCAGGCCACCCAAATGGTGGTGGAAGGACACATTGAGCTTGTATGAGATTCTGCCCCACCCCACCCTCAGACCATCCCTGAAATGTGAGCCCAGCCTCCAGACACTGGGTCAGCTCAGTGCCCAGAGGCGTGGGCCTGTGTGTCATGGGGCCCAGAGGGGTCTTTGAGGCTGCATTTTTTTTTCTTATACTTTAAGTTCTGGAATACATATGCAGAACATACAGGTTTGTTACATAGGTATACACGTGCCATGGTGGTCGGCTGCATCCATCACCCCATCATCTACATTAGGTATTTCTCATAATGCTCTCCCTCCCCTAGCCCCCCACCCCACCACATGCCCCCATGTGTGATATTCCCCTCCCTGGGTCCACGTGTTCTCATTGTTCAATTCCCACTTATGAGTGAGAACATGCGGTGTTTGGTTTTCTGTTCTTGTGTTAGTTTGCTGAGAATGATGGTTTCCGGCTTCATCCATGTCCCTCCAAAGGACATGAACCCATCCTTTTTATGGCTGCATAGTATTCCATGGAGTATGTGTCACATTTTCTTTATCCAGTCTTTGAGGCAAGAAACTTACCCTTTCTGAGTCGCAGTTCTTTCAGCTTGCAATGGGGATGATCACTTCTTCTTCCCACAGCTTTGCAGAGGGTTTGCTGAGCCACTGTGGTGAGGAGCTGACAGTGTGCCAGCACATGGGGGTGGCCCATGAGTACTCTCCTTCCCATTCATTTTCTCCACTACAGCATCTTATGCCTCTCTGGCCTTGTAAATCCTTGGCTAATGGGTTGAGACTCGACACTCAGCCAGCCCAGCTGGCAGAGGCTAGCTCCCATCCCCTAACCTTCCTTCCTGTACCACAATGCCTATTTAGTGCCTGGGATGCCCTATGTTGTCTCAGGAGATTCCAGTGAGATGCCCCGTTCTCCACAACTTTCCCTCATCAAAAGGTCTTCTTCCAACGTACCATTTCCTCAAGGTCTAAGTGACTAGAAATACTTAATAGGTCAGTTCAAAGATTCCAAAGACCTTAGCCCTGTGCTTGGCTTATCCCCTGGGGCTTTTGTGTTTTCATGGGATTTAATCCGAAGGCCTAGATCGGGGCGGGGGGGCGGGATTTCAGCCACGATGGTAAAAAATGAGGGAGAATATTTTGGCACAGTGGGGGCCAAGGTCACCCCATACCCCTTTGTCTACAGAAAGGCACCCACTTTCTATGCAGGGGATAGCTTGTTAAGACCAGGGCTGGCCAAGCACAGTGGCTCAGGCTTGTAATCCCAGCACCTGGGGAGGTTGAGGCCAATAGATCACTTGAGCCCAGAAGTTCGAGACTAGCCTGGGAAACATGGCAGATTCTGTGGCTTCTGCCATTAGAACTGCTCCCTCACTGGACCTGGGGAATTTCGTCTCCAGGTAGAGGAGAGAGGGTATTCATGAAGACATCATTTCCTGACCTACCACTGAGCAAGGGCCTTCCCCTGCTATGTGGAAGCCTGTGGAACCCGTGGGTTTGAGAATGTGGCTCCCTTTCCATTCAGTCAGTGCTCTCTTATACACCACTCCCCTCCCTGGAACTTTCTCAGCAAAATTTGCCCCAGAAGAAGAACTTCTCTGAGGCAGCTTAAAAGATGCTAGAAGGTTCTTTTTTTTTTTTTAGAGACAGATTCTCACTCTGTAGCCCAGGCTGGAGAGCAGTGCCACTGCGAACCTGGCTCACTGCAACCTCCACCTCCAGGGTTAAAGGGATTCTCCTGAGGTTCAACCTTAGCTTCAGAGTAGCTGGGATTACAGGTGTGCACCACCATGCCCAGCTAATTCTTTTTGTACTTTTAGCAGAGATGGGGTTTCACCATGTTGACCAGGCTGGTCTTGAACTCCTGGCCTCAAGTGATCCACACGCATGGCTTCCCACAGTGCTGGGATTACAGGCATGAGCCACCAAACCCAGCCTAGAGGTTTCATTTCTTTTAATGATTCCACCTCCGTGGAGAGTCTGGCTCCTGGCTGGGCCTCTTGCCCCGACTCTCTTTATCCACAGCATCCATATGCAGACTTTTTCTGTGAAAGGCCAGAAAAATGGTCTCTGTCAAAAGTCTACAACTCTGTCCTTATAGCAAGAGAGCTGTCATAGACAACACGTAAGTAAATGAGCACAGCTGAGTTCCAATAAAACTTTACTTATCAAATCGGTCTGCCAGCTGCAATTGGCCAGCAGGCAGGCTATAGTTAGCTAAATCCTATTCTAACAGAAGCTTCAATGCCTTTGCACAAAGAAGGGAGTCGTGGGGGTAACTTCAGGCAGAAAGTCAGGTAGGGGACACAGATTGCAAATTTGAAGCACAGGAGACTCCTCATGCTTCTCCAAGCACAACTAATTAGCTACCATGCTGAGATTCTCATCTCAAGTCTTTTGCAGTAAGGGTTGCAAGAGTTAAGAGCAAGACTTTGGAGGACTGAGTTCAGATCTTGATTCTGCCATTTATAGCTGTGTCATCTTGGGCAAATTGCTTGCTGTCTCTGGCCTCCTTTCCCTCATCTGTAGTGCTGGGCTGGCAGCCTCAAGCCCCAGGCATATTGTGAGAATCACACTTATAAAGTGCTAAGCACAAGGATGGCACGTGGGAGGTCATCAGTCAGTCTCAGCAGCCACGGTCATTGTCGCCAGTGTGCTTGTGTGTGTCTTTGGGTTGGTGACTGAGCCTCCTCTGCTGACTCAAAATGGGCCTCTCCCCAGCTCCACTGGCATCCGGGAGGCTGAGCGTTTTGGAACACCCCCTGGCAGGGCCTCCAGCGTCACACGGGCAGGGAAGGAAGAGAACAGCAGCGGTCTCAAGTACAAGGCTGGCCGGGTAAGTGCCTCGATGCATTTGCCTGCATCCTGCAGACCCAGAAAAGGTCTTTTTTTCTCCTCCCGGCTGCACCTCCATGGCTCCTGGGTTGGCCTGTGAAGGTGGAGTGCCAGGCTGAGTCATGGGGGCATCAGGGAGAGACGACCTGGATGTACCTTCAAGGAACCTTCACGATGCTTCAGGTACAGTGCAGAGGCCCCCTCAGAGCTTTCAGTAGTGGCCTGAATCTCAAAGTGCAGGTCTCGCCTGCCTGCCCCAGACTCACCCGGGGCTGTTACTGAACGGACAGATTCTGGGACCCACCATGGCCTCCTGGAGCACGAGATCTCTGGGTCAAGGTGGATCCCACATTCAGCCAGACTGCCTAGAGGGTTCCAGCACAGCCCCAAATGCTGAGCTGCAATCACTGATTTCGATCTGGGACATCTGTGACCTCACTAATAGCTAAGACGAACCTGTGATGACTCCAGGCAAACGGTATAAAAACACGTGCAGCTCAGGTTCGATCGCACAGACTCCAACAGACAGATTCCTCCATGGAAATGTGCAGACACAGATGGCAGAACTGGGTAATCCAAAACTTCTTCCATTTGAGGAATTCATTCATAAACATGAATACATTGCCACTTTACCCTTAAGAAGCACATTCTAGAACGTGCATTCTAGTCACTGGGGCTGATATTGCCCCCAAAAGAGTGCAGTTTGTTTTGGCGGTGGCAGGGGGTGGTGGGGGTGGCAAAAAGTCTTATTCTTTCTATGTAAAAGCACCGATGTACATATGGTACATAGCAGAGCGTGGTATGTCTGTGGCGTTAAAATTTCACAGCAGGGGTGCAATGAGGAAAAAGCTGTCTAAAGGTCTCCTTAGGGAGCCGTAACAATAATTAAAAAAGAAGATTGGGAAACACCGGCCCAGAAAGAAAGGCAGTCAAATAAATAGTTACAAAGCACTAATGTGACTACTGTAACGCAGAGATGTGTTGAAGGCCTACTGTGTGTGATAATAGTTAAGAGATATTGAAGGCCTACTGTGTGTGATAATAATAGTTAAGAGATATTGAAGCCCTACTGTGTGTGATAATAATTGTTAAGAGATATTGAAGGCCTACTGTGTGAGATAATAAGAATTACTATCCATTAAGTACTTACTCGGTACAAGCCCTTGCTATGGGAGTTTACTTTTTTTTTTTTTTTTTTGAGACAGGGTCTTGCTCTGTCTTTCAGGCTGGAGTGCAGTGGTGCAATCTCAGCTCACTACAACCTCTGCTTCCTGGGTTTAAGCAATTCTCATGCCTCAGCCTCCTGAGTAGTGGGGACTACAGGGGCACGCCACCATGCCCGGCTAATTTTTATATTTTTGGGAGAGACGGGGTTTCACCATGTTGGCCAGACTGGTGGGACTTTGCTTTTTACCACAAACTTGGGAGTTAGAAACTACTATTCCCATTTTGGAGCTGAGAAAATGAGCTCAGAGAGGGGAAGTGACTCGTCCAAGGTCACACATCTGAGAAGTGGCAGAGCAGGGATCCAAACCTGGGTCGATGAGTCTCCAAAACCCGCATTGTTTCTGCCACACCAGGCCATCTAGAATATCCCTCCTTGACATGGGAATGCAGTGAGACCTCACAGGCCTGCTCAGACATTCTCACAGGTAGTCTCCAGGATGCACTTCCTCAACTCTCCACCCACCAACGAGGGAAGAAGGAGACTTTTTCAATCAGGAATAATTAGACCAACGATATTTGTCCTCGCCCTTGGTAACCAATTGAATCCTTCTGGGTGGGGACACAAAACTCTCCCCTAGTGGTCATTCACAAACTCCTCTCCGTCTCCCTGAGCAGGGAGTATTATTACTAAAAGGAGGAGCACACAGAGGCTAAGTTACTCAAGGTCACACAGCAGTTAGAATTGGAGACGTTTCCCAGACCTCAATTCTTAATTCTTGTTTCTCTCCTTCCTGTCCTTTGATCATATTCTTGTCTTCTCAGCTGCCCCTGGGGAAGATAGGAAGGGGCTTCAGCAGCAAAGACCCCGATTTCCATGACGACTATGGCTCTCTTCAAAATGAAGATTGCGGAGATGATGACCCCCAGAGCAGGCTGGAACAGTGCCGCCTGGAAGGCTACAACAGCCTGGAGGTCACCAACGTGTAAGGACCTGGTGGTTCCACCAGACCCATCACGAGAGACCCAGGAAGGAAGAGCAGCCAGATGGCCCCAGGGGTTGTTCCCACTGTACATAGCAGCTTCGGGCTGAGGATGTCCCCTGCTCCTGGGCAAAATTCCAACGGGCTCTGTGGTTTCAGATGCACAGCGCCCAGGAGAGAAGACACCAGCGCACCTGCCTTGGGTGAGCCATGGACTTCCCTGCTCAACTGGAGATTGGCCCAGAGGACCTGTCACAGTGTCCAGCCCTGCCTCCATCCAGGATATGCAGGCCCCACTTCAGAGTGGCCATCACTGTGAAGCAGCCAAGCGGTCCCTGGAGCCTTAAACTGAGCTGCCAAGGTGGGAAGAGGCCCACAGTTTCCCAAAACACCCTTCTAGATGGAGCAGGGGGGACCCCAACCCCACACCCCAGCACCCAGTGCACTGGCAGTGCTCGGAGTGGGCAGAGAAGTGCTGCCTCTTGCCAAGATGTCAGACAGGGCGGGGGTGGGAGACGCTGCAGCGTCCTTGCCCTCCTTGACCAAGAACTTGGGTCCTGATCTGGCTCCCTGCATCTCTTGGGAGAATGAAAATGGGGACTGGTCATTCCTTTCACCTGAAAAGCTCTACAACACATGGGGGTGGATGTGTTGAAGAGCTGTTTGCCGATCCACCCCGGAGTGGCTATGCTGAGGGGGTGCTGGGGAATGATCCACGTAGAGGCAGGGCCTAGCAGCCACATTTCTAGGAGATGCAGATATCCTATCACCAATATTAAAGATACTGGAACGACAGGATCAGGGATGGCCGATGGCCCTATATGGTGAATCTCTGGCCTGTGGCTTGGTTTTGTTGAGATTCCAAACCCCATTATCTTCACTCAGTGACAATGGTATGGAGCATGGTGGTAAGTCTGGGATCTGGGGCAGGGAAATGCTTGACATGTTAACCCAACAAACCTGTGATGTCCCTGTCACCTGAAACACGAGAATGCTCACCAAGGTCCTAGCCGAGAAACAGACTCCACAGAGAAAAGTTATTCAGTGCTGGTGGGGAGAACCCCAGCCCTTTTCTTGACCTGCCACTGTTAAGCTGTGTGGCTTCTTCCCAGTGGCCTCACCTCTCTGTGCCTCAACGTCTTCATCTACAATACTTCTGGTGCCCTCCCAGGGCCATTGTGAGGGTTAACACTTGCTAATATCTGTAACACACTTTGTAACCTCTCAGGAGACAATGGAAAGTTACGGGGTAGCCAATTTCCCATTTACAACACAGACACACACGGAGCTAGTTCTCTCCAACTGTTTCAGTTGGAGCAGCGTGCAAAAGGAGGGCAAGAAATGTTTAATGTTCAGACTCACCAAAAGCCTCCAACGGGGCTCAAGAAATACGTAAATCCCATCAGCCCGGCCTTGAAAGCCAGTGTGACTCAAGCCTTCGGACTTCAGCCAGACGATAGCCACCTGATGATTAGGGAAGGATGGACGCATCGCAATTCTACTTACATGTCGGGTTATCAAAGCGAGTCACTTGTTGGAACCGTGATGTTCGGCCTTCTTCGAGGCCATGTGCACTGGGGCTTGAGTTTCCAAGATTCACAACAGGTGTCAGCCTCTGAGAACCGTCAAAGCGTGCGTTCTTCAACCTGCCAAATTGTTTCCTGTCATGGGGGACAAGCTCTGATGAACTTGAGAATTACTCCTCTCTCATGCTGAAGACCATGGCTTTCCCCACAACGACATAAGCACAGCCTTTCTTGCTATCTGAGACCAAATGCCTAGTTGGTAGACAGGTGGGTGTTTGGCCGCCTAAGGGACACACTTCCGATCCTGGGCCCCAGGTGGTGAATCTCTGGCACGTGGCTTGGCTTTGCTGAGATTCCAGATTCCATTATCTTCATGACGTCCAGCCTCATCCGCTGGGTCCTGAAGCTGCAGTCCACAGCTCAGAGAGGGGGGGGTGAGACCTCCCTCCAACCTGGTGCCGCAAGTCACTCCCAAGCCACATCCAGCCTGGATGACCTGGCACCCCGGAATCTGCCTTTCAGGAGGAAGCAACAGCAGCGTGCCCAGGCAGGCAGCTATTCTCGCAGAGTGAGCCAGCATTGAGCAGAGCACCTGAATCAGAGCTGATGATTTGAAACCGACATTCACCCAGGTTGTCAGAAATGGCACTTACATTGTTCCCAGCCTGGATCCTGCTGGGGACAAGTGTACAATTGGGGGTCCCTGGCAGAGACAGCATTGCCCAAAACATTCACAGCAGGAGGCCAGCAGACCTGGGGCAACACGGGCAACTGCAAACGCTTCTTGTGATTTAAATTATGCCATCGCAGCCCTCTTTCACCCATGAGGCTCCCCATCCCTGGCAACAAAGTGAGCACTTGGAGCTGGTTCCTCAACATGAGGATGGGTTGATTGTGAAATTAACAACCTAGGCTGGGCGCGGTGGCTCATGCCTATAATCCCAGCACTTTGGGAGGCCGAGGCGGGTGGATCACGAGGTCAAGAGATTGAGACCATCCTGGTCAACAAGGTGAAACCCCATCTCTACTAAAAATACAAAAATTAGCTGGGCATGGTGGTGCATGCCTGTAATCCCAGCTACTCGGGAGGCTGAGGCAGGAGAATTGATTGAACCCAGAAGGCAGAGGTTGCGGTGAGCCGAGGTCGTGCCATTGCACTCCAGCCTGGGTAACAACAGCGAAACTCTGTCTCAAAAAAAAAAAAAACTTCCACAGAGTCAGATTGGGTGAACTTTCACTGCTGGAAAAACCCAAAATGTCAAGTCTGCTTTGAGGGTGGGCAAGAACAACAGAAGGTGGAGACTTGGCGGAGAGGCTCGAGCTGATTGTCAAAGAATACAGAAGGGCCAGCTACAGGACAGTGACCTGCTATGCCTGTCCAAGCAGCCAGAGTGTGGTCTTGGTCCCTGCAGGGCGATGCGGCATCTGGACCTGGGGACAATGTGGATGTGCTTCTTGGGAAGCTGTGCCCGTGGGCACAGAAGGCACCTGCCTGGTAGACTCTCAGCTTCCTGACCCCCAGGTGCCTCTGCAAGGCCCCTTTGACCTTGGCTGAGTGGGACCTTTCTTTTAGAACTCTGTCCGTCTCTCATGCTGTTTTCAGACCCCAGGCCGCAGAGGAGGGGAGAAGCCACACGACAACCTGGACCCAATAAAGTGAAGAGAAGGGCATCTCTATACAGCCTGGCCAGCGTGGAGGGCCCCAGAACAGGGACCCAAAAGCTTGAGGTCACTGAACAGGGCTGGGTACTGGCAGAACAGGAAGATTTGGCCAGATGCGACCTCAGCATTCCCCCCAGGGGCACCCACACCCCTCTGACCTAGGGAGAAGAAGGTCCATAGTCAGGCCCACCACCCGCTTCTCATCAGAGCCCACGCTTCCTGGGCACCACCACTTCCACTCTGCATTCTGAGGCTCTGGAAGGCTCTTCCTGTTGTGAATGGAGGGAAGAAAACCTGTGGGCAATGGCAACCTCTGAGTCTGGCATTCTTGCCAATGGCTGGCCAGCGAGAAGAATCTCCCGAGCCTTGACACACAAGGGCATTTGGTGGCTGCAGAGGAAATGAGCTGGCTCTGAACAAAGATGCGGTTCCTAAAGCCAAGGTCCCGAATCACTTCCCCGAGAGTGAATATTAACACTGTAACAATAAATACTACTGCACAGCGCTTTACGGAGGAGGGTTTTTTTTTCTGTGTTCTCATTGAGTGTTCCCAGCAGCTTCTTTACAAGATTAAGAACCCATTTTGCAGATGCAGAAGCTGAGACCAGAAAGGTGGAAGGGCTTGCCCAGCTCTGTAAAGTCCTGGGGCAGGGCCTCGAACCCAGTCCATCTGCCTCCAAATCTCAGGCTCATCCTCACAATTACATACTCCCCCAACCCCTGTCCACCTCCCCGCGCCTTCCAGCCTAGGATTTACCTTAGCAGGTAGCATCACTCAAAATGCAATTCAGGTGCACTCAGAGCCTCTAGAAAAGTCCCTGTGGGAGCATGGCCTTCTGCCCCAGGAACTTGCAGTCAGGAGAGAACACCTAACAGGTCTCCTCCCCTTGTGTCATTGATGTCACTCCATCACTCCTCCTCAGGGCACTTACATCTTCAGATTGCAGGACTGGGTCTCTACTGGTGGGACTCCAGGCTCCCAGCACAGTGCTCTTCACACTGCCCCATGCCCTCAGATCATCTGGTGGGAGGTATTTGGGGAGTGCAGGTGCAGACCTGGGAATTCTGGAGTCCCACCTGAGATCAGCATTTCCAACAAGCTTCCAAGTGATGCTGCTGGTCCAGAGGTCTCATGTGGAGTTCCAAGGTCATGGCTCACAGATGCGCCTTCCTAGCAAAGCCCTAATCACACAAGGTGGGGGCTGGTCTGCAAGCTCCACCCAGGTATCCAAACAGGCCTGAGGGAGCCCCACCCCCGCAAACCAGGCTGTATGCTTCTCATGGGGCAGAAATGCAGCCGGACTCACTGCCCCATTGCTCACGTCAGCAGGGGCTGAGCACTCTGGAAGTGTGCATTAAATGGGGAGGAGATGAGAAAAGTTAGAAGATGCTGAGAGACAGGCTGGAGTCAGCCAGTTTCTCTAGGCTGACCACAGATACCGTATTAATAAATCCTCCAGGGAGCCAGGGCCTGTCCTTGGTGCTGGGGATCCAGTGGCAGAACTTACACACGTCATGAAGGGAGATGACAAACACAGCAGTGGCCAGGGTGATTGATTTCAAGTGCTGAGAAGTGCGATAGGAACTTCAAGTAGAGGGCGGGGATATGAGGATTTTTGAGCTGAGACCGAAATTCTGAGGAGCCAGATCTGCAACGATCTGGGGGAAGACCGTCCCAGGCAGTCAGGCAGTTCCTGAGCGAGATGCTGAGGATATCATGGTGACAAAATATGGCCCAACCACTGCCTTCTTGGTGGGGAAGACAGACATGAATTAATTATTCAGCCAAGTGTCACTGTGGTCTAAGTCTTTTTTTTTTTTTCTTTTTGGGGAGATGAAGTCTTGCTCTGTCTCCCAGGCTGGAGTGCAGTGGCATAACGATAGCTCACTGCAGCCTCGATCTTCTGGGCTTAAGCAACCCTCCCACCTCAGCTCTGGAGCAGTTGGGACTGCAGGCATGTGCCACCACACCTGATTGATTTTTGTTTTATAGAGGTTTCAGTATGTTGCCAGGCTGATCTTGAACTATTGAGGCAACCGATCCCCACCCCCACCTCAGCCTCCCAAAGTGCTGGGATTACAGGTGTGAGCCACCACACCCAGCCAACTGTAGTTAAGTCTGATAGAAGAGGTAGCTGGGAATCAGAGAGCTTTGCTTTTCATATCTTTTCATATGAAGGGAGTTCGGGTGGAGAGGGTTCTAGACAGCATGGACAGTGCGTGCAAAGGTCCTGTGACAGGAGATGCAGAGCCCCACAGCTACAAAGAAGTTGTAGGCTGGAGTGCTGGGGGCAAGGGGCTCACCTGAGGGTACAGAAGGGGCATCAGGCAGCAGATCCTCTGCTGGGCCCCTGCCCCCTCCCAGGACCCTCAACCTGGCTCCCACATATCTGTGTCATCCCTGATGCAATTAGTGCTTCCTAAGTGCTGCACCTGGACACAAGGTGCTGCCCCTGCAAACGGCTTGCCCTTTCCCTCTGCTCTGGCTCATGGCTAAGTCAAATTGATCAGGCTACAGCCCAATGCAATGGGCCCATGAGGTGGCACCAGGGTAGCCAGGGCATAGCTGACTGGGAGCCGACTAAGGTGTCAGGTGGCATATACCCAAGATGCCTGTTTTCAGTCACGCTGGCTGCAAGCTGTGCTGCTGATTTCCAAAGCAGGGCATGAACCTGGAGTGCAGCGTCATCAAACCGTTGGGAAACGCCCAGCTCCCCTCAGTTCACTTGGACCAGGCAGGGCTTCTTTCTTCCTGCAAGAAAGGAATTGATTTCCTGCAGCCCGGGCAGCCCCGGCATTGAGGGGAGTCAAGAAAGGGAGACCTGCCCCCCCCATGGAAGGGTAGAGCCTCACGTCGGGGCAGGTGAGGGGCTGGGTCTCCTTGCGTCTCTCTAAGCCTCACAGTGCCCCCCAGGAGGAGGGGGCTGAGTCCTCACAATAATTGGCAGCTAAGATTCTGTACATATGTTTGTTCGAACCACTTACTGTGTGCTGAGGCTTTGCACACGTATCTCTTTTAATCCTAACACCATCGCGAGGGCTTCATGCTATTATTATTTTACTGAGGAGAGTCGGTGAGTGAAGGAGCTCTCCTAAGTGATCACTGCTAATAGGGCCAGAACTCGAACTCTGTCTACATTAACCCTGTCCCCTCCAGCTGCCTCTCAGATGAGGGCCTGTATCCCAGAAGGGCTCCTCAGCAGAGCACAGATGGATCGGTTCCTCTCAGTGTTTGACTAACCGCCCTTGAGGACTCTTATGCAATCCCGCCACCTCCCCCAACATTTCTCTGGGAGATCATGAGGGATCTCACTGAGTTCCAGAGACTATAATCCGGGTCTCCTCTGAGACATGCCACGTTCTCACCCTTGCGTTACGGTAATTTGTGGGGGCCTGTAGGAACTGTGACTGCGCCTGGACCACGTTTCCCATGTCTCAGAGGAGACTCGGATTATAGCCTCTGGAACTTGTTGTCTGTTAAGCAAATGAACAGAGAAATACATAAAAATTCACAGAGCAACAGCTGCCAATGCAAGACACTACCCTGCCGTGCCGGCCAATATGGCAGCCACGGGCCACATGTGGCTACTCAAATTATGAATTAAAATGAAATTCGAATTTAAAACTCTCTTCCTCAGTCACACCACCACATTTCAGGTGCTCTAAAAGCACCTGTGGCTAGTGGGTGGCTGCTGTACCAGACATTGTCACAGAAAGTTCCACTGGACTGTGCTCCCTTATAGCATCCAGAGGGGATTGGGTTTACTATACAAGCCCTGCCCTCAAGAAACTTGCAATCTGGCTAAGGGAGAAAGAAAAAAATTAAGGCTCCAGAAAAACACAGATAGAAAAACAAAAGACTCTAGGGCAGGTATATATATATATATATATTTTTTTTTTTTTTTGAGACAAAGTCTCACTCTATTGGCCAGGCTGGAGTGCAGTGGCACAATCTTGGCTCAATGCAACCTCTGCCACCCGGATTCAAGCAATTCTCCCGGCTTAGCCTCCTGAGTAGCTGGGATTACAGCCACCTGCCACCGTGCCCAGCTAATTTTTGCATTGTAGAGATAGGGTTTTGCTATCTTGGCCAGATTGGTCTTGAACTCCTGATCTCATGATCCACCTGCCTCGGCCTCCCAAAGTGCTGGGATTACATGTGTGAGTCACTACACCCAACTAGGGCCGGTAGAATTTTTTATATGAGCCAGTGATACATTCAAATATTTGTCCCCACCCAAATCTCATGTAGAATTGAAATCCCCAGTGTTGGAGGTGAGGTCTGGTGGGAAGTGATTGGACCACGGAGGCCGATCTCTAATGAATGGTTTAGCTCCGTCCTCTTGGTGCTAGCCTCGTGGTAGTGCGTTCTCGTGATATCTGGCTGTTGACAGTGGTAGCACCTTCCCCCATGTTCTCTCTCTTGCTCCTGCTTTTACCGCTTGATGTGCCTGTTCTCCTTTTGCCTCCCACCATGATTGGAAGCTTCTTGAGGCCTCCCTGGAAGCAGATGCCGGCACCACGCTTCCTGTACAGCCTGCAGAACCGTGAGCCAATTAGACTTCTTTTCTTACAAATTACCCAGTTTCAGGGATTTCTTGACAGCAATGCAAGAATGGCCTAAACAGTCAGTGACCAGTGACTGAAACCCAACGCAAAGAATGGTTTGAAAATACAGTGAAAGGGAATGAAGCGCATATGTAAACAACAGTCCAGGTCAACAGCTGCTTCGGACGCAGCTGGCGCCAGGGTGTTCGATGATGCTTTCAAGACACTCATCCTTCCTCACCTCTTGGATTTGCTCTCCTCAATACCAGTTCATTCTCGGACCGACTGTCCCCATTTGTCAGCAAAATGGCCACTAGACAAACACTGTCTCAGACAGCAGCCCCTGCACAAGAGAGACCCTCTTGCCACGTGGGTCTAGCCAAGTCTCAGGGTGGTATCCCATTGGCTTGGATAGGACTGCAAGCTCATCATGGGTGGAGGTGGCCCTCCCAGGCCTCATGGCCTGGGGACATAGTTCGTGCACTGATTTTCCAGCTCTTAAGAGGTGAGAGAAAAGCAGCCCAAGAGCACCCTGCAGCTCCTAGGGTATGCAAAACTCTCAGGGTATCCCCTAAAGTGGCCTGGCGGGGCTTCCTCTCCCCTGCAGGTGGGGCCAGGCAGACTCCAGGAGCAAGGAGCCCCCTGATATTCGGACAGGGAAAAAACTAAGACCAAGCACCCAGCAGCTCACATAAGTACCAGAAACAGAACTGAGAATTCATGGACATCCAACCTTGAACTGAGGGCTAATGCGCTGCAATGCGGACACCGTCACACTGTCCTTCGTGCCAGCGTTTCTCAGTGGGCACTACTTACATTCTGGGCCAGTTTTTCATTGTTGTTGTTGTTGTTGTGTTTTTAACTTTTGTAGAGACAGGATGTAGCGTCATTGTCCAGGTTGGTCTCGAACTCCTGTGCTCAGGCATCCTCCCACCTTAGCCTCCCAAAGTATTGGGATTACAGGCATGAGCCACCACACAAAACCCAGATCATTCTTATAGAATGTTTAGCAATATTCCTGTCCTCTATGCACTAGACCTCTACCCAGTCATGACAACTCAAAATTTCTCCCGACGTTGCCAAATGTCCCCAGGGGGAACAAAATCATCCCTGACTAAGAATCACAGCTGTGTGTGTGTTTGCCCATTTAATCTCCACAGCAATCTCGGGTAAGCATTGTTTTTCTCATTGGACAGATGGGAAACTGAGGCACAAAATGTTACATACATTTCCCAGTGTCCCACCCTAGTGGCAGCTAGGATCTCAGCCTCGGGAGCCTGGCTCTCTGCAGAGTCTGGGCTGGAACCCACTGGGCCATCGCAGCCCTGGCCTAAAGATGGCTGGTCACGCCCAGCTGTTTACAGTAAAATTTCCTGAAGCCAGATGTTCCCAGGGCGGAAAAGACCTCCTCATTATGAAGAACTGCATGGTTGGAAGCTGGATCCACCTTCTCTGCCTGGAATAATATTGCTCTGTAAATTACAGGTTTAAAGGGTAAAAATAGCCCCATCAGCCCCGTGAGCTCCTGACTTAAAGTAATAATTTAGGGACTTAGAAAGGTCTGGTTCGGTAAGTATTTATAATGGCTAATCTTGCTCCACACCTGCATCATCACCATCTTTTTTATTTCATTTTATTCAATTTATAATTATTATTATTATTTTAGATGGAGTCTCACTCTTGTTGCCCAGGCTGGAGTGCAATGGTGTGATCTCGGTTCACTGCAACCTCCGCCTCCCGGGTTCAAGCAATTCTCCTGCCTCAGCCTCCCGGGTAGCTGGGACTACAGGCACTTGTCACCACGCCCGGCTGATTTTTTGTATTTTTAGTAGAGATGGGGTTTCACCATATTGGTCAGGCTGGTCTTGAACTCTTGACCTCAGGTGATCCACCCACCTCGGCCTCCCAAAGTGCTGGGATTACAGGTATGAGCCACTGCACCCGGCCATCATTTTTAAAAAAATAGACAATAGGAAACAACCAGAGCGTTTTGGACACTTGGCCACGGCCAAATTGCAAGTGATTTGGCCCTGCCACTAATACAGCACATAGCCGCAGTCTCCCCTTCTAATCAAGGTTGGAGCTGGAAGACCTGGTGGCGCTGACTGTCACCCAGGCTGTGTGACGTGGGGCCAACTCCTCACCCTGTCTGAGCCTCGGTGGAGTTGGAGCAGATGTTCTCTGAGGTCTTTTCCTGGTTCTGAAGTGGTAGGTTGGGTGGGGAATGGAGGTCTGAGCCAGGTGGACAAACCAGGAGGGGGCCCTGTTCTCCCATGTCCCACCTCAAGTCCTAGAGAAGGAAGAAAAAGAATGGAACCCTCCCATCACATGATGCCACACGGCCTTGCGAGCCACCACCACTCCACACACTCCCAGGCACCTGTGGTTTGGATTTCATGGGAAATTCCTGGGTGGGAACCAATCAGGGTGAAGAGGGGAAAGCATCCTACGGAGACCACTGCCTCCCCACTGGCTGGCCTCGGGGAACTGCTCCGCCTCGGCTCCATGAAGTACTTGGAGGTGGGGGTCCTGCTGATCTCGGTGCCCCTGCCTCACCCCCAACCCTGCCTTCAGGGAGGTCTCAGGGTCCCCACTGGACATTCCAGCCCTGCAGCCCTGGCCCATGATGAAAGGCCGGGACTAGACTCCAGACCTGAGAAGTTAAAATCAGAATCCTTCCCGACGGGGCTCAGAATCACAGGTGGAAGTGAGCTCCCGCTTTCTTCTGGATCTGAAGCTATACAACCGGTCCCGGAGCTGCAGGCTGCCACGTCCCACCCACAAGGAATTGCCTGAGAGAATGGGGCCCACCCAGAATCGGATTGCAAGATGGAGGAGGGGGAGAAGGACAGTTGATCTATTCTCAGACCCAGTCGGCCCTGAGGCCACGGCCACCTCTGCTTTCTGTGGTTTGGTTGTGACACGCTAACCACTGCCACCCCACCATTCCCATTTCTCTGTGTGTTTCTTTGCTAGGGCTGCCAGAACCAAGTGCCACAGGCCACGGGGCTTGCACGACAGACGTGGACTTGCCTGTGTTCCTGGAGGCTGGAAACCCCACAACAGGATGCCAGCGGGGTTGGCTTCTTCTGAGGCCCCTCTCCTGGGCTTGCAAAAGGCCATCTTCTCCTTGCGGTCCTCCCGTGGCTGCCTCTCTATGCGTGTGTGTATCCAAATCACCTCTTCTTATAAGGCATTAGTCAGTTGGCTTAGGGCCACCCATCTGACCTCATTTGAACTTAATTACCTCTTTAAAGACCTGATCTCCAAATACACGCTTAGGTACTCAACATCTGAATTTTGAGGGCGTGCAATTCAGCCCGGAGGAGCCTCACACACTACCCCCATCACGAGCTCAAGGCAACTAGAATTGGATTCCACCTGCCTGATTGCAGAAGATGCCCAGGCAAGTGACCCACCGTCCACTGGCCTTGACACTGAGGGGACTTCCACCCTTTCTCCCAGCTCCTCCGTACCACACACATGCACACACATACACACACACAAGTCTCGCCTGCATTTTAAGGACTCTATCTGCATTATACAGAACAACTTGGAAGCATGAAAGAATCCTAAATTCTTCTGTTTTTTTGTTTTTTTTTAATTGACCCAGTCTTGCTGCTAGAGATGCATAACTGAGTGCCCCTATTTTTCTAAGAAAAAGACAAGGAGTTACTATAATTCTTTAGTATTTTCTCTTTTCTCCATTTCTCCCTGGCCTCCATTTCCTACTTAGCTCTTTAGAAATGCAGTTACAACCTTTACCTCCTCTTCACCACACCCTGCCTACAGGGCAAGCTCATCTAACCCTGCGCTTGGAAGCTCCGAAGCAAAACTCTCACTCACCAGGAGGCTGCCCCGAGAGAAAACAGTTCATTGACAACACGGTATGCCCATGAAGATGCCAACTCGTGTCTCAGTAAATAAGGCGCCAAGCTACCATGTGGAACCCCCACCTGCCCACTTACCCGCCTGTGCAGGCCCCTTTAAAAGCACTCACTTTCTGCTCCAAAGGCAAGGCAGAACCCTTAAGGCTAGCTTCGGAATAGTCACTTCCTTTACACCCGACTAGCTCTTGTTAATTACACTCTGCAAGTGGCGAGCAACTAAGTGTGCATTTGGGTTACGATGTCACCCCCTTGAGCCTGTGACGGTTGCAGAGTCAGAAGCCAAGCTGCTTTTGTGGGCAAGTCCTGGCTCTGTGTCTCCTCACTGCCCTGCCACCATCTGGACACCCCAGGACCATTGCCCCTCTTCTGGTTTCCTCACAGGGCTTCCACGTGGCTCTTTTCTGGCCAGGCCCTTCTCCAGGATCACTCCAGTTCTAGCTCAGGAGAGATCAGCAGAGCCAAGAGGATGGCGCCAACGCCCTCCTGACAGCACAGAGCCCTGGTGCACTTGGTGCAAGACGCTCTTCCAGGAGCCTTCAGAGGTAGATGGCCACGCAACGGGTGCCCCCAGACAAGTGGAGCAAATCTTATCAAAGTGGCTTCCATCATGTATTCATTCAACAAACACTTGCTGGGTGTGTGCCGTACGCCAACACTGTATGAAATAAATCTACTGACAAAACAGTCTCTGGCCTGAAATAATACACAAATACACATGTGTCATGTCAGCAGGTGCTGTGAAGAAAAGAGACAACGCAAGAGTGACGAGTACAGAGACGCATGTCAGGTGGGCAGGTTCATTTGGTTTTGTGGTCGCTTAACCCAGCAAACTCCAGCATCACGGGTACCAGACTGCCTTGCTAAAAATGGTGGCTTTGCAGAGACACCTTCTCTCTTTGTGACAGAGGAGCGAAGGTCCTGGGGTGGAGTCCTCACTCACGGGCAAGCCACTCCATGTCACTGACACCAAACCCAAGCAGAAAGTTCCTCTGAGGCTGGGTTCGCCAGGACCATACCGACTGCTCCAACTGCATCCACACCCAGCTCTCCCATTATGGGCTTCACAGCTGCCTATTTTAAATCAGGCTCAGACCTGACATCACCGCCTATGTCTGTGTCACCACAGGCCTGAGACACTGGCTCTTTCTCCTAATACGTAGATGTGTGTACACATATGTGTGCCTCACTGTGCCAAGTATGCACATAAATATACATATAAATATTCCTGCAAATACTGACCTGCATGTCCCCCAGGTCACACTCCATGAGGGACGTAAGTGCCACAGTTGGGGACCACTTCTCTATGGCACTTAACAGATTCCTCACGTGGCCTCGGTCTGCAGGCTCCTGTGGCTGAGCTCCCGGAACCGTGAGTCTGCCTGTGCCCTTCTTAGAGCCACTTGCTCATGGGGACTTCCCATGGCTCTACCTCCTGGTCCCTCTTCCACGTTGACCCTCTGTTATTTGTTTTGTTTTGTTTTGTTTTTTGGGGAGACACAGTCTCGCTCTATCACCCAGGCTGGAGTGCAGTGGTGCGATCTCAGCTCACTGCAACCTTCGCTTCCTGGGCTCAAGTGATTCTCATGCCTCAGCCTCCCAAGTAGCTGGGGTTACAGGCAACCGCTACCACACCTGGCTAATTTTTGTATTTTTAGTAGAGACAGGGTTTTGCCATGTTGGCCAGGCTGGTCTCAAACTCTTGACCTCAGGTGATCTGCCCATCTGGGCCTCCCAAAGTGCTGAGATTACAGGTGTGAGCCACCACGCCCGGCTGTTGTTTTTTTTAAGCAGCATAAGTGTCTCCCTCCCAAAACATCTCCTTCCCCCAATCCCACTACAGGCCCTCAAGCCTCTCCATGTCCCTTGGTCCTTCTTCCACGGTCTCCCCTTCCATCTCCTCCTTCTCCAGACAATCCTCTCATAAATGCATCATTGAAATAAGGACACGGTCCTCCCAAATAGACCCAAGCAAGTGGAATTGAAATACAGGACCCAATTCCCAAGGGCCAGGCCCTGTGCCCTTCACTGTGATCTGAGTCCTTGCTGTGATCCTGACAGACAAACACTCTTATCCCTACTTCACAGAGGCAGGAAAAAGTTAAGACACTGGCCCCAGGTCACATAACTAGTAGTATCCAAAGTAAGATTTGAACCCAGAGGTTTTTAACTGCTATCCTCCCTTAACCTGGACTTTATGCCTCTAGTAATACAACCAAATATTGTATCAGCTTCTATAATACTCTGTATCCCACAGTTGCCTCATTTATCTTGCAGGCAGCTGAATCGCTAGTGTTCAAGTCAAGGTGCTCACGAGAGTCACTGGAGCACTCTTGTTAAAAATTCCAATTTCTAGGTCCTACTCCAAAGCCAATAGTTTGGAGTTTTGAGACAGGGCCTGGGGAATCCACGCACTAAAGCTAAAATGCTTATTTCCAGGCCTCAGGATTTCTGATTCAGTAGGTGTGGGGTGAGTCTGGAGCCTCTGTAGTTTTTAAACTTCCTTTGGTGATTCTATTGCGTGACCAGGGGCTTGGGACCACCACCCTGGGATGAACCGCTCCACTGTAGGCAGCGCCTGGGCCATTGTAGCTCACAGTCCCAGCACTTGCCACTAGGTGGCAGGACAACATGCCCCTCACCAGCCCAGCCCAGCCCAGCCCAGCCCAGCCCAGCCCAGCCCAGCCCAAGGAGCAAAGCGATCCAGGCCACCCAGAGATCCAGGCCCAGCAGACAAAGTTTCAGGTGGGCGGGGTCCCCCACCATCCCTGCAGGCTCTCTGCAATCCCAAAGGGTGGCTTTTGATGGGGAAATGGCTTTTGTTTTGTTTCCTCCACAGGATGCCAGAAACATCTGAAAGCTGACCTCAGGACAAATAATAAAACCTGTTAACCCACCCAGATTCCCTTCCAGCCAGGAGCCTGGATCCTGAGCCCAGCACTCTGTGAGGATGACACTCACCCAGCAGGAGACGAGCTGAGGAATGGCCTGATGCCAGGCACGGGGGCTCCAACACGAAGCAGCAGCTGTTTCTCTTCCTCTGAGGGGTGGTAGGCAGGAGGCCTCTTGGAGTGAAACCATAGGACCACAGGACCACGTGGGCAGCCTCAGGGAGTCACACACACACGTGGGAACCTCGAAGCACGACCCTGAACATCACTTTGGCAAGCCGCCTGCCTTCTCTTCATGGTCCTACACAATTAATGAGTCTTCCTCCCGGCCCCTGGGCATGTGGGGAGTGCCCCCTCCTCTGGGCCAGGACCCCCGCAGGGACAATCAGGCAGCCAGGTGTGACATTTAAGCAGCATCTAGACAATCCTCTCATAAATACATCACCGATAGAAGGACATGGTCCTCCCAAATAGACCCAAGCAGTGAAACTGCGATACAGGACCCAATTCCCAAAGCCTAGGCCCTGTGCCCTTTACCTGTGATCTAACTAGTCTTTGCTGTAATCCTGGCAAACAGGCACCCTTATCCCTATTTTACAGAAGCAGGAAAAAGTTAAGACACTGGCCCCGGTCACATAACTAGTAGTATTAAAAGTACGGTACAGTGGGAAAGGGGAGGCCCTGGGGTCACATGAAAACAGATTGAAGGAAGGACTCTGTGGTCAGCAGAATGATGTGTACCCAAAGAGGCCCAGACCCTGATCCCTAGAACCCGTGACTGTGATACCTTACAGAGGGTATCTGGTATCTAAGAGGGAGAGGGAGCGACGGTTGCAGGTGAGATGAGTGTTGCTAATCAGTTGACCTAAAAATAGATTTGATTATCTGCTGAGCCCAGTGTAGCCACAGAAGTCTTTAATGCCGGGCGAAGAAGAAAGAAGTAGGTCAGAGTTAAGTGTGGCTACTGAAAAGGTCAGAATGAGGCAAAGTGAGAAAGACTCAACTTCCATTCCCGGCTGTGAAGACGGAGGGAGGTGCCACAGGCCAAGGAGTGCAGGCAGCCTCTCAGTGCTGGAAAGGACAAGGAACTGGTTTCTCCCTAGAGCTCCTCGAAAGGGACACAGCCCTGCTGAGACTTGGATTTCAGCCCAGTGAGTCCCATGTCCTATTTCTGGCCACAGAACTGTGCAAGAATAATCCACCAAGTTCGTGACAATGTCCTCCAGCAGCCATGGGAAATTCATGCACTGGGCAAGGTGGCTCATCAAGGTGGGTAAGATTTGATCCTCAGCTCAGCTCCAAGTTACAGATGAGGCTCAGTGAGGTAGAGCAACGTGTGGGACTCACACCACTGGCGTTAAAAGATCAATGATGTCACGTTAAAAAGTTAAAGAGTTTATTCGAGCAAATAGCAATTCATGAACTGGGCGGCACCAAATCAAAGGTGGTTCAGTGCTCCTCCAGAGGAGTTTGAAGGGAGGGTTTTCATAAGGTGAAAATCAGAGAAATTAAATAAGGAATGTGAAAAATAAAGAAATTATTTGACTAAGGTTTGGGCAGTTGCCTCATTTAGATGATCCTGGTGGAAAGTTCCTGATTATGTAATTAATGTTTAGCTGGTCTTTTATGACTGGCTAAGATCGAGTTTCACCTTGTTTATGAAGGAACCCAGGGCATGAGAGCCACCTCAGCCTAATGGTCTCCTGTTTTATTTTAACACTAGGTAAGAGAAACAGCTGGCTTTGGGGTGGGCATGGCGGTTCATGCCTTTAATCCCAGCACTTTGGGAGGCCAAGGCAGGAGGATCACTGGGGCTAGGAGTTTAAGATCAATCATACAATTTTTTAAAGTTGGCATCAAACTTGGTACTTTCTGATGCCCATGATCTCAAGGTGGTGTGCCCCCAACAGAGCAGACAGCTTCTAATAGCTCCCAATGACCCCACCTTCTGTGAAGTCCCCTCTCCTTGATCATGACTTGCTTCTAAGAGTAGAATCCAGCAAAAATGATGGGCTGTCACTCCTGAGATTAGGTTATGAAAGACTGACCTCCATCTTGCTTGCATATGTGTGGGTGCTCTCCCCCTCTCTCTGTGTCTCTCTCTCCTCATCTGCTTGCATTGATAAGGCCAGCTGCCAAGCTGTAAGCTGTCCCATAAAGAGATCCATTTGACCAGGAACTAAAGTGGTCTCCGGCCAGTAGCCCGCAAGGAGTTGAGTTCTACCAACGACCACGTGGGTGAGCCTGGAAGCAGATCCCTCCTCACTTGACCCTCGGGATAATGCAGCCTGTCTGCCACCTTGACTGCAGCCTGTGCCAGACATTGAGTCAGGGGTACCAGCTTCCATCCTGACTCACAGAACCTGTGAAATAATCAATACTGTTTTTCACAGAACCACTACATTTTGGTGTAGTTTGTAACCTGGGAATAGATAAGTAATATGCCACGAATCAACAATATCCAGCAACATCGCCCTTCTTCCCCCAGAGCGTGCAGATGGCTCTTAAGGGTGCATTGAAACCAGAGTAGGGGCCACCCCCTGCAACAGATTCAAGACAACTAGTAAGTTAATGAGATGAATAATAGTAACAACATTGGTGATAATAATAACAGCTAATCTTGTGTAGAGCTTACTAGGTGACAGGCATTATTCTAAGTTCTTTAAATAGAATGAAATGTATTCAGTCCTCATAGCAATTCCACAAGGCAGGTGTTGCTATTTTTACTATTTTACAGATGAAGAAACTGAGGCACGGAAAGGTGAAGTTGTATATAATAAAGCAAATCGTTTTGGTTTTGGTGTTTCTAGAGACAAGGTCTTGCTATGTTGCCCAGGGTAGATTTGAACTCCTGGGCTCAAGCAATCCTCCCACCTCAGCCTCCAGTGCACCACTGTGCCCCGCAATGTGAGAGTCTTGTTGCATAGAATGAGAAAGTGGCATGAATTAGTTCGAGATCAAATGCAGAATCTCAAAGCAAGTCTGTGCCGGCCAGTGTGCAGCCCCCGCTAAACACAACCCTGCCCTCAACTGCATCTCCCAAGGGCACCTGCCTCCTCTCTTGTCCCTGCTTTGGTCTGGCAGGGACCAGGTTGAGAAACAGCAGCTGGCTGGCTGCTGGGGTCTCTGGCCTGGCTGAGCAGGTGTCTGCAAGAAGCCGTTGCCCAAGATGGAGACCCCCAGCCCTCACAGCACAGCACCCGGACACAGACAACCCGACCTGAAACCCTGTGACTCAGAGGGAGCATGGGATCTTCACCTCCCGAGGAGCAGCCACCACCCAGCACTGCAGGTGAATGCCTTAGTGCCCCACCCGAGAAAAATCCACACATGGTGCTTGGTGCCTTCACTGGGCAGTGCCATCCTCCTCACTGCCGAGGGGTTGATTCATCAAATGCCTCCCACATGCCAGGTACCATGCTGGGCATTCATCACTGAACCATCAGAAACCCAGAGAGATGGGATGTGGGACTTCCAGGGAGGAGCCGGACAAAGGACACCCCGACGGCAGCCCTCTCGCTGGTCTTCAGCACAGCAGGTGCAGCCGCCTTCTTTCCCGCTGCACGCTGAGCTTCTGAATGGACGTGCCTCGGCTGGAGGAGCAGCTTGCTCTGGAACCACTGCAGATGCAGGACTGGAGGCTTTTCCAGAATCTTCCAGAAGAGACCAGAAGATTTTCCTAACCAGCAGAAGCAGCAGAGAGTACTGGGCCCAGTGCTTCATTTCCTGAAGGGGGCAGCTCAAGAATGTAGAGCAGGCTAGTGGGCCTCCTTTCATATGGACGGTGGGTTTATCTAGTCGGAGAAGCCCATGTCACAGATGAGGACATCAAGGCCCAGAGAGATGTCCCTTGCTGTGGTCAGAGCCAGGACTAGAGCTCATACAGGGACCTCACTCTTCTTAACCCTGGTAAACAGAACAGCTCTATAATCATTGCTTAAAGGAGAAACCCTCAAAGCAAAGCTTGTCAGACAGTGCTCCATGGAACCCCAAAGGGCAAGGAGGAACCCCCGTGCAAGCTCTCTCTAGGAGCAAGAGAGCCATGGCTCACCCCTGACCAGGAAGGACTTCTGGGTAGGCCAGGGAGGCTGCCTGTCATCAGCGCCTGCCCCTCCCGACCAGCCCAGCCAAGAGAGACCAGGCTTCACCCAGGGTCCTGCCCTCAGGTTTGTGCCACCAGTCCTGCAGGTCACCTGCATGACCTGGGCCTCGATGATGACCCAATCTCAGTTGCTTTGTCTGGAAAAGGGGCACGGGAGTAGCTGTCCCTTTGTCTCCCTGGGCTGCTGGGGGACTGGATGAGACCCATGTAAAAAGAGCATTGGAGCAGCAAAGCCCTTCAAATACCACTCACCCTCAGGTGACGGGTGCTGCTGAGCTCACTGCACCCCTGTTCAGTGCATCTCAGAATGGAAAGGGGTTCTTGTGAGAAGGGGAAAGGGGAGGTGGAGAAGCTGTATGGGATTCTATCTGGAATAAAAATAAATCGTGGTGTTAATTTCATGTACTCATTCATCAAACGCTTATCATTCACCTTTTCTAGAAGAAACCCCGAGCTTGCCTTAGGAGATAAACAAATGGGATGTGGTCCCTGTCCTCAAAGGGCTTACCTAATACAAGAAGAAGACAAGTAAGCAAACATTTACCAAGAGTCATAGGGCCAGGCACAGTGGCTCATGCTGTAATCCCAGCACTTTGGGAGGCCAAGGTGGGCAGATCCCCTGAAGTCAGGAGTTCAAGACTAGCCTGGCCAACATGGTGAAACCCAATCACTACTAAAAATACAAAAATTCGCTGGGCACAGTGGTGCAGGCCTGTAATCCCAGCTACTTGGGAGGCTGAAGCAGGAGAATCGTTTGAACTGGAAAGGCGGAGGTTGTAGTGAGCTGAGATTACATCACTGCACTCCAGCCCAGGCTACAGAATAAGTGAGAGTCCGTCTAAAAAATAAAAATAAAAAGAGTCATGGGTGCTCGCCTGGGACACCTAGGACACAGAAGGAACAAAAGGGGGGTGTCCTGCCTCTGGGGGCCTCAGGAAGGCTCTCCAGTGTGCCTCGTTTGTGCGCTGGGGAAAGCAGAGCCACTGCCCTCTTTAACTTGATTTTGAGAAAAATGTAGAAAAGAGGTATCAGAGCAGAGCAGACAGGCTTTGGACTGGCAGTCAGAGGACACAAGTTCAAGTCCAGCACCGTCTCTGACTGGCTGTGTGATCCTGGCCATGTAAGCCACAACCTTTGCTGACCTCAGCTTCTCGTCCATCTAGAAAGGAAAGCATCTGAACAACTCAGTCCCTTCCAGCTCTGATGCTGTGGCTTCTAGAAAAGACAGGGATCTCATTTATGGTTAGGACACTGGGCCACAGAGACCCTCACCTTGGTGGCTCAGCTGTGCTGCCTTGCCCAGGAGAATTGGGCAGGGCCAGCACCAGGTCCCCAGCCCCAGCCCAGCTTGGTGCCTTTGTTCCAAGATGCCCACTCATCAGAGGCCCTTCCCCAATGTCCTGCTACCCCAGCAAGTGGTGTTTATGCCACACAGCATGTGGGCTTCTGAGACCCTTAGCACAGCCCGGAGTGAACAGAAATGGCCTGGGTCCCATCACCGTCTGTGGGTTTGGCAGATGGGGACAACTGGGCTGCGACTCACAGGCTTTCTTATGCATGTCAACCACAGGGGATTCTCATTTCAGGACTGCCCCATGCCCTGTCACCCAGCAGAGGTACCTGTCACCCACTGCCCATTTCCTGAACTAATATTACTGTGGTTCAGGAAATAAAATGGACTCGGAAGACAGAAACTGGAAAAAAGAGATAAGTGTATTGTATGCCCAACATTTGGACTAAGAGGGAAATGTGTACAGTTTTCCCACAACACAAGTTCTAACTCTGGAATCAGTTTTCATATTTTCCCATCTCAAATCTTAGGTAAGTTGCATAAGTGAAAAGTTGTTCACGTTGTGACAGTACTTTCTCTTTTTTGTTTGTTTTTAAGACAGAGTCTTGCTCTGTCGCCCTGGCTGGAGAGCAGTGGTGAAATCTCAGCTCACCGAAAGCTCCACCTCCCAGACTCAAGTGATTCTCCTGCCTCAGCCTCCCAAGTAGCTGGGATTACGGGAGTGCACAACCACACCTGGCTTATTTTTGTATTTTTAATAGAGATGGGTTTCACCGTGTTGGCCAGGCTGGTCCCAAACTCAGGTGATTCACCCACCTCGGCCTCCCAAAGTGCTGGGATTACAGGTATGCACCACTGTGCCCAGCCTACTTTCTACGAGACCTGATGGTTTTATAAGGGTCCTTCCCCTTTGCTCAGCTCTCATTCTCCTCCTTCCTGCCGCCCCGTGAAGAAGGAATATGAGTTGAATAGATATTTGTGGGCTAAGTTGGAAAACCACCTTTGTTTTAATAACACTGTTGCTATAAGGAATAAACATATATATATCTATGTGTATGTATACATACTGCGTTTGTACGTATGTGTACGTATACATACTGCGTTTGTACATATGTGTATATATATACATACCGCGTTTGTACATATGTGTACATATACATACTGTGTTTGTACGTATGTGTATATATACATACTGTATTGGTACATATGTGTATATATATACATACTGTGTTTGTACGTATGTGTATGTATACATACTGCCTTTGTACGTATGTGTATATATATACACATACTGTGTTTGTACGTATGTGTATGTATACATACTGTGTTTGTACATATGTGTATATATATATACATACTGTGTTTGTACGTATGTGTATATATACATACTGTGTTGGTACATATGTGTATATATATATATACATACTGTGTTGGTACGTATGTGTACGTATACATACTGTGTTGGTACGTATGTGCATATATATACATACTGCATTTGTACATATGTGTATGTATACATACTGTGTTTGTACGTATGTGTATATATATACATACTGTGTTTGTACGTATGTGTGTATATATATACATACTGTGTTTGTACATATGTGTATGTATACATACTGTGTTTGTACATATGTGTATATATATATATACACATACTGTGTTTGTACGTATATGTATGTATATATATACATATGTATATGCCTTTGTACGTATGTGTATATATACATACTGTGTTGGTACATATGTGTATATATATACATACTGTGTTTGTATGTATGTGTATGTATATATACTGCATTTGTACGTATGTGTATGTATGCATACTGTGTTTGTACGTATGTGTATATATATACATATTGTGTTTGTATGTATGTGTACATAGACATACTGTGTTTGTACATATGTGTATATATATACATACTGTGTTTGTATGTATGTGTACATAGACATACTGTGTTTGTACGTATGTGTATATATACATACACACATATATATTGGTAGAGATGGGGTCTTTCTATGCCCAGGTTGGTTTCAAACTCCTGGCCTCAGGCTATCCTCCTCTCTTGGCCTCCCAAAGTGTGAGATTACAGGCATGACCAGCCACACCAGTCAAGAAAATATTTTTTAATTTTATTTAAGGCACCCACCTATCAAGAAACTTTTGGAATGTAACCAGCTTGGGTGTGGACTGGCCAGCACCCACAAAACTTCCCTGAATATTACAATCAGGGCATTCAGCGTGCATTGTCAGCTGAAACGTCATTGGGTAAATAAGGCCTGAATAACTTTTTCTCCCCCAGGCAGCCCCACTATTAAAGAACCTCCATTAGGCCAGGCACAGTGGCTCAAGCCTGTAATCCCAGCACTTTGGGAGGCTGAGGCAGGTGGATCACAAGGTCAAGAGATCGAGATCATCCTGGTCAACATGGTGACACCCCATCTCTACTAAAAATACAAAAAATTAGCTGGGCATGGTGGCGCGTGCCTGTAATCCCAGCTACTCAGGAGGCTGAGGCAGGAGAATTTCCTGAACCCAGGAGGCGGAGGTTGCGGTGAGCCGAGATCGCACCATTGCACTCCAGCCTGGGTGACAAGAGCGAAACTCCGTCTCAAAAAAAAAAAAAGAACCTCCATTTATCTGTAGAACTGCACACCTGGGAGAGAGAAATAAGGGCAAAGACTAATTTTTTTTCCTCCAGAAAAGAAAGATACCACTAATTTCATAGGAAAATGAGAATATAAGAAATAAAATGAGGGTCTTTCTAAAGAGCCAGGGCAATTTTAAAGATTCTTAGACTCATTAAAGAGACCTTGCATCAAGTTCCTCTGCAGAATAGTCACGAGGTGCCTGAGATGTTTTTTCTTTCAGTCCTCAGGTGACCAACAGGTGATCTCAGGTGACCAGTATGTCCTTTCTGGTCAGGACCAGCCTAATCTGTTGATCCCAGGGTGCAAAGCGATGATGGGAAATAGGGCCCTTGTGCAGAGACCCTCAAGCTATAAATGAGCATGAGAGTCACCCGGGTGGTTGCTGAAACTGCACATGGCACACCCCAGACACAATGAGCTATCCAGTTCTTAGGACCAGAGTGATGTGATTTGGAGGGACCCAGTGGGAGGCAATTGAATCATGGGGGCGATTCCCTCATACTACTCTTATGATAGTAAATTTTCACAAGATCTGATGGTTTTATAAGGATCTTTCACCTCTGCTCAGCTCTCATTCTCCTCCTTCCTGCCACCCTGGGAAGGAGGATGTGTTTCCTTCCCATTCTGTCATGACTGTAAGTTTCCTGGGGCCTCCTCAGCCATGCTGTACTGTGAGTCAATTAAACCTCTTTCCTTTATAGATTACCCAGTCTCAGGTATGTCCTTATAGCAGCATAAGAATGGACTAATACTCAGAACCAAGGCATGTTCAAAACACCTGGAGAGTTTTAAAAACCCTAATGTTAGGCTTCCTCTCCACCCCAGAAGATTCCTATTCAATTGGTCTGAGGTGGGTTTCATAGCTGTTTTTTTTGTTTGTTTGTTTTTGTTTTTTTTTGAGAGAGTCTCGCTCTGTAGTCCAGGCTGGAGTGCAGTGGCATGATCTCAGCTCACTACAACCTCCACCTCCTGGGTCCTGGTTCAAGCAATTCTCCTGCCTCAGCCTCCCAAGTAGCTGAGATTACAGAAACGCACCACCATGCCCAGCTAATTTTTGTGTTTTTAGGAGAGATGGGGTTTTACCACGTTGGCCAAGCTGGTCTTGAACTCCTGACCTCGTGATCCACCCACCTTGACCTCCCAAAGTGTTGGGATTACAGGTGTGAGACAGCACACCTGGCCCATAGTTATTCTTTAAAAGAAGTTCCTAATATGCAGACAAGATTGGACATCACCGATTTCCCAGCCCAATCGTGCACCCCAAGGTAAACGTTTCTTAAGACACCTTGACAGGTGCATCTGGCCCAGTTCTTAGACACTCTCCATCCTTCCTGTTCCTGAGACCAGAGCAAGCACTGTGTAAATGCTGGCTGCCATTACTATTATTCTTGTTATCATTTTTATTGTCGCTGTTAGTATTTGATCATAGCTGCAAGTTCAGCCCACCTGTTCCCTCCCCATATCCCACAAGGGACCCTGTGGTTTGGGTGGAGCCTGGGAGCTAAGTTAGTGTTCCATTCCCGCCTGCCCCTGGGGATTGGGTCAGCAATGAGCATGTGACCCCATCAGAGCCAATACAGTTCCATTCCAGGACTTACATTAAACTACTGGCCAAGAGTAGTACTCTCTTTTCCCCTTGTACCTGGGAGGATGACAGGCTGGAGAAGCCAGAGCCACTATAATGAAAGAGAGAGGCTGCCTAAGAATAAGACAGCACAGAAGAGGTGAAGCCAAGAGCTGGAGAGAGTTCATCTAGATGACACCATTTGTCCCATTCTGGGCAGAGGGGGCAGTAAATGCGAAGGCCCTGGGGTCAGAGGCCACTGCGGGCAGAGCTGAAGAACACTGAGGAGGACCTTTTGGCTGTAGTGAAGTGAGTGGAAGGGTGGTGGGAGCTGAGGGCAGAGAAGTGAGGTGGGCAGAGGGAATCAGTAGGGCATTATAGATTACTATAAGGTAACCTATAACTTTTTCTTTTTTGAGATGAAGTCTTGCTCTGTCCCCCAGGCTGGAGTGCAGTGGCACAATCTCTGCTCACCACAACCTCCACCTCCCGGGTTCAAGCAATTCTCCTGCCTCAGCCTCCTCAGCAGCTGGGATGACAAGCACATGCCACCACACCCGGCTAATTTTGTATTTTTAGTAAAGATGGGGTTTCTCCATGTTGGTCAGGCTGGTCTCCAACTCCTGACTGCAAGTGATCCATCCGCCTTAAGTGCTGGGATTACAGACATGAGTCTGCGCCTGGCCAAGGATATTGACTTTTACGAGATGCAGATCCTTCAGATAGTTTCGATCAGAGTGACAAGATCTGACTTAACGTTTCTGAAGGCTCCTCTGGCTGCTGCGTGGAGAATAGATTGTGGGGGGATAGGTGGAAGCAGGGAGACTATTTAAGAGGCTGTGACAATAATCCAGTGACAGATGACAGAGCTTGGACCAGGCAGAAACAGCAGCAGAGGCACGTTATGGTAATGTTTTTGAGGGCAGAGCCAACAGGACGTCTGGCAGGTTGATGCGAGTCCTACTGTAAGATCCCTTTACATGCAAAGCAGGTGTGCTCTGTATGAAGATGAAGACCATTGAGTTTCAGGTATGAGGTCTACCTCATTCTTCTAGATTCCTTCTTTTAGGTCCCTTCCCCAAAGTCAGCCCAGGAAAATGTCTCATTGGATTCTCTAACAACACAGGACCAAGCTCTTGAACCATGTAAATATGTGTGCATGTGTGCGTGCATCTGCGGGCGTGTATGTGTGCATGAGAGTGCCTGTGATTGGATTGGGGCAGAAGTCCCTCCGATTCTTCCTTGCCTGTCCTGTTACCTGCTCCTCTACTTTCTCTTCGTCTGGGAGGCTGTGCTGACATGTGAGCAGAGCACAGTCATGCAGAATGGATGTAGCCCGGCAGGTACTTGGCGTTTGGGACACTTGTAATCAGGTAGTAATGCCCTGATCACAGTCGGGGCTGCTAAAACAGGTTCTTTTCCAAGCTGGTAGCCGGCATGGGTATGGTCCAAGGTGAGCATGGCCATTAAGTAACATCATGGGGCATCTTTGTCATTTGCAAGTTGTAGAAAATCAATCTCAAACTGACTTAAGCAGAAAAGGGATGTAAAGTCCAGGCCTACAACCAGCCATTTTTTTGAGACAGAGTTTCTCTCTTGTGGCCCAGGCTGGCATGCAATGGCACCATCTCAGTTCACTACAACCTCGGCCTCCCGAGTGCAAGTGATGCTCCTACCTCAGCCTCCTGAGAAGTTGGGATTACAAGTGCCCGCCACCATGACTGGCTAACGTTTTTGTATTTTTAGTAGTTTTTTTTTTAGACTGAGTCTCACTCCGTCACCAGGCTGGAATGCAGTGGTGCAATCTCGGCTCACTGCCACCTCCGCCTCCCAGTTTCAAGCGATTCTCCCACCTCAGTCTCCTGAGTATCTGGGATTACAGGCACACACTGCCATGCCCAGCTAATTTTTGTATTTTTACAAAATAGTAGAGACAGGGTTTCACCATGTTAGCCAGGATGGTCTTAATCTCTTGATCTCATGATCTACCCACCTCGGCCTCCCAAGTGCTGGGATTATAAGCGTGAGCCACCGCACCTGGCCTCAAAAAGGTCTCTTGAATGTTGAATAGAATAAATATGAAATCTGGTGTCCACGCATGGACATAAAGATGGGAACAACAGACCCTGGAGACTATGAGGGGGAGGGGGAGAAGGGGTGAGGGTTGAAAATGACCTGTTAGGTACCATGCTCACTACCTGGGTGATGAGCTCGATCATACCCCAAACCTCAGCATCATGAAATATACCTTTGGAACAAACCTGCACATGTACCCGCTGAATCTAAAATAAAAGTTGAAAAAAAAGAACGAATTAAAAAAATAAAAACTTCCATCTAAAAATCATGAAAGGACAGTTACTAGGAAACCCTAAACATTAAGGACAGTGGCTCCAACGTAGCCCAATTATCTCTGGGGAAGATCAATGCCTCTAATTCGTTCCTCCCAATTTACAGACAAAGCCACTAGAAGCTAAAGCCCATGGTGTTCCTGACCTTGTCATTTACCAGCTGTGTGGCTTTGGAAGAGTCACTTCCCTTCCCTGGACACCAGTTCCTATCTGTAAAATTGGAAGATTAGACTAGGTGATCTCAGGTCAACAGGCACCATCGGGAAGGGAATCTTCTCCCAAGGCTCAGTAAACCTCTCACGCACATTTCCAGCAAAAGACTAGATGACGTTTTTAAAGGGGAAGTGCTGTTGGCAAGGGGGTTTTTTCATTGGCTTGTTTTAAGACAGAGTCTCACTCTGTCGCCCAGGCTAGTGTGCAATGGCACAATCTCAGCTCACTGGAACCTCCACCTCCCAGGTTCAAGCAATTCTCCTGCCTCAGCCTCCCAAGTAGCTGGGATTACAGGCACCTGCTACTGCACCCAGCTAATTTTTGTATTTTTAGTAGAAACGAGGTTTTGCCATGTTGGCCAGGCTGGTCTTGAACTCCTGACCTCAGGTGATCCACCCACCTCAGCCTCCCAAAGTGCTGGGATTACAGGTGTCAGCCACCACACCCGGCTGGCAAGAGGGGTTTTTACATCTTCTTCTGAATGTGGCTGCTGCGGCGTGGTGCCCTCTCTCTTCTTTCTGCCTCTCAGCTCCCACACCTGGAGCCCAGAGCCTGGTGTAGAGTGGGGATGGGATGGGGGAGGTGAGGGACACATTACTCGCTCCCTTTTCCCTTTTCAAGTAGAATGACTACAAGGTTTGAAAACTCCCAAGTGCATGCCTGGCAGAAATGAATGCTTCTGGGTGCCAAAGACGTGCAAAAATGACCATAACTGCTTTATAATAACCCCAAACTAGAAACAACCCTAAAGCTCATCAATGGGAGCGTAAAAATATAAATTATGGTATATTCATACAATGGAGTATTACACAGCAATGAAGAAGAATACAGCTACACATAACACCCTGGCTGGATCTCCCAGCCTCAATGATGATAAAAGAAGCTAGACACAAAAGAGTACATACTGCATGATTTCTGTTTATTTGAAGTCCAAAAGTAGGCAAAACTAATTTATGGTGATGAAGGTTCAAGCTGAGGTTACTTTTAGGTTTTTTTTTTTTTTTTTTTTTTTGAGACGGAGTCTCGCTGTTGTTACCCAGACTGGAGTGCAATGGCATGATCTCGGTTCACCGCAACCTCTGCCTCCTGGGTTCAAGCAATTCTCCTGCCTCAGCCTCCCGAGTAGCTGGGACTACAGGCGCACATCACCATGCCCAGCTAATTTTTTTTGTATTTTTAGTAGAGACTGGGTTTCACCATGTTGACCAGGATGGTCTTGATCTCTTGACCTCGTGATCCACCCGCCTCGGCCTCCCAAAGTGCTGGGATTAAAGGCGTGAGCCACCGTGCCCGGCCAATTTTAGGGGTTTTGACTGGAAGAGGATACAAGAGAATCTTCCTTGGATCAGGGAATGCTCTTGATTTTGATCCAGGCGGTGGCTACATGAGTATATACATATGTAAATATTCATCGGCCGGGCACAGTGGCTCATACCTATAATCCCAGCACTTTGGGAGACCGAGGAAGGTGGATCACCTGAGGTCAGAAGTTCGAGACCAGCCTGGCCAAATGGTGAAACCTCGTCTCTACTAAAAATACAAACATTAGCTGGGTGTAGTGGTGCATGCATGCCTGTAATCCCAGCCACTTGGAAGGCTGAGGCAGGAGAATCGCTTGAACCCAGGAGGTGGAGGTTGCAGTGAGCCGAGATTGTGCCACTGCACTCCAGCCTGGGCAACCGAGAAAGACTCCACCTCAAAAACAAAACAAAAACAACAACAAAATCCCATTCTCCTTTCTGGTCAAATAAAGGGTCAGTAGGTCGACAGTGCCATCCAAACCAGTCCCAGATGTGAGGGCCCAAGAATGAGAGAACTCGAAGACATCAGAGTGTGTCAGTCTCTGCCTGGGACTCAGCCACCATTCCCAGCCCAACAGGCTGCACAGTGCCCAGAATAACAGCCTCCAAGCAAAGCCCCCTGGCGCACAGAGGGCTGGCCAGACAGCTTAGCAGGTGTTCTTGCCCACCCGGGGTGACTAAGGAATGCCTTCCTGCCTGAGTGCTCAGAGATAGCAGCTGTCAGGGAGCACAGTGACTAACAAGCTCGTCTGTCACTAGCAGGGCCCTCTGACGTGGGATGGCCCAAAGGCTGGCTGGGCCAGGGTCTGCAGGGAGCTGAGCAGCAGAAAATCCAGGGCGGCCCTCAAGGGTCTGAATTCTAATTGGATTTTCTGAGAAATGGCTTTGTCCAGCTTGCAGGGATTTACAAATTGATGGCTGCCAGCCTCTCCCCTGTCCCTGTAACTAGATTTGCCAAAGCTCTGACTCAGCCTCTGGTCTTGTCCATTTTGATCCCTGCCTTTCTCTGGGCAGCTGATCCATCTGCTCTGGCTGGCTGGACTCTCCCGCTGGGGTTGAGGGAGGGATGGATATCAAGGGTTAGGACATTTTACTGTGTCAGTAACCCTGTCCACCCCAATCAGCCAGGGATGGGCTAGCCACCCTCAGAGGTGGGCTTTAGGAAAAGCTCGACCAGGGCCGGGCACGGTGGCTCACACCTGTAATTCCAGCATTTTGGGAGGCCAAGGCAGGTGGATCATGAGGTCAAGAGTTCGACATCAGCCTGGCCAGCATGGTGAAAGCCCGTCTCTACTAAAAATACAAAAGATTAGCCGGGTGTGCTGGCGCACACCTGTAGTCCCAGCTACTCAGGAGGCTGAGGCAGAAGAATCGCTTGAACCCGGCAGGAGGTGGAGGTTGCAATGAGCCAAGATCATGCCACTGCACTCCAACCTGGGAGACAGAGCAAGACTCCCGCTACCCCACAAAAAAAAAGAAAAGAAAAGCTCAACCAGGTAAGGATTTCACCCAGGTAACGATTCCCACTGGTCTCTGCCCTGTGGAGATTCGTGGGGACCTGGGAGTGTGGGAAGCAAGAAGGGGGGCTGTGAAATAAAGCTATGCCTTTGTGGGAAGCAAGTGGTGAAGAGGATGGACTCTGGGTTCAAGTCCCAGCTCTGCCCCCTCACTGGCTGTCCACTTCGGGCCAACACTGATCTCCCGGAGCCCCATTTCCTCTATGACGTGGAAATGGGAGAAAATGGGTCTAAATGCTTAGTGCAGTGTCCGGCATGGGGAGAAAGATGATGAGGGTGATATATTTGAATGAACCAATGCATTTCTCATTCCCAGTTTTGTCTATTGCCCCAACATCCTAAAATTCAGGCAGCTGTTAGCCTACTGCCTCCAGGAAGGGGTGAACAGTAGGAAAAGGGAGGCAAAGGGTCCTGGGTTTTTTTAAATTTTTAATAAACAGTCTAGAGATGGGGAGAAACAGAAAGGACTGGCACAGTTAGACAGTGGAACAGACGTGGCATTGTGGGGAAGGGGACGCACGCTCCAGACCTGCAAGGCTTCGGCCTCCTGACATCAAAGTTCCCGGATCAGGAGGATGAGGTCTGAAAACAAGCAAGGCAACCTGAGAGTGAGGTCCCTGGGCTGTGTCCCACTGTGACCCGTTCCTGTGTGGAGCCCGGGCGGGCAGAGGAGGCAGCAAGGCCCTAGATCGAAGGGCCATCCCTCCGGTCTGAGATAGCGCTGCAAAGTTTCTCTGTACCCCAGCAAGGAGCAGGAGAAAAATGATCCCCAGAGACTCCACAGTGGGACAGAAGTGAGGAAGAGTGAGGGCTGCCACCTCGAGTTTCCACATCGCCAGCAGGCTTTGTAAAAGAGTGAATCCAGGGCTGGGTGCGGTGGCTCACGCCTGTAATCCCAGCACTTTGGGAGGCCGAGGCGAGTGGATCACGAGGTCAAGAGATCAAGACCATCCTGGTCAACATGGTGAAACCCCCATCTCTACTAAAAATACAAAAAATTAGCTGGGCATGGTGGCGCGTGCCTGTAATCCCAGCTATCAGGAGGCTGAGGCAGAAGAATTGCCTGAACCCAGGAGGCGGAGGTTGCGGTGAGCCGAGATCGCGCCATTGCACTCCAGCCTGGGTAACAAAAGCGAAACTCTGTCTCAAAAAAAAAAAAAAATGAATGAATCCATCCAAATGAAGGGGTTAGACATAGTGCAGACTGTGATGAACCCACAAGGAGGTGTGCCTGGGTTCAAGGGGCAGGTGCCACACAGTGGGGTCCAGCTGATTGCTGCCCCAGGTGACATGAGCAAAGAGGAGGAGCCCAGATATCTACACTTGTATGTGAGAATGCCCCATTTCAAATATTGGCAAGTAGTGATTTAAAGTACTCTATGGACCAAACAAAACATCTGAGGACTGCATTTGAATTGCCGGACACCAGGTAGTGGCTTGTCTTCCTGCAAGGTTTCCATCGGGCACAGCATGGTGTTGGGTTTCGGGTGAAGGACAGCTTGGCAGAGGCTTGCAGAGACCGAAGGCTGGCAGCCAGTCTGGGAACAGGGACCAGGTGTCCTCCGGGCAGGGCGGCTTTGGTACTGCATCAGGCCCTCCGAACTTAGATGGGATTCCAGCCAAAGGGGGAGGGAAACATTTCCACCACCTGGCAGAGTGGGGACTCATAAGATAAATTAGACTGAGTCATGGAAAACCAGTTCCATTTCCTACCAGCTTGATTTGTGGTGTGAGTCTCAACCGTCCTCTGGTAATTTGGGGAATTTAACTTTTTTGACACCACACATGCTTTTGATAATGTTTTGCCCATCTCCCTATGTATGTATTTATTTATCATGTGGGTTAAAAGTCTTTATTGTAAAGTGATTACAGATTCAAAGGAAATTGAAAAAAATATATAGGGAGATCTTCATGCCCTTTGCCCAGCCTCCCCCAGTGGTAACATCTTGTATAGCTATGGCGCAATATCACAGCCAGGAAACTGACATTGGTGTAATCCACAGAGCTTATTCGATAGCATTGGTTTCATGCTTCAACTATATTCATGTGTGTATGATGCTACGCAGTTTTATCATTTTTTCATTTGTGTAGATCACACTCCTGTGTGTGATTCCATGCAGTTTTATCATTTGTGTAAATTTGTGTAACCAGCACCACAACCAAAACACAGAACTGGGCCGGGCACGGTGGCTCATGCCTGTAATCCCAGCTCTTTGGGAGGCCAAGGTGGGTGGATCGCCTGAAGTCAGGAGTTCGAGACCAGCCTGGTCAATGTGGCAAAACCCTGTCTCTACTGAAAATGCAAAACTTAGCCGGGTGTGGTGGCAGGTGCCTGTAATCCCAGCTACTTGGAAGGCTGGGGCAGGAGAAATACTTGAATATGGGAAGCGGAGTTTGCAGTGAGTGGAGATGGAGCCACTGCACTGCAGCCTGGCGGATAGAGCAAGACTCTGTCTCCAAGAAAACAATAAAACCCCACAAAACTAATGAGAGAATATGGAGAAAAGGGAACCCTCATACACTGTTAGTGGGAAGGTAAATTAGAATAGCCACTATGTAGAACAGTTTGCAGGTTCCTCAAAAAACTAAAATTAGAGCTATCACATGATTCAGCAATTCAACTCCTAGGTATAAAGGCAAAAGAAAGGAAATCAGCTGGGCACAGTGGCTCACGCCTGTAATCCCAGCACAGTGGCTCACGCCTGTAATCCCAGCACAGTGGCTCACGCCTGTAATCCCAGCACAGTGGCTCACGCCTGTAATCCCAGCACAGTGGCTCACGCCTGTAATCCCAGCACAGTGGCTCACGCCTGTAATCCCAGCACAGTGGCTCACGCCTGTAATCCCAGCACAGTGGCTCACGCCTGTAATCCCAGCACAGTGGCTCACGCCTGTAATCCCAGCACAGTGGCTCACGCCTGTAATCCCAGCACAGTGGCTCACGCCTGTAATCCCAGCACAGTGGCTCACGCCTGTAATCCCAGCACAGTGGCTCACGCCTGTAATCCCAGCACAGTGGCTCACGCCTGTAATCCCAGCACAGTGGCTCACGCCTGTAATCCTAGCACAGTGGCTCATGCCTGTAATCCCAGTACTTTGGGAGGCTGAGGCGGGAAGATCAAGAGGTCAGGAGATTGAGACCATCCTGGTCAACATGGTGAAACCCCATCTCTATGAAAAATACAAAAATTAGCTGGGTATGGTGGTGCGTGCCAGTAGCCCCAGCTACTCAGGAGGGTGAGGCAGGAGAATCACTTGAACCCAGGAGGCGGAGGCAGCAGTGAGCCGAGATTATGCCATTGGCACTCCAGCCTGGGCGACAGAGTGAGACTCTATCTCAACCAAAAAAAAAAAAAAAAAGGGAAATCAGTATATTAAAAAGATATCTGCACGCCATGTTTACTGAAGCACTGTTCACAATAGCCAAGATTTGGAATCAACCTAAGTGTCCATCGACAGATGAATGGATAAAGATAATGCAGTGCATATACACAATGGAGTACTATTCAGCCATAAAAAAGGATGAGATCCTGTCCTTTGCAAAAAACATGGATGGAACTGGAGGTCATTTTGTTAAGTGAAATAAGTGAGGCACAGAAAGAGAAACTTCACATCTTCTCACTCATTTGTGGGAGCTAAAAATTAAAACAATTAAAATCGGCCAGGCATGGTGGCATACACCCATAATCCCAGCACCTGGGGAGGCCAAGGCAGGTAGATCATGAGATCGAGAGATCGAGACCATCCTGGCCAACATTGTGAAACCCCGTCTCTACTAAGATAGAAAAAAATTTCCGGGTGTGGTGGTGCATGCCTATAGTCCCAGCTACTCAGGAGGCTGAGGCAGGAGAATTGCTTGAAACCAGAAAACAGAAGTTGCAGTGAGCCTGGATAGCGTCACTGCACTCCAGCCTGGCGATACAGTGAGACTCCGTCTCAAAAACTAAAAACCAAAAAACAATTGAAATCAGAGAGACAGAGAGTAGGATGGGCAATGGGGAGTGACGGGGAAGACGGGTGGGTAACGGGTACAAAAATATAGTTCGAATGAGATAAACGAACAAGTAAGATCTTGTATTTGATAGCACAACAGGGTGACTACAGTCAACAATAATTTATAGTATATTATTTTAAAATAACTAAAAAATTAGAATTAGAATGTTCATAACACAAAGAAATGATACATGCTTGAGGTGATGGAGACCCCATTCACCATGACGTGATTACTACACATTGTATGCATGTATCAAAATATCTCACACACCCCATAAATATACACATTATATAATCATAAAGATTAAAAATAAAACATTTTTTTTAAATACAGAACTGTTCCATCAACATGAGCTCCCTCAGGTGACCACATCGTGACCACCTTCATCCCCAACCCCTGGCAATGTTCTTCATCTATAAAATTTGGTTCAAGAATGTTATATAAATAGCATCATAGAGTATGTAACCTTTTGAGATTGCTGTTTTTTTACTCAGCATAATTCCCTTCAAATCTATCCAGGTTGTTGCATATATCAACCACTTAAGGGGTTTGTTTTGTTTTTTTGAGACAGTCTTGCTCTGTCACCCAGGCTGGAGTGTGGTGGCACAATCTCAGCTCTCTGCAACCTTTGCCTCCTGGGCTCAAGCAATTCTCAAGTCTCAGCCTCTCAAGAAGCTGGGATTACAGGTGTGTGCCACCACAACCAGCTAATTTTTTGTATTTTTAGTAGAGATGGGGTTTTGCCACATTGGCCAGGCTGGTCTCGAACTCCTGACCTCAAGTCATCAACCCTCCTTCACCTCCCAAAATGTTAGAATTACAGGCGTGAGCAATCCTGCCAGGCCAATTTGTGTGTGTGTGTGTGCTGTGTAGTATTCCATGGTATAGATGTACCACAGTTTTACCATTTACCATTGAAAGACATTTGGTTTTTTCCCAGTTTTTGACTATTATGAATCTTTGTGATTTATAAAATTAATTTAGAAAATGTCAGCTATCCGCTGGTGGCTGTTGTTTTTCTGAATTTGAATGGGATGCAGTATTTCCTGCGACCCCTCCATCGTGGAAGTTCTTACAAACTTTTGCATTTGAACCTTGCAGAAGCTCTGGGGGTGGGGGAGGTGGAGCAGAAATAGAGTTAATCAGTCAACCCATCTGTATTGAGCACTTCCTATGTGCCCTGCGTTATTCTAGGTATTGGGGGTACTGCAGTGAACAAAACAAACATAAAATCATTTATTATTCCCCAATACACATATAGGGAAACTGAAGCTCAGAAAAGTTATATGACTTGCTCAAAATCATACAGGCAGGAAGTGATGGAACTGGGGCTTGAACCCAGGTCTTTAGACCTCGAGGCCACTGATTTTCTTACTATCTTTGCTGTCTATCCTCCTGGACATCAAACCATCCTGAACATCAATGCTGAGGATCCTGCGTTCAATGTTTTAAGCAACAGTTCTTTTGTTTGGTTGGTTTTTAATTTTTAGACAGGATCTCAGTCTGTCATCCAGGCTGGAGTGCAATGGCGCCACCTCAGCTCACTGCAGCCTCAATCTCCCAAGTTCAAGCAATCCTCTCGCCTCAGTCTCCCAAGTAGCTGGGACTACAGGCACCTACCACCACACCCAGCTAACTTTTGTTCTTGTAAAGATTGGGTTTTGCCACGCCAGGCTGGTCTCAAACCCCTGGCCTGAAGTGATCCACCCACCTCAGCCTCCCAAAGTGTTGGGATTACAGATGTGAGCCACTGTGCCCAGCTAAGCAGCAGTTCTGAACTGGGGCTGATTCCCCTGCTATCAGGGGAAACAGTTGGCAAATGTCTAGAGGCATTTTGGTCGTCACAGTTGGGGAGGAGGGTGCCCCTGGCAACTGGTGAGTAGAGCCAGGGAAGCTGTTTGGCATCTTGCAATGCAGCAGACAGTCCCCCACAACAGAGTTACCCAGCCTGAATGCCAGCGGTGCCAAGGCTGCAAAACCCTGATCTAAAGATCTCAGAGTTACCACAAAGATAACTGCTACCTAGACAACATTGGATAATACTGAACTTCCACCCAAGTAGACACAATGACAGGTAGGGTCAGACAGGTACACTGTTGGTTCAGGGTTTATGGTTATTATCAAGTAGGAACAAAGAACCGTCCACTCTGCTGTGTCAATACTGGGAGACTTTTCTGCAGGGGAGGGGATTGTGACAGTTTGGATGGTAGGAAGGAGAGACTGGTAGAAAGGGCAGGAAGAGAGGAGAGAGATCCAAGATGGCCATCTAGCAGCAGGTCAGGGTTGCAGCTCCCAGTGAAGGCGCAGGGAGAGAGTGGACGCCAGACTTCCAGATGAATTTTTGTCACTTATGGACCAGGAGATTCCCAGCGCAGGAGCCCCACAGGTTGCCAACGTGACTCTTTCAGCTGGCGTGGCTGTTTTGCCGGCGTACCGGTGCGGCGATTCTCAGAGCGGACTATGTGGGACTGGGTGCCCTTTTAGTTGGTGTTTGGAGCTCCGAGAAGGCAGTCACCCATTCAGCTGATTGGGAGGGGGACTGAAGCCGGGAGCCAGACTGGGAGATTCCCGGGCAGAAAAGCGCCACCTCAGTGCCTCTGTTTCAGCCGGCACAGTCACCATACAGGAAATTGCATAGATCGGTGGGCGACTGGAGCACCTGGGAGAGAATTGACCATTTAATTAGGAAAAGAAAAAAGGGGGCTCTGAGGAGGGGAGCCAGGTGATCGGGCTTGGCTGGTCCCACCCCCACAAAAAAACAGTAATTGGAGAAGCTGATGGTTGAGAGTTTCACGGCAAGCACAGCTGAACCCAGGAAGGTCCAGCTCTGTGGGGGAGGGGCATCCACTAAAGGAAAACAAAGAAACAGAAATAACATCACCACCAACAAACTGGACATCCACTCAGAGACCCAATCTGAAAGTTAGCAATTACAAAGACGACAGGTGGATAAATCCACAAAGATGGGAAGAAACCAGCGCAAAAAGGCTGAAAACGTCCAAAACCAGAATGCCTCTCCTCCTACAAGGGATCACAACTCCTCATCAGCAAGGGAACAAGGCCTGATGGAGAATGAGTGTGATGAATTGTCAGAAACAGGCTTCAGAAGGTGGATAATAAGAAACTTCTGTGAGCTAAAAGAACATGTTCTAACACAATGTAAGGAAACTAAGAACCTTGAAAAAAGGTTTGACGAAACACTAACAAGAATAGACAATTTAGAGAGGAATATAAGTGAATTAATGGAGCTGAAAAACACAACATGAGAACTTCACGAAGCATGCACAAGTTTTATCAGTCGAATTGATCAAGCAGAAAAGGATATGAGAGGTCGAAGACCAACTTAATGAAATAAAACGAAAAGACAAGATTAGAGAAAAAAGGATAAAAAGGAATGAGCAAAGTCTCCAAGAAATATGGGACCATGTGAAAAGACCTAATTTATGTTTCATAGGTGTACCTGAATGTGACGAAGAGAATGAATCCAAGCTGGAAAATGCTCTTCAGGATATTATTCAGGAAAACTTTCCCAACCTAGCAAGGCAGGACAATATTCAACTCCAGGTAATACAGAGAACACCACAAAGATATTCCTCAAGAAAAGCAACCCCAAGGCACATAATAGTCAGATTCACCAGGGTTGAAATGAAGGAGAAAATGCTAAGGGCAGCCAGAGAGAAAGGTCAGGTTACCCACAAAGGGAAGCCTATCAGACTTACAGCAGATCTCTCAGCAGAAACCCTACAAGCCAGAAGAGAGCGGGGGCCAATATTCAACATCCTTAAAGAAAATAATTTTCAACCCAGAATTTCATATCCAGCCAAACTAAGCTTCACAAGCAAAGGAAAAATAAAATCTTTTGTGAACAAGCAAGTACTTAGATATTTCATCATCACCAGGCCTGCTTTACAAGAGCTGCTGAAAGAAGCACTACACATAGAAAGGAACAACCAGTACCAGCCTTTCCAAAAATATACCAAAAAGTAAAGAGCATCAACATAATGAAGAATTTACATCAACTAATGGGCAAAACAGCCAGCTAGCATCAAATGGCAGTATTAAACTCACATATATGATTATTAATCCTAGAGTTAAATCGATTAAATCCCCCAATCAAAAGGCACAGACAGGCAAATTGGATAAAAAGCCAAAACCCATGGTATGCTGCATCTAGACCCATTTCACACGCAAGGATACACAAAGACTTAAAACAAAGGGATGGGGAGAGATTTACCAACCAAATGGAGAGCAAAAACAAACAAATCAATAAAAAGCAGGAGTTGCAATTCTCGTCTCTGATAAAATAGACTTTAAAGCAACAAAGATCAAAAGAAGCAAAGAAGGACATTACATAATGGTAAAAGGATCAATGCAACAAGAAGAGCTCACGATCCTAAATACATGCGCACCCAATACAGGAGCACCCAGATACATAAGACAAGTTCTTAACGACTTATAAAGAGGCTTAGAATCCCACACAATAATAGTGAGAGACTTTAACATCACACTGTCAATATTAGACAGACCAACGAGACAGAAAATTAACAAGGATATCCAGGACTTGAACTCAGACCTGGAACAAGTAAACTTAATAAACATTTACAGAACTCTCCATCCCAAATCCACAAGACATACGTTTTCTCAGTATCACATCACACCTACTCTAAAAGTGGCCACGTAATTGGAAGTAAATCACTCCTCAGCAATCGCACAGCACTTCACAGGTTTAAATGAAATATTGGTTGGCTGCTTGTTTGTTGTTTTCCTCCCTTATTCCTTCCTGTCTCCATTGTTAAGCACATTTACTGGCATAAAAGAGGTTTTTAATACCCATGTTTAGACTGCATTCTAGCCTGGGCAATAGAGCAAGATTCCTGTTCTCTCTCCTTTCTTCCTCTCTTTCATTCTTTTTTTTTATTCTTTTTTTCTTTCTTTTTTTTCCTCTTTAAAAAAAAAAAAGAAAAGAAAGGGCAGGAAGAATATTGTGAGCTCTGCTCTATGACTCTGCCTCATCTGTTTCTCCTAAGAAAACCTGGTAACCTCCTTCCTTTGTGTAGAAATGAGCAAGAAAGCAGAGCAGAGCATGCAAAGCCCTTTGAGGAACAGCAGAGAAACCAGAAGGACCAGTGCACATCCTGAATGTGCAAGAAACATGACTTCTAGTCTCACAACTGTACTTACTTTATTTCAAGTCCCCATTCTGCTGGTGGAAAGACACCTAGCCATATTTAATCAGGGCCTCCCTACCTCTCACCCTGGGTTGTGTGTAGATTTGTTGTTGGGGCAGAGGAGGCTCACAAAGGTCCAAGGCCCAGGCAGGGGGCAGTGTCTGGTTTCCCCCGACACCTGCTGTGTTGGCCTCACTGCCGTCTTCCTGATGAGAGATGCCGCTGTCTAGGCCTCCTGGAAGTCTCCAGGCCTGGCTTCTTTCTTCTCCTCTCAGCGTCTTCCTCCCTCCTCTCGGGCACACGGGAGATGTTGGCCAAGCTTGGTAAACCTCGGCAAGGCTGCCTCACCCCTCTGCCAATTACTCCCTCCCCCACTGCATCTGTGCCTTGTTGGGGAGGGGCAGGTGCTCTCCTGAGCTCTCCCACAAGTCGCATTTACCCATGAAGCCAGTGCGGGGCTGCTGCTTGGGAGCCACTCACCTCCCTAGAGCCGCACATCACATCATGGCTCGTTCACTCTCCTTAGACCTTCTGCCCAGACCCCTGGCCCAGGGTACTGGACCTCATCTCGGTCATGGGGAAATGATTCTTGCATCTTGCTCAGACTTCCAGATGTTTTGTTAATGACACAAATTTTATTCCTAGAAAACTCTGGGATTTCTACTTTTTTTTTTTTTTTTTGAGACAGAGTCTTGCTCTGTTGCCCAGGCTGGAGTGCAGTGGTGTGATCTCAGCTCACTACAACCTCTGCCTCCTGGGTTCAAGCAATTCTCCTGCCTCAGCCTCCCAAGTAGCTGGGACTACAGGCACATGCCACCATGCCCCAGCTAATTTTTTGTATTTTCAGTAGAGACGGGGTTTTGCCGTGTTAGCCAGGAGGGTCTAGATCTCCTGACTTCATGATCCACCTGCCTTGGCCTCCCAAAGTGCTGGGATTACAGGCGTGAGCCACTGTACCTAGTCTGGGACTTCTACTTTTGAAACTCAAAGGCTCCTGCAATGCCAAAGTATTGGTTCTTGAAAGTCAAAAGAATCTCTGCTTTTCTGCTGGACGAGGCTTCCCCTAAAGGAAGAAGAGCCACTGTCTGGAAAGAACAAAAGGGAGGAAAAAAAGATGTTCATCAAGTGCAGAATCATCCCACTGCAGCAGCATGGCAGAGCACGTGGGTAACCAGGGTCATGGCGGTGTGGGAGTTACTGTCATGCTTCTCCCTCTGGGCCCCTCTGTCCCCAGGTTTATAATCCAGTCTCCAAACCTGGAGTCCCATCTGAAGGGTGTTGCAAGCACCAGTTCCACGAGAGCCAGGGTAGAGAAGCTTAGAGAACACAGCCTCTAGGCAGCCTGGGGCCATGCCTAGTCCCCAGCTTTGCCAGCTCAGCGTTCATGGTCAAGTCACTTAACCTCTCCATGCTTCAGTTTCCCCATCTGTGAAAAGGGGAAATATAGTACCTTCCTCATGTGGTTATGAGCCTGATCAGATGCATCAGGCCTGGTACAGTGTGCAGCAGAGTGCTTGGCCCTGGTCAGCACTGGATGATGGTTGGCTGCTATTATTTTCATTGGCTTATCCAAGAGGTGAGTGGATTTCCTTGGAATTCCATCCCACAGGGCCCTGGGCCATTAGTTAACTAGCAGAAAGGGTCAGGGCACCCAGGCCTGGCCTCTGGCACTCTTCAGCTGCTTGTCAAAGCTTCAAAGAGACTCTCTTAGCATCCTTTCATTACAAGAAACAGAAACTCATCAGGAAAGAAAATTCCTGGGAAGAACAGAACTGGAGGGCCAGCAGTAATACAGGTTGCTTCTTTCTCCTGCTCCCTCTGCGGTTGGCTTTCCTGCTTCAGTGTGTGCCAGTCCAACATGGCAGGCTCCCTGGGCTCGAGGTTACCTGCTGCAGGGACCCACTGGGGGCTTCTGACAGCCACTGGCATTCTTCCTGTTGTCAACCTCCATTTAGTTCACGTGTCTTCGCCAACCCCCAGGTGACTCCAGGTGAATCCTGAGAGTCTACACTCGTTTTGAGGATCCTTGCCAGTGACAGGTATATGACCCAGTTCCGGCAAAGGAGGTATCAGGGAACTTTTACCAGGAGCTTCTGGGAAAGGTTTCATTGGTGACGGAAAAGAGACCTATGGGAAGATGAGCGAGCATGGAGCCCGAGGGATGATGAGTAACGAGGCTGAGCTCATGAGAAGGGCCCACCCACTTAGGAAGTCCTGCATGTCCTTGCAGAGGAGGGTGGACTGCACAAGGGGACAATGGCACCCACTGAATTGCTGACTTTACAATATAGAGAATGGATTAAAGGGGGAGCATTTGGGAGCGGGACACCAGTTAGGAAGCAGCCAGATGAATTGCAATCATGCTGAGGCTTAGAGGGAAGTTTCTACAAGTTGGAGCACAAGAGAAGATGGAGTGATAGGGAGATAGAATTGCTGGCTGGCTGCCATCAGGGGTCTCAAGAATGTGTACCCCAATGCTATGGCGTGCTCAGAAGCTCCACTCTGGGCTGTCTACACAGGTCCAGTTACACTGGTAACTCAGGTAGAAACACACTTCCAGAATCAAAATTTTTCAGGAAATGGAACAAAACTGTTTTATTTCAACTAATGGTCCAACTATCCAACTTTGCTTTGTGCTATGTGAGCGCAATTTGTCCGCCACACAGACCTGATTCAACCTTCAGTGAGGCTGGGCCAGTAAGTCACCAGTGAAACCTACATGCAAGACACATCCCTTCCCAGTGACTAATGAGCGCTGCTTCAGGAAAAGGCCAGGTTGAAAGTGCACATACGTGATTTACTGCTGACTTTGGCAAGAGTCATACAGCACAGACATTGCTCAGTTCCTCACGGGTTTAGAAATGAGCCCACATTCAGAGTAAGTGGGGGCTGGGCGCCGTGGCTCACACCTGTAATCCTAGCACTTTGGGAAGCCAAGGCAAGCAGATCACTTAAGCCCATGATTTTGAGACCGGACTAGGTAACATAGCAAGACCCTGTCTCTACAAAAAATAAAAAATTAGCCAGGTGTGGTGGCACATGCCTGTAGTCCCAGCTACCCAGGAGGCTGAGGTGACAGTTTCAAAAGTCAAACTGTCTCTAAATAGTCATTTGTGAGCCATTTCACTTGAGCCAAGGAAATGGAGGCTGCAGTGAGCCAAGATTATGCCATTGCACCCCAGCCTGGGTGACAGAGCAAGACCCTGTCTCAAAAAAAAAAAAAGTCAGTGGGAAGAAAGGGTTACCTGCTTAGAACCAAGCAAGAGAAAAGAGTGACAGATGGCAGAGAACAGAGCAAGCAAGGGAGGACCCGGGAGGATACGCTCCTGGTAGGCAACACAGGTGGCTCCCAGCCAACTCATTAACACATTCTCACTGATTAATAAAATTGCCTCCCCAATACACACATCCCCCAGTTTCTAAGGGTAACCTGTTTGGCTTGATTCCTTCTATAGTCTTTCTGTGCATAATCAAATATACATGTGTCTACATCTTTTTAAAAAGTCATTTGTGACAGGCGTGGTGGCTGACATCTGTAATCCCAGCACTTTGGGAGCCCGAGGCGGCAGATCACCTGAGGTCGGGAGCTCGAGACCAATCTGACCAACATGGAGAAACCATGTCTCTGCTAAAAATACAAAATTAGCAGGGCATGGTGGCACATGCCTGTAATCCCAGCTACTCGGGAGGCTGAGACAGGAGAATAGCTTGAACGCAGGAAGACAGAGGTTGCAGTGGCTGAGATCAGGCAGTTGCACGCTAGCCGGGCAACAAAAGTGAAACTGTCTCTAAATAAATAAATAGTCATTTGTGAGCCAGGCATGGTGGCTCATGCCTGTAATCCCAGTACTTTGGGAGGCGAGGCGGGTGGATCACTTGAGGTCAGAAGTTCGAGACCAGCCTGGCCAATATGGTGAAACCCCGTCTCTACTAAAAATACAAAAAATTAGCTGGGCATGGTGGCATGCACCTGTAATCCCAGCTACTCAGGAGGCTGAGGCAGGAAAATCGATTGAACCCGGGAGGCAGACGTTGCAGTCAACTGAAATAACACCACTGCACTCTAGCCTAGATGACAGAGTGAGACTCCATCTCAAAAAAACAAACATTGTTTGTGTAGTATCATATTTAGTGTCTTGCCTTTCTCAGTGAATGATACCTCTTGGACATTCTTTCATATCAGATAGCTCTCCCTCATTCTTTGTTGCAACTTCATAGTGTGCCAGCCTGAAACTACACCACAATTTCCTTAGCATATCTCCTACTGCTGGGCATTGAGGCTGGTGACCATTTTTCACCATTACAATCATCAGCAATGAAAACTCTTGGACGTATATTCCTGAGCACATGTGTGAGTTGCTCTGCTTGATGATATATTTCTAAGAGCTGACTTTCCAGCCTCACTATCATTGGTGTGCCTGGAAAATCAGGCATGACAGACAGGGGTCCTGGCCAGGGACAGTCGAATACTTTAAAACCCTGGCATTATTTACCCATTCAGCCAGAAAGTATAAAAATGTAATGCCTTGGGAATTCCCAGAATGGCATCCTCTCCTCTTGGAAGTCAGGCTTTCAGAACTAGACAGGCTAATGCTCCCAACAACTCATGTTCAGATCACACTGGGCACATTGTCACCTACTAGTTCACCTGGTCCCCGAGTCGGTCCTGCTAAATAGGTATTATTAGCATCTCTGTTTTTACACATGAGGAAACTGAGGCTCAGAGAGGACAAGATATCTCCCCAAGGTCACACAGCTCACAAATGGCAGAGGATTCAGAAACCAAGGACTAATGTGATGGAATCCTGTCTTCTTTCTAAATCCATGATGTAGGCTACGTCATGGTTCCTCTTCAGAGGCTTACGGTGCATGGTCAACCAAAAAGGCAGGCAGGTGAAATGAACATCTGCCTCGGTGACTGAGTTTGCAGGATGTATTAGTTTCCTCCTGCTGCTGCGACAAATTATCCCAAATGTCATGGCTTAGAACAACACAATTTACTCTCTTCTTACAGTTCTGGAGGTCTGGTGTCCAAAACGGATCTGCAGAGCTGAGCTGCTGGCTGCTCTGGCTGAGGCTCCATTCCTTTCTTTTTTTAGCTCCTAGAGGCTGCCCACATTCCTTGGCTACTGGCCCTCGTCCAGAAACTGTATCATTCTGATCTCTACTTCTATCATCACACCTCCCTCTCTAACTCTGACCCTCCTGCCTCCCTCTGTAGGAACCCTTGCAACAACATTGGACTCACCAGGATAATTAATGATAACCTCCTGGTCCCAATATCCTTAACTTAATCCCATCTGCAAAGTCCCTTTTGCATGTAAAGTAACCAGTTCTGGGGATCAGGTTGTGAACATCTTTGGGCAGCCATTATTCTGCTTATCACAAAAGGGGGTTCCTAGCACAGTGATTTAGAGCAAGGGCCCTGCAAAGGCCCCAGATTCAAATACTCTTTTTTTTTTTTTTGAGACAGAGTCTCACTCTTGTTGCCCAGGCTGGTGTGCAATGGCGCAATCTCAGCTCACCACAACCTCCACCTCCCGGATTCAAGCGATTCTCATTCCTCAGCCTCCCAAGTAGCTAGGATCATAGGCATGAGCCACTATGCTCACCTAATTTTGTATTTTTAGTAGAGACAGGGTTTCTCCATGTTGGTCAGGCTGGTCTCAAACTCCTGACCTCAAGTGATCCACCTGCCTCGGCCTCCCAAAGTGCTGGGATTACAGGCATGAGCCACTGCACCCGGCCAATACTTTATCACGTGCTAGCAGATCCAGGTACCTAACTTCTCTGAGTCTTAACGGCCTCACCTGAAAAACTGAATAACAGAATCTTCCTTCTAGGGCTGTTTTGGGGATCAAATAACACAATGTATGCAGCTCACGTGAAACACACGGTTCAGTCAATGGTAACTGGCATCTTCCTCACTGCCTATTATAATAATAGAAACTCTACCATTTGAGATTCATTTCTTTGGATCTTTCCTCCAAGGACACAGCTCAGGCCCTTGTCAGCTGATACTTAATGGAAGGAGTTGGCAGTTAACTGAGGTGAGGCTCAATGGGCCATGGAGAGCCGGGGAAGATTCAGAGAAACTAACCGTGTAGAGGGAGAGGGCTGTGGAGGGGAGGATGATCAGGAGAAACGTGCTTCCTTTTTTTTTTTTTTTTTTGAGACGGAGTTTCGCTCTTGTTACCCAGGCTGGAGTGCAATGGCGCAATCTCGGCTCACCGCAACCTCCGCCTCCTGGGTTCAGGCAATTCTCCTGTCTCAGCCTCCTGAGTAGCTGGGATTACAGGCACACGCCACCATGCCCAGCTAATTTTTTGTATCTTTAGTAGAGACGGGGTTTCACCATTTTGACCAGGATGGTCTCGATCTGTTGACCTCGTGATCCACCCGCCTCGGCCTCCCAGAGTGCTGGGATTACAGGCTTGAGCCACCGCGCCCGGCCGAGAAACGTGCTTTCTTTGGTAGCTTCTTCAGTTTTGCCTAGGCCTCAGCTTTGGCTGAGAATTTCGTCAGCCTCTCCCCAGATCAGCCAGGGTGAGCCTGCTTAAATGGAACACTCTGAAGATGATATACTGTGATAAACAAGACCTGCCCAGTTGGGTCTGCAGCGGAGTGGGGCGGATCTGGGATGATCCTGGCATGGAAAAGTACAGCAGCTTTTTGTCTTCAGATTAGGAGCCGGGGAAGCTGTTCTGACATTAACATCACCCCCACCCCCTCCCCCACCCCCAGGCCTCTCCAAAGTCTGTCTTGCAGAGTCAAATGAAAACCAGATTCTTGGTCTTATCTGAGAGCTACATGACTGTTTCCTGCCCCTCCTTTGGAGCCTGAGAAGGTCCCCATATGCACTGTCTAAACTTTGGGATGAATACACACAGCTCATAAATGGGAGCATATTATTATATGTACCTGCCTACACAAAGGGTTCTCCTCTTTCACTAAAATCATGGCTTGTAATTTGGGGCTTTCATTCATCCAACAAATATTTATTAAGCATTTGCAGGCAGCCAGGCAAGGTGAATGTTCTCTCAGGGTGGAGAGTATGTGCAGACAGGAGGAATTATCCTATGGCAGGGAGAGCAGAAGCTCTGGAGTGGACCACCTTGAGTCTAGATCCTGACACTTCCCAGCTGTGTTTTCATTGGGCAAAATGATCTCACCTCCTTAAGCCTCAGCTTTCTCTTCTATAAAGTGGGCATAACCAATAACTGCCTCCCAGGTTCTGAGGCTTAAATGAGATGGTTCAGGGGATGTGAGGGGTAACCCGGTGCCTAGTTCATAGTAAGAATGTGAGGAATAGCAGTTGCTGTTATAGACATGGAGACTGTTTCCCAAATGCCTTCCCACTCCCCAAATCATAAGACCCAAACTTGCCTTTTTGTGGACGCCAAGTTCTGTCGAACTGTTAGGGTGCAAGTTAAGAAGCCAGAATGGGGGGCGGGGATAGCCACATGTTACAACTCGGCAGGTATACACACGTGGACACCTTATGTACCCATGAATTCTGCTTTTGGAAGTGAACTTGACTGCAGCCTATCTTCGTCCGGAGGTGGTGGATTCCCAGTAGGAGGCGCCTTCAGTCCTCGTCTCGATCCTGCGACGCCCGCCAGCTGCCTATCGGCTTCTCGGTGTTTGAACTTCAAAGGGCTGGACGCTCACCTAAAAAGGGGACCCGGCCTGACCTCTCTCGGAACTAAAAAAAAAAAAAAAAAAAAAAAAAAAAAAAAAATCTAAGATTGAGAGAGGGAATGGGGCTGGCTCTTCCCTCTGTGTTTTGAATCCACGTTTTTTGGTGGTCTGGCTAAACCTAGCCCACCCTAGTTCGGGCGCCACAGCTCCGCGGTTCCGAGGGCAAATCTCCAAGGGGCGGAGGCAGAGCCGCGGGTAAGAGACGTCCGCGCCGAGTTCGGGTTCGCCCTCCCCGGAGCCAGGCTGGGCGGCAGCTCGCGGCCTCCAGGGATCCGAGCAGAGACTGGCTGCCCGCCTGCCACTCGCGGGGTGGGAGAACGCCAGCCGGTGCCTCTCCGAGAAAGTTCTCGGCAAACCTGGGGATGAGCCCTCAGCAAGGGCGGCTCCGGTGCAACGCGACCCCATCCAGTGCCCGCGCGCAGGAACCCGGAATGGGCCCCACCTGGGCCGGGACTCAGGAGTGCGATCCCGAGGCCGCGGGTGGGGACCCTGGCCGAGGGCGTGAGCTGACTCGGTTTTTAAAAAACTCGCTTCCTCCTTCCCTACCTCTGCCCGTCACTCACCTCGCCGGGCACCAGCACAGGGCAGAAGGTGGAGAGGGAGGCGGCGGCCTCCCCAGGAAGGGGGAGAGGTGAGTGTCCCGCCAGGTAAAGGCGCCGCGGGGCGGCTGGTGGAGCTGTACCTCCGCGTCTGCGCCTGGTCTGGGAAGGAAACGGGTCTCCCAGCTCTACTTAAACCCCTAAAATCTGGGACTCCGGGCTTAAGACATCCCCAGACCACCACCCGTCACACACACGCGCGCGCGCGCACACACACACGCCGGCACACCGATTCCCTGGGCCCTAGGGAGGAGGGGGCATCAGGGCTCTATTTTCTCCCGATCCCCTCTTGTCCAACTCGTAGGGGAGAACTTAGGCTCACCCCCAAGCCGCACTGCGCACTCCTCGGGCGGACGCTGGGGACTGAGCGCCCGCCCTGCTCAGCTGGGATCCCGCGCCTCGGGCTGGGGGGTGGTGCCGAGGGCCGCGAGGGAGGGTCGGCCGGTGGGCGGTGCTTCTCCGGGCTGGAGGCTGCTCCCGACCGGCACCGCCCTCCGCCTCCCGCGGTCCCACCCTCCAGCACGCCGGCGCTCCCGAGCCGTGCTTCCTGCGTCCCCATCCCGGTCCCCGAGCTGGCAGTGCGCTCTCTCCGCCGCCGCGTTCCCTCGGCTGAGAATCCCCCGAACTCCAGCCCCGCGATCGCGGCGCCCCCGGAGGAAGCCGGCCGGGGCGCCGCGGGGGTCGCGAAGCCCCCAGCCCCGGGCCGCCCGGCGGAGACGGAGCCGGACCCGCCGCCTCCCGGGTGAGTCTGAGCCGCCGTGCCTGGCGCCCGCCGCGCCGGGCGGAGTGCTGTGGGTTCTCTTCAGGGCCGGGGAAGGGGGTCGAGAGGCGTCTGGGTCGCCCGTCCGTCCGCCGAGCGCTTCCCGCCTGAGGTCGACCACCGGGAGGACTCCGCACCCCGCACCCTCAGCGACCGCGCCCCGCCAGTGCGGGACACTCCCGCCTTCCGGGCACCGCGCCCGGCCAGCTGGCCTGGGAAAGGCAGCTGGTCTTGGGGGCCCCCTGTTGGTGGGGACAGGTGCCCTCCTCCGGGTGGGCCTTGAACCCTTGGCCTCGCCAGAGGCACGTGGTTAGGAGCAGAACTTCCCAGTAGGTCCCGGGAAACCACCTTGGCGCTTTGCTCCCGCATCTCTTACTCCTCTACGGAAGTCGTGGCCTTTTAGGTATTTAGATTCGTGTTTGCGTGTGTGTCCTTTTAGGGATTTAGATTCGTGTGTGTGTGTGTGTGTGTGTGTGTGTGTGTGTGTGTGTGTCGCTACCAGTAAACACGAGGTTAAAGAATCGGACGTGAGCAAAGTGGATTGAAACTTGAGACCTTCCTCCCTGAGCGCATCGGTTTCTTCATCTGTGGAGGGGACATGATAACGTCCCAGGGTGCGTCGGGACATTCATGCCCAGCACCCAGCAAGCACTCGGCAGTAAGTTAGTTTACCGGACTTAGGGGAGAACAGAATCCAAATCAGATCTCAAGTCAGCGCACAAACGGGAGGTGTGTGGCCGGGCGGGCCAGGTCTGCATTACAGGATGATGGTCTCTTTCCCAACCAGAGATGGGTGCCAGAGACCTGGACCCCTGCACGGTTTCCCCAGGGAGCAGCCGTGGGGTGCCCTGCACAGCACTCCGAGGTGTTTGTGACGGTGCGTGGGGCTGCGGGTCCTTCCCAGCAGCGCAGGAGATCTGGGTGCTGGGAACCCGGGCTGCAGGAGCGGGTGGGCGGGGACGAGATGGGCGGGGCCGGGACGCGATCCTGCGGAGGTAGGGCAGCGGGTGGAGGGATTGCCCTCTAGGGCCGGCTTCTGGCTTTCCTTTTGAATGGGTTACCTTGAGAACAGCTTGTCTAGGGAACTGTGGGCCCTGGGACCGTGAACAGCTTTCACACTCTGGAAATCCTGACCTGTTAGGATAGAGCCGCTGTCCCTCCAAATACCTCCCTCCACCAATTGAGAGGTACCCCCAGACTGGGAGAAAAGGCCAAAGAAAGAGAAAGAGAGGAGGCTGGTGGTGCATCTGCTCCTTATGGTGTCTGAGCTGACAGCTCCCTGATGGGGTGTCTCAGGCCTGCCCCAGTGATCCAGGGCCCAGGGGCCTCAGGGAGCCTCCAGTAAGTTACATCATGGGGCTTAGGCGAGAATAGAAGAAAGGAACTAACTCAGGAGGTCCTGTGAAGAAAAGAATATTGGAATATTCATCAGGAAACTAGAGTATCCGCAGGGAACACGGCAGGAAGGGTGGCTGGGTCGATGGAACAGCACAGGCAAAGGCACGGAGATAGGAAGGCACACTGGCTGTGCTGGGCTGGTGAAGGTGCTCAGGCAGTGGAGGGTGGGGAAAAGTAAAGGGAATGGAAGGTCTGGAATAAGCCAGACTGGACAGGTGGGGGCTGTCTTGGAATCATTCAACAGATGTTGACTGAGCACCTTCTGTGGGCCAGGCACTGTCCTAGGTGTCCTAGATGAACACCACAGAGAAAGATGTCCCTTTCATTCAAGTTCTCTAAGCAGAAGATAAGAAGACATTATCTTCTTAACGTCTGATCCCATCCATATGTTAAGAAGATAATCCTGGCTGCCTGGAAGTTGGGAAGGATTCTCGAGAAGACTCCTAAGAGAGAAGAGGCTGACCTGTGGGTTGGTGGGGGCGGTGGGAATGAATGGGGTAGCTGGATGGGAGGCCCAGACAGGAAGCAGAGAGTAATATATGGCCCTCACCCATGACTGTTGGTCAAGGGTGAGATTCTGGGGTTCTGTGTGAGGCCCAAACTGCCAGCCTGGTCTTCTGCCAGTAGTGAGCAAGTGTCTGAGATATTGGCAGGACTCAAGCCCCTCCACCTGCAGCTTTCTGGCTCTCTGGCTCCAGATGTCAGAGTCCTGGAGGTTTCCCTTTCTGCGTGAGGGATGGGAAGGCTGGAGGCAGAGGGCGGCTGGAGCTTTGGGGGGCTCCCGTTTTAGTAGGATGTGTTTCTGGTCAGTGTTCCACCCTCTCTCTGCAGGGCTGGCTATAAACCCCTCAGACCTCTTGGGCTGGAAGAGGTCATAGTGTGAGGAGCTTTAGCATGGATTATCATCCCCCAGTCCCAAATTAAGGTGGGAGTCAAGGAAATGAGAAGCATTGTCTCCATGCGTGCCAGGAAAGTTTCAGAAGCTCAGTTGCCTTCTGACTGGGGATGTGGTATGGGGGACTACTGACTGGGGATGTGGTATGGGGGACTACTGACTGGGGATGTGGTATGGGGGACTACTGACTGGGGATGTGGTATGGGGGACTACTGACTGGGGATGTGGTATGGGGGACTACTGACTGGGGATGCGGATGCTTCTGACTGCTGACTTTTGCTTTCACTTTTGTTTCTGCACTGAAGCTTGGAGGAATCCTCTTTGCAGTGAAGGCTGTGAGAATAGCCTTTTCCTTGCTTTAAGTCTCCCTCTGCTTGGAGGGGACAGGAAGATTCTAGAATGTCTCAGGTGGAGGGGACCTTCAGGTCATCAGAGACATCATTCTCATTTGACAAAACTCAGGGGAAGGGACTGACCCAAGGACACATAGCAGTTCAGCAGCAGAACTGGGACCTGGAACCCAGCCCTCCAGACTCCCTTCTAGCATCCTTTGCGTTAACCCAGGAGGCCTGGCCACATTTGGGACCGAGACTGTTCTGGGCCCCAGGTTTCTCAGTCTCTTAGTCTTTCAAGCAGCTTCCTAGAGTTGAGCTCCTCCCCAGCCTGGACAGGTGGCCCAGCCTACCCTGGGAATGTTTTATTCTCCCTTCCCCTGGATTGAGCTCTTGCTGCCATGGCCACCCCTCCTGGGAGTTCTCACTCCTGAGAAAGAAACAGGCCATTTGTTTGGTTTCCTGGTACCAGGACACACGCTCCCCTGACCCTCAACTCCTCCTCCCCTCAGCTTCCATTTCAAGACTGCTGGCTGGTCCTCACCTTCTATCAGTGGTGTTTACTTGGGTGGAGCAACCTGAGGTGCCCACATTCTCTCTTGCCCTGGATTTATCAGACTTAGCAGCCCTTAAACCTGAATGTTGGTCGCTTTAGATCTTAGAGTATCGGGGCCAGAGGGATCTTAGCCATCAGAAAATCCACTCTGCTTATTTGACAACAGGGAGACCAAGACCCGGGGAAGAGATGAAACTTGCCTGAGATCACAGTCAGGACCAGAACTCAAGGCTCTGGAGTTTGTCTCAAATGATTTTCAGGATGATTCTTGAAAAACAAAACAGAGCACCCTCCTCCTCCAAGATCCCCTTTCTCTCTGTACTCCACACTGCGAGGTGTTTCTGTGGCGCCCATGGTGACATGGCCAGGAGTAAGGGCTGAAGGTCCTGAAAGATGAGGGGTACACGTCGAGGAGTGTGTCTGCACATTTTCAGGTCCTGTCTGTTCACACAGGTATTAACACCAAGGCGTGAGCTAGTGAGTGCATTTATCTGGCACTCCCTTGGCCAGACTTGATAATGTGCCTCTGGATGGCAGGCTTTTAAAGTTGTTTTTGTCCCCAGATTACAAAAGAAGTACGTGTTCCTTGTAAAAACGAGCAGATGACATGTGAAGGCTGGTGACCCCTGTTCTTATTGTGGCATTTTATTCAGGTTTTTGTTTGCCCGTTTGCTGAGCTGTTTATGTCCTGCTTTGTTACTGTTGTTGTTTTGTTTTGTTTTGGAAAAAATAGAGACAAGATCTCTGTGTGTTGCCCAGGCTGGTCTCAAACTCCTGGGCTCAAGTGATCCTCCCACCTCAGCCTCCCAAAGGGCTGGGATTATAGGCGAGAGCCACTGTGTGCAGCCCGTATCCTGGGTTTTCAATTCATCATGACAGTTCGTCTTATCTTCACGTGATAATATCAGCGACTTCACTCAGGTTTTAACCTGTGGGTCTCACGCGCTTCCACCCCTTGATGGCTACCACATATTCCCTTGGCCCAAACCCTGTAAAAACCCTTTGCTGTGCAAAGTGCAAAGACATTTCCGACTCACCACTGTGGGAGTCCAGAGGGACATTTTTCTGCATCACTGTGGGTGTGGGGAAGCAATTCTCTCTGAACTCTTAGAAATGGAAGCCATGGGCCATCTGGGCATGATGGGTGTGACCCAAATTCACACAGAGGCAGGGAGAGAGCTTTGTTTCTTCTGATTTTTATGTATTTCTTTATTTTTGCTATGTTTGTTTTAACCCAGCCAAGTGTACCCCACCATCACTGCCCCTTGCCCCAAATCTCCCTGGGATTAGGCGTGGGGTGAGGCAAGTGCAGAGCTCTAGAAAAATCAGTATTTGGCGTGCTCCTCTCCACACCCTGGCTCTTGCGGAGTAGGCGTTTCAATGGCAAAGATGTGCAGAGAATTCGTTTCCTAGTCGGGTGATTCAGGTAGGACACCCCACTGTGGGGACAGGAGGCGGTGGGGTCTCTGCCACTCTCTAACAGGATCACAGCTTTGTTAATGCCAGAAATTGTCAGTACTAGAAATACTGGTATCTTGGAGATTTTCTAAGCTAATGTTTACAGACTGTGGACAGCCACTTATTAGTGGATTTTCGTATCATTGAGTGGTTTCCCACTGGCTTTTAAGAAGTGAAATAGAGTGGCCAGGTGCAGTGGCTCACACCTGTAATCCCAGCGCTTTGGGAGGCCGAGGCAGGTAGATCACCTGAGACTGGGAGCTCAAGACCAGCCTGACCAACATAGAGTATTCCTGTCTCTACTAAAAATACAAAAATTAGCCAGACATCATGGCACATGCCTATAATCCCAGCTACTCGGAAGGCTGAGGCAGGAGAATTGCTTGAACCTGGGAGGCGGAGGTTGCAGTGAGCCGAGATTGCGCCATTGCACTCCAGCCTGGGCAACAAGAGTGAAATTCCATCTCAAAAAAAAAAAGTGAAATAGAAGAAAGCAGACTAGAAAACAGAGTGCATTTCCGGTCACGAGAAATATGCCTTAGTAAAACTTTCAGTTATCTGTTTGCAGATGTGTACTGAGTCACTAGGTAAAAATGTACCTCCAACTGCACAGGAAGAACTTGGGCAGTGTAGCTCCGGCTCACTGGTTTTTATACCGTGATCCTGAGAAACTTGTGATTGTTTGGGTGGGTCCCAGAAGCAACTCAGGGGTTTGCAGGGTCAGAGCTGAGTGGGGGTGGCCGAGCCAGGAGGAAGGAAACTCTACTCACAAAGACACCAGATGCTAAGGACACAAAACACCCATTTGTAAAACTCTGTGACTTTAAACATAAAACAGGAAGTTGAAAGCCATTGTTAGTCTACCCTCCTTAATTCATAGAAGAAACTGAGGCCACAAAACACAGAGGCTGGGGTCTCTGCTGAGGGGGAGGTGGCGCTCAGGCGTCACATGGAGGAGAATCTGCAAATGTGGACCCTTGACTCCTCCAAATGAGTGACTCAAAACACATGTTCACGGTGCAGTCTGTGACCCCATGAGCCACACTGTTGTGTGCCCTAGGAATTAATGTTTATCCTGAAGCTCATCACTCTCGTGCCAACAACCCAATTAATATTGCTGAGATGCACAAAGCATTAATTTTTTTCAGTGCCACATTTCAAACAGCACAGTGTTAATAACTCTGTTCTGGCATTTCTTCATGTTTTAATGTCCCCAGAGCTTTACCAATGGAAGCTTCCCAGACTAATCTCCTGGCCTTAGAGGCCTTCGAGATGTTAAGCCCAGGGTCACCAAATCCTGGCAGAACCTGGCAGAATGAGAACTCACCACAGTTCTTTTGGGTTTTTTTTTTGTTTTTTTTGTTTTTTTTTTTGTTTTTTTTTGAGCTGGTGTCTTGCTCTGTCATCCAGGCTGGAGTGCTGTGGCATGATCTCGGCTCACTGCGACCTCTGCCTCCCAGGTTCAAGCGATTCCCCTGCCTCAGCTTCCCGGAGTAGCTGGGACTACAGGCACCACAGCCGGCTAATTTTTTGTATTTTTAATAGGGATGGGGTTTCACCGTGTTAGTCAGGATGGTCTTGATCTCCTGATCTCGTGATCTGTCCAGCTTGACCTCCGAAAGTGCTGGGATTACAGATGTGAGCAGTGGTGTGATCTTGGCTCACTGCAATCTCCGCCTCCAGGATTCAAGTTATTCTCCTGCCTTAGCCTCCAAAGTAGCTGGGATTACAGGCACATGCCACCACCCCCTGGCCAATTTTTGTATTTTTATTAGAAATAGGGGTTTTACCATGTTAGTTAGGCTGGTCTTGAACTCCTGACCTCAAGTGATCCACCCGCCTCAGCCTCTCAAAATGCTTGGATTACAGGTGTGAGCCACTGCACCTGGCCAGAATATGCTTTAAAAAAAAAAACCAATACTCAAACTTTCATAAGTTACCATAAGAGACTTCACATACAGCGTCATTAAAACTGCCTGCAATTTGGAGAGAAGCAATTAGGTATTGGAACTGCCTGTTTTCAAACAGTGACAGATGCAAATTCTCTTCTTTTGGGGGAAATGGTCTGTAGCTAACCACAGGCACCATCATTTTATTTATTTATTGATTGATTTTTGAGTCGGAGTTTCACTCTTGTTACCCAGGCTGGAGTGCAATGGTGCGATCTTGGCTCACCGCAACCTCCGTCTCCTGGGTTCAAGTAATTCTCCTGCCTCAGCCTCCTGAGTAGCTGGGATTACAGGCACATGCCACCATGCCCAGCTAATTTTTTTGTATTTTTAATAGAGACGGGGTTTTATCATATTGGCCAGGCTGGTGTCGAACTCCCGGCCAGGATGGTCTCGATCTCTTGACCTCGTGATCCACCCGCCTTGGCCTCCCAATGTGCTGGGATTATAGGCGTGAGCCGGTGGATCACGAGGTCAAGAGATGGAGATCATATTTTAAACAGATCTTCTGATACATATGGTGTGCCAGGCACTGAGCCCAGGAACAAGGGAGAGTCAGCCCCTGCCCCGGGTAGAGCTGATCCCCTACGGGAGGCAGCAGGGATTGTACCTTAATACTTGAATAAAGAGGAGGAAGCGCAGCCTGAGAAGGAAGAGGCTTAACCCAAACTTGGAGAGTCGGGAAGGATTTTCAGAAAGAGTGCAGTCTGAGCTCAAGTGGGGAACGTGGGCAGGGGGTAGGGGGTGCAGCAGCAGCAGCCGGAGGTCTTCCTGGTGGTGGCAGCTGCCTATGCAAAGTCCCCAAGGTGTAAGAGAGCTTCAGTCACACAGGCCAATACTGAGTGTAGAAACGCCACACTCAGGGCAGATCCTGGGGGCAGAGGTGGAAAAATATTTTATATAGTCTCTTCTTAAAAGTCGTTTTGGGGGCTGGGGGCAGGGCTCATGCCTGTAATTGCAGCACTTCAGGAAGCTGAGGTGGGCGGATCACTTCAGGCCAGGAGTTCGAGACCAGCCTCGCCAACATAGTGAAACCCTGTCTCTACTAAAAATACAAAAATTAGCCAGGTGTGGTGGCATACACCTGTAATCCCAGCTACTTGGGAGGCTAAGGCACAAGAATCACTTGAACCCAGGAGGCAGAGGTTGCAGTGAGCCGAGGTCATGCCACTGCACTCCAGCCTGGACGACAGAGTGAGACTCCATCTCAAAAAAAAAAAAAAAAAAAAAAAAAAAAAAAAAAAACCATTTTGGGTATGGCACTTTCTCAAAAAATTAAAATTGAATAACCATAGGCTTAAGCAGTTTGTCCAGCAGCATACGTGTCTTAGTCCATTTGTGTTGCTGTAAAGGAATACCTGAGGCTGGGTAATTTATAAAGAAAAGAGATTTATTGGTTGGGCACGGGGGCTCATGCCTGTAATTCCAGCACTTTGGGAGGCCAAAGCAGGCGGATCACAAGGTAAGAGATGGAGACCATCCTGGCGAATAGGGTGAAACCCTGTCTCTACTAAAAATACAAAAATTAGCTGGGCGTAGTGGCTCACACCTGTAGTCCCAGCTACTTGGGAGGCTGAGGCAAGAGAATTGCTTGAACCTGGGAGGCAGAGGTTTCAGTGAGCTAAGAGCTCACCGTTGCACTTCAGCCTAGTGACGGAACAAGACTCTGTCTCAAAAAAAAAAAAAAAAAAAAAAAAACAGAGGTTTATTTAGCTCATGGATATGTAAGGCTGTACAAGAAGCATGGCACTGGCATCTGCTTCTAGTGAGGGCCTCAGGAAGCTTTGACTCATGGTGGAAGGAAAGCAGGCATCACGTGGTGAGACAAGGTGAGACATGTGACTCTCTAATAACCAGATCTTTGGGCACCAAGTCATTAAAGAGGGATTCACCCCATCAACCAAACACCCAGTAGACCCCACCTTCAACAGTGGGGATCAAATTTCTTTTTTGAGACAGAGTCTCACTCTGTTACCCAGGCTGGAGTACAGTGGCACAATCCCGGCTCACTGCAACCTCTGCCTCCTGGGTTCAAGTGATTCTCCTGCCTCAGCCTCCCTAGTAGCTGGGATTACAGGCATGTGACACCATGCCTGGCTAATTTTTAGTACAGAAGGGGTTTCACCATGTTGGCTAGGCTGGTGTCGAACTCATGGCCTCAAATTATTGCACCCGCCACCGACTCTCAAAGTGCTAGGATTACAGGCATGAGCCACTACGCCCAGCCTGGGGCTCAAATTTCAACATGAGATTTGAAGAGGACCAATATCCAAACTATATCAATACTCAAAAGAATTGAAAACAGGTTTTTGAAGAGGTATTTGTACACCCATGTTGATATGGGCATTGCTCATGAGAGCTAAAATATGGAAACAACCCAAGTGTCCATCTAAGAATGAATGGATAAGCAAAATGTGGTTTATCTATACAATGCAATGTTATTCAGCCTCACTATGGAAGGAAATTCTGACACCAGGCTGCAACGCAGATGAACCTTGAGGACATTATGCTAAGTAAAACAAACCAGTCACAAAAAGACAAATACTACATGATTCTATTTGTATGAGGAACCTAGAGCAGGCAGCCTCATAGAGATGGAAAGTAGAATGTTGGTTGCCAGAGGCGGGATGTGGGGGAAGGGGGATGGGGAGTTAGGGTTTAATGAATGGGTAAGAAGTTTCAGTTTTGTAAAATGAAAGCATCCTGTGGATGAATGATGGTGATGGTTGCACAGCAGTATGAATGTACTTAATACCGCTAAACTGTTCATGTAAAAATGGTTACGTTAGTAAATTTTATGTTATATGCATTTTATCACAATAAAAATTGGTGGTGGGGCCGGTGTGGGCGGAGCGGGAGTCATTTTGGAAACAAGACTCAGTCATTCAGCCACATCGTTGGGTTCTCTCTACGAGCCAGGTGTTCTTCCAGGCTTTGGGGGAAAACAATGCCTAAGACAGGCTCAGTTCCTGCCCTCTTGGAACTTATACCTTATTAGGCGGCAGGGAGGAGTCAGTCAACTAGGAAACCAACAAGTAAAATAACAAATCAATAACCCTGTCAAATGCACTGATCTGAAATCTTTGCCACTTCCCTACTGCCGGCAGGATCAAGCCAAGGCTAAGCTCTTTAACTTTCAACACCATAAAGCCTGGGCTTTTTAGAGTCGGCCTCGGTTAATCTTTCCAGACCTATTACTGCTGCCTTACCCCCACTTCAGCTGCCATCAGTCACAAGGAACTACTTTCCCCCACCTCCTTCCTCATACCCCTGCTCAAAGCCAGGAACTTTGGTGACTTTATTCCTTCCTGTTCTTTCTGCTTGTCTTTCTAGACTGCCCACAGGCTTGAAAAATCACAATTATTTCCATTCCAGAAGTTTATCCTAACGAAACAATGAATGAATATAAGGAGTTAGTTTGGACACTGTTATTTTGTGTAATAATGGCAACAAACGAGAAACCCATTTTGTTTCTAATCCCTCCAACGACAGTCCTAGCCAAGACTCTAAAAAAAAATTTGTTGGCGGGACGTGGTGACTCACACCTATAATCCCAGCACTTTGGGAGGCCGAGACGGGTGGATCATGAGGTCAAAAGATCGAGACCATCCTGGTCAACAAGGTGATACCTGTCTCTACTAAAATACAAAAATTAGCTGGGCACGGTGGCTCACACCTATAGTCCCAGCTACTCGGGAGGCTGAGGCAGGAGAATTGCTTGAACCCAGGAGGTGGAGGTTGTGGTGAGCCGAGATTGTGCCATTGCACTCCAGCCTGGGTAACAAGAGCGAAACTCCGTCTCAAAAAAACAAAATTTGTTTAACTTTGGAATAATTTTAGATTTATAAAAAAGTAGCCAGGTTCAGTGGCTCACACCTGGAATCCCAGCACTTTACGAGGGTGAGGCAGGTGGATCACAAAGTCAGGAGTTTGAGACCAGCCTGGCTAGCATGGTAAACCTGTCTCTACTAAAAATAATTAGCTGGGTATGGTGGTACGCACCTGTAATCCCAGGTACTCGGGAGGCTGAGGCAGGAAAATCACTTGAACCCAGGAAGCAGAGGTTGCATACAATGAGCTGAGATCGTGCCACTGCACTCCAGCCTGGGCGATAGAGCAAGACTCTGTCTCAAAAAAAAAAAAAAAAAAAAGTTGCAAAGGTAATATGGAGCATTTCTGTCTACCCTTTACCCAACTTCCCCTAATGCTGGCATCTTTTTTTTTTTTTTTTAACATAATCTCACTCTGTTACCCAACGGCACGATCTCGGCTCACTCCAACCTCCACCTCCCATGGTCAAGCAATTCTCCTGCCTCAGCCTCTCAAATAGCTGGGATTACAGGCATGTACCACCACACCTGACTAATTTTTGTATGTTTTGTAGAGATGGGGTTTCATCACATTGGCCAGGCTGGTCATGAACTCCTGACCTCAGGTGATTCACCCGTTACAGCCTCCCGAAGTTACAGGTGTGAGCCACTGCACCTGGCTAATATTGGCATCCTACATAACTGTAGTATACTTATCAAAGCTAAGAAATTAATATCACAACTAACTAAACTACAGACTTGATTTATATTTCACCAGTTTTCCCACCACACGTTTATTCTCCAGGATCCGATTCAAGATCCCACATTGCATTTGATCACCCTGTCTCCTTAGTCTCTTCCGGACTGCGACAATTTCTCAGTCTTTTCTTAAATTTCATGACCTTGAGAACTTTGAAGAGTGCTGGTTAGTGTTTTGTAGAACTTTGCTGAATTTGGGTTTGTCTGATGTCTTCTCGTGACTGGACTGGGCCTTTGGGTTTTGAGAAAGAATACTGCAAAGGTGAAGTACGCTTCTCATTGAATCATGTTAGGATGGACATATCAGTGTAACTTCTTGGTGAGGTCAGCCTTGGTCACTTGGTTAAGGTGGTGTCTGCCACATGTCTCCGCTATAAAGTTACTGCAACTCCTTTTTTGGAAGGGTCTTTTTAAACATGATAGCGAAAGGCAAAATTATAAAAGAAATTATTGAAAATGATTGATACATTAGGCTCCTAAAATTTAAAAACTTTGATACATCAAATGATAAACTGGAGACAATATTTGTAACGCAGAACAGACAAGGGGTTGCATTCTGAACACATGCAGGAGCTTTTCTAGTGAGTAAGGAAAGGTTGAATGCCCTAGTTGAGAAATGGGCTAAAGCAGAAATGCTGAGGCTGGGCAGAGTGGCTAACATCTGCAATCCCAACATTTTGGGAGGCTGAGGCGAGAGGATTGCTTGAGTCCAGGAGTTAGAGATCAGCCTGGGCAACATGGTGAGAACTTGTCTCTATAAAAAATGAACAAAATTAGTTGGGCATGGTGGCATGCCCCTGTAGTCTCAGTCACTTGGGAGGCTGAGGTGGGAGGATTGCATGAGTCCAGGAGGTAGAGGCTGCAGTAAGCAAGCAGTGACTATGCCTCTCTGCACTCCAGCCCGGTGACCCTGTCTCAAAAAAAAAAAAAAAAAAAAAAAGGAAGAAGAGGAAAGAATGCTGGTGGCCAATTAGTACATGGGGAAAAAAAACATTATTATTCAACTCCATCATAGTAAAGGAAATGCCAATTAAAACAATGCCATCTTTCACACAGGAAATCTAAAATTTTAATTTAAAATAAAGAAATGCTAACTGGGAGGTAGTGCTTTCAGGAGCTCAGTGCGAAAGTGTACATTGGAGAACGGTCTGCAAATGCAAGCCCAGCTTTAAGACACTTTTAATTCCAAGATTTTAATCTCCGTATCAAAAATCTTTGATGCCAAGATTTGATCTCGTTATCCCGAGGTAACAATGTATGGTTGTATAAGAGTTAATTTCAACACTATTTTTTATAACAGCAATAAAACTAGAAATCAAATATATTTGCAGCAACAGGGAATTGCTGATGTAAATTGCAGCTCTTTCATATACTGAAGTGGTTCTCAACCACTGAAAATTCCAGTGTCAATGAATACTGATGATATGAAAGATTATCCATATACATCACATTTTAAAAAATTACGGTTATACTGGGAGGCGGAGGTTGTGGTGAGCTGAGATCGCGCCACTGCACTCCAGCCTGGGCGACAGAGACTTTGCCTCAAAAAAAAAAAAAAAAAGAGGGTGGTGTTATAAAACCATATTGCAGTAATATTCCATTTTTGGGCCAGGCGCGGTGGCTCACACCTGTAATCCCAGCACTTTGGGAGGTCGAGGCGGGTGGATCACGAGGTCAAGAGATCGAGACCATCCTGGTCAACATGGTGAAACCCCATCTCTACTAAAAATACGAAAAATTAGCTGGGCATGGTGGCGCGTGCCTGTAATCCCAGCTACTCGGGAGGCTGAGGCAGGAGAATTGCCTGAAACCAGGAGGCGGAGGTTGCGGTGAGCCGAGATCGCGCCATTGCACTCCAGCCTAGGTAACAAGAGCGAAACTCCGTCTCAAAAAAAAAAAAAAGAAAATTCCATTTTTGTAAAAAACAAAAAAAAATGTTTTGTTTACACAGCTCACAGAAAGCATGGAGACCATCATGGATATTTATCAGCAGTAGTTATGGTTGGGGGTGGCAGTGAGGGGTTTGGATTTTCTTTCTGCTAATCCATGTTTAACTAATTTTTATTTAATAAACAAGCATTGTTTTCATAACAAGAGAAAACTGGTGTTGATAACACCCTCTCCTCCCATTTGGAACTTTGATGACCTGTGCTGAAGACCCAAAGGCTTGTTACGCACCCCACAGTGATTACTGCCAGGCAAGGTACTTCGTGAACTGTAGAGAGGTTTGAAGACATCAGCTGCCACTCTTGTGGTTGGTTTACCCTTGGCCTCTCTTCTTAGACTTACGAAGCTGAGATAGGAGCATGGTGGAAGCCACAGCACCCGACTTAGGCAACTATGAGAAAATACTCGCCCAGGGTTGGGTGCAGTGGCTCACGCTGTAATCCCAACACTTTGGGAGACCAAGGCAGGCAGATAACTTGAGGTCAGGAGTTCGAGACCAGCCTGGCCAACATGGTGAAACCCCGTGTCTACTAAAAATAAAAAATTAGCTGGGTGTGGTGGTGCGTATCTGTAATCCCAACTACTCGAGTGGCTGAGGCAGGAGAATCGTTTGAACGCAGAACCCAGGAGGCAGAGTTTGCAGTGAGCCAAGATCACACCACTGCACTCTAGTCTGGATGACAGAGTGAGACTCCATCTCAAAAAAGAAAAAAAAAATACTCGCCCAGCATTGTATTTTGTAAACATATATGTAATTTTCCATTCGAGCACAAACACAGGCAGTCATGTAACCACCACCACCACAATCAAGAAAAAGAAAAGTTTGGCCGGGCGCGGTGGCTCACGCCTGTAATCCCAGCACTTTGGGAGGCCGAGGCGGGTGGATCACGAGGTCAAGAGATCGAGACCATCCTGGTCAACGTGGTGAAACCCCGTCTCTACTAAAAATAAAAAAAATTAGCTGGGCACGGTGGCACGTGCCTGTAATCCCAGCTACTCAGGAGGCTGAGGCAGAAGAATTGCCTGAACCCAGGAGGCGGAGGTTGCGGTGAGCCGAGATCGCGCCATTGCACTCCAGCCTGGGTAACAAGAGCGAAACTCCGTCTCAAAAAAAAAAAAAAGTTCCATCACCCCCCAAAATTCTCTCCTGCTGCTTCTTTTTAGTCTCTCCCGCCTCCACCCCCAGCAGGCACTGATCTGTTTCTTGTCCTTATAGTTTTGCCCTTTCCAGGATACCGTGTAAATGGAATTATACAGTATGATGCCTTTGGAGTCTGGCTGCTTCTACTCAACAGAATACATTTGTGATTTCCCACACTGCGTTTATTCCATGGTGTGAATGTGCAAGACCACAGTTTACTTATCCCTTCACCTGTTAAAGGATATTTAGATTATGTCTACTTTTTGGTGATTATGATTAAAGCTGCTGTAAACATTCAGAGGTTTTAGTATCAACATATGTTTTCATTTCTCTTGAGCAAATACCTAGGAGTGGAATTGCTGGGTTTGTGTATGAGTATATGTTTATCTTTATATGAAATGACCAAACTTAGAAGGTTTGGGCCAGTTCCTCTGGCCAGCAGCAGGGCTATGCAGGGACCTAAGGAAACACTGATGATCACTTCTCCTTCCTTATGGAACTTCAGTGACCTATGTTGAAGACCCAGTAGACACCATTTGTCTTTCCTGGAGTGATGCTTTCACTTTTGCCAGCTGATGTGAGTTCCACCCTGCCGGGTAAGAGGTTGACTGCCTCCCCATTGATGACTCTCCCTTCCCCGTATCACAGGCATGGAAATGACAATGAGTCGTGAAGGTTCTTCACTTAAATAATTTTTTAATTAACTCTTTTTCTTTAATTAGGAAACTAATATATGCACATGGTTAAAAAAAAAAAAAAGTCAAACAGTCTAAAAGGATGTCCAATGAAAAAATACACCTCTCCCTCTCCTTCCAGGCTCCCAGTCCCTTACATGAGAGGTAGCCACCACCTGCAGTTTCTTGTATATACTTCGAGAAATTGTCTCTGCGTATAATGACGCTTTTAAAATGCTGCTTTTAGATGTTTTCCCGATAATCGAAACAATAAAGTATTATAGTTGTCAGGATCATTATGAAATTGTTGGGTAATTTCAAACTTGTAATAACTCATGTGAGGGTCCTCAGTCACCTTTAAGGACCCGCTAACCACCTGAAATTGCCAAACATTCTATCTCTGCATTTTTCTGTGGCAGGTCAGTAGCTTTTATCACATTCTCAAAGGGATCTGTGCACCAGAAGAAAGAAAGCGGGTGGGGAAGAAAGAAGAAAGGAAGGACCGTAGACACGATCTTTTACAGATAAATGGCAGATAAATATATAAAGAGCTTGGATAAATCTAATTGCCTGTAACTCAGAATGTACACATTCCAGTTTTCTGTATTATTGCCCCTTGGTTTTATGATTGGAAGCTGGTAGAGCCATTGATTTAACGGCTTAGGCTAAGTTTTGTCTTGGGCTAAGAGGAACTGTGCCTGGCTGAGCCAAAAGCGACGAAGGTCGCGGAGTTCTTCAACCACGCCTGTGTGTTTGTACTGACCCACTGTGTCTGAGGAAGTCTGTTGGTAGCTTTAGAACATGCATATTCTCCTGCCCCAGGTGAGCCAGTGACTGGGAACTTGTCACGGAAAGGAGCAGACAAACTTGCTTCCCACAAGAGGGCTTCAGGCTGAAAAATATTCAAGAAGAGTTTAGGGAAATTCCAGGGAGGCAGAGCCATATTCAGCTCATGATAAAAGTTACAGATGTTTGGGAACTATCCTTGATAGAGTCAGTATCTAGAGTTGAAGCAGGGAGCACCTAAGCTTTCCCATCACTCTTAAGTCATTTGATGCTCAAACAGTTCTATGTTGGGGAAACTGAGGCAGGAGCATGCTAGCTACAGTGCAAACTACCCCACATTTCAAGGACTTAAGGCACACCAGTTACTTTTTCATGTACTGGATGGGAAGGTGGAGTCTTGGCTCCACACAGTCCTTCAGGGACCCAAGGTTCTATCTTCAGCACTTCCTCCCCAAGGGTTTAGTGAGCTAATAACAGGGCCCACAGCTAGAAAGTAAAGTAATGGAGACGGGATTTGAACCCAGCCGGTCTCATTCCAGAGTCTGTATTCTGAACTATTATGCTGTGGTGAGAAACAAGAGTACTGGCATCTAACTAGATTTACCTGGTGTGTAACTTCAGAACTGGGAAGTGGGAGATAACGGGATTCTGAGGAACATTTGTTCTTTGTTGCCAAGGAATCATGCTCTTCTTTTTAAGGAGTGAGATGGGTAAATTTGAGAGACTTTTTTTTAACTTTGTCTTCAGGTGAGAATTTTCAGTTTCAAAATATAAAAATTAGAGCCCTTTCCCCCAAAAAATTTGCCCCTGAAATAAATGTGCACGAGACTATGTTGCTGGGTGCTTGGGTTTATCCAGTAGCAAATATCAACCCCCAAAAGCTGATCGCTGCCCGCTGCCCCACCGCCATGTTATTGCTCATTTCAGGGAGGAAGTTTGATAAATTTCAGCAACCTGATTAAAACATTTTTCCCAGCTGAAATTGTTCTTGTAGAAACAACCCAAATGTCCCATATGAAAGCTGGAAAATCTGCTGTGGTTTCTACAAGGTTATACAAGGGGAACACCACATGGCCGTTCAAAATGGCGGTGATGCAGAGGCTTTGAAAGACTTAGAAAGATGAGTCTAATTTGCTAATGTAAAAAGACAGATTATGAAGCTGGTCCATTTTTTATTTCAAAAAATACACAAAGAATAAAAATTTGACTATTTACTATAATGTTTCTAATGATTATTCCTAAAGGATTACAAGTGATTTTTATTCCCTCTGTCTCTTTTTTTTTTTTTTTTTTTTGAGATGGAGTCTCCCTCTGTTGCCCAGGCTGGAGTGCAGTGGTGTGATCTTGGTTCACTGCAACCTCTACCTCCTGGGTTCAAGCGATTCTCCTGCCTCAGCCTCTCAAGTAGCTGGGATCACAGGTGCATACCACAATGCCCAGCTAATTTTTGTGTTTTTAGTAGAGACGGGGTTTCACGGTATTGGCCAGGCTGGTCTCAAACTCCTGATCTTGTGATCTGCCTGCCTCAGCCTCCCAAAGTGCTGGGATTACAGGTGTGAGCCACCGTGCCCAGACTGTCTTGTCTTTTCAAACCTGTACTTTCTGAGCTTCCCAGAGAGAATCATGTATGACTTTGTATTAAAGTAACAGCTTTAAGTTCAAATGGCCCTAATGATCTGGGTGACCTTGAACCATGGCTCACTTTCTCGAAATGGGGAGAATAGTTTTAGGATTTCGTGAAGATTAAACTATAAAAGTACTTAACACTGTACATGTTCAGTACATTTTTGGGTGTTACTGTCATGGTTATTTTTGAAAATCTTTCCATTCTAATAAGTCCATTTCAAATCCAAGCCAAGTACATCTAAGAGCCATGGGGCTTTATCTCAGAATGCCCAGGAGTATGGACCCATGAGCAAGCCGGTCTTCTCCCTTCCCTCCTCTCCCCCAGCCCTCTGCTGTAGGGCAAGGTAAAGCTCGGTGACAGGGATACTGCTTTTAAGTGTGATCAGGGCAGCTGTGGCTGACATCTGGTTTCTGTCTTCTGCACAAAGAAATAACTCATGGTTCTGGGCATAATGGCATTTTGGTTCAAAGCATGGATTCTGGAGTTAGACTCCATTAAATGGGAACAATAATAATGCCACCCTCCCTGGGTGGGGGTGAGGGTGAAATGACACTTAGCACAACGTCTCAATAAATGCTAACTCTCAGAGATACAACGGTGAGCCTCAAGAAATTCACAGAGCATCACATCAACCATGTTAAAATGAACAATGTCGTGGTATCTTGTACACTCACAGTGTTGTGCAACTGCCACCTCTATCTAGTTCCAAAACGTTGTCATCACCCCAAAAAGAAGCCCGTACCCACTAAAGCATTCCCTCCCCATCGCCACCCTCCCCCAGCAACCCCGCTGCTGGCAGCCACCTATCTGCTTTCTGTCTTTCCGGACATTGTGTATAAATGGAATCACACAATATGTGACCTTTTTGTGTATGGCTTCTAAGCTTTTTTAAAAATTTTTTTAAACTATTTTAACCTTTTTTACATTTGAGACAAGATCTCGCTCTGTCACGTGGGCTGGAGTGCAGGGGCATATTCTCAGCTTCCTGCAGCCTCTGCCTCCTGGGCTCAAGCGATCCTCCCACCTCAGCCTCCTGAGTAGCTGGGACCATAGGCGCATGTCACCACATCGGCTAGTTTTTGTATTTTTTGGTAGAGACAGGGTTTTGCCATGTTGCCCAGGCTGGTATCAAAAGTCCCAGGCTCAAGGGATCTGCACACCTCGGGCTCCCAAAGTGCTGGAATTATAGGCATTAGCCCCCACCACACCTGGCCTATTTCAGCCATTTTTAAGTGTGCAATTCAGGAGCATTAACCATATTTATAGTGCTGTATAACCATCGCCACTGTCTTTCTCCAGAACTACTACATTATCCCAAACAGAAATGGAGGCAGGTTTTCTAAATGCCTGTATGATTCTCCATCTTCAGCTTGTGTTAGAATCCTCTGGGGTGGAGGGCTCGTTAAAACACTGATTGGGCCAGGTGCAATATCTCACGCGTGTAATCCCAGAACTTTGGGAGGCCAAGGCAGGCAGATCATGAGGTCAGGAGTTTGAAATCCCGTCTCTACTAGAAATACAAAAAAATTGGCCAGGTGTGGTGGTGTGTGCCTGTAATCCCACCTACTCCGGAGGTGGAGGTGGCAGTGAGCTGATATCGCACCACTGCACTCCAGCCAGGACGACAGTGCGAGACTCCGTCTCAAAACAACAACAACAACAAAAACCCAAAAACACAGATTGCTGGACCCTTCCTCCCCCATCACATCCCCCACCCCATTTCTGATTCCGTGCGTCTAAGTGGGGCCCCAGAATGTGCATTTCCAACCAGCTCCTGGGTGACGCTGATGCTGTTGATTCGGGCCACACCCAGAAGACCGCTGTTTTAGATCAATAGGTTTACAGGACAGAGTGGATGATGGCATCCTTCAGGGTCAATCAGAGAAGCCAAACCTCTACGGCCTATGGGATAAGCGGTTTATTACAGGAATTAGATCTTATGCATTCATAGTGGGGCAGCAGAAGTGACAATGAAAGAGTTGTCAGGGGTCAGAGGCATCACCCCCTGATCGAGGGCACACGAGGAAACTAGTGGAGAAGTCTACAGCCAGCTGTTGTCTGGTCCATCCCCAGCTAAGTGTCCAGGTGTGGTAACAGGACCAGCAGTCAGGAGAAAGAGCTGGATGCAGAGTGGAGGACAGGCTGGAATCTGCCGGAACCCACGGGGCTGTCTCTCACCGAATCTAATCGTGATGACCTCTAGAGTATAATGGCTGCCGCTTCACTTCCACCTCACAGCTTGCCACAGATTCCTCTTTTGGCCAATTGGAACCTAGAACCAGTCAGGGAAGGGGATTCTGGGAAATGCAGTTCCAGCTTAACCAATCCGGCATAGCAGGAACTACCACAGCGGATGAATCAGTCTTGGCCACGGACCCTCCTCCTTGAGCCCAGGGTGGTTTCTGGGACTCTGCTGGGGGTTCCCTGACTCTCTTGACAGGACCTTCTAGCAGGCACAGATCTGGTCCATCCCAGCATCCCTTGCTCAGATCATCAGCTGAGAACTTAATAAAAACAGATTCCCAGGCCCCAGCCCAAGCCTGCCAAGTCAGACTTCAGCAGTGGGACACAGGAATCAGATTTTTAAACAAGCTCTAGCTGATTCAAATATCCAGCCAGGTTTGGAACTTCTGATGTATGGAAAAGAAAGTGGGCTCTGGCCAAGCACAGTGGCTCACACCTGTAATCCCAGCACTTTGGGAGGCTGAGGCAGGTGGATCACTTGAGCCCGGGAGTTCAAGACCAGCCTGGACAACATGGCAAAACTCCATCTCTGCAAAAAAGAAAAAAATGCTAAAATTAGTGGAGCATGGTGACACATGCCTGTAGTCCCAGCTACTTGGGAGGCTGAGGTGGTACGGTCACCTGAGCCTGAGAGATCAAGGCTGCAGTGAGCCAAGATTGTGCTACTGTACTCCGGCCTGGGTAACAGAGTGAGTGAGATCCTGTCTCAAAAAAAAAAGAAAAATGGGAAAGGAAGGAGGAGGGAGGGAGGAAAGAAGAAGGAAGGAAGGAAGGAAGGAAGGAAGGAAGGAAGGAAGGAAGGAAGGAAGGAGGGAGGGAGGGAGGGAGGGAGGGGGGAGGGAAGGAAGGGAAAGAAAGAAAAAGCAAAGAAAAGAAAGAAAAAGAAGGAGGGAGGGAAGGAAGGGAGGGAGGGAGAGAAAGGGAAGAAGGAAGGAAGGAAGGAAGGAAGGAAAAAGGAAGGGAGGGAGGGACAAAGAAGGGAGGGAGGGAGAGACGGAGAAAGTAAGCCAGGGGTTAGAATTCTGGTTCCACCACTTGCCAGCTTTGTGATCTTGAGCAAGTGACTTAACCCTTTATGATCCTATATTGTCTACAACATAGGATCATTTCACTTTCCACTGTTTCAGTTACCCATGGTCAACTATGACCTGATAATATTAAATGGAAAATTCCAGAAAGAAATGATCCATAAGTTTTAAATTGTGCACCATCTGATGTGGTGAAGTCTCACACTGTCCCACTCTGTCCTGCTCCGGACGTGAATCGTCTCTTTGTCCAGCAGATCGGTGCTGTAGACACTACCTGCTCATTGGTCACTTAGGAGCTGTCTGGGTTATCAGATCAGAAAGTGTAGTCGGGTGCTGTCTGTCGTTTCAGGCATCCTTGGGGGTCCCCCGAGGATATGTGCTCAGCTGTCAAATGAATGGGCTCAATGCCTGCCTGTCTGGTGGGGGTTGTGGAAACCGAATGAGGCCATGTGTAACAAACTTCTGGCAGGCGAAGTATTACTGTGCTTAATCCAGTTGCTAGTTGTGCCTAGACATGCCTGGGAGTAGGTCAGATGGGCCCAGCATCTCTTCTTTTTACTTAGGAATCTGGGGCTTAACCTGATTGTATTCTTTTTGTTTTGTTTTTTTCAGATGGGGTTTCACTCTTGTTGCCCAGGCTGGAGTGCAGTGGTGCGATTTCAGCTCACTGCAACCTCCGCCTCCTGAGTTCAAGCGATTCTCCTGCCTCTGCCTTCTGGGTAACTGCAAATACAGGCGCACACCACCATGCTCGGCTCATTTTTTGTATTTTTAGTAGACACAGGGTTCCACCATGTTGACCAGGCTGGTCTCGAACTCCTGACCTCAAGTGATCCACCCACCTTGGCCTCCCAAAGTGTTGAGATTACAGGCATGAGCCACCATGCCTGGCCAACCTGATCATATTTTTAATACGGATTGTTTTCCTGCCATCATGAAAACTATATTTGCTTTAAAGTCTTTAAAGTCTCAGTTCACATTCCAGGCATTGTTTTATATAAATATCATTTGCTTATTTTTTCTTTAAGCAAATTTTACAAACTCCATCTGAAAAAAAAAAAAAAACACCACAAAATTTGTCAAAGAAGAGCCTTTCAACTTCCAGTTCTGTTTATCTAAAAGCACCCTTTCTTCAGCCTGGGATCTTGGACATTTTACCACATGCTGAATGCCTCTCTGACTTTCTTTTTGTGCCTGTCACCTTGATGTTAGTTGTCACCTGAACTAGGTAAGATGGTTGTGGCCTGCATGAGTAGAACAAGCTACTTTTTCCAGAAAGCAAGTTGGAAGGTTTCAACCTGTTCTTCAGTGGGTCAAGGCAGTGCTCCGGGGCCAGGCCATCTGATAAAGGGAATGTGACTTATAAAGAAGCTGTTATTTCCACAGCAAGCAAAAGCAGCAGTAAGGAAAACAGGGTTTTGCAGTTCCACTGGAAGGAGGTTGGGGGGAGGTCAGAAATCAGGGCAGGACCTTTGAGAGCAGCTGTCAGCACTGGGCAAAGGCTGAGAGATGGGTGAGCTACACACTTCTGTAGCCTTCACTGATAGCATCCCATCATTTTCCTTTTTCTTTTTCAGATGGATCTCACTCTGTTGCCCAGGGTGGAGTGCAGTGGCTTGATTTTGCTTCACTACAGCCTCTACCTCCTGCACTTCAGCAGTCCACCCACCTCAGCCTCCTGAGTAGCTGGGACAGTGGGCACACTGCCACCATGCATGGCTATTCTTTAACTTTTGTAGAAATGGGGTCTTGCTATGTTGCCCAGGTTGATCTCAAATTCCTGGGCTCAAGAGATCCTCCTGCCTTAGCCTCCCAAAGTGCTGGGGATTACTGATATGAGCCACCACAACCAGCCCCATTGTTTTCCTTTATTGGTTTCAACTCTGAAATGTTTCATCCTGGAGACCTAGGCAAATTTTATTCAGAATTTGAAATTTTCCTATCTCAGTAAAGGGCTCAGATTGCCATAGCAAATATCATACACTGGATAGCTTACATGATAGTAATTTATTTTTCTCAAAGTTCTGGAGGCTGAAGTTTAGGACCCAGCAATGTTCAGTTTCTGGCGAGGGCTCTCTTGCTGGCTTGTGGATGGCCGACTCCTCACTGTGCTGGGTCCTCACATGGCCTTTCCTTGCATGTGTGCAGACAGAACTCTCTGGAATCTCTTTTTATGAGGGCGCTAATCCCATCAGACCAGGGCCCCACCTTCATGACCTTGTCTAACCTTAATTACCTATCCAAAGCCCTATTTCCTAATATATTGGGAGTTAGGGCTTCAACATACAAATTTTGGATGGGCACAGATATTCAGTCTGTAACAGCACCCTACCAGCCTTTTGGTGGCTGACACTAAAATCCTCTGTCCCCTTCATCTCTCCCACTCAAATCAAACTCATCGCAAGTTCTTTTCCATTTGTCAACTTTGACTGTAAACTACGGCCAGGTGTGGTGACTCAGCATTGGTAATCACAGCACTTTGGGAGGTTGAGGCAGGCAGATCATCTGAAGTCAGGAGTTCGAGACCAGCCTGGCCAACATGGTGAAACCTCATCTCTACTCAAAATACAAAAATTAGCTGGGTGTGGTGGCGGGTGCTGGTATTCCCAGCTACTTGGAGGCTGAGGCAGGAGAATCACTTAAACCTGAGGGCAGAGGTTGCAGTGAGCCAAGACTACACCACTGCACTCTAGTCTGGCAACAATAATGAAGCTCCATCTCATTAAATAAATAAATAGGGCAACAAGAGCAAAATTCCATCTAAGTAAGTAAATAAAATAAGCAGGGCCATAATCTCCTAAGTGGTTTTCTGTTGCCCTTCTATCTTGCCTTTCCTCCAAAGTGATTTCTGTTGCAGGGCCTTTGCACTGGCTACCTCTGTGTATTAGTCTGTTCTCATGCTGTTAATAAACACATAAGACATACCCGAGACTGGGTAATTTATAAAGGAAAGAGGTTTAATGGACTCCCAGTTCCACATCCTGGGGAGGCCCCACCATCATGGCAGAAGGTGAATGAGGAGCAAAGTCATGTCTTACATGGTGGCAGACAAGAGACAGAGCTTGTGCAGGGGAACTCCCATTTCTAAAACCATAAGATCTCATGTGACTTATTCACTACCAGGAGGACAGTATGGGGGAAGCTGCCCCCATGATTCCATTATCTCCACCTGGCCCCACCCTTTACACATGGGAGTTATTACAATTCAAGGTGTGATTCAGGTGAGGGCGCAGCCAAACCTTATCACTCTTGCTTGATTTCCCTGCCCCCTGAGTCTGTGGCCACCTTGTCAGTCTCAGTGAAAATGTCGTCCTCTCTGAAAGCCCTTTCTTGATCAGTCAAAAGAACCATCCTGCACCTTTACTCTTATATTCTCCTGTTTTCTTTTCCAGTCACCTCCTGATAGGCTATCCCTTTTCTTGTTTGTCTCTTTCAGGAAAAGAGAAGCTTCCCGAGAACAGGCCTTTGTCTTGTTCACTTCTGTGCTCATAGTGCCTGACAACCCAGTGGTTGCTCAGTCAATGTTTGTTGAAATGAATGAATGAAGTCAACAGAGATTTGTTGAGGCTTCCTGTGAACAGTCCTATGCCCAGTGTTAGAGGAGTCCTAGATAAATATGAAAATGCTCAGAGGCAGCAGTGAGAAGATGGGTGTTCAGCCCGGCGGTGTTAAACTTTAGTTAGAGAGATAAAGCAGGAATGAAACCAACACCCTCAAGACGTCTCTAAATGGCCAGTAGCAGTTGGCTGATTCGAACAACCTGCATGAACAGAACTGGAGAGCTACTCCCCGCTGGCCATGGTGGGAGGCTTCCGAGAGAAAGGGGAAGAGAGCCGGATGTGGAAGGAGGGGAGGCCTTCAGGATGGGCTGGGGAAGGAGAGAAAGCCACGACACGGAAAGTGGAGGGCTGCAGAGGCTGGGCGACAGACCCAGGACTGTTTCCCTCCTTGGACATGTCCACGGCATGACCCTGGGCTTCCTCTGAGAGGAACATGTTTCTCTCCACCCTGGATCATTGGTGCCTGGTGCAGGGCCCCGTACAAAGTGGGCCTTCAAGGAATTCAGGGATTCAGGTTGGATAAGGTGGTCCACACCCTCCCTGGGGGGCTGGGACTTCATCCTGTGGTCTGTGAGGGACTCTGAAGTTTTGATAGACACAGTGGCTGAAGGATGGGCATGGCCAGGTGTGGAAGCTAGGAAAGCCTTAGAGGAGCCAGTTATTATCACAATCAGCCAGGCTGAGAAGTGAGAAGGACATGAATGAGGCAGGAAGAATCACTAAACAGGACTTTGGGGAAAAGAAGTAACAGGTTTGGGAGCCAACTGAACATGGATATGGGTGGGAGTTGCAAAGGTGTGGACGGAGCCAGCGGGGGATGTTAAGGAGAGAGTCTGGCCAGATGGGAGGCAGCAGGGAGTGCTGGGGATTGTAGCAAAGTGTGGGTCTGGCCCCTTCCCTAGGACAGAGCCATGACTCAGCACCATGTGAGAATTTAGGCCAGAGAGATCAGATTTTCAAGTCTGGCATGTGAGATCACCCCTGTTCTCAATATTGGCAATTACTTCACATTAGGTAAAATAAGTAATGAACTTCACAGGCCAAATAAGATGCTTCCATGAGCCAGATACAGTCCTGGAGCTGCCAGTTTGAAACCTGAGAGTGTGTGTATGTTACGGGGGTGGGGTCGGGAGGGGAGAGAATGCCCAAGGTCACTGAGATTTCAAGCCCAGGCCACCAGGAGAATGGTATGCCCTGGCAGTGGAATGGGGAAGTCCGGAGGGACCAGGGGCCAGGGAGGATGGGAAAGTAGAGGATCCTGCGGCAACAGGGATGGTCATTTGGCAAAAGAGGACGCAGACTGGGAGGAGCAGTTCCTCCCAGGCAAGCAGCTGGATCCCAAAGGCATTAGTTGGTCACAGACAGGAGGGATGGCCTGTCTCTGTGGTTAATTGGTGATGGATGTGCAGCACCTCTCTGGGGCCTTCTCTGTGCGTCTCTTAAGCATTTTATTGTTTTAGAATTGGGGGATTTTTAAATTCGACTGATTGATTGCTAAAGATTGCATGATTTGAACCCTGGTATGAAGCAACTGTAGGAACACTGGCTTACTTAAGCCTTAGAGAATGGGTTGCAGAATCTTCCCAGATCATCAGTGGTGACCAACCCCCATCCCCATCCCTAAACAGGAAGTGAGATGAGCCCAGCACTGCCGCATACCTACCGTGCATAGCCTGTCTAACGTCGCATTAAGTCTTCTATCCACACATGCTCATGAGTGCTGGAAACTCCATTAGAGAGATACCACTTATTAAACCCTTTTCATGGCCCAGCTGAAATAACACCCTCAAATTCACCCAACCAGGAAGGAAGTAACACAGCTAGGAGTCGAACCTAGAACCAGAACTTTTGACCCCAGCTAGATAATGCCAGCCTTGCACAGGCACTTAGCACTTTCGCGAGTTGAACACCAGGCCACATGAGGGCCTCGTGGCTGAAGCCTTACGTGGCCAGGCTGGAGCCTTACTAGGTGAGCAGGGGTGGAAGAGGGGTTCCCTGGGGCAGAGCCAGGAGACAGTCTTGGTGGAGGAGTAAAGTGGTCCCCTTGACTTGTCCCTGGCCCTCCCTGGCTCAGTTGCCCACAGTGGCTCTTCCAAGCCTTAACTGTGTTCCTGGTCCTCCTATCCCACCCATCTCTGTATCCTCAAGCTTGGCCTATTCCCCAGACTCCTCTTGGGTCTGCACCCCAGGATGAGGGCTCTGAGGTTTTCATGAGCATCAGGATCACTTGGCTAATTAAAAGCAGATCCTGGGCCTTACCCCCCATTCTGATTCTGTTAAGTCTTTCATCCGGCCCAAGAATCTGCAAGTTTAGCAAACCACAAGGGAGGTGCTTCAGGGGTCCTCAGATAGCAGCAGGGTCTCAAACTGCTGCTCCCTTTGCTTCCCGACCCCCATCTGTGGCTCACCTACCATCTCCTTCTGTATACCTCATACACTCCAGTATCATAAGGTAGTACTGCTGCTGCGCCCATTTTACAGATGAGGACATTGAGGCTCAGAAAGGTGAAGCAGCTTGCCTAAAACCATCCAGACAGACATAGATTTTTACCTCCACTGACTCTAACCACCTTGCTCTACCATCTCTGCTAAATCGGCATTGGTTCCCTGGAGGTCCCTTAACAGGGATTTTAGAGGCAGGACCGTGAATGGTGCGATTTAGCAGCTCATTCGATCTGTAGACTATAGGGGAAGGGGTCATGAAACCTGGCTGAAGCCTTGGCAGCTGCAACTTTCCTTGTGTTCTCTCCATGGGCTTTTAGCCCTGATATGAACAGCTGATCTCATTAGTCAGAACAAACCACCCAGAATCGGTTCAACTTTCAAAGCTAAATGGGAATCAAAATGTGGAATGACTCAGAGGCTGCTCGTTAGGAAAACTGATTCCTCTGTGACTCAGAGCAGATCTTGGAACCTCCAGGGGCTTGGCATCTGCACATGGGGCTTAAAAGAGAACAGACTGGGGAGTTGCACCCCAGCTGGGCAGCTGTGGCACCTGGACAGATGATTTAAATGATATTTCCACCTGTGACCCAGCAATTGCACTCCTGGGTATTTATGGAGAGAAAGGCAAACATCTGCCTTCTTCACAGACTGGTCCACAGAGGTTCATAGCAGCATTATGTATGACATTACACTTTCCTCTAGTGGAGGAAACATCCCAGCTGTCCATCAGCAGGCCAACGGGTAAACAAACTGATACAGACACACAGCCGACGGCTACTCAGAAAGTTGAAGGAAAGGAACCGGAATACAGGCGACGCCATGGATGAGCAGAGGAAGGCAAACAGAGAATACTTTCTGGGTGATTCCATTTCTATAAACTTCTAGCTGGTACAATAGCTCATGCCTAATCCAAGCACTTTGGGAGGCTGAGGTGGGAGGATAACTTGAGCCCAGTAGTTCAAGACCAGCCTGGGCAACATGGCGAAACCCTGTCTCTACAAAATATATAAAAATTAGCATGCATAGTAGCACACGCCTGTAATCTCAGCTACTCAGGAGGCTAAAATGGGAAGGATGGGTTGAGCCTAGGAGGTCGAGGCTGCAGTGAGCCAAGATCCATTCTACTCCAGCTTGGGTGACAGAGCAAGACCCTGCCTCACAAAGCAACACAAACACAGAACTTTCTAGTACAAGCAAAACTAACCGATGGTAAAATAAGGTGGAAAGGTAGACCGAAAGAAGGTATGAGCATACAAGGGAAGTTTCTGGAGTCATGGAAAGGTCTTCTATCTGGGCAGTGGTTCCATGGATATGTACAGTTCTCAAAGTGTATCTAAGCATACTCTAAGATCTGTACATTTTACTATATATAAACTGCATCTTCAGTAAACAAATACGTAAATGAGCAGGTGCCTCTGCCCCAGCCCTGGCAACTGAGTCAGCAGGTCTAGGGTGTGACCCACAAGCATCTCCATGCTCAGCAAGTGCCGAGTGTTGATGCCCAGCCTGCGGCTGGCACCGCCAGACACTAAATGCTGAACTCTCTTCCGGCCAGCAGAGTTGCCAAGCACTTAACCATTAGGCTGTTTTTAAGCATAAACCTAATTGGGGTCAAAGTCTGGTCCCAGGGCTGTCTCCTGATCGTCAGCAAGCCCAGCTCTAAGCTACAGACAAAGCCCCCTCAGTCATCAGACAGATCCTGGCCATGTGCCGGCCATCGCAGGGCCCGCCATGCTGGGAACAGAAGGCAGCACTCGCTTGCAGAGTGCGGAGGTACGTCAGGCACTGGGCGTCGGGCAGAGCCAGACAGGCCCTCTCTTGAGTTCTGTCTCCCTGGAAGCCCTCCAGACAATGATTTTGGCTGTGTGTTGAGAAGCTGTTGTGTTATAGACAGTATGCTGGCTGTTTTGGTTGCATGAGCGGATGCATTGTGCAGTTCATAGGGGCTGGGGCTCGGAGTCCCCCACTTCTCCATGATTGGCTGTGTTTCTCTGTACACGTGACCTAACCTCTCTGAGGCTCAGCTCCTCATCTATAAAATGAAGACAGTAGCAGTACTTCTTCCCTCCTAGAGCCTTTAGCATGGGGACCACTTAGGAAATGTTAACTATAATCATCAAATTTAATCCTTATACCCTCTAGGCAAGGTGCTATTCTCATCGGCAGAGCAAAATCAGAGGCTCAGAGAGGTCCAGTCCCACGCCCAAGGTCAAACAGCTAGGAAGTGGAGGAGCTGGGATTGAAACTTGGGTCTCCCCAACTCCTGACTCTGTTCACTGCACCATGCTGTCAGCAGCTTTGTGGGATGGGGAGCAATGCAGAAGACCCCCCGCAGACTGGAAGGAGACTCCATCACTGGCTGAGTGAGAGCTTGTCCTTCTGGAAGGCTGTGTGCTTTCTGAAGGCTGAGGCAGGAGAATTGCTTGAACCCAGGAGGGCTGGTTTACAAATTAAAAATGTGTGACTGGCTGGGCACAGTGGCTCATGCCTATAATTCCAGCACTTTGGGAGACCAAGGTGGGTGGTTTACCTGAGATCAGGAGTTCGAGACCAGCCTGACCAACATGGCGAAACCCTGTCTCTACTAAAAATACAAAAATTAGCTGGGCGTGGTGACCAGCACTTGTAATTGCAGCTACTCGGGAGGCTAAGGCAGGAGAATAGCTTGAACCCAGGAGGTGGAGGTTGCAGTGAGTCAAGATCACGCCATTGTACTCCAGCCTGGGCAACAAAAGCAAAACTCCATCTCCAAGAATGATTTTACATCCCTCTTCTACCAGCTGTGGGACACAAGTTACTTAATGCCTCAAACCTCAGTTTCCTCATCTTTAAAATGGGAGTGCTAACATCAGCCTTAACAGGCTACAGTGAGGATGAAATGAGTCAATAGGTATAAAGTACATAGAAGGCCACCCAGGACACCATAAGCCTGTCGGACTTGTCAGCTGATATTGCTGTCATCTGCGAGGTCACACGCCTCTCTAGGTTTGTGACTGAGCTGGGCAGGGCTCCAGGTTGCAGTAGGATGGGAAGTTGTCCTTCATGCCTTTGAGGAAGTGACAGGATAGCCTCCAGGTGGCAAGCGGCAACAGGTGTAGCCAAAAGCCTTTTTGAACCATGTCCAGGGACTCTTAAGCTCTGAAATTAAACTGTCTTTGGGATTCCCTCATTTTAAAAACCCAAAGCCTCATCCCCAGGCTCCAGTTCCTAACCATCTTGCTTTACTCCCTTGTGAGAGATTCGGGCTGATGGTTACCCTCATATCTAACTGAACAGTGAGCTTCCTGTCCCACCGTCCTAGCTTTCTGGGTTATGGCAGCAGGTGCTCGACCAGACAGGGCTCAAGGTGAACAAACAACCCTTTTGTTTGCTTATTTTCTGTGCTTGTTTTAGTGTTTTGCCTGTGTTGTGGGAACCACAGCATGGGTTTCTCAAGCTCTCTATTTCCTTTTGGTCAAAAACAAAAATAAAAGGTGAGCCATCAAACCATGACATCTGGCTGCCTGCATGAAACTCCACCAGGACTCATTTATAAATTTAAAATATGTGACTGGCTGGGCGTGGTGGCTCATATCTGTAATCCCAGCACTTTGGGAGGCTGACGTGGGTGGATCACCTAAGGTCAGGAGTTCAAGACCAGCCTGACCAACATGGTGAAACCCTGACTGTACTAAAAATATAAAAATTAGCTGGGCGTCATGGTGGGCATTTGTAATCCCAGCTACTCGGGAGGCTGAAGCAGGAGAATCACTTGAACCCGGGAGGCGGAGGTTGCGGAGAGCCAAGATTGCACCATTGTACTCCAGCCTGGGCAATAAGAGTGAAACTTCGTCTCAAATGAATAAGTGAATGATTTAATTAATTAATTAAAATGTGTGACTGCACTAGGCTGAAAGCAGAATGGCAGTACATAATAGGGCATCCCTTCTAGAGTCAAATCCCCGGTCCTCTTCTTGGCTGCATGACCTTGAGAATGTGTCACTCTTCCTCTGTGAGCCTGAGTCTTCTCCTCTGTAAAGTGGGCATGGTCATGGTGCCTGCCCAATGGGACTGTTATAAGATCAAGCAGGCAAGCTCTTAGCACAGCGTCAGCAAGCCTCAGCTTACATGATCATCAGTATTCCAGGACCACTCTGAGTTGAACTGTTTAAGCTCTGGGGCTCTTGCCTACTGGCTGTGTGACCTTGAGCAAGTTACTTACCTCTCTGAGCTTCAGGTTCCTCATTTGCAAAATTGAGGCCCCCATGTTCTATCTATAATGGATTGTCCTGAATATTAAATTCTGGAAATAACTACCTAAAGTAGCTTGGAGCAAGAAAGTCAGGCAAGAAAGGCCATAGAAGAAAGTACCAGATCCCCAATGCTGAAAGATTATTTACTAGGTGGCTGTGAGGAGGGAAGGTCAACCTGACAGGACACAGAAATATCGACTGCTTCTTTTTTGGAGGATTGAGGGGGGCACAGAGTCTCACTCTGTCGTCCAGGCTGGAGTGCAGTGGCGTGATCTCGGCTCACTGCAACTTCCGCCTCCTAGGCACAAGTGGTTCTCCTACCTCAGCCTCCGTAGTAGCTGACATTACAGGCACCCGCCATCACCCCCAGCTAATTTTTATATTTTTTGTAGAGACGGGGTTTCACCATGTTGGCCAGGCTGGTCTCAAACTCCTGACCTCAAGTGATCCTCCCACCTCAGCCTCCCAAAGTGCTAGGATAACAGATGAGAGCCACCGCACCCGGCCGATGGCTTCTACATTTGAGTGGCCTCAGCATCTTCCCGGTTGGACTTGTTTCATGTCTGCTGGTAAAATCAACACTCTTTGGGAACATATGATTCTGTGGACTTTGCTTAAACAGATTCTGAGTCCAAGATGTCATTTACCACAAAAGCACACAAGGGATAAATATCCCTCAACAGCAGAATTCTTTTTTTATAGAAGCATCACTAGGAAATGCTGTTCAATGTCAAGCATCCCTCGTGTGCCTAATGTGCTACTTGATTTACAAATAAAGCAGTATCGTGCAGAGGTAAAAGGTACAGTTATGGGGGTGAGATCACGCCCCCACCCAGCCCCAGGTGCCCCAACTCTGCCAATTACCAGCTACAAAACTTTATGGCCTTTGCCTCCATTTCCTCATTTGTAGAAGGGAGATTATCGAACATGGTATCTATCTCACCTATAGGTTGCATGAAGAATAAAGAAAGCTGGCTGTGGTGGCTCACGCCTGTAATCCCAGCACTTTGGGAAGCCCAGGTGGGTGGATCACAAAGTCAGGAGTTCAAGACCAGCCTGGCCAAGATAGTGAAACCCCATCTCTACTAAAAATACAAAAATTATCCCGGCATGGTGGCACATGCCTGTAATCCCAGCTACTCAGGAGGCTGAGGCAGGAGAATCGCTTGAACCCGGGAGGCAGAGGTTGCCGTGAGCCAAGATTGTGCCACTGCACTCTAGTCTGGGCGACAGAGCAAGACTCCATCTCAAATAAATAAATAAACAACCAAGATAATTCTTGTAAAAAAAAAAAAAAAAACTTACCACAATAAGAAAAGGCACAATATATGTGGGTAGTATTCCTCCCAATACTATTTTCTGAGTGCCTTCTCTGTGTCTGCTGCCATCTGCCCTGTGTCTGCCTTCCTAGAGCTTACACCAGGGATGTGGGCTATGGAGCTAGAAGCAGGCAGCAAAAAACATAAACAAGATGATTACCTGTTGTGATCACAGCTATGTCCAAAACCAGGAAGATGCTAAGACAGAGAATTGCATGGGGACCTACTTGCAAATGTCACGTTTGGAAGCCTCACTGTGGAGGTCACATTTAAGTGACAGATGAGAAGGAGCCAGTGAGAAGGACATTGGGGCCACAGCCGCTCATTTCAAGCATCAAGGCGCAGGTGCCTCCTGCAGGATCCAATCCAGCAGGTCCGGGGAGGCCATGAGGGTGTCTGAATTTCTCTTTTCTTTTTCTTTTTCTTTTTTTTTTTCTGAGATGGAGTCTCACTCTGTGGCCAGGCTGGAGTGCAGTGGGGCGATATCAGCTCACTACAACCTCCGCCTCCTGGGTTCAAGCGATTCTCCTGCCTCAGCCTCCTGAGTAGCACACCCGGCTAATTTTTGTATTTTCAGTAAAGACAGCTTTTCACCATGTTGGCCAGGATGGTCTCCATCTCTTGACCTTGTGACCTGCTCACCTCAGCCTCCCAATGTGCTGGGATTGCAGGCATGAGCCACCGCGCCTGGCCTTGTATTTCTAACCAGCTCCCAGACTTGCTGGCGCTGCAGGACCACACTGTGAGTGGCCAGGGACTGGCAGAGGGCAGAGGGTGGATCCAGGTCCAGACGGCAGAGTACCTTGAAGGCAAGTGGGGTGTTTGCATTTTGTTCTCAGGATAGCAGGAAGCCAGGCAGAGGAGTGACATGAGTGAAGGATGCTTCTAGAAGCTCATTTTGGCTGCTGCGTGAAGATTCACTGGGGCCAGGGCAGCCGCAGAGAGACCAGGTTGGAAACTGATATCATTGTCCAGGTGACGGTGGCTTAGACAAAGGTGCCAGTGATGGCAGAAGCAGGAAGTAGGTGGATCTGAGACCTTTGAACAGGTAAAATCAACCACACTTGCTGAGGGGTTAAATATAGCTATCCTTCATAGTATACATTAGCACATGTGCTTATGTTAAGTTTTTAAAACTCAATAGTATAGAGTAGTAGCTCTCAAAGCAGGGGTGATTTTGCCCTCCCATGGGACATTTGGCAATGTCTGGAGACATTCTTGGTTGGCCCAGCTGTGGAGATGTTTCTGGTATCTAGCAGGCAGAGACCAGAGATGTTGTTACACTACCTTCATTGCACAGCACGGCTCCTCCAACAAAGAATTATGTGCCAACATGTCAGTGGAGCCAAAGTAAAGAAACCTGGGGTAGAAGTACAGGAAGGCGGAAGTGTCCTGCCTGCCCCACCCCCGCCTGACCCCCACGACTCACAGATAACTTGTTCCCAGTGTGCATGATGGTCCAGACTTCATTCTTCCGTATACGCAGACTTCCTGTAAGCTCCCTCACCGGCGAAGTCATGCTTGGGAGATGCTCAAAATTCAGGAGCCCTGAGCCCACCGCAGGAAAAGACGCCTGTTCATTTTGTCAAATCTCTTCTGTTCCTTCCCCATGCAGAAGGTGACTGCCACGTTGCCCAAAACTCTATCTATTCTATCAGTTGTGATATTCTCTCTTTTCTCCAAAGAACTCTCCAAAAACTGCCGTCCTCGGGACCTGGGCAGACTTCTGTAACTGGGACTAACTCATGGAACCTGAGAATTTCAGTGCAGGAAGAAATGTTGGGATAACGTAGTCCTACCCGTGTTTTTACTGTACAAGGGGGAAACTGAGGCCCAAGACTTCTTGGAAGCGGGGAAATCCCCTTATAATAAATAGTCCCTTCTTCATCTGCTGGGATATTAATTTCAGATTTTTGGTGTAACACAGAGTTACAGATTACGTGTCTGATTTATTTTTCTTGGCCACGTCTATATGTGAGGTTGGTTATGACGGCTGACAAAGTGGACATTCTTAGCCTTGTACTTCCTAAATGCCGTGACAGGTGGTCTCCAAAAATGGGAGGAATTTTACCAGTCTGTGAACTTGAACTCTGTAGTCTGGGAAGACCGGTTGAATCTCTTTTCACTGGCTGAACTGAGCATCATCTTCACGTGTCCATCCGTGGGTACCTGAGCTATTCAGAGGTCAGTTTTGAGTTCAAGCTCGTGCTGCAGCCCCTGGTCGTCCTCCTATTATCCATGCTGTCATCCCTTTAAAGGCCTCACAGAAGCCCCCAAGTGGAAAGAACTGTGTCTACCCCCTGTAGAACCCCAAACAAGGACTCTGCAGCTCAGGGAGGCTGACTCCATGGCGGCAGTGAGGGCCCCAGCAGCTGGAATCCAGCCCTGCCCTCCAGCTACCTGTGCCCTGAGCCCAAGGGAGGGACGCTGCCCCCTCTTCCCACTCAGCCAGTGGAGAGAGGCTTAGGAAGGCACCCTGGGAAGCCTCCCCACTTGATTTCCCAGACTCCGCAGGTTGGGGGTAAAGGGCGTGAAGAGTCTGGTCTTTGATAGTTTGGCACTGGGGAGCCTCTGAATGTCCTTGAGCAAGGGGTAACCAGATAGAAAACGGCTATTCCAGGAGGATCAAAATGGTAGTAGTGTGCTGGGTAAACTGGATGGACAGGAAAGACGGGGAACAAAGCCCTTTAGGTACAGTGAGGAATAAGTGTCTACCCCAGAATGGCAGCAGTGAAAACAGAAAAGGGGGATGAGATGGGCATTTGTAACTAATGGATATTTGTGACTTGCCCGTGAGTGAGCAAGAGCCAGGGGTCATGGCTGACCTTGGTTTTGAGCCCAGATGAGGAAGATGGTGACTCTGCTGATGTGGGAAATGGGCAAAGTTTACTTAGCCTCTCCTAGCTTCACTTAAGACAGCTGTAGAATGGGGTTCTGTATTGAGTGGTGGGGAGGATTAAATGAGATTGTGCATGGAAATTAACCCTGGCCTGAGGGGAGTACAGGCACTAGGACCATGAAGAGCCTCATGAGCAGGGCTTAATCCTGGGGGCAGCCATAGGGAGCCATGGAGGGATCACGCCCGAGGGTGGGATGGTCACATTTGCCTTTTGGAAGAACCCCTTCGAGAGCAGTGGAGAGAGGGCAGACCAGGGGGCAGAGAGGTCATGGGGGAGGCCTTCGCAGCCTGTATCCAGGTGAGGTGTGGGTGGCTGTCCTGAAGCGGGCTAGCTGCCTTGCGCTCCTCCTGTCCTTTGTCCTTGGGGAAACCACTGTGAGGAATGCAAAGTGGCCAGCTTGTGTGGCAGCCCCACTGTGGGGGTGTGTGTGTGTGTGTGTGTGTGACTGATGGCCCATCTCTACACAAACCCTGCACTGGGCCGACCCCTCCAGCAGCTGCAGGCCTAGCAGAGGCCAGGCTGTTTGACCAGAGAGGCCACACGTATTCAGTGGGAGCACGGGGCTGCAGCCAGAGTCACCCTCCTTCCAACACAGCATCCCCACCCCGCAGTCCCCAGCCCACCCCTCCCCCAGCGGATCTCCATCCCACTTGCCTCCTCGGGGACTGGATCTTAATTCACCCTGCCCCCATCGCCCTGCCCTCATCTCTTCCTCCCCTGAGCTTCCGCAGGTCCCTGCACTTCTGCTCGATTTACCCTCCTTTGTGCTGTCCATGCCTCTCTGTTCCTTCCTGCCCTTGGTCTCGCTGTGGCTTCTTCTCTTTGCCCATCTTGGGCATGCAGGAGGCTGAGGGCAGAGGCTGGTGATGCCTGTGGGTGCCGGCACCATACCCAGCCCATGGGGAGGAGATGGAGCCCCGGGGCTGTCTGTCTGCTCTGACGTGCCCTTCAATCCATCTCCGCTTCCTTTCTTTTCTCCTGTATCTATTTGCTGGATGTGTATCATGACAATAACGTTTCAAGGACAGGCCTGGTTCTTCCACCCTCTATTTCCTGCTAACAGCCCAGAGGCATTCCTACCCAATGATTTATGATCCTCTCTATGGCCTGGTGCCTTCTAGGGCAGTGGCCTAGGAGACATTTCCCACTTGCAGACCTGGGACTCTGCCCTTCTTCCCTCACAGCCGGGGCCACAGCCCTCTCTTAGTGAGTGACCTTAGCAGCCATCCTCAAAACAGCCCATCCAAGGAAAGAGCTCTGATAACCCTCAGGCCCCGACTCTCAGCTCCCATTCCCTAACCCCCACTTTTGCAGGTGCGAGTGGCCTGACTGTGCAAGCTGAGAAGGTGCATGGGCACAGGTGGTGTTGACTGCTCACGCTGTTGACACCAAGCTGGCCTCAGAAAAGCGGGGTGGGGGGTGGCGGCTGACCTGTTTTGTTTTGCTGTTTTAGTCACTTATTTCATTTAAAAAAATTTATTAGGCAAAAGAGTGTTTTTGGTTCATACAATGGAAACATTGCCGGGTCCAGCTGGATTTCTGGGTCCAGTGGTATCCTCTGGAGGTTCTCTCGATCTCCACCTCGGCTCGCGTTACCTCCCTGCTGGTCCCCTCCTCAGGCAGCCTCTCCCCTTGCGAAGAGGATAGGGCCACCAGCAGCTCCAGTCTGCTACCCACAAACCCAGGGGGATGGGAGTCTGAGTGTTTCCTCCAAAGCAAAGAACTGAGCCTCACTGGTTCTGCCTGGGCCATAGCCCCGCCCCCTAGGACAGAGAGGAACTGATTGGCTAGGACTGACCACGCCCAGCCTTAGAATCTGCAGGAAAGAGGCCCTGCCTGGTATGCAAGCACCCGGCATGGCCACCACATCACGTGAGTGCTCATCAAGGTAACCCTGGGCAGCCTGGCTCCCCCAGCCCAGCATGGCCAAACCCTGGGGCCTCCAAAGACCTTTGTTGGGAATCACTGTAACGGCTTGGATAGCTTTACACTCCGGGGAAAGACAATAGCATCTACGTAAAGGGTCCCTGCAGTGACTTCTTTTCTGATAACAAGAAGCATCCCTCAGTTTACCTGTTTGGGACATTCCTATTTGATATTAGGCTTTAGTAAAGAGAGGGCGTACCTGTGGGGGACCTGGCACTGGGTCATTTCCCCAAGATGGCATTGCCATGTTCCCCAGCACCTGGATGACTGCTGCTTCATGTTGATGTTTGCTGAATGGACGTCTGGAGAGAGAGCAGCCAGAGGTCAGCAGCTTTGCTCCTGCCCCTCCAGGGCCCACCCTCCCGGGCAGCACCATCCAGCCATCCATGCCCAGCTCATAGGGGGCACTCAGGAAAGAGCAGCTGTTATTTGCTCATTTTATATATATATATTTTGGAGACAGAATCTCACTGTGTTGCCCAGGCTGGAGTACAGTGGTGTGATCTACGCTCACTGCAATCACTGCCTCCCAGGTCAAGTGATTCTCCCACCTCAGCGTCCTGAGTAACCAGGATTGCAGGCACCCTTCACCACGCCTGGCTAATTATCCTATTTTTTTTTTTTTTTTTTTTTTTTAGTAGTAGAGACAGGGTTTCTCCACGTTGGCCAGGCTGGTCTTGAACTCCTGACCTCAGGTGGTCCACACACCTTGGCCTCCTAAAGTGCTGGGATTACAGGCGTGAGCCACCGCACCCAGCCATTGTCATTACTATTGTTACTGTGGTTGTTGTTCAGCCTGGAAGTTTCTCCAGGCTCAGGAGGCAGTCTTGACCCTTGCTGGCCTTCACCCCTCTGGCTGCCTCCATTCCATGCCTGAACATGTGGAATTACAATTCCTTAGCTCATCTTTGGATCTGAACACCCCAGACGGTAGAGTTGATGCTGGCATAGCTCCTGGCCTGAGGGAACACTCACCGATGCACCAGAGGCCGGGACACCCACCATGAGGTTTTCAGGAAGAGGATCTGGGTTTGAATCCGCACAACGCTGGTTATGAGCCTATGACCTCAGCTCCCTTCCCTCCTCTTACAGCAGGGACGAGATAGCAGCCAGGGAGTGCTGAGATGATTCCAGTCACAAAGATGATGTCCAAAATGTCCAGCTCTGAGCCTGGTACCGGGACAGGGCTCTAGGCCTGTGGGTTCAGATTCATCTGTGTAGCCCAGAGAGGGCAGAGTTCCCGGACATAAGGCTTCAGGCAGCCCCGTGAGCCCTGGATTGCAGGGGCTGAACCAAGGTGTCAGAGAGGCCCTTTGAGCATTCAGCCTTGACCCTTGTCTTCAAGGCAGATTACTTAACACATTGGCATTCATCTTTGCTACTGACGGCCTGAGACAACCCCTCGTCCCCTTCCCTCTCTCTGTCATTAGCAAACCTCTGCTTCTGACCTTAGATAACAGAATACCTTGTTCATGGAACTGGTGCGTAGATTAAAAACTCCTTGGGGCAAGTGAGAGACAGGATTTTAGAGGGGTTGAGAGGACGGACTCTGGACTCACTATCTGTCTCACAGCTGTGCCCTGCTACTTATTAACATGAGGCTTTGGGCAGATTAAGGAACCTCTCTGGGCCTATCTGTGACTCCAGCATGGGAATGGCAGTGGTGGTTGTTGCATGATGACATGAGATGATCATCCAGGCTCAGAGGAAGCATGTTAGCTCTTCTGAAGATGATCTGAAGATGCATACATGCTTTTTTTTTGAAATGGATTTTTGCTCTTGTTGCCTAGGCTGGAGTGCAATGGCTCGATCTTGGCTCACCGCAACCTCCACCTCCTGGGTTCAAGAGATTCTCTTGCCTCAGCCTCCTGATGCATGCTTTTAAAAACAAAAGGCCCTCTGAAAATGTGTACTCCAATTTGGAATCTGACACGCATTGTCTAGATCCAACTGAGCATCTGAGATCCAACTGAGATCTCAGCATGCAAGAGCCATGCTGCCAGATACCAGGGTAGGAAATCTTATCCTGGAAGATGGTCGGTGAAAAGCCAGTGAATTTCCTTTAAATTACACAGGATTGTGCCCGTGGCCCTTGTAGTAGGCTAAATAATGCCTCCCAGCCCCACCCCCAAAATATCTACATCCTAATCTTAGAATCTGTGGCTGTTTACATTATATGGTAAAAGAGCCTTTGCTGGTGAGATTAAGGTAAGGACTTTGAGGCAGGAAGATGATCCCAAGTTATCCAAGTAAGCATGACGTAGTCCCAAAAGTTCTTAGAGGGAGGAGGCAGGCAGGCTGGAGTCAGAGCCGGAGATGTGATAAGCGAAGCAGAAGTCGGAGGGATGGGCTTTGAAGATGGAGGAAGGTTCCAGCAGCCAAAAAGGGCAGGTAGCCTCTAGAAGCTGGAAGAGGCGAGGAAATGGATTTCTCCCCTGAAGCCTGCAGAAGGAACACAGCCTTTGGTCACCTTGATTGTAGACCTCTGACCTCCAGAACTACAAGAGAATACATTTGTGTGGCTTGAAGCCACTAAGTTGGTGGCATTTGCTATACTGAAATTAACAACATGAAATTAACACATCCCTTCTTGCAGAGGTGGGTAGCCATTTATCAGGTTTTCACCCACATCAAGTCAGCTGAGGAACAGCCACTGGTCCAGGTCGTCCCACCTGGCCCCTAGAAACCCCTGCTGGGAAGGCAGCCACCATTGCCATTCCCATGCTACACTCAGGCCCAGAGAGATTCCTTAATCTGCCCAAAGCAGATTACTGTAGCTTTCTGAAGCCGCATCTACAGCAGTCAGGTCATCCGACGTTCCTTCAGTTGTTGTATCTGTATTCGAAATGCCATACCCGACGTTGTCATGATGAGGGTCAGAAGTGGCGGCAGCAGACCCACTACACGACACAGAGAGGATCATTTCTGACCAACTGTCCGTTTTAGTGAACAGCATTTCACTCATAGACCGTGCTTTCTCTAGTCTGCTAACTGTACAGATTTCTTCATTTTCAGGGATTGTAAGAAGTCTTTCTTTCCTTGTCACCCAGGCTGGAGTGCAGTGACAAGATCTCAGCTCACTGCAACCTCTGCCTCCCGGGTTCAAGCAATTCTCCTGCCTCAGCCTCCCAAGTAGCTGGGATTACAGGTGCCTGCCACCACACCCGGTTAATTTTTTGTATTTTTAGTAGAGACGGGGTTTCACTATGTTGGCCAGGCCAGTCTCAGATTCCTGACCTCGTGATCTGCCCACCTTGGCCTCCCAAAGTGCTGGGATTACAGGCATGAGACCCAGCCAGAAGTCTTTCTAAATCCAGAAAATCTAGGGGTCTTTCACTTAGTGTAGGTACATGATGTGGTGTTTTTAGCACCAGGGGTTTAAAGATAGTTGATTGAATAAGGTCAAGATCTGCTGGTCTTGAAAATGGGACATCTTCATTATTCGCTGCCTCAGCAATCCTGCCCGGAACCTGCATGATCACACCAGCGTCTGGAACTCCTCGGACTCCTTGTTCCACGTCAGCATTGGGCGGTGCTCCTTTTCACTTTTCTGGGACCCTCATTGGCTGACTCATGCCTTCCGTCTATTCCATTTCACACTGAATTCGACTGATTTCTGCATCTCAGCAGCAGTGGGAAAAGGTGACGCTGCCCCACTCACCAAACTGCCCCAGTCTACCAGTTACTGCTCGCTACTTGGCCCTATCTGCTTCTATGCTTCAGGCTAAATCCTTTAACTTGCTTCAATGTGCATGGGCTAGATTGAGAGCCACTTTTGTCCCCCTGGGCCCGCAGGAGGGTCCCAGCAAAGGCCGCCACTGCTGGCTCCCCAGGCTCAGGCTGGCACTCTCAGAGGCTGTTGGCCAAGAGCACGGAGGTGCCCAGGCACAACACCAGCATAGTAGCCCGCAGAGGGCCCCTCTGGGGAGGAATCTGAGAAGCCCATAGAATAGCCTGCACTGTCACTCTGGAGGTTTCTTTTTTTTCTTCTTTGAGATTGAATCTCACTCTGTTGCTCAGCCTGGAGTTCAGTGGCACAATTTCAGCTCACAGCAATCTCCACCTCCCTGGTTCAAGCGATTCTTCTGCCTCAGCCTCCCAAGTAGCTGGGATTACAGCTGTGCGCAACCACACCCAGCTAATTTTTATATTTGTAGTAGAGATGGGGTTTCACCGTGTTGACCAGGCTGGTCACAAACACCTGACTTCAAATGATCCACCTGCCTTGGTCTCCCAAAGTGCTGGGATTACAGGTGTGAGCCACCGCACCTGGCCTACCCTGGGGGTTTCTAAATTGGAGCCATTCCAGGTGGCCCATGGAGGTACCTCCCCTAGTCCCCAATTGCACCTGCTGCTGGCTCTCGGCCTCCCTGTCCAAGTTGCCACTGCCTGTCTTCCTGGGGAAACTGGCTGCGGTTCCTGCAGTGGGATCGATATGGGCCCTTTTGTCTTGAGATAAACCTCTCAGCAGCTGCTTGAGATCACAGGCTGGTGCCTAACTTGGGGTTGTCATTCACACACCCAGAAAGGCAACAGCCCTCTGGCACTGCTCTCCGGCTTCCCTGCCTCCCCAGGTTTCCCACAGCAAATGACAACAGCAGCTTGCAGTGTGCCTGTCCTGTGCAGACCTGGACTCTCAGAAGTGGCTGGGAAAGTAGAAAGCCTTTTCATCTTCATTTTTATTTTAAGACAGAGTCTCACTCTGTCCCCCAAGCTAGAGTGCAGTGGCACAATCTCAACTCACTGCAACCTCCACCTCCCGGGTTCAAGTGATTCTCCTGCCTCAGCCTCCTGAGCGGCTGGGATTACAGGTGAGCATCACCATGCCCAGCTAATTTTTGTATACTTTTATTTTAGTAGAGACGGGGTTTTGCCGTGTTGGTCAGGCTGGTCTTGAATTCCTGACTTCAAGTGATTCATCCGTCTCGACCTCCCAAAGTGCTGGGATTATAGGTGTGAGCCACTGCGCCTGGCCAGCATTTTCTTTTTAACAGATGAGGAGGTGAAGTGCATTGCCAGGGATGTACAGAATTAAACCTACATCCCACAGACTCCAAAATCCATCTATATTCCACTCTACTGCTAAGTCAACTACTGATTCTCTTGACAGATTCCACTATACCACTATGCTGTGCTATTCCTTCCTTCCACAAACATCTATTAAGCTCCTCTGGCCTGGCTTGTTCTTAAACTAGAGAGAGCAGTGAACAAAAATGACAAAAATTCACGCCCCTGAAAGCTTACCTCCTGCAGCCACGCTTTCCAACAGAAATAGAATTCAAAGCCCAAATATAATTGTAAATTTCCTGGTAACCATACCTTTTTTAAAAAGGACAAATAAACTGGCAAAATTGATTATAATAATATATTTAGCTCAACATGTCCAAAATATGTCGTCTCAACATGTAATTAATACAAAAATGTTAGTGAGGTATTCTTTTTGTCCCCCGAAGCCTCAGCAACCTGGTGAAAGCTAGTTCCCTCTGGCCACCGGACAGCAAGCTGGTTGTGACTGTTGTTGGGTCACCTGGTGGAGCTCAGCCCTGCATTCTCTGTCCACCAGTCCGTTCCTGCCATGTGCACCTTGGGACTGCACTGGCCACAGCCATGGGCTCTGTGACTGCCTGTTGCAGGATTGGGGAACCACTGTTTCTTTTTTTTTTTTTCTTTTTGAGACAGAGTCTCACTCAATCGCCCAGGCTGGAGTGCAGTGGCACCATATAGGCTCACTGCAATCTTCACCTCCTGGGTTCAAGTGATTGTCCTGCCTCAACCTTCTGAGTATCTGGGACTATAGGCACGCGCCACCACGCCCAGCTAATTTCTGTATTTTTATTAGTGACGGGGTTTCACCATATTGGTCAGGCTAGTCTTGAACTCCTGACCTCATGATCTGCCCGACTCAGCCTCCCAAAGTGCTGGGATTAAAAGCATGAGCCACCGCACCAGCCTGCCCCATATATAATTTTAAATTTTCTGGTAACCACATCTTTTTTATAGAAGGACAAAGAAACAGGAAAAAATAATTTTAATAATATATTTTACTTGATATGTCCAAAATATGTCATCTCAACATGTCATTAATATGAAAACATTAGATTTTCTTTTTATCTTGATAAGCCTTGGCAATCTGATGTGTGATTTACACTTTAATAACACATCCCAATGCAGACTGGCCACATCTTGAGTCCCATAGAGTTTACTGGGACTCTCTTATCTCCAAAGATTGTTCCCATGAGACCCCCCACCCTCATTCATCTTCTCTAAGCTATCTCAAAGGAACTGGTTTTGCCCTCATTCTCTAGGATGTTGTAGCTCCTTCTCTGAGTCCCTTGATGAGTCTCTTGACTCACTGATTCTTCCTTGAGTTCTGAGATTACTGCCTGCTGGTGCTTACCATGTATCACTTTGTCCTTATGTCACCCCCATTCTGAGACTCAGGGAAGAACTGGCCCAGGGTCGCACAGCTAGTAGTTACAGAGCCCGATTCCAGACTCCAGCAGCCTGAGCACAAAGCCCGGCTCCTGACGAGCGTCTGCTGCCCGACTGACCACCCTCCGCCTTGACCCAGCAGGATTCCCGGGAGATGTGGCTTGTGGGAAAGAAGCTCTAGCAGTCCTGGCTGAACTTCTTTTTTCTGAGACGTGTTGAGAGTATCAATTATGTGTCGGTCCTCAGAGACCTGCAACTCGATGGCTTATTCAAGGCAAAATATTCCCTCCCACTCAATTAAAAGATGGAGGCACTCCTCAGCCCTGAGTTTTCCTTCCTGTTACTTTGCTGCGTGTGCTTCTCACTCACTGCATCTGACAACTGCACGGCCCTGTGTGGTGTGCACCTGGCTCATCCACCCATCCACCCTCCAACCAGAGACACCCACACTGCCTCCAGCAGTCTGCAGTGGACAGGTAAAGGCCGGCAGTGCTGTGCCAGAGTGAGCTTGGATCATTTTGCGACAGCCAATTGTGTACATCTCCTTCCTTGAGTTCAGTGACATTACGTCGGTAGCTTGACAGTGCCGTGGTGGGAATATTTATACCACAGCAATGGGCAGTGTGGCAGTCACTACAAATCTGGGCTGTGTGTGTGTGTGTGTGTGTGTGTGTGTGTGTGCATGCGCACACACACGTGGAAGAGAGGGGGAGGGAGAGAGAGCCAGTTTACCAGCCACCACTGGGATGGAGTATGTGGAGACTTTGTTTTCTAGAGATACGGTCTCAAGCATGGTTACCCAGGCTGGAGTGCAGTGGTGTGATGAAAACTCATGGCAGCCTCAAACTCCTGGGTTCAAGTGATTCTCCCACCTCAGCTTCCTGAGTAGCTGGGACCACCAATGTGTGCCACCAGCACACATAGCAAGAGACAGGGTCTTGCTATGTTGCCCAGGCTGGTTTCAAACTCCCAGCCTTAAGCAATCCTCCCACTTCGGCCTCCCAAAGCACTGGCATTGCAGGTGTGTACCACTGTGCCCAGCCCTTTAGTTTTATTGAATTCAGTGCTTCCAGACTGGAACCAGAATGACCATTCAATTTTATGGATCATTTCAAAAATTTTTTTCCCAATTTCCAATTTAAAGAGATTTATGAACAAGTATGTGCACTATAAAACAATGATAGCTGGGCATGGTGGCTCACACCTGTAATCTCAGCACTTTGGGAGGCCAAGGCAGGTGGATCACCAGGTCATGAGAGCCTGGCCAACCTGGCGAAACCCTGTCTCTACTAAAAATATAAAAAAGTAGCTGGATGTGGTGGCAGGCACCTGTAATGCCAGCTACTCGGGAGGCTGAGGCAGGAGATTCTCTCGAACTCGGGAGGTGGAGGTTGCAGTGAGCCAAGATTGTACAATTGCACTCCAGCCTGGGCGTCAAGAGCAAGACTCTGTCTCAGGAAAGAAAAGAAAAAAGAAAAAACAAACAATGACAGCATAATTTCAAGTCACTTATTTATTCAGCCAGCTGGCTCTGGATGTAGTGCAGAATTCTAAAGATGAGTGTTGAGTAGAATTCAGTTTCTAGTTCTGGCATTCTAGGACTCTTTCAAATGCGAGGGACAGAAAACTCAACGTAATGAATGAGCTCTTATCGCTGCGCATTCCAGGGGTTGTTCTTCAGACATAGCAGCATCCAGGTTTGCTAACAGCGTCATGAGGGCACTCACTGCCTGCCATTTGGTTCTGCTTTTTGCTGTGTTCACTCATTCCCAGGCAAGCTCTCTCTACTCACCACTCTGAGCTGCATCTGAGCTGCATGTGCAATGGAGCAGTGTCTCTTTCTCAGCAATTCCAGGGAAAGTGCTGAAATGTGAAACTCATTGGCCCAGCATGGGTTACGTGTCCATTTTGAAATTATTACTTTGCCCAGGAGTGTGGGAGGCCCTGATTGGCCAGGCCTGGGCATGTGCCTGCCCCCTGAGCCAGAATCAAGGTCAACCCTATGGACTGAGAATGGGGAGGGCTCTAAAGAAGGCAAACCAGGCACCGTTCCCAGCAGGATGGGAGTGGCTGCTAGGCATGTCAAACAACCGCACCTGCTCAACTTCTCTGGGGCGCTTGAGACTGACCGGCGCCCCTCCCTGTTGGACACCTCCTCCTGTGACCTTTGGACCCTGCGTTTTCAGGGCTTCCCAGCCCCTCTGCCCTGGCCATCTTCTTACCCTGCTTCTGGCTGAGGCTTTCTCTAAAAGCCCCACAGTGAATCACTCACCTCATCCCTGCCAAGGGTGTGTCAGGACCAGGGCTCTGATTATGGGCACAAAATCTGTGTATTCTCTCATCAGGATGGTATCATGATTGCCATTTTGCAGATGAGGAGACTGAGGCTCTCAGGGGCGGAAGGAGCAGCTAGAGAAGCAGATGCATGCCAGGGACCTTGCTTTCAGCTGCCATAGCCCTCCACTTCCCAGATCACCTCACCTGGTGTCCCTGTCACCGGGGCCCTCCAGCTCTGAAACTATGTCCCTTTCCTTGTGGTATCTGCACCCAGCATAGCTGCCCACCCTTGCTCCTACAACCGTGAGTCTCTCAGGCTGCATGGGCAGGCTTAGCTTTGGCTATCCCTGACCAAAAAAAAAAAAAAAAAAAGCAGATTCAATAAAATAAACCTTTATTTTTTTTACGTAAATAGAGTCCAGAGCTCAGCAGTCCAGGCTGAAAGGGCAGCTTTGTGATCCTCAGGGACCTGGGCTCCTTGTATTTTGTTGCTCTGCCATTCTCTACCTCATGCCCCAGTTTGGCTGCTTGAGCTCCAGCCATCACATCTGCACTACAACCAACAGGAAGCGGGAAGCAGGGAGAGACATGTCTCTTCATTTAAGAACACTTCCTGAGCCAGGCGTGGTGGCTTACCCCTGTAATCCCAGCACTTTGGGAGGCCGAGGCGGGTGGATCACAAGGTCAAGAGATCGAGACCATCCTGGTCAACATGGTGAAACCCCATCTCTACTAAAAATTAGCTGGGCATGGTGGCACTTGCCTGTAATCCCAGCTACTCAGGAGGCTGAGGCAGGAGAATTGCCTGAACCCAGGAGGCGGAGGTTGCAGTGAGCCGAGATTGCGCCATTGCACTCCAGCCTGGGTAACAAGAGTGAAACTCCATCTCAAAAAAAAAAAAAATGCTTCCTGAATGTGCCCCACGCCCTATACATACCCTGCTAATATCCCATTGGCCAGAACTTAGTCACATGCAACACTAGTAAGCTGCCTAAGAGGCTGGGAACTGCTATCTTTATTCTAGGAAGCCAGGAAAAGCCAAGCATCAGCTTACTATGGAGGAAGAGGAACATGGATATTGGGAACCACAAATAGGCAAAATTATTATCATTTTTCGAGACAGAGTCTCACTGTGTCGCCCAGGCTGGAGTGCAGTACTGCGATCTCTGCTCATTGTAACCTCCGCCTCCTGGGTTCAAGCAATTCCCCTGCCTCAGCCTCCTGAGTAGCTGGGACTACAGGTTTCAGCCACCATGCCCAGCTAATTTTTATATTTTTAGTAGAGATGAGGTTTCATCATGTTGACCAGGCTGGTCTTGAACTCCTGACCTTAAGGGATCCACCCGCCTTGGCCTCCCAAAGTGCTGGGATCACAGACGTGAACCATCCCACCTGGTCAGGCAAAATTAAACCACCCTACTGGCCAGATGAAAACGTCAGACCAGTGAATCAGCACGCTGTCCTTTCTTTCTCTCCCTCCGGCACAGGTGGAAGGAGAAAAACCAGCAGCTCACTGTGCGTGGAGGTGAGCCGGGCCCTGCAGGTGACATCTCACCTCGGCCAGATCTCGCTGGTGCATTCCTCAGGAGGTCAGCCCCATTTCTGGCCCTTAGCTGGGACCTGCTTCGTGTTTGTAGACTGACGTGGCAGAGGGGAAAACCACCCAAGCTGTGCCCAGTGAGCCCCCTGTGAAAGCGGTTTCCAGCATAGAAATTTCACCAGGGCTCCTCTAGAGACAGTGAGGCCACTTCTGAATGGCATGCTAGCTGTGAAGAAAGTCGATGGTGTCTTTTTTTTTTTAGTTCAGGAAGACCTTTTTTTTTTTTTTTTTTTTTTTTTTTGAGACGAAGTTTCACTCTTGTTGCCCAGGCTGGAGTGCAGTGGCATGATCTGGGCTCACTGCAGCATCCGCCTCCTGGGTTCAAGGGATTCTCCTGCCTCAGCCTCCTGAGTAGCTGGGATTGTAGGTGCCTGACCATGCCCAGCTAATTTTTTATATTTTAAGTAGAGACAGCATTTCACTATGTTGGCCAGGCTGGTCTCGAACTCCTGACCTTCAGGTGATCCACACACCTCAGCCTCCCAAAGTGCTGGGATTACAGGCGTAAGCCACTGCACCCAGCCGGTTCATGGAGACCTTAAAACCCAGGGGAGTGGGTGGTTGTGAGGGTGGGCTAGCCGTGGGTCGGAGAATCATGATGCCAGCTTGTCCCTACAGTGTCATGTCTTGGCAGCACCAAACACAGCTGAGGAAACTGAGGTTCTGAGGGGCATAAGGAGCAGCTAGTGAAGCAGATGCATACCAGGGTCCTTGCCTTCAGCTGCCATAGTCCCCCATCTCCCCGACTTCCATGTTTCTCTGTCACCACTGTCCTCCAGCTCTGAAATGATGAGCCTTTCCCTGTGGTATCTGCACACAGCCAGCCAAACACTCCACTGGATAACCCTCCACGTGGATAACACGCTCACCCCTCGACCCTGTGAGACCTATATTGTATCCTCGCTGCCGCTGGGCAGAGGTGGGATTTAGTTCCCTCCGGTGCGCTCCTGTGCTTGACTTCTCTGTGAAGTGGGGACCATGGCCCTTCCTTCCTGGGGCTACTGGGAGATGATGTGTGAAACGCATTAGCATGGGGGTTGTAAGCAACACCGTGGAGGTTATAAGCGCGCTAGGTCCAGGGTAGTTCATTTTTATTACCCAGTGGGAAAGAGGGGCTAAGCAAAGCAATTGTGGCCTGGATTGTGTTCCCTCTAAAATTTCTCTCTTGAAGCCCCCTGTCCCCAGTATTCAGAAGGGGATTGCATTTGGAGATAAGGCCTTTACATAGGGGATTAAGGTGAAATAGTCATGAGTGAGCCCTAATCCAATATCACTGGTGTCCTCGTAGAAAGAGAATCACTCAAGCCCAGGATTTTGAGACCAGCCTGGCTATACTGGGAGACTCTATCTTTACAAAAAAGTTATACACACACACACACACACACACACACACACACACACACACACACTAGCCAGGCTTGGTGGCATGCACCTATAGTCCCCAGCTACTCAGGAGGCTAAGGCAGGAGGATCACTTGAGCCTGGGCTATTTAGACTACGTGAACTGTGATCATGCCACTGTATTCCAGCCTGGGCAACAGAGCGAGACTCTATCTCAAAAAAAAAAAAAAGAGAGAGATCAGGACACAAACACACACATGGGGACAACCACTTAAGAACACAAGGAACAGGTGGCAGTCTACAAGCCCACAGAGAGAGGCCTCAGAAGGAACCAACCTTGATTTTGGACTTCCAGCCTATAGAATTGTGAAAAAATCAATTTTTGTTGTTTTAGCCACCCTGTCTGTGGCGCTGGTTATGTCAGCCCCAGCAAACTAATACAAGCTCTTAATCTCCTCTCCTCTCCCCTCTGCTGCAAGCTGTCCCATTTTAACCTCAATTTCTGTTTTATGATTAAACATCTCAGCGTCAATTATTTACAACACATCCAGATGAGTATCAGAGTTGCAGGGGACTGAGTGACTCACATCGGAGAAGCTGGTTTTTATGAAGGGAAATGACACTAAGAAAAGCCTGGAATTTATCTCCTGACCACAGAGACTGAAATTGATGTAGGAGAGTTTCTGGCAGCCGCAGCAGGGGAAGGGTCTCTTCGTGGGAGTGGGGCTCCTGGGGTCACTGGGCAGTGGGGTGTGCCACAGGTGCCTCACACCTGTATATGGCACCTGCCAGCACACAGGCTGTTTGCTTACCCAAGAGTTGGTTTGATTGGGCACAGTTCCTTCATTCTGATAAAACTAATCACTCGGGCCAGGCACGGTGGCTCACACTTGTAATCCCAGCATTTTGGGAGGCCAAGGTGGGCAGATAACAAGGTCAGGAGTTCAAGACTAGCCTGGCCAACACAGTGAAACCCTGTTGTTACTAAAAATACAAAAATTAGCTGGGTGTGGTGGCAGACGCCTATAATCCCAGCTACTCAGGAGGCTGAGGCAAGAGAATCACTTGAACCCGGGAGGTGGAGGTTGCAGTGAGCCGAGATTGCACCACTGTACTCCAGCCTGGGCGACAGTTAGACTTAGTTTTTTTTGTTTTTTGAGACTAATTGTTCGGAGTGAGTTGTGTCTAGTGTGAACCTTTGCTGCACCGTTCACTATGTGACTGAGCAAGTTGCTAAACTTCCCTGAGCTCCAGGCTCCTCTTCTGTGAAATGGGGCTTATTCTAGAAACTTTTTCATCAGGTCCTTGGGAAGTTTAAGCATGATAATAAATAACTGATAAATTAGAATATGATTATATTTAAGTAAATGATATTCATAATAGATTGTTAAGAAAAGTAAATATATGTAAATATTAAGATTTTATAAATAAAAACAAAATAGAACACAAAATTAATAAATATATAATGAATATTAAAATTTTATAAATAAAAACAGAATAGAATACATGAAATTAATAGTAATAATAAAGGCATGCCAAGCACCCAGCACTGGCATTTCACAGGAGCTCAGGAGAATGGTCACTGTAGTTGCCACAATTCCAAAATGTAACAGTTGGAAAAGGAGCCAAGTGTGACAAGTGACTTCCTAAAAATCGGAGGCAGGAAGGAAATCCAGGACTCAAGAAAGCAGCTCTGGCTAAAATGCCTCAAATAGGAATGTCAGGTATGACGTGGAGACGAGGGAAGAGGGGGAGTGGCAAGGGGAGGGGGCTGGACAAGCTCGGCTCAGCACCAAAAGGGCTCTTGGCAGCAGGTTTGGGAACCACTTCTATAGAGACGGCGTTGCTGTGGCTAAAAAAGAAAATGTCCAGATATGGGCAGGACAAGCTTTCTCAAACGGTGTCCTAATCTCCAGAAGCAGAGCTGGTCTAAGAAAAGTCTGGGAATGCAGAGGGCTTGCTTCTACAGGACTCATCGGCCTGCAGTGGGCTGGCTGGCTGCAAGGCGCACCTCGAGTTTGGACTCAAAAGTCATCTAATGAGTACTTGAAATAAACATCAGTCTTGTCCCGTCGTCAGCACTTTGGAACTGCAGTTTTGAGCCCCCAGGCAGTGGGGTGCCCGCTGACTCAAGCATGAGACTATCTTTATCACAGTTTTTGTCCCGGCAATGTTAGAACAAGTGTAAACTTGGCTCGCTAGCAGAATCTTGGGTTAAAATGCAAACTTGGTAGAGGTGCACCGCCATGCTGAGCCTCCCTCCAACCTGGCCACACAAGGAAAGGGCGCATAGTTCATCAAGCAATTGGTTTTATCAGGATTAAGGAACTGTGTCCAATCAAACCAACTATGGGGTAGGGAAACTGTGTACTGGCAGGCGCCATACACAGGTGTGAACAGGATCTACACAGGTGTGAACGGGATCTACACAGGTGTGAACGGGATCGCCGCCTGCAGGAGTTTCCTGAGTCTGCCATACTAATCACTCCTAACTTCATGGCTGAAAGCAACACACATTTATTATCTTGCAGTTCTGGAGGCCAGAAGTCCAACATCAGTTTCACGGGCAGTACTGCAGGGGGGCACCCATCTCCTTGCCTTTTCCAGCTCCTGGAGGCCACCTGCATCCCTGGGCTGGTGACCCCGCCCCTCCTAACTTCCTCCTGCTTCCATGATCCCATCTCCTGCTTCCTCCTTTGACCTTTCCGCTTTGCTCAAGAGTTTTGATTACGGGTGTTTATTCATTTACCCAACAAAATATTAACTGAGCACCTACAACGGACCAAGCAAGGGCACTACTCACCACATTGGCCCACCTGGATGATCCAAAGTAATCCTCCCCATCGCAAGATTCTTAACTTACTCATGTCCCAAAAGGCACTGTTTCCTTATAGGCTAACAGTTACGACTTCCAGAAATTAGGGCCTGAATATCTTTGAAGACAATGATTCAGCCTCCCACGTGCCTGTTCCCAAATTCCAAGAAACACGGGGTGGTGAGCAGCAAAGAACCCTGAGCAGGACCCCAGCTTCTCTGCCCCTGACTTGAATGGCCTTGAGTTCATCTCTGACCCCTTCTGGGCCTCTGTAAAGATGAATGGACGCCCACCTCCTCCACGGCCTCTAAAGGATTTCTGCTACAATTAGAGCAGCTACTCTCTGCCCGGCACTGGGTCAAGGTCCTCACGTATTCACTCATGGATTCTTCAGCTTTCTGCTCCCTGGAAACTGCCAGGCAGGCTCCTATCTTAGAGCATTGGTTCTGTGATTCCCTCCTCCGCCTGGAATGTTCTTCCCCCCTCATCTTTCCAATCTCTGCTCAGATATCATTTTCTTGGTGACTGTGTGCCTGGCCACCGTTTTTAAAATCACATCCCACAGCTGTGTTACTTTCTTCTAGTTTGTATTACCTTCTACCATACCACAGACCCTAATGTGAGCTCTATGGGGACAAGGCCTTCTGTCTGTTTTGATTGTTTCTGTATCCTCAGCACTTAGATCGGGACTTGGTCTATAGTAGGTGCTCAGTTAATATTTTGTTGGATAAATGAACAAACACCTGTAATCAAAACTCTGAGCTCATAACTTATGAACCCAGTGAGGTAGATCCCAGTAAAACTCACTTTGCACAGATGACTGAGCTGAGACTGAGAGCCCTAAGAATTGTCGTGTCTGGGAATTACTAAGTTACAGAGCTGAGATACAAACCTGGCCTCTGGTCTGGAGCCCAGGCTCCCAGCCCCATGGCATGGCGGGTGGAGTGGATACTCACCAGCACCCTCTGCAGTCCCTGATTTGATAAATTCTCATCTCTGCCCTTCTCTGCTTTTTTGCTGCTAAATGCCCCTTGGGGAAGACAAACCAAATGAATCCAGTTAGTGTCCAGAACTGCCTGCCACACAAGGACAAATGCTGTGTCCAGATGGCACCGAGGTTGACACGAGCCTGGCTGGCCACCAGGAACACTGACCAGAGGCAGTAACATGGGACGGGCTCCAGCTTCTCTTCCAGGCCCCCGGTCCTCCCACTCTTTAGATTCCAGGACTAAGCCTCCAAAGTTGTCTGCCTATGCTGGGTGCAGTGGCTCATGCCTATAATCCCTCATGGGATTCCAGCATGGATCACCTGAGGTCAGGAGTTCAAGACCAGCCTGGCCAACATGGTGAAACCCCATCTCTATTAAAAATACAAAAATAAGCCGGATATGGTAGCACACACCTATAATCCCAGCTACTCAAAAAGCAGAGGCAGGAGAATCGCTTGAACCTGGAAGGCAGAAGGTGCAGTGAGCCGGGACTGTGCCACTGCACTCCAGCCTTGGTGAGAGAGTGAGACCTCATTGATGGAAACTCTGCCCCGCCTTGGCAGAAAGGCTGGCTTTTCTGCTGCCCCGTGGATGAGAACGGCCTAGACAGGGGGGCTTTGTGGAGAGGGGCTGCCACTCACTAAGCTGAGACTGGGCACACCGCTCTGTGCCTCAGAGTATTCCTTGATAAAATGGATAGAGATGGGGATGACACTACCTCCCTTATGTGATTGTTGGATGGGATAAATGAGCTAAATCGTGTAAAGCACTTGGTGTGTCAGTGCCCTATGTGCTGGGGGTTGGGGGGCTGGGGGCTGGCTGGTGATCAGATCCTGTGGGTCGGGGGCTGCTGATGTCATGGCCAGAGCCTGGAGAAGGTTCGAGGTGCCAGACTCACATCAGGCTGACGGGGACAGGAGGTCTCACTCCCTCAGTGCTATCCTGGCAGAAGGAGACACAGAGATGTCACATTTCCCAAGAAATACTGAATGTGACTGGGTCCCCCGTGCCAGTCTTCTAAATGAGGCTGCACCCCAGCCACTTGCTAGAGAAAGACGCTATGTCAAGCTCCTCAGGAAAAGATGTGCCGTTCAAGAACTCGCTGCTTCTGCTTCTGGTCCCTGGAGTCTTCAGGATGAACTTGTCTTCCTTAATTTCTCCAACACTCGCATGGATTAGCAAGGACCCTGGTGATGTCAGTTTCATAAAATTCACTGACATCTTGTGTTTGGAGTTGGGGAGGGAAGCTGCCTCTTTTCTCTGCCAGCCATGACATACTCTGGAAGATGCCCACTTTCCCATTGCAGTGGGATTACTGAGGCTGAGCCCTCACCCTGGAATGCCCTGATTTCTCATCTCCAAATTCCACCCAGAGGAAGGTCACAGAGGCCTCAAGGCCCCGAAGTGCTGCGCGTGATCTTCCTTCTCCCTCCCCTCCTCAAATTGAATCCGTCACTCTTTTTGGAAGTGCTTCAGACATGCTCCATTTCGCAGTGCTACTTGGTGTTTAAAAGCATGGGTTTTAGGCCGGGTGCAGTGACTCATGCCTGTAATCCCAGCACTTTGGGAGGCCAAGGCGGGCAGATCACAAGGTCAAGAGATTGAGACCATCCTGGCCAACGTGGTGAAACCCTATCTCTACTAAAATACAAAAATTAGCTGGGTGTGGTGGCCTGCACCTGTAATCCCAGCTACTCGGGAAGTGAGGCAGGGGAATCACTTAGGCAGAGGTTGCAGTGAACTGAGATTGCATCACTGCACTCCAGCCTGGTGACAGAGTGAAACTCCATCTCAAAAAAAAAAGCATGGGTTTTAGAGTCAGGCACACCCTACCCCTGCCATGCACTCGATGTGTGACCTTAGATAAATTACTTACCTCTTGGAACCTGTGTCCTTATCTATAAAATAGAACCAATAACCATTAAATGATTATGCACGTAAAGAGCTCCCCAGAGGGCCTGGCACAGAATCGGCATTCAACGCACGCTGCCTCTTTCTCTGAAGTTGACTTCCCTTCCATTAGGGAGAATCACCTGTCTTCCGGCTGGATTGTAAAGGTCTGTCTCACACATCTCTGTATCTCCCAAAGCCCCTGGCGCACAGGAGGGGACCGGGAATTGTTTAAATCAAAATCTTCAACAAGTCATTTCAAAAGAAGTTTTCAGGTCCAGTGGTTCATACCTGGTAATCCCAGAACTTTGGGAGGCTGAAGCAGGCAGATCGCTTGAGCCCAGGAAATCCCAAGACCAGCCTGGGCAACAGAGTGAGACCCTTTCTCTACAAAAGACACAAAAATTAGCCAGACATGGTGGCGTGTGCCTGTGGTCCTAGCTCCTTGGGGGCTGAGGTAAGAGAATTGCTTGAGCCTGGGAGGTCAAGGGTGCAGTAAGCCAAGATCATGCCACTCCAGCCTGGGTGACAGAGTGAGACCCTGTCAAAAAAAAAAAGAAAGAGAGAAAGAAAGAAAGAAGAGGGAGAAACATTTACCTGTCACCCCCTTGAAGCACCTCTGGAAACCTGGGTGCCTTGCCCAGAAAGTGGTCCCCAGGGACTCAGCTTTGTGGGAACCCACACATTGCAAGCACAGGTGGACTTAACAGTCAGCTGGAATTCATTATGAGTCGACTGCCGCTTACCGGCTGTGTGGCTCAGGGCAAATTACTTACCCTGTCTGAGACTCTGAGATGGTGGGGCGGATCATTCCTTGAAGGGTGGCCGTGAGGATCGGGTGAGTTTAGAAATGCGCCTGATTCATGCTGAGGATCAGCTGCTGCTGCTTTCATGAGAGCTGCTGCAGGGACTATTATTGTTACCATTATTATTCTTACCCTGCCTTGTGTATTACTTGACAGCCTTTCTTCTTTTTCCCATCAGCTCTCTGCAGCTGGGCAGCCCTCCCCGCTCCCCTGCCTTTATGCCTCATTTGCACATGGCTTTTTGTTTTCCCTGAGTGCACAGTCTAAAAGACTCCCTGCACTCCGTTGAAACAGGAACCTGACACCCTTTGACCTTAGTCCTTGGGGAGGTGGCCTGAAACTCCCTCCCAGGCGGGACAGGAGCAGCCGCTCAGCGCCTCTCTTCCTGCCCCCACTGCATGGGACTGGAACTTGTGACAAAAGTGATTGTGGGCTGAAACTTGGCCCAGAGAGCCCCACTGAATTCCTCCTTTGTGATGAGAATGTAGCACAGCCCGGTGGAACCTGGGATCCCTTTCCCAATTATGCAGCTTGGCAGGAAGAGGTCTGTGCAGGGAGAATGCTCAAGGAGCCCCTTTGTCATGGGGGTTGGTAGCACTGCCAGCTGCCTCCAACTGGCAAGACCTCCTCCCACTAAAGCCAGCTGGGCTGGTTGCTTCTGCCACTGCACCTTCCAGGGCTGCAGCACAGAACACAGTGGCCACGTGAGGCTCTACATCCAATTCCTAGTTTCTCAACTATGTCCTGGAGAGTTTCTGCAATTCAGCGGGAAGGCCCAGCCATCAGTGCTTGGGCCCTTTATCTATCAGCCCGGACAGTACTGCTTTCCATTGTGCCATATTATTTCAGTCGTTGTCTTCACGTTCAAGTTCACGGAGACTCAATCCAGATGTGCCTGGCTGTGATGGCCCCACTCAGGTCTCAGCCACGCTGATGTCTGAGCTGGGTCTACCTCCCCAGCCCCCACTCCTCCACACCCACAGCACAGCCCCTCCCTGCCGGCTCTGGTTGGCCAAGGTCATGCACAGGAGTAGAAAGAACCTCTGCCCAGGATGGAGGGATGAGTCTAAAGGCTCCCATGCTCTCCTGCTGACTTCCACCTGTGAATATCAGGCAGCTGCTGAAACCTCCAGCCCCACCAGGGAGTTCTAATACAGACACTTTCTCAGGTCACAATGGAAATCACATTTATTCTGCATATTTTTCTCATGTTGCCAGCAAATTATTTGCATACAGATACAAGATTTGGGTATCGGCTCTTCCTGAAAGTTAGCTCTTTCTAATCCTCTCCCCTTCAGGGTCAGCCTTGGACTGGGAATTTCCCCTCATTGAAAGAGACATTGGTTAAACTTTTGAACTTGCCAGATGTTCATGTATTTGTTCTATAAATACCTACTCAGTACCTGAGTAGTTCCTGGCATGCGGTACTGGGGCCTGGAGCACACATGGACAAGACAGACAGAAACTTTGTTTCAGAGAATTCATACTCCATTTGGGGAGAGGGGGAGCCAGTGAGAAAGCAAAAATGAGATTATTACTGACTGCTGCATTATCAGCCATCCATGGGAAGGAAAGCAAGGAACTCAGCAGGGGACCCGAGTGTAGCTGTGTGTGGGGGGTACGTTTCCATTGGGTAGTCAGAGAGGTGTTCACTCAGGAGGTGGCATTCCAGCTGAAAAACAGAGGTCTCTACTGAGAAGTAGCCAGATGGCCAAGCATGGTGGCTCATGCCTGCAATCCCAGCACTTTGGTAAGGCCAAGGCAGGAGGATTGCTTGAGGCCAGGAGTTCAAGACCAGCCTGGGCAACACAGCAAGACCCCATCTCTACAAAAAGATTAAAAATTAAAACATTAGCTTTTAATTTTGTAGTGTGATGGCGCACACCTGTAGTCCCAGGTACTTGGGAGGCTGAGGCGGGAGGATCACTTGAGCCTGGGAGTTCGAGGCTGCAGTGAGCTATGATCGTACCACTGCACTCCAGCCTGAGTGACAAAGAAAGACCCTGTCTCTAAAAATAATTTTTAAAAAATTTTTCAATACAAAAATAAATAGCCGGACAAAAGAGACAGGTGGAAGGGTGGTTTCAAGCAGTAGGTATAGCAAGTGCCAAGGCCCTGTGGTAGGAAGGGTGCTGCTGAGGAGCAGAAAGGAAGCCACTGAGGGCTGGTGAGCAGGAGATACAAGCTGTGACAGCAAGACAGGGCCTCATCCCGTCTGATGGGGCTTGAGGGTCATGGCCAAGGAGTTTGGATTTTAAGCTAAGAGTAGTAAAAACACATCTATGGGTTTTTGGACATTCTTGTTACAAAATATTTCAGTCATTCAAAAGAGTACATATAAGATATATATGAATTTTAAGGAATATTATAGTAAAACACTCATGTACCCTCCGCTGTTCCCCTCCCCAATACCATTCGTCATTCTTTATTTCTCCAGGAGTTGGTTTTTATTTGTTGTGTTTTTGAGACAGGGTCTCATTCTGTCACCCAGACTATAGTACAGTGGCACGCTCAAGGCTCATTGCAGCCTTGACCCCCTAGGCTCAATCAGAGCCTCCCACCTCAGCCTCCCAAGTAGCTGAGACTACAGGTGTGAGCCACACACTGGGCTTTTATTAATTAATTTATTTTTTTGTAGAGATGGGGTCTCACTATAGTGCCTGGACTGGTGTCGAACTCCAAAGTGCTGGCATTACAGGTGTGAGCCACTGTGCCTGGCCAGAAGATAGCCTGAATTTGTCCTGAATTTTAGTTTATAGTCTTTGCATTTCTTCCTCATAGTGCAAAAATGGAACAACATATGGCTTGCTTTTGCCTGGTTTTGACTTCCTTTAAGTGGACTTCTGCAGTGTGCTTTCTTCTGCAGTGTGCGCTTCTATTCAACGTTAGGTTTGTCAGGATTATCCTCACTGGTGCACGCAGCTGCAGTTGACTCACCTTCACTGCTCCTAGTACTCCACAGAGTGACACTGTTCTGGTTTATCCTTTCTCCTGGTACCAGTTTCTAATGTTGAACCAAACCCTGCATTCTTGGGATAAACCCATCTTCATTGTGATATGTTATCTCTTTTTTTTTTTAGATGGAGTCTCGCCCTGTCGCCAGCCTGGAGTACAGTGGCGTGATCTCAGCTCACTGCAACCTCCACCTCCTGGGTTCAAGCGATACTCCTGCCTCAGCCTCCTGAGTAGCTGGGACTGTAAGCGCACTCCAGCACGCCCAGCTAAATTTTTCGTATTTTTAGTAGAGGTGGGGTTTCACCATGTTGGCCAGGACAGTCTGGATCTCCTGACCTCATGATCCGCCTGCATCGGCCACCCAAAGTGCTAGGATTACAGGCATGAGCCACCTCACCGAGCTGTGTGATGTGTTATCTTTTTAAAAAACATGATTGAGGCTGGGTGCTCACGCCTGTAATGCCAGCACTTTGGGAGGCCGAGGTGGGCAGATCTCCTGAGGTCAGGAGTTTGAGACCAGCCTGGCCAACATGGTGAAACCCTGTCTCTACTAAAAATACAAAAATTAGCCAGGCATTGGGGTGTGTGCCTTTAGTCCAGCTACTTGGGAGGCTGAGGCAGGAGACTCACTTGAACCCAGAAGGTGGAGGTTGCAGTGAGCTGAGATGGCACCACTGCACTCCAGCCTGGGCAACAGAGTGAAACTCCATCTTAAAAAAAAATGGTTGGATTCCATTTGCTGATTTTTGTTTGGGCTGTTGGGTCAGACGGGCCTGTCATTTTCCTCTCCTGCCTTGTCCTTTTCTAGTTTTGGTGTCAAGGTCGATACATTCCTTATAAGATGACCTGAGAGTGTTTCCTCTGCTATTCTCTGGAGCACGTGTCTAAGGTGGATAAAACCATGAGAGGGCTTCATAAATGTTAGCTACCATGTTATCCTTCTGCAACTCATATTCTTCGTACAGAATTCCGGCTTCTTTTGGTACCACTTGTCTTACACAGACACCTACCCCAACCCCTGCCCTTTCCCCCTAAAAACAAAGAAAATATATGCCTCCCCCACAGGTAACTCCAATTGCACTGCTCACAGCTTACTTAGAAGGCTGCATCTCTGTGGTTTTTTATAGGTGGATCTTTAACTCAAGACTCTAGCATGAAGAGTTGCCTTCAGGCCTGCCCTGAGTCTCCTCAAGTAACAACAGATAGGAACCTTTCTAACTGGTTAAAAATTAAAAAAAAAAAAAAAAACTCAGATATAGAATCATTCATGTCTCCCTTAGGGCCTCCTCAGACATGAGCAGTGGTAGGGCTCTAGAGGTTGAGTTTGGCCAAGCCAGGACCCCAGACTGCCCACCAAGCCTACTCTGTTTTAGGGACATATCGAAAGCTGTGTGGTCCAAATTCTCTAAGCATAAAATTAGCTTCTTTCCATATTTTTGAAAGGGAAAGAACATCGTGCTAAATATAACTGGGGTGCTGTCCAGGGTCAACAAGCCAGAAACAGGACAAACAGCTGAGCAGCTTACCCTCTGGGAGCCGGGTTTCTACACTCCCCACAGACCCATCAAGATCACGGTCCCCAAAGAGAGGGCTGAACTTGAAGAACAAGTGTATGTGGCCGTCGCACATGTGACCCTGCCACGAACCCAGAAAACCAGAACTAGTTTATGAAAGCAACACATAGACACTTCTGTTTTCTAATTCTTACTCTCCCAGGAAGAAAAAGAAAATGAAAATCATCATTAATTCCATCACACAGAGAAAATAACTATAAACATCATAATATATAATCCGACTGTTGTGAAACTTAGTACGATACATTAAATAGCGTTTCTCAGCCTTTCCCCTCACCTTGCCCTCCCTGGGAAGTCTTTTTAGATGTTCTTTTTGGAGTGCTTGAGAATGTAATGCCGAGGATGCACTGTGGATCTATTTATGTTCTGTGGCCCTGTGGAGGGCCACAAACCACTGTAATAGTCAAGATTTCTCTCACCCCATCCCCAGGAAACAATTCTTGCCCCTTGTGGGTGATTTTACCCACTGAGAATACAAGCTTTAATATTAAATCACAATTTTCTTGTCTGTTTAAGAACCTACGGTTGGGCTGCTCGCATACTGTTCTCGCTGCTTTAGGTATATTGTTGATTTATCATAACTCCCCGATGAAGTAGGTACTAGAGAGTTTTGTGGTGTTTCTGTTTGTTTGTTTGTTTGTTTTATTTTATTTTTTGGGTTTTTTTTTGAGATGGAGTCTTGTTCTGTCGCCAGGCTGGAGTGCTGTGGTGAGATCTCAGCTCACTGCAACCTCCGCCTCCCAGGTTCAAATGATTCCCCTGCCTCAACCTCCCGAGTAGCTGGGACCACAGATATGCACAACCACGCCTGCTAATTTTTTGTATTTTAGTAGAGACGGGGTTTCACCATGTTGTCCAGGATGGTCTCGATCTCCTGACCTCACGATCCACCTGCCTCAACATCCCGAAGTGCTGGCATTAGAGGCGTGAGCCACCACACCCAGCCGAGAGTTTTTATCTCCATTTTACAGTTGTGGAAACTGAGACACAGAGAGGTGAGGTAACTTGCCAGGGGTCACACAGCTGGGAAGGAATAGAGTGAGGATCTGAGCCTGGGAAGCCTGGGTCCCAAGCTCACTCTTAACCACTCAGCAATGCTACCATGCAGCAATACAGTCAGATTGTAAAAATTCAAAAGAGAGAAATAGAGAGTGAAGGGTACACTTTCCAAGTTTCCTTTATTCCCAGAAGCAAGCATGCTACAAGGCTGGAAGGTGTCCCCTGGGATTTTTACAGACCTGTGTATATATAAAAATACATGGTCTCTTTTATTTTAATGTAAGTACAATCATCCAGGCTTCTTTTTCCCATATATTCATCTGTGTATAAAGAATTTTTATAAAATTAGAATCAAGCTGAACATACTGTTGTTTTAACCTTGTTGTTTGATTTAAAAATACATTAGCTGCTTTGAGACCATAATTTCATAAGTGCATGAACCATAATTTATTACCCTGATCTGGATTATTGGCTATTGAAGTAGTTTCTAGCTTCTCACCACTGTAAAGCTGTGATGAATATCTCTGTACATAATTGTTAGACGTTGGAATTACAGAGCCAAAGGGCATACACATTTTTGAAACTTTTGTTCTACAGATGCCAAAACTTGTCATCTAAAAAAATGCCATGAAATTGCCATCCCAACAGCTTTCTCCACACTGAGTATTATCACCTGTTTTCAATCACTGACAGTTTATCAGATCAAAAAAATGTATTACTCCTTTTTTTTGCTTTTTTGAGATGGAGTCTTGCTCTGTAGCCCAGGCTGGAGGGAACTGGCTCCATCTCAGCTACTGCAACCTCTGCCTCCCGGGTTCAACCGATTCTCCTGCCTCAACCTCCCAAGTAGATGGGATTACACGCACATGCCACCATGCCTGGCTAATTTTTCATGTATATATATTTTTTAGTAGAGATGTGGTTTCACCATGTTAGCCAGGCTAGTCTTGATCTCCTGACCTCGTGATCCGCCCGTCTCAGCCTCCCGAAGTGCTGGGATAACAGGCATGAGGCACCATACCTGGCCAATCCTGACATTTTCATCTCCGCCCATGACTCCCATCTGGAGCCTGTCTTTCTCATACAGCATTAGGCTAAAGCTGGAATGGAGAATTAGTAAGAGCAGGCAGGGAGGGGGTTAAAGCAGCTCAAATCACTAGTCTGCTAGACACACTCTCGGCTTCCCAGGTCCAGGGCCTCCCTGTCAGGCACTTAGCAGGTGCTCAGAACGTGGTAGTTGTATCACTCCTGCTTCCAGCACCAGCCCCCGGCGTGCACTTCTCCACCCTCCAAATCCGACCTTGTCTCGGATCCATTTGGCAGAACCAGTGCATCCCTAAGGCTGCCAGAGCCCCCATCCTTCCTTTTGCCAGCCATGAGTGATACTGTAAGAAACAAGTATCCTTGTGTATGGTACCCTTCCCAACCGGTCCTACCACAGCGGTCTGCAGCGGTATCCCTATTCAACGCCCTGCACACCACACACATGCCCACACCTACCTGTTCATATTCCATCCATATGCATGCATATGTATACAGGTGCTCACAGGTATGCACACGTGCTCATGTGTGCATAAACATGCACCGACTCATGTGTTCATGCACCAGTATCCCTTGGTGTTTCTTCCTCACTCCTCCAAGAGCAGAGCCAGTGCGTTCACACACATGCGCACACGTAGTGCTGTGCATTCAGGGTGCAGGCCCAATGACGCCAGTGGGACTTCTCTCCCACAGACTTGCTGTGTGTCCCACAGCCCTGAGCTAGGACACCCTGCTGTCTAATCCCACAGTTTCTATACTTCCCTCCCACTTTATTGGTATTCCCTATAGATCATTTTCCTGCTTGCCTAGAAGCTCTACTAATCCTTTTTTTTTTTTTTTTTGAGACAGAGTTTCACTCTTGTTGCCCAAGCTGTAGTGCAATGGTGTGATCTCAGCTCACCACAACCTCTGCCTCACAAGTTCAAGCGATTCTCCTGCACCACCACACCTGGCTAATTTTGCATTTTTAGTAGAGACAGGATTTCTCCATGTTAGTCAGGTTGGTCTCGAACTCCCGACCTCAAATGATCCTCCTGCCTCCGCCTCCCAAGGTGCTAAGATTACAGGCGTGAGCTCTGCTAATCCTTAACTTGCTCGCTATTTCTCCAGTGCCTAACATGCTGCTGAGTGGGTAGTTAGATGCAGAAGAAATATTTGTTGAGCAAAAGAAAAAGAAGGAACAGACTTCAAGCTGATAAAGGATGTTATTCCAAATATTTTTAAAGTATCTTTTAACAAAGTGGTCAATTTCAGATAAACTCACAGTTTCATAAGAAAATATCTTCGCAGCATCAGATTTCAAGCAGCCTGGTCAGCCATCCTTTTGGAGAGATTGGAAAGAACGCAGAATTGTAAACAGGACCTTGCCCTGCTAAACATCTTGTAAATTTTACTGTTTTACAAAAGTGCCTGTCACAGGAATAACTTATGGGGTGGGGGGTGGGGGGTGTGGTTTAGCCAGGGGCATTGCTAGCTTCTCCTCCTGGATCCTTGAAAATGTTCTAACCTAAAGCCTCAAGTGACTGCTTCTCTGGCTCACTCGCAACCGACAAATGCTGTGGAATCTCAAGACTGCGGGCTGCTTGGTTTAGTGCAGGGTCTCCGAGCTGCTTCATGGAAAGAAGGTTTATTTTGTCCAGCTGGGCACAGGAGCAAAGAGGAGGACTGTGCAGGCCTCTGCCCCCTTTAACAAAGGGAGAACTCTGTGTGGCTTCAGAGAAGCTCGTCTTGCTGGGTGGCTTCTCGTGGCCTGTATTCATTTTATCCAGCCTTGACTCTACAAACATTTTTTGAGTCCCTGCTGTGTGCCAGGCTTAGAGATGATGATGGATGCTGTGGTTATGGGAAGAGAGAGACTCACCACAGTGGTTGCTGGAGGCTTTGGGGAGCACATGAAAGAGGCATCTGAGCTGGGGTGACCAGAGAACTGAGGAGTTCTGGAGGCTGGTGGGGGGCATGTGCAAAGAAAGGCAGGCTGGGAGATGCAATAGGAGAGGCAGGACCCAGGCTAAGGCCACCATGAGCAGCAACATTCTAAGAAGCTGGATTTTCTCCTGCAGGAAATAGGGAGCCACTGAGAGTGGTGGACAGAGGGCAGTAGGCTGTTTGGCCTGGACATACCATTGGCTGAGGCCCTGTCCCCCAGGCCAGTCTGTTAAAACCATCATGGCCCATTCATCCCATCCGTCACTCTCTGAGAGCAGCCTCCATCCAGAGCTGAGATTTTACTGCATTTCATTAAATTCCACACAATGTTTTAATGACCTGAGCTCTGACCTTTCTGGCCTCCTGCAGGGCAAGGTCTGGCTTTTCCTTTTCAGGGAGTAGGGGGTGGGCAGACCAGCCTGCCTTCTTGCAGCCTCACAGTAAGACATCTGGAATGCATCAAAGGCGAGGCCCAGCCAGAGCCACCCGGCTCTGTGCTGTGGCTTAACTCCTTCAAGAGCAGAGCCGCCCTGTTCACAAAGCGTCTGGAATCGGAACTGATGGTTCTCTCTACTCTTTCTGCTTTCCTTGCAGGCCCTTCCACCGTGGCCATCTACACAGGAGTCCTCATGATTGCTCGGAACCATCCCTCTGGAGTTTGGCTGATATTTTTCTAGCGTGGAATGAGGAATTTTGTGGGGTGCATTTAAGGGGGCTTTGTTGCGACTGCTCCTTTTTGTATATTTATTTCCTTTCTTGGAACCGGACCTCAACCTCCACCCACTGACACGATGGCCCAGTCCAAGGCCAACGGCTCGCACTATGCACTGACTGCCATCGGCCTGGGGATGCTGGTCCTTGGGGTGATCATGGCCATGTGGAACCTGGTACCTGGTTTCAGTGCGGCTGAGAAGCCAACAGCTCAGGGCAGCAACAAGACCGAAGTGGGTGGTAGCATCCTCAAGAGTAAGACCTTCTCTGTGGCCTACGTGCTGGTCGGGGCAGGGGTGATGCTGCTGCTGCTTTCCATCTGCCTGAGTATCAGGGACAAGAGGAAGCAGCGGCAGGGTGAGGACCTGGCCCATGTCCAGCACCCGACAGGCGCCGGGCATCATGCCCAGGAGGAAGACAGGTGAGGCCTGACTGTCCCCTTCCCTCCCTGGATCGGGGATGGGCACGCATGCACGCACACACATGCGCACACCTTTCCGTGGTGAAAAGACTGTCATCTACAAGGCTTTACTGTCCCATGTTTGCCCATGAAGGCTCTGTAAAGAGTTTATCATTTTACAGATAACTTTAGACTTTTCTACCAGAGCTTCCCAAATAGAGTGGTACAATGGATTACAGTAAACCAAGATTTTTTTTAAATTTTATTACAATAAAATTTACACCATGGAATACTATTCAGCCATAAAAAGGAACAAAATACTGTCTTTTGGTCCAGGTGCAGTGGCTCACGCCTGTAATCCCAGCACTTTGGGAGGCCAAGGCAGCTGGATCACTTGAGGTCAGGAGTTGAGACCAGCCTGGCCAACATGACGAAACCCCATCTGTACTAAAAATATAAAAAGTAGCCAGGCATAGAGGTTGCACTGAGCCGAGATAGCACCACTGCACTCCAGCCTGGGCACCAGAGCAAAACTCTGCCTCAGAAAACAAACAAACAAACAAAAAAAAAAAACCTGTCTTTTGCAGCAACTTGGGTGGAGCAGGAGTCCATTCCTCTTAAGTGAACCAATACTTTGACCTGCCCGGGGCCACTGAGCAGGGCCTGGAGTGGCCAGTGCCTTCACACTCAGTGCCTGTCCCTTTACCCCGGCATGCTGTGTATATGCTTTGATTTGAAATGGCTGGGAAGCAATTTTCCATTTGTGCAAAAATGCCACCAACAAATTTAAAAGATAAGTGATACACTGGGGAACATATGATAATAGTTGATACCCCTATTATAAAAAGAGCTCTTACAAATGAATATGTAAGATGAATACGCCAATAGGAAACAGACAAAGGTTATAAATATTCCCTGGATGTTCAACCAACTTCATTAATCATGAAATGCAAGCAAAAAGATGTCTTTTTTTTTTTTTTTTTGATTATCATGTTGGTCAAGATAGACAGCCCCTACTGTTGGAGAGTTGTAGGGAAGATGGACAGCTGATGGAATGTTGACTGCTATAAACTTTCTGAAGAGTTTCACCATAAGGGGCAACCGTGGCCAGTCAGGCTGACACCTAAAATGAACCATTACACATGCTTATTCTAGAAAACTTGAGAAATATAGAAAAGAACAAAGAAGGAATATCAATCACTCATCATCCCCTACCCTAGCTGTGAGCACACTGAGCTCATTCCGAAAGGAGGGTGGGAGGAGAACCAAGGCAGATGTTGAGGTTTCCGATGTTGGCCAGGATCACCCCACAGGTTCAAGTGTAGGGTCCTGGAAAGTGCCTATTGGCGTTAATTCCTATAAATGTGGAGAAAACATCCCGACTTTTTGGTTTTCTCTTTCAACAGTCAAATGAGAATAAGGCTGAGAGGACCTGATCTTTTTGAGTCGTGGGTAAACTTGGAAGATAAAATTACAAAATCATTTGAGACACACATAAATGTTACATTTCAGATATTCTTCCTCTACCTGGAGGCAACCATTTTATTGAAAGTTGGTAGCTACTTTGTACATTTATTGAAAGTTGTACATTTACTGAAAGTCGGTAGCTACTTTGTACATTTTGTGTTGCCTTTGGCCAAAGAACCCAGCTGAGCATGGAATAGCTCACCCGGCATGTTGCTAAGTGAGACAGACTCAAGGCAAAGGAAGTTTAACACCCAGATAACATGCTGCAGTAGTCGAGAGTATAGTGTTCAGTTCCGGCCTCCCATTTCCTGAAGGTCTGACCAAGTCACTTAATCTTGATGTATCCCAGTCCATCTATCAATTGGATATAATAGTAGTGAGATAGAAACTGGCAGGACTTGTTTTCTGGTCGTAACCCTGCTGACCAAAACAGGATGTGGTCCAGATAAGATAAGGTTAGAACAAACTAGCCAAAACCAGCAAACGGCTATGAGGGTGATAACGTGGCTGCCCTCACTGTTCATCAGCATGGGACACTCTCACCAGTGCCATAACAGTTTACAAATAATTGCCATGGCAACAACCTGGCAGTTACCATCCCTTTTTGTGGTAACGACCCAGAAGTTACTGCCCCTTTCCTAGAAAGTTCTGAATAGTCTGCCCCTCAATTTGCATTAACCCACCCCTTAATTTGCATGTGATTGAAAGTGGGTATAAGTGGGTATAAACACAATTTCCAAGAGCCCCTATGTTGCCAACTCTGGGTGTACTGCCTGTGAGGTAGCCCTCATCCACAAGGAGCAGTGCCTGCCCTTCAGTAAAGAATGATTGTCTAATATCACTGGCTCACCCTTGAATTCCTTCCTGGGTGAAGCCAAGAACCCTCCCGGGCTAAGCCCTGGTTTGGGGACTCACCTATCTTGCATGAATAATACTTATAGTGTTGTTAGGAATCTGAAATTGGTTCCTATGTGTTAAAGTACTTAGAAGAGAGCCCAGCTCATAGTAAACACTTGGAATGTTCGCTTCTATTGCCTTTAAGACCCATTTGTTATTTACAAGGCTGCTGTGTGTGGACCCTTTGGAGCCCATGTCTTTGGGATTTTGGATGACTTGAGTGCATGCTAACACTCTCCCTGTCTGTGTGTCTTCTTGCAGCCAGGAGGAAGAGGAGGAGGAGGAGGCTGCCTCAAGGTACTATGTCCCCAGCTACGAGGAAGTGATGAACACGAACTACTCTGAAGCAAGGGGAGTGGAGCAGAACCCGAGGCTGAGCATCTCTCTCCCATCCTATGAGTCATTGACGGGGCTCGATGAGAACACCCCCACAACCACCAGGGCTGATGTGGAGGCCAGCCATGGGAACACCCCTGACAGGCAGAACTCTAAGTTGGCCAAACGACTGAAACCGCTCAAAGTTCGTAGGATTAAATCCGAAAAGCTTCACCTCAAAGACTTTAGGATCAACCTCCCAGATAAAAACGTCCCTCCTCCCTCGATAGAGCCTTTGACTCCTCCACCGCAGTATGATGAAGTCCAGGAGAAGGCCCCCGACACCCGGCCACCCGACTGAACGGCCCCACTTGAGCCACACTCCCTCCTGTCTCTCACACCTTTTGCCCTCAAGACCCTAACAAAGCCACGTGAGCCATGGTGGAGAAGTGGAGACACCAGCTGTGCAAGAGCCATTTGGATGGGGGGGTGGGGATTCTCTGTATCAGGAGTGACTTTGTTGTCCCACACTGCCTCCTGCTGCAGGTGCCTTGGAAGGAGATGCTGCCTTGGAGCTGGTGAATCTGTGGACCACACTCACCACAGGCATCTCCTAATCCTCTTAACTCTGAATCACAGGTCACATTCTCCTTTCCAGCTAGGAAAGGGTTCCTAGCAGCTGGTTTAGATTGTGGTTGTTTTATTTCCAAAAAAGAAAACAAGTTTTGTGTTTGCCATCTTCGCTGGAGTCCTGAACTGCAGGTAGGAAATAGGACCTGGCTTTGTAGGAAGGACACAGGCTGTTTTGTGAATTAAGTGGTGAGGCTCAGGTGGCGGCCCTCGCAGAGCCCCTGGTGCTGTCTTTTGCTGAGGGCTTAAGGCCTGATGAACTTAGGCACGTGATAGTCTTAATTGGTACACTTAACTAGTCTCTTCTGTGTAATAGCAAGAAAAGGAAAACTGTAGGAAATGTTCTGTTCTTTTTGAAATGCCATGCAATGGAGCTTTTTATAATAAAATATTTTATATGTAGTACATTTGAGTGCTGAGTTACTTTAGCAGCTCTTCCAGTACTGACTTTCGTAGGGAGAAACAGCAATAATGATAGCTAATGTGTACTGAACACTTATGCCAAGTGTTGTGCTGAGCATTTCACACATCATCCCATTTCGCCGAGACCCAAGTCTGGTAATAATGCCATTTTTGGTTGGCTCACAGAGGATTTAGGTTAATGTAAGTGCTCCGTGTCACACTGCCAGTAAGCGGTAGAGCTGGGGTTTGAGCCCAGGTTTTCTGGCTCCAAGACCTAGGCTCCTACACACCCCATCAAACAGCTCAGTGTAAAGAGGTTTTCCAGACTCTGAATGAGGACTTGTACTTCTCACGTTCAGAGGCTGTCCCTGTCGACCCATGTGCCCAAAGGAAAGTTTTGGTTGTTAAAACAGCAGCTTTCTACCTGTCTAGGAATCCTTCTTATCTTCCTCTCCTGAGAACTAGCCCAGGAGGGAGCTCAGTGCAGCTTGTCCTCTGCCCCCAGAACTGACAGGCTGTGTATGTGTAGGGGGTGGGTGAGCATGTCCCCCTGGAGGGGGAAAGTGACTGTGCAGCCCAGAAAAGCAGTGCAATGAATAAGAAATGCCCAGGGATCACACACGGTTGAAGATGGGACAGAGGAGGGGAATGGAGACCTACGGGGTCAGCGTCTTGACCATGAAGTGGCAGTCTGGGAAAACAAGTCCAAAGGAAGCCTTCCTGCTATTGGTGGGCATGGAGCCAGCCTGCTGGTGTCAAACCTGGTGGGAAGAAAATTCCCAGGCCCAGATGTCTCCTAACAAGCTCCGGTGGAGAGGGAAGGGATGACAGTTAGGCAATGATCACCTTCTTATCTCAAGATTGGCAGCGGCAACTAAAGTTCCAAGCTTTCACTTTCCTTATGCAATGCATTATTAAAAGGGGAGATGTTAGGATTGGCTTTGTGGCGTTGGACACCCAGAGGCCTAGTCCGTTCCCCAGCCACTCCTGAGCTGACTCATGGCTCTTTGTGTCTCATGTCCCTGGGCTGGGCTTGCTTTCCTGTAACTCTCTGTGCTTCTTCCCAACCAGAGGATAAATGGGAGGAAAACAAAAGGGAAGAGCAAGGACCCAGATGACTTGAGACATGACTTTGTGGAAGAGCTCTCAATCTGGCTTCTGGTAGACAGCTTTTGGGATGTCTCCCTAGTCTAGACCCTCCATGGGGGAGAAGGAGTTGTGGGGCTTGGGTGGGTTGATGGGTGGTCCCCAAAGGTATCAGACCCTGATCCCTGGAACCAGTGAATATTATCTTGTAAAGTTTTTGCAGCTGTGATTAAATTAAGGCTTGGAGATGATGGGATTGTCCTGGATTTGCCAGGTGGGCTCTTAATGCCAACCACAAATGTCCTCACAAGCAAAATGGGGAGAGTATATCCACAGAGAAGGAGGCAGTGTGATCCCAGAGGCAGAGATGAGAGTGATGAATCTACAAGTCCAGAAATGCCAGCAGACACTGGAATCAGGAAGAAGCAAGGAACAGATTCTCCCCTAGGGCCCCTGAAGGATGCAGCCCCCTGCTGACACCTTGATTTCAAACCAGTTAATATGATTTTGGGCTTCTGGCCTCCAGAACTGTGAGAGAACACGTCTCTGTTGTTATTGGTCACCAAGTTTGTAACAATTTGTTAGAGAGTTCATAGGAAACCAATAAAGTCTCAATCTTCAACTCACTAGAGGCCCTGCTTTGGCCTCAACAGTTCATGACTCTTCCCACAGATGGGAGTGCAACGGAAATAGCATGTAGGAACCCTGCTTGTATGCCTGGAAATGATCAAGTAGAAAATTATTCAGATTATAATGGATATATAGTGATACACAATATAGAGCATAGGCTCACCTCTTTCTAAAATGAAGGCAGAGAGAATGTTAGCTGGTAACTTTAACCCCAGGTTTAGAGTCCTAAATAGTGCCTCAAGGCAAGGAAATTCTCTGCAGTATTGAGTTAAAACCACCTGTAAAAGCAGGAGGCCACCTTCACTCAAAATTCCCCAAAGCACATTTGTCGTGTTTGCTTGTTGGTTCAGAGCCAGTATTATCATCTTCAGGACTCTCTCTCTTTGGAATAGAAAAGAAGAAGAAAAAGGAAGGAGGATGAATAGAAGGTGAAGGAAGGGAGGAGAAAAGGAAGGAGGGAAGGGAAAGGAAATGAAGGGAAGGGAAGTGAGGGGAAGGGAGGAGAGAAGGGGAAGGAAGGGATGAGGAGGGGAGGGGAAGAAAGGGGAGGGAAGGAAAGGGGGAGGGAGGGAGAAGCTAAGAAGGCAAGAACCAGAAGATTCTAGTTCTTTTCTTTCCTCTCAATCATGTTTTTGTTCCTAAAGTAAATATAAAAGCACAAAGATGGGGGAAATGGAAGTAGCAACCCACATGGCCCCAGGGCTATCAGCGAGCAGCAAGAAGAAATATGAATGAATTGTTTTTTTTTTTAAGCCCCATTCAGCATTCCCACCCTACTCAAACATACCTCAGCACCCTGTTGGGATCATGTGACCTCCATGCTCTCAGGTCGCAGCTGATTGGATCTGAGGTATGTATCCAGGATACCCAGGGAGAATCAATCAGAAGCTGAGTTTTACTAGGCAAGTCTTCCCCAGGAGCCAGGCTTGGGATATAGAGTTCAGCTGAGCGATGTGGTCTCAGGGGTTATGTAACTGTTTGGGGGCCGTCAGGATGGGCCTCTGCAGAGAGAATGGAGCTAACTGCTCAAAGACGAAGCCATGAAAAATGAGCCTCAGAGACTGCTGCCTCCTGGTGACTTTCTGGTCCTTGGTCCTTGAGAAGCCCAGCTGTACTGAGAGATTGTGTCCCTCAATTTCTTTCTTTAGCATTAATCTTTGTTTTGTTTTGTTTTTTCTTGAGATGGAGTTTTGCTCTTGTTGCCCAGGCTGGAGTGCAGTGGCATGATTTTGGCTCACTGCAACCTCCACCTCCTGGGTTCAAGTGATTCTCCTGCCTCACCCTCCCAAGTAGCTGGGATTATAGGCGTGTGCTACCACACCTGGCTAATTTTGTATTTTTAGTAGAGACAGGGTTTCACCATGTTGGTCAGGCTGGTCTCGAACTCCTGACATCAAGTCATCCACCTGCCTTGGCCTCTCAAAGTGCTGGGATTACAGGCATGAGCCACCGCACCTGGCCAGCTTTGATCTTGAGTTTAACTGAAATCCTTGAGGACAGAGCTGCCTTTCCATTGTCCGCAGTGCTGGGCCCATGGTTGGTACTCCACCTAACCTCGAGTTTGATTTTCCCTTTCCTCTGACTGGTTGCAGTTCTGGTGAAGGGGCACCAGGAGCAGGTGATTAAGGCACAAGACTGGAGCATGACTGTGACTGCAGTGTAGACCACTGCCTGGGGAGTGCAGCGGAACCAGCTGGACCCATCCATTTCCACGAATGCTTACTCAGCACCTGTTAGACGTCAGGCACGGCTCTAGGCTCCAGGATACAGCAGTGAAGCTAAAGCCCGCTGTTCATGGGAAAGGTTCATACAGGGGCACTGATTCCCAAAGCAGGTCCTGTGGCCTTGGGTGACAATCACTTTTGGGTGATCTATTCTGAACTGACTAGTAGAACTGGGTGCAATACATTTGAGAGCTGCAGGGTAACCATGTGCACAGAGTAAGCCAGTCGTGCAGGAAGAGATGAAGGAAGCAGAAGGGCATGGAGGAAACAGCCCTTCACAGGAAGAGACAGATTTGTTGCTTTGCAGTTCCTGGTTGGGGAGCCTGGCCACACACCATGGCCTTCGGGTATTCACAACGCCCCAGTCTCCTCTCAATCATGCCTGTCTTTGCTTAAGCAAGTTGGAGTGGGCTTCTGTCATTTGAAGCCACATGTCCTGAAACGACTCAGTTCTGCATGGACAAGCGTGAGATGGCAAAGCTGAAATCAATCCATAAGCATCCTGAGATACTGAAAATGGAACACAGCTGCATCGCTGGAAATGCATGAATCAACTGAACGGCAGGCTCTAAAAGGCAGTCCACGAAAAGACCTTCTGAGGATTAGTGGAAGCCCTTCTGAGGATTAGGGGACATGTTTCTTGTTCTAAAGGCCCTGACAAGCACCATCTAGCTCCTGGGACAAACCGTGCTGCATATTCCGGTGTGGAGTTATGGAAGGACAGCCCCTGTTATGTCTGCAAGCACAGAGAGTGGGAGAAAGGTTACCCATCTGAGCCTCAATCTCTTCACCAGCAAAATGGAGGTTCCTCATTTTGTGAGGAGTACCTGAAACCAACACAGGTAAAGTGTCCAAGCTGCACCTGGCACAGAGAAAGCAAGGAGGCTGGGCGCAGTGGCTCCCGTCTGTAATCCCAGCTCTTTAGGAGGTCAAGATAGATCACTTGAGGTCAGGGGCTCTCGACCAGTCTGACCAAGATGGTAAGACCCCTTCTCTACTAAAAATGCAAAATTTAGTCAGACATGGTGACACGTGCCTGTTCCCTGCTAATTGGGAGGCTGAGGCACGAGAATCACTTGAATCTGGGAGGCGGAGGTTGCCGTGAGCTGAGATCGCACCATTGCGCTCCAGTCTGGGTGGCAGAGTAAAACTGTTGGAAGGAAGGAAGGGAGGGAGGGAGGGAGGAGCTGTGATGAAGTCACAATCAGACGGAAAACTGACCTGAAATCGAAGCACTTCTCCTACTGTGTGCCTCACACTGATTTCCACGAGTGTGTTCTGAGAAAATCCACCAGGTGCCACAAGTCTGTGAGGCATCTTCACAGCTGGCTTTAGGGAAACAGCAGCGGGGCTGCACAACCAGAGCCAACTGAGGCAGCGCCCTGGGTCAGCCTGGCCCAGGGCATGGTTTCTCCGTCAAGGAGAGTGGACATGTCAGTCCGTTTGGTTTGGTTTTCAGTCTAATGCCACGTTGTCAGCACACTCAGAAGGGAGCAGCTTGTCTTAAGGCCAGGACTCTTAGGAGGCCACAGCTGTCAGGACTTTCCATTCCCTGGCGATTCCTCAAGTGTGTTCTGCTGGGTGTTAATGGGTGGGTGTGGGAAAGGTTCCTAATGAGATCCATTGGGAAATCCCCGAGCTAAACAAAGTCTGTGCATTCAACACTTTATTGTGCACCTATGAGCCAGCAGAGTTGTGCGCTTGTCTCTGCAGCAATGCAGCTGACCTCGGAAATGATGTCTGAGAATGCCTGAAGCTGAGATGGAAAACGACAGTACCATGTGCCAGGTGCTCTGGATAAAATTGCAAAAAAATGGACCAAGTCCTTGCTGACACAGAGATAATATTCTAGGTGGAGCCAGAACAGATGCTGAAAAATACGTCTATGGTATAATGTCAGAAAATAAGAAGAAAAAGCAGGATGAAGAAGAGGTGATGGGCTCACTTTCAGGAAGAGCCTCTGGGGGGTAACACTGAAGAAGGCATCTGGGCATGGAGAATTCCAGAAAGCCTCTCATACGCTCATGTGCATTATAAATCTCAAAGGAGGTACTGCAGGACGTAGCATTTGCCAAACCAATTTAACACAGGCCCCCTTTCCCCACAAAGCGTTTTCCACGGCCAGCATTCACAGAACACACAACAGGGAATGATGATGGAGCCAAAGTCAATCCTTCTACAGCGGGCAGAAATGGGCCTAGAGAGGACCAGACACTTGTCCAAAGTCCCACAGCTTGTGGACAAAGATATCGGTTCGCCTCCTCACTGGGTGGCATTCAGATCACAGAACACCAGCTAAGGCAAGCCACCAAGATCGCCCCAGCACCTGACAATCCTCAGGAGGTGGTCAAGACCGTGGACCCAGGACAAGCCAGACACAGGCGCCTGGGGCCTCCCAGCTCTCAGACCCACTACAGCTCTGCCTGTGTCCACCCCTGATCTCGAAGTGCCTCTGAAGGGAAGCTTGCCCCCTCATGACAGCCCTCCATCGTGAAGAGGCGTGGATGCTTCCCCGAGCTTTTGCCATTGGTGTGGGTGACAGTTTGCCCTCTGGGGTGGTTTTCGAATCACTTCCAGCTCATTCCTTCACATCAGGCTACCAGGAAAAAGCTGTCCCTGTCTCTTCGTTGCAAAGCAGGAAATGATGTCTGAGAATGCCTGAAGCTGAGCTATGACCGTGAGCTCCAACACATGCATCTCAGATCCTCCAATCATGGATGGAGAAGTCAGATACCAGCTGTCCTCAGATCCCGCAGAGCAAGCTGGCCAGGAGAGGGAGGAAAAGACCCCAAGAGACAGGAAAAAACAACACGTGGATGCAACTGTCCAGAAAAGCCACTGGAGATAACACACATCCCCACACACCACAGGCCTTGAAAACACGGCCCTTCCTCAGGGCCAACCAGGCCACCTGCCACATGCGTTTCCTCCACACCAATGCCCCAGGGGACAAGCAGTCCTTGGAATTCTGCATATTCCAGGAGGCAGTCAGATGGAACACACATCCATACAAACCAACCAACCCCCAGATGCAATGTATATGATGAAACATTCTTCGCACCCAGTAAGGCTGTTAAATGGTTGCACCAACACCAGAACTCTCCGTTTCACCTTAGGTCAGTGACTCTCCACCAGGACTGATTTTGCACCCGGAAAGCACTTGGCAATGTTACAGTGGTGGGGGGAGGCTATGGGCATCTAGTAGGCCAGGGATGCTGCTAACCCTCCTGCAATGCCCAGGACGGTCCCCACAGCAAAGAATGATCCTGCCCCAAATGTCACTAGTGCGGAGGTTGAGAAGCCCTGCCCTACATGCTCTTGGGCAGTGGGGACTGAAGTCATACAGCCTGGTGACTCAGTGTGGACCCCATCGAAAAAAGGCAAGAAACAGTCGTCCCTGCATTGATTATCATTTTTCTTTTAAAAACTGTCAAGACTGTTTTCTCTCCTTCCCCCATCACAGAACTGTCCATTGAATTCTCCACGCCGTGGTATACACAGACTTCTCTTTCTTTCTCCTTTTCTCCATCCATTCTCAGCCCAACATCTGTTCATGAAAAACCTGATATGTATTAACTAGAATATAAAGGGTGTGGGAAAGATAATGGTACAATACTTGCAAACTCAAATGGACTCTGAGAAACTTTAGACTATTGAAAACCATCCTTAAACCAATGAAAGGTACCTAACAAAATAAAACAAACGGAATACAATTTCGGAAGCAAAAATTATAGCGTGACTTTTTCTGGGTTATAAATCATCTTAGAAGAACAGTATCAGATAATACAGCATGTTTCTGAGAGATAAGCTAGGCTTAGTACTTTGTTTTGTGGGATTTTCACTCTCTCTCTCTCTTTTTTTTTTTTTTTTTGTTTTTTTATTTGTTTGTTTTCTTTTTGAGATGGAGTTTCACTCTTGTTGCCCAGGCTGGAGTGCAATGGTGCGATCTTGACTCACCACAACCTCCATCTCCTGGGTTCAAGTGATTCTCCTGCCTCAGCCTCCTGAGTAGCTGGGATTGCAGGCATGTGCCACCATGCCTGGCTAATTTTTTTTTTTTTGTATTTTTAGTAAATACAGGGTTTCCTCCATGTTGGTCAGGCTGGTCTCGAACTCCCGACCTCAGGTTATCTGCCTGCCTCGGCCTCCCCACAAAATGCTGGGATTACAGCCTCTTTTCTCTTTTTTTTTTTTTTGAGACAGGGAGTCTCACTCTGTCACCCAGGCTAGAGTGCAGTGGCACGATCTTGGCTCACGGCAAACTCTGCCTCCCAGGTTCATGCAATTCTCCTGCCTCAGCCTCCCAGGTAGCTGGGATTACAGGCATCCACCACCATGCCTGGTTAATTTTTGTATTTATAGTAGCAATGGGGTTTCAGCATGTTGGCCAGGCTGGTCTCAAACTCCTGACCTCAGGTGATCCACCCACCTCAGCCTCCCAAAGTGTTGAGATTAAAGGCATGAGCCACTGCGCCTGGCTGTTTTTGTTTGTTTGTTTGTTTTTAAATCACAAATGCAGTAGAGAAAAGAAAATAGGAATATACATTTTATAGGAGAAGGTGGGGCATATGATGGCAATAATTTTGCTGACTTTAAAAGTTAATTCTAAATTTATTTAAAGCATCCATTGAATCAGTGAAAATGGCAAGAAGGGAGTTGGGCATAGTGGTTCATGCCTGTAATCTCAGCCCTTTGGGAGGTCAAGGCAGGCAGATCACCTGAGGTCAGGAGTTTGAGACCAGCCTGGCCAACATGGTGAAACCCCATTTCTACTTAAAACACAAAAATTAGCTGGGTGTGATGGCACACGCCTGTAATCCCAGCTACTCCAGAGGTTGAGGCAGGAGAATTGCTTGAACCTGGGAGGTGGAGGTTACAGTGAGCTGAGATCCTGCCACTGCACTCCAGCCTGGGTGGCAGAGACAGACCCTGTCTCAAAACACAAATGCAAGGAGAAATCAGGACAAAAATTCTAGCTGCTATTTGGGATAAACCTTGATTTTGATGTTTATTTTTACAGTTAAAAAAGTTTTAATGCCTAAAATTTTTCCAATGGCTAAAAGTAGTAAAAATCGTCCACTAATCTTCCCTTAGGCCAGTAATAGAAAGGTCTCACTGGGCAAAAGGAACCAGGAATAAGACCAGAAGGGGAGGAGAACACCACTGACTGAGTCCTATGTGTATGTTGAAAGCAGACTATCCCATGCTCCTACTTCCTATATAGTCAGTTTCATAGATGTGTACATTATCATACACCCCTCCATTGAACAAACACTGAATTGGGTGGAATGTGATTTTATCTCTGTGAATTGATCCAAGTCTAGGTTTCTCAACCTTGGCACTATTGACATTTTGGGTTGGGTAACACTGACACTGGCAAGGCATGGGGAGGTAGAAGGCTGTTCTGTCCCTTATAGGAAGTTTACAGCATCCCTAGATGCCAGAAACACTGCCCAGGTGTGGCAATCAAAAATGTCCCGAAGCATTGTCAAAAGTTTTCTGGGGGCCTGGGACGGGGTAAAATGCCCAAGGTTAAAAACTGTACGAACTGCAGCTTTAGGTCTCCTGGGGCAGGGGGCGGGATATGGTATGGAGAAGGAGAAGAAAAGATTGTCATCTCAGTGGCAATTGCCATGTTTGAAAAATGAAATATTGATTATTGCGTTGGGCCACAAGTCTGGGAGAATCAAATGAGTTAAATTACATGCTACAAAATGCTACAAAAAATAGAATTTTAAGGAGAAATGGTTCTAGAGTTCATCTTGTTCGGCTTTCTTGTGCAGGAAAGGAAAATGGAGTAAAAAGATATTTGCCTAAAGACCACACTAATGCTTCACAAACACAGATGATTATAAGGAAACATTGAGTTGTTTCCACCCAGAAAAAAAGAACAGGAGCCAAACCAAATGGACCCCCTGAGGTGGCACCAGGTGAGCATCAAACCAAATGGTGACTTCCATGGACTGAAACACACCTACATATTTCCAAATCAAATATTCCTAATGATACTTTTAAAAACTCATTGGTCACTTTGGGAAGTTGCTTGTTACTCTGAATATTGATACATAAAGAATCCATCATTTATTCTGCCTTTCCTGAACAAACTGTATTTTATGGTAAACATGTAGTTGGCCTGGCACAGTGGCTCATGCCTATAATCCCAACACTTTGAGAGGCCAAGGCTGGAGGATCTTGAGTTCACGAGTTTGAAACCAGTCTGGGTAATACGGAGAAACCCCGTCTCTACAAAAAAGTTTAAAAATTAGCTGAGTGTGGTGATGTGTGCATGGGGTCCCAGCTACTTGGGAGGCTAGGATGGGAGGATCACTTGAGCTCAGGTGGCTGAGACTGCAGTGAGCCATGATTGTACCACTGCACTCCAGCCTGGGCAACACAGTGAGATCCATTCTCAAAAATAATAATAATAGTTGATGAAGAAAATTCACTAATAGTTGAGGAAGAAAAATTCTAGCAATAATTACCAAAGGAATATCAGAAAGATCACTATTCTGTAACCCTAAAGGAAAGAATGGATCTAGGAAATGATTTTCAAAGAATTAGGTAAAAAGTTGATGAGGCCAGGCGCAGTGGCTCACACTGGCAATCCCAACGCTTTGGGAGGCCGAGGCGGGAGGATCACATGAGGTCAGGTGTTCAAGACCAGCATTACCAACATGGTGAAACCCTGTCTCTACTAAAAATACAAAAATTAGCTGGCCATAGTGGCACTTGCTGTAGTCCCAGCTACTCAGGGGACTGAGACAAGAGAACTGCCTGAACCCGGGAGGTGGAAGTTGCAGTGAGCCAAGACCTTGCTACTGCACTCCAGCCTGGGCGACAGAGGGAGGCTCCATCTAGAAAAAAATTAAAAAGTTGACAAACCCAAGTGTCCATTGGTGAACGAATGGACAAGCAACATGTGGTCTATGCATATAATGAAATATTATTCAGCCTTAAAACAGGTGGAAATTCTGACACATGCTCCAACATGAGGAACCCTGAAGGTCTCATGCAGAGTGAAGTCAGCTAGTCACAAACACACACACTGTATCCAGAATAGCCAAACTCAGAGAAACAGAAAGTAGAATGACATTTCTCAGGGCCTGGGAGGAAAGGGAATTACAGAGTTAGTGTTTAGTGGGTAAAGAGTTTCAGTTTTGCAAGATGAAAAAGTTCTAGAGATTGGTGGCACAACGATGCCAATGTACTTAACACTACGGAACTGTACACTAAAAATGGTTAACATGGTAAGTTTTATGTTATGTGTATTTTACCACAATTAAAAATAAAAATTGGCCAGGCCTGCTGGCTCACACATGTCATCCCAGCAATTTCGGAGGCCAAGGCAGGAGGATCATTTGAGGTCAGGAGGTTTGAGACCAGCCTGGCCAATGCGGTGAAACCGCGTCTCTACTAAAAATATAAAGATTAGCCAGACATGGTGGTGTGCACCTGTAGTCCCAGCTACTTGGGAGGCTGACGTGGGAGGATTGCTTGAACCCAGGAGGAGGAGGTTGCAGCGAGAGGCGAGATCTCACCACTGCACTCTAGCCTGGACATCAGAGCAAAACTCTGTCTCAAAAAAATAAAGTTAAAAATTAAAAGTCCCTGGAGAAAACTCTGATGGGAACTTTATGATGGACAGATCAGCCTGTTAGCAGTAATCCTACTGAGCTCATCTTGGCACCATTAAAAATGGGCCAACCAAGATGTTACGATGTGATACAGGAGGAACCACACAGCCTGCCTAGGAAATATTCTTGATGACAAGAAGACCAAATCTCATCAGGCCTCAAGATTTAACTCTCAGTTTGCAGGAAACATGGGGAGGAGAGGAATAAGTTAATTGAAACTATGAAGAAGCAATCAGTCAAATCTAGGGTACAAATATTCTATGGGACAAAACACCCAGTTTTTCCAACAGATCAGTGATACGAAAAACGCAGGGGATGCTACTATGGAAAAAAAATATTTCAAAGACATAATAACCAAGCACAATGTGTGGATGGCGTCTAGATCCCGATGTCAACAAATCGTCAACACAAGGCCATCTCTGAGAGATCAAAAAATGTGAGCATGGATGGGTGTTAGATGATATTCAGAAACTGCTACTAGTATTGTTAGTGCAACAGTATCATAGCGGGTAACAGAAAGGGGGCAAAAGCTCCTTTTAGTTAGGAAGCATTTATGTGTGAAATGATACAATGTGCTTTAAGTTAATCCAAAAGGAAGTTAATCAAAAAGGGAGAAAAAAGTGATAAAACAAGATTGGAAAAATATTGAAGGTAGATTATGGGTACATGGGATTAATGGTACTCTTTTCCCTACTTCTGTGTTTTATGTTTTAAAAAAACTCTTAAAAAACCGATTTTTTTTCCCACAGAAAAGCAACAAGTTGATATTAAAAACTGTAACTCTCTTCTATAATACATTTCTAATGTAATGGGAAGATTAATTTGATTTCTAGTTACTTCTAGCCCCCAACCTACTAGCATTTTTTAAAATTTCAACTTTTATTTTAGACACAGTGGGTACATGTGCAGATTTGTACATGGGACTATGGAACGATGCTGAGGTTTGGAGTATGGATCCTGTCTCGCTGGTAGTGAGCATAGAGCCTGATGGGTAGTTTTTAACCCACCTGCCCCCACACCCTCTAGGGGCCCACAGAGTCTATGGTCTCTATATATTTATGTCTATGTGTGCTCAACACTTAGCTCCCACTTCTAAGTAAGAACATGCAGTATATAGTTTTCTGTCCCTGAGTTAACTTGCTTAGGATTATGGCCTCCAGCTCCATCCATGTTGCTGCAAAGAACACGATCTCATTATTTTTTTTATTTTATTTTTTTATTTTTTTGAGACAGAGTCTTGCTCTGTCACCCAGGCAGGAGTACAGTGGTGTGATCTCAGCTCACTGCAACCTCTGCCTCCCAGGTTCAAGTGATTCTCTTGCCTAAGCCTCCTGAGTAGCTGGGATTACAAGCACACACCACCACACCCAGCTTCTTTTTGTATTTTTAGTAGAGACAGGGTTTCACTGTGTTGGTCGGACTGGTCTTGAACTCCTGACCTCATGATCCACCCGCCTCAGCCTCTCAAAGTGTTGGGATTACAGGCATGAGCCACCACGTCCAGCCATTATCTCATTCTTTTTTATGGCTGCATATTATTCCATAATTGTATATGTACCACATTTTCCTTTCCAATCTACCACTGATGGGCACCTATATCGATTCCATGTCTTTGCCATAGTGAATAGCACAGTAATGAACTGACAAATGCAAGTGTCTTTTTGGCAGGATGATTTACTTTCTTTTGAGTATATGCCCAGTAATTAGATTTCTGGAAGACGCCCAATTTTTTTAAGTAAGTAGCCCCAAAGGAACATACACACGCACGACATAGGCAGAGCTAGCTATACCCAAAGTATAAGACAATGAGGAAGCCAGAGATTCCTGAGGATAAATACCTCCATCAACGTGGAGAGTTAACAGGTGCAGGAAATGAGAAGTCAGACCTCAGGCCTTTGGAAACTGAGCTAGCAAAATCTACAATGCCCATATTAAACCAGAACCTTGAAAGGTGGCCTACATCCTAAGAAAGGGAAGGCTTTAAGTCTATTTTTCTGGACTGCCAGAAATGGGAGCCCATGGGCTCTTCAGGGGGTCTGGAGGGGAAAATTAACAATGGCCACAATCATAACAATGATTATCAACCCTGAGGATTTGTAACCACATGGGACTAGGAATTGGTTTAACACTTGGTGCATTCAAGGGGTAAACTTCAAGCTGAGGAAGTAAGTGTAAGGGGTCACAGGTTGGTAGCAGCCCTGGCATCAAAATGAAACAAACAAACAAACAAAAACCCTAGAGGAGCGCAGCCAGGAGTCCAACCCCTCAAGACTCCCACAGATACATTTCAATCAAAACTGAGATCACATTAAAATTATTAGCCATCCGAGAAACAAGTCAGTATGAGCAAAAGTGAGCAGAAAGGACAAACAGTAGATGGAGACACGTCCTTGCACCCCAAGGACGTCAGGCTGGAATTCCCAGATACCGATTCTACTTTGTATTAAATCATTTTTCAAAGAAGGATTTAAAAATGAACAAGGAAAGAGATGATCAAAATGGCCAGGCTCATCATCTGTAATCATCAGAGAAATGCAAATCAAAACCACAATGAGATACCATCTCACAACAGTCAAAATGGCTATTGTTAAAAAGTCAAAAAAGAAAAAGAAAAAAACCCAGAAGCCAGCAAGGCTGTTGAGAAAAGGAAATGCTTATACACAGTTGGCTGGAATGTAAATTAGTTCCACCACTGTGGAAAGCAGTTTGGAGATTTCTCAAAGAACTTAAAACAGAGCTACCATTCGACCCAGCAATCCCATTGCCAGGTACATACCCAAAAAGAAAAAGATCATTTTACCAAAAAGACACGTATGCTCTGATGTTCATCACAGCACTATTCACAATAGCAAAGACATGGAATCAACTTAGGTGCCCATCAGTGGTGGACTGGATAAAGAAAATGCGGTACATATACACCATGGAATACTACATAGCCATAAAAAAAGAATGAGGTCATGTCCTTTGCAGCAACACGGTTACAGCGAGAGACCATTATCCTAAGCAAATTAACACAGGAACAGAAACCCAAATACTGCATGTTCTCACTTAGAAGTGGAAGCTAAACACTGAGCCCACATGAACACAAACATGGGAGCAGTAAACACTGCAGACTACTTGAGCGGGGAGGAAAATAGAGGGATGGGTTGAAAAACTATCTATTTGATACTGTGCTCACTACCTGGGCCCAATGTGCCCATGTAACAAACCTGTACATCTGCCCTCTGTATCTAAAATAAAAGTTGATTTTTTTTTTTTTTTTTTTGAAACAGAGTCTCACTCTGTTGTCCAGGCTGGAGTGCAGTGGCGTGATCTCAGCTCACTGCAACTTCCACCTCCCGGGTTCAAGCGATTCTTGTGCCTCAGCCTCGAGAGTAGCTGGGACTACAGGCACCCACCACCACACCTGACTAAGTATTGTATTTTTAGTAGAGACAGGGTTTCACCATGTCGGCCAGGCTGGTTTCAGACTCCTGACCTCAAGTGATCTTCCTTCCCAAAGTACTGGGATTGCAGGCATGAGCTACCATGCCTGGCTAAAAGCTGAATTTTTTTAATGGCCAGGCATTTGACCTCAGAGCTTTGTGGGAACACAGGGAGAACTATTTGACCCCTGTACTTTTGGCACTTCCATTCTGGTAGGATAAACAGATCCACGTAATCGAAATACATCAGGGGTAAAAACTCAAGCAGTTATAAAACATGAGAAGGAATAAGAATAAGTGGGTCAGGCAAGGAGGACCCAGGCTGTACCTAGAGGTGGCAGCCTCTCCATTCCTCACAGATTATTGCTCTGTGCGCAGGAACAGAGCCCAAGTATTGCCAGATGTTCCAGTTTCCCCAGAAAAGACACAAATCTGAATTGTAAAGTAAGTCAACATGGTTTGTACATGTTAGCCACTGCAGGAGACATCTGAAGCTTCTGCCACCCAATATTGATTCACCTTTCTTCTAAAATATTATGGTGTTACATATGATTCCCCTTTGGAGACCACCCCCTTTCCTATTCTCAGCCCAGTCTCAGTCTCTTCCTGGTAGAGTTGACTCCATCTCTGGCTGCAGGGATGGGCGTGTGACTCAAGCTTGGCCAATCAGAGCCGAGCAGTCCCCTGGACCACACTAATTGGCTTAGAAGTGGGTCGGTGATTCAATCAGAGAAAATGAGAAGCCATGAGGCCTTTGGGAGAATCTTAGGGAAAAATCCTCTCTTACTCCCTTGGGATCCAAAGCTGAGAAGATGTAAGGGCTGGAGCTGCAGCAGCCTTTTTGTGACCCTAATACAGAGATTCTGTCTGTGGCTGGATCCACATGGTCAAAAACATTGCTGAGGAGCTAGAGAGAGACTGAGGCCTGATGACATCACTTGGGCCCTGCAGACTTTTCATTTATAGTAACAGGTTAATTTGCTTTCATACTGAAGCTAGTTTGAACTGGGTAGGGTCCAGCCCTACAGGGTCCTGTGAGTCCCTCTCTACAGGTATGGAGATGAGAAACTGTAGAAATAAAAGACACAAGACACAGAGATAGAGAAAAGAGAGTTTGGGCCCGGGGGCCAATACCAACCAAAGTGAAGAGTCCAGCGGTGGCCCCGAGTGCCTGCATGCTCTGACTTTTATTGAGTACCCAGCAGGGGGCAGGGCAGGTAGGATGGGGTAATGGTGGTCAGTGATAGGGTCAGGTGTATCACGTGTCTTGGAGACAGGGGCCCAAGACTTTGAAGAAGCCGAGGTGAGGAGAAAACCTAAGGCATCAGCACCTTTTTCATGCTTGTCAAGAAGTAACAAACAAGGTCGCTAAGATTTATGCTACTATGACTAATTCTTTTTTTTTTTTTTTTGAGGCGGCGTTTCGCTCTTGTTACCCAGGCTGGAGTGCAATGGCGCGATCTCGGCTCACCGCAACCTCCGCCTCCTGGGTTCAGGCAATTCTCCTGCCTCAGCCTCCTGAGTAGCTGGGATTACAGGCACGCGCCACCATGCCCAGCTAATTTTTTGTATTTTTAGTAGAGACGGGGTTTCACCATGTTGACCAGGATGGTCTCGATCTCCTGACCTCGTGATCCACCCGCCTCGGCCTCCCAAAGTGCTGGGGTTACAGGCTTGAGCCACCGCGCCCGGCCGACTAATTCTTATCTTCTAAGAAAAAGAGGAACCAGGTGCAGAAGCAGAACTTGAAAGTAGACATGGAACGTGAAGGCTGGAGCACAGCACCACATAGAGACAGTTAAGTCCCCGGATGTCTGTGGGCCTCCCTGACAGCTGTCAGGCCTACCACAGGAGCTTGCAAGAGCGGGGTTTTCTCCTCATTCCCCTGAGGAGACACCTTGGCCATCTTGAATGTCTCCTTCCCTAGCTGGCTAAACAACAGGCGCTTTCACAGCGCTGGCACCGTCGCACAGTCAAGGCGTCCCCCAGCAGCCCTTAGCAGGCGTGACAGAGGACTTAGAGCATTTTGCCTTAAGGTCATCTTTTTTCCAATGCCACTTCAGTCCCATAGTTCTTGACCTGAGACTTATTAGTAAGATTAAATAGTATATGATTATATATATGTATATGTTTGTGATTATATATGAATAGCTATGTGATATTTATTTTATATACACAGGAATAACTATATAACTGTATCTCTAATTCGTTTAGTAATTCTGTTATATGAGAACATGCTGAGGCTCCACAGAACTGGGCTCTGATACGGTTTGGCTGCGACCCCACCCAAATCTCATATTGAATTGTAGTTCCCGTAATCCCCACACGTCATGGGAGGGGCCGGGTGGTGGGGAGGTGATTGACTCCTGAGAGCGGTTCCCTTCATGCTGTTCTCTTGGTAGTGAGTGAGTTCTCAGAGATCCGATGGTTTTACAAGGGCTTTCCTCTTTTGCTTGGCACTTCTCCTTGCTGCTGCCACGTGAAGAAGGACACATTTGCTTCCCCTTCCACCATGATCGTAAATTTCCTCAGGCCTCCCTTGCCCGGCAGAACTACGAGAAAATTAAACCTCTTTCCTTCACAAATTACCCAGTTCTCAGGCACTTCTTTTTTTTTTTTTTGAGACGGAGTTTCGCCCTTGTTACCCAGGCTGGAGTGCAATGGCGCGATCTTGGCTCACTGCAACCTCCGCCTCCTGGGTTCAGGCAATTCTCCTGCCTCAGCCTCCTGAGTAGCTGGGATTACAGGCACACGCCACCGTGCCCAGCTAATTTTTTGTATCTTTAGTAGAGACGGGGTTTCACCATGTTGACCAGGATGGTCTCGATATCTTGACCTTGTGATCCACCTGTCAGGCAGTTCTTTATAGCTCTGTGAGAAAGGACTAACACAGGCTCTTTGTCACTCCACAGAAAGAGGCTCTATCCTCCATCGACTAGTTAAAAGTAGTTTAACACACTGTGAAAGCCAAAGAAAGATGAAGGCTGACTGTGGCCTTCCATTTGCAGTTTCAGCACCTGGCCCGACCTCCCTCTGTCCCACTGTTGCATAGCCTCCTTCGTGCCCCATCTTCCAGCTCTTGTTCCCACTGCTCCTTCCTCCTGCAATGCCTTTCTCTTCCTTCTCTCCCTCCCAAAATCCTACCCATCCTTCAAGACTCAGGTCAAATGATTCCTTTTTCTTGGAGCCCTTTCTGAGCCCACAAGCTCCATCCCCTGTGGAAGCACGGCCCTCCCTCTCCAACTCCAGCTCCTCTACCAGTTTCAGTCTCTTTCTGGTAGAGCTGACTCCATCTCTGGCTGCAGGGATGGGCATGTGACAAACGCTGAGGTCATCTCCAGCTAGACCAACAGGGAGCCACTGGTGAGCACTCAGCCCTTCTACTGAGAGTCCTAATGACCCAGGAACATTACTGACCCCCTTGTTACTTGACAATGATTCAAATTCAGAGCTGGGTTAGAAGGGACAACCTTTGAGACTTAAGTTTCAAAAAACAATCAGTTCTTAGGAGAGCTCAGAAAACATAGTGAAAGGCGAGGATTTGGGTGAGGTATCAGAAAGAAAAGAACAGTCGTTCTGGACAAAGAGAGGGTCTGTGCTGAGCGCAGTAAGGAAGGTGGAAAAACTGGACATATTTAAACGAAATGAAATGATTCAGAGGAAACCTGAGAAGCAAAGTCAGAGTGAGGGGACTGAGTGGCTCAGAAGGGAAGATCAGCAGCGTGTGACGGGGATGACCTGAAACAGCACAACGCCTAAAATAGTAGCGCTGTTGAAACGAGAGGAGAATGCAGATGGCAGTGAGACACTACAAAACCTCCAGAAACCCAGAGGTGACAAAGGCTGAGGCCATCTCAAACTAGACCAACAGGGAGCCCTGCTGTTGACTGGAAGCAGCTCTCTGAAAAGTAGGGATCATGTTGGTTTGCTGTGGATGGAAACTCAGGGCCACCAAGGCCTTCTGGAATTTACTACTCAATAAACAGACACAGGGGAGGGGCACAGGAGGACAGGCAGTGGCTAGGTGTGCCCAAAGAGCCACCATAAGTCAAAGGACAAAGTGAGCTGGGGTGTGAGCTTTTAAGCCACCCCAGGCAGACACTGTCACTCTTCTCGCTGCCTAAACCCTGCCAAGGATCACAGAAGCTTATACACAGCCCCTATGCCTCCTTCCCCAGGGCCAACTGTTTCTTTATAGGATGAAACAACCACCCCAGACCACCTCCAATCACAGAGGCTCTTAACCTTTGCTGGGGAGAAGTCTGGTCAAGGCTCTGGGCCCTCTTTCCAGAAAAATACACATGGGCTCAGACACATCAAAGCTTCCTCCCGATTTCAGTGGTTCCCATCTTCCCTGACGCCATCTTTAGGTCTCCTTGGACAACAGTCTTAAACTCACTCATTCATTTATTTTATCTTAAGAGATGGGGTCTCACTAAGTCACCCAGGCAGGAGTGCAGTGGTGTGATCATAGCTCACCGTAGCCTTGAACTCCTGGGCTGATGCAATCCTCCTGCCCCAGCCTCCAGAGTAGCTGAGACTACTACAAGTGCAGGCCACCACATCCAGCTAACTTTTTTATTTTGTAAAAACAAGGTCTCTCTATGACCTGAGGCCTATGCTGGTTTCAAACTCCTGGGCTGACACGATCCTCTCTCCTCAGCCTCCCAAAGTGCTGGGATTACAGCTGTGAGCCACCATGCTCAGCCCCTAAACTCATTCATTTATTTTTTAAAAATCCTTATTGAATGTCGGCTGCATGTCAGGTACTGCTCTGAGCACTGGGATGCTTGGGTGAACAAGAAAAGAATGGCCAGGCAAGGTGGCTCACGCTTATAATCCCAACACTTTGGGAGGCCAAGGCGGGCAGATCACTTGAGGTTAGGATCTCACCACCACACCCAGCAATTTTTTTGTATTTTTAGTAGAGATGGGGTTTCACCATGTTGGCAAGGCCGGTTTCACCATGTTCAAGACCAGCCTAGCCAACATGGTGAAACCCCATCTCTACTAAAAATACAAAAAAATAGCTGGGTGTGGTGGTGGGTGCCTGTAGTGCCAGCTGCTTGGGAGGCTGAGGCAGGAGAATCTCTTGAACCCGGAAGGCGGAGGTCGCAGTGAGCCGAGATTATGCCACTGCACTTCAGCCTGGGTGACAGAGCAAGACTGTCTGAAAACAAAAACCAAAACAAAGAACCTTCAGCACATGGAGCGTAGCTTCCAGGTGATATCCCAGCCATCCAACAATCGGAAAGTCTGGAGGTGCAGCCCAGGAACTTAGTGATTCTGACATGGGGTCAGGTTTAGGACCTCCTGTTCCAAGAAACTCCTGGTCAAACTCCTTCTGTAAGAAGAGAGGGGAGAATAATATTTGAAGGCATGTGCTCTGACTCAAGTACACATGCACTGCTGGGGGGTCTAGATTGGTACCAACACTTTGCAAAAATGTTTGGCAGAATCTTTTAAAGCTGAACCTCTGCTGAATCTGCAACTCAGCAATTCCACTCCAAGGTCTACATCTAATAGATATGTGCACACACGCGTACCATATACAGCGGCACCCAGTTAGCCCTCGTGTTCACACCTCTGTGGAATCCTCTTCCCCTGAGTCAAAGCATGATCTGTAACTTATTTTAACGTGTAAAAAACAGCATAAGTGATGGGATGTAATTTCTGTGATTATCTTATATAAGATCACAACTTCCATCTCTCTATTGAGGGTCCAGAGTCACAGACTCTTGTCTATTATCTCTTATTGGCATTGATGAAGAAGCCATCTTCCAGAGCGGCCCACATGGCAAGAAACAAAGGGTGAGCTGAGCTGATACCCAGGAAGGAGCCGAGGCTCTCCTTCTGACAAACCTCAAGGAATTGAATGTTACCAATAAAATGTGAGCTTGAAAATGGATCCAGCCAGGTGCAATGGCTCATGCCTGTAATCTCAGCACTTTGGGAGGCCAAGGTGGGAGGATCACTTGAGCCCAGGAGTTCAAGACCAGCCTGGGCAACATAGTGAGATCTCGTCTCTACTAAAAATATAAGTAAAAAAATAACTGGTCTTAGTGGTGCATGGCTGTGGTCCCAGCTACTCAGGAGGCTGAGGTGGGAGGATCGCTTGAGGCTGGGAGATCAAGGCTGCAGTGAGTTCTGATCTCACCACTGCACTCCAGCCTAGACAAAAGGAGAGACCTTGTCTCAAAAAAAATAAAATAAAATAAAAATAAAAGAAAGCAGATCTATCCCCAGTTGAGCCTCAGATGAGACCCTGGCCAACTCCTTGATTGCAGCCTGTGAGACCCTGAAGCAGAGGATCTTGCTGAACCCTGCTCAATTCCTGATCCCCAGAAACAGTGAGATGATAAAAGTGGGTTGTTTTGAGTTTCTAAGTTTGTGGTAGCTTGTTAAACAGCAATAGATAACCAATAGAATGGAATGCAACAGAGCAATAAAAATAAATGAACCTCAGCTACTTGAAAGACATGCCTGAGTCTCCCAAACATAATGTTGAGCAAAAGAAACTAGACAGAAGATGGAATTTGTAGGATTCCATTTACATAAAGTTCAAAAACAAACAGAACTGGCTGAGCGTGGTGGCTCACATCTGTAATCCCAGCACTGTGGGAGGTGAGGCAGGTGGATCACCTGAGGTCAGGAGGTCAAACTCCTGGCCAACATGGTGAAATCCCACCTCTACTAACAATACAAACACTAGCTGGGCATGGTAGCCCAGTGTCTGTACTCCCAGCTACTTGGGAGGCTGAGGCAGGAGAATCTCTTAAATCCGGGAGGCAGGTGTCGTAGTGAGCTGAGATTACGCCATTGCACTCCACCCTGGGCAACAAGAGGGAAATGCTGTCTCAAAACAAAGAAACAAACAAAACAGAACTAATCCATGACATTGGAAGTCAGGATAGAGGCTACCCCTTGGGGTGGGTAATGACTGGAAGGGGTTACAGGGAGATTTCTAGGGGTGCTGGGGATGTTTTGCTTCTTGATCTGGATTCTGGTTAGCTGAGTAATACACTTAGTAAAAATTCAAATGGTGTCTCAGCCAATTTGTAATGCTATAAAGTGCAATTATGAACTAAGACAAATGCATATTTTCCATATGTATATTATCTTCAATAAAAAGTTTACAAAAAGTATAGCACTTTGTAGTCCAGCAGCCAGAGTTCGAATTCCAGAACTACCATTTGTAAGACTTGTAACTGGGTAAGTTACTTGACTTTTCTGTGCCTCAGTTTCTCCTTCTGTATAATGAGTTGGGCTAAGAATTAAAACTGTGCATGACATGGTGGTGGGTACCTTGATAGCCTGAATAAATATTGAAGAGGGAGACCCAGGCATCTCAGATAACTGCCCCTTTGACTATCACACTGCATTGCAATAGAAGAAAAGGCTGACCGGCTGGCGCCTCCTGTTTCACCTTCCTGTAGGTGGCAGGCTGGGTCTTGGGGAAACTCTCTGGAAGGCACTATTTTTTTTTTTACTTTACTTTTTTTTTTTTTTATTGCGTTTTAGGTTTGGGGGTACATGTGCAGAACCTGCAAGATAGTTGCATAGGTACACACATGGCAGTGTGTTTTGCTGCCTTCCACCCCTTCACCCACATTTGGCTTTTCTCCCCATGCTATCCCTCCCCTATTCCCCCAACAGACCCCAGTGTGTAGTACTCCCTTCCCTGTGTCCATGTGTTCTCATTGTTCATCACCCACCTATGAGTGAGAATATGCGGTATTTAATTTTCTGTTCTTGTGTCAGTTTGCTGAGAATGATGTTCTCCAGATTCATCCATGTCCCTACAAAGGACACGAACTCTTCATTTTTGATGGCTGCATAATATTCCATGGTGTATATGTGCCACATTTTTCCAGTCCAGTCTATCATCGATGGGCATTTGGGTTGGTTCCAGGTCTTTGCTATTGTAAACGTGCTGCAAAGAACATTCGTGTGCATGTGTCCTTATAGTAGAACGATTTATAGTCCTTTGGATATATACCCAGTAATGGGATTGCTGGGTCAAATGGAATTTCTATTTCTAGGACCTTGACGACTTGCCACACTGTCTTCCACAATGGTTGAACTAATTTACACTCCCACCAGCAGTGTAGAAGTGTTCCTATTTCTCCACATCCTCTCCAGCATCTGTTACCTCCACATTTTTTAATGATCGCCATTCTAATTGGCGTGAGATGGTATCTCAATGTGGTTTTGATTTGCATCTCTCTAATAACCAGTGATGATGAGCATTTTTTCATGTGTTTGTTGGCCTCATGTATGTCTTCTTTTTAAAAGTGTCTGTTCATATCCTTTGCCCATTTTTGGATGGGCTTGTTTGTTTTTTTCTTGTAAATCTGTTTGAGTTCTTTGTAAATTCTGGATATCAGCCCTTTGTCAGATGGGTAAACTACAAAAAATTTTTCCCATTCTGTTGGTTGCCGATTCACTCTAGTGACTGTTTCTTTTGCCGTGCAGAAGCTGTGGAGTTTGATTAGGTCCCATTTGTCTATTTTGGCTTTTGTTGCCAATGCTTTTGGTGTTTTGGTCATGAAGTCCTTGCCTACTCCTATGTCCTGAATGGTTTTGCCTAGATTTTCTTCTAGGGTTTTTATGGTGCCAGGTCTTATGTTTAAGTCTTTAATCCATCTGGAGTTAATTTTAGTGTAAGGTGTCAGGAAGGGGTCCAGTTTCTGCTTTCTGCACATGGCTAGCCAGTTGTCCCAACACCATTTATTAAACAGGGAGTCCTTTCCCCATTGCTTGTTTTTGTCAGGTTTATCAAAGATTGTATGGTTGTAGATATGCTGTGTTGCCTCCAATGCCTCTGTTCTGTTCCATTGGTCTATATCTCTGTTTTGGTACCAGTACCATGCTGTTTTGATTACTGTAGCCTTGTAGTATAGTTTGAAGTCTGGTATTGTGATGCCTCCCACTGTGTTCTTTTTGCTTAGGATTGACTTGGCTATGCAGGCTCTCTTTTGGTTCCATATGAAGTTCAAGGTGGTTTTTTCCTGTTCTGTGAAGAAAGTCAATGATAGCTTGATGGGGATAGCGTTGATTCTGTAAATTACTTTGGGCAGTATAGCCATTTTCATGATGTTGATTATTCCTAACCATGAACATGGAATGTTTTTCCATCTGTTTGTGTCCTCTCTTATTTTGTTGAGCAGTGGTTTGTAGTTTTCCTTGAAGAGGTCCCTTACGTTCCTTGTAAGTTGTATTCCTAGGTATCTTATTCTCTTTATAGCAATTGTGAATGGCAGTTCGTTCTTGATTTGGCTCTCTTTAAGTCTGTTATTGGTGTAAAGGAATGCTTGTGATTTTTGCACATTGATTTTATATCCTGAGACTTTGCTGAAGTTGCTTATCAGTTTCAGGAGTTTTTGGGCTGAGGTGATGGGGTCTTCTAGATATACTATCATGTCGTCTGCAAATAGAGACAATTTGGCTTCCTCCTTTCCTATTTGAATACCCTTTATTTCTTTTTCTTGCCTAATTGCTCTGGCTAGAACTTCCAGTACTATATTGAATAGAAGTGGTGAGAGAGGGCATCCTTGTCTAGTGCCAGATTTCAAAGGGAATGCTTCCAGTTTTTGCCCATTCAGTATGATATTGGCTGTTGGTTTGTCAGTAGCTTTTGGTTTGTAAATAGCTTTTATTATTTTGAGATACGTTCCATCAATACCGAGTTTATTGAGGGTTTTTAGTATAAAGGGCTGTTGAATTTTGTCAAAGGCCTTCTCTGCATCAATTGAGATAATCATGTGGTTTTTGTTTTTGGTTCTGTTTATGTGGTGAATTACGTTTATAGACTTGCGTATGTTGAACCAGCCTTGCATCCCCGGGATGAATCCTACTTGATAATGATGGATAAGGTTTTTGATGTGCTGTTGCAATCGGCTTGCCAATATTTTATTGAAGATTTTTGCATCGATGTTCATCATGGATATTGGCCTGAAGTTTTCTTTTCTTATTGATTCTCTGCCAGGTTTTGGTATCAGGATGATGTTGGTCTCATAAAATGAATTGGGAAGGATTCCCTCTTTTTGGATTATTTGGAATAGTTTCAGAAGGAATGGTAACAGTTCCTCTTTGTGTGTCTGGTAGAATTTGGCTGTGAACCCATCTGGACCTGGGCTTTTTTTGTGTGTGGTAGGCTCTTAATTGCTGCCTCAACTTCAGACCTTGTTATTGGTCTATTCATAGTTTCGGCTTCCTCCTGGTTTAGGCTTGGGAGGACACAGGTGTCCAGAAATTTATCCATTTCTTCCAGGTTTACTAGTTTATGTGCATGGAGTTGTTTGTAATATTCTCTGATGATGGTTTGAATTTCTGTGGAATCTGTGGTGATTTCCCCTTGATCGTTTTTTATTGCGTCTATTTGGTTGTTCTCTCTTTTCTTTTTTATCAGTCCGGCTAGTGGTCTATTTTGTTGATCTTCTTAAAAAACCAGCTCTTGGATTTATTGATTTTTTGAGGGGTTTTTCGTGTCTCTATCTCCTTCAGTTCTGCTCTGATCTTAGTTATTTCTTGTCTTCTGCTAGGTTTTGAGTTGTTTTGATCTTGCTCCTCTAGCTCTTTCAATTTTGATGATAGGGTGTCAATTTTGGATCTCTCCACTCTTCTCATATGGGCACTTATTGCTATATATTTTCCTCTAGATACTGCTTTAAATGTGTCCCAGAGATTCTGGTATGGAACAGAAGGCACTATTTTTACTTAAAACAAGATCAAACCAGAAACTTTTTCACGTGTGAGTCCTAAAACTATACACCGGAACCCTTTCATATGTGATTCCTGAAACTATAAACCAAAACCTTTTCACATGTGAGTCCTAAAACTGTAAACTGGAACCTTTTCATATGTGATTCCTGAAGCTGTAAACCAAAACCTTTTCACATGTGAGTCCTAAAACTATGATGAAACCTTTTCATATGTGATTTCTAAAGCTATAAACCTAAGATTCTTCCACGTGTAATATCTAAAGTATAAACCTATATAAAGGCAGAACCTTCCTTTGCTAGAGGAGCTGAGCTTTGGACAAATTATGCCCAGGCTCCCGGCCGAATAAACTCTTTCCTCCTGTATTCAGTGTTAGGGAAATTCATTTCCCACAGCCACTCCTGCTACAATATGAGCTGATTTTGTTAACCACATGCATAAAGGTTCATTGTCACTCAGAAAAACAGTAGAGGTTTGCCCACATGCCTGGAAGCAGAATTTATGGAGTTGTCCTGCAGGTGCAACCCCATAGAGATTGCTGGGTTCCCAGGAATCACCTCAAGTTGTGACTAGAGGAAGGAGCATAACCTATCTCTTATATCCATATCCACATCTAGAAAGGTCTCAGAGCAGCCAGCCAGATGATACAAGACTAGTCATCCAGAGATCAAGTTTATTCTGGAGTGGGACTGAGTCTTGATGCAAATCAAAATTTCTCCAGAGTGTGTGTGACCTGGGTTGATATTGCGGCTCTCTTCCCACAGCATCAGAGGAAAAGAAAATAGGTAATCATTGCAGACACTCATAGACCCATTCAGTTGTACCAGCCACGGATCCAGTCTTTCGTACATATTAACCCATTTAATCCTCTCAGTCGGTGCTGTTGTTATACCCATTTTACAGGCGAGGGAAGTGAGGCACAAACAAAATGCAACAAAAAGCAGGCCCAGGACAGGGGGGTCAGCACACTTTGCAGTTTTTGAATGGATGGTACAGACAGACCCCCACAGCAAAGCACAAGGAAACAAGGGGAATTGACTTTGAAGACCGATTTGCAAGATAAATGAATGGTCCAAACCAGCATTCAAGAGCCCACCTGAGAGGAAGCAGCATGTTTTCTCATTTTCTGCCAGGGGAATAGGCAAGGACGGCTACAGAAGGCCTCAGTTACTAGTGATTCTCTCCATGGTTTGAAATGATTTTTATGAGTCTGTATGTGTGTGTCTGTATATAAAAATCCATACTTCCTGAGCTTATATGGTCAGGTTACTAATGGGCCATGGAGTCTCTAGTGGGCCCTCTGCTCTCTGTTATCTGTCACCCTGCACAACAGCTTGGCTATTTCCTGCACTCGTGTACTCTCTCGCTCTTGCTCTTTCTCTGGCTTTCATGCCACAGAGGCTGGGGAAGCATCCACACCTCTCCTGGCCGGGGCTGGGGCCTGAAGCCAGTACTCATTTCATGTTGGAATGCAACATCAGGAAACAGAGAGCAGCAGGAGAAACATCAGGCAGGTCTCCGAGGATGGAGCACATGGGAGGGCTCTCCCCAGTCGGGAACAGCCCAGGGAAGGTGGCTGGAAAGGAAGGAGATTTTATGGGGGCAGAAGTTCTGCAGGAAGGAAGCCCAGTGCCCAATGTCAACAGGGAATGTGGGTGGCAGGCCTGAGCTGCCTCCTCTTGGCCTATGTCCCCTTCCCTCCCTGCCTCGGCACTGCCTGAGCCTTTGGACAGACAAGAGCTCAGGCTGCTCAGAAGTGAAAAAAAGCAGGTGGTGCGTTAGTGGCATCTTGTGATTGTAACAGCTGTCACCTGTAGGTCCCCATAGGAAATACCTTCCTTGCCACATTCATCTAGATTCAAATCCTGCCAGATTTTCTAGCTCTGTGAACCTTGGGCACATTTCTCCCTGTCTCTGAGCGTTATCTCCTACAATATGGGCTTGCTAGTTACTGAGAGTTTGATAAAAGATTAACTGTAGGTGCTACCAAGAAGCACAAATAATCTAGAAACACCTATGTTTTTTTTTCAGGGACAGTATTTTTAATGTCCCATCGCTGTTAAATTGCAAGATACAACTCTCCCACACAGCCCAGGTAATGATATCATAAAGCCCTAAGTTATTGGCTATTTGATTTTCTGTTTACAAAATGAAAATGGATGATACAAAATTGGGTTTCAAGAATTTTGTAGCCCTTGAGATAATGGTGGCATCCAAGGGACAGAGGATCCTTAATTAAGATTTGGCAACTTCGGCTTCACTGATTCTGAGTGCCAGCTTTGCTCTCAGTTTATGTGTTTGTTGCTTTATTTTTTTCATTGAGATATCAACTAACAGCCACAGATGATCTCTCAAAGCTGGTGAGGGTCATGGGCTGCTTCAGCTCCTGGCCGGCCTGGGTTTCACTGGGGTCTGTTGGGTAGTGAACAAGTTTGTGTCCTGGGTTGTAGGAAAAGATGGCCAGGAGCAGACCTGTGTTACTCATAGTTAAATGATTACAAGCTTGCTGTGCTTTTTATATACTGAGGTTTGTGTCACGGATCAAATATTGAATTAAGAAAACTCCAAACTATGGTACAGTAAAATAAAAGCGAGATCAAGTGGTAACAGGAGGCCTCTAGTGAAGACTATGTGAGAGCGCTTTAAACCGCGGAACACTGCGGTGGGGTTGGGAGGCAGCGAAGATGGCTTTGTTCCAACGATCTCTTCCCAACATGGGGTGTGCATGAGGGTCTCTTAAACAGGGCCTGTGCAGGAACTCCGGGAGGGAGCTCACAAGACTCGGGAGGGTCTTTGCATATGGGAGCTTGCAGGATAGGAAAGTCTTGCAGGGCAGTGATAACCAAATGCCACAGGCTCTGCCTATGTTCTCAGAATATGGAGTAATTCTGATTGCTCTGTGTCCACAGTGCTCAGGAGTTAAAAGCCCCTTGATGCACTGTGTGTGCTCAGACCTTGTGGCGCATTACCCACTGTGCCTCTTTTGCAGAGGCACCTGGATAGAATAGACAATGGGTGGTAAAACTCAGTGTCCTTAGTTAGAATTTCTTAGAAGAATCACATTTGCTATTGAATGCTGCAAGACACACGCTCTCCCCACTCTATCCCTACCCCCTACCCAGCCCAGAGCTCAGCACCAACAGGAGTCACCACTGGACCCCTGGACCCATACTGTGAACTTCTACTCTTGTCTTCTTTTCTCACTCCCTCATCACCACGGGGACCCCGGGCACTCACGTACAGGGCTGGGCTGGTTCCCAACACTGGGTTCATGTTAATGACAAGAGTTTGGAGGGGTAGGAGTAGGGATGGAGGTGGTGTTCAGGCCTGGGCAGGGGACTAGAGAAATCGGCATCCTCAGAGGACCGGAGGCCAGGATTCAGAAGGGTGGCAGGGCCTTCCCCTGTGTATTTATTCATTCAGACATTGTTCTAGGGACTGGTAGCACAGCAGCCAACAAAACAGGAAAAAAAAATCCCTGCCTTATGGAGTTTAGATTCTACCAGGGATCAGGGAAGGAGACACAATAAGTAACATAAATAAAGAAAAGAAATAGTATGTGAGTTGATGATAAGTGGCATCATAGTCCATTTGTGTTGCTATAAAGTAATACCTGAGGCTGGGTAATTTATCCAGAAAAGAGGTTTATTTGGCTCACGGTTCTGCAGGTTGTACAAGAAGCATGGCACCAGCATCTGCTTCTGGTGAGGGTCTCAGGCTGCTTTCACTCCTGGCAGAAAGTAGAGCCTGCAAGTGCAGAGATCACATGATGAGAGAGGAAGTGAGAGCAAGCGAGGGGGAGGTGAGCCGGGCACCTCCTTCTAACAATCAGCTCTTGTGGAAACTGAGAGTGAGCATTCATGCAGCCTACAAGAACAGCACCAAGCCATCCATGAGGTTTGCGCCCCCATGACCCAAGCACCTCCCACCAGGCTCCACCTCCAACGCTGAGGATCACATTTCATCATGAGATTTGGAGGAGGTCAAATATCCAAACTATAGCAGGCAGTATAAAGAAAGGAAGAGGGATAGAGTGTTGGGGTTTTTATTTTGTCTGGATGTGCTCTTGTTGTTCTTTTGTTTGTTCGTTTGTTTGAGACAGTATTGCTCTGTCGCCCAGGCTGGAGTGCAGTGGTGTGATCTCGATCTCGGCTCACTGAAACCTCCACCTCCTGGGTTGAAGCGATTCTCATGCATCAGCCTCCCGAGTAGCTGGGTTTATAGGCATGTCGCACCACACCCAGCTAATTTTTGTATTTTCAGTAGAGACGGGGTTTCACCATGTTGGCCAGGATGGTCTCGATCTCCTGACCTTGTGATCCACCTACCTTGGTCTCCTAAAGTGCTGGGATTACAGGTGTGAGCCTCCACGCCTGGCCGTTCTTGTTTTTATTTGCTTTTGCTGTTCTTATTGTTTTTATTTGTTCTTTTTTGCTGTTTATTTGGTGGTGGTGGTTTTATTAAAAAAAAAGTTTTAGAAAAGATGATATGAGTAAAAAGCTAAAGTAAAGAAGGCAAAGAAGACTCCTGGGAGGAAGTGCATTCCGGGCAGAGGAACCAGCAAGAACGAAGGCTCTGAGGCAGAAATGTGTAGGGGAGAGGGGCCTGACCCTCTCCGTTCCTGTGAAGCCATCACATGGGTCCCAGCCCTTGTGGTCACTCCTAGCACTTTATGGCTAGAATCTTTCTGGTTGTAGAAAACTGATCTAGGCAGAACCTTCCAGACTGAGGGCCTGGAAAAGATCTCTAGGGATAGGCTCCAGGAGAGGTCTCTGCAGTTCAACTGTATAAATCAGGGTTTTGTCAAGCTTGTTGCAAATGCACATTCCTGGATTATGCCCCAGGCCTGCTAAATCAGGCTCTCTGGGGTCTGTGCCTAGAAATCCATATTTCTAAAAGCTTCCAGGCATGTTTGAGCATCCTCACCACATATTCCACCCCAAATCGGTGTCCACGATTTCTCTCTCTCAGATCCTCTTTCTACTGACTAGGTGTATTAGTCCGTTCTCACACTGCTATAAAGCAACTACCTCAGACTGAGTAATTTATAAAGAAAAGAGGTTTAACTGACTAACAGTTCTGCACTGCTAGGAAGGCCTCAGGAAACTTACAATTATGGTGGAAGGCCAAGGGGAAGCAAGGAAGCTAGCATGTTGTAACATGGTATAGCAGGAGAGAGAGAGAGAGAGAGAGAGAGAGAGAGAGAGACAGAGAGAGAGAGACAGAGACAGAGACAGAGACAGAGACAGAGAGAGCAAAGCGGGAACTGCCACACTTTTAAATCATCAGATCCCTTGAGAACTCGCTATCAAGAGAAAAGCAAGGGGGAAGTGTGCCCCCAGGATTCAATCACCTCCCACCAGGCCCCTGGAGATGAGATTTGGGTGGGGACACACAGCCAAACCGTATCAGGAGGGTAAAGTGTGCCATTGTTCATCTCTCTTAGAAAAACGCTTAGAGTTATTTTTTAGGTACCTGGTCAGCCATTTCCTGCCAGTGAAACGAATCACCTCCAGGTAGAGCCATCAAGGCTGCTCTGCCCCGAAGCAGAAGTGGGCAGTGGTGGGAGACAGGATTTGCACATCTTCTCAACACACTCTATCCCCGGAGTCCTGTGCCGACTGACAGCGGGCTTCTCAAGGACATTAACTGTTCCAGGTGTATTCTGGTGGTGGTTGTTTTGTTTTTTAAAAATAAACAATTTTAGAAAAGATGCTATGTGAGCAAAAAGCTAAAGTAAAGAAGGCAAAGAAGACTCCTGGGAGGAAGTGCCTTCCGGGCAGAGGAACCAGCAAGAACAAAGGCCCTGAGGCAGAAACATGTGGGGAGTGGGGCCTGACCCTCCTTATGTCACAGCGTGTGACATTCATAGGACTCAGAAGATGTTTGCAGAGATAGAGAAAGAGCAAAAGAATGAATAAATGTCAATCTTAACAGGGAGGAGCAGGGGCAGCAGGATTGTGAGTTTACCCCAGCACATGGAAGAAATCCTCATTCTTTCTAAGTTGCTCACTCCGCCCCATCCCTTTCCCAATCCCCACCCCACTCCCAGAGGTCCCCTCTGGCTTACTCTTTCTATTTTCTGATCTGTAACGGAGAGGACTGGAGATTTGGGTAGGGCGGGGGGCATGCTAACCTCCAAGGGTCTCCATCAATCTCCTACCTCTCCCTATCGCCCCCCACCCTCCCTCAACGCATCCAGCTTACAGCGAGGGTAATGAAAAGGATTCTTGAATCAAATCTCCTCCCTGCTCTTTCCTCGCCGTAAAGCCTGGGGCCACTTCCGTGACCTCTGAGCCTCCGCTTCCCCATCTGTGAAACGGGGCAGTCTCGTGAGGCCTGGAGCGCGCAGCAGGCGGTAACCCGGATGGGCGCTCTCGGCGCGGCCCCACGCCCCGTCTGCCGCGCAGGCCACGCCCCCACCTGTTGGGCCGGTCCCCAAGGCGCGCGGCGGCGTTGCCATGGCGACGCGCGTACACAGGCCGGACGGGCGCGCGGGGTGCCGGGTGCCGGGTGCCGGCTGGAGACTCTGCGGGAGCGCAGCCAGGAGGCCTCGCCCCGGAGCGGGCCCGGCGCCTCCCGAGCTGGCAGGGCCCTCGGCGGACGTCGTAGCGTGGGCTTCCTCCTCCGACCAGGTGAGTGCGGCGCGCGAAGGGGCGGCGGGCAGAGACCGGGGACCGGAAGGGGCGGCCCCATGAGGACTAGAGCTGTGAGAAGGGGAAGGAGTGACTCCCTGGCCCCATCCTCCGGGATCCAGGCTCGGGTCCCCACGAGCACGGCAGTAGTTGCCACAACACCAACCCCTCCTTTCCAGGTGCAGCCCCCACCCCGCCCGCGGAGGAAGACCCCGGGAGCCTGAGACCCCTTCTTGGCACCAGTCATGCCACTCTGGGAAGTCCTGGGGGGTACCGCTGGGATTAGGAGGGACACCCTTGCTGCCCCTGATTTACTGACGACACCCATCCAGCGGTCAGAGAGAACCCCCTTGCCGAACCTCTCCCTTTCTAAATATTGAAGTATTTCTAGGGCTCACAGGCCACTTAAGATCTGGTAACCCCCTCAATAGACACGTTGCTTCTCTCTCTCAGTGATGATCCGGGGGCAGGGAGTGCAGATGATTGAAGCTTTTTTGCTCTTTTCCATGGTCGGTGCCCTATGTCATAGAACTAATTTACAGAGTTTAACACATCAAATCACTTTCTACAGTGCTTTCAGGTAGGGAGGTGACTTCACAGGGCAAGATTAAAGTGGAGAAATCTTGCCCAACCCATTCAGCTAAAGAAATAGACACTTTTTTCAAAATGTCGTCTAGGATTAATACTGAAAGGGAAAATGAAGTTGGAGTAATGAACAGAACTGTGAGGAACTGCAAAGGGTCTGAGATTTTAACACTACCTGGAAGCTAAGTGAGTCTGCCACTGCTTAATGATGCTAGCAGAAGACCAGAGACACCAGGACCAGAGAGAAAGGATGTTATTACTCAGCACAGCAGGCACTGTGAGCTTCATGTTTGCATTGGTTCCGCTTGCCCTGCAAGCCCCCTGAGGTGATGGGGCAGCCCAGGCGGATGCTGTGCACACTGCAAGTCTGATTCCCAGTAAGGAACCCCAAGCTCGGGAAACTCCAGTCTTTTAAAAGGAGCTGCTAGCCACTGCCCAACCTTTGCCCTGGAAAGAAATGATCTCTCTCTCTCTCTCTCTCTCTTTTAATTGAGACCGAGTCTTGCTCTCTTGCCCAGGCTGAAGTGCAGTGGCACAATCTCGGCTCACTGCAACCTCTGCCACCTGGGTTCAAGCGATTCTCTTGTCTCAGCCTGCAGAGTAGCTGGGACTACAGGTGTATGCCATTATGCCCAGCTAATTTTTTTGTGTTTTTAGTAGAGATGGGCTTTTGCTGTGTCGGCTAGGCTGGTCTCAAATTCCTGAGTCAGGTGATCCACCCACCTTGGCCTCCCAAGGTGCTGGGATTACAGGTGTGAGCCACCATGTTCAGCCAGAGATGACATTTTTATCATAAACAAATCTATACTCTGCCCAGGACGGGGACAGTATCCCTATTCTCCTAGGAAGTTTGCCCTACAGATGTCCTTGGAAAGATTGTCTGAAACAAAATCTGTCAGTGTCTTTGCTCTGAAGATGGGTACAAACACAAGAAACCCATGGAGAGTTGACTCTAACAGAAACTACACCGTTCTGGCTCTCTTGGAACGTATGTCTTAATGAAAGGGAAACAGTAAACACGTAGCTAAGTAAAGAACAAGAAAATGACAGAGAATGATAAGCTTAAGGAAGGAACCATAGCAGCGACACATGCTAGCTAGACAACGAAGTGACTGAAGTCGCCTTTAGCCGGGGGTGGCCAGGTAGCTCCCACAAGGCACCAGCTGTGGGCACATCTGGGGGAAGTGCTGAAAAACAAAAAAAGCCAATCACCCAGGTTTGTGGTTTTACTCTGGTGGCATTTCCTGTGGCTTTCCCACAAAAGAGACATTTCTCGAAAGTTGAGAAATGTTTTGAATGTGGTTTTAGTTTTGAATGTGGTGCTTGATAATGTAGTCCTGAAGATTAATAACTCAGGCAGTTTGAGGGCAGGAGGGTGTGGTTCTTTTGGAAAAAGAAATGTCTTTTTATCTCTAATAAAGACAACAGAATTAAAAATATTATTTCTCTTGATATGAAAGTATTAATATTTCTGAGAGTTTCTTATAGGCTTTGGAATTTACAAGCATAAACTACCTGACTTGTTTTTATTTCTCTTACTCCCATATAGTCTTTTCTCTTTTTCAGAGGATAGAATTCTGGTGTTAAGGGCTACCTGTTATTTCATGTCCCAAGTGTCAACAAAACAAGACAGCCTCTCTCTTCCCCCACTCAATCACTCTCTCTGCTCCTCCAACCCATCCCCTCCCCACCCAGCAGCCATGGAGGTGTGAAAAGGTGAGCTGCCTGAGGATTATATGGTGTTGACATGCAACGGCTCAGTGTTCTCTCCCTGCCCTAATGCTAGGTGACCTTAACCTCTCTGCAGCTCATTCTCTCCTTGTCTGTAAAGTAGGACAATAAAAGAGTTGCTCTGAGGGTGAAAAGAGTATATTCAAGGAAGAGTGCCTGGCACTTATCAGGGACTCCATGAATGATGACAGAGGTGATGGTGACAGGCAGACCCAGCCCTGAGATTCTGTGCCATCATAACGAGTTGATTTTTGTTTTTATCCATAGTCCAATAATTTGGCATTTCAGTGACTTTTCACTTGATAGGAAAGAGAGAGACTGTTCTTCTTTGACAAGGCATTGAGGTGGAGGACATCACACTGCATGTTTAGACCTAATCTCAAATCCGATTCAAGCACCGAAATGAATTACTGTTGACATTTTAGAACTTTCTAACGTTGCTGAAGTATCTGTCTTAAAAGAATGTGTATAGAACTTATTTCAAAATGCACCACAATATAAGATGGAACACACAGTTAGATGGAAAGATATGTGATAAAGCAAATATGGCAAAATACCAATTGTAGAATCTCGGTGGTGAGTACATAGAAGCTCACTATCTGCTTCTTTCAGCCTCTCGGTATGTTTGACATTTTTATAGTAAAATGTTGGGGGAAATCCTGTCCAGGGTCCTGACCACATGGCTGAGCTATAATCTTGATGTTTTCCCTTTAGAAATAATCTTTTTTCCTCTAACTAAATGAATGAAGAAATACAGTGATTTCAAAAGAAAAACATCATCAAATGCCTGTCTCTCCAATGATAACGCTTCAAGGAACTCTAAAAGCAGGCATGGTGGCATGCATGTATTCCTAGCTACTCTGGAGGCTGAGACAGGAGGATCACTTGAGCCCAGGAGTTCGAGGCTGCAGTGAGCTATGATTGTGCCACTGCACTCAGCCTGGACAAAGAGCAAGACCTCATCTCTAAATATGAATGAATGAATAAAATAAGCTCTATAGAAGTTTAGGGTTCCTTGGATCAGAGTTTCAGAAGCCCAGGTTAACAACACAAATATGAGCAGTACAAATGAGTGTTCAGTGTGTGCCAGGCACCATTCTAGATACCTCACATGTATTATCGTATTTAGTCCTCACAAAACCCATTTTAGGCTGGTGTGGTGGCTCACATCTGTAATCTCAGCACTTTGGGAGGTCAAGGTGGGAGGATTGCTTGAGCTCAAGAGTTTGAGACTAGCCTGGGCAACATAGCAAGACTCCATCTCTACAAAAAATTAGCCAGATGTGGTGGCACGCACCTGTAGTCTCAGCTACTCGGGAGGCTGAGGCAGGAGGATTGCTTGAGCCCAGGAGATTGAGGCTTCAGTGAGCCAAGATTGAGACAAATTGAGGCCCTGTCTCAAAAACAAAACCCATTTTATAGATGAGGAAACTGAGTCACAGAGTGAGTAAGTAACTCCAAGTTCACAGAGCTAGTAAGGGATGGATTAGGAACACTGAACTTGAATTTCTGGTATGTCAGATCACTAAGCTCATTCTAAGCTTGATGGGAAGTGGAGAGAAATTATCAGCGGAACTCAGATTTGTTGTCAGGTTTTTTTAGCTTTTGTTTGTGTCCTGAGTTACTTAAGAAATGCCCTCTGTTTGATGATTAGAACCAGGCTTTTCTATGCCAGATATCATGGTTAGAAAACATCATCTTAAAAACCTGCAGAATTGTCCTTTTCATTGTTGACTCGTCTATCTACTCTCCGCTCTTCAAATTTCTCACTTTGGACATGACTCTATGGTTATTTCATTCATTCTAAGTGTGACGTTGCTGAATAATTGGAGGACTGAATTTTTCTAACAATTCTTTCTGAAAACCTTATGTAGGGAAAACAGAGATGATGAAAGCCTATCTGAAGAGCGCAGAAGGTTTTTTTGTCCTAAATAAAAGTACCACAATTGGAAGGCATGAAGATTCAGACCTTGTTTTACAGGTAAGAAGTCTTCCCACCTGTTCCATTCCACTCCCTGGCCCCTTCCTTCCCCTCTCCAATAGACCTTAGTGTTATGTGGACTCCAATGTCTTGTACAACATGGCCTTGGGCAAACAGCCCTACCTTTCCTTCGTGTGCTACCAACAGCCAGTTGTCGAGGGTACCCCATTTCCCTGGGATAAGGAGTGAAGCTGAGTGCTGTGCAGAGCATGACACGCCCCCTGTCCTTTGCTGAACACATCTGTTGATGTCCCACCCAATGCAGAGCAGATGAGCCCCAAAGTAGGGCTTATCCTGAGAGGGTTCTTGGCTTTGCCTGGGAAAGAATTCAAGGGCAAGCCAGGAGTAGAAGCTAACAGCCTCATTGAAGCAGCAGTGTGACAGCTGTGTGACTGCTCCTGCAGAGCCGGGCTACCCTAGGCAGAGAGTAGCGGCTCAGGGCAGTTTTGCAGTCATATTTATACACACTTTAATTTTAATTTTATTTATTTTTTTCCAAGGTGGAGTCTCACCCTGTCACCCAGGCTGAAGTGCAGTGGCATGATCTCAGCTCACTGCAATCTCCACCTCCCAGGTTCAAGCGGTTCTCCTGCCTCAGCCTCCCAAGTAGCTGGGATTACAGATCCTTGCCACCATGCCCAGCTAATTTTTTGTATCTTTAGTAGAGATAGGATTTCACCATGTTGGCCAGGCTGGTCTTAAACTCCTGACCTTGTGATCTGCCTGCCTCAGCCTCCCAAAGTGCTGGGATTACAGGTGTGAACCACCACACCTGGCCTTATACTCACTTTTAATGGCATGCAGATTAAGGAGTGGTTTATGCAGGGAAGGGATAATAACTTTTGGATCATTGGGTGCCATGGAAAGGGGTGACAACTCCCGGGTGTTGCCTTGGCAGTAGTAAATTGACATGGCACACTGGTGGGCAGGTCTGATTGAAAACTGCTTTCACCTTGGCCCTGTTTTAGCTAGTCCTCAATCTGGTCTGGTATCTGAGCCCCACCTCTGGAGTGGAGTACCACCTCCTACCTAACACCTGTGGTCATCTCCCCAGCAGCCTGATGTGTGGTTCAGAAGGTGGGCATAGACCTGGTGCTTTGGCCTTTGCCTGCTCTGGGCTAGGCCTCTCTCCTTTTCAAAACCCCATGGGACTGCTGTGGGCCCTTCAGAGGCCAGGGAGGCCCTGGACCTCCAAGTCCTGGGCTTAGCCTGGGCATTCTTTCATTTCATTCTTTGAGTTAGCTGTGGTTTGGTCCAAAGCCTCAGCTCATTGATAGCCGAGGAAATTGAAGGAAGGAGAAGAATAATAAAAGCAGTGGCTTTGAGTCTTTCGAAATATGGAAGGGGGTTAAAATATTGAAGTAGAAAGAGAAATGCTGTGGAATCTCTTCATAACTGTGAAAAGCAGATCTCTTTCAGACCTTACTCAAGAGACTTTTTTAACTCTTTATTTTGAAATTAGAGATTCACAGGAAGTTCCATAGAGATCACACCTACCTTTCACCCAGTTTCCTCCAATGGTTACAAACTATGTGTGACTATAACAATATCAAATCCAGGAAATTGACATAGGTGCTGTGTGTTTGTGTGTGTGTGTGTGTGTGTGTGTGTGTGTGTGTGTGTGTGTGAGAGAGAGAGAGAGAGAGAGAGAGAGAGAGAGAGAGAGAGAGAGAGAGAAAGAGAGAGAAAGAGAGACAGTAGTTCTGTATAATTTTATAGATCACATGTATATTAATAGGTTTGTGTGTTGCAATCAAAATATAAAACTATTCCCTCATCAAAGGTCTCCTTTTTTGGTAGCCTTTATAACCGCAATACCTTCTCTCTACACCACCCCTACCCCTGGCAATCACTCATCTGTGTTCCATCTCTAGAATTGTGTCATTCTGAGAATGTTATATAAATGAAATTATATGACCAGGCGTGGTGGATCATGGCTGTAATCCCAGCACTTTGGGAGGCCGAGGATGGCGGATCACGAGGTCAGGAGTTCGAGACCAGCCTGGCCAACATGGTGAAACCCCGTCTCTACTAAAGAGGCAAAAATTAGCTGGGCATGATGACAGGCACCTGTAATCGCAGCTACTTGGGAGGCTGAGGCAGGAGAATCACTTGAACTGGGAGGTGGAGGTTACAGTGAGCCAAGATCATGCCCCTGCACTCCAGCCTGGGTGACAGAACGAGACTCTGTCTCAGAAATGAAATTATACAGTGCGTGGCTTTTGAGACTGGAGCGTTTGTTTGCTTTGCTTTGCTTTGGCTCAGCATAATGCCTTGAGATCCGTTTAGGGTGTCGGTTTGTTCCTTTTTGTTGCTGAGCAGGATTCCATCGTATGGATATACCACTGTTTGTTTAGCCATTCACATATTGAAGAACATTCTTATTATTTCAAATTTGGGGCTGTTACAAATCTGCTATAAATATTTGTGTACAAATTTTTGGGTAAACATACGTGTTTCTTTCTCTGGGATAAATACTTGGGAGTGTGATTGCTAGATCTTCTGGTCAGTATATGTTTGGTGTCTAAAAAACTGTGAAACTTATCTAGAGTGACTGTACTATTTTACATTCCCACCTATAACCTGTAAGATAGTTTCTCCGCATCCTCACTAGCAATTGGTGTTGTCATTTTTTAATTTTTATTTTAGCTGTTCTGTAAGAATACAGTGATATCTCATCATGCTCTTAATTTGCATTTCCATAACGGCTAATGACACATGACATCTTTTCATGTCCTTAATTGGCTTTTGCATATCCTCTTTGATAGAATGCCTCTTCAGGTCTTAGGCCTATTTTCTGCTTAGACTGTTTGGGTTTTTTACTGTGGAGTTTTGAAAGTTCTGTATGTATTCCAGATATGAGTGCCTTGTCAGGTACGTGGTTTGCAAATATTTTTTCCCAGTCTATGTAGCTTGTCTTTTCATCCTTCTAACAGAGGAGAAACTTTTGCTTTCCACAGAGCAAAAGTTTGAAATTTTGATGAAGTCCAGTGTATCATGCGTTTGGTGTCATGTCTATGAACACTTCACTAAGTCCTTGATCCTAAAGTTTTTTTCCTCTGTTTTTTTTTTTTTTTCTAAAAGTTTTAGAGTTTTATGTTTGAGTCCGTGAACCATTCTGAGTTCATTTTTGTATACAATGTGAGGCTTAGGTCAAGGTTCTTCCCCACACCCCGCCCCATAGATAGCCAGTTGCTCCAGCACCGTTTCTTGAAAAGACTGTTCTTTCTCCATTGAATTACGTTTGCCTTTTTGTAAAAAATCATTTGGCCATACTTGTGAGGGGCCTATTTCTGAGTTCCCTATTGTGTTCCATTGATCTGTGTGTCTACCCTTTTACCAAATGACACAGTCTTGACTACTGCAGCTATGTATGTCTTAAGTCAGATAGAGTAATTCCTCCCATTTTATTGTTTGTTTTCAAAATTGTTTTACCTCTTCTGCTTCCTTTCCCTTTCCATATAAATTTTAGAATAAGTCTGTCTGTATCTATGAACCGTCTTACAGAGATTTTGATAGAAATTGTGTTTAAACCTATATATCAATGTTGAAAGAATTTATATATTTACTATGTTGTTTTTCAATCCATGAACATGGTATGTTTCTGTGTTGATTTAGGTTTTCTTTGATTTCTTTCATGAATACTTTGTAGCTTTCAGCATACAAATCTTGTACATGTTTTGCTGGATTTATACTTAAGTACTTAATTTCTCCTTTTTTGTTTGTGATGGTAAATAGTATTACACTTTAAATTTCAGTGGCCATTGTTCATTGCCAGTATATTGAAACATAATTGATTTTTGTATGCTTATATGATATCTTGCAACCTTAACTGAACTTTCTAGAAGTTTTCTTGTCACTTTCTTAGGATGTTACCATGTTATCTACAAATTAAAACAGTTTTACTTTTACCTTTTTGATCTGTACACTTTCAATTTTCTTTTCTTGAGATATTGCATTGGCTGGGATTTCTAGCACTCTGTTGTGTAAGAGCAGTATAAATCTTTATATTTGCCTTGTTCCTGATTTTAGGGGAAAAGCATTCAGTCTTTCATCATTAAATATGATATTAACTGTAGGGTTTTTTGTTGATGTTCTTTATTAGATGGAGAACAATCCCTCTGTTTTTCTGGTTTTCTAAGAGTGTTGTAAATGCAATAGATTTTAAAATAACCCAACATACCTTCCCTTGAGATTATCGTCCATTACATGGTCTCCTTACAAAAAACAAAAAAAAACTGTTAATGTACAAAGAGGAAGAATCAAATAAAAAGCATCATAGTTTATTCTGTATCATAACAAGGGATAGATTTAAGGTGGTTTTACTTTCTGAGTGGCCAAGGTAGAGACAGCGATCTCTGTTTTGAATTGGACTATGATATTAGAAAACTGTAGTAATTTTTAAAAGCACAGGCTTTGGAGATGGATCTGGATTTGAATCTCTTAGACCGTTTTCTGTCTGTGTGACTTCGAGCAAATTACTTAATCATGCTGAGCTCATTTTCTCCATCTATAAACCACTTATCTCAATGGTTGCAGGTATATATATATTATATATTATATATTATATAATATATATTATATATTATATATACTATATATTATATAGTATATATATATATATATAGAGAGAGAGAGAGAGAAACAGAAATTGAGCAGCATTGACTGTATAAAAATAATAGCCTGCTTACTGCTTCTTGGCCTTGGTTTAAAAAGTAAGTCACCACTGTCAGCAACAGTTCCATTGATTTATGAAGGAATCAGTTGCATTTCCAGAAGCATGTACTTACATTGGCTCCCAAGAGAACAGATGATACATGAATTGCCAGATGCTTTGTGAATAGACTTTTAATGGGCTTTTATATCTTCTCTTAGACAAATCCTCTTCCCAAAGCTTAAATTGATTTGAGAGAGGAGATTTGCTCTAAGAAGGGATGTGGGGGACACAGATTCATTTTGAAGAACTGAAACCTACAGGGTGTCCATATTTTTCAGAAAATATAAGACAAGATAAGGTGAAAATTGCCCTGCTTCTGCCTTCACTGTGCCTTTCTGATTAACTTGAGAATCATGCGTGATCAGCTATAAGCCACCCTGAGTAATAATTCAACAGTCAATTTATCATTTGTCTTATTTGTGCCACCAGAATTCATTCCACTAAATAATGTGCAGGAATCTAGAAAAAAAAGTCAGCATTGAAATTACTCAGCAGTTACACCTAGCAAAGAAAAAAGATTGTTTTATTTACTTGGATAAATCCTAAAGAATAGGAGCCATGCTTCTAAAGATTTATTAACATATTCATTTCCAAAGCTGACATTTTTTTGCTTGTTGATATTATAATATTCTAACATCATTCACATATTCTGATAATGGAAGGTAATTATGTACCTATTGGTTTTTAAAATATCGGGAGAAAGCAAACTGTAAAGAAGAAAATAAAAGTCACTTGTTAATCATATGACTCAGGGACAATCCGTATTGATATTTGTAGGGTTTTGCTCTCCAGACATTTTTTTTTTTTTCCTGTATCGTGAAAGGAGTTTGGTTTCCTAATGGCAACAGGAAGCCTGTTTTAGCCAGCCTGGTTTTTGCTGTTATTATCACTCATTCATTCCACAGACATTTGGCTGGAGTCCCAGCACGGAAGTAAGCCTGGGGATACTCACACATGGTCTTTGCAATCAGGAAGCTGCTAGAAGAGAGGAATAGGTCAAAGGATCTGCTCTGCAGATGGTTTCAAGCCTATGTCAGGGCTCAAGGAAAGGAATGTAGGGGATGAGGAAGACTTAACTAGGCAAAGAGAGAAGCAGCAGCATGTGCAAGGATCCTGGGGTGGAAGAGCCTGTGGCAAGCCTGTTGGACTGAAAGAAAACCAGTGTGTAGAGGTCAGAGAGGGAAAGGGGAGAGCTAAGAGGCAGGCAGGACTCCTTCATGCCACCGTAAGGATTTTGGTCTTTATCTGAAAAACAATGGGAAGATGCCACTGACGGATTTTCATCAAGTGGGAGTCCTGCCTGTTGAAATGGGCTCCCTGGTTGCCGTGTGCAGAAATCGGAAGCTCCTTTCAGAATCTCCCCTCCCGCATTGCACACGGCCAGAAAACCTCGCTCATTTCAGAGCTGAACCTTCTGATTATAATCCATATAATATGGTGCGGTTTTTGAACTGTGATGTTTATAGTTGGATGTGGCTGTTACTTAAACACTGATAAGAAAGGGACTTAATTATTCCAGAATGCAGCAATGTCACAAGCCAATGGTTGTTGGGCTTTTCGTGTGCATAAGAGTGTAATTTTTAAACATGAGTCCCCAGGCTTCTGACACAGTGAGATTAGGTGAGGTCAGGAATCTGCCCATTCCTCTGCTTTGCTCAGGTGGGGGACCCCACAGAGATGCTTCCTGGACCACACCTTGAGAGCCCAGCCTTAATGCTCCCCTCCCTCTTGCCGTGCCATCTCCAGGGACAGTGGCTTCTTCCATTCTGATACCAGGGGAGCTGCTGTTTGCTCTTTTTTGTTTTTCTTTTTGTGTACGATTTCAATATACTTTGTTTTCAGGAAAAGAGGAGCAAAGGTCAAAGAGTGAAAAGCTGGCCGGGCATGGTGGCTCACGCCTGTAATCCCAGCACTTTGGGAGGCCAAGGTGGGAGGATCACTTGAGACCAGGAGTTCAAGACCAGCCTGGGCAATATGGTGAAACCCCATCTCTACTAAAAATACAAAAATTAGCCAGGTGTAGTGGTGCATGCCTGTAATCCCAGCTACTTGGGAGGCTGAGGCAGGAGAACCGCTTGAACCTGGGAGGTTGCAGTGAGCTGAGATCATGCCACTGTACTCCAGGCTGGGCAACAGAGGGAGACTCTGTCTCAAAAAAAAAAAAAAGGAGTGGAGAGTTGACCTTCTCCCTAGGACCTTACCCTGCCCTTCACTGGGGAGGTTTCAGGATTCCCTTTACAATTAACTTGTAGGGAAGCCCAAGCAAATGCAGTGCCGTGGCTAGGACGGTGAAGATCATGGAGAAAAGCAAAGGACAGAAACCGCAGGGGATGCGGGTGAAACACTCGTGCCTGCCCTTCCGCCCTTTGTGACAGCATCCTCCTGGTTGACTTTTTTCTCTCTGGGGGGAATGTTCTCTATAGCAGGTCAACCCCTTCTCATATGGGATCAGAGGTCAGGGCACAGGAGTGATCTCACAAACACAACAGAACCATCCAACCCAGTGAGCCGTATCCCTTTACCTGGCACCTGCCATTTCTGGACTGCCTATAAGAACTATCAGAGCCTGCATCAAAGTCCTTTTTATGATTATTAAACAATGGTGCATTGAATAGCTTTTACCCATCATTTCATGGACGTGTGAGTCCATGTGCCGTGTCAAAGGACTTGTATGGCTGCAGCTCTGGTGGCATCGCCACACTGCCCTCCAGTGAAGGCTTACAAGGGTCAGGTTCCCCCCAGCAGTGGAGGCACCCCCTCCCCTCCTCAGTGAAGTGTGTGACCTACATGACAAATCTCTGCTCATCTGAGAGGCAAAACATGGCATCCATGGCATTTTGATTCACATTTCCCATACTGTGAGTGAACCCTTCAAGTTTTGAGAGAGAAGGTAACAGGTGGCATGGGCCTGGATAAAGATGCTCACCCCTCCCCTGTGCTGCAGTGAAATCCACTGAGGCAGCAGGTCTGGGGGAAGTGCAGCTGCCCGCTGTCCCATCAGGACAGGCTCTTCACCTTCCCGCGCCTCGGCTGTGCTGGCACACTCAGCCCTGGCTCCCCACCGGGCATCCTGTGCTCTGCAACGTACCTCCTCTGATCTCATCAGTCCTCAGGGAACTTTTTTCTCCCCTAATGTCACAGCAATGGATGAGCCTACTTTCCCTCCAGCATGTGCAAGGCTTGCAAGAACAAGAAGTTCCAAGAAAAGTGCTAAATCATCATCTCTGTTTATTCAACACACATAACATAAAATTTACCATCTTCACCATTTTAAGTGTACAGTTCAGTGGCATTAATTGCATTCACGTTGTTGTTCTTTTGTGGGGGTGGGGAGACAGAGTCTCGCTCACTCTGTCACCCAGGCTGGAGTATTGTGGCACAATATTAGCTCGCTGTGGCCTCTGCCTACTGAGTAGCTGGCATTATGGGCATGTGCCACCATGCCTGGCTAATTTTTATATTTTTAGCACAGATTGGGTTTCGCTATGTTGGTCAGGCCAGTCTCGAACTCCCAACCTCAGGTGATCCACCTGCCTTGGGCTCCCAAAGTGCTAGGATTACAGGTGCGAGCCACCGCACCCGGCCTCACATTGTTGTTCTGCCACCACCATCCATCCACAAGAACGCTCTTCGTCTTGCAAAACTGAAACTCTACATCCACTAAAGAAGAGTTCCCCTTCCTCTCCCAGCCCCCCAGGCCCCCAGTCCCTGGCAACTGCCATCTTTCTGACAGAAAGTGCTTTCTGTCTCTGAGTGTGCTTATTACAGGTTCCTCATGGACGTTAAATCGTATAGTGTCTTTTGCAGCTGGCTTATTTCACTCAGCATAACGTTCTCAGGTTAGCAGCATGTGTCAGTTTCCTTCCTTTTTTCCCTTTCTTTCTTTTTTTTTTTTCCAATCAATGAGAGCTTGTAAGGTTGCTGAGGTTGGTTGGCCTTGAACTCTTGGCCTCGCCTTCGCAAGCGCCACGACATCCGGCCGGAGCCACTTTGGGCCCCCCTTTTTTCCCTTTCTTTTCAAGCCTGAATAGTGTGCTGCTGCGTGTCTGAATTATATTTTGTTGATCCAGTCATCTGTCAGTGGACACCTGGGTTGCCTCCGGCTTTTGGCTACTGTGAATAACACTGCTGTGAACATGAGTGTACAGATATCTTTTTTTTTTTTTTGAGATGGAGTTTCCCTCTTGTTACCCAGGCTGGAGTGCAATGGCCCGATCTCAGCTCACCGCAACTTCCGCCTCCTGGGTTCAGGCAATTCTCCTGCCTCAGCCTCCTGAGTAGCTGGGATTACAGGCATGCGCCACCATGCCCAGCTAGTTTTTTGTATTTTTAGTAGAGATGGGGTTTCACCATGTCGACCAGGATGGTCTCGATCTCTTGACCTCATGATCTACCCGCCTCGGCCTCCCAAAGTGCTGGGATTACAGGCTTGAGCCACTGTGCCCAGCCTCTTTTCTTTTTTTTTTTTTTTTTAATTTGAGTCAGTCTCACTCTGTTGTCCAGGCTGGAGAGCAGTGGCATGATCTCAGCTCACTGCCAACCTCTGCTGCCTGGGTTCAAGCAATTCTCCTGCCTCAGCCTCCCGAGTAGCTAGGATTACAGGCATGCACCACCATGTCTGGCTAATTTTTTTGTATTTTTAGTAGAGACAGGGTTTCACCATGTTGGCCAGGCTATTTATTCTTGAACTCCTGACCTCAGGTGGTCCACCCGCCTCGGCCTCCCAAAGTGCTGGGATTACAGGTGTGAGCCACTGCACCCGGCCAAGTTCTTCGTTTTTAAGGGCTCACGTGGTTGGATTAGCCCCCTCTGGATAATCCAGGTTAACCTGATTCAAGATCACTGATTAGGCATCATTATCATATCTGCACCATCCCTTTGCCATATAGGTAGCAACACGTTCACAGGCTCCAGGGATTAGGACATGGACACCTTTGAGGGCCCATTCTGCCGACCACAGTTATTACCATCTCTTGCCTGGACTCTTGCCATGGAGAGGGAAGCAATGTTATGAGATGTTGAGAGCTTCTCAGAGGAATCAGTAGGGTCATTTCCAGGGACCGTAGAGAAAGATGGTGGATGAGCTAAGAGGATGATTTTATCATTCGAGTTATTGTGGGCTTATTTTTTGCCAAGCGTTGTTCTTTACCCGATTGTGTGTATAACTCATTTAATTCTTTCAACAACTCTACAAGGTAGGGACATCCTTTTCCTCATTTTACAGATGAGGAATTTGTGGCACAGACTAAGGAACCTGCCCAGGGTCATGTAGGAAGGGCACGGAGGGCTGGGATTCATGGCCAGGCCATCTGGGATCATGCAGAGACAAAGAGCTTCAGGAAAAGAGGACTTCCGGCATGGGGGTGTGGGCACGAGGGTGAGTAATCGCTGCTCTGTCGTGAGTGCCTAGCAAGTGGGCACGCATTGCTGTCTCAGCTCAAGATTCTTTCGAGCCCTCAGTGCACCAGGGGAAATTGTCACAGACTCCATCGCTCAGGACTCTTGGAACTCTCCCTCCCTCTCTCGGGGCTGCACTAATTCTGAGGAGCTCTCAGTGATACCCCCGAACCACCATCTTCTCAGGGACTTGCCTGCTCCTCAGGACTCCCCCAGAGAAGCTGGGCAAGGCTCTGATTGACAGCAGGGAAGCAGACAAACTTCCTCTTTCCCTCCGCTCCAGACTAACAGTCTCACCAGAGCCCTGGCCATTTCCTCACATCCTATTCCTTTGAAAGCCCCAGCTTTTTCTGTTTCTCATTACATCCCTTTCCTGAGGCAGTGGCAGGGGTCAGAGTGGGGACGTGGGATGGCCAAGGACCAAAAGGTAGAAAGCAATGTGATTCAACACACACATGTGCCTGTAGTCCAGCTACGTGGGTGGCTGAAGCAGGAAGATCACTGGAGCCCAGGGGTTCAAGGCGCTATGATGCTTTAATGGCATCTGGAAATAGCTACTGCACTCCAGCCTGGGGAACATAGCACGTCCCCGTGTCTTTGCAAAAAAGTACACATGTGCACGCACGCGCACACACACACACACACAACCAATTTAAAAAAATGTTATCCTACCACACAGAAAATTTTGCCAAATAGTATCTTTAGTCAGTCCTTTGAGGTACAGCTTATCACACTCATTTTTGCAGCATAGGAAGCAGCCTCAGAGAGGCAAAGAAACTTGTCACAGGCTGCACAGTAGGAACACAGCAGAGATGGGACTTGAACTCAGGGCTTTCTAAGTGCAAAGCCCATCCTTTTGCACCTAATAGCGAGCGTTTTAACACCTGCTATATGGGCTAAAATACTCTTCAAAGTGCTTTTTCTATATACTGTTTCATTTAATCTTCACAAAACCATAAGGGCTATTCTGATATTATCCCTGTTTACAGATGAGGTAACTGAGGTCCCAGGGGAATAGATCACTTGCCCAAGATCACCCCACTAGGAAGTAGGAGAGCTGGAAACAAGTTCTCACTATGTCACCAGGCTGGCCTCTAACACCTGGGCTCAAGTAATCCTTCCGCCTCAGCCTCACAAAGTGCTGGGATTATAGGTGTGAGCCACACTGCCCTGCCACAATGTGTATTTTGTGACTGCTTTATTTCACTAGCATATGGTCTCAAGATTCATTCACATTGTGACATGTGTCAGAATTTCCTTTCTTTTAAAAGCTAAATAACATCCATTGTTTGGATGGACCACATTTTGTTTATCCATTTATCTGTCAATGAATACCTGGGTTGCTTTCACCCTTTGGCCACTGTGAATAACGCTGCTGGGAACATGCCTGTACAAAAGTCTCTTTGAAACCCTGCTTTTAATTCTTTTGAATATATACTCAGAAGTGGCATTGCCAGATCATATGGTAATTCTATTATTAAAATTTTGAGGAACCACAATCTTGTTTTCACAACGGCTGCACTGTTTTACATTCCCAGCCACAGCGCACAGCGGTTTCATATCTCCACATCCTCTCCAACACTTATTTTCTGTGTTTTTATAGTAGCCATGTTAATGGGTGCAAAGTGGTATCACCTTGTAGTTTTGATTTGCATTTCTTTTTTTTCTTTTCTTTTTTTCTTTTTTTTTTTTTTTGAGACAGAGTCTTACTCTGTTGCCCAGGCTAGAGTGCAGTGGCGAGATCTTGGCTTACTGCAACCCCCGCTTCCCGGGTTCAAGCGATTCTCCTGCCTCAGCCTCCCAAGTAGCTGGGATTACAGGTGCCCGCCACTGCACCCAGCTGATTTTTGTATTTTTAGTAGAGATGAGGTTTCACCATCTTGGCCAGGCCAGTCTCAAACTCCTGACCTCATGATCCACCCACCTTGGCCTCCCAAAGTGCTGAGATTGCAGGCATGAGCCATCCACCATGCCCAGCCCTGATTTGTATTTCTTAATGATTTGTGATGTTGAGCACTCTTTTAATATGCTTCTTGGCCATTTGCATATCTTCTTTGGTGAAAGTCCATTCAAGTCCTTTGCACATTTTTTAATAGGGTTATTTTGGTTTTGTTACTGTTGAGTTGTGGGGTTCTTTATATATTACGGATATTAGCCCCTTTTCAGATATGTGATTTGCAAATATTTTCTTCCATTCCATAGGTTGCCTTTTCACTGTGTCGAGTGTATCCTTTGATACACAGAAGTTTTAACGTTCATGTGATCCAGTTTATCTATTTTTGCTTTTGTTGCCCGTGCTCTTGGTGTCATTGCCAAGAAATAGTTGTCACATCTATTGTCCTAAAGCTTTTCTTCCATGTTTTCTTTTAAAGGTTTTCTAGTCTTAGCTCTTATGTTTAGGTCTTTGATCCATTTTGAACTAATTTTTGTTTGTGGTATAAGTTAAGGGTCCAGTTTCATTCTTTCATTAATACGTGTAGACATCCAGTTTTCCCAGCATCATTTGTTCAAAAGACTGTCCTTTTCACCATTGAATGGTACTGACATCCTTGTCGAAAATCATTTGACCGCATACACAAAGGTTTATTTTGGGGCTTTCTAATCTGTTTCATTGTTCTCTGTGTCTGGCATAAATACCAGGCCCACACTGTTTTGATTGCTCTGTCTTTTTAATAACTTTTGAAACCAGGAAGTATACACTTCCAACTTTGTTCTTCTTTTTTAAGATTGCTTTGGCTACTCAGGGTTCCTTTGAGAATCCATGTACATTTTAGAACAAAATTTTCTATTTCTGGGTAAAAGAACACCATTGGGATTTTGATAAAGATCACATTACATCTGTAGGTTGCTTGGGTAGTGTTGATGTTCTAAACAATATTAGGTCTTCCAATTCCTGAACGTGGGTTGTCTTTCCATTTCTTTGTGTCTTCTTTAATTTCTTTCAGCAACGTTGTATAGTTTTCAATGTACAAGTCTTTTGCCTCCTTGGTTAAGCTTATTTCTAATATTTTCTTCTTTTTGATGCTATTGTAAATGGAATCATTTTCTTTTCTTTTGAGACGGAGTCTTGCTCTGTTGCTAGAGCACAGTGGTGCAGTCTCGGCTCACCGTAACCTCCACCTCCCGGGTTCAAGCAATTCTCCTGGGACTACAGGCACGTGCCAAACGCTCAGCTAAGTTTTGTACTTTTTTTTTTTTTTTTTGAGACGGAGTTTTGCTCTTGTTACCCAGGCTGGAGTGCAATGGCGCGATCTCGGCTCACCGCAACCCCCGCCTCTTGGGTTCAGGCAATTCTCCTACCTCAGCCTCCTGAGTAGCTGAGATTACAGGCATGCACCACCATGCCCAGCTAATTTTTGTATTTTTAGTAGAGACGGGGTTTTACCATGTTGATAAGGATGGTCTCAATCTCTTGATCTCGTAATCCACCCGTCTCAGCCTCCCAAAGTGCTGGGATTACAGACGTGAGCCACCGCGCCCAGCCTAGTTTTTGTACTTTTAATAAAGACGGGGTTTCACCATTTGGCCAGGATGGTCTCGATCTCTTGACCTCATGATCCGCCCTCCTCGGCCTCCCAAAGCGCTGGGATTACAGGAGTGAGCCACCGTGCTCAGCCTCGAATCATTTTTCTATTTTACTTTTTGGCTTGTCCATTGTTAGTGTACAGAAATACCACTGATTTCTGTGTGCTCATTCTGTATCCTGCAACTTCACTGAATTCTTTTATTGGTTCTAACAGAGTTGTGTGTATATGTGTGTGTGTGTGTGTGTTTGTGTGTGTGTGTAATCTTTAAGGCTTTCTACATGTAAAAATCATGTTGTCTAACAAAAAAGGTAATTTTGCTTCTGGGATATATTGAATTTCTTTCACTTCTTTTTCTTGTCTAACTGCTCTAGCCAGGACTTCCGGTACTATTTCAAATAGAAATGGTGAGAGTGGGCATACTTATCTCATTCCTGGTTTTAGAGGAAAGGTTTTAGTCTTTCACCACTGAGAATTATGTTAGCTATGGGCTTTTCATGTATGGCCTTTATTACGTTGATGTAGTTTTCTCCTATTGTTAGTTTTTTTAGTGTTTTTATCATGGAAAGAGTGTTGAATTTTGCCAAATGCTTTTTCTATATCAGTCAAAAGAGCCATCTGGTTTTTCCTCTTCATTCTGTTGATGTGTTATATTACACAGATTGATTTTCGTGTTGAACCATCCCTGCATTCCAGGAATAAATCCTACTTGGCCATGGTGTATAATCCTTTCAATAAGCTGTTGAATTCTGTTTGCTAATATTTTGCTGAAGATTTTCGCATCAATATTCATTAGGGATATTGGTCTGTAGTTTTCTTATAATGTCTTCATCTGAGTGACAGGGTAATGCTGGTCTCTCACTTCACCTTTTGAGTCTCAGCTTCTCCATCTGTAATATGGAGATGTTAGTAGAACTCCCTGTAAAGGGCTGTTTTGCAGATTAAATGAGGGAATGAACACAAGTGCTTTGGTAAGGCTCAGTTCACAGGAAGTTCTCAAAATACATTAGCTGCTAATAATAATAAAAACAAAACAGCAGTTAATCTCAGAATGAGACAGCTCAGCAGAGTGGAACTTGTACATTCAGCCTATATTAGCAGGAGAGCTTTCAACCAGCATCCGGTTTTATGCAGTTATTTAAATACAGGAGGGAGTGGTCTTATCGGGCAGTCCTCAAAAGCTCTCCCTTGGCCTGACACGAGGCAGAGGCTTGTCCCATTTTGTGGTATCATCCAAAACTTCCTGTTGGCTTTGATTTCTTAATCACAGCCTGACAGCTTTTGAGGAGCTGAAAGTAATGGGATTTGGGAAGAGAAAAACAAAATGCAAAACATAGAAATGATCTCTTTGGTAAGTTATTAAGAGTTCGTAGGCCAGGTGCAATGGCTCACGCCTGTAATCCCAGCCCTTTGGGAGGCCGAGGTGGGTGGATCATCTGAGGTCCAGAGTTTGAGACCAGCCTGGCTAACATAGTGAAACCCTGTCTCTACTAAAAATACAAAATTAGCTGAGTGTGATGGTGGATGCTTGTAATCCCAGCTACTTGGAAGGCTGAGAGAAGAGAATCATTTGAACCCAGGATGCAAAGGTTGCAGTGAGCTAGGATTGCACCACTGCACTCCAACCTGGGCAACAGAGTGACACTCTGTCTCAGACAAAAAAAAAGGAAGGAGGGAGAGATCATAGAGTACAACAAAATGTAGTCAGTAGGAACGGAGATGAAGATGATGTGGGTAGCATTTCCCAAAGAGCTAATCTGTTTTCATGTTTATTTAATAAACTTTTTTTTTTGAGACAGGGTCTTTCTCTGTTGCCCAGGCTGGAGTGTGGTGGTGCCATCATGACTCACTGCAGCCTCAACCTCCTGGGCCGAAGCAGTCCTCCCACCTCAACCTCCCAAGTAGTTAAGACCTCAGGTGTGTACCACCACACTTGGCTAATTATTTTATTTTTGTAAAGACAGGGTCTCCCATGTTGCCCAGGCTGGTCTTTAACTCCTGTGTAAGTAATATGTTTTATCGTTACCCTCGTATACTTGGTAATATGTTATTAATACAAGCTCTTGGTTGTTGTTATATTATGAAACTGTAGATGTCTAAGTGCTTTTATGTAAAGCTGGACAGGGTACACCGAGAATATAAACTTAGAAAGTAATTGCCAAGTCTCAAGCTGGCATGTATGTGTGGTTGGCAGTGCTACGAAGACCCTGCCGCTCGCAGTCAGAACATTTCCCTTCGTCCCTCCAGGGCCCTGTGGCCAGGGGAATGTGCAGTCACCTCCTTTGTGCTGAGCTTCGCTCAGACCTCTTATTAAAGTGAAATTACAGAGGAGCTTCTGTCCCCTGACATCAGTTCACAGACACACTGGCTGGGGCCCCTTTCCTTTGTGGAAATATGGTCACATCAAGCCCCCTTTTGAAAAGTAGGTCATGTGTGATTAGGCAAATCCTGAATAGCTTTTAAGAAGCAATAGAAATAACTAATCACATGGGAAATGTTCATTATACATCAGGGTTTTTAAAAGGTAGTTATAAAGCTATATATGTAGAGTGTGTTTAATTTTGTTTAAAAAAAGTTTTTAAAAATGTAAGCGCAGAAAAAAAAAAAACATAGAAAGGGCTGGGTGTGGTGGCTCATGCCTGTAATCCCAGTGCTTTGGGAGGCTGAGGCGGGCAGATCACGAGGTCAGGAGTTCGAGACTTGCCTGACCAATATGGTGAAGCCCCGTCACTACTAAAAATATGAAAATTAGCTGGGTGTGGTGGCTCACACCTGTAATCTCAGCTACTCGGGAGGCTGAGGCAGGAGAATCACTTGAACCCGGGAGGCAGAGGTTGCAGTGAGCCAAGATCGCACCACCGCACTCCATCCCGGGAGACAGAGCGAGACTTCATCTCAAAAAAAAAAAAAAAAAAAAAAAAAAAAAAAACATGGAAGGATGTGAACCTCAATGTTAACCGTGACTGCTGTTGGTGGGGGTGAGATTGTGGGATAAGTAACAGTAACGTCTTCTTTAGTGCTTTTCTCTATTTCTTGATGGGGCCATTTCTGCCTCCTGTCCTGGCACTAAGTGCCACCATAAGTACCCATACGGAGTCAGGGAAATAGAAAATGGCCAATTCCTTGACCATTTTGGTTTTTGTAAAATAAAAAAATGAAAGGAAAAGAAATGGCCAATTCCCTGGCCCCATATTTGCCCAGTAAGACTCTCCCAAGATCCCTTTGCCTTTGTGTAGCCTCATTTCCCCACCCAACAATTTGGGTACCTGTCCCCAGGTCTAGTGTCACACAGAGCACATATCCCAGCTCCTTCACGCACTGGCTGTGTGGCCTTGGGCAAGTCGCTTAACCTCTCTGATCATCAGCGTTCACCTTTTAATATGAGGATTGTCGTGATGGCCCCGCGCAGCAACACAGGTAGAGCACTCAGCTGGAAACATTAGGGCCCGTGTCATTTTTGCTGTCACAGCTGCGACTGGACTGTCCCCCTTCTCCCTTGCAGTCTCCTGACATCGACAACCACCACGCGCTCATCGAATATAATGAGGTGGAGTGCAGCTTTGTTCTCCAGGACTTCAATTCCCACAGCGGCACGTTTGTCAACGAGTGCCACATTCAGAACGTGGCTGTGAAGCTCATCCCTGGAGACATCCTGAGATTTGGGTCTGCGGGGCTGACCTATGAACTGGTCATCGAAAACCCACCCCTGGTGAGTCCGGGCCACTGGGGGACGGAGGGGCCATGTCGCCATGCAGCCAGCCTCAGGGTGGCGCTCATCCACCGCGGTGCCACCGTGATCGCACTCTGCACACAGGTGGCAACAACAGAGTCAACCGTGTGGAGCTCTGAGTCATTCCGCCGGGTCCCGGGGAGGAGAGAATCTTAGCACCCTCTTCTGGCCATTTCTTGGAGTTGCATCTTGGCTCACATAGAACCAGTTTTCCAAAAATGTGCAATTCCGGAGAGGAGGTGGAAAACAAGGTGTGCTTTTGAAAATGCAGAGATTGGCCAGGCGCGGTGGCTCTCCCTGCACTTTGGGAGCCCGAGGCAGGGGGATCACCGGAGGTCGGGAGTTTGAGACCAGCCTGACCAACATGGAGAAACCCAAGCTCTACTAAAAATACAAAATTAGCTGGATGTGATGGCGCATGCCTGTAATCTCAGCTACTCCAGAGGCTGAGGTAGGAGAATCGCTTGATGGTGGACGTTGCACTGAGCCAATCTCCCTCTCAAAAAAAAAAAAGGAAAGAAAATGCAGAGATGGATGTTCATTTTTAGGCAGATCAGCCCTCTCCTCCTTCCTAATTCTGTGACCTGGGCCAGGATTCTTCATATGCCCAGGTCTCTTCATATGCCCAGGTCTCTGCCTTCTCGACAGCACATGGCATGGAGAGAATGTCTGTAGAGCCTGAAACTCAGTGTCCAAGTAGACGCTCAACACATAAGCACCTGAAAAGCCAAGTCTGTGAAGTCCGAGCCCATGTTTCCCCTAAACATGTCTGATTATAAGAATTTGAGGGGGACTGTTCAATAAAATGACAACTTCCCAGGGTCCCTCCATAGGTAATTCTAATTTTGTGACTTGCCAGTCGGGGAGGAGGGGAATGCACGATACCTATATTTCTTTTTTTTATACAAAGATATTTATTGAAGTGTTAGTTGGAGTGGCATAACATTTGAAGCCTAAATGCCCTGGGCATTGCTTAATAAAGTATTAGGGGTTCATTCTTATTTGGATAACTCTGCTGCTTTGTTAAATGCAGCTTTATTGAGGTGTGGTTGACATACAGTAAAACTTCACGTGCCTAAAGCACCTCATCTGCTAGGTTTGGGCACGTGGATGTACCCGTGAAACCATGGCCACAACCGAGGCAGTGAGTGCACCCATCACACTACAGGGTTCCTCATGAACCTAGCATTTGCCTCCTTGCTCTAAGCAGCTTTACAGAAGTACAATTTATACAGCACAAACCCTGCCCATTTTAAGCGCACAGTTCAACACAGAGGGGTGCAGCCATCAACACAATCGACTTTCACAACGTTTGCCTCACCACATCCTAGAAAGAAACCTCTGAGATACTTGACTTTTTGTGTTGGTTTTTGCCATTTTTTTCTTTTCTTTTCTTTTGAGACAGAGTCTTGCACTGTCGCCCTGGCTGGAGTGCAATGTTGCAATCTCAGCTCATTGCAACCTCCGCCTCCCGGGTTCAAGTGATTCTCCTGCCTCGGCCTCCCGAATAGCTGGGATTATAGGTGCCTGCCGTCCCATCTGGCTAGTTTTGTTCTTGTTGTTGTCGTCATACTTTTAGCAGGATTTCACCGTGTTGGCCAGGCTGGTCTCGAACTCCTGACCTCAAGTGATCTGCCCATCTCAGCCTCCCAAAGTGCTGGGATTACAGACACAAGCAACCATGCCTGGCCGGTTTGTGTAATTTTTTTGTGTTTTACATTATGATAAAATACACATAACATGAAACTGACCATATTCACCATTTCTAAGGTACAGTTTGGTGTTGAGCGATTCACGTCGATCCGCAGAACTCTTCTCAGTTTGCAAAACTGAAACTCTGTCCCTATTAAACATGAATACACTGTCTCCCTGTTGCCCCCTCACCCCAGCCTCTAGCGACCACCATTCTACTTTCTGTGTCTGTGAATCTGACTTCTCTGGGTACCTTGTATCAGTGAAATCATACAGCATCTGTCCTTGTGTGTCTGGCTGATTTCACTGAGCACCTCGTCGTCAGGGTTCATCCATGTGTAGCATGCATCAGACTGCCCTTCCTCTGAAAGCTGAAGAATACTCCCTTGTATGATAGACCACATTTTGCTTACCCGTTCTTGCGCAGACGCGTGGGCTGCTTCCACCTTTTGGCTATTGCAAATGATGCAGCTATGAACCTAAGCACACAAATGTGGGGAGGGGTGTTTTGTTTTAATCACACAAGTGTGTCCGTCAGTGGTAGAGATGTCCAACCTTGACTACTGAAGGAGCAAGAGAATGTATTATAAACAGTTCTGTTTTGTGCAAGTTTATATTTTGTCGATGAATGAGATCAGTAGCATTACTAGAATGGAATTATGATGAGGAGCAGGAGGGACACTGTGCTGAGGGATTGACCGGCTTTTACTTATTGAATCAAACAGCCGGTGGCATGGGCTCTCTCAGGAACCCCATTTTACAGACAAGGAAACTGAAACTCAGAGAAGTTAAGTAATTTGCTTAACTTAAAGTTAAGGATCACACAGCTAGTCGCTGTGAATTAAACTCTGTCTCCACTTGCAGGTAACAACCGGGAGAAAACCAGCGGGTCTGCTGCTGGCTCCGGCAGTATCATCAACTGGTTTTCAAAGACAGCAAAGCCCACTCTTACAGTCACTTGGCTGCACGTGAATTTTTGAAATTCTTATTTCTATGTGTAGTTGCCTCCCTGCTTTATTGGCAAAGGGACTGTGGCTGTGAGACAGATGCCCCCAGGCCCATGCCCAGGACACCCCACGGTAGCCTGGGGGAGCAAGCCGAGCTCCTGTCCCTCCCGGGTTTTCCTCATGAGACCCCCTGCCTCCACCACTGGCCTCATAAAACTGCTGTTGGCCCCCTCTCGGAGTGTTCTTAGATCAAGAGATGTTCGTGCAGGTTTCTTCCGAGCTCTTGTTGACGAAGGGTCCTTTGCAGCCACGGGGACTGAGTTACTCCTTCCCTTGGCTTCCCTTTCCACGTGCCTGATGACCTCGAGCTCTGGGGTATAAAAAAGAAAAATGGAGGTAGTGAAGAACGTCTCTCATCAAATCTCATCCCATTTTGGGGTCTAGTTTTTCTTAGAAATGTATAGCTGTCTTCATTCCTGTATGCTCCTGTCTCTGATTGATTCTTTGAGTCCCTGGAGAGGGCGCTGTATCTCCCCGACGGTAGAGTTTTCAAGGAATGTTTCGTTTTGGAGGATGTTCCTAATATTGCGAGGCTTGGCTGTTCTTTTCCCAAGAAAGAGTTCCCAAATGGAAAAATGTATTTCAGGCTTTGTGGCTGCCATAACCAATAGAAAGGGACATGACAGCCATTTCAAGAGGGAACAGGGGGTGGAGGCGGAAGTTAGAGACCCAGACGTGTTTGTAGACATTGCAGTGGCTAGTGTGGGTGTTCTGAAGTTCAAGTGAGCCTGCCCCGCCCAGTCCCGGCCCTGCTCTTGACCAGCTGTGGGATCATGCCCAAGTTGCTTCACCTCTCAGAGCCTCAGTTCCCGTTTCTGTAAAACAGGAATTCTAGCAGTTCCTCCCCTGTGGGGTTACTACAGTAGTAAATGGGTCATTGTTTGTAAGTTGCTCAGCCCAGCATCTCCTGCCTGTGATAGCAGCGAGATAGCTCAGCTTTAGAACCAAGCAGAAGAGCATGCTAGCAGCCACCCACCTCCACTGTGAGCCTTCCCACGGACAGGAAACCTCCCAATACCCCCCAGCTACCAAGTGGATGCCTTTGCGAATAACTTACCCATGGAATGGCATACAAGATAGAAAAACAGAAACTCTTGGTTGACAAAGTACATTGGCATGCATGCTCTGCTCAAGGCTTCATGTTCTATATCATAGCTTTTTCACCAAAGTATAACCTAGGGGCTTGGCACAGTGGCTCACGCCTGTAATCCTAGCACTTTGGGAGGTCGGGACGTGAGGATTACTTGGGACCAGGAGTTCAAGACCAGCCTGGCTGACATGGTAAAACCCCATCTCTACCAAAAATACAAAAATTTAGCCAGGCATGGTGGCACATACCTATAGTCCCAGCTACCCAGGAGGCTGAGGCAGGAGAATTACTTGAACCCGGGAGGCAGAAGTTGCAATGAGCCGAGATCGCACCCCACACTCTAGCCTAGGCAACAGAGTGACACTGTCTCCAGAAGAAAAAGTGTCCTAGGGCCACTACATTGCACGACTCGAGTCACCATTCACGGTAGAGTCCACAAAGATGGCAGTCCCTGGAGTTGTGCGAGGCATAACCTTCAGGGCCACTTGCGGTGTCCCAGAGCCACTGGTGAGCAGTAACATGGAGTCTGCCTCAGTGTCAGGCGTGGGAAACCCGAGTCACAAAGTCAGATGTGCTTGCTGTGCTGTACCTGCCATTATGATGTTTGCTTGTTGGTGTCTTTAGTGCTTTATGATTTCCAGGAAAGGCATTGTGAGTGAGGGTTGTCCTATGAACAGTGGTGCTGTTCTTATAAAGCAGCGAGGTAAGGAAACTTACGTGGGCCTGTTCTGCCCTGCTCCCATTCCAGCCAGAGCTTCCCACGTGACTTCCGGATGCAGTCCTTTGTCCCTGTTGCAACCTCATGACTCCTGCCTAACCTAATGAGTGCCCACATGCCTGGCTACTCCCTGCTTTCATGGGGAAGCTCTTCGGGGGTGCAGTGAGCATGACAGACTCAAGTTCAAACTCCAACTGCAACATAGCCTTTCTGAGCCTCAGTTTCCAACTTTGGCTGGGCAGGAACACTTTAATCACAGGCTCCCTTTCCCCATTCAGAATTTGTATACAGGCCATTGAGACCATCCCATCATTGTATAAACTGATGCCCAAAGAGGTTCTGCAACTTTCCCAAGATTGCTTATCAGTTACGGCCAAAACCAGGATTAAATCTCCTGAGTCCCCGTCCACAACTCTTTCCCAACAGCCCAGAGCACCTCAGTAACCAGAATGCTCAGGCCCCAAGTTCCTCACTGCAGTCCTGCCAGCCCGCCACCTCACATGCTTCTGGGGGACGGTACATCATGTGGGTGAAAATGAAAGCCACCGATGACACAAGGAAGTGCAGTTTCAGTTATGGGCTTCCTCATTTGCCTCCACTAACTTTTCACCCGGGATGTTGCTGAAGTTCCTGGACAAACTCAGTTACCCCCTTTCAGTTTCCTTTTTGTCTGGTGGCTAATGTTTAATGAGCATTTATTATATGTACCAGGAAGTGTCCTAAGTACTTAACATATATGATCTCATTCAGTTCTCACAACGAAGTATCTGTTGTCATCTCCATTTTACAGGTGAGGCACAAAATGTAATATACTTTTCAGGTTACAGGTGGTAGGAAGCAGAGGAGGTAGCTGAACCAATTCTGTTTAATTCTGAATCCCATGATCTTAACCAGAGGTCAGCAGACTACATCCCGTGGGCCAAATAGAGACTATCTCATGTTTTTATGAATAAAGTTTTATTGTAACACCTCCATGCCAATTCATTTTGGTGATGCCAGTGTTTGCTTTCCTAGTCCAATAGCAGAGCTGAATAGACAGAGATCAAATGGCACCCAAAGCCAAACATACTTACTGTCTGGCTCTCTAAGCAAAAGCTTACTAACCTCTGCTCACAGCCCTATGCTATACTGCCTCTTTCATTTACCCAGTTTCTGAAAGACTAAAAAGGAGGATGGGAAATTACGGGGATAGGAGAAAGAACGAATGCCCCTACTGTCTGCTAGTAACTGTGCTGCTCAATAGCTTACTTAGTTAACTGAGGAATAAGAAAAAGGAAAATAGGCTTTGAACAGTCTTCATTACCTTTTTTTTTTTTTTGAGATAGAGTCTCACTGTGTCACCCAGGCTGGAGTGCAGTGGCACGATCTCGTCTTGCAGCAACCTCCGCCTCCTGGGTTCAAGCAATTCTCCTGCCTCAGCCTCCTGAGTAGCTGGGATTACAGGCACCCACCACCACGCCTGGCTAATTTTTGTATTTTTAGTAGAGATGGGGTTTCACCATGTTGGCCAGGCTGGTCTCGAACTCCTGACCTCAGGTGATCAGCCCACCTTGGCCTCCCAAAATGCCGGGATTATCGGCCTTCACTACCTCTTTAAAACAGAACTTGGAGATACGCGGTTCTAAATCTACATGTACAAGTATATGCATTTGCATCTATAGTAATAATATAATCATATTGACACATCTGGTAAATATGCTTGACATTGATACATAATATACACAACAGATGAATGTTTATAAATTTTACCTGTTTCTTCAACTGGAAGTTTTCTTTTAAAACTTTGGAATGTTTTCCCTGGTCTAACTTTTGAAACAGAAATTTGAGGTTCATAGTCTAGAGCCTGCTGTAGTTAGAGAACTGTGTATTTGTTCCAGATTTCTCTACCTGATGTTTCACTACCTGTGGTTTGTTCCTTGGTCTTAAATCACTTCTTCTCTGGGGCCACTGCTTTTCTTTTACAAGTTGAAAGGTAAATTTGGTACAGGATTATAGCCTGGTGGGCTTTACTCAAGCAAGTCAGAGCCTGTATAACACCTTTCATTCTGAGTACCTCGTGATGTTTGTGCTCAAGTGTCAATAGGCATATTGTCCAGGAAATTTTACTGTTCGCAAGTGTCAGAAACCCAACTCAAACTAGCCTAAGCAGAGAAAGAAAGAGAAGAAGAAGTAGTTGAAGTTCTTGTTCATGTAACCGAAGAGGCCAGAAGCACCAGCTTCAGGCCTGGCTGGATCCAGGTGCTCAAGGGATGCTCAGGAATCTGTCTCTTTCATCTTTGTGAGCTTCACAGTCTCAAGCAGATTCTTGCCTCACCTGTAATGAGCTAACCACTGGCAACCCCAGCACCTTCCAAACTCGGCAGCTCTGGGAAAAGAGCAAGCTTCTTCATTGGCTTGGCTTGGATCACATGCCTATCCCTGAACCAATCACTGAGGCCAGAGACATGGACCACTCTGACTGGCCAGGGCTGGGGCATCCTCCCTCCCCTAGAGTGGAGGGGATGAGCTTCACGAGAATTAATGGACTCAGAATTGTAGGAGGGAGGAGTGTCTCCCCTAAACCATGCAGAAGATAGGGGAAAAAAAGCCCATGATAAGAAAGCATTCCTCCTGCCTAAGCTGAGCCTCCGTAATAAGATTCGGGGCTAGGAGTTTGGGGAAACAAAATGATGAATAATCCGTTTTCTATCAGGAAACACACAGAGTTGGGGGTTTAGTCATCCATCCCGGGGAAGGAGTCATTTTCCATCTTCAAGAAGCCTTTAAATGGGACCTTTAAGTACTTCCTTTTTTTTTTAAGACAGAGTCTCACTCTGTCACCAGGCTGGAGTGCAATGGTGCAATCTTGGCTCACTGCAACCTCTGCCTCCTGGGTTCAAGTAATTCTCGTGCCTCAGCCTCCCAAGTAGCTGGAATTACAGGCATGCACCACCATACCTAATTCATTTTTGTATTTTCAATGGAGATGGGGTTTCACCATGTTGGCCAGGATGGTCTCGATCTCCTGACCTTGTGGTCTGCCTGCCTTGTCCTCCCAAAGTGCTGGGATTACAGGCGTGAGCCACTGCACCCAGCCTAAGTACTCTACATTCTTGAGAAGGATGTGGCTTTGCCTGCAACGAGGCCTCATAACTGGGGATTGAGCAGAAAACCAGAGAGCACGTGATGCTTCAGAAGCAATGTCTCAATAGCCAACCTTTGTCGTCTCCCAGCCTGATCGTGTAGTATTTTCCTCTACACTGTGCTTTTACAACTCCTGGGGTGGGGAGGCTGCTGATGTGTTGAAAAATCCCGAGACCAGGTTTTTTATATCAAGGGAAATTTTCCAAAGCCCGTGAAATGGAGGGCAGGGGACAGCAGACAGCCTCAGGCACAATGTCCTCAGCAAAAATACGGACAGACTCCCAACACTTGCTTAGTCCTCAGATGTCTAGAGTGTGCAGACAGCATAGGGGACTGCAGGGAGGAGCACAGGCAGAAGCCTTAGCATCCTGGTTAAACAGAACACGGACCCGGCCCAAAGCCCGGGGACCAAACATGGCTGCTTCCTGCAGGTCACACTCTTCCCAAACCGCAGCCACGTCGCCACTTTTCTGAAGTTAGTTGATTGTGCATTCATTCATTCAGTCACTCAGCCTGGCAAGACTGAGCTCAAGCAGGCCAAGTCTAGGGGTAGAATAGGCCGTTGGCAAAAATCTGACTGTTTTCTCTCTCTATTCTCTTTCCCATTTCCTGGACTGACCAGGAAATGAACCAGAACTTAAAGGAAAAGGAAAACTTGAAGCTAGAAGGTTTTCACAGATAGAAAGTAAGATGGGCCAGAATGCACATGTGTGTCCCTTCACCCACCTGGCCAAAATGCAGATGAATGGCCTTTTTGAATAGCTCAAAGGGACCTACTTCTTTCAGTTCTAAAATATAGTAGTATATAACTTGGCTGTTCTGTGTTCTAAAATGTGTAATCCCAATTTCTGGAATGGAAAATCCAAGACATAAATGATCCGTTTCTTGGGGACTTAGAATTATTGCCCCATTGTGAATCCTGGCAACTCCCCAGGAGCTGTTGAGATGGAGAAGGCTGTCTGCCCAGGCCCCACATGGCACACTCTGCTGCCTCAGGGCTCCTATGTCTACGTTTTAGGGTCTAGAAGTCAGTTGCTGCTCTCTGCTGGGATCCGTGTGCCTCTCCCGCTTCCTTCTTGCCCCTTCCCGTCCTTGTAATTGTGTAGTTGTTAGTGTGAAATTGAGGAAGATCAGAGGAAGTAGAGGCTGAAAGTAGACCCAGAGGGCCACTTGTATGATAAGTGATACTAGTAGTTCCATGTGGATTTTGCACTTTTTTTCTGGTAACTCAAAAGTCTCTTAAAAAAAAAGTTTTTGTTTGTTTTAATTGAATAACCTGGCCAGGTATGGTGGCTCACACCTGTAATTCCAGCACTTTGGGAGGCTAAGGTGGGTGGTCATCACTTGAGACCAGGAGTTCAACACTAGCCTGACCAACATGGCGAAACCCCATCTCTACTAAAAATACAAAAAATTAGCCATGCATGGTGGCACCTGCCTGTAACCCTAGCTACTCAGGAGGCTGAGTCATAAGAATTGCTTGAATCCAGGAGACGGAGGTCACAGTGAGCTGAAATCACACCACTGCACTCCAGCCTGGGTGACAGAGCAAGACACTGTCTTAAAAAAAAAAAAAAAAAAAAAAAAAAAAAAACCAAACATTAAATCACCTTTTTATTTTGGAATAATGTTAGATTCACAGAAAAGCTGTGATGATTGTACAGAGAGTGCTGGTCTACCCCTCCCAGTTTCCTCATGGTTAACATCTGGCATGACCGTAGTACAGTTTTCAAAACAAACAAAAAAAATCAACATCAGTACATTATTTTTAATATCAGCTAAACTTCAGGACCCATGATGCATTCCAGGACATGACATTCATTTGATTATCATTATCTCCTGGACTGTGACAATTTCTGTCTTGCCTTGATTTCCATGGCCTTGACAGTCCTGAGAATACTGGCCAGGTATCCAAGAAAACATCCCCCAGTCTGGATTCATCTGATGTTTTCCTTTGGTTAGAGTGGGGTCGCAGCTTTCAGAAAGCTTGCCATGAAGGTAGAGTGTCCCTATTGTCTCATCTTTTCATGGACACTGATAACCACCTGTATCCCAGTGTTGTTAGCTTCATCAGGTGGTTGAGGGGATGTTGGCCAGGTTTCTCCGCAGTAAAGTTACTGCTTCCTTGTCCATAAATCTGTTCTTTGGAAACAAGTCACTAAGCTTAGCCCACCCTCAAAGGAGAGGGGAGGAAGGGGCAGTGATTAAGATTCAGCTCCACCTCCTGGATGGGGATTACCTACGTGTGTTATATTCTTCTGCAAAGAAGTGCCTCTTCTCCCCCATTGAATTATTTACTCATTTATGTATTTCTAACAGTATGGACTCCTGGATATTTATTTGATTCTTAGGCTATAATCCACCATGATGTCATTTATTTTACAGTTCACATTAAGCTAGAGCCTTGGCCACTGGGAGCTCTTTCGGATTGGCTGTTCATCCCTCTAACAGGACCCCCACCTTCTGTTTCTGATCACTTACTCACTTTCCGCTGTTACCAGATGCCCTGGGCTCATCATGTATTTTCCCTGCCCCAGCCCCAGAATCAGCCAAAGACTTTTGGACTTTGGCTCTGTTTGCCAATTGTTTAGTTTGGTAAGTGGGCACCTAGAGTGTGTTCCAGGCCCTTCACTGGGCACTGGGCCCCGGGCCCCGCCAGTGCTATGCTGCTGAGTGTCTGAAAAAGTCAAGTATGCAGGTATAGTATAAAGCTTACTGAGACAAAGAAAGTGTAGCACATTCTTTACAAATAGTAACAAAATACACAAGACTCTTTATTGCAAATTCATCGTAAATTCCATAAAGCTGTAGGTTCTCACAGAGGGTTTTTATTGATTTTTGGATCTCATATCCCTGGTCAACTTATGGTAGCAATTGATAAATGAGTAAGTTTCCAACCTGAATATTAGGGGATATATTTGTTTACTTTTATGAGTAAGATAAAAGTGAAATGAGAAAGATTTGTGTTGGAAACTCACATGTTCATCGGTGACATGAGCACCTTCTTTGCTATCAGATGATAGTTTCTGAATACCAGAAGAAACTATTGGATGATAGCTTTTTAATATCAGAAGAAAATTTCTTCCATAACTTTTGTGCTAATGTGATGTCTACCGACACAAAACATTTTAAAATGTCATCTGTATTATTAATATTTTATCCAGCACCTTCTTAAAAATAGACAAGCAACAAAACAAAAAACGAATCGCTGATTTATAGCACTTCCTGATTTCTGTGGTGTAAATACAACCATTACTGTAAAACAGGCAAGCCCCAAAGTTGGGGCTTAGCCAGAGAGGGTTCTTGGCTTCACCCAGGAAGGAATTCAAGGGCAAACCATCGTTGTTAGACAGCACCTTCTATTGAAGCAGCAGTGCAGCAGCAGGGGGCCTGCTCCTGGCACAGTAGGGCTGCCCCATGGGCAGTGTGCCCAGAGTAGCAGCTCAAAGACAATTCTGCAGTCATATTCATATCCACATTTAATTACACAGAAACGAAGGGGTAGTTTATGCAGAAATTTCGAGGAAAAGAGTATTACCTTCCGGGTAGTTAGGTCATTGCCATGGAAAGGGGTGGTACCTTTTGGGTGTTGCCATGGCAATGCTAAACTGACACGGCACACTGGTGGGCATGTCTCTGCCACCCTGTTTTAGCTTGTGCTCGATTTGGTCTGGTATCTGAGCCAAACCTCCAGAGTTGAATCCCACCCACTACCTCACCATCATGGCCAGGTTCAAGCTTCACTAACACAGAGCCACAGAGTTGTATAGCAGTATATCACTCTGCAGCACTGCCAACAGACACAGTGGGAAAAATCACTGTAAGAGCATAGACTATCGTAAAATATAGTAAAATAATTGGGAGGCTAAATTTTAAGTTGTTATTACTGCTGTTTCTGGTATAATTTAATTGTAAGTGTGTATAATTTATTTTTTAATGGCTGTGTTTATCAGCCAGCTCACAGAATTCTGAACACTTACTCATCAGCTCTCAGGGGCCAGCGCCAACAGGCCCCAGCTCTCCCCTGGCACAGCAGTGACAGCCACAGCCCTGCCTGGATGGAGGCTGCAGTTCTCTTGAGTGGCATCCAGGGTGTTGCATGTACCCTGTGAGTCAAATTTGCATGAGGGAGCCGACGACATTCCTAGAAAATCCTGTTCACACACAGCCCATGCACCATCTTGGGGTTTTTCACACCATCTATTTCTTATTTTCATTTTTTAACTCAGAAAATCTATTCTTCACGAACCAATCATCTAAAACCCTTTTTGCAAGGAAGGAAAGCAAGTGTAAATCATGACTTCAGATGACCCAGAAGCTCTAAGAGCACAGATTTTGGAGTCAGACAGCAGCACCACTTCCAGGCTTCAGGACCTTGGGCACTGAACCTCACCGATCTGCTGCTCCTTAATCCACAAAATGGGAGGAAAAATGCCTCCCCTACCCCAGAGTTATTCTCATAATTAGATGAGGCCACATATACAAAGGGCACAGCACAGCCTAGCACCTAGGGCCTTCTCTCCGTGGTGCTTCAAAGCCAAGTGATAACAATTACAGACAGCAGAGAACATGACACACTCTTCGAGGGCAAGGTCCACAGCCTCCAGGACTTCCTGAAAGAATGTATGGTTCCTGTGGGACTCTGTGCAAACTCCCTTAGTGTTTTAGGGTATCCTTCTCACCCTGAAGCCTTGACAGTGTCAGAAGCAGTCAGTGTGATAACACAGGACACAAGGAGATCATCTGGAAACAATGGATTTGGAGTTGTTGAGGACATTATTGGTTGGGTGTTTGTTCAAGCTGATAGAAATTCAGCTATGGGTGTGGTCCAGGTGGATGGCAACCTGCTGTTTTAGAGACAGTATGGAAGAAATCAGGAATAGCACATGCTGCCTCAAAAATAAAGAAAAGACCACCACACCACATACCATATGGAAATAGGAAGGAAGGGAGAAAGGGAGGGAGGAGGGAGGGAGGGAGGAAGAGGGAAGAAAAGGAAGGAAGGAAGGAAGAAAGAGAATGAAAGAAAGAAGGCACTAGCAAGTGTTTTTAAACTAATGTTTCTAAGCCAGACTTGATAACACCATGACCCCAAGCTCCGTGTGCATTCTAACGTGAGCTCAGCCAGCAGCCAGTTTTTCAGGAGTCTTTTTCTTATGTCTGTTTTTCCCCTTCGTTTCCTTGTAGTTACCAGCAGCAATTTCTGAGAAAACCTTGACCTTGCTTATGCTAGAGTAGGCCTGTTAACTAGAGAAGACTGATATTAACCTTCCAACTAAAGCCACCTTAAATCAATACACTTTTAAAAAACAAATGAACAAGGCCGGGCTCAGTGGCTCATGCCTGTAATCCCAGCACTTTGGGGGGCCGAGGCAGGCAGATCACCTGAAGTTAGGAGTCGAAGACCAGCCTGGCCAACATGGTGAAACCCCATCTCTACTAAAAAAAAAAAAAACAAAAAATTAGCCGACTGTGGTGGCACATGCCTGTAATACCAGCTACTTAGGAGGCTAAGGCAGGAGAATCGCTTGAACCCGGGAAGGAGAGGTTACAGTGAGCCAAGATCACGCCCTTGCACTGCAGCCTGGGCAACAAGAGAGAAACACTGTCTCAAAAAGTAAACAAACAAACATAAGTAAATATTTAAAAACAAACATAGTAAAACTTCTTTTTTTTTTAACGGAAGGAGCTGACTGCAGTCTTTGCTGCATTTACACAAGGTGCGCCGGCCCCTTTAGAGACCCTCTCATTAGCACTGTGGGGGCTGCAAATACAGAAACCAGCTCTCACCATCATCGCGGTACTAAGCAGTTAGTGCAGGGTGCAACGCGAGCCAGGGCTCAAAACCAGCTTCTCTATTTGTTCATTATGCACAGTATTCAGGAGGTGGATGCAGCCCAAGTGTCCATGGACAGATGAATGGATACAAAATGTGGTCTGTCCATACAATGGAATATTATTCAGCCATGAAAAGGAAGGACATTCTGACACATGCTACAACATGGATGAATCCTAAGGACATTTTGCTATGTGAAATAAATGAGTCACAAAAGGAAAAATGTTGTATGAATCCAGCTATATGAGGGACAAAGAGTACCTAAATTCATAGAAATAGAAAGGGAATGGTGATTACCAGGGGCTCTGAGGAGAGGGGAAGGGAGAGTTATTTCATGAGAATAAGTTTTCACTTTGCAAGATGAAAAAGTTCTGGAGATCTGTTTCACAGCAGTTACAATATACTTAAAAATACTGAACTGTATGCCTAAAATGGTTAAGATGCAGAATTTTGTTATGTGTTTTTTTACAATTAAAAAACAAAAACAGGCTGTGTGTCAGGGCTTACGTGTGTAATCCTAGCACTTTGGGAGGCTAAGGCAGGAGGATCACTTCAGCCCAAGAGTTTGTGACCAGTCTGTGCAACATGGTGAAATCCCATCTCTACAAAAAATACAAAAATTAGCTGGGCCTTGTGGCCTGCACCTGTAATCCAAGCTACTTGGAAGGCTGAGGCAGGAGGATCACCTGAGCCCTGAAGGTTAGGCTGCAGTGAGCTGTGATCATGCCACTGCACTCCAGCCTGGATGACAGAGTGAGACCTTGTTTCAAAAAAAAAAGGAGAAAAGAAACTCAGCTTCCCTCTCTCAATGTCTGGGCTGCACTCCTTGATGCTGGCTACATTCTCAAGTCCCCAGGTCTCTGTGGCTAGAGATCCTGGTGTCCAGCCTAGTCTCCTTGGCTCTGATTGGATCACATGCCCCACCCCTGGCCAATCACTATAGCCAATGAATATGGTTTGTTGCTTAGCCACACCCACAACAATGAGCTGAGAGAAGGAGGGAGATTACCCACAGTCTCCAAAAGATGCTGAGGGGTTCTGGCCTGGCCACTGCAGAACTGTTGCCCTTGAGGCATGAGACACAACCACTCCCCTTAGCACCTGTGCAGTTAGTTGGCATGAGGCACCCTTACCTTAGAGCCCCACCCACCAAATGTCCCTGCATGAAACTGGATTCCTCCACCACAACCAATAATCTCGACATTGGTGTTCTAGAAGGCTGGGGTAAATTGCGTTGGAGTTTACCTGCTCTCACATTCAGCCCAGTCATTCAGTGAATACTTACTAAACCTAAGGAAAAGGTAATGGGAATGAATGAGGCAAGACAGCCCCAAGGATGGGGAGGAACAGGATGGATGGCAAAGTCAGCCCTGGGCAGAAGCACAGTAACTCAGCTTCTGAAACCAAAGAATGGATGAGAGGGTAGGTGGAGAGGCTGAGATGTTGACAGTGGAGAGAAATGGGAAACTATACGTTAGATAACAGAGTTCTAGAACTCTCCCCAGACCCACAGATTTTAGGTGGGCCAGTGTCGTTATGAATGCCTGGCCGGGTATCTCCAGATGTATTAGTCTGTTCTCACACCACTATAAGGACATACCGAAAACTGTGTAATTTATAAAGGAAAGAGGTTTCATTGGCTCACAGTTCCCCAGGGCTGGGGAGGCCTCAGGAAACTTACAATGATGGCAGAAGGGAAGCAAACATGTGCTTCCTCACATGCCAACAGCAAGGAGAAGCGCACAGTGAGGGGATGGGAAAGCCTCTTACAAAACCATCAGATCTCATGAGAAATCACTCACTATCACAACAACAGAATGGAGGTAACTATGCCCATGATCCAATTACCTCCCACCAGGTCCCTCCCAGGCCCTTCTAAGGGGATTGTGGGAACTACAGTTCAAGATGACATTTGGGCAAGAACACAGCCAAACCATGTATCACCAGCTGATCAGAGTTTGGTGCCATCATTTCCCAGAACACTCCTCACTGACTCCAAGAAAGAGCCTTGTGGGGAAATACATGGGGTCCCTGAGCAGCTGCTGACAGACTGCAGCTTGGAGATCAGAATCCTGAGTGAGTGGAGGGGCCTCCTCTTGAATAAAACCCAGCTGAAGTTCTAGGAAGTGCTGTCTGCCGGGGCTCTGATTTTGGAAGCATTCTGTCCTGTTCCTCCTTGTGTGTGTCTGAGCTCAGATTCCCTCTGGGCTACAGAAGGAAAACCCTGAGCCCTGAGAAAATAGGGATGAGACCCTGCCTAGGAAGCAAACTCTTTGAATTTAGCTCTTACCTGGAAAGTGTTATTTCTGCTGAGAAAATTGGGAGGCGGGGGGCAGGGGAAGAGAGAAAGAGAGAGAGGAGGAAGAGGCCATCAGATTTTGATCCCAGTTCTCCGTCCAGCACTTCCTGCACCGTGTAAATTCCTTAACCTCTCCAAGCCTCACTTCTAACACAGGAATAAGGAGAACCCTTACACAAAGGGCCATGATCATTGATTCCTATCAATAGCTTGGTGCGATAAGTGCTAGAGCTCATCAATGGCATCATTCAACCACTAGGCACCACGGAGAAACCACCACTAAAGCATGAATCCGCAGCAAAGCCAGGCGTCAGCACCACTCCAGGTTTGCTCGCCCACGGTTAGGTGGATTTTGACGTGCTCTCCACTGAAACTAGTTGGAAAAGCAAAGGCGAATTAGACAGTCAGCGTCCCTGCAGCCCCAGAGCTCTGAACTCTGAGGGACAGACAGACCCGCAGTGTGGACAGAAAGAGAAAAGGCTGTGGAGTCCCAGGGAGCTGGGCTGGAATCTCAGTGACTGGCTTGTTCTGCTATTTTGACCAACATTTGAGGACCTACTAGGTGTGAGCCAAGCGTTTATTCTAGGGGCTGTGGATATAGCAGTAAGAAAGACAGATGCAAAGTCCCTAATCCCTTAGAGTGGGCATTCTCCTGGCTCAGAGGCTCAATACCACATCTGTGGTGTTGGGGGTCACTTGGCCTTGCCCAGCCTGTGCCCTCTGAGTTGACATCACGGAGTGTTGAGTGTATTAAATGAGTTAACGCAGGTGACTCTTTCAGCAGGGTGCCTGGGTAAAGGACACACTCACTAAATGGTGGTGTTGATATGCGCCGTGTGACCCAGGCAAGGACCCCATCCCAAACTTGAGGAGAGTCCAGGCAGGCTTCCTGGAGGAAGTGACTCATTGTTTTTTTGTTTGTTTGGTTGGTTTTGAGACAGGCTCTCATTTTGTCGCCCAGGATGGAGTGCAGTGGTGCTATTACTGCTCACTGCAGCCTCAACTTCCTGGGCTCAGGTGATCCTTCCACCCCAGCCTCTCAAGTAGCTGGGACTACAGGTGCAGGCCACAAGACCCAGCTAATTTTTGTATTTTTTGTTGAGGCAGGATTTTGCCACATTGTCCAGGCTGGTCTCGAACTCCTGAGCTTAAACTAGCTAACCTCCCACTTTGGCCTCCCAAAGTGTTGGGATTACAGGTGTGTACCACCATGCCTGACCGGAAGTGACTCATAAACCAAGAATTCAGGCAGCAATTCTATGGCTGGGACAAAAGAATGGAGACCCTCCCTGGTGGTCATAACCTCCCCTGACCCCTGTCTGCCCCTGCAGGTCTCCTACCCATGGATGAGGAGCCCAGCACCATGGCCAAGGCCACACCTACTTCATGCTACACAGCAACCGAACCAGAGCCCCCCGCCGTCACATATCCCCTTCCACCAAGGCATCCGGCCAGTACCAGTGCAAAGGAGCTGGTCCCAGGGCTTCCCCAGACCTACCATGGTCCCCCCAGGCTCCCACTGGCGGCCTGTGAGCGCCAGAGAGGAGATATTCTCATTCGTGGTGGATGGTGCCTGCAAGCCCCCCATCATCAAGCAAGGTAAGCGTCAGGGCTGCCATCGGTGGCTTGGGGGTGGATTCACAGCCATATGGATGGGTCTTGGTTTTGCCTTACTTTTTGATTCTAAAAGTGGAACATGTTCAATTGTAAAAAATAACAATAAATTCAGGAGAAGCAGAAAGTAAGAAATAGTTAAAAATCAGCCGTAATCCTTATCCCCAGGGTCTCCCTGTTGACTCTGGTTCCTCCAGCCTCTGTGCTGTGACAATACACACACACCAGTATGCCTGCAGTGGGTGCACACCTCTGTGCATGTGTACATGAGTGTGTCCCGCGATCTGTGTCACACTTTGACTCAGATGTGCAAGTATATTAGTAATTGTAATCCTCTTTGCCCCAATAGCCCTAGGAGGTTTTAAAATTTTTTACCACCATTTTACAGGTGAGGGGAGACTGAAGCCTATCAAGGAAAAGACTTCCCCAGAGGAGATACATTCAGTCCCAGCTAATCTCATGTTTTTCAGTCCCATTTAAGGCTGGCAAGCTCGGTGATGGCCCAGTCACAGCCTGGTCACTTTGGAACACACACAGCCTTCAGGGTTTCCTTCCTTCCCCACTGACCCCCTTCAAAGCCTCATGGTACTTGGGAAGGAAACCTTGTCTGTCACTGTCCTTTTGGCCTTGGCAGCCTCACCGGCAGAAGAGCTGGTCAGTGTAGTCCCAGGCATGGTTCCCAGAGCTCCTCCATGGCCTCTGGCACCAAGGTCCATTCTCTGTCCTCTTTGTCCCAGCTCCAGACCCCTCTGAGTCCCCAAGTATCTCTCAGCAGCTTCCACATCTTCCCCTGGTCTTTCTCAAGACCATTCACCTAGTCAGCTTCCTCAGTCACTAAAATAATAGTTATTATTGTGACATTTGCAAACAGAAGAGTGAATGCACTGTGTCTCCACAGTTCACGTCATCATCATCATCAAATGCACTGCCACACACCTACCACCTACAATGAAAATGGCCTCAGCCATTTCCCACCCACATTTTAACACAAACAGTTTTTAAACATACAGCAAAGTAAAAAGAATGTCGCAGTGACCCCGGCCCCACCTAAATCTACCATACTATGCTCTTTTTTTTCTTTTCTGAGACAGAGCCTTGCTGTGTTGCCCAGGCTGGAATGCAGTGTCACCATCTCTACCTCCTGGGTTCAAGCGATTCTCTTGCCTCAGCCTCTCAAATAGCTGGGATTACAGGCACGTACCATCATGCCTGGCTAATTTTTATATTTTTAGTAGAGATGAGGTTTTGTCATGTTGGCCAGGTTGGTCTCAAACTCCTGACCTCAAGTGACCCACCCACCTGGATCTCCCAAAGTGCTGGGATTACAGGCATCGGCCAACCGCACCTGACCCATTTTGCTATACTCTTATTATATATATATCTATCTGTCTATCAAACATTCTGTTAATTCATTAATCCACCTTAATTTTGGATACATTTTAAAATAAGTTACCTACAGCTGTAGACTTCCGCCTAAACATTTAGCAGGTATACCATCAACTAGAGTTCAACAGTTTTTGTCTTTTTGTGTAAAGCTAACATACAGTGTGTATTAGTTACCAGTTTATAACCAATTACCCTAAAATGTAGCAGCCTAAACAAACCGAAACCCTATGCATTATCTTATACCATTTCTGTGGGTCGGGCATTTGGGAGTAGCTTGGCAGGATGGCTGTGGCTCAGGGACTCTCAGGAGGTTTGCATTAAGCTTTCAACCAGAGCTGCGGTCCTCTGAAGGCCTGCCTGGGGCTGGGGACACATCTCCGGGGGAGTTGATGCACATGCATATGGGAGGAGGCCTCAGTTCCTCACTAGCTGAGAGGAGGAAGCCTCAGTTCTTCACCACTGCCACCTCTCCTAGGCTGATTGAGTCTCCTCATAAAATGGCCACCAGCTTCCTCCAAAAGAGTGGTCCTAGAGAGAAAAGCAGCAGCCACAATGTCTCTTAAGATCCAGCCTCAGGAGTCAAACTCCATCATTTCTGCAGTAGCCTTGGTTACATAGAAGCTCTGTTATGGCTGAATTGTGTCCTCTCAAAATGTCTCTGTTGAAGCCCTAATCCCCAGTACCACAGAACCTAACTGTATTTAGAGAATGCCTGCCTTTCTTCATCCTTCCCCTCCTCTCCCCTCCCCTCCCCTCCCCTCCCTTCTCCTCCTCTCCCCTCCCCTCCCTTCTCCTCCTCTTCCCTCCCCTTGTCTCCCCTTCCCTTCCTGTCTCTCTTTCTGTCTCTCTTTCTTTCTTTCATTTTGAAACCGAGTCTCACTCTGTCACCCAGGCTGGAGTGCAGTGGCGCAATGCCAGCTCACTGCAACCTCCGCCTCCCAGGTTCAAGTGATTCTCCTGCCCCAGCCTCCCAAGTAGCTGGGATTACAGGCACCCACCATCACACCTGGCTAATTTTCGCATTTTTAGTTGAGATGAGGTTTCTCCATGTTGGGCAGGCTGGTCTCGAACTCCTGACATCAAGTGACCTACCCGCCTCAGCCTCCCAAAGTGCTGGGATTGCAGGCGTGAGCCAATGTGGCCCGCTGAGAATGCCTTTAAAGAGGTAACTAAGTTAAAATGAGGTCGTCAGCTGGGGCCTAATCCAATCTGTTGTCCTTGTGAGAGGAGGCAATTAGGACACAGCAACCCCAGAGGAAAGACCATGTGAGGACGTAGTGAGAAGGCAGCCATCTGCAGGCCAAGGAGAAATGCCTCAGGAGAAACCACCCGGCCAACACCTTGATCTTGCAACCTCTAAAACTCCAGAAAATCCGTTTCAGCCAGGTGCAGTGGCTCACCCCTTGTAATCCCAGCAGTTTGAGAGGCTGAGGCAGGAATATTTCTTGAGGCCAGGAGTTCAAGACCAGTTGGGGAAACATAGCAAGACCCCATCTCTATTTTAAAAAGAATTAAAAATTTAATAAAGGAAAATTAATTTCTGTTATTAAGCCCCCGAGTCTGGAATTCAGGTACCCACCACCATGCCTGGCTAATTTTTGTATTTTTAGTAGAGATGGATTTTTGCCATGTTGGCCAGGCCAGTCTTGAACTCCTGTCCTGTAGTGACCGGCCCACCTCAGCCTCCCAAAATGCTGGGATTACAGGTGCGAGCTACCAGATCTGGCCCAGCCTGTGCATTGTTGAGTGTTTAGCAACATTCCTAGCTTCTACCCACTAGATACTTGTAGCAGTTCTCCCCCCACTCAAGGTGTGATACTCGAAACTGTCCGCAGACATACCAAATGTCCCTGGAGGGGACAGAATCACCCTGGTCAAGGCCCCCTGTCTTGGTGGTGCTCGCCCTTCTCCAGCAGGCAGTGAGGCCACAGCTCCAAGGCCACATCTCAATGGCAAAGCCCATACAGGTGAGGGAGAAAGAATTAGAATGGAGAGCAGAAATGCATGAGGTGATTTTTAAAGATCTCGTCCTGATTTATATATACTGTCAATAATGGAATCATAACGGGATTGTTTGACCCTAACACTGGTATCCTACTTTTAAAACTTAACACTATATCACGAAGGTCAATACATTTACTGCATAATGGTTGAGAGTACAGGCTCTGAATCAGACAAACCTGGGTTCAGATCTTAACTCCACACTTACCAGCTGCGGGACCTTGGCCAAGTTCTTGACATACCTGTGCCTAGATCCCTCACTTACAAAATACGATATGAATGCCACGTCTCTAGTTGATATGCTGCATTTTTATTGTTGTATTGTTATTTTTTTATTGGGTTTAAAAAATATATTTTTGGCCGGGCATGGTGACTCCCACCTGTAATCGCAGCACTTTGGGAGGCTGAGACAGGAGGATCACTTAAGCTTAGAGGTTTGAGACCAGCCTGGATAACATAGCAAAATCCCATCTCTACAAAAAATTAAATTAGCCAAACATGGTAGCATGCACCTGTAGTCCCAGCTACTTGGGAGCCTGAGGTGGGAGGATCAGTTGAGCCCAGAAGGTCGAAGCTACAGTGACCCATGATCATGCTACTGCACTCTAGCCTGGATGACAGAGCAAGACCCTCTCTGTCTGTCTGTCTCTCTTTCTCTAAATATGTGTGTGTGGGGGGGGGAATATATATATGTAGAAAATATATATATTTAGAATATATATATATTCTAATCCACAGTTGGTTGACTCCTCAAATGTGGAGCACACACATATGAAGGCCCAGCTGTATCTATTTCTTGTTACAAATCCCAATATCACAGAACCAGATATAAATAAGGCTTTGTGGGCCATACAGTCTGTGTTGCAGCTACTCAGCTCTGTATTTGTGGCACAAAAGCAGCCATAGATGATACATACATGAGTAACTGTGGCTGCATTCCAGGAAAACTGCCCCTTCTGTCACGGGCACTGGGCTGGATTCAGCCCCAGCCAGGGCTGTAGTTTGCCAATCCCTGCTCGACCTCACATTTCATTCACTTCTCACAGTAGCCCTTCATGATAGAGACTCCTCATGCCCCTAAATGGTATGTGTGGAAACTCAGGCTAAAAGAGATTAAATGACCTGCCCGAAGTCACCAGCTCTTCTGTGGCACAGGAAAAAGGTCTGGAAAGAGACACATCACGGTGGGTGACAGCACAGTTGGCGCAGGAGGAGGGAATGAGATGGCCCTTTCTCTTTCTAGCCCTTCTGTGATGCTTTCACTGCTTTTCAGTGAGCGCACACACAGCAGTTTGTCATTTTTAAATTACATAAAATGTCAGTCTCTGGGGAGAAACAAACAGGAAGGCTAATGTGAACATATTCTTCGGGCCTCAGTGAAACTCATGATGTCTTTTATGCTCTCTGCTGATCTCACGCCTTAGTGTGGACCAATGCCACGAAACCGTCGGAACAGTCAGTGGCCGAGGGGATTCCTGGGGCAGTTCCCACTGCAGAGATTTATATGGAGCAGGACCTGGCCCAGCAAGACAAGGTGAGGAAGGGGCCTGGGGAGAGGCGGAGCTGCAGCAGCAGGTGCACTGCAGAGGGACTCGCTAATGCCTGTTCTCTTCTGTGGCCCAGAAGTGCCCTTTTCCTGCTTCCAGGAAACCACCTCTTATTCCCAAGACATTCAACCAAATGTTTCCTTCTAAATTACAACCTCCACAACCACTGTTTATTAAGCACCTACTGTGAGCTAGACTGCATCCTGTGCACTTGACATTCATTCATTCATTTAATCTTTGCTGTCTTCAAAATAGATTTTTTTATCACCCTCACTTAACAATGAGGAAACTGGAGCTCAGAGAGGTTAACTAATTTGCCGAAGGTTGCATAGTACAAGGGGCAGAATTGGGATTCCAACCCAGGTCTGGTTAACTTCTAAGCTGGTGATGGAATCCACCACTCTTCCATCACCAGCTTCGAAGTTAAACAGACCTGAATTACCCTCCCTAGCAGGAGGAAGTGAGAGCTGAGGTCAGAGATGGCTGAGCAAATGAGAAAGACTTGTTAAAGAACCAGAGACGTGTAGACAGGGAGAGAGAGAGGTCAGAACAGACGAATGTCAGCAAACCTGGGGAGGATGGATCCAGTTGATTTCACCTCCGTTAGCCACAACCTGAAAATTGTATTATAATTGACTACTTTTCACCAACCTATTACTAAAAGCAATAGTCCAACCATGCCTTGCCGCCCCTAAAGGTCAGGGCCTGAGCCTGCAGCAATTCTCAGAGTTCATAAGAAGCAGAACCACCTGGAGCTCCTGACACATGGGAGTGACATATCCAGGAATCTGCAGCAATGTTGAGTAAGGTGAGAAGCCAGGTTTGGATGCTCTGTCAGTTAACCAGCTGGCCTGAAACTTAGTGGCTTAAAACAGCAATTTAGTCCGGGCGCAGTGGCTCACACCTGTAATCCCAGCACTTTGGGAGGCTGAAGCGGGTGGATCACAAGGTCAGGAGTTCGAGACCAGCCTGGCCAATAAGGTGAAACCTCGTCTCTACTAAAAAAATACAAAAAAAATTAGCTGGGTGTGGTGGCACATGCCTGTCATCCCAGCTACCTGGGAGGCTGAGGCAGGAGAATTGCTTGAACCCAGGAGGCGGAGGTTGCAGTGAGCTGAGATCATGCCACTGCACTCCAGCCTGGGCGACAAAGCAAGACACTGTCTCAGAAAAAAAAAACAGCAATTTATTTCCCACAATTCTATGGGTTGCCTTGGAAGATTCTCTGCTAGTGTCTTCTGGCCTCACTCAGGCAACTGCAGTCAGCTGGTGGCGTGGCAGGGGCTGATGGTCTCAGAAGACCTCATTCCCATGTCAGGGACCTTGATTGGAACACCTGGAATTGTTTTTTTGTTATTGTTGTTTTTGTTTTTTTTTTTTAATTTCTTTCCATAGACAGATTTATTTATCTTATTTTTTTGAAGGTTTTATAGAGTTTTTATTAGTTTTCTTTTTTTATTAAATTTTTCCATAAGTTATTGGGGTACAGGTGGTATTTGGTTACGTGAGTAAACTGGTACAGCCACTGTGGAAAACAGTGTGGAGATTCCTTAAAGAACTAACAGTAGGACTACCATGGCATCCGGCAATCCCACTACTGGGTATCTACCCAGAGGAAAACAAGTCATTATTTGAAAAAGATACTTGCACACGCGTGTTTATAGTGGCACAGTTCACAATTGCAAAATCATGGAACTAACCCAAATGCCCATCAATCAATGAGTGGATAAAGTAACTGTGGTATATATATTCAGTGGAATACTACACAGCCATAAAAAGGAATGAATTAGCAGCATTTGCAGTGACCTGGATGAGATTGGAGACTACTATTCTAAGTGAATTAACTCAGGAATGGAAAACCAAGCATCGTATGTTCTCACTGACATGTGGGAGCTAAACTATAAGAACACAAAGGCGTAAGAATGATAATGGACTTTGGGGAGTTGTGGGGAAGAGTGGGAAGGGGATGAGGGATAAAAGACCACAAATATGGTACAGTGTATACTGCTTGGGTCATGGTGCACCAAAATCTCACCACTGAAAATCACCGCTAAAGGATGCCTGGAATTGTGAGCCCTCTCTGCACGTGGTTCTTCATCCCGGCTTCCTCATAGCATAGTGGCCTCTGGGTTTCCAGAGGCCCGGACAGAAGCTGTACAGCCTCTTAAGAACTTGCTTGGAGACCACTCAGCATCACGACTGTCACTTTCCATTGGTCAAAGCAGATCACTGGGCCAGCCTAGATTTAGGGGCTGGGAAAATAGACTCCACTGCTTGATGGCAGAAGCTGCAAAGTATTTGTAGCCATTTTTGATCCACCACAGTGGTTAAGCTGGAACTAAGATGCAACCACATTTCTAAATTTTTACTATTTATGAACTATTTATGCCCGGACTTACCAGGACTCCTCAAGTGCAAGTGATAATAAACAAATTGGCTTAAGAAAAAATAGGCTGGGCAGTGGCTCACGCCTGTAATCCCAGCACTTTGGGAAGCCAAGCAGGAGGATCACTTGAGACCAAGATTTCCAGACCAGCCTGGGCAACATAGCAAGACTCCATCTCTGCAAAAAAACAAAACAAACAAACAAAAAAACTTAGCCATGTATGGTGGACTTTGCCTGTAGTCCCAACTACCAGGGAGGCTGAGGTGGGAGAATCACTTGAGCCCAGGAGATCAAGGCTGCAGTGAGCTGTAATTGCACAACTATTCTCCAGTCTGGGTAACAGAGCAAGACCCTGTCTCAAAAAATAAAAAATAAAAAAAAAAAAGAATAAAAGCATTTACTGGCTTATCTTATTGGAAAATGTAAAGACCAACCAGCTTCAGGCATGCCTGGATCCAGGAGTTTAAATGATCAGACTGCTCCTTGCTGTCAGTTTCTCTACTGTTTCCCTCATAGTTTTGCTTTCTGCAGCAGACTGGCTTCTTATGTTGGAAAACATGACTGTAGACAAACTGAAGTTCACGTTTAAAGTTTATGATCCAAAAGGAAGCAAGAACTTCTTCCTCTTATAAGTAATACATGAAATCTCTGAGAAAATGCCGGTTGACCAGCCTGGGTCACGTGCACATGGCAGGTGGGACAGGAAGGATTATTGCACATCACTGACCCTTCTACCAAGACCATGTAGGGGGCACTCCCTCAAGGAAGTCACAGGGTCCTCACCAGGAAGGCAGGAACCATAGCTGTGCACCATGAGCTGGAGCCTTCTGTATACTTCAGCGCCCAGCATGAGCGTGGCACACAGTAGATGCTCAATACACGTTGTGTGGATGCTGAGCAAGCACCTGGCTGGAAATGGAGCCGTTGGGTAACTCCTTGGATGAAGCAAGGGGCTGCCCAGAGCATGGAATCTGTTTGAGGCTGACCTTCGACATACTTCCACAACTACGCACAGGGACCCAGAAACAGACCCCAGGCAGCAGTGGGCTCCATCATGGCCAAAACCTGGAAGGTCAAGCTCCCCAGGGTAGGTCTAGAAACTGCCCACCTGCTTCCTTCCAACCAGCAGAAAATTACATGGAGAGCAGGGTTTCCTCTCAAAGTAACTGATCAGGAACTAGCTGCCTGTGGAACACATCAGGGAATTTTGATTTTCAGTCCTCCTGATATTTTATTGATGAGTTCTGGTGAGAAGTTTGAGGGATTTTTGCCCCCTTTTTTGGGAAACCTAACAAATTCTTCGGCTGCAGTGCTTTTTCTCTTGGAGAGATGGAGGACTGGGTTAATGACACCTGTGGGTATAACCTGCCAAGTTCAAAGTTTTTTCCAGCCTGAAGTTTACAAGAGCCTACGCACATAATTCACCGTTCCCCTCTCATTTATTATTCATGACTCGGTTACCTGGAATAAATTTTTATGTGAATAACCAAAAGAGGCAGGGAATTACAGAAGAGGGGAAAGAGGAAAAGCTGTTTCAGAATGCATTCAATGTGTAAAGTTAAATAGCCCTGTTACAGTCAGAACGTGGTTGAATAGAGTCATTTCCTTAATTACCTTTCCTTCGTCCCCAGATGCTGGACTGAGGCCTGGTAAGTTAATTCCTAAAAATATTGTAAATAAACTTTCTGGCAACAAAAATTCCCAAGCGGGTTGGTGGTTCTTAATGTGAAAGTGTAACTTTAGGGTAAAGGAAAGTTTCCGTCCCTCTAACGTATGCCCATGCATTATAAGAGTCTGTATGCAAGTAGGCATTTTAACCAACCTCTGGTCTCTGTGAGTGTCCAAGCGACAAAGAGAGCTCCAAAGTCTGCCTTTTCCCTGCCTGCCTGCTCTCACTTTCCAAAAAAAATTACACTATAATTTTCCTACCTGTTTTTTTTTTTTTTTTTTTTGAGACAAAGTTGCACCCCTGTCCCCCAGGCTGGAGTGCAATGGCGTGGTCTTGGCTCACTGCAACCTCTGCCTCCCAGGTTCAAGCGATTCTTCTGTCTCAGTCTACCAATTAGCTGGGATTACAGGCACCCACCACCATGCCCAGCTAATTATTCTTAGTAGAGACAGGGTTTCACCATGTTGGCCAGGCTGGTCTCAAACTCCTGACCTCAGGGGATCCACCCGCCTCAGCCTCCCAAAGTGCTGGGATTACAGGTATGAGCCACTGCGCCCATCCCCTACCTTTTTTTTAATGGGCTCAGCCTTACACCTAGTATGCTTCCCATCTGATCTCCACCCAGGATGAAATAATTCTGCTGCTGGGAAAAGAGATCAGCCGTCTCTCAGATTATGAAATTGAATCCAAATACAAAGACGTCGTAATAGCAAACCTGCAGAACGAAGTGGCTGAGCTGAGTCAGAAGCTGTCGGAGACCTCCACCGCCAGGCAGACTGAGAGGGAGGTCACGCAGAAGTGTCAGGTTCTGGATGAAGACGTCGACGCCAAACAGAAAGAGATCCAGAGCTTGAAAAGCCAGGTGGGTGGAGCCCGAGAGGTACAGCATGGCTCTCAGGCCAAGGCCTGGGAGGCCCCAGGAGCACCAACCAAGGTGAGCCACCCAGAATTAGGGAATGGGTGGTCAGTGGAGTATGGTGGTTAAGAACACAAATCCACAAGGCTGAGAGACTTGGCAGTTTCCTAGCATGGTAAGAACAAGATCAGCATTTGTTCAGCACCAGCCACATGCACAAACTACTGCAAAGCACTTTAACTTATTTATTTACTATTACTATTATTGTTTTGAGATGGAGTTTTGCTCTTGTTTCCCAGGCTGGGGTACAATGGCGCGATCTTGGCTCACTGCAACCTCTGCCTACCAGGTTCAAGTGATTCTCCTGCCTCAGCCTCCCAAGTAGCTGGGATTACAGGCGTGCCACCACACCTGGCTAATTTTGTATTTTAAGTAGAGACAGGGTTTCTCCATGTTGGTCAGGCTGGTCTTGAACTCCTGATCTCAGGTGATCCGCCCACCTCAGCCTCCCAAAGTGTTGGGATTACAGGGGTGAGCCACCGCGTCCAGTCCTTTTTTATTTAAGCCTCACAATCCTCTGACACATCCATTCTACAGATGAAGAATCTAAGGCAGGCCCAGGCCGGGCATGGTGGCTCATGCCTGTAATCCAGCACTTTGGGAGGCTGAAGCTGGCAGATCCCTTGAGGTCAGGAGTTCAAGACCAGCTGGCCAATATGGTGAAACCGTGTCTCTATTAAAAATACAAAATTTAAAAAATATAAAAATTTGCCAGGCATGGTGGTGCACACCTGTAATTATCCCAACTACTCGGGAAGCTGAGGCGGGTGACAGAGTGAGACCCTGTCTCAAAAAGAAAAAGAAAAGTCTTAAGTCAGGCCCAGAGACACCTGGGAACTGCTCACAGCTTGCACAGCATGTGAGAGGTGGTGGTGCAATTTGAACTCAGGTCCGCTTTCTTGTAGACCCCATGTCACCCTGATTTCCTATTTCCCCACAATGCTGTCACTTCAGTGATTGCTTCTCACCCCAATCCAGCCCCAGCCGGGGAGAGCTATGGGCAGTTAGCTAAGTGGGGAGAAGGAACCCCGAAGGCAGTTAGTTACTGGTTCACTTACAGGAAGTTTCATCAAACAAAAATTCTTCACCTGGAACTTCTGAATTTACCAGTCATGTTCCTTTCTCTTGAAACGTGATTCGTATTCCTTTTTATTTTAACTTTAAAACTGACCAGTGATATTGTATATCAATTATATCTCAACAACGTTGTTAAAAGAGAAACGGGCCACTGGTGAATTTCACCCTCAGTGCGTCATGCTGCTTAAACTGTGGTTGTCCCTTGGGCCTCTGTTCGCTGATTCGCTGCTTTTGGCCTCTCCCTTCTGTAACGCAATTCAGGGTGCACAGTTACGCCCTGGAAAAAGCCCTAGGGTGGACATGGTGAACCTAGGAGAGTCTTTTAGGGACTATAAGCTCCGCAAGGGCAAGGGCTAGGCGTAGTTACCTTCCGGAATAGGACAGTGTCTATTCATTCGTTCATTCATTCATCCGTCCACTCATTTGTTCATTCAAATATTTGTTGAGTAACTACCCCGTGCCAAACCCTCTTCTGGACTCTGGGAATTCGGCAGAGAACAAGGCTGACCTGATCCTTGTCTTCCTACAGTGTGTTCCGATGAGGGAGACAGAGTAGACAAGAAGAGAGACCAACATATGCCCTAATATTGAAGCAGTGACCCTCCTTCAGACCTGTTTTTGAAAGAACAAGGAAAGTAGCTGGTCCTGGCCAGGCGAGGTGGCTCATGCCTGTAATCCCAGCATGTTGGGAGGCCAAGGCGGGTAGATCACAAGGTCAGGAGATCGAGACCATCCTGGTTAACACAGTTAAACCTCATCTCTACTTAAAAAAAATTCAAAAAATTATGCCTGTACCTAGCTACTCAGGAGGCTGAGGCAGGAGAATCACTTGAACCTGGACAGTGGAGGTTGCAGTGAACCGAGATCGCGCCACTGCATACTAGCCCGGGCAACAGAGGGAGACTCCATCTCAAGAAAAAAAAAAAGAACGTAGCTGGGGAGCTGGTTCTATAGGAATGACCGCTGCAGACAGCTGCCTGGACGTGTCTCTAACTCATTGAAGAGCCTCTTTCTCTTGATCTGAACCCAGTTTTAGAACCAGATCTCCATGTTTTTCAGTAACTCCCATTTCAGAGCTTTCCTGCACTAAGTCAAGTGTCTTATCCAACTACAAGGTTAAGGATGAGGAATTGTCACATATCTTTGAGGCTGTATTCACAAGTCACACATCTTTGAGGCTGTGTTCACAAGTCACATATCTTTGAGGCTGTGTTCACAAGTCACACATTGGGCATTGTTTAAAGTGCCCACATTATCTGGAAACTTGTCTTTTCACCAGGAAATTATCTAGAAATAATTACTCTGTGGCTGGGCGCGGTGGCTCACACCTGTAATCCCAGCACTTTGGGAGTCTGAGGCAGGCGGATCACCTGAGGTTAGGAGTTCAAGACCAGCCTGGCCAACATGGTGAAACCCCATCTCTACTAAAAAAATACAAAAACTAGCCAGGCGTGATGGTGTGTGTCTGTAATCTCAGCTACTGGGGAGGCTGAGGCAGGAGAATCGCTTGAACCTGGAAGGTGGAGGTTGTAGTGAGCCAAGATCGTGCCACTGCACTCCAGCCTGGGCAACAGAGTGAGAGTCTGTCTCAAAAAAAGAGAGAAGGAAAGAAAGAATTACTCTGACTTATTAATATTCCTTCCTCCACCTTGATCTTGACTCATAATTGAAAGATGACATTTTATAACAAAGCATCTCTTACATAAAGGATGCATTTGGTTTGAATCCAAATCAAGTTTCATCTGCTCACATTTTAGTCTCTTAAATATTTTATTGCCAACAGAAGATTCGAGCAGACGTATAAGCCACATGGCAGGTTGATTTATTGTTCTGATTACTTGTTCTCCCGGGTCTCCTGAAAGTGCATGCCTATCAATTTGCTGCTCTCAGTGAGCCCTTCGATCCAATACAATACCCCCAGACAGTGTGCCATGTGGTCTGTGCTGCCTGTGCTAATTAGCAGCTGAATTCATATCTTGAAGCAATCAGTCTTCCTAGCACTATTAACTTTCTTATGACCCAGTGCCCATTTTATTACACAGTATAACAGGCACTAAATACCCGGGGATTTATGCCAATTATAGACAATAGGGATATTTATTTTGGTCATGAAATTGATGAAGATGTTTAATGACTACGTGGAGTTTTCCCACAGTCTGAAATCCTACAGCTCTGATACTTAGATTGAAACATTTCCTATCTGTCACACAGCACTGGAGTCTTTGGGGGATGGGTTTTCCCATCCCTTCTGGAAGTTTCTCTCTGTGTTGTGCCTCAGGTTTACAAACAAAAGCATTAAGCTGAGAAGAGCTGTAACATTTTTTTTTTAAGTTCCAAGTACCTTTTTTATGGGGAGTTGCATGTCCCCACAGAGAACAGAAGAGGTGAAATAATTTTTTTTACTCTAAATTTCCAAAGTCAGATCTGCAAAAGTATAGCCTTTGGAAAGGGTGGGGGCATTGCAGCTCGTGTCCTTCCGTCTTCTAGTGAGCACCCCTTCTCCAGTATTAGATGCCCCAGGGAAAATTTAAGTCATGCACGAAATGGGCTGTGTACATTGTGAAACATTAATTAATTAATTAATTAATTAATTAATTAATTTTGAGACGGAGTTTCGCTCTTGTTACCCAGGCAATGACGTGATCTCGGCTCACCGCAACCTCCGCCTCCTGGTTTCAGGCAATTCTCCTGCCTCAGCCTCCTGAGTAGCTGGGATTACAGGCACGCGCCACCATGCCCAGCTAATTTTTTTGTGTTTTTAGTAGAGACGGGGTTTCACAATGTTGACCAGGATGGTCTCGACCTTTTGAACTCGTGATCCACCTGCCTCGGCCTCCCAAAATGCTGGGATTACAGGCGTGAGCCACCACGCCCGGCCGAAATCTTAATCTTTCTGTTAATTCTACCATGGAGTTGTAGCGGGTTTTCGGAGACAGACACTAAACACAGACTATGAGCGCCACCTGGTGGCCAGGTGCGCAGCGTACCATATCTGCACTGTTGGAGTCCCCCCACTCCCACCCTGTCATATCTTACCATCTGCCTGCAACATGATGTGAGGATTGGCAGGGATTCTTGCATCTCCTCTTAATGACAGTCGCACTGGTGTTTTAAGTGAGTCACACTGGTGTTTTAGGCAAGGCTCACAAATGCACACAAAAATATTATCAATCTACCTTCCTGGAGATAGGCAAGAAAAGCAGAAGCTAAGACACACCGTGGAATAATCACAGCTAGTATCTATGTGGTGAGCCAGGCATGGTCCAAGTACTCTTCCACGTACACACTTACTAAATAATTTCAACAACCCTGAAATTATGACTGTCACCACACCCACTTAAAGAATTAAAAAAATGGGCAGAATTGGTGTCCTCCCTATTTTCATGCAGATACAGATTTTGCAGATGGCTGCCTGGCTCCTGAGTCCCTGGGTGCTCTATGGCCTCTGGTTCTTAATGGTGGTTCCTAGAGCCACGTGATAAGATGGAAAGAACTGGAAGCAGGCAACCAGAGCCTGGATTTGAATGGTGACTCTACCACCGACTGATCCGTGCAATCCCAAGCAAGCAAGCTCATCCCTCTGAGACTTGATTTCCTCACTTGCAAAATGGGAGCTGATATGGTCTGGCTGTGTCCCCACCAAATCTCAACTTGAGTTGTTTCTCCCAGAAATCCCATGTATTGTGGGAGAGACCCAGGAGAAGTAATTGAATCATGGTGGCTGGTCTTTCCTGTGCTGTTCTCGTGATAGTGAATAAGTCTCACAAGATCTGATGGGTTTATCAAGGGTTTCCACTTTAGCTTCTTCCTCATTTTCTCTTGCTGCCACCATGTAAGAAGTGCCTTTCACCTCCCGCCATGATTCTGAGGCCTCCCCAGCCATGTGGAACTGTAAGTCCAATTAAACCTCTTTTTCTTCCCAGCCTCGGGTATGTCTTTATCAGCAGCATGAAAACAGACTCACAGGAGCATTCTCAGGAGCCTCCTGTGAGGAGGCCATGAGGCTCTATTGACATAATGTCTATGAGTGGGCTTTGTAAGCTCTAGAGTGTTCTATGAGATATAAACTATTGCTGTCATTTGAGAGAATTAATTTTATAACCTGCTTCCCTCTCTTAACTTTGCTCCATATTCAGTCAGTACTGGGCGACCTGGAACCAACAGGTGGTCTGCTTATGGCTGAGAGTCCAAAGGTCATTGGAAGGCACAATAAGGAACCAGGTATCCCAGTGACACAAAGATAAGGTTCGTGTTTTGATGACATAGGAAGTGGTGGTCCTTGAAGGAACAGGCCCTCCCCTGTCCCTTCCACTAGTTAAAACTACAAAGCTTGGTTTCCCCAACATCCCAGCCAAAAATCAATATGAACCTTTCCGTCCAGCTTGTGAGAAGTACCTTTGTGTCTCCCAGACTGGGCCAGCCCGCCTCTGACTGTGCCACCTCCTCCCACAGATCAGTGCCCTACAGAAAGGCTACAGCCAGGTGCTGTGCCAGACCCTGTCCGGGCGGAACTCAGAAATCACATCCCTGAAGAATGAGGGTGAAAATTTAAAGAGGGACAACGCTATCGCATCAGGTGAGCCCTTGGTGTAGTTGGGCCTGGGAGCTGCCACCCCTGCCCCCCATGTTCTTGACCACACCAGACATCACCAATCAACCGCATACTTCTTGTTACTGAGCTTGGCTGCAGCCTCAGAGTTCTTCTCAGCAGACCTTTAGGCGATTCCCGTCCATGAATTTGAGTTCGTCCTCAGGAAAGGTTTATGTGCCATCTAGTTCCTAGCCTGTGGCCTGGTTTGGAGTCAGCCCTTGATAAATATTTGAGCAAATGTTATCTCTTAGCTAAAAGGCCTGCTGAGCGTGGACCTCACCAGGAAACACACAGGGACAGGCTGTGACTCAGGCAATCCCATGGGCCAGTTTGCTGTGAATGCAAACTAGAATGTGGCTAAAACAGGGCTGCCCATTTAAGGCACCCAGCCTCTTACCCATCTCACACTGGTGGACTGGGGCCTGAGCCAAAGCATTTTGCTGAGAGGTAGCTGGATACTCAAGGACTCAACTGCGGAATGGGGCCGCCAACTCATGGCCCACCCTTGCCGGACATAGCTATTTCTTAGCCTGGATACATTCATTCATTCATTCATTCATAACACTTTTTTTTTTTTTTTGAGACGGTATCTCGCTCTGTCACCAGGCTGGAATGTAGTGGCACGATCTCGGCTCACTGCAATATCTGCCTCCTGGGTTCAAGAGATTCTCCTGCCTCAGCCTTCCAAGCAGCTGGGATTACAGGTGCCTGTCACCATGCCTAGCTAATTTTTGTATTTTTAGTATAGGTGGGGTTTCACCATGTTGGCCAGGATGGTCTTGATCTCTTGACCTTGTGATCTGCCCACCTCAGCCTCCAAAAGTGCTGGGATTATAAGTGTGAGCTACCGTGCCTGGCTATCATTCAACACATTTGTGGAGCACCTGCTAGACCCCAGGCACTGTTCTAGGCACTGGGGAGAGAGAGCCTGGAGCAAACAGTCAAGATCCCTCTGCTCATGGGGCTCACACTTGGGAGAGGGTGACAGATAAGAAGTAAACAGATAAATTAACAAGCCCATACCGGAGAGAGATCAGTGCTCCAGAGGAAATAAAGCTGGGCACCATGTTGAGGAAGCACTTTGGTGAGGGGGTGAAGTGAAGGAGAATAGCTTAGTGCAAGCTTGTCCAGCCGTGGGCCACATACAGCCCAGGACAGCTTTGAATGGAGTCTGACACAAATTCATAAACTTTCCTAAAATGTCATGAGGTTTGTGTGTGATTTTTTTAGCTCATCAGCTATTGTTAGAGTGAGTGTATTTTATGCATGACCCAAGACCGTTCTTCCAGCATGGCTCAGGGAAGCCAAAAGATTGGACACCCCCCACCACCCTGGCTTAGTGTCTGGGTAGGGATATCTCTGAGGAGGTGGGAGGGGCTGTCGGGAGGCCCCTGGGAACAGTGTGCCAGGCACAGAGCACAATGCAAAGGCCCTGAGGCCGGACCGGGCTGCAATGTCAGAGCAGCTGCCGGCAAGTGTGGGCGAGTGTGGCTGGGTCAGGGAACCAGGGCTGTGGGGCCCAGTGGGGTCAGGGCAGAGCCGGGGCCACATCACAGGGGAGGGATTCAGGTTTTCTTCTAAGTGTGACGGGGTGTGTTTGGTTTTTCAGGCAGAAAATGACGTGTCTAGGGACCTGCAGATGATAAGGCCATTGACAGAGAAAGGGGGAACGGAGGAAAGCAAATGGGTGGGCAGGGAACGAGTCTGGGTTGGGCGTATTGCTCGGAAAGCCCCTGCACGACAGGAAACGTGCCTGCGGCTGTGAAAGCTGAGTCTAGCTGTGAGCCAAGAACAATCTCTGTCTCTGCAGGGCCCGGCCCCCTGATCCTGGCTTTCCCTCTGCCTCACTCTGCAGTCTCCTCCCCACTCCAGGCTTCTACTTCTGCTCTTCCCTAACCTGCAATGTTCTTGGATACTTGTGAGCGCCTCCTATGAGCAGGGCTGCTCTGGGCACTGGGCATATAGGGGACATCTCGCTGGGCCCTGCCTTCCTCCCTGGCATCTGCCCATCACACCCCATCCATGCTGCAAGCCTGTCTGAGACACTGCTTCTCTCATCAGGGAGGTGGACAGACCTGGGCTTGGGCATGGCCTGGGAAGCACTACACTCTCACGACTCCAGGTGTGGTCCCCGGACCAGCAGCATCAGCATCACCTGGACCCTTGTGAGAAACTCGGAATTTCAGACCCCGCTCCTGACCTTCCGATCAGCATCTTCATTTAGCAAGCCCCTGGCTGCTGTATGTGCACACTCCAGCTTGAGAAGCACTAGGCCGGGTTATGCTGCAGTGACAAATAGTCCCCCAATCTCCGTAGCTCACAGTAGACAGGTTCATTTCCTGCTTCCACCTCGGGCCCATCGTGGGTCAGTAGGGGCTTTGGTCACTGTAACCGCTCAGTGACCCAGGCTCACAGAAGTCAACACAACATATCACACGTCCCATCTTCCACGGCGAGAGAGGCAGATGGAGGAACAGGGACTGGATTTTCTCACCTACCTGAAACAAACAAACAAATAAAACAGAAAGAAATCTGAAGTAATGGTTTCCATATCTTGGCCCCAGGAAGCAAGAGATCTGGGAGGAAGTGGAAACAGACAAGATAAAACCAATGATTGCCCCCGGCTTGTGCTGGAGAGAGTTTCCAGACTACAGCAGGGAGGGGAAGCCAGATGGAGCCCAGGGGTCGGCTGGACTTGAGGAGCTGGGGGTGGAGAAGCCAGCACAGCTTGAGTTTGCTGGTGGGGGTGGCAGTGCCAGGCGGGAGAGGGCTGCACGGAGAGCACCTCGGAGATCTCAGAGGGTCCCCCTCAATTTTTCAGCAGAGTCAGGCGTGATCAGCCCGTGCATGTGGGTGGGGAAGGAACCACCCTGGAGGAGCAGAGGGAACCAACTCGAAGCCCACGTGGGCCTGAGAGTAACTCACTCTCTCCCACCGTCCAGAATGTGGAAAGCTTGCATGACACAGGGCATGTGGGAGAGACTTGAGCCAAATTCATTCTAGAGAAAAGGCCGCGCTGGTCCCACCCAGCAAAGCATGCAGCCAAGCCCCAGAGAGTGCAGTCTGTCTCCAAGGAACTTAGCTATGTCCTGCGACAAAACTCATTTTTACATAAAATTCTGAATCACGTTGTTCCTTATTACACATTCTCGATTGTGCAGTAAATACTGATTCTTGATCGAGACCCACCAATAAAACTAGGATGAATGTGTTTCTAAGAAAAGGACCCTATAATCCAAAACCACTGCATCTGTGCACCCTTCTTCTCACTTTTTCTCGATGTGATAATACAATACTGCATTGGCTATCTGCAGTTGCATAACAAGTTATCCCAAAAAGCAACAGATATGTTTATCTCAACCAGTTTCTGTGGTTCAGGAACTTGGGAGCGACTTAGTCCGGCTCACGGTCTCTCACGAGGTTGCAGGAGCTATTGCTGTCATGTCCTCTAAAGCCTGACTAGGGCTGGAGGATCCCCTTCCGGAATGACTGGCTCCCACGGCTGTTCCCTCACCATGTGTGCCCTTCCCTAGGGCCGCTTGAGTCTCCTTACAACATGGCAGTTGGCCTTCCCCAGACCGAGTAATCCAAGAGCGAGCAAAGAAGAAACCACATCTGTGATGACTCAGCCTGGGAAGTCACATTCCCCGCTTCTGCAGTGCCATATGAGTTACACACATCAGCCCAGTTACACAAGGCCAGGAATGGGATCACGGCAGGGATCACGGGGGCCATTTTGCAAGCTAGCTACCACATATAGTCATGGGTGGCAGGGAATAAACACTACGTGTTAGCCACTCTACTGTGTTCTTTACATATATCATCTTTTTAAGCCTTACGACAACTTCGCAGATACAATGAGAGGTTAAATAGGCCACTAAGCTAGGCTCATGTCTGTGATCCCAGCACTTTGGGAGGCTGAGGCTGGCAGATTGCTTGAGCCCAGGAGTTTGAGATCAGCTTGGGCAACATGGACAAAACTCTGTGTCTACAAGAAATACAAAAATTAGTCAGGCATGGTGGCATGTACCTGTAGTCCCAGTTACTCAGGAGGCGGAGGCAGGAGGATCACCTGAGTCCAGGAGGTCGAGGCTACAGTGAACCATGATTGTGCCATTGCACTCCAGCCTGATTGACAGCAACCCTATCTCAAGAAAAAAGACGACTGAGCTAGTGAGTGGTAGAGACGGTTTCCAAATTCAGATGAGTGTGAATCAGCACATCCCCTCCTGCCACAAGCCCATCTCGGGGCCCATCCCGGTCCTTCTCTCTGCTGAGCCTTTGTTCCCAGGGAGGGCCGATGCCCACAGGTACCACCACAGATGTCTCTTGTCTCCAGCAACATGCCCTGACCTCTCCTCACTGAGACCTTGAACAAGTGATGTGCAGCGGTGTTGTCTCAACCCCATTCAAGCTCCTGGGATCCTTGGAGATACCTCCCTTCTGGGTGCCAGGCTCATCACAAATTGGCTGACGGTGGCGGCGATGACAGTAATTCTCACCGCCTCTTTGACCTCCATGAGTCTTCTTTTTTACAGGGATGGTGTCATCTTTGCAAAAAGACATGTTAGCAAAGGATGAGCAAGTTCAACAACTAAAGGAAGAGGTCAGTCAACTAAGAAGTCAGAACAAGGAAAAGGATCACCAGCTGGAAGCCCTTGGCTCCAGAGTGAGTAAGGACGGCTGCGTCACCTTCTTGTAGCTGTCAGGTGAAAAGTAACTAAAGTGAAGTCACGCGATGTCTTGTTTCATTCACCCTGGGCCCTTATTTTAAATGTATTCCTACCTCTCACACTGTGGTGCTAGGGGAAGGGGGATTGGGGGGGCAAACGTGAAATGCTTACCTAGAAAGGCTAAAACAGCTGGCCAAGTTCTTTGCAGCTTTTCAAAGAACGGCATGCATGGGGCCCAGAATAAGCAAGATGTAGCCTCAACTCCAGCAAACGTTTTCTAATGCCCGTTATAAATGAGTTTGGTTAATTCCAGCAGCAAATGCACTCTCAGCATGAATACTTCCCTGGCAAGGCTTCATGTTAAAGCAGAACAGAATCACTGCATGCAAAAGAGGACACAGTGGGCTTCACCTCCTCCCAGTCACCACCGATCTGCACAGTCACCTTCGGAGCAGGATGTTTGCAGGTCCAAGTGCAGTTAGACAGGCTTCACTTCTTCCCTTAGACTTCAGAGTGCGTGAGAATGTTCTATGTGGAGTGAACCTGCTAGGCAAGTCAAGGGCTGTTTAAAAGTAATTTTGAGGCGAGGCACAGAGGCTCATGCCTGTAATACCAGCACTTTGGGAGGCTGAGGCGGGTGGATCACATGAGATCAGGAGTTTGAGACCAGCCTGGCCAACGTGGTGAAACCCCGTCTCTACTAAAAATAACAAAAATTAGTGGGGCACCTGTCATCCCAGCTGCTCAGGAGGCTGAGGCAAGAGAATCGCTTAATCCCAGGAGGCAGAGGTTGCAGTGAGCCGAGATCATGCCACTGCACTCCAGCCTGGACGACAAGAGTGAAACTCTGTCTCAAAAGAATGACGATGATAATAATATAAATAATAATTTGGACTATTTGCAAAGTGTATCTCAATGCTCTGACTTTAGAATCCCGAATCTATAGGATTTATCAGTATTTGTGAGGTTTATTTATTTGAAAAATAAAGACAGGCATTTCAGATGTTCACATGAGTTTGGAATTAACCAAACTCATTTTTAACCGGCATGTGGTCAACCCGCCTCGCCAAGCCCTCTGCATCCATCTCCTGAGCAGGGTCACTGCCTGGATTAAATGTGTTGTCGCTCCTTCAGGTGTGGTGTGTGTGGGTTTGTGGATGTGGGTGTGAGGACGTATGTGGGTGTGAGGACGTATGTGGGTGTGTGGAAGTGTGTGTGGGTGGGTGGGTGAGGTGTGTAAGGGAGTGTGGGTGGGTGTGGGTATGTGGGTGTGGGGGTGTGGAGATGTATAAGGGTGTGGGTGTGTGTGGGGTGTGTGGGTGTGTGTGAGGAGTGTGTAGATGTATGTGTGGCTTGGTGTGTGGGGTGTGTATGGGTGTGTGAGTGTGGGAGGATGTATGGGTCTGTGAGCATGGGGGGAGTGTGGGTGTGTGGGGTATGTGGACATGTGAGTGAGGGTGTGTGGGGGGTGTGGATATGTGTGGGTGTGTGAGGGTTGTAAATGTGTGTAGGTGTGTATGGGTGAGTGTGTGGATGTCAGTTTGTGGGTGCATGAGGGGTGTGTGTAGGCATATCGGGGTGAGTGTGTGTATGGGTGTATGAGGGGTGTAGGTGTGAGTGGGTGAGTGTATAGGTGTGTGGGTGTGTGGGGTGTAGATGTGTGTGGATGAGTATGGGGGTGTGTGAATGTGTGTGGGTGAGCGTGCGTGGGGTGTGTGGAGTGTGGGTGTGTATAGGGGTGTGTGGGGTGTGCAGGTGTGTAGGTGTGTGTGGAGTGGGGGTGTGCAGGTGTGTTTAGGTGTGTGGGGGTGTGCAGGTGTGTGTAGGTGTGTGTGGAGTGGGGTGTGCGGGTGTGTTTAGGTGTGTGGGGGGTGTGCAGGTGTGTGTAGGTATGTGTGTGGAGTGGGGTGTGTGGGTGTGTTTAGGTGTGTGGGGGTGCAGGTGTGTGTAGGTATGTGTGTGGAGTGTGTAAGGTGTACAGGTGTGTGTAGTTATGTGTGGAGTGTGGGGTGTGCAGGTGTGTGTAGGTATGTGTGGAGTGGGGTGTGCGGGTGTGTTTAGGTGTGTGGGGTGTACAGGTGTGTGTAGGTATGTGTGTGGAGTGGTGGTGTGCAGGTGTGTTTAGGTGTGGGGCGGTGTGCAGGTGTGTGTAGGTGTGTGTGGAGTGGGGTGTGGGTGTGTTTAGGTGTGTGGGGGTGCAGGTGTGTGTAGGTATGTGTGTGGAGTGTGTAAGGTGTACAGGTGTGTGTAGTTATGTGTGGAGTGTGGGGTGTGCAGGTGTGTGTAGGTATGTGTGTGGAGTGTGGGGTGTGCAGGTGTGTGTCAGGGCCGTAGAGCTGACATCAGGTCGGGAAACACGGAGAAACAGTACCTCTGGCTCTTCTACCCAGCAAATGCATTTGGGTTACTTTTGTCCCATGTCCCCTTCCCCGTTGACCTTGGGACAGGGCTGCCATATTCTCCAGGCCGCACCTGGCATTCATCAGCACATGGGCTCCTCGTGAGCAAGGATATCGCTCATGTGAACATCCGAAATGACTGTCCTTATTTTTCAAATTACATATGCTGTGTTAATTTTAGAATAAAAAGTAGAGAAAACTGGAAAGCAAAATTAAAGAGAGAAGAGCAATGCTACCCCAAGAAATCTAGGACAGCACTTGAGTGCATATGCCTTCTGTTTTGTTTCTATAACAACCTAGAAAAAGCTGTATATGTAATAGACATATAACAACAACCTTACCCTATACCCATTCTTTAAACTTTAAACAATCACTGTGTTCCCACATGGACGAGCTTTTCTCGTGGGTCTTTCAGGCTCCCTTATACTCTCTTGTCCGTGCACAGTGGGTCAAACAGCCCCAGGTTACTGAACACAGGTGTTTCCTTTCTACTCACTACAGCTAACAGTACTCTCAAAAACTCTAAACACAAACTTGCTGATCGGTCCGGCCATTTCCCTATACATTCCTCAAGCAGAATTTCTGCGTCAAAAAGGAGGCACGTTATTTATGTTCTTAATGCCCCTTGCCAGATTGCCCTCCGGAGTGTCTGTTCCATTTCCACTGCCACTCCCAGGCCAGTGACATTTTGGGGGAGTAAATTGCATAAAGCGCTAAGAGCCGTCCAGGTGCGCTCAGGACCCTCCAAGGACGTCAGCACGAATTCCTCAGCACAGACTCTCCGAAGCTGGGTTTCCCTGTGGTTTACATTCTTGGCTTTTGAAGATGAGAGCATTTGCTGTATGCCTCTGATTTCATGAGTGGAGAACCAGGAATGGCTGCAGGATCCTGTGTGCCCGTCAGACACAAGGGGTCGCCTTTAGGGATCTCTGCGGGTGACTGGATGGAAACAGCCAGAAACCCTCTCGGGGGCTCACATGCGGCCTCAGAGCCCCTCCTTCCCCCAGCAGCCCTACTTGGCCAACATCAGCCTCTTTCTCTGCCGCCCTGTTCTCCACAGTGCTCGGTGCTAAAGGAAGAGTTAAAGCAGGAAGGTGCTCACAGGGCGCTCAGGGAAGCCCAGGAGAAAGAGTTAAAACTCTGCAGAACCGTGAGTTGAGCTTCCTCCTTCCACCAGAAAAACCAGAGTTTGACCTTCAGGTTCTCGGTGGGGTCCTGGGCATCACTCAGCGCCAAGCCCCAGAGCTCTGTGCTTGCTTGTTTGTTAACAGGGTCTCCTCACTCTTTGATCTACTGCTTCTGTGCAGGATTCCCTGGGCAGTTGGCTCTGGCTCCCTCAAGGAGCCAGGCTGGGGTTGAGATGGGGGACAGGGACAGGAGGCTGGCCAGCTGACCACCACATGGTCCCCTGCCCTACCCCCGACCTGTGACTCTCAAACATATGTTCCACTGTCCCAAGTTTAATCCTAAACACAGGCACTGTTGTTAACACTTCCTGAAGTATTTTTGTTTAAACACAACCATTTATTTATTTACTTACTTACTTACTTATTTTTGAGATGGAGTCTTGCTCTGTCACCCAGGCTGGAGTGCACTGGCGTAGTCTCAGCTCACTGCAACCCCAGCCTCCCGTGTTCAAGGGATTCTCCTGCCTCAGCCTCCCAAGTAGCTGGAACTACAGGCGCCCGCCACTACACCCAGCTAATATTTGAATTTTTAGTAGAGACGAGGTTTCACCATGTTGGCTAGGATGGTCTCGATTTCTTGACCTCATGATCCGCCTGCCTCGGCCTCCCATAGCGCTGGGATTACAGACATGAGCCCCTGCACCCAGCCTAAACACAACTATTTAGTATCCACTTGTAAAAAAAAAAGTAAAAAGTTATTTGCTTTATATAGAAGGTAACCATAAAAATAAATACAACAGTAACAGGACCATTAGAGTAAAAGGAGGTGTATTCCCCATGCCCTCCAAATCCACCACGCACCTCACCAGGTGTGCATTTTCCATTCATTGGGAAGCTCAGCTTCTCTGGCATGCTGTTCCCCATGCTAGCGCTGTTCCTCCAGGCCAGGAGCATTTTACTCCCTGCCTCAAACAAAAAAAGAGGAACATTTCATTGTTCTGTTCTTCCAGACCTTGCCTGTTGTGTCTTCCAAACAGCTGCCCCTTTAGATTCATCTCAAAAATATATCCCCAGAGCAGGGTGTTTCTAATGAACTGATGGACATTCTGTAGCGCTTAATCCAGGACCGTACTGACTTCCAAAAGAAACTAATCTCCTTTATCCGGAACCTTTAATGTATCAGTTGAAAAACAGTCTATTTTGCCTGCTATCGTAAAACCTTCCCCCGGGAAAAAGAATTAAACAAGCTGATACCACACAAGATTACACCTTAATGAATGGGATGCGAGGGGTTTTGAGGGCTCAGACCTCGGAGCCAGCCAGGAAGGCAGCTCCTGCAGTCCAGCAGGGAGGTTCACTCTGTTGTTGAATCTTTCTCAGCAAATCCAAGACATGGAGAAAGAAATGAAGAAGCTGAGGGCGGAGCTGAGGAAGAGTTGTACTGAACAGAGCCTGATCTCTAGGACCCTGAGAGAAAAGAACAAGGTACGTAGCGGACGCCGGGCCCAGACAGTGCTGTGGCCAGGAGCTCCCCACTCACCACCCATGTTAGTCCTCGAAGTGGCCTATGCTGCTATTAACCCTTCTTACAGCTGAGAAAACTGAGGCTCACACAGGGAAAGGGACCATGTTCACTCCACAGATTAAGTAATCATGGCAGGATTTGAACCCAGGTTCGTCTGACTCCAGAGCCCCTGTGAGTAACCCCACTAGGCCGCACTGCCTTCTAAGACTGTTTCCTGTTTTTTTTGGGAAATGAGACCCTCCCGCCTGCCAGTCCCTGTGAGTTTAGTGTTGCGTAATTATTTTAATGCTCCTTCCCATCATGGGAAAAAATTGCACACTCCAGACCTGAGCTATCCACTACAGCCACTAACCATGCATGGCTGTTTAAATTTAAATCAAGGCATGGTAGCTCACTCCTGTAATGCCAGCGCTTTGGGAGGTGGAGGCAGATGGATCCATCACCTGAGGTCAGGAGTTCGAGACCAGCCTGGCCAGCACGGCGAAACACCGTCCCTACTGAAAATACAAAAATTAGCCAGGTGTGGCGGCGCAGGCCTGTAATTCCAACTACTAAGAACACTGAGGCAGGAGAATCACTTGAACCCAGGAGGCGGAGGTTGCAGCAAGCCAAGGTCATGCCACTGCACTACAGCCTGGGCAACAGAACAAGACTACATCCCAAAAAAAATTAAAATTAATTTAAAATAAATGAAACAAAATGTCGCTCCTCAGTTGCACCAGCCATGTTCCAAGTGCACGGTAGCTGCATGTGGCTGGTGGCTGTTGCACTGGACTGCGCAGATATGGAAATTTTCATCAGCACAGCAAATCCTATTGTTTTAAACTAATGGTGACCTCTTTAAACAACAATGACCAATTGAAGAGTTGTATAAAAGATGCTTATGGATCACACATATTTTAATTTTTTTTACTGAAAATGTAAGGGTCCTGAGCAGTATGGACAGAGTCTATTTCTTTCCATTTGAATCATCTACTTTATTTGATTAGAATATGGTTGTCATTGAGAAAACTAACAATTTTTTTAAATAAATAAAGATTCACTGTGTTGCTCAGGCTGGTCTTGAACTCCTGGCTTCAAGTAATCCTCCTGTCTCAACCTCCCAAAGTGCTGGGATTACAGATGTGAGACACCACACCCAACCACAACTGAGAATATTTTAAGAACAAATCTAAAAGGCAGAGGAATTCTACGTGAAGGGAAGTTCTCAGGTATGATCTGAGAAATAAAAGCAAATCTAGATTTTTCTCCAGTTTTATTTAATATGAATGTGAGTACAGTCACCGGAGATCAAATCATTAAAACCTCACAAGCTGAAATGTATACTACACCGGGATTACATCGTAGGGATAGTACTGAAGCCTGTAAAATTTGGCCAGACGTAAGTAAACTTGGCAGAAATAATTAACACAAAATTCAAATCAACAGTTAAAACTACACAGAGCCAGGCGCAGTGGTTCACGCCTGTAATCCCAGCACTTTGGGAGGCTGAGGCAGGTGGATCACAAGGTCAGGAGATCAAGACCATCCTGGCTAACACAGTGAAACCCCGTCTCTACTGAAAAGAAGAAGATTAGCCAGGCATGGTGGCATGCACCTGTAGTCCCAGCTACTCTGGAAGCTGAGGCAGGAGAATCACTTGAACTCAGGAGGCGGAGGTTGCAGTGAGCTGGGATAGAGCCATTGCACTCCAGCCTGGGTGCAAAAAAAAAAAAAACCCTACACAAAGTAAAATTTATTATCGACTAAAACTTAAGAGAAAAATCAAATATTCTTGTCCAGGTGAGGTAGCTCACACCTGTAATCCCAGCACTTTGGGATGCTGAGGCAGGTGGATCACAAGGTCAGGAGATCGAGACCATCCTGGCTAACACAGTGAAACCCCATCTCTACTGAAAAGAAAAAGATTAGCCAGGCATGGTGGCATGCACCTGTAGTCCCAGCTACTCTGGAGGCTGAGGCAGGAGAATCGCTTGAACTCAGGAGGCTGAGGTTGCAGTGAGCTGAGATCGAGCCATTGCACTCCAGCCTGGGTGCAAAAAAAAAAACCCTACACAAAGTAAAATTTATTATCGATTAAAACTTAAGAGAAAAATCAAATATTCTTGTCCAGGTGAGGTAGCTCACACCTGTAATCCCAGCACTTTGGAGGCTGAGGCAGGAGGATTGCTTCAGGTCAGGAGTTCAAGACAAGCCTGGCCAACATAGTGAGACCCTGTCTCATGAAAAATTACAATAATCACTTAAAAAATCAAACATTCTTGAAAAAGTTTAGATTTGTAAAATATAACCTGGGGAAAATAGACATGGTAGAAATGAGAACTACAAAAGACAGACCTGTGATTGGTAAATATTTGATAGGATCCAGAAAAACTTATAGGTGAATCAAATATAATTACACAATTTACCTACAAAAGAACTGATCCAGATGAAAACATTTTCAGGAGACTAACGTGAAAATGAAAACATTTGGAAAGCTGTTAAACAATTGGTTTAATGAGCTTCGCTCTGGAAAATGCCCTCCCAATGACAATGAATTGACTATGGTGTATTTTTCTTTTAAATGGAGTAAAAATGCTCTCTGGGCTATCAGATTCTCTCTAAGCAAGGCTTTGGCTGCATTCCACAAGTCTTAGTACGTAGTGTCTTCATTATCACTCAGATCGAAATAGTTTCCAAATCCCATTGTGTTATTTATTCTTTCACCCATGGGTTACTCGGAAGTTTATTTCCTAATTTCTAAAAATATGAGAGTTTTCTGTATACCTTTTTGGTTACTGATTTTTAGCTTAATTACACTGTGGTCAGAGAACATCTTCTGGGTAACTTCAATCTTTTGATATTAATCGAGACTTGCTTTATGACCTGCATGTGCTCGACTGCAGTTCCACAGGTACACTTGAAAAGAATATGCATTCTGCCGTCTTTGGGTATAGTATTCTATACACGTACATTAAATGAAGCTTGCCAGTAATGCTCAAAACTTAAACGCTCTTGTTGATTTTTTGTCTGTGTGTTTTGTCAGCCACTGAGAGGCATGTTGTTTAAAGATCCTATCATGATCGTGGATTTGTCTGTTTCTTTTTTTAATATTGTCAATGTTTGCTTTATATATTTTGAGCCCGTGTTAGTAGATGCATATAAATTTACCATTTCATTCCTATTGAATCAAATCTTTGACCATCACAAGATGCTCCTCTTCATTGCTAGAGATGTTTTCCCCTTAGAGTCTTCATCATTAAGGTAGCTCCATGAGCTACACTAGCTTTCTTTTTTTTTTTTTGAGATGGAGTTTCACTCTTGTTACCCAGGCTGGAGTGCAATGGCGCGATCTTGGCTCACCGCAACCTCTGCCTCCTGGGTTCAGGCAATTCTCCTGCCTCAGCCTCCTGAGTAGCTGGGATTACAGGCACGCGCCACCATGCCCAGCTCATTTTTGTATATTTAGTAGAGACGGGGTTTCACCTTGTTGACCAGGATGGTCTCGATCTCTTGACCTCGTGATCCACCCGCCTCAGCCTCCCAAAGTGCTGGGATTACAGGCTTGAGCCACCGTGCCCAGCCCTGCTTTCTTTTGATTTGAGTTTTCATAGACTATCTTTTTCATACTCTTTATGTCAGTCTTTAAAATGTGTATCTCATATGAACAGCATGTAGATTTTGTACAGTTGGACCGTCTTTGTCTTTTAGTCCAAGTATATTTAACGTAATTGCTGGTATACTGGGATTTATTTTTTTATTTTTTTATTTTTCCTCGTTTCAAGTTTTAATCAAAGCTTGTATATAAGATTACTTTATTCCTGCATCTTCTCAATTGTTTCTTCCTTGTATTTGCCCTTTTCCTTTCCTACTTGGTGAGATTTGGCTTTCTGTTCAAGATCTTTTTGTGGTCTTTGTCCAGTTTTAGCCTAGTGATAACCACCTTGCTGGGGTGAATGCCTAAATGGACAGTTGTGCCATTAGCCTTTTCCCGCTGCACCCGTTCACTGTAGATGACGTATTTCTTCCTGTACACCTGGACTACTTTGCCAATCTGCTGACCTTTATAGTGTCCTCGTACAACCTGAACTTCATCATCCTTTCGGATGGGCATGGATGGCACGTTGTACTTCTGTCTCAGCTCTTTGGAAAGAGGGGAGGACATAATCTTCCTGCGAATGTGGGAAGGTGCATTGAAATGTCTTTTGTGATTCTTGCTTCGGTCGGAAGTCACAAAGGGATTGAACTTCATTTCGGCAGCTCCCGCTTAGGTGATGGCCGCAAAAAGCATACTGGGATTGAAATTTATCTTCTTGCTCAGGGCCAGTTGTACTTCCTGTTATGTTCCTTTTTCTCTCCATTCTTGGCTTCTTTTGAGTTGATAGTTTTTTATCATTCCCTTTTTCCCTTTATAAGCTCGGAAACTTCCTCTCTTTTACTCTTCATTTAGTAATCATAAGACAATACCATGCATTCGTGATTTACCAAAATCTAATATTTAGTGAGTTTTTAACTATTTTAGTGATTATTCTAAATTTTACAGTATGCATATTCAATTCACCAAAATTCAATATTCATCAGTAATGATGTCCTTCTTCTTGTTAACACAATGACTGAGACATTGACACTTTAACTTCACTTTCCCCATCCAGACTCATATGCCACTGTTGTCATTTTCTAAACTTCGCTCTATATTTGAAACTCTAAGACATTATTAGTATTTTTCTATAGTCAATATTCATATCTGTATATGACTGTTCTATCTTCTCCACGTATTTGATCATCCATCTAGATTTTTCTTCAGCCTGAAAAACATCCATTAGTATTTTCCTTCAGCATGGCTCTGCTGGTGTCATATTCTCTCAGGAGTGTGTATGTGCATGTGTGTGCGTGTGTTTGCATGTGTGTGCATGTGTGTGCATTAGTGTGTGCGTGCATGTGTGTCCATGTACATGTGTGTGTGCGTGCATGTGTGTGTAGATGTGTGTGTGTGCGTGTGCATGTGTCTGAAAACGTTTATGTTTATCCTTCATTCATGAAACATCTTTTGACTGGGTATTGAATTCTGCACTGCCAGTTCTCTTTCAGCACATGATAGATGTGAAGTCTATCATTCTACTGTCTTTTGGCTCCAATCATTGATATTTAGAAGTAAGCTATAACCTAACTATTGTACCATTGTGTCATCTTTTAGTATTCTAGTTCTTTTAATGTTTCTTTTCCTTTGATTTAAAGCAGTTTTATTGGGATGTATCTGGGTATAAATTTGTTTTTATTTATCTTGTTGGGGTTCATACGGGCCTCTTGAATCTTGGGCTTGGTATTTTCCATTAGTTTTGGAGCTTGGGCTGCAAGCTGTCTAGGCAGTGGGGAGTTGCTGAGGCTTCTGAACGGGGAACTAACTTGATTACATTTGGGATTCATGGTAGTGGTGAAAATGATCGCCACAGTTTTTCATGGACTCAGCTTTATGCCAAACATTTCATCTCTTTTCACCCTCACACCACCTCTGACCTAGAAATTATTATGCCCATTTAATTTTTTTTTTAATATATTGGAGCTTTTCAAGACGCCTGTTTGACAGATGTGGGAGTCAAGGCTCAGAGCCAAGTCACTGCCCAAAGGCACCAGTCAGTAAGTGGCAAAGCCAAGATCGGGGGAAGCCAGGCCTGTCTGACTCATTACTATGGCACAATCATTAGCCACATGTGGCTATTTAGGTGAAATTAAATACAATGTAAAATTCAGTTCCTCAGTCACACGAGCCACACTTCAAGTGCTCAACAGCCAGATGTGGCCAGTGGCCACCGTATTGAATAGCACAGTGTTAGGGCATTTCATCATTGCAGAGAGTTCTACCAGATGGTGCTGCCCCACCACTTGGCAACCCACTCACAGGACCAGGAAGGATGTTCTGGAAGGAAATAAATTAGAGGCAAGGAGGCCAGGTATCACGGCCAAAGGTGCTCAGGGCCTAGCCTGAGACCATGCATATTAGTCTGTTTTCACGCTGCTGATAAAGGCACACCCAAAACTGGGAAGAGAAAGAGGTTTAATTGGACTTGCAGTTCCACATGACTAGGGAGGCCTCAGAATCATGGTGGGAGGCAAAAGGCACTTCTTACATGGGGGTCGCAGGGGAAAAATGAAAAAGAAACCAAAGGAGGAGAAACTCTTGAAAAACTCATCAATCTCATAAGACTTACTGTCACGAGAATAGCATGGAAAAGACTGGCCCCCATGATTCAATTACCTCCCTCTGGGTCCCTCCCACAACACGGGAATTCTGGGAAATACCACTGAAGTTGAGATTTGGGTGGGGACACAGCCAAACCATCTCACCATGCACAGGGAAGGAGCTTAATAAATCTCTGAGAGTTGGTGCCAAGGGCCTGCTGTGTGGCAGGGATATGAGGAACAGGACTGCCAGAGCTGGGGCTGGGGGCAGGGAGGGCATTTACTGAGAGGAGGAGCCCATAGTGGAGCCCAGGACAGCCTTTGCTTCTGCAGCATTTGAAAAACGTCCACCTCGGCTGGGTACAGTGGATCATGTTTGTAATCCCAGCACTTTGGGAAGCCAAGGCAGGCAGATCACAAGGTCAGAAATTCGAGACCAGCCTAGCCAACATAGTGAAACCCCATCTACTAAAAACACAAAAATTAGCTGGGTGTGGTGGTGGGCACCAGCTACTTGGGAGGCTGAGGCAGGAGAATCGCTTGAACCCAGGAGGCAGAGGTTGCAGTGAGCCAAGATTGTGCCACTGCACTCCAGCCTGGGCAACAGAGCAAGACTCTATCTCAGGACAAAAAAAAAAAAAAAGAAAAACATCCACCAAAACAGAAGCTGGGGCATTTATACACCTGAGAGGATGCAAGTGGGGAAACTGAGGCCCACCGAGCTTAACTGGCCTTCCCAGAAACACAGCTCGCTGGAGACTGGCTGCACACGGCCACTCAGAAGAAAGCTCTGCAGGTGACTCCGTATGTTTTACATGAAATCTGTGTCCCCTCTCTAGCCTCCTAATAAACCCTGTGAGGTTGTTTCGCAACAAAATCCTCTCACCTGGGAGAGTTTGTCTCATTTCCTGGGAGTGCCTGAGCCCTGGCTTCGCAGATGCCCAAAATAATCTTCATGATTCAGACATGAACCGAGCAGCTGCAGGGTCCTGTCATGGCCAGCAGAGGGCAGCACCAAACATGCCCAAGCTCGCCTGGAGTTGCCCGTCATCCAAGCAAGTAGGATACATAGGCAAGTTTCCCCGCTTTAAACGCTGCCTTTTGCAGACTGCACTTCTTTACTAGCCATTGCTTAGCGAGTCTCCCAGAGCTGTTTCCCGTGGTAAGTGTGCTGGGAGTGGTAACAAGCAGTTATGATAATAAACCCAGCAGTAACATTTACTGAGTGCCCACGATGGGCTGCGGTTCCTTACGGTGTCAGGATGACACTGCATGGTGGCTACTCCCATCCACCTGTCCTAGCTCACAACACCTAACACACTTATAGAGCCCTTATGAAGTGCTGTCACGGTTCCAAGCTTCTTTAAATCCCCACAGTAACTCTGGGAAGAGGGAACTAGTATCATCACCCTGTTTGACAGACAAGGACACTGAGTCATGGAGCAGTGAGTGACTTTGCTGAGGTCATACAGCTTGTTAGGAACAGAGCTGGGATTAGAGCCCAAGATGCAGGGCCCAGCCCTTTCCCCCACGAGCAGTGTGCCCCCTGAGCCTGCCTCCACCCCGTGCACGCCTATGACCTCTGCCACATGGACCTACCCCGCTGGGACCCCCCATGGCCATTAGACGTCCTAGAGGAATTTCCCCATTATGACCACATTAGCAGCAAGCACACGCTTTCATCATCATTTCAGGTTGAAGAAAAGCTTCAGGAGGATTCCAGAAGGAAACTGCTTCAGCTGCAAGAAATGGGGAACAGAGAGAGCCTCATTAAAATCAATTTGGAGAGGGCAGTCAGTCAGGTAGGCATGGTCCAGAGCCCCCTTCATTGGCCCACGCTCTCCAGTGATTGCCCCCAAGCAGCTGCCGGGGTGAGAGAGGAGGAAGCCCAAAGTAGGGAGACAGACATGTGTTCCTTCTCCCGTTTCTCTCATGGACAGAGGCTGTCTGCGGCTCCCCATTCCCGTGGACATCGCTAAAGAGGCTTCCACTGCCGGGAGGCCTCCCACTCAAATGGTTTGCAATGACCTGAGCCCCAGACCAGGCATCCCATCCCAGCTCCCTGCCTGCTTGACCGAGTCCCTTACCCTCAGCGGTGTTTCTAGCATCTTCTCCCTAACGATCTTAGTTCTGACATTTACCTCAGATTTCCTTCCCCTCGGGCCCCAGCAGACATTGCACTCAGTGTCTATAAGGAAATGCCACTTTCCTTAATAAACTAAAACCCCAGAGTGTCCACAGTGGGTACTGGATGGAGAAGCTCCCGGCTGTGCGTGAGCCACTATGACCTGGACTTTAGGTGCCGTTTATCTGATGCTGTGGCCTGAGGTCGCTGGTGGCCCTTCCTGGCACATGTGGCACATTCATGAGGGCCAGAATGTGCAGGCGAGACTTTACCAAAGGCTAAGGGAGAGCAAGACCTTCGGGAATGTGGCCCCCCAGGGGCAGCCACCCTAGAGTCCTCCACGAGGATCCCTCTCCTGGAAACCACGGCTCTGGGGGATCCACAGAATGGTTTGGGCAAGTGCGTGCATGTGTGTGTGTAAGTGCGTGCATGTGTGCACTTTTTTATTACTGGGAGGGAGGGCTGTGTACATGCACGAGCGTGTGTGTGCTTTTTTATCACTGGGAGGGAGGGCCGTGTGTGTGTGTGTGTGTGCGTGCATGTGTGCACCTTTTTATTACTGGGAGGGCCGTGTGTGTGTGCGTGTGTGTGTGCGTATGCTTTATTACTGGGAGGGAGGACTGTGTGTGTGTGTGTGTGTGCTTTTTTATTGGGAGGGAGGGCCTTTGTGTGTGTGCTTTTTTATCACTGGGCGGGAGGGCTGTGTGTGTGTGTGCTTGTGTGTGTGCACCTTTATTACTGGGAGGGAGGGCCTTGTGTGTGTGTGTGTGTGTGTGTGTGCTTTTTATTGGGAGGGAGGGCCTTGTGTGTGTGTGTGTGTGTGTGCTTTTTATTGGGAGGGAGGGCCATGTGTGTGTGTGCGCACCTTTATTACTGGGAGGGATGGCCTTGTGTGTGTGTGTGTGTGTGCTTTTTATTGGGAGGGAGGGCCTCCCACTGGATTCTCAGGCAGGTCTGTGAACTACCTACCAAAAAAGGTTAAAAGCCAGGATCCCTCCACAGCACCCAGCTCAGCTCCCAAAGCTGTTCCATTTTCTACCATCCAAGCTTTACCAGGTGGTGTGACCAGGCCTTTGTCCCTCACAGTAAAATTCAGATATTCACCACTGTCCCCCCAGCACCATTTCTCCTGCGGGTTGCCAGCCCCTTATCAAGGGCGGAGAGCCTGCCCGTCTGGGCCTCTCCCTGTGTACCTTGGCTACTCCCGCCCTCCCCACAACACACACCTGATTTCAGGGCCTGACCTGTGCTCCTTGCCCAAGGGCCAAGGTTCTTGTTCCAGCTCTGGGCAAAGGTCATCTGGGAGGAGCTTGGAGGTACTGAGACTGCTCCAGGTCTACACCTAAGAGAGAAAGGGCCAGCCCCATCTCTCCCTCCCAGGGCTTTCCACTCCTGCTTCTCCAAGGCCCCGCTCCCTAACAGCCTGCCCTTCCCCAGGCAAGTGATGCCAGGCCCAAGGCCACGTCTAAGATAATCTCTCCCTCCTAATGGCCCTGGGCAGCCATTCCTATGGGGAGCCCCTGGTGGCAATGGGGAACCACAATTCACAGGACCTCCTCTACACAACCAATTCTTTGGGTGAGCTGGGACCCTCCCTTTGGCCATGAAGCCAGAAGATGGCTTTGAGAACCTCATGTCACCTGGTCTTCTCCTGGCAGGGCACTGCAGAGATGTCCCTAAGACATTCGCCATTAGGACTCCCCCTGTGCAGTAAATACCCGTGTCTTGGGCCCCGTTGACTTTGAGGTTGATGCAGTAGCCCTTTTGGTCCCTTTAAGGCTCTGCTTTGGAGCCTTAATAACCACATTTTGCCAGTGAACCGGAGTCTCACGCCAGGGGCTGCCGTGTTGATAGATTCCCAGAGAAAGTTCGGCTCCTTTTTACCTTTAACTTCTGATGGAATCAGGACACCCTGGACTTGGGATTCTGTAAGCCTGGACTTAACGTCACTTCTATTTCATCAGCCTTAACCCGAAAACACTAGCTCAGGAGGACCAGTGAAAGCCACCTGAAGTCGAAGCCCTTGGCTTTAGCCGATGTTTCTGTGTCCAGTCATTTCACGAAGGCTTGTTGGGTGTTTGAGTGTCTCCTCTACACCAGGCACTGTCGTGGGCTCTGGGGAGACCAAGGTGAACGTGGTGGGCATAGTCTTCAGGACGATATGGGCTCAGGCGTGAAATGGAGAAAGAGAACTTTCTCCCCTCCCTGGGCTTCCTTGCTGACTACACAATTTACTTGGGCTGACAGCCTCCATATTTATTTCACAGTCTGGTGCCAACTGAGCAATTACCAAAGAGCGCTCCCGGCCCCAGACTTCCCATTGGATAATTGGCAGCAAGAGGCTCTTCTGAAGGTTTGAGACATGTGTGTGCACTGACCACAGGCATCGGTCGGGTTCGGCAGGCGCGCCTGAAGAGTAATTAAAGCCTGCTGTTCTCTTTTCTTCTGCGGGTACCGCGACTCCCGGTGAGCAGCGAAGATTCTGATGACGCAAAACGATCATTCAGGCGTGCAAACCCTTCTAAGCAGTGTTTCTGCACGATGCTGTGGAAATGCTGCCCCCACCGGCCGGCCCCCACCGGCCCCCTGACCCTTTGTCCCCCTTTCTGCTGCAGCTGGAGCACTTCAGAAGTCAAGTCATCAAGGCCACCTATGGACGGGCAAAGCCATTCCCAGACAAGCCTGTCACCGACCAACAGGTTAGTCTGCCGTCCTTGCCGCGTGGCGCTTCACTTTCGTCGTCTTCTTCGGGGATCTGGATTCCAGACCCTGGGAGCATATGTTTCTGTTTTTTGTTGGTGGCATATTTTTCACACTGTTGCTACACCATAAAGATTTGTTTTGATTTTATGGGATTTCCTGGCTTTTAAAGTAAAAGCCAGTTAAAACTCCCTTGAAATGTGTCTGTGAAAATCAAATTAAACCATTCGGGCTTACTTCTGGTCTCCAGACACACATGTACAGACTTCATCAGCACTGGGAGAAAGGGGGCCGCCTCCCCACAGCCAGTGCGTTCTGGCGCATTCCTTCAGAGGAGAAAGGTTGACAGTGGCAGTGAAGGTGGACATCTGGCTGTAATGATTGCCTTGCTGTCCTTCCGTCACTCTTTCTAGTCCCCTGTGTCACAGCACAGGTGGAAAAGTGTGCCGTGGGCTGCTTCCAACGGGCGTGGGAGAACCTGACCTTCTGCTTATGAGCCCAGAATATCAGCTTCAGTGTTCTGAATCCCTATGCAACACAGAAGACTCTGGAACAAACTCAGGGCCACACTACAGGCCTTCGGAGCTTAAAAAGAATCTCTGGGCTGGGCACAGTGGCTCACGCCTGTAATCCCAACACTTTGGGAATCCGAGGCAGCTAGATCACAAGGTCAGGAGATTGAGACCATCCTGGCCAACATGGTGAAACCCCGGGGGTCTCTACTAAAAATGCAAAAATTAGCTGGGTGTGGTGGTGTGTACCTGTAATCCCAGCTACTAGGGAGGCTGAGACAGAAGGATCACTTGAACCAGAAAGTCAGAGGTTGCAGTGAGCCAAGAATGTACCACTGTACTCCAGCCTAGATGACAGCAAGACTCCATCTCAAAAAACAAAAAGGAATCTCTGATCCTGGGACTCATGCCCTGGTGACAGGACCAGCGTCCTCCTTCAGAGCCAGAGCCATCACTGAAATGTATCAGGACCTCTGTCCTCCCCTACTGAGACCGGGACTTGGATTGAATCTCTTCCATTCCCTTTCCCCCGCCCCTGTATATTACATCTTTTTTTTTCTTTTTCTCACCAGTTAATAGAGAAAATCACCCAGGTCACTGAGGACAACATCAACTTTCAGCAGAAAAAGTGGACCGTGCAGAAGGAGACCCAGCTCAGCAACTCCAGGCAGGAGGAGACCACTGGGGACGTGGAGAAGTTGAGGACGTCGCTGGACAGCTGCCAGGTGGCCCCTCCTCGCGCTTCCCACACATGGTCCCTTTGTCTAATTTTTGTGCTGCTTATTTGGGAAATCGCCCAGCTTTTTTGGAGCAAGTTGGGCAGAAATGCTTGGCTTTTCTATGCACTTGTTTCTCTTGTTGGTGAAACTTGTTGGAGAAGAAAAAAACAAAGGGCCTCAAAAAATGCCTCCCAGGCGAGCTCGGTGTGTCCAAAAAGAGATGCCTGAGCATCTTCAGTCCTGACTTTGAGCAGTGTACATCCCCGACAAAATGACATTTTTTCATAGCCCCCATGTTATTTCCAGAGAAACCAAACAAACATTCTGGCTTTTTTTTTTGTTGAAGATGGAGTTTTGCTCTTGTTGCCCAGGCTGGAGTGCAATGGTGTGATCTCAGCTCACCGCAACCTCCGCCTCCCAGGTTCAAGCCATTCTCCTGCCTCAGCCCCCTGAGTAGCTGGGATTGCAGGCACGCACCACTACGCCTGGCTAATTTTCTATGTTTAGTAGAGACAGGGTTTCTCCATTTTGGTCAGGCTGGTCTTGAACTCCTGACCTCAGGTGATCTGCCCGCCTCGGCCTCCCAAAGTGCTGGGATTACAGGCATGAGCCACCGCACCTGGCCCATTCCTGCTTTTTATTTGCATTTTCTTTTTTGGCCCAGCCACAAAAGGCATTTTCCACACCCTTGCGTTTGACTCTGGAGGAGCAGGGGTCGGAGGACCTGGCTATAGCCCCCCGGCCCCCACACTGGGACATGGTTTATCTGAGAAGGCGGTGGCTTCTGCTCTCGCTAGGAATCAGCAGCTCTTGTCTAGGGAGTTTGTGCAAATGCTGGCTTGTCAGCACTCCTTCAAATCAGGAAACCACGCTTTCCAACCAGCTTGTGTGTTGGTCTTGGCAGGAATTCTGATGAATGGAAAAAAGAAGTAGCCACATTTGCCTCTCATTGCAGCCAATCTGTCGATGGCACATCGGCTTTGGGGTTTCATATACCTAAAAGGGGGCTCACTTTGACTGTCAAAAGTCTAAATTAGAGTGCCCAAAAAAAAATGTTGTCAAAACATAATTTTTTTTTTTTTTTTTTTTTTTGAGAGGGAGTCTTGCTCTGTCTCCCAGGACAGAGTGCAGTGGCGTGATCTCAGCTCACTGAAACCTTGGCCTCCCAAGTTTAAACAATTCTCTGCCTTAGCCTCCCGAGTAGCTGGGATTACAGGCACCCGCCACCAGGTCTGGCTGGTTTTGTGTTTTTAGTACAAACGGGGTTTCACCATCTTGGCCAGGCTAGTCTTGAACTGCTGACCTCTTGATCAGCCTCCCCAAATGCTGGGATTACAGACCAGAGCCACCGAGCCCAGCCAAAAATTTTTAAAAAGAAAGATACTGAGCCCTCCCAGGGTGGCCAGTGTGTGGCGCTGCCTGCTTCAAGTCGAGAACGCTGTTCCTCAAAGGTGGCGTCAGGGGCTATTTCTGGCCACAGGGCCTGGGCTCCTCATGATCTCATCTCTCTGCAGGCTTGCATGATGTCCTGCTGTGGCAGTGACCTGAAGAAGGAGGTCAACCTTCTTCAGCACCTGCAGGTGAGCCCACCTGTCTCGGGGCTCCAGAAGGCAGTTCTGGACATCCTGAGGCACGCACTGTCCTGGCTGGAGGAGACGGAGCAGCTCCTCCGGGACCTGGGGATCCCGCCCTCCAGCACCAACAAAGGTTACTGGGATTTTTTTCTCACATAGTTGCATGACTCTAAAATGTTGCATTGAAGCTCAGCATGATGGGACATCTGTTGAGGAAGTCTTCATGGGTGTCTGGCCAAGTCTGTTCCCTTCTCCAGACTCCCCTGCTTCTCTGCTTGAGACGTAGTTATCCATTAAAAAAAATACACAAGTGAGACACGATAACTGAAGGAAAATGAAACAGAACAGAGGCAAAGGGAAAATGAAAGCAAAATTATGCAAAGTCTAATTACGCTGTTTAACTTTCAAGACATTTTCCCTTGGAAATAGCCACATGATTCTAGGCAAGTCACCCTGTCTATGCCTCAGTTTCTGAATCTGTAAAATGGGGCTAATAGGGAGTACCCACCTTTAGGGCTGTTGCAATTTTTTTTTTTTTTTGAGACGGAGTCTCTGTCGCCCAGGCTGGAATGCAGTGGCATGATCTCGGCTCACTGCAACCTCCGCCTCCCGGGTTCAAGTGATTCTCCTGCCTCAGACTCCTGAGTAGCTGGCATTACAGGCATGCACCACCACACCTGGCTAATTTTTGTATTTTTAGTAGAGACAGGGTTTCACCATGTTGGTCAGGATGCTCTCAAACTCCTGACCTCAAGTGATCCACCCACCTCAGCCTCCCAAAGTGCTGGGATTACAGGCATGAGCCACCACACCGGCCTAGGGCTGCTGTGATTATTAAAATGCGTGATGAATGGAAAGTACTTGGAATAGCACCTCGCACACAACAGGCATTACTAAATGTTTGTTGACTTTCAATTTTACAAAAAATAGTATCACGTTACCCCCAATTTTCTTTGGTCTGTTCCGAACGGTACATCATCAGGAAGCCCTTCCACGTCAGCACACGCAGACCTACATCATCGCGGTTGCTGATTCCATTGTGTGGGATGCGCCATTATTTATTTAGACGACCCCCTGTCATGGGCACTGAGGTGATTTCCAGTTTTTCACACTCATAAATCATGCTGAGATGAACGTTGTTGCACATACACCTGCTCATCTTTATTTTCCTAGAGGTGGAGGGGCATGAACCACTTTCTTTCAACAAACATTTATTGCATGCTTGCTTACAAGACACCAGGTGCTATGCAGAGCAGAGACATAATGGGGTCAGGAACAGGTAGAATCAGGTCGTGTGTGTGTGGTTCACTGCAAAATTCTTCCACTGTGATCCTACATTTGAAATTTTTTATAATAAAATACTGGGGTTGGGGGGAAACAGACACTGTCCCTGCCCTCAAAGAGCTTATGGTCTCAGGGGGAGGGATGTGGTGGGCATTAATGGAAAATCACTCAAACAAACATGAAAGCTCAGTGGTGACAATTGCTGTGAAGTGCAGGGTTCGATCTGGTCAGGGAGGGCAGGGCAGCTGCAGGATGCATAGGAGTTGTTTGCCAAAGAAGGGAGAGAGAGAATTCTGAGCAGCAGGAGCAGTGTGGTGGCAGGGGGTGCATGGAGAGCACATGGGGCCAACAGAAATGGGGCAGGGCAGGGCAGGCTGGTGAGGGGGCTTCCCAGGGCTGTCATGGGGGATATTCCAGGGCCCTAGTAAGAAGCTTTTTATTCTAAGGCAGAGAGAAGCCCATGAAAGCCTTAAGTGAAGAGCTAGACAAGCTTGCATTCTGAGACAATCACCTTGGTGGCACGTGGACAACGTCCTGGAGGGTGGTCAGCATGGTGCCCCAGGAGCCACTTGGGAGGCTGCTGTAAGAGATGACAAGGCCATCCTAGGGCAGGGTGGGGATGGGGAAAGAGCAAAGATTCAGGGGTGGTAAGAGGTAAATCGGCAGGCCTCAGTGGTAGGACTGGAGACAGTTGGAAGCAAAGGCAGAGAAGAGTCAACAGGACCTCTAGGTTTTCGGTGTGTGTAAAAGATGGATGTGATTTCTTCACTAAAATTCAGAGCAAGGAATGCAGGATGAGGCCCAGGTTTGAGGGGGAAGACGAGTATGAAGTACCTGTGAGACATCTGAGTTGAGATGCCCAAGAGACCGCCGTTTCCCCAAATGTCTTGTTTGGGGATAGATCATAATGATGTATCCCCAGCACCCGGAGAGCATGTGCCACACAGCAGGCCTAATAAGTATCTGTAGGATGGAGAGATGGAGGAATGGATGGAAGGAAGTATAGATGGATGGACAGACGGATGGATGGAAGGGTTAGGGTGGGTGGGTGGATGGATGGATGGATAGAATACAGGAAGGCAGGAAGGAAGGAAGGAGGGAAGATAGGTATGTAAGGTATCACTTAAGAAGATTATTTGTTATTCAATCTTGAAGAATAGCTAGAACTCCGCTCCATGTTTTGCCTGATTTCATGTAAGCTCATGACCTACATGAAATTAACGAGGGAGAAGGGAAACAGCACAGGGTCACACCTTAAAGAACTCCAGCATTTGGAAGCTTGTTGCTACTTGCCAAGTCACCCTCCATCAATTTTATATTCTTGCAGCAATGGATAAGAATAAAGGAGTGATTTTCGACTCTGGTGCTTCAACATCCCCAGCAGGATGCTTCCAAAGTATCCAGAAGGTGGGGTAACATTCTTAAAAAGCAGAGGCAAAGCCAACATTAATTTTTATGCAGAAGCCTTCCCCTCATCATATAGCAGAGGGCGTTACTGTTCTTGCAATCATGGCAGAGTCGTGAGCTTACTTGAAATGAGGTAAAACGTGGAGCAGAGTTCTGTTTGTTCTTCAAAATTGGAACTAAAACAACCTAGTCTCCATCCTGGTAATAACAGAGCTAAGCTACATGTGCACTGTCCCCTTCCCACTCCCAAGGCCATTTTAGTCATCTAGACTAAGTCCATAAACTTAGCCATATATTACTGTTAAGAAATGTGAGTTGTTGCCAGGTGTAGTGGCTCATGCCTGTGATCCCAGCAACTTGGGAGGCTGAGGCAGGAGGATCGTTTAAGGCTAGAAGTTCAAGACCAACCTGGGCAACAAAGTGAAACCCCTCATCTCCAAAAAATAAAAAAATAATAATAAATTTCCAGGCGTGGTGGCACAGGCCTGTAGTCCCAGCTACTCATGAGGCTGAGCTGGGAGGATTCCTTAGGCTAAGATTTCAAGGCTGCAGTGCACTGTGATTGTGCCACTGCACTGCAGCCTGTGTGACAGAATGAGACCATGTCTAAAAATAAATAAGCAAATGCGGATTGTAAAGTTAAACTTTCAGGCCCACGAATTCCGGAAAGGCTAAGAAAGACTGACTGCAGGCAGCGTTCCTCAGACCACTGTTTTCTTCTGACTTCACGGAGTCGTAAGATTTGAGCAACATTAAGCAGGTCTTAGAATCCCTCCCTTGTTAACACGCACGCTGCATCTACAAGAGGGGGATGAAGAAAGCAGTATTTCCAAACTACTGGACTCCTTGATGCCCTCACCACCAAATAACCTCTTGGAATAATGTTCTGGAACCCTCACGGGGGAAATGCTGGTCTGCTGACTACATCTTCTGTGATTACGACTAGCTAGTTCTGAGAAGTCAAGAAAAAAAGAATGGAGAATGACAGAAGCTTAGTAAGTAGGACCCATCTTTCGTCCACTCAGGAGAAGAGGAAACTGAAGAGAAAGACATTTTCTCTTCCAGTATAAGCAATATTACAGCGAGTGCCCAAAAGACTGGGGAAAAAGGGTGAGCCAGAGTATGCCCTGTATTCTCTACTCTTGTACCTAACTTCTAACCCAGAGGTAGTCCAGGAGGAGGAGGGGAAGAAGAAGAGGAGGAGAAAGGATGGGAAGGAGGAGGAAGGATGGGGAGGAGGAGGAAGGATGGGGAGGAGGAGGAAGGATGGGGAGGAGGAGGGTAGGGGAGGAGGAAAGATGGGGAGGAGGAGGAAGGATGGGGAGGAGGTGGAGGAAGGAGGGTGATGATGATGGTGGTGATTATGGGGGCGATGATGGTCATTCACTACTGAGCACTTATATTCTAGAGAGTGTTCTCAGCATATTATATAATGATCTCATTTCATCCTCACAACAACTCTGTGAGTTAATAATTTGCCCATTAATCTCATTTTAGAAATGAGGAAACTGGCTTAAAGCTGGTTTTATGATTGCTCCACTAGGATAAGGTGATTCCAGGCACTTCACATTACAGAGGCTGACAGGGAGTCCCCAGTCTATTCACCTGCATTCGTAGCTCCTAAGAGAAGGGTAGAAAGCATGGGTTGTTTAGCTCCTCCTGGGGACTTAGCACTGAGTTAGGTGTTTCACATGCACTGTGTGCCTTTATCCTCCCACTAACCCAATGAGGCAGCTAAGATTACTGTCTTTATTTTATTTATCTTTTTTTTTTAAGACAGAGTCTCGCTCTGTCACCCAGGCTGGAGTGCAGTGGCACAGTCTCAGCTCACTGCAACCTCCACCTCCTGGGTTCAAGCACTTCTGCCTCAGCCTCCCAAGTAGCTGGGATTACAGGCATATACCACCATGCCTGGCTTTTTTTTTTTTTTTTTTTTTTTTTTAGTAGAGACGGGGTTTTGCCATATTGGCCAGGCTGGTCTCAAACTCTTGACCTTGTGATCCACCTGCCTCGGCCTCCCAAAGTGCTAGGATTACAGGCATGAGCCACTGCACCCGACCCGATCTTTCTTTTCGAGTAAGTCTTGCTCTGTTGTCCAGGCTGGAGTACAGTGGTGTGATTTCAGCTCATTGACACTTCCACCTTCCAGGCTCAAGTGATCCTCCCACCTCAGCCTCCCAGGTAGCTGGGACTAACTGGCATGTGCCACCACACCACCTAACTTTTGTATTTTCTGTAGAGATGGGGTTTCACCATGTTGCCCAGGCTCAAATTCCTGGGCTCAAGCAACCCACTGAACTCCCAGAGTGCTGGGATTACAGTGTGAGCCACTGCGCCCAGCCTTAATTTTAAAAGTAAAGAAACAGAGACACAGTAACGTTAAAAAACTGTCCAGGGTCACACAGCTGGTGCATTACGGCTAGGACTCAAACAGGTATTTGTGATCCTAACACCTGTGTTTTCCCCATGACCCTGACCTTTCACCACCACCCTTCCCGCCCCCACACACACACTTCCTTCGAAGACGCAGCAAGGTACCAGGCACATGCCCAATCCCTAGAGGATGGGTGCTGTCACCGGCTTGGGCAGAGACAGAGATGAGAGTTCTCTTTCCCTAAGGTAAACTGCATCTGATTCCTGCCCTGAACCATAACCACGGAAAGGCCCATCTGTATCACAGTAATGTTGATCCCAAGCTGAAACTCTGGGGACCCACTGCCAAAGCTTGAATTTCAGTTGTGCCCCCACTAGCTGTGTGGGCAGTTACGTGACGTGGCTGTGTCTCCATTTACTTGCTCGTGAAATGGCCATCCAGTCTCCTAGGGTCATGTGAGGACTGAGTAATGGGATACATGCATGGCAGAGCTGGTCACACGCAGCTCGTAATTGCTGGTGGCTGCTGTCATTGTCAGCCTCAAATACTTGTTGACTTAATCTGACCTAAACATGGGTAGCCGCCAGCCAGGTAGCACGTGGGCAGAACAGCCTGGTTTATTTGCGCCCAGGTGACATCCTCTGGAGCCCCTCTCTGTCTCTATTTAACAGCAAATGGGGTTTCCTTAGCCCCGAGCCCTCCACTGGGTTGAAGCCAAGAGCCGTTTCTAGAGGCCTCCTCCTTAGAGTCTTTGACAGTGAGCCTCGCATCCCGGCTGCCAAGTGCCCAAGTGGCAACTCAGTCCACGTCCCTCCAACCTCAAACCCCTGCTCTTGAAAACTGGGCTACCTGCCCCTTAGAACATCCTCCTAAGAGGTAAAATATGCGTAACATGCCGGGTGTGGTGGCTCGCACCTGTAATCCCAGCACTTTGGGAGGCCAAGGCGGGCAGATCACCTAAGGTAGGGAGTTCGAGACCAGCCTGACCAACATGGAGAAACCCCGTCTCTACCAAAAATACAAAATTATTTTTAGTAGAGACAGGGTTTCACCATGTTGACCAGGATGTAAAAAAATTAACTGGGCATGGTGGCTTGTGCCTGTAATCCCAGCTACTCAGGAGGCTGAGGCAGGAGAATTGCCTGAACCCAGGAGGCGGAAGTTGCGGTGAGCCGAGATTGCGCCATTGCACTCCAGCCTGGGTAACCAGAGCGAAACTCCATATCAAAAAAAAAAAAAAAAAAATACAAAATTAGCCAGATGTGGTGGCACGCACCTGTAATCCCATCTACTTGGGAGGATGAGGCAGGAGAATCGCTTGAACCTGGGAGGGAGAGATTGCAGTGAGCCAAGACTGTGCCATTGCACTCCAGCCTGGGCAGCAAGAGTAAAACTCTGTCCCCCCACCCCACCCCACCCCCCAAAAAAACCACGCATAACAAGCTAGGACGTAAGTACTGAAACGAATCTCCCGGGGAAATCCAAGTGGGATAAGCATCAGGGAAATGACTAGCGGTGTTGTTTGGTGATGTCATGTGCAGCCCGCAAGGTGAGCCTCGTAGGGTCGTGTGTGGGATGGGTGAAGGATTTGCTGTGTGGTTCAGCTGGGAGTATAAAAATGTTTAAGCGGCACCTTGAAAGTCAGCTGAATACTCCTCCTGCCTGGTTTCTCAGGGTTCCTTCGATCATGGAAAGAAAGGACTTTTTACATTTTTCTCTGCAAGCTCGGTTGTTTGTGTCTGTTTCTGCAAGACTTTGTTACAAATAAGAGACTTTTCCTGCATGCCTGACAAATCACTCAGATACCCAAGATACACTGTGTCTTTCAATGAAAAGATAGCAAGTTGCAATGCAATATGCTCGATGTGCTTTTATTTTTCAAAAATGTCAGCATCTGACCGAAAGAACAACCTGGAGGAAAATATTTCAAACTGTTAAGAGTATTATCCCAGGGCGGGTACAGTGGCTTATGCCTGTAATCCCAGCACTTTGGGAGGCCGAGGCAGGTGGATCACGAAGTCAAGAGATCGAGACCGTCCTGGCCAACATGGTGAAACCCTGTCTCTATTAAAAATACAAAATTAGCTGGGTGGGCATGGTGGCAGGCGCCCATTGTCCCAACTACTCAGGAGGCTGAGGCAGGAGAATCGCTTGAACCCAGGAGGTGAGGCTGCAGTGAGCTGTGATCACGGCACTGCACTCTGGCCCGGTGACAGAGTGAGATTCCGTCTCAGAAAAAAGTATTATCCCAGCGGGGTGGGATTGCACTGGACCTTGACTTTCATTCAGTTGTTCAACAGGTGTTCGTTCACTGAGGGCTACTGTGTGCCAGCCACCAACGCAACAGCAAACACTTCCCACATTAGGAAGTTTTGTAACATTTGGGTTTTTGTAACCAACATATATAACTTTTGTGTCTCTGAGCTGCCCCTCAGCTCTCCAGGCCCTGGGCACCCTGCTTCTCTTTTGATCTTTCCCATTCATTCTCAGCAGCCCCCTTCACCAACTCCTGTCCCTAACGAGGGTGTTTTCTTCTCTGCAGTCAGTCCTTAGTCCACCCCATCTCCTTTCTCACGAAGAAACTCTCCACTCCCATGCTCCCCAGCCACTCCTGTGTGTGTTATCCACACAGACGCCTCTGCAGGCAGGGCTGCCAGGAATGTGGTGCAGGGGGTCCAGCCAAGGCAGCAGGGGGTCCCTGGCCAGGAGCCATGGCCACAGGAGGAAAGGGGGCTCTTTCTCAGTTCACACAAGGACCCTGGATGGGCTGGGCTGGGCCAGCCTTGCCAATCAGCATGTCCATCTCTCTGCTAACCATCTCTCCCTGGAGTCCTGCCAGTGCCTCCAATTCACCATGTCTGAAACAGCCTGGGCGGTGGGGGGGCTCCTTCTCTCTCCCTGCCACACCCCACCCCCACCCCAACCTGTCTGTCTCTGGTCTGATGGAGAGACCACCATTCTACCCCTTAAAAAGGCTTTCTTTCCCTTTCTTCCCTCTCATTCCTGCTTCTCCTACCCTCAGTTAGGGGATTAGCACTGAATACCCCGACATCCCCCAGGCTCTTAGCAGAGCTCCCTGCCTCTCACCCAGAGGAGGGGAGCTTGTCACAGGGAACATCCAGGATTGTCTAGTGACATTTTTGGTTGTCACAACCGGGGTGGGATGATGGGGAGGTGCCCCTGGCATCCAGCAGGTAGAGGCCAGGGATGCTAACCATCCCCCAGTGCCTAAGACAGCCCCACAGCAAAGACTCAACAGTATCAGCAGCGCAATACCAGCAATATGGCCCGACATAGCAGCAGTGCTGCCACAAACAAACCCTGCCAGCTCCAGCCTCTCCAATGCAGCCCAGTTATTTTTCTGAAAAAAAAAAAAAAAAAAAAAAAAAAAAAAAGCTCTTCATCAGGCCGCTTCACTGTTCTGTCAGCTGCTGGAATAGGAGTGACTCAGACCCTGAGTCACACGGATTAGAGCCAAGTCCTGGCTCAGCCACTGTCCTGCTGTGTGGCGTTGAGTTGGCCCGCGTCTCAGAACGCCAATGCCTCATCTATAAAATGGGGACCCACTGGGCACATTTCAATCATGTTTAAATCAAGTTTCCACCCTCAAGGTGATGGTTTCAGGCCTGTCACAGCTTGACCTCGTCCTTCCACACCTCCTCTACCATCTGCTCCTTCCTCTCCCATAATCTACTCCAGCCCAGGTAAGCTCAGCACTTACCCGGAAGATCACTGCCTTTTCCTAGTCCCACCCCATCCACCCCACATCCCTGCATGAAGCTGTGGCTTCCTGTGACTGTTGTAACAAATGACCACAAGAGAGTGGCTTCAGGATTAATTTGGTTTCACTGAGTCAGCAGGGCTGGTTTCTTCCTGAGGCTCTAGGGCAGCATGCATTTCCTGGCCTTCCTCAGCCTCTAAAGCTTCATTCCTTGCATTCCTTGGCTTGTGGCCCCTTCCTCCATCTTCAAAGCCATTGATGTGGCATCTTCCAGTCTCTCTCTGCTTCTATCACGTCACCTTCCCCTCTGGCTGTGGTCAAGCCTCCCTCTGTCTCCTTCTTATAAGAAGCCATGTGATTACATTGGGCCACCCAGATCATCCAGGATAACACCCATCTCGAAATCCTGAACTTTATCGTATTTGCCAAGTTATTTTGCCCTGTATGGTCACACCTACAGGTTCCAGGGATTCGGACCTGGAATTGTAGGGGGTCATCATTCAGCCCCATGCACCCCTATTCTGAAGCACCCTCCTCTGGCTCACTGAATTCTGCCCACCCCTCAACACCCATACCCAGTGGTTCTTCAACCAAGTGGCCTTACTTGCTTGCTCCCGATGAATGATCTCTCCCTCCTCTGAAACCCTCACCCTCCCCTCTTCTTCAGCAGTCACTCATGCCACTTGGGGTCACTGCATGCTTCCAGCAAGCATTTACATCTGTCTGACTAAACTGGCAGCCCCTGGAGGTCTTGGCTTTAGACCATTCCCCTCCCTCAGCACCGTGCTTCGCACACAGTAGACAGTTAATAGGTGTTCTGTTGATGGGTTTTTATTTTCCACCTCCAAAAAGAAAGTTGGATGTGAGCTCAAGCAAGGCTTATCAACTATCAGATATATTTATTTTTATTTTTATTTTTTTTCGAGACTGAGTCTCGCTCTGTCGCCCACGCTGGAGTACAGTGGCACAATCTGGGCTCACTGCAACCTCTGCCTCCTGGGTGCAAGCAATTGTCGTGCATCAGCCTCCCAAGTAGCTTGGATTACAAGCATGCACCACCACACATGGCTAATTTTTCTATTTTTAGTGGAGACGGGGTTTTATCATGTTGGCCAGGCTGGTCTTGAGCTCCTAACTTCAGGTGATCTAGCCATCTCAGACTCCCAAAGTTCCAGGGTTACAGGCGTGAGCCACCATGCCCTGCCTGTCACCGTGTCCGGCTGCTTATCCACTACCTTAAAATCACAGGTTGGATAGCAGTTCTTGTTGCTTTGATGGTATGGCAGTGTTGCCTTCATCCACCTGTCTGCAAGCTTTGGAGTTGAATTGAATTGATACTTACATTCTCCCTGCTTCTCTTTTTCTCAAGGGTTCTCTTTGTATCTGATACATCTTCTGGAACATTATAAAAAACTTACAATTCAGACCCAGGAACTTCAGGTAATTCTTTTAATTTCTTTTTTTCCCAAAGTTTATTTCGGCCCCTGCTTGGCATTTATATAGCACTGTGCATTTGAAACTTGTTTTTTCTTTCTCAGCTAGTCACTCCACACCCTCCAGTAGGTGAAATGATTTCTCCATTTGCACACAAAGAGGCACAGAAAAGGTTGGCTAAGATCTCCCAGGAGGGTAAGGACGATGGCAGGGTCTGCCCTTTGTCTGGCCTCCTGGGCTAACCACACTGTGTTTTCCTCTTTCAAAAGCCCAGAAGACTTATTGCCATCAGATCTTTTTTTTTTTTGAGTCTTGTTCTGTCTTCCAGGCTGGAGTGCAGTGACGAGATCTCAGCTCACTGCAAACTCTGCCTCCTGGGTTCAAGTGATTCTCCTGCCTCAGCCTCTCAAGTAGCTGAGATTACAGGCACCTGCCACCACACCTGGCTAATTCTTGCATTTTTAATAGAGACAGGGTTTCACCATGGTGACCAGGCTGGTCTCAAACTCCTGACCTCAAGTGATCCACCCACCTTGGCCTCCCAAAGTGCTGGGATTACAGGCGTGAGCCACTGTACCCGGTCTTAATGCTATCAGATTTTGAAAACTGTGTTTGTTAAATGCAGTGGACAAAGTACAGCTATCTATAGTACAAGCAGCAGAATTACCAAAAGAAAAGAAATATTCTAGAGGCAAATGAGCTTTAGGGGTTACATCATTCTGATAGCTATTGCCATAACAGTATTATATAATGAACGCCCTCAAAACTTCAGTGGCATTCAGCGATTGCTATTTACTGCTCATGTGTCTGGGGTCAGCAGCAAGGTGACTCTGCTGACCTTGTCTGGGTGTTGGTTGGCCTTTGGTTGATCTAGGCTGGCCTCTGCTGGAGTGACTCAGCTTCATGCATCTCTCATGCCCCAGCAGTCAGGCCTGGGCTGTTCTCAGGAAACTGCAGAGCTACGAGAGAAAGCAGCCCAATCATGTAGTGTTTTTCAATCTTCTGGTTGTGTTATGTCTGCTAACATCCCATTGGCCAGAGCAAGTCACATGGCTGAGTTCAGTGTCTGGAGGCAAAATATGGGCAGGCACTGCAAGTTACATAGCCATAGACATGGATAGAGTGGGGTGAAGAAGGGACCACCATGCAAGTCAGCCACAGACCCTTGAGTCCAGGGATTGACAATTTTTTCTATAAAGTAAATAGTTTAGACTTTGCAGACCATATTCACCCCTCTTCCATTCTGCTATGGTAAAATGAAACCAGCCATAGACAATATGTAAGTGCTGGGCACGATAAGCATGGCACTGTTCCAATAAAACTTTATTTACGACTGGGTGTGGTGGCTCATGCCTGTAATCCCAGCACTTTGGGAGGCCAAGGCGGGTGAATCACCTGAGGTCAGGAGTTTGAGACCAGCCTAGCCAACATGGTCTCTACTAAAAATACAAAACATAAAAATACAAAATTAGCTGGGCATGGTGGTGAGCACCTGTAATCCCAGCTACTCAGGAGGCTGAGCCAAGAGAATTGCTTGAATCCATAAGGCGGAGGTTTCAGGGAGTTGAGATTGAGCCCCTGCACTCCAGCCTGGGCGACAGAGCAAAAAAAAACAAACAAACAAAACCGTATTTACAGAAGTAGGCAGTGGGCCCAATTTGACCTGTGGACTATAGTTTGTCAACCCCTGGCCTAATCCCTTCTCCTCATTTTTCAGATAAGGACAATTTCAGTGTCACACAGCTAATAGGTGAAGAATCAAAACAAATGTTCAAGCCTCCCGGCTCCTACATGACTGCTTTTTTTCTGACACCCACCTACCACTTACTGAACACTTACTCTGTGCTCAGCACTGTCCCAAAAGCTTTCCATCATTATCTCACTTAATCCTCACAACTCTAAAAGGTCGATACTGTTATTAACTTCATTGTATAAATAAGGAAGCGTCTAGAAATAACTGGAGCTGGGATTCTTTCTAGATTAGAGCTGGGATTCTTTTTAGATCCAGAGTCTAAATTCTTACCCACTGCATGCTGCATTGTTCTGTGATTTTAAGAAACTTTGGGGGAACCCATTGTCCCCCAAAAGGTGAACAATTGGTAAACAGATGTGGAAAGATTCTTTAGTTAGGCCTGTCCCCCATCAGCACCTGTTTGCTTTTCTCTCGTTTTAGAGCAAGTTCAGTTCTCAGGAAACTCAGCAGTCTTTACTGCAAGAAAAGCTGCGGGAGCATCTGGCAGAGAAGGAGAAGCTGAACAAGGAGATGCTAAAGCAAGAGGAGAAGCTGAATGCCAAAATCAGGCAGCTGATGGAAGAGAAGGCGGTAAGGCAGTCCCTGCCTTTTGCTTTACTACTGGAAACTGATAAAATGGCCTTTTCTATGGGAAGTTGAAGGTGTGTACTTAGACAGAGAAATCGCAGCTATTCTGTTTGGTGCTGTGGAACTAAATTAATTAAACAGAGTGAATAATTGGGAAGGATTTAACCTGAAGTTTGGATTCTAAAACGCACAGCAAAATCAACTTGAAAAGGCAGCATGATTGAAATTTCAGGAAACGGTGCCTTGTTTGTGTATGTATTGCTGCCGGCTTTATAAAACTGAGTCATTGCTGCGGGTCCTGGTTTGTAGCTGACAGACTGTTTCTAAATGTGCACAAGATCAACTTCAGATGACAAATTTCAGTCTTTTGCTTTCTCTTTATGCGTATCAGGGGAAACAAATGGCCAAAATTGCTACTGACTTTTCTAGAAACCAGGCCAGTCTGAAGACAGCAGTGACTCTCAAACCCAAGGTGCCCAGGAATCGTCTGGGGACCTGGTTAAGGTGTAGATTTGGTCTCAGCAGGCCTGGGTCGCAGCCGGAGACACTGCATTTCCAACAAGCTCCCAGATGGTACTGATGCTACCAGTCTGCAGATCCACGTTTTCTTAGGGCAAAGTCTTAGAGGAAGGTTTTCTTAAAGTTTCCTGATAAGAACTACCCGGATGCTTTGCTAAAAATACAAATCTTGTTCCCTACCCCCAGACCCATTAAATCAGAACATCTGGAGAGGGCCAGGAACTGCATTTAATGAGCTGATTCTCATCACTGTCCTAGAGTTACCCCCCTTTTTTTTTCTTAAGCTGGGGTCTTGCTCTGTTGCCCAGGCTGGAGTACATTGGTGTGATCACAGCTCACTGCAACCTCAAACTCCCAGGCTGCAGTGGTCCTCCCACCTCAGCCTCCCTAGTAGCTGGGACCACAGGCATATGGCACTACACCCAACTAATTATTATTATTATTTTTTGGTAGAGGTGGGATCTTGCTACATTGACCAGGCTGGTCTTGAACTTCTGAGCTCAAGTGATCCTCCCACTTCAGCCTCTCAAGTAGCTGGAACCATAGACACATACCAACCACCATGCCCAGCTAATATTTTTATTTTTTGTAGAAATGGGGTCTCTCTCTCTCTCCCCATTGCCCAGGCTAGCCTCAAACTCCTGGCATCAAGTGATCCTCCTACCTCAGCCTCCAAAAGTTCTAGGATTACAGGCATGAGCCACTGTACCCAAGGACCGGCCCTTTTTGTTTGTTTGTTTGCTTGCTTGTTTGTTTTTTGAGACAGATTCTCACTCTGTCACCCAGGCTGGAGTGCAGTGGCATGATCTCAGCTCACTGCAACCTCCGCCTCCTGGGTTCAAGTGATTCTCCTGCCTCAGCCTCCCAAGTAGCTGGGACTACAGGGGTGTGCCACCATGCCCAGCTAATTTTTGTATCTTTTAGTAGAGACAGGGTTTCACCATGTTGGCCAGAATAGTGTCTATCTCTTGACCTTGTGATCCTCCTGCCTCAGCCTCCCAAATGCTGGGATTACAGGCGTGAGACACCGTGCCTAGCTGGGTTGGCCCTTTTTGATATTTAGGGACCCCTCCCATGAATTTTACTGTCTTTATGACTTTTATAATTTAGGAGATTAAAAAATACTAATTAAAAAAATACTAATGCTTTGCACCTCTTCCCTTACTCTCCTGGTTCTGATCTAAGTGGGGCGGGGGTGTGGTCCCCGCTCTGGAATTGGTAAGCACTCCTGGGTAATCTCAAAGTGCAGCCACAGTTGCGAGCCACTGTTGTGAGTGGGCGTGAAGCAGTGTGTGCGTGATGCCCCCCACCCCCCGCCCCGAAGCTCCCTCAAGACAGCGGCCCCAGATCCACCAGACTCCGACTCTTCCAAGACATCTCCTCCCTTCCCCAGAGAAGGACTGGACCCGCCACCTTCCCCATCTTTCCCCAGCTCCTTCTCTATCACACACACTTGCCCTCCAGACCTCTGCTGCTTTCACCTCCATCCTCACATGTGTGTCCAGTTACCCCAAGACATCGGTCTCCTCCTCCTCCCTCCTCTCTTTGCCTCTTTCTCTGTTTTTCTGCATTCGTGAAATAAGAGATTAGAAAGGAAGAGCCATCCGACCAAATCATGTACACTCCGCATAAAGGTAATATTAATGATAGCTATAAATCAAGGCGGGCACATTTTGAAGAGCATTTAGACATGGAAAAAGCCAGCACCATTCATTCCATAGAGAAGAAAATAAGACCAGAAAGTACCTAGAAATCTTCAAAATCTTCACAAAACTCTCCACCGACTTCCTCCCTCCTCTCTGATTACCTTCTCCTTTCAACATCAGCATTCCAAAGGCCTTATTTCTTATTTCTCTTTTTAGTTTTGGATTGACTTTTCCCATTGTCAGGGTCTGGTATTTCAGCACCCCCGTATTAAACACTGCGTTGGATGCCTGCTTGGGCTTCCTAGACACCCAAGGTGACACAGCCCTGGCCGTGTTTTAAGAGCTGGCGTCAGCCCCTTTCAAACCTGCAAACCTCAGTGCACCCCACCCTCCTTGCAGAGGGAAGAAGCGACATCAGGTACCTGCCAGACAGACTGACACTCGAAGGTCACCCTTCCTCCAACACTCAGATTGATGGACTTGACCCTGGGGACTCCTAGGAAAGTTACCTCTTAGACATCAATGCCAAGTGTCCTGACATTGATTGAACCTTCCTCAGACCTTCTGACTCCCATCACCCACCCTTTCTGAAAATACATGTGTCCAGACTCGTTAAGCAGGCTCCCTCTCATGAATCTTGACTTGCCTGAGGACTTTGTTTCAATGGAAAAGACAAAACAAAACAAAAAAATGTCTAGGTTCCTTTATCAATCCAGCATTCTTATTACCAATTATTGACAGCAGTCACTTGATTTGTGCACACACCAATGCTTTCGATCAGGGATTGGCAAAATGGTCCCATAAAGAGCCCGATAGTAAATATTTTCAGTTTTGCAGGTCAGGTGCTCACTGCTTTTCTACGACAGCAGCCATAGACAATACACAGCCAGCACAGTGTTCCAATAAAACTTTGTGTGCAAAAAACAGACCAGATGTGGTCTGTAAGCCATAGTTTGCTAACCTGTGGTTTAGAACCCAGGCTTCAGAATCAAATGGGTCAGAGTGGGAATCCCTTGCTCATGTGATTTACTAGTAAAACGGGTGGATTCCTTAATTTAAGCCTGTTTCCTCCTCTGCAGGGTGGAAACCATGGCTGTCACTGCACCAAGCATTTCGTGTTCATCAAACCATCCACCCCCTCATATCAACCCAGCACAGGAAAACGATTACTGTCTCCACTATACAAGCAGAGAAACTGAGGCTCTGATAGCTTCACTTACCCAGTGCCTTACAGCTAGAAAGGATCAACCTGGGGCTCCACCCTGGGTCTCCCATCTCCAGAGCACATGCTCTGAGCTCCTAGGCTGCCCACAGCCTCCCCGGGGGAGTATGGTGAGGAGTGGAGAGGTTTGCCATGCAGCGCCTGGCAGCGTTCAAATTCCTACCATGGTAACCTTGTCTATTCAACAATGTTCATTGGTTTCCAGGCTTTGGAGGAAGGCATTACTCAAGAGAGAAACAGAGCGAAAGAGACTTTAGAGAAAGAACGGAAGAGAAGGCAAGAGCAGGAGGACCTCCTGGCCCAGCAGAAGAAGGTACACATCTCAGGGAGACAGAGTCAGCTCCAGCCCAAATCAGGGCCCTGCAGCTAGGAAGGGTGGATCTGGGGCTCTGGTCTGAGCTCACTGGCCTGAGCTCTGAGTTCCCAGGCAGTGAGGCCCACAGTCCTCCCAGGGAGGTGCAGTCAGGAGGGAAGAGGTTACCTATGTGGTGCCTGGCAGAGCCCAGATTCCTGCCATGGTAACCATGTCTGTTAAACAATGATCAGGCTTTGGCGGAAAGCATGACCCAGAAGAACAGAGTGAAGGAAGCATTAGAGGAAGAACAGACAAGAGTCCAAGAGCTGGAGAACCGCTTGGCCCACCAGAAGGAGGTACGCTCGGGGAGATAGAGTCGGCTGGAGCCCCAGTTGGCTTGAGAGCCATATGGAAGTAAGTTGAGAGCCGCCAACAATGGGGGTGAGAGCATGGTGGAGGCTTCCTTGTGTAATTTGCGTTTGGGTGGGCTCAGCTACTTTGGGAAGCGTGGGAGACTCAAGGAGAGAACCCTGGAGTTGTAGACTTGACAACCAATTGGGAAAAAATTGTAAACAGTGTGAAACACCGTCAGGGAGAGAGAGAGCTTGGGAGACGGGTTGGGAGTGGTGACATGGGCATCTTCTGTGTTCCAAAGCACAGAAACGGGAGAATGACAGAGTCATGGGACCTCAGGGCTGCACAGACCCTCCTCCAGCATCCTAAAAGCCTCCGGCCTTCAGCACCACCCCTGAGGAATATTTTCCAGCCCAGGGCAGTCCGTCCCAGCATGGGTACCTCAGGCTGGCAGAAAGTTTTCCCTTTAGGTTGAGTTGTGTCAAACTTACGCCCCTGAAGAGTATCAGTCCTCCACCCTCCCCTGCGCTCCCACAAGACACGCCCACTTCCTCTTCCACAGATGACTCAGTGTGTGAAAACAGAGGCACTGGCACCCTGGCATCCTGCGTCTGCTCCTCCCCAGGCCTAAGCCCCCAGTCCCTCAGGCCCCTCACAGGACTGGCCCCCTGCTGTGGCCTGTGCTGCTCTCCAGAAGTCACAGACTGGTAGCTTCTGACTAAAAAGGGCCTGTGGGTGGTATATTTGGCCCTGGAATGTTTTATTTTGAACTCATAAAATCTCTTTAAAAGTTCAGATTTCATCCGGGCGCAGTGGCTCACGCTCTGTAATCCCAGCACTTTGGGAGGCCAAGGCAGGCGGATCACCTGAGGTCGCAAGTTCAAGACCAGCCTGGCCAACATGGCAAAACCCTGTCTCTACTAGAAATACAAAAAATTAGCCAGGCACGGTGACGTGCACCTGTAGTCCCAGCTACTCGGGAGGCTGAGGCACGAGAATCACTTGAACCCGGGAGGCAGAGGTTGCAGTGAGCTGAGATCGTGCCACTGTACTCCAGCCAGGGTGACAGAAAAAAAGAAAATCAAATAGCCAGTGGCAGTTGAATGGAGCCTGTGGCTGGGGCTGTTGTCTCAAGTTCCCCCAATAGGAAGCCACAGAGAGGTTCTGCCAGAAGTAGGCTGACATTTTAACAGACCAGGGGTGACCCAACCACAGATCCCCTCTGCAATGAAGCTTACATTGTTCTCCTGAGCCCCATGACCTCAAAGTCTCTAAATTCAAGGATCTTCCCCAGGCCTTTGCTGTTGGCCCCTTGAGGCATTTGACTCAAGTGACTCCTTGGAGACTCTCCTCCTCATCTCCATCCCTGGAGAAATAACTTGGGAGCAAACTTCAGTGACCTCTGCAAGAGGGCTGCAGGGCACAGCTGTGTCAGACTCCAAGGGAGAACCTTTCCCTGTTGTGGGTCGGGTCAAATGGCACAGGCTTTGCCCAGAGGTCTTTTTGTTTCTCCTGCAGTGGTGGGTGGGCAAGGATTATACTTGAGGAGTGAGGGTTGCTGGAAAACAAACGCTCAAACAGAAGAAGGGGCACAGGTGACAGGAGAGACAGTAGTAACTGCCATTTACTCAGCAATAATTCTGGAGGCCAAATCTGAGGCCACAGCCACCCCTTCGAGAAGCGAGGTAGTGACAGATCTGCCGCAATCAGGAAGTTTAGACCAGCTCGGATTTGAACTCGCGTCTCATCTGGCTGCAAAGCCCACGTTCCTCTGTGCTGTGCCAGGATTGAGGAATTCATGAAAGCACACGTGAAAAAGGATCAGGGATCTGAGGGTGACCACAAGCTAAACATGAATCTACAAATGTATCACAGCTTTCCCAAAAGCTACTTTAGATGTATTAACAGAAGTAGAACATCTTCAATGAGGGAGGGGAAGAGTTCTACCCTAGGCTACCATGGTGGAGAATGGTGGTTCTGGCCGCCTCCCTTTAGGAAGAAAGTGGGTGATGGGTGGCAAACTCAAATGCCTATGAAGCCCATACAGATAGCAAAAGTGACATGGGCTGTGTTTAATGCAATAGGGAGTGGTGAGGACTATGGCAAACTGCTGCTACCTGGTAAGGCTTCTTGTCCATTTTTGCTAGGTAGAAAAAAGGGCTAGATTTTCTGACTTTTCAGAAGAGTATGGCAATCTGAATTTTTTTTTTGAGATGGGGTCTCACTCTGTCTCCTAGGCTGGAGTGCAGTGCTGTGATCACTAAGTCATAATCTGGGTCTTGAGGTCATGTTTAAAGTTAATTCCCATTACCTGTTGTGAACTTGGGAGCACAGCAACTGAGCAGGTAGGGCCTGGGTGAGCCAGGCAAGGCCTCTCCTCCAGGTAGCACCTATCCTGGCTGCAGAGGAAGGACTGGCGAGTAGAGATGCACAGTCAGACACAGCAAAGCCAATTCTAATTCCCTAGGAAGTGCCTCAAAGTCTCTTTCACCGTTCACAGGAAAATATCCTACCCTGAAACCCACTTTAAAGGATCCAAATAAACGTGAAATTCTTCGGATGCCACTTTTCTTCTGCTTTGTTTAAGGCTAGTGTTGGGACAGCAGAGTGTTGGAGTTTTGTCAACTCTTTTTCACTGCAAAGTGTATGGTATCTCAGCCATGCTCTGGATTAAAGACTGCTTGCAGGCTCTTCTGGGGCCCTAAACCCTGGTTATCATAGAAATCATGTTCCGAGTTCTAAACGCCTGACAGTCAGCCTGGTGTTGGAAAGACAAGCCATTGGAAAATTGAGGTGGCCTTTCTTGTGGTGACTGGAAGCAGGCTGGCGATGTATTTCCTTTGGTGATTCACATTAAGCTGTTTAGTTGAATAGCTTAGCAGCAAGTAACTTCCTAGACAAACTTCTTGATTAGGGCCACCAAATACTGGCCACACTTTCTTCCCTACACCCTATCAGAACATCGCTTATCCCTTCTAGAAACTGGCATATTGTGGCTCATTAATTGGGCATACTGCCCTTCTCTTGAAACTGAATTCTGTTGAAGAGATTCATTTCCGGTTCAAGCGATTCTTCTGCCTCAGCCTCCCAAGTAGCTGGGACTACAGGCGTGCACCACCATGCCCAGCTAATTTTTGTATTTTTAGTAGAGATGGGCTTTCACCATGTTGGCCAGGCTGGTCTCGATCTCTTGACCTCATGATCTGCCCACCTCAGCCTCCGAAAGTACTAGGATTACAGGCATGAGCCACTGCACATAGCCAAAAATTCCATTTTTTTTTTTAAAGATGGAGTTTCACCATGATGGCTAGGCTGGTCTTGAACTCCCTGACCTCAGGTGATCCACCCACCTCAGCCTCCCAAAGTGCTAGGATTACAGGCGTGAGCCACTGCGCCTGGCCCAAAAATTCCATTATTAACAAGACTCTTCTTTTGATCAGAAAGGCTGTTTGGCCCGTGATAGGAGGCCGCCCCACTGCTCCCCATTCCCTGTTGAGAGCTCCATGTTCTGGCTCCGTGCTTTCCTCTGTGCAGGCTTCAGATCCTGGCCTCACTGCTGACAAAGGGTGTGACTTTGAGCCCTCTCTCCCTTCCTGTTCCTCAGTTTCCTCATGTGGAAAATGGGCCACTCTCAGCACTTCTCTGACAGAGCTGCTATGACACTGAAGGGCTGGCCAGGGGCCTGGGCATATCTAATAGCCACCCCGGCACTCTGGCTGTTATTGTTACCATTATTATCTTTTTTTTTTTAAATTGCATTTTAGGTTTTGGGGTACATGTGAAGAACATGCAAGATAGTTGCATAGGTACACCCGTGGCAGTGTGATTTGCTGCCTTCCTCCCCTTCACCTATATCTGGCATTTCTCCCCATGCTATCCCTCCCCAACTCCCCACCCCCTACTGTCCCTCCCCTATTCCCCCCAACAGACCCCAGTGTGTAGTGCTCCCCTCCCTGTGTCCATGTGTTCTCATTGTTCAACACCCGCCTATGAGTGAGAACATGCGGTATTTCATTTTCTATTCTTGTGTCAGTTTGCTGAGAATGATGGTCTCCAGGTTCATCCATGTCCCTACAAAGGACATTTCCCCCCTGAAATGTGCAGGCCACCAAGAGAACTGACTGGTCCTTGACTTCCAGGTTTTGGAGAGCAGCATAGCCCATGAAAAAAGAAGAGCAAAGGAAGCCTTGGAGTCTGAAAAGAGAAAAGTTCAGGATCTGGAGAACCACTTAACCCAACAGAAGGAGGTATGAGCAGCAGCAGGAAAAAACCCTCTGGAAGGAACAGCAAAGCCAGATGCCCTGGCAGAGTACGGTGGGAAATGGGGCAGATGCCAGAGCCACACTTCCCTTTGAAGTGGCCAAGATCTGCCACTTACTATCCATGTGACCTCAGGCAGATGGCCGTATTCCCACCCCTCAGTTTCCTCATCTGTAAAATGGGAATGCTAACAGTCCCTGGCTCAGTGGGTTAAATGCTATCAGGTATAAAGTACATAGGACTGCACCCTGCAGCCTAGAGGGCCCTCGGGAAGCTTTTCCTGCTCTCTGGCTCAGCTACCTAGGAAAGAGGGATCCTCCCCAGGAGAGAACCTTGGGTTTCAGCCAGGGTCAGTGACTTAGCCAGCGTCGTCCTCACAGTAGAGAGGCATGTGTGCCACACCCGGCATGGCCACGGGAGAAAGCACTGCTCCTGGCCCGGCCTCCTGGTGTCCTGGACTCTGAGGCAGGCCCTCCCAGGACTGGCTGAGGAGTAAAACACACAAAGAACACAAAGAGAGATGATGCAGGTAGGTGCATAGTAAGTGCATATGGTTGTCACATCAAATAAGCCCCAGGGGTCAGTGCCTTCTGGAATGGACAGGAAGATGGGCACCCCAGGACAGAAAGACGCGCGGAGGCCAGGAGGGGTCAGAGCTGGAGACATCCACATCCACCCAACCTAACGCCACCAGCCTAGGGACCTGGCCCACCCAGACACACCTGCCCAGAGCAGCATGAAAAGCAGGCCCTCAGGTCAGCCCGGGTGCCTGGGTCACAGCCCGGAAGTAAGAACCCGGGGTGGGAGGAGTGGTCAGGAGGAGGTCACTCAAGGACCCACAATGGCATCTCCATGAGCTGGGCTTCGGGGACAGAGGTGGCACAGACACACACATGCCGGCCCCCATAGAACTTCTAGAAACAGAACTGATGGCCCCTATGGTTCAATTCGGTTTCATTCATCTGCCCATAAATATTCATTTATCTACCCACCAATTTCAGTGTCATTCATCCACCATGTGCCAGGCCTGGTTCTGGGTGCCATGGACACTGTAGTGAGCAACACAGACCAGGGCCAGGCTTCCCAGACCTTCCATCCTAGCGCTGGGGAGACAGACATCCCCGCAGAAGCAGGGGCCGCACCAGGGCCACAAAACCAAAGCTGAGGAGCAGGCTGGAGAGTGCCCAAGGGAAGGGTCACTCAGGAAGTGACATTCCAGTGAGAAGTGGAAGGGAAAAGGAGCCTGGGGGCAGAGAGGACCACTGGATAAAGTGACACAGGTGTGAAGGTCAGGACTGAGTTCACCAGGAGGTAGACAGGGGAGACTGGGTGAGGAATGAAACCAAAGCTGGCCCAAGATGGGAGGCCCCAGGGCACAGGGGAGGGAAACAGGTGGGAGAGACAGGGAAGGAGCCGCAGACTGTGGGGAGCTAAAGGGTCCATTTAGCTGTGGGGAGCAAAGGATTCAATTCTCAGCTCTGCCCTAACAGACTGTGTGACCCTGGGCAAGCCCCTTGCCCTCTCTGTGCCCTCATCTGTCATGTAGGTCTGGTGGCAGAACCGCCCTAAAGGTGTAATATGAGGAGTCAGTACATCTGTGGCTTGGGATGCATCCTCGCTGGTGAGGTCAGAGTCCAGGTGGGATGGGCAGTTGGGTACAGCAGGGTGGGGGCTGTGCAGACTTAAGCAAAGCCCTTGGCAGTGGGAAGGAAGTGAGGTCAGAGTCCAGGTAGGCAGAGGGAGCACAGACAGGGAGCACAGAGGGAGAATAGCCTCACTAAGGAGTGAGACCCAAACTGTGGTCACCGCTGCCCCCAGAGCCTCCCTTAAACATATGGGCTGGGGATGGGGTCCTGAAGCTCAGGCTACAGCCAGGCAGTGGCTCACACCTGAAATCCCAGCACTGTGGAAGGCGGAGGCAGGTGGATCACCTGAAGTCAGCAGTTCAAGACCAGCCTGGCCAACATGATGAAACTCCATCTCTACCAAAAATACAAAAATTAGCCAGATGTGGTGGTGCAACTGTAATCCCAGCTACTTGGGAGGCTGAGGTGGGAGAATTGCTTGAACCTGGGAGGCAGAGGCTGCAGTGAGCCAAGATCTTGCCACTGCACTCCAGCCTGGGCAACAGAGCAAGATCCTGTCTCAAAAAAAAGAAGTTGCCATAATCACATTTCCCCCCAAGTAAATATCATTTACATTTCAGTGCATACCCCTCTGGTCTTCTGTTGTACATATACACATATATTTAAAATGCTTTTCTTGTGAACTTTATGTTGGTAGGGAGGGAGTATAATTGCAAGAGTTTCAACAGCTAGCTGCAGATAGAGTTTTTCGAGCCCACCCTAACTATTTACCTCCCAGGGCTTGTGCAGGAGAGTCTGGCCTCCAACTCCCCATCACCAAGTCTGTGGGGTTTGTGTTCTCAGCTCTAAACTGACCTAGACAGGAATTTTGGAAACCCATGCCTTTGTAGACTGGAAGTGGCTGCCTGGGTCCTCCTTTGTCAAGGGTCTGCAGGGACAGAAGTCATGTCCCAGCATTCTTTCTCCTGCCCCACCTCCCAAAGAGCCAGGTACTTCCAACAAAGGCCAGCATTGGTGCCAACACATCCCGGTTTATTCAGTGACTCAATGCCAAACAGCAGGACCCAACCACTCACCAGCATGTCACGTCCTGAACACCAGCCCCAAGATCTTGAATGATGACTCACTCCTTTACGCACATGACTAAGATATGGCTCCCAGGTTCTCACCATGGCGGGCGTGCCACGGTTTTCACCTCTGTCCCCAGTGGGCGCTCTGCTCCTTGAGATCTTTCTCCCAAACCCTGACTTAGTGGCTTCAATGGTGAGTCAACCTGGTTTCCCTTTGCAGTGTCATCTCCCTTTGAGGGCACAGGCCCTCAAACGATTTCCATTGACTTTCAGATCTCAGAGAGCAGCCTTGCCTACGAGCAACGCAAAGCAAAGGAGGCCATAGAGAAAGAAAAGAAAAAGGTGCAAGACCTGGAGAATCACTTAACCAAGCAGAAAGAGGTATGAGTCTCAGGCAGGGAGAGATGAGAGGGCCCAGCACGGTGCAAGGCAGTACTCTGGAGCCAGGCTCTGGGTTCAAATCCTACCTCTCCCCATCCCTGGCTGTGAGACTTTAGGCAAGTACTCTACCATCTCTCTGCCTTAGTTTCCCCACTTATGACATGCAGATGATACTCATAGATCAATCTCCCTGAGTTATGAGACATGACTGCAGTTAAACATGCAGAACACATGGAGAGGCAGCCAGCACCCAGCGCTCCACAGGGACGTGTCAGCTGCCCATGTTAGCATGACGAGCTCATGGCTGTGGAGGGCAGGATCCGAAGCCAGGATTGTCTGACTCCCGAACCCTAAGTCATCACCTCTCCCTCTCCACTGCACTGCAGCTTTGTGTGGGCTCAGCTGCCTGGCATAAGAGGGGAGATGTTGGCCTGCCACCCAGCACTTTGGGAGGCCGAGGCTGGTGGATCACCTGAGGTCAAGAGTTCAAGACCAGCCTGGCCAGCATGGTGAAACCCCATCTCTACTAAAATGACAAAAATTAGCTGGGCATGGTGGCAGGTGCCTATAATCTCAGCTACTTGGGAGGCTGAGGCAGGAGAATCGCTTGAACCTGGGAGGTGGAGGTTGCAGTGAGCTGAAATTGTGCCATTACACTCCAGCCTGGAAAACAGAGCAAGACTCCATCTCAAAAAAAAAAGAGAGAGAGGAAATGCTAGGGCACAGACACCTGGGTTTCTGATCACTTTGATATCAGTTTTCCCAGCAGAACGTGTCATCATAATTATCATCACCTTCATAATCAAAATGCATTTACTGTTTTTGTTTTTGTTTGGAGACAGAATCTCACCCTGTCGCCAGGCCTGGAGTGCAGTGGCGTGATCTCGGCTCACTACTACCTCCACTTCCCAGGTTCAAGCAATCTCCTGCCTCAGCCTCCCAGTAGCTGGGATTACAGGTGCTTGCCACTACACCCAGCTAAATATATATTTTTGTGTATTTTTAGTAGAGACGAGGTTTCACCATATTGACCAGGCTGGTCTCAAACTCCTGACCTCATGATTCGCCCGCCTCAGCCTCTCAAAGTGCTGGGATCACAGGTGTGAGCCACCACGCCTGGCCGCCTTTACTGTTATCACTAAGAATTGTAAATGCAATAGGTATAGAAGTGGATTTTGCACGTGACCCTGTCTTACCCTGCAGGCACCTCATAAGCAGTAGGGCATAATTGGCTTCTACTGGGTCCCAACAGTACAAGGCACACACACACACACACACACTCGCACTCGCACACACACAATGACCAATATGTCAAAGTCAAAGCAGGTGACAAACATGCATCCTGGCAATAATGGGTTAAATTTAAATATAGGTGACTATGACTTCAAAGGATTTTCGGGACCAGCTAGGACTAAAAAGGTCTCTATTCACATCAAACTGGGATCATTTTCTTCAAAGAAAGGTTTGCAAACATTAGCATGCATTCGAATCTTGGGGGAATTTATTTTAAATGCCTGTTTCTTGGACCCCACCCCAAGAAATTCTGATCCCCCGTGGAGGACAGACTCAGGAATCTGCATGTTTCATAAGCAGCCCACGGTGCTGATGCACTTTAAACAACACAGCTCTAGGGAGGATAGTCACGAGGGCCCGTCAGCGCTGGATGCCACTCTTTAAGAGGGCCCTTGAGTAACTGGCCCTGTGTCCAGAGAAGGCAGATGAGAGTGGGGTGAAGTGATGTGGGACTTCTCAGCCCAGGGCCATCACGATCACAGAGGACCCCTGCGGGGAGGCACGTGCTGCAGGCTGTGGGAGAGCCTGAGAGAGGCAGTCTTTTCCCAAGCAGCCATGTCCTCCAAATGATGTGCCATGGATCGCCCATGAAACACACTACAGGTAGGCGAAAAGGAGAGGTTAAAGCATTAAAGGCAGGTAAGCTGGGACATAAAATGGATCGGGAATGAGACTGATGCAAAAAGAAAGTGTATCATGAAATCAATGAATGAGTCACAACTTTTACTCTAGCAGTTACAGTGCGAGGGAAAACCCAGCTGGCTGCACAGTTTACCAGACAAAAATGGACCAACCACTCATGGAAATACGACCATTCAGGGAACTAGACCAGCGAGAATCTCTCCTAAGGGTCATCATGTAGAGGATTCTGCAACAAGCAACCTTCTCAGCAGTATCCTTAGAACAGTGACACCAGAAGGTAGGGTCTCGGCTGGGCGCAATGGCTCTTGCCTGTAATCCCTGCATTTTGGGAGGCCGAGGCCAGTGGATCACCTGAGGTCAGGAGTTCAAGCTCAGCCTGACCAACATGGTAAAATCTCATCTCTACTGAAAATACAAAAATTAGCCAGTCATGCTGGTGCACACCTATAATCCCAGCTACTTGGGAGGCTGAGGCAAGAGAATCGCTTGAACCAGGGAGGTGAAGGTTGCAGTGAGCCAAGATCGTGCCATTGCACTCCAGCCTGGGCAATAGAGTGAGACTCCTTCTCAAAAAAAAAAAGAAGAAGAAGATGGGGTCTTATGGCAGCCCTCAAAGTAGACAGGTGGCATCACCCTACACGAGCTGGAACAGGACCTAGCCCAGGGACTCCCCATTTACCAGGAATATCCAAGGAAATACAGGTACACTCAGAGAGTTGTTTGTTTGCACATCGTTTGTACACACAGCAGAACAATCAAAGATTGGCTCCATCTACATAGGCAACGTGGGAAAGGGAGAGAGGAGAGAAGAAAGAAATGTCAAGCGCGTTGGGGCCGGTGAACTTTGTTCTCCTGTCCTTGGACAAGCTGCGGAGTAGCCGGCAGGGAGTAAAGATGCCAGGCTGTGTGATTGCCCACAGCAGGGCTGCTTCACAGCTCTCCAAAGAAACAAGTGCAGTTTGTTGTGGATTCTCTGGGACACCTGGGGCGTGTCACTGAGCTGTGTGTGACAAGCTCTTGCCTGCCTGTGTCCCCAGTGAGCGCCTCCCCTGCCAGGTCTGCACGTGCTCTGCTGTGGGATTTCCCAACAGTGACAGTGAGGTTAAGACCTGAACAAGAATCAGAGTGACGTGGAGGTACACGGAGGATGCAGCAACTCCCAGGCGAGGCTCGTGGGAATAACACAATAAAACGGCATAGGTATTTTGTTGGTTGAAAAAAAAGTTTTCTTTCCTGATTACAAAAAAACCACACCTGTCATTCTAGAAAACTTGAAAAAAAAAAATAAGAAACCAGAAAATCACTCGGAAGAAAATAATAACTAACAGAGTGCACTGAGCCCAGTGGTCGCTGCCGACATTGTGATGTGATTCCTTCCAGACCGCCTTCGTGTTGAGCCCCAACATAACATCCATAAATACCGATTTATTACGAAGCTAGTGATGTACAGTGACACCGTGCACACTGCTTTGGATGCTGTTCTTCATATTTAACATATGACGTGTCAACCTTAAATCATGAGATTCTCTAAGTATGGAGTTTATTCGGACTCAGAGCTTGAGGACAGCAACCCGGAAAACAGACTCCAAAACAACGAGTCAGCGTTTCAAAGCAGGGAGGTGAAAGTTTCACTGATAGGCAGTGAGCAGGATCGCAGTGTCTCCCACACAAGGTCAGCACATGCGGTTATAGCCCTTTGGTTGGTTACAGCTTGTTACATTCCTGGGAAAATTGCTTTAATATTCCAGGATGAGGGGCGGTCATCTCAAGGAGTCTTATCTCTGGCGCTTCCAGGGCTTTCCCACTTATTTACAGAAAGGAACAGAAGTTGTAGGTACGTGCTACGTGACCCAGGCCACACAGCTGCATTCCTCTCGAGTCTCAAAATAATTTAAGGTTTCAACTGCTTTAAGTTTGAATGATTTTGGCCAGGCGCAGTGGCTCACACCTGTAATCCCAGCACTTTTGGGAGGTGGAGGTGGGAGGATCACCTGAGGTCAGGAGTTCAAGACCAGCCTGGCCAACATGGCAAAGCCCTGTCTCTACTAAAAATACAAAAATTAGCCGGGCATGGTGGTGGGTGCCTGTAGTCCCAGCTACTCAGGAGGCTGAGGCAGGAGAATCGCTTGAACCCAGGAGGTGGAGGTTGCAGTGGGCCAAGATCACGCCACTGCACTCCAGCTTGGGCAACAGAGTGAGACACCACCTAAAAAAAAAAAAAAAAAAAAAAAAAGTTTGAATGATTGAATTTTGCATAGAGTGTCTCAGTGGCATGGAGCCATGTTCTGTGGCCTGGGTTTGCAGTGTGCTGGATGGAACCTGATTTCTTTACTCCTCCCCTGTGGCCGGGGTACAGGGTGGTTTCCCAGTCTTCACTAGCGCAGAAGATGCTCGGCTGACCCACCCTGTGCGTCAGTGTCTATGTCCTTAGGAAAAATTCCCTAAAGTGGAGTTGCTGAGTCACAGGACATGCATAATTTTCAGGCTCGCAGTACATGTTCCTAAATGACTATGTAAAAGGTCACAGCAGCTTGCACCTCCACCAACAGAGTTGAACAATGCCCAGGACTGCAAATACATTTGAAATTGGATTAGACAATAAGATGGCCAGCGCAGTGCCAGTCAGGAAGCCCACACCCATATTATTGCAGGAAGGACTCAAGGAGAAGAATAGAATGTTGACTGTGAAAGAGCAAAAGACAAGGGTGCCCAGGATAGGGCCGCTGGAGCCCTGGAGGAAATGGGGTATCCTGGGGGCAGGTATGCAGTGAAGGAGAGAAGGGACTCGGCACATTCTTCCTGGAGAACAGATTTAGAGACAGACATGACAGCCCTCCTCAAATATTTAAAGGGCTGTCTCATAAAAGAGAAATAAAACATACTCAACGAGCTCCAGGTGACAGAACTGAGCTCAGAGACCAGAAATCACAAGGAGACAGATCTCTTGAGTCTCAAAATAATTTGAGACTGAGTATAAAGACAAGTTCTATAATAATTGGAACCTTCCAGAGAAGGCATGGACTTTGTACTTTCAAAGGATCGACCGAATAATTAGACAGTAGACTTTGCCCCCTCACTGAAGGTGGGGGAGAAGGGGGCTGGGTAAGTATGTACTCCTGAATCTCTGTTATTTTGCTACTTGTTTTTTGTGTAGGAAATGGAATTAAAAGAGCAAACACAGGACGTTTTAAATAATAAATTAAGTGACGCACTGGCCATGGTTGAAGAGACTCAGAAAATAAAGACAACTGAAAGTCTAAAAGCAGAGAGCCTCGCCTTGCAATTAAATGAAACATCAGCTGAACTGGAAATGGCCAAGACAAAAATGGTAGGTCGCTGCCTTCCGGGAATGGGAGACTTTTTCTCTCCATGGAAGATTACAGTGCTGTGAGAATGTGTGGTTTGGGCAGAGCTTCTCAGCCTCAGCACTGCGGATCCTCTGGGCCAAGTAGCACTTTCCTGTAGGGGCTGTCCTGAGCATCTTAGGTTATTTAGCACCATCCCTGTCCCCTACCCACCGGATGCCAGGAGCTCTCTCCCCACAGTCGTCACCAAAAATACAGACAGTGCCAAGTGTCCCTTAATCGTCCCCTAATGAGAAGTATTGGTTTAGAGTGAAAGGTACACAGAACTAGGATGCCCTCTCTGCAGGGTGTTCTGAGATGTATTTCAGGGTCCTCACAGGATCAGGGAGAACACTCAGGATTTAGTGATCGGTGACTGTTACGCCAGCTTTAAGACAGTGTGTTAAAGCGTAGACTCGGCATTCAAGGCTCTCCACAACCAGGGCTGGATGTTGCATTCATTCTCTCATCCATACATTCAACCGACAGGTTTCTGGGCGAGGAAGTAATGCAGGTTAATCTGTCAGAAGAGCACAAAGTAATTTTCACGAGGGTGTGGCATTGGAGGAGACAGCTCTGGGTGTGGCACGTGGTATAGACCAGAATCATAAGGACCTGACCTTGGCGGGGGCAGGGGGAGGCATGGGAGGGAGGGAGTCGCTGGAGAGAGTTACAATGGCAGGACTTGATAATGGCTGGTGGGATGTGAGCACCAAGGAGAGGACAGTGCCAGAGGAGACGCACGCTTCAGGCCAGGGCACCTGGGGACATGATGGCATAGGGACAGCATAGGAATGGGAGTCTGGAGGTCTGGGATCATTGTCGGGAGGCTCTCTTGGAGCAATCCTTTTTTGGGGAAGAAGAGACAAGAGGAGGAAGGCAAGGACAGGGCATCAAAGTTCAAAAGCCCCCCAGCTTTGAGTACACAGTAGTTTTGGGAAAGAAAGCAAGACGAGAGCCTGATCTGGAAGGCAGCCTCCTAGGCAGGGTCTTTGGAAGAGCGAGCGTGTGTGTGTCTCCAGCAAAGAATGTACCTGTCTTGGGGAGATCAGAGGCCACGGCCCAGCATGTCACCTGGGAATAGGGAGCAGGACAGGGTGAGGTTGGAGGAGCAGGCAGGCAGTGAGGAGGAGGTGCTGACGCGGAAACGCCAAGGGGAGCCTCAGGAGGGAGTGGTTGTGGGAAAGCAGCTGATTTGCCATTTGGGGATCATCAGTAAGTTTTCGTTTTAAGAAATGCAAGTTGTTTTTGTTTTTAAGAAATGCAAGTTCTGGCCGGGCACAGTGGCTCACAGCTGTAATCCCAGCACTTTGCGGGGCCAAGGTGGGTGCATCATCTGAGGTCAGGAGTTCGAGACCAGCCTGGTCAAATGGCAAAACCCCATCTCCACTGAAAAAAATACAAAATTTAGCTGAATGTGGCGATGCATGCCTGTAGTCCCACTTACTCAGGAGGCTGAGGCAGGAGTATCGCTTGAACCAGGAGGCGCAGGTTGCAGTGAGCCAAGATCATGCTCTGCACCGTAACCTGGGTAACAGAACAAGACTCTGTCTCCAAAAAAAAAAGAAAGAAAGAAAGAAATGCAAATTCATTCACTTTTTCTTATGAAGTTGTTCACTCATTAATTCTACAAATATTTATCAAACATCAAGTGCTCTGGGCATAGCAGTGAATAGAAAAAGACACATTTCTGCTGTTACGAAGTTTACATTCTAGTTGGCATGACAAAGAAACAAGATTAAAGGCTTTGGGGACAATGAAACAGGCACTGGAACAGAAAGTGTCTGGGGCTGCTCCCAATAGGTGGTCAGGGGCCCTGAGAGCTGAGCTCTGAAAGTCAAGGAGTTGACTATGCAAGGAACTGGGGAAGAAGTTTTCAAGGCAAAGGGAACAGCATGTGCTAAGGCCCTGGGGTGGGGCCCAGGTTAGCACCTGTGTGTGTACAGAGGGGGCATATTCTTGTCATATCCAGCTCCCAAGATCACACTGAGTGATACTGTTTCCCAGATCATGATGGAAAACCAGCTGTTCCTGCAGCAGCAGAGGGTAAAGGCGCTCCAGGATGAGCAGGAATCGCAGAGACACGGGTTTGAAGAAGAGATCCTGGAATATAAGGAGCAAATCAAACAGCACGCCCAGACAATTGTGAGTCTTGAGGAGAGACTCCAAAAAGTCACTCAGCACCATAAAAAAATAGAAGGCGAGATTGCGACGCTGAAGGACAACTATCCAGGTAAGTCCAAAGGGAGGCCAAGGAAACCTTAGTGTTAGGGGCAGGTTCTGACTGTCCCCTGGGTCCCAACGGGCTGATGGTTAAGAAAAGTGCCTCATTCAAAAGCTCATTCATTCTCTGAGGCCCCCTTTTGTTCTTGTCACACAACGATGTCAGAAGCCCTCTGAGGCCCAGGTTCAGCAGAAGTCATGGCAATGAGTTGGGACATCCTTTGTGCCGACCCAGTGAGCCGGCGAGACCCGCAGGCTACCAGGGCTCTCAGGGCCATCGAGAGCAGCGCGAAGTGGAATCATCGTTTCCACATGAAAACAGCTCGTGCAGGGGCCTTTCAAAGGCTTCTCTCTGCCATCGACCTTTTGCATCTTGACCAATGCACTTTCATTAGCAGCCAGGATTTCTCCCTTGAAAAATAAGCCCGAAAGAGGCTGAAAAAAGAACTCAGACTTGTGAGCACTTATTGGCCCCAAATGGCCACAGCAAGTTGTATTATTGTAAAGATATTAAGCTCTTGGAGAAAGTTCTGGAAGTAGAGGACTGGGGCCAGGGTATCCCAGCCTCAGCCCTGTTGACATTCGGGGCAGGATCATTTTTTCATGGATGGGACTATCCTGGGCACTGTCGGGTGTTAGCAGACTCCCTGGCCCCCACCCACCAGATGCCAGCGGCACCCCTACCCCGGTTGTGACAATCAAAAATGTCTCCAGACATTGCCCAGTGTCCCCTAGAGGCAAACTCGCTCCTGGTTAAGAAAGGCGCCTCTAGTCCCCAGCAAGTTGGCAAGCCATCAGGACTTACAGCATTCATTCATTCATCCGTTCATCTCTCTCGGTGAAGCTTCTGTGTTGTTCCAGTCTCATGTAGGCACTCAGCATCCAGAGATGGCCAAGCCAGTTTTTGTCCCCGTCGTAACAAAACTATTGCCCTGACAGGTGATCCCGGATGAATAGGGCACCGTGATGAGGACGAAGAGCGGGGTTCAGTTTCCCAACCCAGAGACCAGGTCGGAGGGAGGGTGTTTGAGATTGAGCTGGGACCTGAAGGGCGACTGCACCTTCGTCACCCCCACACCTAGACCAGTGTGCACTCCACAAATGTTTGTTGAAGGAGTAAACACGTGAGTGAACACGTGACTGAGCAGTGAGCCAGGATGCCAGAGGCAGCACACTGAGGTGTGGGAGGCAAGGAGAGGAAGGCCCTAAACACAGATTCTTATTTTAAGAGAGGCGGGCAGGTGGTGGGACCAGGGGCTGAGGCCGCACTGCTCACCAGCTTAGCCGAGTGATCGCCGGCAGCTTCCATCACTCTGGTGCCCCTTTCACTGTCTACTCTATGACCTTCATAGAGTAGCTGGGAAGATCACATAGACACGGGCTTGGGGAGAACCCTCAGCCCGTGACACGGAACATGTGCGGGTCTCACAAGGCAGAGAGCACTGCAGGTGGAGGCAGGGTTTGCAAATTGTGAAAGACACAGGTGCACTTGTAAGCAAAGGGGAAGGACAGTCTCCTCTCACAACGTTCACATGTCCCTCTAATACAGCCCACAAGGAGGAAAGACCACAAGACCCTCCGGTGGCTCCCATGACGGACAGCAGTGCCAAAGACATGGCATGCGAACACCTGATGTGAGTACCTGCGGGTGTGTGAGCGCCAGGCATTCTCAGGGGTGCCATCTGGGTGGGGGCAAACAGGAAACCAGCCCCTACCGGGGCCATATTGTCAGAAGCCAAACAAGGAGCCCAGCCTGCTGCCTTCCCAGTGTTGCTTACATTTCCCCATTCCTTCAGCAAGGCAGGCGGTGTCGTGGAAAGATTTAGGTGGAGCTACGTTCAGACCCTCCACCTGTTTTCTGCTGTTTATAACAGAATACCCAAAACTGGGTAATTTATAATGAAAATGAGTTCATTTTTGACCAGGCACAGTGGCTCATGCCTGTAATCCCAGCACTTTGGGAGACTGAAGTGGGCAGATCACAAGGTCAGGAGTTCGAGATCAGCCTGACCAACATGGTAAAACCCCGTCTCTACTAAAAATAAAAAACTTAGCTGGGCATGGTGGCAGGCACCTGTAATCCCAGCTACTCAGGAGGCTGAGGCAGGAGAATGGCTTAAACCCGGGAGGCAGAGGTTGTAAGTGAGCTGAGATCGCACCACTGCACTCCAGCCTGGGTGACAGAGTGAGAATGCATCTCAAAAAAAAAAAAAAAAAGAAAAGAAAGGAGCTCGTTTCTTACAGTTATGGAGACTGAGAAGTCCCAGGTTGAGGGGCTGCATCTGGTGAGCGCCTTCTTGCTGTTGGGGAGTCTCTGCAGTGTCTGGGAGTGGTGCAGGGCATCACATGGCTAGGGGCTGAGTGTGCTAGCTCAGGTCTCCCCTCCTCTTTTTATAAATCCACAGTCCCACTGCCACGGTAACCCATTAATCCACTGACCCAGTAGTCCACAAATCCATTAATCCATAATTGTGCCTTCATGACCCAATTGCTTTATAAAGGCCCCGCCTCTCAATACTGCCACACTGGGGGGTGAGTTTCAACTTGAGATTTGGAGGGGACAGACATTCAAAACATAGCAGATTCCAACTGGACACTTTCTAGCCATGTGACCCCGGGCAAGTCACACCACCTCACTGACCCTTAGCTTCCATGTTTGTGAAGTAAAGCTGTGCATGCCTAGTGCTTGAGAAAGCTAGCTAATACTTTTATTAGCTATTTTTCCCAAGTAGGTGTTATAGGCAGAGATTTCAAACAGGAGACCACTTGGTGGGGCGGGGTCCTGTAAAGGGTGAGAAGTTGAGGAATCGGCTAAATGACCTTAAATAGATGACCTCAACTCTCCTGACCCTGAGAGCCAGTGTAATAAAGGAGTCTATCCTCAAAGAACTGACCGTTTTCAGAGAAACAAACGTATGAATGGGAAAGATCCAGAAAGCAGCACGTACAGAAGGAGGCGCCGATGGGACACAGAGGAGGGATTCAGAAGTCCCCCACAGGAGAACCACCTGCCTCACGCTTGCACCAAATTCTAGTGACCAAAGTCTCATGCCACAGGTTTTTACAAAAAGATAGGTATATACAGCCTCCCCATTGTGAAAAGCTCCCAACTCCGACTCCTGTTTAAACTCTAGAAACAGTGGTCCCATGACTTGGAGAAGCATCAGCACCACCTGGCTCTGCTGTGGTCCACTTCCTTAGAGCGTGAGCAGGCTTGAGTTCTAAGGCTCTGTCCTCAGATTGGAAGATTTGTGGTTGCAGCCAAGGACACACTTATGTGCACACACACGCATGCAGGCACACAGAGAATATGCTATATATATGTAGTTACTTTGGTTCTGATGATCGCTGGTCTTTTTTTGTTGTGTGACATGTGACCTGCCAGTGTTTTACTTTAATTCATGATAAACACAGTACCTTCTAAAGTCTGTATAAGGCCGGGCACTTTGGGAGGCCGAGGTGGGTGGATCACCTGAGGTCGGGAGTTTGAGACCAGCCTAGCCAACATGGTGAAAGCCTATCTCTACTAAAAATACAAAAATTTGTCAGGCTGGTGGTGGATGCCTGTAGTCCCAGCTACTCGGGAGGCTGAGGCTGGAGAATCACTGAGGTGGAGGTTGCAGTGAGCCGAGATTGCACCACTGAACTCCAGCCTGGGCAAAAGAGCAAGACTCCATCTCAACAAAATACAAATGTATTTAAAAATAAACTCTATATAAGAAGAGCCTGGATTTCAAAAGCCTGTGAACTCAAGTGGCATTAATACCTGCCCCAAGACGAAGTCTCCTAAACCCCTTGCAGAAGGGCAGGACCTCCTCCCTGCAGCACACACATGACCTGTCTCCTCAAGGCTGCAGTTTCCCAGCTTGCTGAGATGCGCACCCTGTGTTCTTCCATTCAAATCCCCCAGCAGGGCGCCTCCCCTGCCGTTCCTGCTGGGCACCCTTCACCCCTCTACTGGGCACAGCCCCCCTCCCATCAACCATTCTGAGTCTCAGGGTGCCAAAGGTGTGCTGCCCTCGGGGGGTGGTGGCGAGTTGTCCCCGCTGCTTGCCTGGTCCCCGAGGCCACTCTTCTGTCGGCTCCCCTCAAGGACACCATTCATTCACATCCAGCCCCGCCTCTCTCCACCAGGAAGTCAAAGAGGCTGATGAGCAAAGAAAGCCACACTGTCTTCCTCTCCTTCTTCTTCCCTGTCCCCGAAGAATCCCTGAACCTCCTCAAAATCGCCTTCCCCTCTCCCTCCACCATCAGAAGCCCACAGGCACGTCAATTCATGATGGTGGGTGGTGGGTGTCACTCTCACTCAAGGTATATTTGAGCCTCGGACTCAACTCAGCCAGATCCATTGTCCTATCTCAATGGATTTTCCTTTTTCTTTCTTTCTTTTTCTCAGAGACAGGGTCTTGCTCTGTCACCCAGGCTGGAGTGCAGCCTTCAACTCCTTTTCATTTATTTATTTATTTATTTATTTATTTATTTATTTATCCTATCAAATGCTACTCGTTGCATTTGATAGTTCAGTCTTTAAAGTATCTTTCAATCTAGTCAATTGCCCTGCCTTCTTTCACACCCTGATCATCAAAGTGTGGCATAAAGGCACAGTGATCGGATGAGATCGGGCACGTTCAAGGTGGTATGGCCATGGACAAGGCACAGTGATCAAGTAAATTTTTATTTTTTTTGAAAGGAAAGAAGAAAAGAAAGAGAAAAAAAGGAGTAAAGGAGAGGAAGAAAGAGAAAGAAAAAGAGGGAGAGAGAACGGGAATATTGCTTTATTCTAAAAATGGGTATTAATAATGGCTGATCAATATTTTGTATATTTAAATTGGAGAATGTATATTTTGTGTATTTAAAATGGAGAGCTCTATAAATATTTATTGAGTTTACTTGTTCCGGATCTGAGTTCAAGTCCTGGATATCCTCATCAATTTTCTGTCTCATTGAGTCTAACCCTCTTTATGGGTCTTAAGAATCTGGGTGTTAGGATCGTTAGCTCTTATTGTTGCATTGATCCTTTTACCACTATATCTTTGTTGCTTTGAAATCTATTTTATCAGATACGAGAATTGCAACTCCTGCTTTTTATTTATTTATTAATTTTTGCTCTCCATTTGGTTGGTAAGTCTTTCTCCATCCCTTTGTTTTGAGTCTTTATGTATCTTTGAATGTGAAATGGGTCTGGATGCAGCATACTGTTAGGTTTTGGCTGTATCTTTTGATTGGGGGATTTAGTCGGCTTAAATTTAGGGTTACTGCCATTTGGTGTTAACTGGCTATTTTATCCATTCGTTTATATAAATTCTTCTTTATGTTGATGCTCTTTACTTATATTTTTAGAAAGGCTAATACTGGTTATTCCTTTCTATGTATAATGCTTCTTTCAGAAGCTTTTGCAAAGCAGGCCTGGTGGTAATAAAATCTCTGAGTACTTGCTTGTTCATAAAATATTTTATTTTTCCTTCAATTTTGAAGCTTAGTTTGGCAGGATATGAAATTCTGGGCTGAAAGTTCTTTTCTTTAAGGATGTTGAATATTAGCCCCCCACTCTCTTCTGGCTTGTAGGGTTTCTGCTGAGAGATCTGCTGTAAGTCTAATAGGCTTCCCTTTGTGGGTAACCTGACCTTTCTCTCTGGCTGCCCTTAGTATTTTCTCCTTCATTTCAACCCTGGTGAATCTGACGATTATGTGCCTTGGGGTTGCTCTTCTTGAGGAATATCTTTATGGTGTTCTCTGTATTACCAGGGGTTGAAAATTGTCCTGCTTTGCTAGATTGGTAAAGTTTTCCTGAATAATATCCTGACGAGTATTTTCCAGCTTGGATTCATTGTCTCCATCACATTCAGGTGCACCTATCAAACGTAAATTAGGTCTTTTCACATAGGCCCATATTTCTTGGAGACTTTGCTCATTCCTTTTTATCCTTTTTTCTCTATTCTAGTCTTCTCATTTTATTTCATTAAGTTGGTCTTCTACCTCTGATATCCTTTCTTCTGCTTGATCAATTCAGCTATTCAAACTTGTGCATATTTCGCTAAGTTGTCGTGTTGTGTTTTTCAACTCCGTTAGTTCATTTATATTCCTCTCCATATTGTCTGTTCTTGTTAGCATTTCATCAAACCTTTTTTCAAAGTTCTTAGTTTCTTTACATTGGGTTAGAACAAGTTCTTTTAACTCCCAGAAGTTTCTTATCATCCATCTTCTGAAGCCTTCAACTCCTATGCTCAAACAGTCTTCCCACCTTAGCCTCCCAAATAGCTGGGACACCAGCCACACATCACCATGCCTGGCTCATTTTTTTGTTTTTTAAGACGGAATCTCACTCTGTCTCCAGGCTGGTGTGCAGTGGCACAATCTTGGCTCACTGCAACCTCCGCCTCTTGGGTTCAAGCAATTCTGCCTCAGCCTCCTGAGTAGCTGGGACTACAGGTGCGTGCCACCATGTCCAGCTAATTTTTGTATTTTTAGTAGAAACGGGGTTTCACCATGTTGGTCAGGCTGGTCTCAAACTCCCGACCTCATGATCCATCATCATGGCCTCCCCAAGTGCTGGGATTCCAGGCGTGAGCCACCGTGCCTAGCCTAATTTTTTTTTTTTTTTTGTAGAGACAGGGTTCTGATTTATGTTGCCCAGGCTGATCTCAAATTCCTGGGCTCAAGTGATCCTCCAGTCTTGGCCTCCCAAAGTGCTGGGATTACAGGTGTGTGCCCAGTGCCCAGCCTCAATGTATTTTCTTAAATGAAGGTGCAACAAAAAAGTCATTTTTATTTCAGAGTTTTTGAAGACTGTCCTCACCCCTTGCTGGGACTGGCGTCGCATGGACCATTGAGAATCTCTTTGCATTTGTACTTGGTCCCTTCCTGACACTCAGGAAATAACATGGAGTTTGAGTGGAACTGACTTCACCTGTTTTTGTGAATTTCAGAGATGACTTACTGGCCGCTCAGAAGGAAATCCTGTCTCAGCAGGAGGTCATTATGAAGTTAAGGAGAGACCTCACCGAAGCCCACAGCAGAATGTCAGATTTGAGAGGTTTGAACGATTTCCTATGTTTCTTGATGTCCTGACCCGCTAGAGAAAGGAAAGAGATGAGGCTTAAGAGTTGAAACCTTTGGCATAAGAAATCCTGCTTCCCTGTGCTGTCCCAGCACCTCAGGCAAGTCTTGAGCCTTGCACAGAGAGAGCGCTCAGTACATGCTGCTTCAGGAGTTGAGTGAATGAATGAATATGTGTTTCATGGCTTTGCTTAGTTCTGTGCTTCTCAAACTTCTTTGTCCAATCTTCCAGATGACAGGTCTCTGCTTAAATGCCACTTCCTCCAGGAAGCCCTCCCTCACTCACCCTCACCAAACATAGCCAAGAGATCCTGCTATGCTTGGGCTCCCTCAGCCCCTGTACTCTGTCTAACCTACCACTTGGCACACAGCAAAGCTACCTTTGACTGTCTTTTTTGTTGTTGTTTGTTTGTTTATAACTCAGGGTCATAACTGTATCCTGGATATGTCCGGTTCCCATCCTCCACTGAGTCCCTGACTCAATGCCAGAAGGCACAGGGCACATTCTCCAGAGGACTTTGGACCTCTGCACTGAAATGCAACTTTCTTCTTCAGGGAGAATTTTCCTTTAGCGCAGATTTGCTTCTGGAAGCAGAGGCTTGGAGGGCAATCCTGGGCTCTCCCTGCGGCGGGCCATTTTACACAAGCCCCAGCACTCACTAGCTTGGGACTGAGGGCAAAGGGGTCTCCCCAGGCCTCCTCTTCCTCAGATGCCAAGTAGAGACAACGTGACTTCTTCCTAGGATTGACATGGACATCAGTGGTTACCTAGAGTCAGGGCGAAACAACTGAGTTCTGAGCTGTTTGGACAGACCCAAACAATGCTGCCTTCACACTCCCGCTCGCTCCTCCTTACCTCCATCCTTTTACTTCTGCCTCCCCCTTTCCTGCATCTGATAGCAGCCTCTCTTTCCCATCCCTACTCTCCCTCAAGCCGAAGGACGGAGATAGACAGGCAGGAGCTGGAAGATAGAACTAAGCCTGGGGAAGTGGAGGAAGGGAAAAGAATGCTCTTATCTTGCATCCATCCCAAACCCTTCAGTGGTATTTGCTCCCTGTAGCTGTTGCTGTTGCATTTATGGCTGAATTTTTCCATAATAGGGTATGAGAAAGTGTGGGGTAGAGGCTACAGCGTCTGGTTCTTGAGGCAGGAGATGCTGAGGCCGATTCCAAATCTGCTCACTCTTAGCTGCATGACCTCAGGCAAATCCCATACCTCTTTGAGCCTCAGTTTCTGCATCTGTGAAGTGGGGATGTTCATAGTAGCTACCTTACGCCTATAGTCCCAGCACCTTAGGAGACCGAGGAGGTCACCTGAGTGATCACCCAAGTGATCCACCCGCCTCGGTCTCCTAAGGTGCTGGGACTACAGGTGTAAAGAGTTCAAGACCATATTAAGCACTGTATGCCTGTATCAAAACATCTCATGTACCCTATAAATATACACACCTATATGTACCCCCAAATTAAAAATAAATTAATAAAAAAAAAAAAGAGTTCAAGACCAGCCTGGCCAACATGGTGAAACCCTTTCTCTACTGAAAATACAAAAATTAGCCAGGTGTGGTAGTGCATGCCTGTAATCCCAACTACTCAGGAGGCTGAGGTAGGAAAATCACTGAACCTGTGAGGCAGAGGTTGCCGTGAGCCAAGATCGCAGCTTGGGTGACAGAGCAAGACTCTGTCTCAAAAAAAAAAGTGTCTACCTCGTAAGGTTGCTACACAGATTTGAGGTCATGTTAAGAAGAGACAACTGAGTTTGAGCTTTCCCAGAAGCAAAAGCAGAGAGCAGAATTCCACTGCAGGCAGTTTATTTGCGAGGTAATCTCAGCAGGAAACAGCAATCCCAGCAGAGCGGGGAGGGTGGAGACTGGAAGGAAAAGAAAGCAAGTGCATGGTCAGTCACGTGGGCACAGGGGCAACTGGAGCTTAATTTGGCTGGGAATGCTGGGGCGTGAGGGAGAACACATGTGCCCGGGCTGCCCCACCTAAGGGGTGCAGACTCCAGCCCACACCAGCCACTGGCAGGAGGTCGCCACACCTCTGCTCTTATCTTGCCCCGTCCCAAGCCCTTCAGTGGTATTTGCTCCCTGTATGGTGGCCGTATAGCAGAGGAGGCTTCAGAGGCTTTAAGCAGAGATGCAGAAACAGGCAGCTGAACGTCAGCTGGAGTGCCCTGAAATGCCAAAGGGATGCCGGTGCAGCTCTGCCAGCATCCACTGGTGCAGGGTGAGGGTGGGGCAGGAGCTTACGCACCTCATGGAGGCGCCACCGCCTGCCAGTGACAGTTGCATGATCTTGCTGTTATTTGCTGAGGTGCAAGCAGACCTCCTGGCTGTTCCTAAAGCCCCTGAGAATTCCCAGAGGGCAGACCTGCCTTGTGGTTCTTGTAGGCCTGGCAGATCTGCCGTGGTCCTTAGCGGAGCCCTCCTCACCGGCCCTCCTGTCACTCCCAGGGGAGCTGAGTGAGAAGCAGAAGATGGAACTGGAGCGGAACGTGGCACTGGTCCAGCAGCAGAGCAAGGAGCTGAGTGTGCTCAGGGAGAAGATGGTCCAGATGAGCAGCCTGGTGGAAAAGAAAGACCGGGAGCTGAAGGCGCTCAGGGAGGCACTCAGGTTGGGTGGCAGTTGTGGGCGTTCTCCTGGTGTGGGGAGCCACTGAGGCTTGCACAGAGAGAGGGCTCAGTACATGCTGCTTCAGGAGCCGAGTGAATGAATGAATGATATGTGTTTTGTGGCTTTACTTAGTTCTGTGCTTCTCAAACTTCTTTGTCCAATCTTCCAGATGACAGGTCTCTGCTAAAAAGCCACTTCCTCCAGGAAGCCCTCCCCCACTCACCCTCACCAAACATAGCCAAGGGATCCTGCTGTGCTTGGGCTCCCTTGGCCCCTGTACTCTGTTTAACCTACCACTTAGCACACAGCGAAGGTACCTTTGCCTGTTTGTTGTTGTTGTTGTTGTTCTTGTTGTTGTTTGTTTTGTTGAGACAGAGTCTCACTCGCTCTGTCACCCAGGCTGGAGTGCTGTGGAGCAGTCTCGGCTCACTGCAACCTCTGCCTCCTGGGTTCAAACCATTCTCGTGCCTCAGCCTCTGGAATAGCTGAGACTACAGGCATGAGCCATCACACCTGGCTAATTTTTTTGTGTTTTTAGTAGAGACAGGGTTTCACCATGTGGGTCAGGCGGTCTCAAACTCCTGACCTCAAGTAATCAACCCACCTCAGCCTCCCAAAGTGCTGGGATTACAGGTGTGAGCCACCAAACCCGACCCATTGCCTGTTTATCGCCAGCCCTCCCCACAAGGACAGGGTCTTTGTAGACCTTGCCTGCTGTCGATTCCCAGTACCTAAGGGAAATTAGTATTTATTTAACAAATGAATAAACTGGAGGTGTCAGCTTAAAATATGTAATAGTGTCATTGTCCCATGGGTTTATCTTTAAAAATACCCGTGAGTTTGCATTTTTACCTGTAATCTTATCTGTATTTTAAAATGAGTCATGTTTTCACAAAAAAAGTTTGAGTAAAATTGATGTTTTGTGGATATCTGGTAGCTTCCTGTGCCTCGTGTCCAAAGCAGATTCACAAAGTTGCTAAAGGAGCAGACTCCAGACCCAGCTGCCTGGTTTCAAAGCCAGACCCTAGGCCAGGTGCGGTGGCTCACACCTGTAATCCCAGCACTTTGGGAGACTGAGGTGGGCTGATCACCCAAGGTCAGTAGTTTGACAAGGCCTGGCCAACATACAGTGAAACCCCGTCTCTACTAAAAATACAAAATTAGCCAGGCATGGTGGTGCACGCCTGTCCCAGCTACTCAGGAGGCTGAGGCAGGAGAATCACTTGAACCTAGGAGGCGGAGGTTGCAGTGAGCTGAGATCACACCATTGCACTCCAGCCTGGGCAACAAGAACAAAACTTCGTCTAAAAAAAACAGAGGCAAGACCCTCCACAAGCAAGGTAACTGCAGGCAGATTGCTGTGTGTCTCTTAACTTGTCTGTAAAATGGGACAAGCAGAGTACCTAACTTGTGGGATTGTTATGAGAAATCACATAAAGTGATAGAAATAGTGGGCATGCAGTGAGTGTCCCTGTAAAGTCACAGCAGGTGTCCACAGCCCCAGTGTAGGAACCAAGGGCAGGTGCTCCCTGTCCTGGCCACTCTCCCATGAGTCCCCTGAAACCAAATTCTCTAGAAATCTGGGAGCCAGAAACTGAAATCTCAAAAGAATTCTGTTTCTTATAAAAATAGAGCTCCATGGCTGGACCCCCTGGCTCACGCCTGTAATCCCAACACTTTGGGAGACCGAGGCAGGTAGATCACGAGGTCAGAAGATCAAGACCATCCTGGCCAACATGGTGAAACCCCATCTCTAGTAAAAACACAAAAATTAGCTGAATGTGGTGGCACACACCTGTAATCCCAGCTACTCAGGAGGGTGAGGCAGGAGAAAGGCTTTAACCCAGGAGGCAGAGATTGCAGCGAGCTGAGATTGCACCACTCTATTCCAGCCTGGCAACAGAGTGATACTCCATTTCAAAAATATATAGAGAGAGAGCTTCATTTCCTGGTCTTCCAATGAGTACAAAAGTAATCTGTGGTTCCCAGAACCTCGTGCCATCTACCTCTTCTCTGCCCTAGGGCTTCCCAAGAGAAACACAGACTCCAGCCGAACACAGAGAAGGAACAGAAACCCAGGAAGAAGACCCAGATGCGTGACACCTCTGTGCAGATAGAGCCAGTCCACACTGAGGTCTTCTCCAGCAGCCAAGAGGTGAGTGCCACCCAGCCCTGGGCACCTGGAAGGACGTGTTAAGACAGGGCCCAGTGGTGGCTTTCTTTCCTTTTGAAGACATTTTCATCCTGAGTTCCAAAAGTATGACTTGCCCATGTGAAATGTTTAAAGTAAATCGCAGAATCCTGCCTGTTCGGTCACAGTCACCAGAGGTCACAGCTGTCCACAGTGTGATGTGTGTGCCGGGAGATCTTCCCTCGCAGAGGCCTCCACATTCTCACACGGTCAAGAAAGTGCAGTGGCTGAAGATCAGGCGTGGATTCACTCCACTTGCGTTGGAATCCCAACTACTCCACTTAGAAACTCTGTGAACTTGGGGAGGTTACTGTGCCCCAGTTCCCTTTTCTGAGAGTAATGACCGTCCCCACCTTATGGGTTGGTTGAGAAATAGATTTTATGTATATACACACCTGAATACACACACACAAACACACACAAGCCCATACATATAGATATTTACTTATTCATTCATTTATATTTATTTCAAGGCGAGGTCCCGCTCTGTCACCCAGGCTGGAGTGCAGTGGTACAATCACAACTTCACTTCAGCCTCAACTTCCCAAGTTTCAAATGATCCTCCTGCCTCAGCCTCCCTAGTAGCTGGGACTATATAGTAGGTGCATGCCACCACCCCTGGCTAATTTTCATATTTTCAGCAGAGATGAGGTTTTGTCATGTTATCCAGGCTAGTCTTGAACTCCTAGACTCAAGAGACCCACCTGCCTCGGCCTCTCAAAGTGCAGGGATTACAGGTGTGAGCCACCACGCCTGGCCCATTTAGATATTTGTTTAGCACATGATTTTGTTGCTAATGGTATCAAACCATGTACATTCTGCAACATGGGTTTATTTTCACAGACACTATTTAATGGGCATCTTTGCAAGAATATGAAGACCTGCCTCACCCTTTACATGACTGTGTGGAATTCCACTGTGTTTCTTTTTTCCAACCAGTCCCCTCTGGATGGACACCAAGGTTGTTTGTCCTCTCATGCAATGCTGTATTTAATGTACTTGTTCTTCCTGAATTGTGCTTGATGGGGCCAAACTGCCTTCCCAAAGAGCCATGCAGTGAGTGCTCCGTGGCTGTGTCTTGGTAGCTGTTCTGTGCACCTGCCCAGAAGCATTGGATGGGAGCGTGTCTTTGAGTGAAAACAGCCTTTACTGGGCCATCCAGAAGCTGGTGCTCACACTCTGTCCCTATCGCTGGGTCTGTGCTACTCCCCATGATCCATAGCATGCAATCGTGAGATGCAGTGGTTCCTCTAGGCCCCAGGTTTCCCGGAGCCTGGGGCTATTCTTTCCCTGAGGCTTTTTGAGCCTAGAGAGCGTGGTGTTCCAGTAATGGGCATTGGATTTTTGCTGGGAAGCCAGGCCAAATGTGTCAGCTTGCTTTCCGGCACGCTGAAAGATGCCCTTCCCCTGCCACACAGCTTTGAGCCAGGGCCGCAAACAGCTTGAATGAAAGGGCTCGAGGTCCAGCCAGCTGTCCTTGGCAGCGATCACTGTCCAGAGCACTTTCACGCAAGTGTCTCCTGGTTGCTCAGGGCAACCAGGAATGGGGGTGGCTACAGCAGGTCCACGTGGCCATAAGCTCCATGGGGCAGGGAGTGTGTGGCACTCCTGTTGGAATCCCAGGCTTTTAGAGCAGAACCTGACCCATATTCATTCACTCATTCAGCGACTATTGAGCATCTGCTGTGTGCCAGGTCCTATGCCAGGGATAGGAGAAGACACACAGGGTCCACCCACACCAAATACCCCTGGACTCTATGCACATCTGGTGGACTGGACTGTTGAACTGGGATGCCCTTGATTTTTAGTTTATATTATGTGGTGGAATTAGTGGAGGAGGACTGGGGGGGGTGGGGAGGCTGCAAGAGAAAAGGGAAAATGTATTTGTTCCTTCTTGGAATAGTTTTCCTCCCTCGGGCTCCTTTCTGCTTTCTAAGCCAGAGTGGGTCAGAGGGCTTAGGAGTTGTATGAGAAAGAATCTCCATCCTCCCCAAATAAACCAATTCCCAGAAGAGCCGTGAGGAGGAGTCACATGGTGCTCCCGGTACCCCTCAGGCCAAGCACAGGCTGTGATGCAGCTTCAATGCCGTGGCTACCCCTATACCCCCTATACTTCCCCTGCCCCCTGCTATGCACAGAGAAAGACAGAGAGAGAGGGAGAATGTTCCATGTTGTTTACTCCCAGGGCAAACACGCATCCTCAAGAGGTGACCAAGGCCAGTGTAGAGCCAACCCCAGAAGGGAAGCAGCCTTGCAGCTGTGAGCAGGCTGGAGTCGGGGTCCGAGGACAAGCGAGGCCCTACTAAACACAGCCAGGGTGGGGTGCCTCTCCCTCGAAGCTACAGAGCCCTGCTCCAAGGCGGAAAGCTGGGACAAGCTCTTTATAGCTCCTGTTTCTGACCTCCATTCTTGCAGGCTCCATATTTATTGAGTACCTACTATGCTCAGTAGCACAGTCCTCATAGGAGATAAAGACTACTCTCACGGAGCCCATCATCTGCGACGAGAGACACGGAAATAAACAAGCCAAGATCAGGCAAAATGTCCAGTGGGAATAAGTGCTCTGAGGAACGGCACAGAGTGACCTGGGGGCAGGAGGGCTCTTTGGGGTCGGGTGGCGAGGGAGGCCTGTGCTAGAGGAGACGTGAAGCAGAGCTGGAAGGAAGGGAGGGAACAAGTGGTGGGGACATGGGAGTGGGGGTAGAGACCGTCCTTGGGACCTCAGACAGCACTGTGGAGTCCCTTGAAGGAGGCCATGGGCCCTGTTCCCCACTGGCAGTGTGGCTAGCACAGGACCAGGGTGTGTCATACAGGCCTTTGATAAGCACTTGAACTATCAAAGGAAGAAGAACAAACAGATATCTCCTTTGCGCTTCTCTGCTTTCTTTTCCTGAGAGCACTTATCACTCTCCGGAATTAGAGTATCTGTGCGCCTGTCTGTTATCTGTCCGCCCCATAGAAATGCACCCACAGCAGCAAGGGCTGTCTGCTCACTCCCTGATCTCACCCCCTGCCTAGAGCAGCGTCTGGCATGTAGTCACTGCTATCGGCCAGTAGATAGATGGACAGGCAGCTTTTTAATAATGTTGGTTCACCTCATACTACATAGATATTATCTTCTGTACCTATATCTAGCCATGCATATATATATATGCATGAAGTGAACCAAAACTGTTATTTCAAAAATTATTATAAAAGAGCCAGATTGTCAATTTCTTCTCTTTAATCTTCCTTGGCAGCTCTGGCTACAGATGAAAACTGTTCTCAACACCTCACCCCACCTCCCCACTTAATTTTCTCTTTACTGCCTATCACTTCTACCAGATATTTTCACCTTGTTGTCTGTCTGCCCACTTGAGGCAAAATCTATGACAACAGGGCTGTTGCGGGTTTAGCCACTGCTGAATCCCCAGAGCCCAGAACCAGGCTTGGCACACAGAGGTGCTCAATAAATCGATGTGTGATGAAAGAATGAATGAATTGCTTACCTGAGAGAAGCGTTAACTCAGAGTTTATGAATGCACTTCAGGAGGTTTTGACCCTCTGGAAGTTGTATGCTAACATTTGTGTCGATGTGAATTTTTCTGGAGGAAAAAAAAAAAAAACCCTGCATGCTTCCAAATCTTAAAAGGGTGCATGACCCTTAAAAGATGAAATCAAGACCTTTCCTCGTCTGTGCTCTTAGTAAACCCAACTCTGGGCTTGGCACAGTGGCTCACGCCAGTAATCCCAGCACCTTGGAAGGCTGAAGCAGGAGGATTGCTTGAGCTCAGGAGTTTGAGACCAGTGTGGGCAACAAAGTGTCACCTGTCTCTACAAAAAAAATAGAAAAAATGAGCCGGGTGTGGTGGCACACACCTGTAGTCCCAGCTACAGAGCTGGAAGGATGACTTGAGCCCAGAAGTAGAGGCTACAGTGAGCTATGATCATGCCATTGCATTCCAGGCTGGGCAACAGAGCAAGATCCTATCTCCACAAACCAAAATAAACATGCACACACAAACACACACACAACTCTTGTCCCAGCTGTTTAGGATGGTCCATCTGGGTCTAGTGGCTACCATATGGGACAATGCAGGTTTAAAACATTCCTTTCACCACAGGAAGTTCTGTGGGACAGTGCCGTTCCAGAGGCTCCGAAGTCTCAGAGGAAGGTTTTCCTTTCTCCAGCCCAACTAAGAGCCAATCTATCAAATCCCCCTAGCAAATATTAAACAACCATCCTTATCACCAGTTGAAAGAAAGCATCATGCATTCTCATCTGAAAATGCCCTTCCAGGAGTAGAATTTGCTGTGATTGTTCAGAAACAAGACCAGAATGGCAACAAATAGAGACCCAGGCATCAAATAGTATTAGGAGAAAAATAAAACGTGGAGAGGGAACCTGGAGGGGCCCTTTTATTTACAGTAATGCTAAATAGGAAAGCTGGAGATCTTCCTACATGTGACCTGATATTTGAGATGAAATATGTAAATTCTGTCTCTGCTGAAGCCCTAATGATATTTTCCCAAGGTGCTAAGTGACACCGTTCCACTCTCCATCAGTCATTCACGTTTCTGTGAATGTAAGAGAAATCTAATCCCTGATCAACGGCTGCCCGCCCCATTCTACCCACAGGAGCAATCCTTCAGCGACCTAGGGGTCAAGTGCAAAGGGTCCCGGCATGAGGAGGTCATCCAGCGTCAGAAAAACGCCTTATCTGAACTTCGAGCACGAATTAAAGAACTCGAGAAGGCCCGCTCGCCAGGTAAGTCTCCTTCCGAGCAGCGCGGTGGACCCCAGACTCAGGCTCACATTCGGGACTGACCAGTTTGCCAGGAGTACCGTATTTTATCTGCATCATCTCAGAACTCAAAGGACATTGTAATACGCAAAACAGTGGGCAGACAGTGTTCTCAGAGTCAAGTGCAGGCCTTGTTCCACAGGCTCCAAAGGAACCCAGAAAATACTGAAGGAGATTTTATCCTATTAAATAAATAGGATTTGATGCACAACTCACTGTTGTACTTTTTCTTACTTCGCGGTAGCCGGGTGAAAACTTTGTCATGGCTAAACACTGTCTAAGGCTCGATGTTGGGGAACCACTTAGCGTACCTGTGTAGAGGGGATCGAGCTCTCCTAAGACTTGGGGTCCACTGCAGGGTTGGGCACTGTCTGGGACCTGGAAGCCTGCGTTCCATCCTGGTTCTGTGGCTGGAGGACCTTAGCAAAGCCCTCCCTCTATGCCTTGGCACTGACGCCTGTGTGGCTGCACCGTCATATGAGCCGGGTGACCTTGGCCAAGTCCATTAATCCCTCTAGGCCTGTGTCCTCATCTCCAAGGGAGGTGTTCATGAGGATGAAAACAGGCCTGTGGCAAGTGTCCCATAAATAGTAGCTATGGTCATTACCTGAAATCACTTCTTCCAGAGCCTTTCTTTTGAGTCTGCTTTATTCTTTTTATAGATCATAAACACCACCTGAATGAATCAGTTCTAGATTTAAAGAACCTCAGAATGGAAAACAATGTCCAGAAAATACTGTTGGATGCAAAACCGGATTTCCCAACTCTCTCAAGAATAGAGATCCTAGCGGTAACCAAAGAAAATTCTCTCTGCTGTGACTGGCCTGTGGGGAGGAGGGGCCTGAGGGCAGACATGAACTGGGTTCCCTGGCACAGCCATACATGTCAGTGGTTTGGGGCCAGGTCCTCCCTGCTGGGCTGATGTCTATACTCACTAGTTGGTGCCCCCACCCTGCCAGTTGTCCAGTGTTTGCATAGAAAGGTGGCCTTCTGTTTCTGCACAGCATGGTTTAGCGTGGCAATGATGTTGGGCCAAAGCCTGTAATCGCCAAACATGACAGGCCCCTTTTCACATCATGTGTTATATTCGGCAGAACGTGTTCAGTGGGCTAATTTATCATGTTCCACCATGAGTTTGTCTGAAGTTTGCTTTTCACTGTCACCTGAAAAACACAGACACATAAAAGGCAGGAGAAGGGGGCCGTGAGTCAGAGCACACAGCTCTAGAGTCAGAGGGACTCATGTCCAGATCCAAGCTCTGGAAGCTGTATGACCTTGGGCAAGGCTCTTACCCTTTCTGGGACTCCATTTCCCAGCTGTAAAATGATGATGAAAATACTGAAAGAGATAATTCTCCAAAGTGCTTAACCCAGTGCCTGGCTCAGAGGAAAAACTTGATAAATGATATGTTATTATTATTAAATACTGTTTAAATAGACGAGGTGTGGTGGCTCACGCCTGTAATCCCACCACTTTGCAAAGCCAAGAGAAGAGGATCTCTTGAGGTCAGGAGTTTGAGACCAGCCTGGGAAACATAGCAAGACCCCAGCTCTACAAAAAAAAATTAAAAATACGTTAGTCAGGCATGGTGCCTGCAGTACTGTCTACTCGGGAGGCTGAGATGGGAAGATCACTTGAGCCCAGGAGTTCAAGGCTACAGTGAGCTCTGATCGTCCCACTGCTCTCCAGCTGGGACAATAGGATTTCCAGAAGTGATCTCATTGTGCAGTTGAAGGTGTCTTTTTACCCTAAATGGATGTTTGGGCATTTGATGGACACGTGACGGGTCAGCAACTGTCACAGGACCCACCAAGGGCATGTTTGCTGCTGCAGCTGGATCCACGCCAGCCAGGCTTCTAGAAGAAATAATAAGGCCATCCTACATTCTCTTGGCACGTTTTTCTGGACATTCATGAGAGTCCAGGAAGAGGGTCCTTGGAAATGAGCTGGTTTTCCTGAGAAAAACCCTCCTTCATCAAAGGTAGGCGTGGAGGAGCAGCCTGCAGGTTAGGCCCATTCCCAGCCTGACGCACTCTGAAAACAGGCCTTCCCCTTGGCAGGGCCCCAGTCCCACCACAGACTGACCTGCTCCCAAGACAGGCCTTCTCCTCGGCAGGGCCCCAGTCCCACCATGGACACCACACAGCAGGAAACCTCTCCACTCTCTCGAAAGACCTCAATCTTCCAACGCTGGAAGCAATTCAAATTAAAAGAATGAAAGGAACCAGGCGTAGCGGCTCGTGCCTACAATCCCAGCACTTTGGGAAGCCAAGGCAGGTAGGTCACTTTGAGGTCAGGAGTTCGAGACCAGCCTGGGCAACATGGTGAGGCCCCATCTCTACAAAAAAAAAATACCAAAAAATGAGCCAGGCATTGGTTCCCATACCTGTATTCCCAGCTACTCGGGAGGCTGAGGCTAGAGAATCACTTGAGCCCAGAAAGTGGAGGCTGCAGTGAGCCGAGCTTGCGCCACTGCACTCTGGCCTGAGCAACAGAGACCCTATCTTAAAAAAAGAAAGAAGAGAAGGGGCAGGAGGAAAAACAGCTGGCATTTACTGAGTGCTTTCTGTTTGCCAGGCATTGAGCAAAGCCCTTCACACGCGTTATCTCATTTAGACCACACAGCAGCCTGGGTCAGTTACCACTGTTATCCCCATTTACAGATAAGAAAAATTAAGACTTCAGGCCAGACATGGTGGCTCATGCCTGTAATCCCAACTCTTTGGGAGGCTGAAGCAGGCAGATCGCTTGAGGCCAGAAGTTAGAGACTAGCCTGGCCAATGTGGCAAAACCCCGTCTCTACTAAAAATACAAAAATTAGCCAGGCATGGTGGTGCACATCTATGCTGAGGCACAAGAATCACTTGAACCCAGGAGGTGGAGGTTACAGTGAACGAGAATGTACTACAGCGCTCCAGCCTGGGCAACAACGTGAAACTCCATCTCAAAAAAAAAAGGAGAAGGAAAAATTAAGGTTTCAGAAGGTTAAGCACCTCACCCAAGGTCACAGAGATAATGAATGACAGAGCCAGGACTGTGTCCCTGGAGGCCCACCTCTTGCACCCTGCTGGTCTGATGGTGTGATCGAACCTGCAGCCCAGACTCTTCCTTAGGTCACCCTCGCTTAGGACTCCAGTCACCTGCAGGGAAAGAGAGGAGGTTCTGAAGGGCAGTGCAGAGGACGCAGCTCGGGGAGCTGGAGACACCAAGCTGCGTTTTAGGTTCTTTTCGTAGGAAATCTGCCCAATTTATTGTGGTCTTTAAATACCTTCTTTATTCTCATCTCTAGATAGATAAATGTGTCTACTCTTAATATTGACAAATATGGCCAGGTTCAGCGGCTCACACCTATAATCCTAGCACTTTGGGAGGCCCAAGGCAGGCGGATTATCAGGTCAGGAGTTTGAGACCAGCCTGACCAACATGGAGAAACCCCATCTCTACTAGAAATACAAAATTAGCTGGGCGTGGTGGTGTGTGCCCATAATCCCAACTACTCAGGAGGCTGAGGCCGGAGAATCACTTGAACCTGGGAGGCGGAGGTTGCAATGAGCTGAGATCACATCATTGCACTCTAGCCTGGGTGACAAGAGCAAACCTCCATCTCAAAAGAAAAAAAAAAAAAGTCACACTTAACCTATCACAGTCACCTTTAGGCTGTTATGTTTTTGGGATTGGGTAGGTTTTTTTTAATCTCCCAGGTTTATAGCGTAGAGCCGGTACGTGCTGTGAACTGACATGCTGTTGGTGTCCATGGCAAGCAGTTAAAACCCAGTTTAGTTGTGGGGATGTATGGAGGTTGTCTGTGACCTCCAGACTCCCCGCTTGGCTTAGTGGCTTTCCTATGCTTTCGGCTGGGGATTTTAGCAGGCAGCCGGCTGAGCAAGGTCTTAGCAAGTACACAGCTACATCATCTCTGGAAAGTGTCTGAAGTGAGGGTCCAGTTTCCGCTGCATGAACATGAAGTTCCTTTAATAAAAGGAAGGGGGGTATTTTTTATTTAATCTATATTCATTCATTCGACAAACATGCCCACTCTGTGCCATTCTGTGCCAGGCACAATGCTGGGCACAAGGAGGGGGAGAATGAGCAAACAGCAACACAGTCCCTGCTTCAATGACACTCTCATCTGGACCAGGGTTTCCAGTCCTTAGCACTGTTGATGTTTTAGGACCCTATAATTCTGGCACAGTTTCTGGAGGGATGTGTGGATATCTCATACTGTCTTTGCTCGCTAGCCCCCTAGATGCTGGTAGCACTCCCTACCTGCAGTTGTGACAACGAAAAATGTGTCTAAACACTGCCAAATGGCCCAGGGGAGGGGACAAAGCCACCCCAATTGAGAACCACTGTTCTAGAGGGAAGACAGGCAGTGATCAAAGAACAAGACGAGTGATGTACAATTACGAAGACTTCAAAGACAGTCATTCTCTGAAGGGTAGGAATGCATTTATAAGCAAGCAGTTGACAAAGGAGTCAGACTGAATGATCAGGACCCGGACTGAAAATCCACTCTCTTGAGTTAATCTTTGGTAATCACGCAGTGCTTTAGTTTCCGGTCATAGAAAGTCGTAATGGAATGTCAGGAGAGGGCTTTTATTTCTTTCTGATTTCAGCCTCAGAATGGCCTTTGCAACGCAAGGTTCAGCTCAGCCATGGAGAAGTCAGGGAAGATGGATGTGGCTGAGGCTTTAGAGCTCAGTGAAAAGCTGGTACGTACATCTAGCATCCAACCCACTCCTGTACGAAGCCTGGGTCCCTGCAGTCAGTGGTAACCCGGGACAGTTTAAATAGAAACATCACATGCCTATTTAGTTGTTGTAATAACTCTGCAACACCTGTCTACTATCCTAGCATGGGTCGGGAATCGCATAGCCACATTCCTTGAAAACACAGGTAGTTAGAATGAAGTGTTTATACCTGTTGTCATTTTTCACCCCCGGTTCTCAAAAAAGGCATAGCGTAAATGGTCATGGGGAAAATGAAAGCCCCAGTGGCGCTCCTTTCAGAGGATTTGTTTGTTCTCTGCAATTGCAGAAAGTGAACGAAACAGACACTGGGCTCCTTAAAGCGGCCACCAGCGGCCCGGGGAATGCCACTTATCCGCAAACGCTTTCCTTGTAGTACCTGGAGATGAGCAAAACCCTCGGAAGTCTGATGAACATCAAGGACATGTCGGGCCACGTATCCATGAAATACCTCTCCCCCAAGGAGAGGGAGAGGGTCAACCAGCTTCGACAGAGGGACCTCAACCTGGTGTTTGAAAAGATCACCCAACTCAAGAACCGGCTGGAGAGGAAAGAGGAGCTGTTGAGAGGATACGAAAAGGACATCGAACAGCTCAGGTACCTCGGCACCCCCAGGTCCCCAGCTCAGGCACCTCTGTACCCCCACGTCCCAGCTCAGGCACCCCGGCACCCCCACGTCCCCAATTCAGGCACCTCTGAACCCCCACATCCCCAGCCCAGGCACCTCGGCACCCCCAGGTCCCCAGCTCAGGCACCCCGGTACCCCCACGTCCCAGCTCAGGCACCTCGGCACCCCCACGTCCCAGCCCAGGCACCCCGGCACCCCCACGTCCCAGCTCAGGTACCCCGGCACCCCCACGTCCCAGCTCAGGCACCCCGGCACCCCCACATCCCCAGCTCAGGCACCCCGGCACCCCCACGTCCCCAGCCCAGGCACCCCGGCACCCCCACGTCCCCAGCCCAGGCACCCCGGCACCCCCACGTCCCCAGCTCAGGCACCCCGGCACCCCCACGTCCCAGCTCAGGCACCCCGGCACCCCCAGGTCCCCAGCTCAGGCACCTCGGCACCCCCACGTCCCCAGCTCAGGCACCCCGGTACCCCCAGATCCCCAGCTCAGGCACCTCTGCACCCCCACGTCCCAGCTCAGGCACCCCGGCACCCCCAGGTCCCCAGCTCAGGCACCCCGGCACCCCCAGGTCCCCAGCTCAGGCACCCCGGCACCCCCACGTCCCAGCTCAGGCACCCCGGCACCCCCAGGTCCCCAGCTCAGGCACCTTGGCACCCCCACGTCCCCAGCTCAGGCACCCCGGCACCCCCACGTCCCCAGCTCAGGCACCTTGGTACCCCCACATCCCACGGAAAGGCCTGGACCTTCCTTCTCCTGGCTAAACTCAGGCTACCAGCAGACACATAGACCTGGACAGAGACCCGAGTGTGGAATACCTCACATGTCAGAGGGGGAACAGGGAGGCCACCGACTAGGCCTGGACAGAGACCCGAGTGTGGAATACCTCACATGTCAGAGGGGGAACAGGGAGGCCACCGACTAGGCCTGGCAGAGGGAATTCTGTTCCTGAGATCACGGCTGCAGAAGCCCCAGTTTCCCCATTCTGTGAACTCTTTTCTATGCAGGCTGTACCTCTTGTGACCCTTGACTTATGGTTTCCCACATGTGTAGCTTTGACAGCTCCATCATATTTTCAGTCACAGTTCCCCCTCCCTAGAATGCCGGGAGGGGCTAGTAGCACATCCTTTATCCCCTCCCACTCTACACGTTTGACTGATGAGAGGCTCTCTGTGCCCCAAATCTTCATCATGCTCTCCTGCTTGTGATGACACTCGTGAGCAAGCCCCCGCTGTGGATGTATTTTGAGAGACTTCCAGGTCTGGCACACTGATGATGAATGGGAAAGATAAGGGAAAAAAGACACCATTTCTTTCTCCTGTGCACCCAGGCAGAGCAAAGTGTCCGTTGAGATGTACCAGTCGCAGGTGGCAAAGCTGGAGGATGATATCTACAAAGAGGCGGAAGAAAAGGCCCTGCTGAAGGAGGCCCTGGAACGCATGGAGCACCAGCTGTGCCAGGAGAAGAGGATCAACAGGGCCATCTGGCAGCAGAAGGTAAGGCACTGCTGCCCAGGGCAGAACCTCCCAGGCTGCCCCGCAGCTCCCGTTAGAAATGGCCAGGGGAGGTCCCTGGAGGCTCCAGGTGGCGCAGAACGCATGGGAGGCAACTGGGTAGCTTTTGCATCAGACAGACCAAAGCTCTAGACTTACTGCGTGACCTTAGAGAGGTTTCTTAACCTCTCTGAGACTCATGGTGCTCATCTGTATTTCTTTTAATGGTGGCTGTTGTTTATTTATATCATTCTGCCAGGCGCTGGGGATACTCTGAGAGGGTGGAGATTTGTCTTCACTATTCTGAGTGCCTGGCATGCAGTAGATACCAATAAATATTTGGTGAATGGATGGGTGGAAGGACAGACAGGTCGATCGATGGACAGATGGATGAATAGATGGCTGAGGAGTATACAGGAGGATGGGCAGATGGACATCCTGGAAGAACATATCCCTTAGTGTGGAACGGACAGACAGAGAGCTGACTTCGGGTAGATTTCATAGCTGAAGGGTGCCAGGGCTGTGCCATCCAGGAAGGGCACTCAGCCTGCCTAGAGCATGCAGGGAGGGCCCGCAAAAGCCAGGATGCTGCCAGTGACCACAAAGGAGGCTGGAACTTCGCCACCAAAGGGATGAGCGTGTGGACATTCCCGGCTGAAGGAGCCGCAGAGGAAAGGTGTGAGGATGAGACTTGCTCCCTGGCACAGAGTTGGAAATGGCACTGGCTTGAAAAACCAAGATTCCAATCTCAGGCTGGTGACCTAGCAAAAATGGGTTTCCCTCCCAACACACACGTACACGCACATGCACACACACAGGCACACACGCACCCTGGTATCTGTAACATGGCACAGGAGTCAGCAGTCCTGGGTTCCAATCCCTGCACTTATTAACTGGGCAATTTTGTGCAGGTGTCTTCGCCTCTCTGAGCCTTGCTTTCCTCGTTAGTAAATGGAAGCTTCCAGCCTCTGCCTCGCAGGTGGGTGGTGAGGATGAAAGCATGCGGACATCAGCCCATTGTGGTGGCTCATACCTGTAATCCCAGCAGTTTGGTTGGCTGAGGCAGGTGGATCATGAGATCAGGAGATTGAGACCATCCTGGCCAACCTGGTGAAACCCCATCTCTACTAAAATAACAAAAAATTAGCCAGGCATGGTGGCACTCACCTGTAGTCTCAGCTACTCAGGAGGCTGAGGCAAGGGAATCACTCAAACCTGGGAGGCAGAGTTGCAGTCTAGAGGGGCTGAGAATTAATCAGGAGGATGGGCAGATGGATGTCCTGGAAGGTCACAGGTCGTGCCACTGCACTCCAGCCTGGCGACAGAGCAATACTGCATCTCAAAAAAAAAAAAAATGCAGGCATCCCTCGCTATCCGCTGTCCACTCTTGCTGTTGTCGAAACTTGGGAGCCAAGTGGTTTCAGATGGTGAGGGGTCTTGCCCCGTCTCTGAAGCACCTGCCCAGGGCCTGGCACCAGCTGGTGAACGCTGCCTTCCCCACGCTGCCGTGACCCGTGCTGCCCATGATCTCTCTTCTGGGTGAGTCCTGCCTCAGACAGGCAATACACACAAACACATACTGTGTTGGGTCTACATACTGGAAAGTTTCCCCACAGCAAGGCACGCCTGACGGCACCCAGGGAGCTTCTGAAGCTCCAGGCAGAGGGGCTTTCCTGCCTACTTTTCAGTTTCCATATTCATCCATCCACCCCTGCAGCCCACGGGGCACTGGAACAGTGACTTCTACATAGAGCCAGACTCTCCCTTCCCTTCCCTCTTGCCTAAGGTAGAGCAGATCCCAAGGTGTTGGGGTCAGGCAAGCCAGGGAAAGAGCCACAGCCGCCGCCGCCTCTTGACCATCTCCAGCCCAGGCACTGGGTTCCTCTGAGCTTTGCAGCCATGATCGGGCTTCTTAATGCCTTTAATAGCCCTGCCTGGTATGATGATCCTTATGTTACAGATGAGGAAACCGCACCTCAGAGAGTTAAGAGGCGCCCAACTGCACACGGTGGCTGGTAAGGAGGGCTGGGACCTGACCCCAGATCCCTCTGATCCCAGTTCTCCTGCTCTCTGTGGGGTTGGCCCTGAGTCACCCTCCTTGTAACTGTTAGCTTTTATGTGTATGTGCATGCTCCTGTGTGTGTGTATGTGTGTGTTGCTTGTCTGACCTCAGAGAGGGGCAAGCCCCCGGGGAAGGGTGCCCCCTCCACCAGCCAGATGAGCTCCTTGCAGAAGCCTGGCCTTCATCCCACAAACCTTGCAGACCACAGGCTCCCTGGCTTGCAGCCCCAAAAATAAAGGTGGTGTCCTGCTCTGGACACGGACTTTCTAGCACTCACCACTCTGAATTAAACATCACAGCCCACCCCCCACTCGTCTGCACATGTCGTGGGGCTCCCTCGGGCAGGGGATGGTTTCCTTTCATGCAGTGCCATGCCTGGGAGATCTGGCAGCAACAGAGGGTGAGCTGTCCTTTGATGTGCCCGCTGGAGAGCTCGCTTCTTCCTGAGGCAGTGAGGCAGCGTCCCCCAGAGCTTGGCAGGCCAGGCCCACAGCACAGGCACCCAACCACAGAATGGGACAGCAGAGGGCCCCAAAAAGCCCATTGTCATGCACTGGCCGAAAATGAAAGAAAACCTGCAGATTTACATAATCAGTCCACATGCATTATTCATGGCTGCCTTACAGCACACACAATGCGGGCTGGCCAACCTGCCACGGAGAGCGGGAGGAGGAAGGTCCTAGGTGGCCAAGCCAAACCTGCCTCAGGGTCCCCAGCTGGAGCTGGGAACTTTCGAATTCATGGAATTCGCAATGTAGGAAAGATTCGATAGAAAATAGAGCCACCGTCACAGCAAGGCTGATTGTGATTTACGGAGCGCTTGCTGGCAGGCACACCACCCAGGGCAGGGCCCACCCTCACCTCATGCCAGCCTGCAAGGAGGGCTGCCAGGCATCTGCCCACTGGGAGGGGAGACTGAGGAGGGCAGAGGGCGGTGCCACCCGCTACTCAGCCACAGAAACGGGACCTCAGCGACCTCCGATCCCGGCCCTTCCAGCCCTTCCACTCATCTACCCCATTACCATTTCTCTCGGGGTTCATCCCTGGGCTCAGTTTGAATTTAAGGTTTGTGACTAACATGTTATCAGAAACTCTTGTTTGTCAAGGGGAAAAAAAATTCTTTTTTTTTTCTTGCTCTTCAAGAGTTTGACAACATCAGGAAAAAAAACAGGTTTTTTTCCCAGTGTTGCAAGATTCCAAAGGGAAGCTGTGTACATCTGTTTGGGCAGCAGCTGCTTCCTGGGAGTATATTTTCATTAAAGGAAATTAAAGGAAAGTAGAATTCCTTTTTTTAAGTTTCACACTTAATATTTTCACAAGGAGTCAATATTTTTCCAAGTCTCCTGTATGAAATCTCAGCACCCCTTCATAAAGCTGGAGCAGTTGAGGCGCTGGGAAACGAAATTCCTCACCTTGGGTTTCAGAACTACCCACCCCGACACACAGGCGACCGCTGTAGTCTTAACATTTGAACATCTCTTCACTGAGCAGAACTTCCCAGAATCAGAAGTCATACTTCCAGCTGGGCAGGATAGCTCACATCTGTAACACGAGAACTTTGGGAGGCTGAGGCAGGAGGATCCCTTGAGAACGGCCTGGGCAGCATAGCAAGACACCACCTCTACAAATAAAAATTTAAAAAAATTAGCCAGGTGTGGCACCACCTGTAGTCCCAGCTACTTGGGAGGCTAAGATGGGAGGATCACTTGAGCCTAGTAGTTTGGGGCTGCAGTACGCTTTGATCACGCCACTGCCCTCCAGCCTGGGCGACACAGCAAGACATTGCCTCTTTTAAAATAGAAAAAAGACATGGTTCTATACGAATACCTCTGGTTGTGCAAATCATAAAATGCAGGGAAAAGCCTCAGCACTGGTCATTCTCAGAGAACCTCATGGTCATCAGCCTCCTGGCTCTGAGATGCCCCGGGTCCACAGCTTCCTGCGGTGACATGACTGTGTGACAGTGATGACGGCCCAGGCCGTGCCCAATTTAGTCCACTTCCTACATCGCTAAATAAGGTGGCAGAGTCTCTCAGAGATAAGAGGCAGACTTTGGAGTGAAACAGGCAGGGCTTAGGGTTCAAGCCCACCTCTGCCCTGAGTGAGCCTCAGTAGGTGACTTTGCCTCTGTTGCAAGGTTCTCAAAAACAGCAACAGTGAAGTGACGGTCACGACAGGACCGCTTCGTGGGGCAGATAAATGGTGCGATGCGGGCAGCACCTGGCACAGAGCAAGCTCAGTTACCCGGTTACTGTGGGGAAGAGAAAAGGCCACTCAGGGGTGGGGGACAGTGCCCGAATCGCTTTCAGTGAGCTTCCTGCCCGCTGGCGCATCCTGCAGACCCTGAGACTTTCCCGGGTCTTCCTAGAGCCGGCAGCGCCTTTGTAAAGCTGCCTTTTCTATTTGGTGAATACAAGTAGGGCCACAGCCAAGAAAGAGCCAGTACTTTTCATGAATGGTTAAGACTGAATTTTCAATAGAAACATTTTAAATGCACAGAAGTTGCCCTTGGAGAAGGATGCAAGCCCTTTCTTGGGCCTTCATTAGGACTGGAGTGTGAGAACTGCTGAAATGCCCTAGCGGCTTCTGACTCCCCTTCTGGGCTCCAGCCAATCAAATCCTGCCCAAGGGGCTTGGCCACAGCTTTGCTGAGTGGTCTCAGCTGGGCTGGAGCCCCCTGACCTCTGCATTGTGAGCTCAAGTCCCTCATCTTTGAGATGAAAATAAAAATGTGCCTAACTCACAGGGTCAATCCCGTGAAGGCACGCGTGTAACACCCTAAGCAAACAGGACCTCTCAATCATGCTGTTTTTTCTTTTTCTTTTTTTTTCTTTGTGTGTGTGTGTTGTTTGGTTGTTTGAGACCCAGTCTCGCTCTGTCACCCAGGCTGGAGTGCAATGGCACAGTCTTGGCTCACTGCAACCTCTGCCTCCCAGGCTCAAACGATCCTCCAACTTCAGCCTCCCAAGTAGCTAGGATTATAGGTGTCCACCACCACGCCTGGCTAATGTTTGTGTTTTTTTTAGTAGAGACGGGGGTTTTGCCATGTTGACCAGGGTAGTCTGGCTCAAGTGATCTGCCCACCTTGGCCTCCCAAAGTGCTGGGATTATAGGCGTGAGCCGCCGCGCCTGGCCAGCATATCAGTACTGTTTCATTGAACTCACTATTTCCCAAGATTTTCTTGGGCCCAGGTATTTTCAAGATCCTGGTTTCTTCAGTGCCACTATGTGTTTTTGACCAAAAAGTAGCAATTGGTAGATGTGCAGGATGAGAATGGGATGAGGGTTGGGGGTGTGATCTCGGGCCCTCACAAGGATGGAGAAGTAAGATCTGGCTGGACTGCTGCAGTGTGTGCATAGAAGATGGCTCAAGAAACAGGCACCAGGCCGGGTGCAGTGGCTCACACCTGTAATTTTAACACTCTGGGAGGCTGAGGCAGAAGGATGACTTGAGGCCAGGAGTTTGAGACCAGTCTGGGCAACATAGCACGATCCATCTCTACAAAAAAATTAAAAATTAGCTGGGCGTGGTGATTTCATACCTGTAATCCCAGTACTTTGTGAGGCTGATGTAGGGGGATGGCTGGAATTTTCAGCAGAAACATTTCAGGGGGAGCCAGCCCAGGAGTTGGTGACCAGCCTGGGCAATATGGCAAAACCTCATCTCTACTAAAAATTTTTAAAAATTAGCTGGGTGTGATGGCACACGCCAGTAGTCACAGGTACTTGGGAGGCTAAGGTGGGAGGATTGCTTAAGCCTGGGAGGTCATGGCTACAGTGAGCCGTGGTTGTGCCACTGCACTCCAGCCTGTGTGACAGAGTGAGACCCTGTCTCAACTAAAAAAGAAAAAGAAAAAGACTCCCCCGCAGTGATCCCCTATCTCCTGCCCACCTATTCAGCGAGTCCTAGCGTCTCCAAGAAACCTCAGAGGCACGCCCCAGATGGGAACAGGTAAGGACACACTAAGCGCTCTCTTGCTAACCTGATACTTTCACTCAGGAGCGTGTAGAGGAGCATGAACCGAGAAACACAAAAGAATCGACACCTTGCAACTGTGCCTTCAAAGAGAAAGAGAGGCAGGTAGGGGAGGTGTTCTGATGTTGCAGACACAGAGTACAGGCAATCTCAACAGGGGGTAAGAGCTCATGGTGTGCAGACGCCTGCACGCGCTGCCCAGGCTGCACTTCACAGCGCCCTCCCTCCCCTCCGTCCCTTCCCCTCCCTCCCCAGCCGCTGCCCTACCTGCCTGCAGTTTGAATGCAGGACCTGAGACAAGCCAGTGTCCAGCCCAGTCCATTGAGGTGAGAGAAGGCAGAGGGGAAATTCCAGCACAGCTTTAGCTCATGGAGCAGCCAGGGCCACTAAGTGACTTGGCGACTTGGAGACAAGGCCATAAGAGAAGAAGGGAGGAACGAGGAACCCCAGGAATCCCTGTCCTAAGAATGAAATGAGGAGGGTGAAAGAAGGTGGGAGTGGTTACAAAATGAAGCTGGGAACTAAGGAGGATGAAAGTGCCTCACATCAGCACTTCCAGCCCCGAGGGGAGCCCTGCTTGACCACCTTCCTGGCAGCCAACCAGAAAAGGGAAACCAACTTGGTGGCAGTTGACAGTGTCCGTGAGATTCAATGGATGGATACTTGCAAGTGTTCTTAGAACAAAGGCCTTACTGGACTCTCCCCCTTGAGGGGACATTGTGTGACACAGAGAGCATCATCTTTAAGAACCGGCTTCATGCAGAAGCCACGTGACGTGGGCTAAGCCGTGGCTGAGAACAGCTCTTGAGACAGATCGATATCATCACAGCCCACTGAGTCCAGTAAAGTTTGCCCTGTAATCCCAGCACTTTGGGAGGCTGAGGTGGGCAGCTCACAAGGTCAGGAGATCAAGACCATCCTGGCTAACACAGTGAAACCTCGTTTCTACTAAAAATACAACCTAGGTGTGGTGGTGGTTGCCTGTAGTACCAGCTACTGGGGAGGCTGAGGCAGAAGAATCACTTGAACCTGGGAGGCGGAGGTTGCAGTGAGCTGAGATTACACCACTGCACTCCAGCCTGGGCAACAGAGCAAGAATCCGTCAAAATAAAAAAAAAAAAAAAGGGCACTTTACCAGAATACTCCAGATATCTGGTTTCTTTGGGAAATTTGGATACTCTGGTGACACTAGGTCCACAGTCCCACACGCCACCAGCTTCCAGCCCCTTTAGAAAGGACCCGGGTTTGCTGTCATCTCCATCTCACCCCCTCCTTTGACTTCCTGGCCCCTGTAGGCATGAGGTTGGCGACCCCTACGGAAGGTTGGGGATCTCTGAGAGGGGGCCCAGCTCCCTCCTTATCTGAGGTGTCCCCAGTATCTGGGGCTGCTCTTTCTTCAAGGAGAATTGTCTCTGAGGTACCACATCTTGAGGACCCCAAGGTCAGCAATTGTAAATCAAACCCAGGGAAATAGCAGGCTTCAGATTCCAGGTGACAATAGCATTCAAACAGGCCCCCTGAGGGGGGTTCAACCATCATGGGCTCCAGCATGCCTGAGCTACTGGGATGCGGAGGTGTGAACCACCGGGCCTCTGCAGCCCCTTCCACCTGCTCTGGGGTGCATGGCCTCCCATTAAAACAAACGTGGCCTCCGAGAAGAGCAGTGTTCCTCACAGGCCCTGGGTTGAGCAGCCTCCACCTCTGCTGGAATCTGGAACAGAGGCCCCCAAGAGACTTAGCAAGATGGGGCTCCAGGTCTCCCAAAAGCCACGCCCCCTTCTTGTTGAGAAAATGGATTTTCCTCAACTTTCAGATGCTACCCATTTAAAATGCTGTCCCTGGGAAGCCCCAGCATTCCAAATGGGTAGCATCTGAAAGTTGAGAAAAATCCATTTTTATTTGATGCAAAAGGCAAAGAGGAATCTAAGCTTAATTTTGTTCCTGTTCTTTCTATATTAAAGAGACGAGTATTTGTAGAGATGGTGAAGAACAGGATGCAGAACTCGAATTCCCAGGTGAGCAGAAAGAGCAGAGAGAAAATAGGACGTCAGCAGGAACCCCAGTTGCCATCAATACCACACCTGTTGCATGGAGCACTTAGTATGTGTCAGGCACAGGGCCAAACACTCGGCATGCATTCTCTCATTCAATCTTCACAGCACCCCGTGGGTGAGTCAATTTACAGAGGAGGTGTCTGAGGCTCACAGACTTTAATTTGTCCAGAGCCACAAAACTAAGTATGAGAACTCAGTGGAACTCAATGCAGATTCAACACCAGGCAAGTGCTTCTTGCTCTCCTTCAGGTAATAAACCTGACATAGTGTGGGTGGCATTTCTCTTGAATTTCAAGGAAGCATCCTCTAGAATTCTTTTTTTTTTTTTAAGATGGAGTTTTGCTCTTGTTGCCTAGGCTGGAGTGCAGTGGCGCAGTCTTGGCTCACCACAACCTCTACCTCCCAGGTTCAAGTGATTCTCCTGCCTCAGCCTCCTGAGTAGCTGGGATTACAAGCATGCACCACCACGCCTGGCTAATTTTGTGTTTTTGTAGAGATGGGGTTTCTTCATGTTGGTCAGGCTGGTCTTGAACTCCTTACCTCGGGTGATCTGCCCACCTTGACCTCCCAAAGTGCTGGGATTACAGGCGTGAGCCACCGCGCCCGGCCCAAGTCTGTGAGATCTTAAACACGTTGAATCATTGCCATTCACACATCAGCCCTGGAACTGGAATTGACCCAATCCACTCTTGCTTTGCAGAAAGTAGAGGCAAGTTCTCAGGAAGCTTGAAAGCGAAATACATTTTGTTTGAATAAGAGAGACTTATTGAACAAATTTGATAAAAGGCCACAGTTATTGAAACAAAATTATCATTGGAAGAACTGAAGATACTCTATGCAGGGGACACTCTTGGAAAATAGAAGCCTCTTCTTAACTGACACCATTGTCCGAAGACTACTAGAAGGTGGCTGCTGCTCTGGATGTTAGGAGGGTAGAGAGTGTCACCAGGGTCTCCTTGGACCTGAGACCTTTGCCACCTGCAAAGTGGGAATGAAGGGGAGGCCCGTTACTTAATCATCCACACACTTGGGAGAGACTGGAGCAGGCAGACACCACCTGCCGCCAGGTGTGGCTGAGAATGACATGGAGATGTAAATGACAGTGTTGACATTGGGTTGCGCCCTGGATGTAGGGATATTGTGTTCCTCTTAGATGTGAAGCCCCCTGCAATTTTAGGCTTAACAGAATGGGGGCAGTTGGTGCTTTGCCTGAGAACAGAGTGATCTTCCCATTTATCCAGCCCCCTAGACACGGCTTGAGAAAAAAGACCATTTTTCTTTGATGCAAAAGACAAAGGAGTTTGATGTCTTGGACCTCTTTGGTGCAAAAAGGTTTTCTCCAGGTTCCTTGCAACATGTAGCTTGGGGTCCCCATCCTTTGAGTCCTCAAGGTGATGGAGAGAGTCATCATGACCACCCTGAGGAAGGTGGGACGTGGACAATCCAGCCTTTCAGACTTGTATGCTCATAAAAAAGTGTCCATCGCTGGTAAGCTTCCGAACTGGATTTGTGCCTTTCTTTTCAAGGACCTATGGGTTTTTTTCTGTCCTCCAAAATATCATTCATTGATTTTTTTTTTTCATTTTGACCAACAGTCTTTTGTTGTGGGCTGTATGCTAAAAAGGAAAATCTTCCAGTTAACAAGTACTTACTGAGCACCTAGGCTAGGCCACCTACCATGCTAAGCACCGAGGAGAGAAGGGCGAACACAGAGACTGTCCTGGCACTCACTCACACAACAGATATGAAGAGTCAGCAACGTGGCAGCATGGCAGGGGCTGTCCAGGTGTTAAGATGCAGTGACACATCCTCAATGCGGACAGCATCACCCCCGAGGGGGCAAAAATTCTTTTTCTTTTTTTTTTGAGACAGAGTCTCGCTGTGTCACCCAGGCCAGGCTGGAGTGCAGCAGCACAATCTCAGCTCACTGCAACCTCCACCTCCCAGGTTCAAGCAATCCTCCTGCCTCAGCCTCCCGAAAAGCTGGGATTACAGGCAGGCACTACCACACCTGGCTAATTTTTGTATTCTTAATATAGACAGGGTTTTACTGTAGTGGCCAGGCTAGTCTGGAACTCCTGACCTCAGGTGATGTGCCCTCCCAAAGTGGAGGGAGCACCCACACCTGGCCCAAAATTCATTCTTTCATGTTTAAAGCAATAGCTGTATCTTCACCGACGTGGATACATACACACACACACACACACACACACACACACACACACACACACACACAAAAACGGGGTTAGAAAAAAAGAATTTTTTCTAAGAATTCTCAGGGGGTGAGGTTGAGAAACACAGAGTTAAATCAATGAAGACATAGAGATCCCTGCCTGCCTGGCTCACAGTCCTGGGCTTTTTGTTTTGTTTTGTCTTGTTTTTTGGAGACCGTGTCTTGCTCTGTGGTCCAGGCTGCAGTGCAGTGGCGCACTCTCAGTTCACTGCAACCCCCAGGCTCAAGTGATCCTCCCACCTCAGCCTCCCAAAGTGCTGGGATTTCAGGCATGAGCCACCACCCCTGGCCTCTTTTATTTTTTTTTAAAGTAAATACACATAATGATTAAATAATAACTTTATGCCCAGTGTTTGGAGGACAAAGGCCCCTGGACTGAGCTGAGCATATGTCACAGAGACCCCTTCACCCCCAGTTCAAGCTCCAGGAGAGGCCTCCCTGAGGACGGGATGTTTAAACCCAGACCCGAGGCGGTGTGGGAGTGGGCAGGGGGCTTCCTAGAGCCGAGGCATGCCGTTTTCCTGAAGCAGCCACACCAGGATGGCCTGAGTTCATTCACACCTGGGTGTCGCTATTTAAATGACTGGCTTCTATCCTGCCTTCTCATTCTAAGGGTGAGGCACATGGTTCCAAATATCTCAGACGGAATCTGTGCATTTCACATTCCCCATTCCCAGGTCAGCGGTCCAGGCTGCCTTCTGCTGCCCCGTCCCTTGTCGCTTCAAAAAGAGAACCAAAGCCCCTTCTGTGGTGCTTCCCATCCCATGCTCCTGGCAGCCCTGGGTACCCGGGACTCACACAAACTCCCTGGCTCCAACTCTGACGGCCAACTCCACACAGGGTCAGGGCACTGGCATTTGGAAACCACCTACAGTCAGCAATGTTATTGAAAATCAAATGAAAAGGAATAAAAGTAAGGCTTGTTTAGGGAGAAAGCTTTTGATTTTCTTTTTCCCTGGGCATTCGGACCAGTATGTGGGCTGGCATGAGACTGACTTACCCTTTCTTGCCCTGAAACGATCTTGAATGCAGTCTCAAAACGCATTTGAGGCGCCTGTCACAGGCCTCAGGAGGTGATTTTTAAATCCATCTTAAGGTGCAAAGAGCTTAAGAGATGGTCCTAACAGACCCTTCCGTGGAAATCCTCCCAGAATCTCCACTCTGCCCTCTGAGGAAGGCAGGATCCATATTCATCCCTGTTTGACAGGTGAGGAAACTGAGGGTCACGTAGCGAGTGGCAGAGCTGAAACGTGACTGGCCACCCAGCCCTCTTGCCCCAGGTATATGTGCAGCCTGAAGGCTGGTGGCACGGCTTCGCAGGAGACGGGGTTGGCAAGGTGAATCCTGTTGGAAAGAAACCTGCAAACCACAGTGTCCACGGTGTCTCCAGAATTGTGTGAGAGAGAAACCTTGGGTTGCAGTTAACAAAAACCTACTCAGAAAGGGGGCACAACGGGGGCCTTTTATAACAATATAGAAATAAATGCCTCATAAAAGCTCCAGGAGAGAACTAGGAAGATATCCCAGGCGTCGTCTCTCGTGCATGCGCGCACTCGGGCACACACATGTATCCATATCATTTCTCTGCCCCTCTCTACTGCCTCTCTGCTTATTTATTCTTTCTCCAGTTGTGTGACAGGAAGGGACAACCTCCCAGGCACCCAGTTGAAAGGGCCAGCCCAGGGACCAAGTGGCATCTCACAACCAATTACCCCAACTCTTGAGAGTGGGCATCAGAAAAGCCCAGCTGTGCCAAGTGTCCAGTCAACTACGACCTGGGAGGGGGTCATACACCCGGCTGCCAGAATGCCCCCTCCTGCGAGCTGGGAGGTGCTCGAAGGGTTAAACAGACCCTCCCTTAAATATGCTTCACTTTCTCCTTCTAAGCCAAGCTTGTCCAACCGGAGGCCCAGGACAGCTTTGAATACAGCCCAACACAAATTCATAAAATTTATTAAAACATTATAGGAAGTTTTTTTTTAGCTCATCAGCTACTGTTAGTGTTCATGTATTTTCCGTGTGGCCCAAGACAACTATTCTTCTTCCAGTGTAGCCCAGGGAAGCCAAAAGATTGGACAGCCAGTTCTAAGCCATCAGAGACATTAGACACATTCATTCAGTAACAGCTTTTTAGGAGGAACACCATCACAACGAATGTGCTTACCTAACAACCCCCCCCCATATTTTTTAGGTTTCAAACTAAAAAATATGTGAATGGACCTGGCTTGGTGACCCACGCCTGTAATCCCAGCACTTTGGGAAGCCAAGGAGGGCAGATCACTTGAGCTCAGGAATTTGAGACCAGCCTGGGCAACATAGCAAAACCTTGTCTCTACAAAAAATAAAATAATTAACTGGGCATAGTGGTGTGTTCCTGTAGTCCCAGTGTACTTGGGAGGCTGAGGTTGGAGAATCACCTGAGCCTGAGGAGGTCAAGGCTGCGGTGAGCCGGGATCGCTCCCCTGCACTCCAGCCTGGGCAGTGGAGTGAGACCCCGCATCAAGAAAAGAGAAAGAGAAAGCAGTATCTGTGTATCTGGAGCGGCCACCCCAAAACCTTACTAAGGCTCATCTTTGAGTAATATGATAATGATGAATCATTTTATCTCTTAAAAAAATAACAAAACCAGCCGGATGTAGTGACTCACGCCTATAATCCCTTAAGTGTAAATCCAGCACTTTGGGAGGCCGAGGTGAGAGGGTCACTTGAGGTCAGGAATTCGAAACCAGCCTGGCCAACGTGGTGAAACCCCCATCTCTACTAAAAATACAAAAACTAGTTGGGCATGGTGGCGCGTTCCTGTAGTCCCAGCTGCTTGGGAGGCTGAGGCAGGAGAATCACTTGAACCAGGAGGCGGAGGTTGCAGTCAACCGAGATCGCACCACTGCACTCTAGCCTGAGTGACAGAACAAGATTCTGTCTCAATTTTTTAAAAAAGTAAATAAATAAATACAATAAAATATATGGGAAATGTCCTCCTCATGTTAAAAATAAATAAATTAAATTAAAAATAAAACCGCTTGAGTGGAACAATTGGAGTCTCACTGCAATGGAGTTTGTGTGTTTTTTTCTCTTGCTTGTCAAAGGTTGGAACCAGAAAAGCCATCCTAAAGATGGACCAAGAAAGAGAGATGCTGAGAAAAGAGACCTCCAGCAAGTCCAGCCAGAGCCTTTTGCATTCGAAGCCTGGTGGAAGGTACTAGAGAAGTCTCATCCCACCAGGCCTCGTGTGATCCTCTGTGAGTTCGTGTGACTCTTCCATGTAGACTGTTTCAAAATACTGAGTTGCTTTTGTAGGACTTTCAAGATTGTTACCCTGGTGTTTCGCTTTCTAGACTGGTATTTTGAACAATATTATATTTTGGAGTATGTAGGGAGAAGGGTTCTTTTTAAAAAACACCTATGGGCCGGGCGCCTATAATCCCAGCACTTTGGGAGGCCGAGGTGGGCGGATCACGAGGTTAAGAGATCGAAAACATCCTGGCCAACATGGTGAAACCCCATCTCTACTAAAACACACAAAAATTAGCTGGGCGTGGTGACACGTGCCTGTAGTCCCAGCTACTCGGGAGGCTGAGGCAGGAGAATTGTTTGAACCCAGGAGGCAGAGGTTGCAGTAAGCCGAGATCACACCACTGCACTCCAGCCTGGTGCCTGGCAACAGAGCAAGGCTCCGTCTCAAAAAAAAGAAACACCTATGAATGTACACAAACTCAGGTATGTGAAGAACAGAAGTTTGTAGCCCAGATGTCCAGGCCTCATAGATATAATTATGTGGTTCCACATTGGGTCATGATGTACCCAAATATCAAACCTCCTAAGAGTTCCAACAGACTCACACTTGAGAAAACATGAAACTTACACTGGAGCCTCAGGCAGAATTGTAACTTTGGAGCTATCAGGGCCTTGAGACAATGAGTTTAAATCTTAGTTATGGCCTGGCATGATGGCTCACACCTATAATCCCAGTAATTTGGGAGGCCAAGGCAGGTGGATCACGAGGTCAGGAGTTCGAGACCAGTGAAACTTGAGGCCGAAGCGAGTGGATCACTTGAGTTCGGGAGTTCGAGACCAGCCTGGCCAACATGGTGAAACCCCGTCTCTACTAAAAATACAAAAATTGTGCTTGCTTCAGCAGCCCATATACTAAAATTAGAACGATACAGGGAAGATTAGTGTAGCCCCTGTGCAAGGATGACATGCAAATTCGTGGAGTGTTCCATTTTTACAAACCACATTGCCGTGTATGTACCTATGCAACAATCCTTCATGTTCTTTACATGTACACCAGAACCTAAAATGCAATAAAAAATATAGAGATATATATTTTAAAAATACAAAAATTAGCCAGACCTATAATCCCAGCTACTTGGGAGGCTGAGGCAGGAGAATCACTTCAACCCAGGAGGTTGCAGTGAGCTGAGATCACACACCTGCACTCTAGCCTGAGTGACAGAGCAAGATTCAATATCAAAAAAAAAAAAATCTCAGTTTATTATAATAAATTTAGAACACCAATCCGTTTTATTGTTTCCGTAATAATGACTAACATCTATATATCACTCTACAATTTTCAAAACACATCTCATTTAATCCTCCCCCAGCTCTGGGAGGTGAATGGTATTATGTTCCCCATTTGACAGATGAGGAAGCTGAGGCCCAGAGAACTTACATGGTCTGCCTAAAATCACATAGCCAGTAAACTCAAGAGTTGGGTCTTGAACCCAGGTTTCTAATTCCATCTCACACTGTCCATTCTGATACACCACATAGCCTAGTTGTTACCGTCTCAGGCCACAAGGACAGACCAAGTCCCCAGTCACCAAAGAGTACACACTGCCCAGGTCACAAGCTCCTTTTCCACAGTGTCTGGAGAGACCCCCCATTCTCCTTTGCTGTACTCTGCTGCTTCCAAGCTCTGCCTTCTCTCCATCCATCCGTCCCTTCACTGCCATTCCTGTGTGGCCAGGCAGCCAAATAAAAAAATTGGAAGAGCCGAAAGTCATTAATACTTTTTTTTTGAGACGGAGTTTCACTCTTGTCACCCAGGCTGGAGTTCAATGGCACCATCTCCGCTTACTGCAACGTCCACCTCCTCCCAGGTTCAAGCGATTCTCCAGCCTCAGCCTCCCAAGTAGCTGGGATTATAGGCACCCACCACCATGCCTGGCTAATTTTTTGTATTTTGAGTATAGACAGGGTGCCACTATGTTGGCCAGACTGGTCTTAAACTCTTGACCTCAGGTGATCTGCTCACCTCGGCCTCCTGAAGTGATGGGATTACAGGCATGAGCTACCACACCCAGCCTACTGTTTTTATTTTTTAAAAAGCCACAATAATATTTTTTTAATGTATTTTTTAAACGGATTGAACCTGGGGGAAATAGGGCAAATTCTTGGTGTTATATTGCATAGGAGGCACGTCTTACATGTGGTTAGGGTCTAAAGCCAGTGAGAGGCCAGGCATGGTGGTTCACACCTGTAATCCCAACACTTTGAGAGGCTGAGGCAGGAGGACTGCTTGAGCCTCAGAGTTCCATTTCAGCCTGGGCAACGCAGTGAGAACCTATCTCTACAAGAAACTTAAAAATTAGCTGATGTGGTGGTGTGTGCCAGTAGTCACAGCTATTTGGGAAGCTGTGCTGGGAGGATCACTTGAGCCCAGGAGGTTGAGGCTATAGTGAGCTATGGTTCTGCCACTGCATCCCAGCCTGGGCAACAGAGCAAGACCTTGTCTCAAAAATAAATAAATAAAGTCAGTAAAAAAGGGGAGCATAACTTGACTTTACAGATACTCTAGAAAATCTCAGAAATGTTCAAGAACCTAATACACGAAAGTATTAGACTGTACCGTATCCCCAAATATAGAGCCGAGAGTCTTCATGCAGTTCCAGGGCTACCCCTGTCATTTCCCCCCGTGTTCATGAAAACAAAGCCAGTCTTCAGGAAAAAAATAAAAAGGAGGCTGGAGTACATATGCAACAAGGAGAGACAAAAACCCACAGAACTCCAGAGAGATAGTGCAGCAGACACCACAGCTCCTCAGCAGATACTAAATCTACATAGTCATTGCTCAGCCATCACTTTCCTCTACCATGTAGGCTCAAAGCTAATCACTGTGATTTTCCTGCCTCCCTTGCAGCTAGGGTGGGCCATATTGTACCAATCTGGCTAATGGCATGTAAGGAAAAGCCCCTGTGGAGGGCTTCCCTTCCAGCTTCTCTAGAAGAAAGCATTCACCCTTAGTCTCTTTGTCTTGTCTCCTTTCTCACCCCTGGAGCTCTGACTGGAAGCTAGAGCAGCCGCCTTGGGGATCAGCAGACACCAGCAGCAGGCCAAAGGATAGTGGAATGGAGGGACAAGAAGGCCCAGGTGGGCACCCAGTGGCATCGCTGAGCTCTGAATCATGAATGAACTGCCGACCTCCGTACTTCCTGTTGTATAAGACAAATAAATCCCTATCTATTTAAGCCCCTGTAGTCAGGTGTATATATTTGTAATCCCAGCACTTTGGGAGGCCGAGGTGGGCAGATCACGAGGTCAAGAGATCAAGACCATCCTGGCCAACAAGGTGAAACCCCGTCTCTACTAAAAATACAAAAGTTAGCTGGGCATGGTGGTGCGCACCTGTAGTCTCAGCTACTCGGGAGGCTGAGGCAGAAGAATCGCTTGAACCTGGGAGGCGGAGGTTGCAGTGAGTCGAGATCGTACCATTACACTCCAGTCTGGGCGATAAGAGCGAAACTCCATCTCAAAAAAAAAGACACATATTTATTATTTCTTTTGATTCCACGGGTCAAGCTACACACTTCCCGTCAGGACTGTCTTGGCTGGGGCCGGGTGGTTTAGAATGGCCTCTTTCATGCACTTGGCCTTGGCAGGCGAGTTGGGTTAGGGCAGTAGTTCTCAACAAGGAGGAATTTTGTCTCCCAAGAGAACTTTGGCCATGTCTGGACATAATTTTGGTTGTCACAATGAGGGAGGGGCAGGTGCCCATCTACTAGGTAGAGGCCAAAGTACAATAGACAAAAGAACTCCCCACAGCAAAGAATTATTTGGTCTAAAATGTCAATAGCACTGAGGTTGAGAAACCCAGGCTCGAGAGGCCTTCCACTGCAACCCTTTGTCTCTGCTCAGCATGCCCACTCATCCTTCAGCCAACTGGACTGGGCCCGTTCACATGTGGTGGCCACCGTTCCCAAGAGCAGCAGGTGAGAATGGGCCTCAGTGCACAAGCACTTTTCAAGTCTCTGCTTGCTTTGTGTTTGTTAATATCCCATCAGATAAACCCAGAGTAAGTATGGGAGGGGCTCCAAATTTTTACAATCTACTCACATGGGGTTTTCTGCCATTTGAAGCTGAATACATTCTCAGCTGACCTCGGAGAAAGTTACCTTGATTCCCAATGACTTTCTGATTCCCAGTTTCCTTCCTTGGGAAGGCCAGTTCCAATGCCTGCTCTTGGGTTCCACTAGGACCCTTTGTATCACTCAAGATCCCTTGGCTGTAAACAACAGATACTTTCTGTGGCTAACTTAAATAGAAAGAGTTTATTGGAAGGAAATGAGGAAGATTAGAAAATCAGTGGCTAAGCAAAGCTGAAGAGTCAGGCTTGGATGTCAGGAACTGGCTTTTCTTCCCCATAGATGCCCCCTGTTTGCTTCAGCTGGTTTGAGTTTCTGTTCATTTGCAACTAAATGGGCATTTACTAAGACACTCTGCTACACAGCCCCACCCACTACAGATTGAGAAGCTACTGGCAGTCTTTCCCCTGGGGGTACACCAAGGTACAACGAGGTACTTGTATACTCTGAACCTCCCAATCTTCTGATCTTTCAAGAAGCTAAGACAAACAACTTCCTTCCGCCCTTGTCAGTGGGAGCCCGTTCGGATCCTTGGATTCGTGACTTTGCAGATAAGGTGCCCTTCTCTTGAAACTTGGCAGCGTCACCATCGCCTGCTGTTGTAGAAACCAGAGTCATGAAATGTCTGGAGGGAAAAAATAGCTTCCAGATCTGCATTCCAAAGCGTGCTCCTGGTAAGTGGAGTGGTTTCCAACTTTTTAGGGACTTAGGAATGAAAGCAATCCACTAAGGATGTGAGAAAACCTAAACCAGATAATGCTAATGTGTGCCTCTTTCCCATGCTGAGGCATCCTGAAGCAGGACGTAGGGTACCAGTGAGGGCAGGCTATTTCAGCTCATCAACTTGGCCTCATTTCTATCAGGTGCACTGCTTGCATCCGTCTGCTCAGTGTCACAGGTTATTTTGGGCCAATTCATGACCTTATGTCCCAGCTTTTGTTTTTAAACATTTTTCTTTGCCCATCTGTTGCCCAGGAATCCATCACGGTGCCTCCGTCCAGTTGGGAGAAGCATTAGCAGGTCCTTGTTTTGAGTTTCCTGTCATCTTTAGCACACTCTTTTCCTTTCTAAGACCCAAAAATATTGGAGGTGGAAACTTTATCTTCTGGGTAACTGTGGTCTTATCATCAGAGAGTATAGTTTTACAGTTAAACAACCAGCTCCATCCATTCAGCCAGTAGATACCGGGGCCTACTATGGGCCAGGCACTGATGCTATCATGTTAGTCAGACCTCATGGCCTTGACCTTTACTCCTTTTCAAATTCTGATCCACTCCTTTAACTGAAAAGGAAGTGGAATCATTAATATACTGGGTATGTTGCATAGGAGCACTCCCTTTTGATGTCCACATATCTCGTTGGCTCTGTATGGGATTACTGCTGGGCGTTCTTTAAAGAGAGCAGCATGCAGCAATGACCCTCTTCCTGGGAGTTTCTTTGTACCTTTTATCAGTTGAAATATAAATAGCTAATCAGAGTAACTACTTCGTATAGAGTCTTTCTTAGCCATCAGACGCTATGCAAAGCATGGTCCAGACAGTATCCCGCTTCATCCCCACTGTCATCACTCCTGTTTCCCCTGTGAAAATGATGAGCCCAGAGTAGGTAAGTAACTTGCCCAAGGTCACAGAGTAAATGTTGGAGCCCAGACTTTATACCCACAACTGCTTAATATAGCACTTTCCTCGGTGAAGTCCAGGAACCAGCTGGTTGTCTACTAATGAATGAGGACAGGATGACAAACTTTTTCTGTAAAGGGCCGAATAGTATATCCTTTCTTCTGTAAGGGGCCGTTATGTTCTATTGACCACAGGTCTCTATCACCACCACTCAACTCTGCCAGTGCAGCGTGATCCATAAATGAATGAGCATGGCTGCATTTCAATAAAGCTTTATTTATAAAAATAGGAAATGGGCTAGAATTGCCAACCCCTGTGTTAAACTGTCACCCGAGTAGATTAGGAGGATCTGCATAGCTGTTGTCTGCCACGTGACTACTCAAAAGCCAGGTTATAGTCATCTTCATCATTGAGATCATTTTGAGCTCTTACTATGTGCCATGCACTGCTGTAAACACTTTCCATAGATTTTCTCATTTAATCCTCTCAAGCACTCCAGGAGGAGATAGGAGTGCTTGAGAGGATCCCATTTTATAGACAATGCAACTGAGGCCAGAAAGGTAATGTGGCCAAGGTCACCCCACTGGGATTTCCAAACCCACCTCCTAACCATTACACCACTTTGAATATGGGGAAAAAAGACCATTCGATGTGCTTTTTCCTGTTCTCTCAATCAACACCAAAGACAGAAGATGCTGTGACCACACGTGGAGGGAGATTTCTCTCCACCACCAAGCAAGCAATCAGCTCTGCAGCAGACACCAGCCGGGTGTCTGCCAATTCAATGCCATTGCTCTCTACCTGGAGACAGCATCAGATCCCACAGGTTGAGGGCTCAGTCCTGAAGACTTGCCCACTTCAGACACCAGACACAAGTCCAGGACTCCAGAAATTCGGACCCACAGGCTTCTGGTTGGGGTTCCCATGACCCCTTGGTGGATCTGATTAATCTGCTAGAGCATCTCACAGAAGTCAGAGAAACACATTTACTGATTGATTGTTTATAAAAAATATAAAGGATACAGGTCAGGCATGGTGGCTCATGCCCGTAACCCCAGCACTTTGGGAGGCTGAGGTGGGTGGATCACCTGAGGTCAGGAGTTTGAGACTACTTTGGCCAACATGGTGAAACCCCATCTCTAGTAAAAATACAAAAATTAGCCAGGTGTGGTGGCAGGTGCCTGTAATCCCAGCTACTTGGGAGGCTGAGGCAGGAGAATCACTTGAACCCTGGAGGTGGAGGTTGCAGTGGGTCAAGATCACACCATTGCACTCCAGCCTGGGCGACAAGAGCAAGACTCTTGTCTCAGAAAAATAAAGGATACAGATGAAGAAAATGCATAGGGCAAGATATGGGGGAAGGGGCAGAGTTTCCACACCCTCCCTGAAACACCACCCCCGAGGGACCTCCACCTGCTTAGCTCTCTGGAAGCTCCTGAACCCTGTCCTCTCAGGCCTGTTATGGAAACTTCATTGGATAAGCATGAGTGAAGCATGGACAACTGTGTCAAAATGGGATTGGACAAAAAGAGATCTAAACCCACCAAGGTCTGTCTGTCCAGATTCTTCTCGGCCTCTCTGTGCAGCATTCCTTCCTCTAGGGTATTCGGCAGAGCCCTCTCTGGAATGAGATTAGACCCAGAATCAGATTAAAGTCCTGCAGTGAGCAGGTGAAGGAGGGTAGAAGGACGTCAGAGAGGCAGATTGTGTTCACTATAACAAGGGCCATGGGAGTTACAGGCCTGTGGACAAAAAAAACAAATATAGGCTTGGTGCAGTGGCTCACGCCTATAACCCCAGCACTGAGGGAGGCCGAAGCCGGAGGATTGCCTACGCCCAGTAGTTTGAGACCAGCCTGGGCAACATAGCAAGACTCGGTCTCTACAAAAACTTTGACAAATTAGCCAGGTGGTGCATGCCTGTAGTTACAGCTTCAAGAAGCTGAAGTGGAAGGATCGCTTGAAACTGGGAGTTTGAGGCTGCAGTGAGCCATGTTCTTACCACTGCACTCCAGCCTGGGTGACAGTGAAAACCCAGTCCCAAAAACAGCAATAACAAAAACTATATATGTAAAATATCACAACCACACTGCCTTTTGTCATCGGAGAGCTGCATCTGCACACTAGGAGCACTGTCACTGGGTCTAAGAGACCTGCCTCTCCTGGACCAAGCCTCAGGAGACAACGCCTTCATGGTGCATTCCCTTCCTCTAGGCATGCTGGCTTCATAGCCCCCCTGAGAATCACCTGCTTTCTTTAGTGTTAACTAAACACCTTAGGTCATCCAGGTGTGGTGGCTCATGCCTATAATCCCAACAATTTCAGAGGCCAAGGCGGATAGATCTCTTGAGTCCAGGAGTTCAATACCAGCCTGGGCAACATGGTAAAACCTCATCTCTACAAAAAAATACAAAAACTAACCGGGGGTGATGGTGCACACCTGTAGTCCCAGCTACTACTAAGGAGGCTGAGGTGGGAGAATCGCTTGAGCCTGGGAGGTTGAGACTGCGGTGAGCTGTGATCACACCATTGCACTCCAGCCTGAGTGACAGAGAGCGACCCCTGTCTCAAAAAAACAAAATACCTTAGGTCAGGTGTCCCTGGCCTGGGCACCATGCTATTTCTTCTGCTGGTTTTGCTTGTCTCTGCAATGGTCCATTATGTGTTGGTTTTATGATGTCCCTTTCAGTTTCCCAGGCTCTGGAGTGCCTTCACCGTGGCCACATGCAGTGTTTACCTGTACCTCCCATCTATTCCCTCTGCCTGTCTGCTGAGCAGAGAGCTACTTAAATGACCTCTGGGCCACAGTGATGGCCAAGGACCTGCAGGTCACCCAGCCCCAACCCCTATCTGATGCCACCAATGCTGTCCTCAGGGAAGGCAGGAGACACTTGAGAGGTTTGTTTTTGAAGAGCTCGTGTTAACTTTTGTGTTAAGTCATGTGGGTGCACAGAGGTGTCACTTTAGCAGCTTCTCTTTCTTGGCAGTGACCTTGAGACCTAAAAATGGGCCACCAGATGCTCTGGAGGGGACACAGAAGACTCCCGATCTGTCCCCAGCCCTTAGGCAGAGCAGGTCTTCATGCATTCGTTCAACAACTATTTCTACAGCACTCACCTCAGGCCAGGTACCCTGATGTGGGCGCTGAGGATCCAAAGTTAAAGCAAGCAGACGGTCCCTTCCGCAGGAGGTTGCGTGGGGAGTAACAGATACTGTATTAACACTTTGCTATGGAAAACAATTGCTGGGTCTGACCAGAGGGGAGTTTAGCTGGAAGACTGGTAGCCTCTGTCAGTCAGTCGCCCAGTATGGGGTCCAATAGATCTCACACTTCAAAATGGCTATTCTAGCTCTCACCTCCCTGTCCCCTCACTTGCTTACAACCAGGAGAATTCCAGGACCAGTGCCCAGTGCCCAGTACACTTAATAAATATGCCCTGATTGCCTGCCTGTTGCTGGCAATCCTCCAAGTAGCTGTTGCAAATATAAAAATCGAAACCAGCTGCCCATAATATTACCATCTTTGGAAGGGGCCCAGGAGGTCATGGAAGGGGCCCAGGAGATCACTGTGGGAGCAGCATTGCTGGGTTTTCAGGTATTCCCCCCACATGCACACAAACACAAAAACACTCTGGGAATTTAAAACGGAGCTAAGGCTAGGGCCTATCAGGGTGCTAAACTTGTACACCGAATTACCTGTGACTTAGAAGCAGAAAACATGCCCAGTTGGACATCTGCAGCTCACTTGAAGGATCATCCTGGTTTTCAAGTAGATTCACAGCGTTCAAGGTAACCACAAAAAGAGAGCTGAATAGTTAAGTTAGTTTCTGATAACCTGCAAATGGGTCTACCTGCAGCTGTTGACCCGTCATCACTCACTTCTCCTCCTGCCTCTTTGCCCCCATTCAGTGGTCGCATAATGCCTGATGTCAGCGCCTCTCCCCATTACACCCTTTGCATGGTTTCCAGATCTTGCAAAAGATGAGAAAGCATCTGAGGCCAACCAGGCTGTCACCCTGTGCTGCTCTCACTCCAACTGCCCCAAATGAATATTGGTGCTGCCCCCGAACTTTGATCTCTGTGCACTGTCCTCCATCCGTCAAGGGTTTCCTGATGACCTGGGAGTGTTTGTCATGATTCATTTGCAAGCTGGTATTTGTAAAGTGCTCAGGGAGCCCTGCATTTTGTGAGCCAACTTCATCTCTGCCACCTCCCGAATCCCTTCCTGTTTTCCCAGCATCTCGGGCTGGTGGGACCACACAGTTCTGTCAGGCTCCAGAATATCCCCATGCCATCTCCTCATCACCCAAGAGCTCTTCCCAACTCTTTCTCCCCTTCTTGTTTTTTCCCCCTGCCCCTTTTTCAAAGCGCTGTTGTTTTTCTTAATATCACTTCACCCCTCCCCAAAAGATAGTTATACAAGGAGACGTGGGAGGAAGAGAAGAAACCAATGATGACTAAGTGCCTGGCTCCCTTGCTACACTGGAACATTGTCAGAATTGGCCGGCTCTCCCTTGCCTCTGTAAAAAGCCTTTGCCAAGGGTGTGATTTTTCCTGAAGATCATTCTTTCCCCATGACCAGATGCTGTAGTGTGTCATCAGTCCAGCTCGTTTCTTTCTGCCAGAATCTATGCTTGGGGCACAGAACTCAGGGTCATTTAAAAGTGATTTCCCCTAATCAAGAGGCAAGTGATATTACCTGGAAGTTTCACCACCAGTTGGGGCTCATTGGGTTTCTCTGCTTTTCCTTCCATCACTGCTTCTTTAATCCTGAAGTGCTTTTCTTGAAGCCCAATGACCAATGAAATGACCAATGAAGAAAAAAAAACTTCGAATAAAATATAGCCCCTGCAGCGTCCATCTCTGGCCCAGGCCTAAAGCCTCTGAAATGGGGCCAAAGTACTGAGCAGCTTGAGGTCACAGTCTCAGAGCTTTGCAAACACTGAAAACCTGTGAGAAAAATCAACCCAAGAGGTGTTAAAAGGACTCACCCATCCGGGCAGCATTTCCTGAGTTCTGAGTTTCGCAGTTGCAAGCCTCCAGCGTTCGGCAGCCCTTCTGCAAGATGCTATAGGTAATAAACAGGAATTCCCCAACCTGTGTGTCCCAGAGTGCACCCTCCTTCCCTCCCAAGGGCTATCTATGTCCACACAAGCCAAATGGGTAACTGACCAGAGAGCTTATTACGCACATGCGGTCCACATAATTCAAACCCAAACCCCAAGTTTTTGACATATATGTAAGTTGTTTTGCAAGAAAGCAAAACCCTCACATTATCGCCTCACTGTGAAGTTTGCTCCCACGTCAAGCAGATGCAAACCGTTTCATAAAACAGCAGCCCAGCCTCATGTAGAACCATTGGAAAGCATAAGCTGGAGTAAAATGAGTCTCGCAGAGTCTTGAAAGTAATTAGCTGCTTTGTGAGGAAGACTAAGAGTACAAACATCATCTGCAGACATCATTTTAAACATTTTAATTTACATCCTGTCCCTCGTACTTTACGTTCCTTAAATAACTATTTTACTTCTGTTGGGACCTTCAAGGCTGCATATGGGAGATATGGAAGCCTGTCTTTTGCAAGTAGCTGGACCAAACTGCCCCAAACTAAGAGAAACTTAATTCTGAGCTTTAAAAAAAAAATCATTTAAGCTGAGCATCTTTATTGGACTCAAAAACAATTTCATAAACAAGTAAATGAGAACTTTCCATTTTTCTGAACCTTGAAGGTTTTTTCCTCAATTTCGTTCTTTTAAAAATACCTCTTAAATTAGTTCAGCAGCAAAATATAATTTTAAAAGATTAATTCAGGAATGTTCTTAAACACAGCAAATTGACAAATATCAAGTGAGTGTCTGTTCTGTGCAAATCGCTCGGTAACAGCTTGCTGGCTTTACATTCCCGCGGGCTCCCTGCCCCCAGAGCACACTGGCTTTGGGGCCCTGGACGCATCTTTTCTCTGCACTGTGGCTGGTTGGAGCAGTTTCAGTAGAGGGGTCCCGATTGACCTAACATTTCAGAGAACAAGCACACAGCACAGTCCTCCTTCTAAATCAGTGACTCTCAAATTTCAGCGAGAACCCCCCTGGGTGCTTGTTGACATGCAGATTCCTGGATCCCACCCCAGAGATCAGTTTCATCTTTCCAAATTGAGCCTGGGAATCTGCATTACTAACCTAGGCCCCAGTGGTTCTGATGCTGGAGGTCCAGAGTTGTGCAGTTGTAAGGGAACAGCCCAGAACACCAAGATACTGATTATCTGAACTCTTTCCCCAGCCCTGTCCAGGAACTTTTGGGAAGGACATCTCTCTTCTGGGGACCCCATCAAAATGGCGACATCATGATTTCCTAGTCAGTTTCCCTAAAGTAGAGCCACAGGCGACAATACTGGCCCAGCAGCTATTCTGCCAAATCATCCATGTGACGGTGCCGGGCCTCAGGAGAGAGGACCACCAGCCCCTTCCCCTGTCCCTCATCCCCTGTCTCCGGGGCCCTTGCAGGGGTGGAGCCCAGGCCCATCTCCTTCGCAGCTGCTAGTCCGTCCTCTTCCAAGAGGCCAGCGGCGCCCGCCACGGTTCACCCTAAACAGGGGTTTCTACTGCCGAGGTCCACCTCGGAACCCCTGCAGCCCTCATCGGGAACGCTAGTGTTTAACAGCGAGTCGTCTCCATGACAACCGACAGGGTGTCACAGACACAGGATTATGACTTCACGGCGTGGGGATTCCAGAGAAGGGGGTGGGGCGGCGCCCCTCGAGCCCCGCTCCCCACCAAGCCGCGGGGAGGAGCCCTCTTCCTTCCCGCCTGGGCCCCCAGCGGGACCCCTCCCGCTCAGCTGCCACAGCGGGCACCAAGAGGGGCTATGGCTTTCCGCCGCGCTCCCCGGCCTCGCGGGGGGCACACGGCGGCGGGCGGGGAGCGCAGGGCACACTCAACCCCCGGCGGCCGGGAGCGATCACGCACACGCCGCGCGGGCCCGGGCATGGGGGCGGGGCCTACGGTCCCCGCCGGGGCCCAAGTCCCACCTTCGGGGGCGGTGCCTGGCCCGGGGAGTGTCAGGAAGAGGAAGAGCGCGGCCGGCGGCGCTGCGCGGCTAGCAGGGGCCCGGCCGAGGCGAGCGCCGCGCGGGCCACCATGGCCACGGACGAGCTGGCCACCAAGCTGAGCCGGCGGCTGCAGATGGAGGGCGAGGGCGGCGGCGAGGCCACGGAGCAGCCCGGGGTGAACGGAGCGGCGGCGGCGGGGGCGGCGGGGGCGCCGGACGAAGCGGCCGAGGCTCTGGGCAGCGCGGACTGCGAACTGAGCGCCAAGCTGCTGCGGCGCGCCGACCTCAACCAGGGCATCGGCGAGCCCCAGTCGCCCAGCCGCCGCGTCTTCAACCCCTACACCGAGTTCAAGGAGTTCTCCAGGAAGCAGATCAAGGACATGGAGAAGATGTTCAAGCAGTGAGTGCCCGCGCGACCCGCCCCCGCCCCGTCCTCCCCGCGAACCGGCCTCGGGCCCCGAACCCCCCGATCCCCGGATCCCGCGCCGCCCCGGGACCCCTGCAGCCAGCCAAGCTCCCCCAACCCGGACGCCCCGGCCCCTTCCAGATCGAGACCGGGCACCCCACCACGCACATTGGTCTGGGGGACCCCCGGCCCCTGGCACGCGGCGACTCCTCGTATTTGCGCTGCCCTCGGTACACCATAGGCGCGCCTACGGAGTGGGGAACCCCGAGCCTCCTTCCAGATAATCGCCAGACCCTGAGATCCCACCCCCGCCACCACCACCACCACACGTGTGGGTCCTGGGCCCCCCGCCCTGTTAGTGGCATTTCTCCCCTACCCCACACCGCACACACCGAGGCTGAAGACTCGGCGGCCTTCCTTCCCCCTTCCCAGCCTCTCTCATTCCCCACCCCCACCCCAACACTCACTGGCCGTTGACACCCACCCCAGCGCCCTGCAACACCGCATGCCAACCACATTCCTTTCCTTAGGGTCTTTTCATTTCCTCTGCGTATCTCAGGTGTCCCTCAAGGTGGGTTCTGGGCAGGGACCCCCCCCCAACTTCCTCTCCAGTCATTCAGCATCTACCAGCAAACTGGGGGCAAAGACTTGCCCCTTCTACCCCCAGCCCCCACCCACTCATTAGCCAGGACCCAAGTCCTTCATGCACAGTGGTCTCCCTAGGAAGGGACCCCTGGGCCCTGTTCCCCCTCTGCAGGCGTGTAAACCTCACCCCAGTCATCCCTGGGAGCTGAGTCCCCTCGTGCTTGGAAGCCCTCCCTCCTCCCCCTGCCCGCTCCACGCCCCCTGCACCCAGCAGCCTGCAGTCACCACTCCCCTGCTCCTGTCGCAAGGCCCCCTGTCTCTCCTCCCCACTCCATATAGCCACTTCCCTCCCCACAGGAACCCCCGATGTCCCACACCCATCCGAGTTGGAAAAGGGGCCCCTTCCTATGTGACCTGCCCTGTTACGCCTACCCTACCCTTTTTCTATCAGATTCCACAAACTGTGCCCTCACCAGAGTAGATGGACACCCCCAGGCCTGTGGGCTCATCCCCTTGTCCCCCCACAAAACAATTGTAATGTCTCTGTAGAGGGGCTACAGAGAGAGGGCCCAGCTCCCCTCTGGCCCATCCCTGGGTCCTGCTCTGTTGGGTCTAAGAAGCACAGCCACCCTCTCCCAGACATGTGTGTGCCTAGGGGGTGGGGAAGGTGCCAGGGCCCCTCCCCTTGGTACATTTCCCCACCTCCCGTTCCCTGTCCCCCTGCCCTTGGCTCCTGGAGAGGGAGCCATGGTCTGGGTGCTGGCAGTGGTTCTAGAAAGGATAGCATTGGCCTGAGGCTGAGTCCTGGGGGTGAGCCAGGGGGTCTATCCCACCTGGCGCCCACATCCCAATGCTGAGGGAAGGGCGCAAGGCCAGCTCCCCCTTGGCTGGGCAGGAGGTGGGGGCAGACCAGGGGTGTGAGTCTCAGCCACATACAGCTGTCCGTGCCCAGACATCAAGCCGGAAGCCCAGGAAGGGGCATTTGGCAACCCCACAGTTTGAGAAAGTCTCTCCCCCTGTTCACCACAGCTTGCGGCAGCTTCTACATTTGGCCTCAAGGCAGGGGGAAAGATTTCTGATTCCCAGTTGGGGGTGGCTGAGGAGTCCCATACTTTCCCAAGGTCCGTCTGGGGGAAAATCAAGTCCTTGACCCCGGCCCCTCCGAACCTCTTTGAGAAAGTCCCAGAGTGCCTGCCTCCTTGACTCCAGGGTGTTGGGTTGGAGTTCTTCTAGAGTTTCTTCCCAGCCAAAGACTGGCGAGATTGGAGAGCAGGATTTCCAGGGTTCCCGGAAGAATAACTTGAATGCTCTCCGGGTGGGCGGGTGGACACAGGGGTGAGTTTGGGTCACTGTCTGTCACTGCCCCGGGGGGGCAGTGCAGAGCTAATTCAGATCCCACAGAGATCCCCGTGTTGATAATGCTGAGGGGCTCACCATGGCCTTCAGACAGCCCCGGGACTCAGAGCTCTTCCTCACCTTTGTGCAGACAAGGACTCTTAAATCACTTGCCAGGACCACCCAGCTAGAAAACATTAGAGCCAGGATTCAAACCCAGGTCTGTGATTCCAAAACCCAGGTTCTTCCCCTCCTGGGTTTCCTATCACAGACATCTGCTTTCACGTCGGAAAACCTTCTCCAACACCTGTTTCCATGTGTGTGGCGGATTTTCCGCTCATGTCCCCACCCCTAGACCCCCAGCCCCAGTCTCTCCTTTCCCCCAGAGCCTGCCTCCTCCTGGGGGCTTCCACAGCCTCGCTGCTCACTGGCCACCCAAACAAAGATGGAGCTGTTCTGGGAGAACCCAGACACTGCAAATGAGTGGGACTTGGGAGGCTGCAGTTTGGAAGTGGCATGCGGCTGAGGGCACACTCTGGAAGCTTCTTTGCACAGCAAACTCACTTTTTCTTAAGCAGGCTGTTTCTGGTGCTAGTTTGATGAGAGGTACTGTGAGGGAGACTGAGGGGAGCCAGACCCCTCCAAGCCACCTCTTGGCACCGGCACCGCTTGCCAGCGTTCGGGGAGGGCTGATGGGACAGGCAGGGGCCAGGAAGCTGGACCTCTAGGAAGGAAGTGCCGCCCGCCGGGGCCCGGGAGAGGGTGGAAAGCTGCAGATTGTGTATTCAAGGAAACAAGGCTTCACTGTGCCAATGGAGCCCACCCCCGCCGCCAACAGACCGGCTCTCGTGGAAGACAAAACCCCCCTTCTGCTTCTGCTGTCCGAGTGGGGCTGCAGCCTCCTGGGTCCAAGCAGGGCCCCGGATCATAGCCAGAGCATCAGAGCCAGGGTTCTGGGGAGAGCAGAGGGCAGGGAGAAGGGGAGGCTACCCTCCTGGGAAGCCAGTCACCAGAGCAGAGGGCAGGAGACCACGAGGCCAGCAGCAGAATGGGAGCCAGCCTTTCCTTGGGGGCCAGGAGCTAGGTAGCTGGGCTTCCACCCTAGTTTGCTTGTCTTCCCTGGGCCTCAGTCTACCCACCTGTAAAAGGGGCAAGCTATCCCTGATGACCCCCAAAGGTCCTTCAGCCCTGACCTGCATATGTCTGAGGGGTCCTGGGCCCTTCTGGATGTTGGAACTGCCTTCCAGGGCCTTCTGGTCCACCTATCTCGTGTTGATTCAGCAGGTACTTCCTGAGGCTGGAGATGGAGGGGGAAGAGAGGGGATCGGGGAAGGTACACTCTCAGCCATCACTGGTTTCACAGCTAGAGTCATTCAGGTTCCTCCTGGGAGAGAGCTAGAGGGTTGACTCCAGCCCCTCTGCCCGTTTTACAGAAGAGGGAACTAAGACCCAGAAAGGTGTGGCAGTAACTTGCTCGGGGTTACAGAAAGGCTTTCAGTGAGGCTGAAACCTTGTACGGTGGGAAGAGTGGCCCTGGTGTCTTAGGGTTGGGCTCAGAGGACATGACACACTTAGAGTCTGTCTCCCTGCCCCTGGGAGCCAGGACTCTCCCCTCCTCCCCGTGCAGCCCCAGGCTACACCCAGCACCTCTGATCCCCCAGCTGCTCCCTCACTCTCTCTGCCCCTCCAGGGCTGGCTCTGAACCCTCCTCTCAGGGAGGTGAATGGGATGGCCCTGGAGAGCCCCGGGGGTGCCCACCCCGGGGCTGACAACAGCCTAGATGGGGCTCTGGAGGGTTTTGTAAGCCAAGACCTGCCAGAAATGTAATTCTGAAGCTTCGGTGGAATCTGAGGACGATGTCCTAGATCTTTGTCTGCCTTCTAGCTCAGCCTCACAGGCCCTGTCCCCACCCTCGTCCTCTGGCCAGCTCTTCCCTTCACAAGCTCTGAAGGCCTCCCGTCCTCCTCTCTCCTCCTCTCTACCCCTCCACCTCTGGGGGACACTCCTCTCCCAGGAGCCCTTCCTGGATGCAGTCAGCAGGGTCTGGAGTCTGCAGCCCTGGGTTTGAATCCAGCCGTGGGCCCCGGAGCCCTGCAGAGCTGTTCCTCACCCCGGAACAGGGATGACAGGGGACCCACCTCACGGGGTTGTTGTACGGAGCTTAGCCCAGTGCTTGGCACAGAGTGAGTCATTACTAAAATACTGTCATTCCCATCCCCAGCTGAGCATACACCCACTCCGGTGCCCCTCATGGGGTCCCGGAAGTGGTCACTGCGGCTGGCTCGGGCAGCTCCACAGCACCCACTGGCTGCCGCCACTTACTGCCAATGGAGCTTCTGGGCCTGCCGGTTGGTGACAGCCCTTTGCTTTGGGCCTAGTGACAGGACCCAGGGTTAGAGCCCTCCTTCTGTCCTGCTGACAGCCACTCTGACTGACAGCTGCATATGGCTTTGATAAATAACACAAAGGGAGAAATGCATTCATTATCACCTAGTTTCGGGGGAGGCAGGTGGCACAAACAGCTCTGGGGGGCTCTCCCCGTCTGCCACCACCCAGCTGGGTTGCTCCAGGCAGGGTACTCAGCTTCTCGGAGTCTCGGTTTCCCCTGGGGCTCTAGAACCTACCTGGTAAAGTTCTGAGGATTAGATATAAAAAAGCCGAGTCTTTGTAAAGAACCCATCCTGGCTTCTGGGCTGTTTGCAGGATAGATGATGTTTTTGAAAAATACAAAGTTCGGCCGGGCGTGGTGGCTCCTACCTGTAATCCCAGCACTTTGGGAGGCCGAGGTGAGTGGATCACGAGGTCAAGAGATCGAGACCATCCTGGCCAACATGGTGAAACCCCGTATCTACTAAAAAAATACAAAAAGCCGGGCACGGTGGCTCAAGCCTGTAATCCCAGCACTTTGGGAGGCTGAGGCAGGTGGATCACGAGGTCAAGAGATCAAGACCATCCTGGTCAACATGGTGAAACCCCGTCTCTACTAAAAATACAAAAAATTAGCTGGGCATGGTGGCACGTGCCTGTAATCCCAGCTACTCAGGAGGCTGAGGCAGGAGAATTACCTGAACCCAGGAGGTGGAGGTTGCGGTGAGCCAAGATCACGCCATTGCACTCCAGCCTGGGTAACAAGAGCGAAACTCTGTCTCAAAAAAAAAAAAAATTAGCTGGGCATGGTGGCGCACGCCTGTAGTCCCAGCTACTTGGGAGGCTGAGGCAGGAGAATTGCTTGAACCCGGGAGGCGGAGGTTGCAGTGAGCTGAGATTGCACCACTGCACTCCATCCTGGCAACAGAGCAAGACTCTGTCTCAAAAAAAAAAAAGGATAAAGTTCACACATGTGGTCATTCTTCCAACAGGTACTTTATTAAGTTTAGGTACTATAGGATCCAGAGAGTTAGTTAAATGAATCAAGTTCCTGCCCTCAAGAGGCTTATAGTCTTAGATAGAACACACCTGTGTAGAGGTTTGTGGGTAGAGAGGATGTACACACAGACTAGCAATGGAAGGTTTCTTTCTTTCTGCCATGAGGACTGAAAGCTCTCATGAATGACCCTGTACTGATGTTCTCTGCAGCCAGCCCCCTGCCTCTGTGCCCCTCCTTGTTAAATAGAGCCACTAGTTCCAGCTGTTCCTGGAGGAACCTATGTATGTTATTTGGAGAACTGAACTGAATTCTCATACCAGCAAAATGAGATTAATACTTTTTTTTCCTTTTTTTTTTTTTTTTTGAGATGGAGTCTCACTCTGCTGCCAAGGCTGGAGTGCAGTGTTGTGATCTTGGCTCACTGTGGACTCAGCCTCCCAAGTAACTGGGACTACAGGACACACCACCATACCCATCTAATTTTTTTTTTTTTTTTTTTTTTTTTTTTTGAGTAGACATGGGGTTTCACCATGTTGCCCAGGCTGGTCTTAAACTTCTGACTTCAAGTGATTTGCCTGCCTTAGCCTCCCAAAGTGCTGGGATTACAGACGTGAGCCACTGCACCCAGCCTGATACTACCATTTTTATCCCTGTTTGACAGATGAGGAGTCTGAGGCTCAAATCAATTGTCACTTGTCTAAGATTATATTAAGTGGCAGTGACAGGATTAGAACCAGATCCTCCTGCAAGGAGCCCCTGGGGGCCAAGTGAAGCCGAGTTTGTGGTTGGGGCTTGGGGGAGCCTCCCAGAGCCTGAGAGAGGTGGAGTACTTCACCAGCAGCTTAGGGTCAGTGGGTGGGGAGAATGCCCCACACCCCTGGGGACAGAGGATTTCCCGACCTTAGTCCTTACTCTGCTTCTCCCACTTCCCCCTTGCTTCAGTGTCTGAGTCACCTCTCCTCCCCCACATCCCCAACCCAGGACTTTTGGTTCCTCTTTGGTCCACACTTCCTGCCTTCTCTTCGCCTCCTCGCTCTCCCCCATGCCACCTAGGTCCAAGGCCCGGGCGTAGTTTCTGCTGTGAGAGTCTAGGCTCCAGGACTTCAGGCCCTGCTGCCTCAGGGAAGGTCAGAGGTCCTTTCTGCAAGGCCAGCCCGGTGGGCAGAGGCGGAGTCACTTTGCAGCCTCAGCAGGGAAGGTCCCCACCCTGGAGCAGCTGAGTTCCCCTGACTGCCGGGTAGACTTCTCGTTGGCTGACTTCCGCTTTTCAAGGACAGCAGAGAAGCAGGGGTCACTGCCAGAAAGGTGTGGCCAGATCGGAGCCAGGCCGCCCAGGGAGTCCTGAGCCGTCAGACGCTTCCATCCAGGCGCTTTTCCTCCCTTTCAGTCCTTTCTTATCCTGTAACACTATCCTCACCCATTTCACAGATGAGGAAGCTGAGCTTTCAGAAGGGCTGTGTGGCCTGTCCAAAGTCACACAGCTGGTAAGGGGCAGAAGCACGATTTGAACGTGGGCCTCCCTGGCTCCAAGTCCTCTAAACCCTTACAGTGGCCCAAACACCAGCAATGATACCACCCTGGAGTGTGTTAGAAATGCAGAGGCTCGACCAGGCATGGTGGCTCACACCTGTAATCCCAGCACTTTGGGAGGCCAAGGTGGGAGGATCAAGAGGTCAGGAGTTCGAGACCAGCCTGACCAACATGGTGAAACCCGTCTCTACTAAAAATACAGAAATTAGCTGGGCATGGTGGCATGCACCTGTAATCTCAGCTACTCAAGAGGCTGTGGCAGGAGAACTGCTTGAACCCAGGAGGCAGAGGTTGCAGATTGCGCCACTGCACTCCAGCCTGGGCAAGAGAGTGAGACTCTGTCTCAAAAAAAAAAAGGAATGCAGAGGCTTGGGCTCCACCCCAGATTTACCAGACTGCATTTTTTCAAGAGGCAGGGTCTTGCTCTGTCACCCAGATGGAATGCAGTGGTGCGATCATAGCTCACTGCAGCCTCGACTTCTTGGGCTTCAGTGATCTTCCCACCTCAGCCTCCTGAGTAGCCGGGACTAGAGGTACATGCCACCATATCCGGCTAACTTTTTTACTTTTGTAGAGATGGGGTCTTGTTATGTTGCTCAGGCTGGTCTCAAACTCCTGGCCTCAAGCCATCCCTCCCACCTCATCCTCCCAAACTGCAGGGATTACAGGCATGAGCCACCGAGCCTGGCCCATAATCTGCCCTATAACCAGCTTCACCGGCTGTACACATTGACAGTTAAGAAGTGCTAAGCTGAGACTGAGGCCCCCGCACGGCCGTCTCCCCCCGACTTGCCTGAGGTTAACCTAAGGTTATCCTTAGGCAGGTGACTGTCTGAGCTGTAAGAGGTTAAGATGAATGGAGTAAATAAGTTACATTATAAGCGCTGGGTTCTATTGATATTAGGCATTCAACAAATATCATAACAATAATGATTATTAAGAGCAAGAAGTGAAGAGGGCAGCCGGCAGGTGCAGCGTGAGGTTGTTGAACTCCAGCTTGGGATGCCTTTGAGCCCTGACGGCCGCCAGCAAATTGCTTGGGGGCTCCCACCTTATCCTCCATGGGGGAGCACTGAGCACCACACTTGTATGCTCTCTGTCTCTCCATGTCTCTCTCTCTTTCTCTCTCTCTCTCTCTCTCTTTCTCTTTCTCTCTCCTCCCCACCCCCATACCCTACTTGGCTGACCCAGGGCAACAGATCAAGTGTGAGATTCCCAGATAGGACTAGAGGAGTGGTGAGCACTGGGCTTCCCCATGAGTCGGATGGTCTGGGGGTGGGGACATGCAGGAACTGGGACAGCTGAGCCCAGAGTCAGGGGGGCCCAAGGGCTCCTGAGCCCATACACAATACCCACCCCGTCCAGTTTTCTGTCCTCCTGGGACAGGAGTCAGGAAAGATAGAACTGGGGTCCGCTGTGCTCCCACCTTCCGGTGTGCAGTGGCTGCGATGACTCTGCTTCCTTCTGCCATCACACTGTGCAGCGCAGCTGCGGGGGGCCTGTGTGAGGATTAACTTACTTTTTTTTCTTTTTTCTTTTTCTTTTCTTATTTTTTTTTTTGGAGAGCTGGAGTACAGTGGCACAGTTTTGGCTCACTGCAACCTCTGTCTCCCGAGTTCAAGCGATTCTCCTGCCTCAGCCTCCCGAGTAGGTGGGATTACAGGCGTGCACCACCACACCTAGCTAATTTTTATATTCTTAGAAGAGACAGCGTTTCACCATGTTGGCCAGGCTGGTCTTGAACCCTGGCCTCAAGTGATCTGCCTGCCTCGGCCTCCCAAAGTGCTGAGATTACAGGTGTGAGCCACTGCCCCCAGCCAAGGAGTAACTTTCTAATAGTTCCGAAGCCAAGCTGGGCCCCCTTGGGTACGCAATGAGCTTCCTGTCCTCAGACGTAGTCAAGGCATTAAACAGACAACTGTATTAGTAATCTGATTTTCAGGAAGGGCCGAGTGGGATGGGTCCCCAACATCCCTTCCAACTCTGAAGTCCTCTGCTGTGTCCCGATAGGCCTCAGGGCATAGCATAGTAAGAGTGCATGTGTTTGATCAGGCCTGGTTCAGAGCCCAGAGACGCTCTTGTCACCTACAGCCTGGGCCAAGTCACTTCCCCTCTGAGCCTCAGTCTCCTGGTCTGTTAAATAGGGATGTTCATGCCTGCTTCATGGGCTTCTTGTGTGGATCTGATGCACACATTTAGCATTGTGCCTGGCACACAGCAAGTGCTCAGCGGACTCAGTAGCCAGGAATGATGATAGGTTATGACGTGGGGCTGGCCTGGATGGAAGGCTGGGGCGTCCGCACTACACATGGTTGACGCCTCTACTGCTTACCCCTGTGACTCCCTAGTTATCAGAACGGGGAAGAGGGGCAGGGGCAGGGAAGCAACCAGCTGGGGACCACACTCACCCCAAAGGGAAGAGTTGTCCGGAGGGGTAGCCGGCTGCTCCGCTTTCAAGAAGGGGATGGGTGGGGATTCTGTCCCCAGCCCAGGGTGCAGCTGCTGAGCCCTCCCTGATGAGAACTATTCAGAGGGAGGCAGATAGGAATGTGGGCACGGTGCCAGGCCTGCAACCTCCCTCCAGTGCTGGAGAGAAGTGCTGAGCTCCCAGGCGGGGCACTTTCTGCCAGTCCTGCCGGATGGCATTGGCCTTCCCAAACAGGCACCACACTAGGCACTCAGACCCTCCGTGGGACCAGGAAGAAGAGCAGCGGGGCAGGGAGGAGAAGAACTTCCAGCTGTTGAAATCCTGCAATCTGCCGGCTGTGTGACCTTGGTCCAGTCACTGCCCACTCCGGGCCTAGTTTCCCTACACGATGTAAAACGGGTAGAACAGGCTGTCTGGGTGGATCTTGCGGGCTGACCTCACTTTTTCTGGATCCTCTAAGCCACCTGCAACCTCAGTTTCAGCTCAGGAAGAAGGGCTAGTTGGTGAGAGCCCCCCTAGCCGGGGAGATGCCTGTTTCCGCATCTTGGAACCTTGTTCTCTCAGTGCTGGCAGTTGTCCCCCTCCCCCTCTAACTAACCCATGCCCCTCACACCCCCACCCAGCACCGTGACAGTGTCTCCTTTATCACTTCCCTCCAACCCCGAGGGAAGGTTCCTCGCTCCCTGAGGCTCCTCTCTCCCCGTTCAGGGGCTTTCTCTGGCGGCCATCTGTCTTCCCACCTCCCAGAGATGCTGGGGCTTTGCTTCAGGCCTAGTAGGGGAGAATAAGTGGGCTTCAGAGGAGGGGCCATGATGGAGGGGACCCCTGGGTCATCGAGTCCACCCCCGGCTCCAGGCCAAGCCACCACAAGCCCTGCCTCCCAGCCCTGTACCAGCCATCAGGACTGGAGCCTGTGGGAGAAGCCAGCGTGTTTTTATCATGATTCTAACGTCATCACCCTTTTTATATGGTATGTGAAGTATATGACATGTATATGACACACACAAAAACGTCTTGATGTAACAACTGCTATCATTATGATGATAAAATTAACAGGTTTTAAGGACCCACTATGTGCCAGGCATTTTATATCTATCATCTGTTTTCATTTTTGTGTTTTGGTTTTGGTTTTTTGAGATGGAGTCTTGCTTTGTCACCCAGGCTGGAGTGCAGTGGCGTGATCTCGGCTCACTGAAACCTCCGCCTCCCAGATTCAAGCAGTTCCCTGCCTCAGCCTCCCTAGTAGCTGGGATTACAGGAGCCCGCCACCACGCCTGGCTAATTTTTGTATTTTTAGTGGAGACAGGGTTTTACCATCTTGGCCAGGCTGGTCTTGAACTCCCGACCTTAGGTGATCCACCCACCTCGGCCTCCCAAAGTGCTGGGATTACAGGTGTGAGCCACTGTGCCTGGCCAGTTTGTTTGTTTTTTAAGACAGGGTCTCACTCTGTTGCCCAGGCTGGAGTGCAGTGGCTCAATCAGGGCTCACTGCAGCCTCAACCTCCCGGGCTAATGTGATCCTCCCACCACAGCCTCCCAAGTAGCTGGGACCAGAGGCATACACCACCATACCCAGCTAATTTTATTTTTATTTTTTAAAAGAAATGTGGTCTACCTGTGTGGCCCAAGCTGGTCTCAAACTCCTGGGCTCAAGTGAGCCTCCCACCTCAGCCTCCCAAAGTTCTGGCTTTATAGTTTGTTGAGATGCTGCATCCAGCCTCATTTACTCTTTAATAATCTTAAAGGTAGATGTTAGCAATAATACTAACTGGTTTTTAGCATAGTAGGTGTATATGAAGTGCTTCCCGTGGTCCAGGCTCTGTGCTGAGGGTCTGCTTGTATCATCTCTTTTAATCCTTGCCTCCATCCTGAGATGAGTCCTTTTATCTCTATGATATAGAAGAGGAAATTGAGGTCTGTGGGGTTGGTAGCTTGACCAGGGTTACTCTGCCAGCAGGTGGCAGAGCTAGGGTTCGGATCTAGGTCAGTCTCAGCGGATTTGATGTAAGCAGAAACCCTCAAGGCCATCTTCAATCAGATTGATCCCAAAACCTGGCTGATCCCCTGCCCCAGAGCACGTCAGAGCCCAGGGCACAGGGCAGATGTCCACTCTCCGGGAGTCTCTTGGAAACGGCCCCCTCCATGGTTGCCTCTGGGGGCCTCACCTCCCACCCTAGCACCTGGCCTCTCGCAGCCCCCATCACCTCCTCTTGATGAGAACTCTTTGGCACCTCAGCCAGCCCCTATATTGTCCCCCTGGGGGCCAGAGACTGCCCTGGATGGAGCCCAGCCCAGTAATTGATTGGCCCTTCATTGATAGAGGCAGCGGTTCAAATCATGGTTTGAGCTGTGGCCCAACCGGGGCTGGGAACTGCCAAAGACAGAGGGATCCACAGCCCGCATTTCCATCCAAGTCTAGACACTTTATCTGCACTTCCTCTGAAACTGAGCTGCCCCTGACTTCAGAAGAAACCCATGCACTTGAGCGATAAATAAAGCTGGGGCTCAGGGAAAGGCATGTGGGACCCAAGGGTTGGGGCCTGAACCCCTGACCTGCTGGTTATGGGGCTGACAGCCTCACCCGTAACAGCCCGGCTTCCCTAATCCGGACCTGGAGGGTTGCTGAGCGCAGGGGTTGTAAAGAGAAAGTGCTGGCCATTGGGAGTTTAGTGAAGGTGATTCAACCTTGTTTTAGTGCCAGTGATTGCCATTTATGCAGCTAGCTCTGTGTGCTGGGAGCTGTGCTGAGTGCTTGACAGCGATGGGCTCAGTCCTTTCTCACACTGGCCCATGAGAGAGGCCCCATTGCAGGAGGGTTCTCAGCCTTAGCACCACTGGCATTTGGGGCCAGGTCTTTTTTTTTTTTTTTTTGGAGATGGAGTCTCTCTCTGTTGATCAGGCTGGAGTACAATGGCACAGTCTCAGCTCACTGCAATCTCTGCCACCCGAGTTCAAGTGCTTCTCCTGCCTTAGCCTCCTGACTAGGTGGTAGCTGGGATTACAGGCGTGTGCCACCACGTCCAGCTAATTTTTGTATTTTTAATACAGATGAGATTTCACCATGTTGGCCAAGATGGTCTTGAACTCCTCACCTTGTGATCCACCCACGTCGGCCTCCTAAAGTGCTGGGATTACAGGCGTGAGCCACCGTGTGTCCGTGTGTGGCTGGGGCCAGGTCATTCTTTGTGGTGGGGCTACCCTGTGCCCTATAGGAGCTTCTCCACCCACCAGATGCCACTGACACCCCTCTCTCCAGGTGTGACAACCAGAAACATCTCTAGACATTGTCAGATGTCCCGTGGGGGGCACATGCACCCCGGCGTAAGAACTGCTGCATTTTGTGGCTGAGCAGCGCAGCACTTTGGCTCCAGAGCCCAATGTGTCATCGCTGACCTTCATTGGAGCCCAGGGTCAGAAAGTGGCAGGGGCTTTGCTTTCCTTGGAGGGCACTGAGGAGGGGAGTCCTTGTGACTTGGCTCGGGAAAGACTGGGTCCCTCACCAGGTGCCCCCGCACAGCACTGCAGTCATGTGGAACCCGCCCAGCCCTCCACCAGCCAGCAAACAGGGTCCAGAGATGGCAGGACAGACCTCCGCTGTGCCCCACAGAGCCCTCCAGCTCCAGGTGGAGGCTGGACTGTGACAGCTTCGACCTGCCTGACCCTCTGAGTCCCACACCTTCTACTGCCACAGAGGTGGGCACTGCCCACAGGGGCTGCTGGCCCATCTGCCTCCACCCCAGCCCTCGCCCATCAGTGGGGCAGAAGGCCTCAGGACCCTGTGTTCCCTCCAGGGCTCCCAAGACCCATCTTTTCTGTGCTGTGTCACTTCCAACCAGTGACTCACTGGCTCCTGAACTATTTATACCCCTCGCGCAAATGCTCCTCTTGAGCTCCAGCCGTCTGTGTTCGGCAGCAGCCTCAGGACATGTAGGGGAGGGGTTGGGTACAGAGCAAATGTGCAAGTTTATGAGCCAGACAGACCTGGGGTAGAAGTTCAGCTCCCTCCTTACTGCTGTGTGACCGTGGGTGGGTCACTTAACCTCTCTGAGCCTTGGTTGTAAAATAAGGTTATTAGGAGGATCAAGTAAAGTAAGCCGTTCCCAGCACAAAGACAGATTTCAGCAGGTGGTTGCTGTTAGGTTCGGTGTTCAAAGTGTGCCTACCTAGAGAAGGTGCCGGGAGCTGGGGAGCTCAGAAGAAGGTGCAGAAATGAGACGTATTCATGCAGGATCTCCAGCACCCAGGACGTAGGGTTCTGGAACAGCCCCCTGTGTTGTGCTGCTGTCGCCAGCACTGTCACCCAGCCAGTTCAAGGCCTTGGGGACCACACAAGTCTTCTTTAGGTGCAGATAAACCCATTTTGGGCGAGGTGGCGCATGCCTGCAATCCCAGCACTCTGGGAGGCTGACATGGGAAGATGGCTTGAGCCTGGGACGTAGAGGCTCCTACCTCTGTGCTGTGATCGTGCCTGGGTGGCTGAGTGATACCCTGTCTCAAAAAAAAAAAAGAAAAGCCCATTTTACCAACTCCAGGATCACTTTCCCCAGCCCCAATCTTGTCTTCCTCCCACACTGTTCCCAGATACCGGTGGGGCAGGTGTTTTGTTGATAAGAGAGGCCAGCTGGACAAACAGTGCCTCACCCTCTTGCACCAGGCTGTGTGCTCCAGGAACCGCTGACGCCTTCCCAGCCAGGGAACAGGCAGAGAGGCCACCTAGACTCTTACTACAAAGAGGCCAGTCGAGGAACACTTAGACTCTGCCCCCAACCCCATCCGTGTCTCTGCCAGGTTGTTGGTGGTAGAAAAAAGAGAACCAGAGTGTGCAGGGCAGAGGGGAGGCATCTGTACCACCTGACGCCTGTTCCTGGCTTCTCCACCGCCCTGCCAGTCTCCACCACTCCCTGCAGGCACTGTACCACCCAGGACATAACCAGGCCATCTCCTGTGACCTCACCCTGCTTCCCACCACCCTCCTGCTCTACCCTTGACAAAGGCAGAGACCCTGCCTTAGATACCCCTTCATTCGTTCACATCTTATCTCTCCATTGCACATTTTTGAGCACCTACTTTGTGCTTTTTACCCTCCTTCCCAGTATGTAAGGCAAGCTGGGGGCATGAAATAGGACCCCTCCCCCGCCCCCCGGTACAGAGGGTGCTGAGTAAGAACAGTCATTTATCACATGGAAGGAAGCCGCCTTCCACACCCACATCACATCCCCTATTCCAGTGCTTCTCAACGGGGAGTGCTTTTACCCCCTAGGGACATTTGACAATGTCGGGGAGATATTTTTAGCTGTCACAACTTGGGAAAGATGCTACCATAAACATCCCACAATGCACAGGGACAGCCCCTTCGGCAAGGATCTATTCTGTCCAGATTGTTTAAGGTCTGAGGTTGAGAAACCATGCAAGGTTCTGCCACCTCGGGTGGGGCTGAGATGTCCCCCAGGTGCCCATGGAGATGCCAGTAAGCCAGCTGGTCACGGAGGTGGTCAGCGAGGACTCAGCCACGGCCTGATCCACCCTACCACGGTACTGAGAATTCCTTCTTGGCCATGCTCACACCTGTAATCCCAGCACTTTGGGAGGCTGAGGTGGGTGGATCACTTGAGGTCAGGAGTTCAAGACCAGCCCGGCCAACATGGTGAAACACTGTCTCTACTAAACATAAAAAAATTAGCTGGGTGTGGTGGTTCGCACCTGTAGTCCCAGCTACTTGGGAGGCTGAGGCAGGAGAATCGCTTGAACCCGGGAGGTGGAGGCTGCAGTGAGCCGAGATTGAGCCACTGCACTCCAGCCTGGGTGACAGAGCGAGACTCCATCTCAAAAAAAAAGAAAAACAGAGAATTCCTTCTCACTGTCTGTGCCATTGCATTCCGCACAGGGAGGCGGTCATTTCAGCTTCCTTGTCCCTCAGGCTTGTCCAAAAGTTAGCACTGTTCTGCATGCAGGAGGCTGCCAGGCCCTGTGGTGAGTTCCCCCTCATCAGAGGTAATCAAGCAGGAGCTGAGCCACATATGGGTCCTCTGCCTGGGCTGAGGTCCCTTCTGGCAGTGACGGGACGATATGGTTGGTGGGAGATGCCCTCTGAGCCCCTAGTCTCGTTGCACTCAAGCCTGCAGCCTCACTCACTGAGCCAGTGCCAAGATGTCCTCTCTCTTTGCACCTGCAGGTATGATGCCGGGCGGGACGGCTTCATCGACCTGATGGAGCTCAAGCTCATGATGGAGAAACTTGGAGCCCCCCAGACCCACCTGGGCCTGAAAAACATGATCAAGGAGGTGGATGAGGACTTTGACAGCAAGCTGAGCTTCCGGGAGGTAAGCCCCATCTCCAGGGTCACTCCCCCAGTGGGGGCTTCACCTGAGGATCTGGTGGCCTGGAAGAGACCATCGAACAGCAGCTGTGAGTGGCTGCTACTTGGCTGAGTGAGGCTTCAGAGGGCCTGTTGGAGCAGGCACCAGGGAGGGTTCTGAGATGCTTTCAGGGAGGAAGAGGAAGGAGGGACATCCCATCCTTCACATAGGGAGCATATATGCCCTGAGCAGGCTCTGGGGTAGAGAAAGGCCCTGTGCTGGAAGGTTCCTGGACGAGAACAGAAACATCTCTGTAACAGCTGTTACAGAGGGCGAGACGCCACAGAGGGAAGTCGGTGCTGTGATGCAGACGAAGAGGGCCACAGCACCGGCTGACTTCACGCCCGGGCTCTCACTCTGAGACAGGAGCCAGGGCAAGCCTGTGTTGCAGGGAGGGAAGTGGAGGCCCCAGGCCAGACAGCAGCGATACTGGACCCCAGGCAGCACAGGGTTAGGTGGGTGACTCAAGGCCCAAGTGGGGCCCAGGAGGCCTGGCAGGAAGCATGAAGGATGCAGGGAAGGAGAGAGGTGGCGGGGCAGGCGGAGGCATGCAAGTGGCTGGGAGGGAGGTGTGGGCAGTGCGGGGCAACAGCTTTGAGGACACAGGTTCGAATTTTTAGGCACCGAGACTTGGGGCACGTCTTTTACTGTCTCGGAGGCTCCCTCATTCTGGTCATGATACCTTTAGGACTCAATAAATGGAACACAGAGTAGGTTCATTGGGGAGCAGTGGGAGACAAAGGTAAGAGGTCAGCCGAGGCCGTGTGGTCGGGAGCTGGCGTGGACAGGGCAGGGCTGTGGTAGCCCAGCATCCTGGGGTGCAGATGAGTCACATCACCTCCTGTTGTACAAATGGGCAGAAGCCCGGGGCAGGGGGGCCACAGGAGCACCGAGGGGAGATCCAGCTCACAGTCCCCCAGTCCTTCTCTCCAGGGGAGGCCTGAGACGGGCCTGGGTGTGGCCAAGGACTCCGGCTCCCCTCCCTCCCTCCCTGACACCGGGTGCCTCTCTCCCCACTGCAGTTCCTCCTGATCTTCCGAAAGGCGGCGGCCGGGGAGCTTCAGGAGGACAGTGGGCTGTGTGTGCTGGCCCGCCTCTCCGAGATCGACGTCTCCAGTGAGGGCGTCAAGGGGGCCAAGAGCTTCTTTGAGGCCAAGGTGAGGAGCCCAAGGGGTCCCCTGACCCACACTCCAGGACGCAGGGACCCTGGGTCAGCGAGAAGTGAATACATCCCCTTCCTGTTCCTGCTGAGGCTGCAGAGATGGAGCTGACACCCTGCCAGACTGGCCCCTCCCACTCCTGGCTGAGAGCCTTCACAGCCACCAGGGTGTGGATGAGGGGGTGTACTCTTGAAAAGGGGACAGGGACCACCTTGAGCTGCTACCCCAGAGGACTGGGCCTTAGGAGGGAAGACCGCAGGGCATGCCCAGAAACAGCACTGGCTCTCCAGGGTTCCCGGAGACACAAGCCCCACCAGCCCCAGCCTGGGAGGAAGCCTGGGGGCCCGGAGGGCACCTGCATACACCATACCCTCCCCTTCCAGCACGTTCTCAGAGGGAGGGGACACGTGTGGTCCAGTGGCTCCTGGGTCCCGCCCACCTAGGGTCCCAGTGTTCCCACCTTGTTTCTGGTTTTTGGCTAAGCTAAGGACATTCCTTCCAGGGACTGCCTCCCACCGCCCTCTGGGCTTCCAAGCAGTGGTAGAACTTTTCAGGGTTCATCAGTGGAACTGGGAGGCTGGGCTCCCCGGACAGGAAGCGGAGGATCGGGATGGCAGCAGCATGAGTGACTCCCTCCGAGCGCCCTTGCTCTGCTTCAGCCGCAGGACATACATTCTCTTTTAATTCTTTCAACAACTCTATAAAATCGGAGTTGTTTGGTGCCAGGTTCTAAGTAGGAAAACGGAGGCTCAGGGAAGTGAATGACGTGCCTGACCCAGGGTCGGAGCTGGTGAGGTCAAGCTGCTTGTGTTGCTGGGTAGGACTCAGCAGAAGCCTGAGCCAGAAGAGACTGCAGAAAAAGCAGCCATAGCCGGCCTCAGTGGCTCTTCAGGGAGGACATCCCTTCCTTCACATAGGGAGCACACATTGAGTGATTTCTGTATACCTGGCCCAGTAATCCCAGTACTTCGGGAGGCCGATGTGGGTGGATCACCTGAGGTCAGGAGTTCGAGACCAGCCTGGCCAACATGGTGAAACCCCATCTCTACTAAAAATACAAAATATTAGCTAGGTATGGTGGCAGGTGCCCGTAGTCCCAGCTACTTGGGAGGCTGAGGTAGGAGAGTCACTTGAGCCCAGGAGGCAGAGGTTGCAGTGAGCCAAGATTGTGCCATGGTACTCCAGCCTGGGTGACAAAGTGAGACTCCATCTCAAAAAAAAAAAGTTTAGCCGGGTGTGGTGGCACGTGCCTCTAGTCCCAGCTACTCAGGAGGCTGAGGCAGAGGTTGCAGTGAGCTGAGATTACACCATCACACTCCAGCCCGGGCAATAGAGCAAGACTCCATCTCAAAAAAAAAAAAAAAAAAGGCCAGGCCTGGTGGCTCACGCCTGTAATCCCAGTACTTTGGAAGGCCAAGGCAAGTGGATCACCTGAGGTCAGGAGTTCAAGACCAGCCTGGCCAACATGGTGAAACCCTGTCTCTACTAAAAAAAACCACAAAAATTAGCTGGGTGCGGTGGTAGGCATCTGTAATCTCAGCTACTTGGGAGGCTAAGGCAGGAGAATCATTTCAACTCGGGAGGTGGAGGTTGCAGTGAACCAAGATTGCACCACTGCACTCCAGCCTGGGAGACAGAGCAAGACTCCATCTCAAAACAAAAAAAAAAGAAAAAGCAGCCATAGCACAGAGCACCCCCAACACACACCACCCAGCTCTGACCCCCTCACCCCCACACCCCCCGCAGGTTCAGGCCATCAACGTGTCCAGCCGCTTTGAGGAGGAGATCAAGGCAGAGCAGGAGGAAAGGAAGAAGCAGGCAGAGGAGATGAAGCAGCGGAAAGCGGCCTTCAAGGAACTGCAGTCCACCTTTAAGTAGCGGGGGCTGCAGCTGACCACCCTGTCCCATCCCCTGTGCAGTGGGCGAGGGTGGTGCATGGGAGGCCGAGCCTGAATCCTTGCCTCTGTCTGACGGGACTATACTAAAAACTTTAAACTGTCTGTGATCGGAGCAAGTTCAGGGGTCTGACAGAGGTGGCCTGGCCCTCCCCGCTCCCTTCCACTCTTCTCGAGGCCGTGACACAGGCACTGGCTCCCTGCCCGGCCCGGCCCTCCCTGGCAATCCCTGGGCGATCTTGCACCCCTGACTGCCCCGCTGCCTGCTCCAGTGCTGCCCCAGGCCCAGCTCCTGGCCCTGGGTCCTTCCCGGCTCGTGTGCCTGCCCTCCATGCATTCCCCTCTCACCTACCCAGGGACCCCTGCCCTCCTCCAGCAGGCCGCACCGCCACTGGAGCCTCCTGCCAGCCCCTTCCCAGACTGGGAGACAGCAGAAAAGATAGAATCAGGGCTGCCCTCGCAAAGTGGGACCCAAGGGGCTCATTGGAGGCACCAGGGGACCCCTCCCCAGGGCATTTTCCTCCACCTCTGCCTCTTCTATCTGCTGAAATGGGACAGGGGGCAGGGAGCTTCTGTTCTGGTGAAGGGACCCAGACCCCCCATGCTGACTTGGAGACCCCCAGATCTCTGGGGCCCAGCCAGGCAGGGTGTGGGGGCAGCTGCGCCAATCTACCTCACAGGCCCACCCCCTGCCAAGTATGCCACGGGATCAAGGGCAGGGAATGTTCTGGGGGTCAGAGACACTGCTCCTTAGCACCCCACCAGAACACCCCGAGGGTCCCAGGGGGCTCTGGAGAAAGGGGTGGGAGGAGGAATTGGCGCCTTCCTAGGGAAGGAAACCAGAGTTTCATCTTGATTCTCCGAGAAGCGTCTGAGAAGTGCTTTTAGTGTGTTTGCATGCGCTGGGCAGTGGGCAGCAAGGGCCTGTCCAGCCCTCTCCCGCCATCCTTCCCCAAGTGATGTCCACCGCCTCATCACCAGCGACCTGCCTGTCATGCCCACCCCCTCAAGGAAGCATGGGGACCCTAGCCCCCTGGTGCCTGGCACCAGACAGGTTGTGGTCAGGCCCATGCCACCAGCCCGGTTCGGCCACAGCTTCCTACGTGCTCGCTGACGTATGTGTGCCCGTGTGTGGTGTCTTGCTGTGTTGTGAAACTGTGACCATCACTCAGTCCAAACAAGTGAGTGGCCCTTGAGGCCACAGTTATGCAACTTTCAGTGTGTGTCATAACGGCGTCACTGCTTTTTAAACTCTCAATAACTGTTTATTTTAGTAAAATGCCCCAGGAGTCCTCGAAGCTACGCGGACTTGCAGAGGTTTTATTTTTTGGCCTTAGAATCTGCAGAGATGAGGAGGCACTGAGCCCCGCGCAGCAGCCTCGGCCCTGGATTGCGTTTGCCTTAGCTGATGTTTATACAGATGAATATAAAAGGTTCTTTTCTTTGGGCTTTCTGCTTTTTTTTCCTCCCTTCTCACCCTCCCTTCCCCCCCCCAAAAAAGCAACTTCCTCATTCTGTGGTACGATTATTTTTTTTAACTAAAAGAAGATAAAATTCTATATTCCTATGTGTGTGTGGTCTTGATGGTCAGTGGGGAGGGAATGACAAGGTCACTGGATGCAGGGACAGTGGAGTCAGAGCCTGGGAGGAGAGGCAACCCTCCCCGGGGGGGAGGTTGATGTTTGATGCCCAGACCCTGTCACCAGGTGTGATTCTAGGTACTTTGTGTCTATTAACTCATTTAAATCCTTGCAACCAGCCCATGCCAGGGGTGATCTTTTTATTCCTCTTTTGCAGATAAGAACAGGGAGGTGGCCGGGTGCAGTGGCTCACGCCTGTAATCCCAACACTTTGGGAGGCCGAGGCAGGTGGATCACCTGAGGTCAGGAGTTCGAGACCAGCCTGACCAACATGGTGGAACCCAATTAGCTTGGTGTGGTGGCACATGCCTGTAGTCCCAGCTACTCAGGAGGCTGAGGCAGGAGAATTGCTTGAACCTGGGAGGCAGAGGTTACAGCGAGCCGAGATCGTGCCATTGCACTCCAGCCTGGGTGACAAAGAGAGACTCTGTCTCAAAACAAACTAACAGGGAAGCCTGGAGAGTCTCCCAGAGACACAAAGCCAAGTGGGGCGGCAGGAGGCAGGGCCCAGGCTGTTGAGGTCATAGCTCGCACACTTGCCAGGAGAGCAGAGAGGAGGGGCTGCCACATGGTAGCTGGCAGCGGCATGAAGGCACTGGGGATTCTGGCTTGTGTACCCCAGTGACCCCCAAGCACCCCCTGCCATGGAGACACCCAAAGTCTTGCACAGGCTGGGAAACCCCAGGGGTGGTGGGGCAGACACCAGCAGCTGTGTGCGTGCGGCTTTGGACAGATCAGGGCCCCACTGGGTCTGTCTCTCCATCTATTCCATGCAATGGTGGGCGAGGGTCTGGGGTCTTCCCCGGCAAGGTGTGGGAGCTGGAGTTTGGATTACGCTGGGCATCGCTGCCCCCGGGTGGCCAGGGGTGGTACTACAGCAGCCAGGATGCCTGGCGAAGGCAGCCTTCTTCCCACATGCTACCCCAGGGCCTGAGACGCCGCTGTGCGCCACCACCAACTGGGGACTTTCAGTTCCGCACTGCCTTTCAAAACCCCTTCCCCAAGGGAGGAACATCCAGATCCCTGACATCCCACTGGAAAGGGCTTCAAGAACAAGGGACCGGGACAAGGGAAGAGTGCACAGTAATCCCAGCACTTTGGGAGTCCGAGGTGGAAGGATCACCTGAAGCCGGGAATTCAAGACCAGTCTGGGCAACATAGTGAGACCCAATCTCTACAAAATATAACAAATCATACTGAAAAGGAAGCTCCTGATGGTGAAGGCCAAGGGCCTCGAGTCCTTGGACCATGAGAGGCCAAGGCCAGCTGTCCCATCCCAGGGCCCTCCACCAACGGTCTCAGCCCATCAGGGTTCCCCAGCCTTGGCCTGCACAAGACCCCCACCCCCAGCCCTGGCAGGAAGCAGGTTGAGGGAAGAGACCTGGAGTGATCCTGAGATTGAGAGAGAGGACTCCTTAAAACCCTTCCGGGGCTGGGCACAGTGTTTCATGCCTGTAATCCCAGCACTCTGGGAGGATGAGGCAGGAGGATCATTTCAGCCCAGTAGTTCACGACTAGCCTCGGCAACATAGCGAGACCTCATCTCTAGAAAAAATAATTTTAAAACAACTAGCTTGGCAGCTAACTCAGGAGGCCCAATAGGAGGATCACGTAAGCCCAGAAGTTCAAGGATGCAGTGAGCTATGATCACACCACTGCACTCCAACCTGGGCAACAGAGCAAGACCCTGTCACTTAAAAAAAAAAAAAAAAACTCCCAATTTCCCTCCTCTCATGAAACCTCCCTGCACTGAGTCTCAGCTCCAAATCCCCATGGAACCCCCAGCCCCCCTCAGAACCGTGAACCCCTCACTGAATGCCATCTCACTGAGCCCCACAGCCCTCTCTAACCCCCAGCTCTTCCATCTGGTTTGGAGAAGCCCAGCCAGACCCTCAGCTGGCCCCTTAGTGGGCCTCACCCCAGACGTAACAGCTGCCACCCGAGAGTCCTTTCCCAGCGGCCAGAAAATCCCAGTCCTGTCAGTGACACCTGCCTCTTTTCTCAGGCTCTTACCCCACCCCACCCCTACCCTGGCATCGCTCCTCCTGAGGCCCCAGGACACCACCTGACCACATCCCCCACCCCTTCCCGCCTGCCTCTACCAAGTCACCCGTGGTTATTTTTCCAGCACAGTCTGGCCCCAAGTGGCTCAAAGACTTTGAGATCCCAAGTCCTAGGAGACCGCACTCCAGGCCCTGAAAACGCCCCTGGGTTTCAGCAGTGGGGCGGGAGTGAATCCTGGCATTCTCCCACCCTCAAGGCTTCAGATTCATTTTGGACATGAACTCTATACAGAAGGAATCTTTTCCCTGCCTGCCGCCCATCAGCCTCCCACCCAGAATGAGTCTCTTCTCAAGCAGAACTCTGCACCTTGGCCCATCTATCCAAGGGAGATTATCTCTGAGGAGCACTGGCCCTATCCAGCAGGGAGCTCCCCAAGGCTGATTAAGGCCCCCCCAAGGATCTTATTATCTCTATGTACCCAATCCTATCATGGAGCCTCCACACAGTAGTTGCTTAGTGAATGTGGGAGGAATGAATGAGTGAGCGAATGAATGTTTTCTGTTTATATGGTATGTCAATGCCTTACAATATGGGCAAACAAAACAGCCATTTTTAAACTAGGCAAGTTAGGCTGGGTGTGGTGGCTCACACCTGTAATCCCAGCAGTTTGGGAAGCCGAAGTAGATGGATCACTTCAGATAATTAGGAGTTCGAGACTAGTCTGGCCAACATGGTGAAACCTGGCTCTAATACAAAAATTAGCTGGATGTGGTGGCTCATACCTGTACTCCCAGCTACTCATGAAGCTGAGGCACAAGAATCGCTTGAACTTGGGAAGCAGAGGTTGCTGTGAGCCAAGATTGTGCCATCACACTCCAGCCTGGGTGACAGAGCAAGACTTAAATATGCAAGTTAATCCAACATCAAGCCCTGACCCCTCCCAACACAGGACAGCCCCTCTCCCAGGGCTTCCCTCCGTAGATGCCCACAGGTCCCTGGGTACTTCTTCAGTCTCGGTGATAAAGGCCAGAAAATCAAGTCAGCCAACCCAGCGTCACCGGCCGCTGGACTCACGGTGTCCCCTGACCAGCTGCTCCCTGCACCAGGGCTGGGGTCAGGAGGGGCTGGCACCAACCTCGCACGTGCCAGGAAGCAGCTCCTATACCTGTCCGCTGTTTCCAGCAAGAACAAGTTTCTCCTGGCTGCCCCGGAACACAGCTAAAGGCACCTCCAGGGCCCAGAGAAGGTGCTCAGGGGGATCTACAGACCATTCCCCAGTCTCTTTCTGTCACTCTCTCTCTCAGCCCTTGCATCTTCTAGAACCTCACAGAAACAGGAGCCACAGAGCCTGGAGCCCATGATACCTTTAGGGGCCCACAAAAAGGTTTTTATTTCTTTAAAATCCATAGGAAAAAAAATGAAAAGGATCCAAACTGGATTCCATTCATTGTTATAATCATACAACAAAACAATTTTTATTATTTATTGAAGGAAACATAATTTTCATGTTTTTATGTTTTATTTTTTGGAGATGGGGGTCTCTCTGTTACCCAGGCTAGAATGCAGTAGCATGACATAGCTTACTGCAGCCTCAAATTCCTGGCCTCAAGCAGTCCTCCTGCCTCACCTCTAGAGTAGCTGGGACTACAGGCATGTGCCACCACACCCAGCTAATTTTAAAAATTCTTTTAGAGAGAGGGGGCTTGCCATGTTGCCCAGGCTGGTCTTGAACTCTTGGCCTCAAGGGATTCTCTCACCTCTGCCTCCTGAGTAGCTGGGATTACAGGCAAGAGCTGCCACGCCCGGCTGGTTTTTAATATTTTTTTTAGTGGAGAAATGGGCCAGTAAAGGCAAGAGTACTCAATGAACAAGTCCAGTCTCAAGCCTTCTCAAAAGATCCAGATGACAGCAATTATAATAGTAACAAAAAATGTTTAGACACTCGTTACCATACGCCAGGCTCTTCTTCCAACAGCCCTAGGAGGGAGGTACCGTTTTCTTTTTTCTTTTTTTTCTTTTTTTTGAGACAGAGTCTCTCTCAGTCACCGAGGCTGGAGTGCAATGTTGTGATCTCAGCTCACTGAAATCTCCACCTCCCAAGTTCAAGCAATTTTTCCACCTCAGCCTCCAGAGTAGCTGGGATTACAGGCACCCACCATCACACTTGGCTAATTTTTGTATTTTTAGTAGAGATGGGATCTCACTATGTTGGCCAGCCTGGTCGTCTTGAACTACCAACCTCAGGTGATCCGCCCAACTGGGCCTCCCAAAGTGCTGGTATTAAAGACGTGAACCACTGCGCCCAGCCTGGAGGTACCGTTTTCACTTTCACTTTATAAACAAGGAAGCACAGAGAGGTTGAGTCACAACTGCAAGGTCACACAGCTAGGATGCAATAGTGCTGGGTTTTCCCTCCTTGATGGATGTAGTCCAACCCTAAGCAAAGTACTCAACACCCATCTTTAGCATCTGAAACAGATTAAGGGTGACCTCAGTTTTCTCCGGGGACAATTGTTTGGTGCTGCCTTACATAAAGGGTCCTTCCTGTAGATGTCTCAAAACAAGCAAAGTTCCCTATAGCTGAGCAGCCAGCAACCTCCCTCCAAAAAGGTCAGTTTCTCTGTGAACCTTTGAATAGCTAACAATACCACTCTTTACCTGACACCTCATTATCAATCCATTTGTGGCTATTTCTGTTTGTGTACTCATTTGAATGTGTGGTCCATGGCTCTGCTTGGCTCTACACATAACTAAATGCTTTATATGTATGTCATCAGCATGTGCCTATCTGTGGACATAGAGAGGCATGTGTGTGCATGTGTCTGTGTGCGTGCATGTGTGTGTCACCTGTCTGGGTATACCTGTGCACCCATGAGCGTGTATACACACCTCGGATGCGTGCTAAGAAGTTGCTGTATCTCCGAGTATAAATTGATGAGCTCCTACATGGAGAAGCCCAGTTAATTCATTTTCCCAGGTTGATCAAAGGATATGAGAGAAACTGAGGCCCAGAGAGGATGCTCGGGGTCTGGGGTCACCCATTCCGTCACTGACTGAGATGGAAGTCAGGTGGCTTGCTTCCTACCTTCAGACCCTGCTTATTTCCAAGACCTGCCACCTAGCTCAAACCGTATCTCTGCTTATGTTCTCCGTCTCCAGGCTAGAGTGACCCTTTCCAAGGCTTGGCAACCAACAGCCATGGGTCTGAAGCAGACTGGGCAGTAGCCACTGATACCCCTGCAGCCCACACGACCAGCCTCCAAAATGAAACAGAAAATCCCCACAGCCTGAAGTCCCCAGATGTCCCAGGACTGAGGCCTTGAAGTCACCACAGCCAAATGGAGCCAGACGGAGCATGTTCACATTCCTTGTCTATCTTTCTTTGAAAATCCAATTTATTGATTTTTATATTGCCAAAGTAACATAGGCTTGTTTTTAAAAAGAATTTAAGCTGCATAAAAATGTGTTTAAGTTAGAGGCCAGCCACGGTGACTCACACCTGGAATCCCAGCACTTTGGGAGGCTGAGGCAGACAGATCACAAGGTCAGGAGTTCAAAACCAGCCTGGCCAACATGGTATAACCCCAGCTCTACTAAAAAATTACAAAAATTACCGGGTATGGTGGCAAGCACCTGTAATTCCAGCTACTTGGGAGGCTGAGGCAGGAGAATTGCCTAAACTCAGGAGGCAGAGGTTGCAGTGAGCCAAGACTGCACCACTGCACTCTAGCCTGCGCATCAGAGCAAAATTGTCTCAAAAAAAAAATTAGCTGGGCATGGTGGCGGGTGCCTATAATCCCAGCTACTCAGGAGGCTGAGGAAGGAGAATTGCTTCAACCCAGCCCAGGGGTGGAGGTTGCAGTGAGCTGAGATCATGCCACTTCACTCCAGCTTGGGCTGAAAAGCAAAACTCCATCTCAAAAAAAAAAAAAAAGTGTAAATTAGAATCCTCCTTCGCCCCCAGATAACCACTATGAATGGGAGGGTGTGTAGTGTTCTGAACTCTTCTATCAGGAAAAAAAAAATTTTTTGAGACGGAATCTCACTCTATCACCCAAGCTGGAGTCAGTGGCTCAATCTCTGCTCACTGCAATCTCTGTCTCCCAGGCTCAAGCAATTCTCCTGCCTCAGCCTCCCAAGTAGCTGGGATTACAGGCACGTGCCACCACACTTGGCTAATTTTTGTATTTTTAGTAGAGACGGGGTTTGGTCAGGCTGGTCTTGAACTCCTGACCTTGTGATCCACCCACCTTGGCCTCCCAAAATGCTGGGATTATAGCGTGAGCCATTGCACCCAGCCTCAGGAAATAATTTCTAAGGTGGCCAGTGGGCTCAGCTTAGAAAACAACCTTCAAGGGGAGCTTGGTATGAGTAGAGGGGAAAAGGAAGACAGAATCTAAACAGCCAGGCTGAAGCTAGGCCTTGAGGTGAACGATCAACCCACCTGTTCCAAGAGATGCCGCAAATGCCAGAGGCTCTCACAGAACTCCTGTCACTCAGTGCTTTGGGCCCTCAGACCTGCCACTGACCTTGACAATCAAGTCATGGAATCGCAGGACTGTAAGGAGCCCGAGAGTCCATCTGGTCCTATCGGCCCATTTTAGAGATGAGGAAACTGAGGGTCTACAACAAAGCTGACTCCAGGTAGGAATCTGGCCAACTAAGCACCTTCCAGGGTCTCCTGAGCCTCTGCCTCCAACCACAGCCCTGGGGGTACGGGCAGGAGTGCACCAAGCCCAGCAATTAGATGGATGAGACAGAGAGTCAGGAAGTGATCTAATAGCACTAGAAAGACAGAGAAGGAGCAGTGTGTCTCCACAGCTTGAAGCCCCAGGCTGCTGTTAGAAGCTCCGACTTCAAAATCTGGCTCTGCTGCTGCTCAGCTGCGTAACCCTAGATGGTCACTTACCTGCTGAGTCTCAGCTTCCTCATTTTTATTTTACTTTTGTAGAGATAAAGTCTTGTTCTGTCACCCGCGCTGGAATGCAGTGTGGCACGATCACGGCTCACTGCAGCTTCGAACTCCTGGGCTCAAGCGATCCTCCTGGCCTCAGGAGTAGCTGGGACTACAGGCATGCCCCACTGTGCCTGGTCCTTTCCCATCTCAACTCAGAGCAGATAATAGTGTCTATTTCATGTTGTTGGAAGAATTAAGTGAGAAAATACAAGAAGACCTGAGCGCAATGCCTGACACATAGTAGGTACCCAATAAATAACTAAAAAGAATAAGGTAGGGGCCGGACCCGGTGGCTCACACCTGTAATCCTAGCACTTTGGGAGGCTGAGGCAGGCAGACTGCCTGAGCTCAGGAGTTTGAGACCACCCTGGGCAACATGGTGAAACCGTGTCTCTACTAAAATACAAAAAATTGGTGGCATATATCTGTAGTCCCAGGTACTTGGGAGGCTGAGACAGGAGAATCGCTTGAACTCAGGAGGTAGAGGTTATCGTGAGCCAAGACTCCAGCCTAGGTGACAAAGCAGGACTACGTCTCAAAAAATAAATACATAAAATTTAAAATATTAGTCTGGCGTGGTTGTGTGCGCTGGCTCATGCCTGTAATCCTAGCACCTTGGGAGGCCTAGGGAGGCAGATCACAAGGTCAGGAGATCGAGACCATCCTGGCTAACATGGTGAAACCCTGTCTCTCCTAAAAATACAAGAAATTAGCCAAGCGTGGTAGCATACGCCTGTAGTCCCAGCTACTCAGAAGGCTGAGGTAGAAGAATCACTTGAACCCAGGAGGCAGAGGTCGCAGTGAGCTGAGATCGCGCCACTGCACTACAGCCTGGGCGACAGAGCAAGACTCCGTGTCAAAAAAAGCAAAACAAACAGACAAATACATTAGCCTGGCGTGGGGGCAGGCCCCTGTCACCCCAGCTACATTGGAGGCTAAGGCACAAAAATCACTTGAGCCCGGGAGGTGGAGGTTGCAGATTGCTGAGACCGCGCCACTGCACTTTAGCCTGGGTTACAGAGCAAGACCCCATCTCCAATAAATAAATAAGTAAAGTATAAGGTAGGGAGAGAGAATGAACACACACCTCAAGCAGAGTGGGGTGGGGAGTGCCAAAAAGCACTGCACCTCAGAATTTTCTCTGTCTCAGGATATTTGGAAAATCCATACTTCCAAGAAAGCCCGTCTCCTGCCCAAATTAAACAGTAACCACCCGAGGTCAGGGAAAGGACCTTATCAGCACAGGTTTCTCTCTCCAAGGGGCGGTTCGGCCTTGACCAGGTGGACTCACCCCGCTTCTGCCTATAAGTGTGCTCCCAGCCCACCCCGACAGTCAGTCCTGAGCACCCACACCATGCTGGGCGTCACTGTCCTTGCCGCACTCTTGGCCTGCGGTAAGTAGTGGGGTGGAGCTGCCACCGGCAGGCTGTGAGCCAGAGCTGGCCTCCAGGGCGAGGATAGGATGGGAGGGGGCCTCTGCTCTCCAGGAAAGGCGCCTTAGGGTCCCCTGTGGGTTCAGATGCTACCAACCAGCTGTGTGCCACACAAGCCGCAGCCTGCCTGGTAACTGTATCCACATCTGCAAAACAGGGAAGGTGATTTGACCTGTCCCTAGTTAGAAATGAGGCGCGGAAACACCACGCAAGGGGTGGGGACACGAGATGCCCATCCTGGGGTCACCCCAGGGACCGTTGGGATTTGCCCTTCCCAGCACTCTCTCCCCCTTGGGGATTCTCCATTCCATCATTTTGGTGTCATTTTCCCAGATTAGGAGGCCAAGGACTTGGCTTAAATGCCACTCCTTCTCTGCAGGACCCGGAAAAGTCACGTCACCGCTCTAAATCGCACTGGCTTTTTTGGCAAAGATGAGCACTTAATTAAGAGTCTTTCCATCTAACAGCAACGACAGCAGTAACAACAGCAGCTCCCACTTCCTGTGTGTTTAGTGTGTGCCAGGCACTGTGCTAGGCCCCCTACATGTAGGAGCCAATTTCATCCACAAAACAACCTTGAAAGGTAGGGTGTATTGCTGGGTGCGTGGCTCACGCCTGTAATCCCAGCACTTTGGGAGGTCAAGGCAGGCGGATGACTTGAGATCAGGAGTTTGAGATCAGCCTGGCCAACATGGTGAAACTCCGTCTCTATTAAAAATACCAAAATTAGCCAGGCATGGTGGTGGGCACCCATAATCGCAGCTATTCAGGAGGCTAAGGCAGGAGAATCGCTTGAACCCAGGAGGCGGAGGTTGCAGTGAGCCGAGATCAGGCCATCGAACTCCAGCCTGGGTGACAAGAGTGAAACTCCACCTCAAAATAAAAAAAAAGGTAGGGTCTATTAATAGCCCCATTTTACAGATGAGGACATCGAGGTTCAGTACGACTCAGTATCTTGCCTGACATCACGTGGCGGGTTAGTGGAAGAGGCAGAATTTGAGTCCACATCTGTCTTGCAGAACCGCTCATGTTCTTGACCACTCCTCACAGCTTCCCAGCTATCACAGTGGCATTAATGCTCTCTTTCTCACACACACCATGACACAGGGGCCTAGAAAGCAACAGAAGAACACAGGTGTACCAGGCACTCACACACAAGCCACACACAATTTTTTTTTTTTTTTTTTTTTTTTGAGATAGAGTTTTGCTCTTGTCGCCCAGGCTGGAGTACAATGGCACAATCTCGGCTCACTGCAACCTCTGCTTCCCAGGCTCAAGCGATTCTCCTGCCTTAGCCTCCCAAATGGCTGGGATTACAGGTGTGCACCACCATGCCTGGCTAATGTTTGTATTTTTAGTAAAGACAGGGTTTCGCCATGTTGATCAGGCTGGTCTCAAACTCATGATCTCAAGTCATCCACTCACCTGGGCCTCCCAAAGTGATGGGATTACAGGTGTGAGCCAGCATGCCCGGCCAAATGCTTTGTTTTCTGTGTGTTGTCTAATTCAATTCTCAGGACAAACTCACCAGGTTAGTGTGATTCTTCCCATTTCACAGAAAGGGAAGACAAAGCCTAGAGACCTGGATGGCTTCCCCTCAAGTCACACAGTAAAACACAAACCCCGTGTCTGCCCCACCCCAAGTCTGTGCTCCTTACATCTGCCCACCCTCCCACCCATTTCCTCATGGTCAGCCGGCCCCCTCACTGGCTCTCATGGCCTCCTGTCTCCTCAGCCTCCAGCTGCGGGGTGCCCAGCTTCCTGCCCAACCTATCTGCCCGCGTGGTGGGAGGAGAGAATGCCCGGCCCCACAGCTGGCCCTGGCAGGTAAGCCTGTGTGGGGCTGGGAGGTACAGATAGAGAGGGTGATGGGGTGAGGGTCCCACGAACGCACAGGCTGACGCACAGCGCTCCCCACCCTCCTGCAGATCTCCCTCCAGTACCTCAAGGATGACACATGGAGGCACACGTGCGGCGGGACCTTGATTGCCAGCAACTTCGTCCTCACGGCCGCCCACTGCATCAGGTGTGCCGGGATGACATCTTGAGACCCGGCTGTCATCCAGGGGTGGGAGCCTGATACTCTGCTTTTACTGAGCAGCTTCTCTACACTCCAGGCACTGGGCTGCATAAGCTACTCACACACAGTAACTCAGTTGTTCATTTATTCAGTCAAACATTTATTGTGCATCTACTTTGTGCCAGGAAACAGCAGTGAAAACAAAGTCTGTGCTCTCTGGAAACTTACATTCTTCTGGGAGGCAGAGCAGCAGACAATTAAACAAGTAAATATATAACATCTCGGGTGATTAAAAAAAATAAGGTCTTGGCCAGGTGCGGTGGCTCATGCCAGTAATGCTAGCACTCTGGGAGGCCAAGGTGGGAGGATCATCTGAGGTCAGGAGTTCAAGACCAGCCTGGCCAACATAGTGAAACCCTGTCTCTAATAAAAATACAAAAATTGGCCAGGTGTGATGGCAGGCTCCTATAATCCCAGCTACTAGGGAGTCTGAGGTAGGAGAATCGCTTGAACCCAGGAGATGGAGTTTGCAGTGAGCCGAGATTATGCCATTGCACTCCAGCCTAGGCAACAGAGAGAGACTCCATCTCAAAAAAGTAAAAAATACAAAATAAGTTCGGAAGAGGACAAACAGAATGAGGGGTTCTATTTTAAATGGGATGGCCGGGGAAGAGCTGAAAGGGGGATATTTGGGCAAATATTTGGGACATTTCAGAGAGCTGAAAGGGGGATATTTGGGCAAAGGCCTGAAGGAAGTGAGGGAGGATATTGTGGATCTAGGGGAAGGGTGTTCCAGGCAGCGGGAACAGCCATGCAAAGGCCTGGAGAAGAGACCTGTCAGTGTGGTTGAGAAATAACGAGGAAGCCGCTATGGCGGGGGCAGCGTGTGCTGGAGGAGAGCGGAAGGAGGTGAGCTGGAGTGGAAAGGAGGGCCGCATTGTGCAGGTCAGGGGCAGGACTTCGGCTTTGACCCTGAGTAAGATGGAGCTGCTGGAAGGGTTCTGAGCAAAGGAGAGTTGTGGGCTGGCGTATTTTTCTATATTCCATAAAAATATTTTAATATATTTTATAAAATATATACTTACAATATATTTCATTTTGTATATTTCATATATACTTTTTTTTTTTTTTTTTGTAGAGACAGGGTCTTGTTCTATGGCCCAGGCTGGAATGCAGTGGCGCCATCATGGCTCACTGTAGCCTCGATCTCCTGAGCTCAAGTGATCTCCCACCTCAGCCTCTTGAATAGCTGGGACATAAGCACAGGCCCCCACACACTCCCAGCTAATGTTTTTTCTTCTTTGTCTTCATTTTTTTAAAACTTCTCACCATAACTTTCCATGTTTTGTAGAGATGGGGTTTTGCCATGTGCCCCAGGCTGCTCTCAAACTCCTGGCCTCAAGCAGTCCTCCCCTCTCGGCTTCCCAAGGTGCTGGGGTTACAGAGTGAGCCACCGCGCCTGGCCTGAGATATTTTGTAACTCACACTGCTGAATTCAGAACAGACAGGAGCAGGCCAGTGTGCAGGTGAGAGGCAGTTAGGTGGATGCCACAGACGTGCAGGTCAGAGCGGTGGAAGCTTGGATGAGTTTCTTCTCACAGCCACCCTGGGAGTGAGTTCTAGTATTGTCTCCCTCTTACAGATGAGGGAACTGAGGCACAAGGCTACACAGCCAGGAGCAGAAAGGCCACAACATGAACCCAAGTCCCTTGACCCCAAGTCCTGGACCCTTTCCCCTCACCCTGGGAAAGGACAGTGGGGACACTCCTTTCCCCCCAAATGAGTCCCACTAAAGCCCTGAGCTTCCTCACTGTCCCACTGGCTGGCAGGACCAGGGGGCCACTCTGACCTGGTCCCCTTCCTTCACCCAGCAACACCCGGACCTACCGTGTGGGCCTGGGAAAGAACAACCTGGAGGTGGAAGATGAGGAAGGATCCCTGTTTGTGGGTGTGGACACCATCCACGTCCACGAGAAATGGAACTCCTTCCTGGTGCGGTGAGTAATGAACTGCTCATCCCACGGCCGCAGGGGGCAGTGCAGAAGTGGGAGTGTCCAGGACGGAGCCACAGAGGCTGTCCCACCCGTACCTGTGTTGTAAGTAAAATTTCAATGCCGCAAAGAAATAGCACTTGAAGATAAATCGTCTCAGCAAGGCGGTTTACTTCTACAGAAGGGTGCGGCTCAAGGATGGAGCCATGGTGGCTGCACACCTGGACAAGGAGGGGAAGGGCATTTATGCCTGACTGGGGATGCCCCTACTGCTGCGTCGTTCCCCTATTGGCTAGGGTTAGACCGCACAAGCTAGACTAATCCTGATTGGCTATTTTAAAGAAAGCAGGGGTTCAAGCTGGAGTGGCAGGGTGGGTGGTTTGGTGGGAAGGACAGTTATGGGCGGGTCAGAGCAGGCAGCCAGGGGTGACCGAGGTCAAAGAAAGTAACCAGAGCAGGTGAGGAGAGCAGGTGACCGGGATGAGTCAGGACAGAGCTGGGGGCCGGGGAAACAGATGTGAACTACCAATTAGAACCAGAGGAGAAGGTTGTTTACTGGACTACAAGGAAGTTAACCTTTAAAATAGAGAATTAAAGAATGAGAGAGCTGTACATACTGACATACTGATTCTTTGAAGAGAAACTTGGGGTTCACTACATCTAACACCTGACACCCATCCTCACCCTGGACAGCCAGCAAATGACTCTCTTACACAAAATGGGAAAATGCTAAGTGGAGACAAATACCCCTCTTATCCCCTTCATTGGCCAAGGCTCCCAGTAAGGTCCACAAAGAAGGTCCCCCACAGTGTCTCTCCAGGGGCTGGGACTGCTGTATGCCCACACTGCAATAGATACTTTATATGCCATGTGTTATGTAATCCTCACAAGAGCCCTGGACAAAGAACCAAGGCTCAGAGAAGTTAAGAAATGTGTCCGAGGTCACACAGCCCACTTTGTGGCAGAACTAAGAATCAAACCAGGTCTGTCTGGGGCAGCCAGCTTTTACTCCTGTAACACAAAAATATTAAAACTGGCATCGGCAAGTGCCATCTTTGGGGATTAGAATTCTCAACTTGCTATAGCCTCTTTCTGACTAAAGCACAGCCAGCAATGGTTGGGAACACTTCCCCCCATCTCCCTCTGTCAGCCCTTCCCTGCGGTGACAATGTAAGAAGTAGCTATGCCCTGTGAGGGCAGGCGATCATGTTGGATGGTGAATAATTTGTCCTGGCATCCCCAAAGGCCAAGAAGAAGCTGGCAGTCAGGATGTGTGTGAAGGACTCCTGAGCACCCTCGACCTGACTCCCAACTCACCGCCCGAGCTCCCCAGCCTGGGCTTGTGGGGCCAGGGCCCTCCTGCTCCTCACCTTCTCCACTTTGGATTCCAGCAACGACATTGCCCTCATCAAGCTTGCAGAGCACGTGGAGCTGAGTGACACCGTCCAGGTGGCCTGCCTCCCAAAGAAGGACTCCCTGCTCCCCCAGGACTACCCCTGCTATGTCACTGGCTGGGGCCGCCTCTGGAGTGAGTATTGGCCCTGGCAAATCCCGAGAGCCTTCCTGAAGGAAGCAGCATGCCACCCACATTTGCCCACCGCTTTCCCTTTTGCCTTCACATTTTTACGTCTTTGTAAACCCTGTAATAACAGCTAATATTTATTAAGCACATACCATGTGACAGACACGCTCACAAGTGTCTCTGAGAGAGGTGGTAAGTCTTAGATGAATTAGAATTTGCCAAGTGCTCAGAACAGTACTTGGCACGTAGTGTCGTATAAATAAACTAAAATAAACCGTCTGTGGGGGGGATGACATCTATGGTATACCATATGCCCAAATAGATCCCAGCTGAATTAAAAGTTAAATGCAAATAATGAAACTATGGGATATGGGAGAACATGCAGATCACTATTTAGAAAATCCTGGGGGAGAGGCCAAGTGTGGTGGCTCACACCTGTAATGTCAGCATTTTAGGAAGCCAAGGAGGAAAGATCTCTTGAGGCCAGGAGTTCAAGACCAGCCTGAGCAACATAGTGAGACCCTGCCTCTACAAAAAAACATTCTTTAAATAGCGGTGTATGGTGGTGTGTGCCTGTAGTCCCAGACCACTCAGGAGGCTGAGGCCAGAGGATCTCTTGAGGGGTTTGAGGCTGCCATGAGCTATGATCTTGCCACTGCACTCCAGCCTGAGCAACAGAGTGAGACCTTGTATCCAAAACAAAGAAGGAAAACAAGAAAATCTTGGGGTGAGAAAGGGTTTTTAACGTGTGACAGCAAAGGCAGAGACCTGCAGGGAATGATGACAACCCCCCAAAATTCAATTTAAAGACAACTCAACTCAATGGCTATTCCCCCAAGGGCTCTCAGTAGCCTGCTCCCAATCCTCTGGGATCTTGGCTGGCCTCTTGATGAAGGGCAGGTGCGTGGTACTCACAGCATCTCAGCCGGCACTCCCCTGGGTCCTGTCCCAGGCCTCTGCTCCCCGAAGGCCTGGGGAGGGGCTGGGCTGGCCGGCTGCCCCCTGCTCACTGCCCACTCTCTCCCCAGCCGACGGCCCCATTGCAGATGAGCTGCAGCAGGGCCTGCAGCCAGTGGTGGATCACGCCACATGCTCCAGGAGTGACTGGTGGGGCTTCAGGGTGAAGGACACCATGGTGTGCGCCGGGGGCGATGGTGTCATCTCAGCCTGCAATGTAAGTGGCTAGGTTCTGTACTTTGTCCCTACTCCCAGTGGCCAAGTGGACATGGGCAAAGGAGGGTGCAATGAGCCAAACCCTTCCCCAGGAGGAGACTGAGCAAGCTCTGGCTGGGCCCAGCAGGCTCAGGGGAAGCCTATCACCCCTCAACACTGTGGTGAGAGCATGAGCATTGAGCTTGAATATCTGAGTTCAAGCCCCAGTCCCACCATTTATGAGCTGTGTAACCTTGGGAAGGCCATTGAGCCTCTGACCTCAGTTTTTCCATCTGTAAAATGGAATTCTAGTAACTACTTCACAAGGTTAGGACTACATGAGTCTAAAGGACACAGAAGAGGCGTCTCTGAAGTCATTACACATATTCCTCCATGCCATTTACTCCACCAGTCCAGGGAGACCAGAACCATAAAACATCTAAGATAATCAGGGAATGTCCTGTTTTCAAACATACGACCCTCTCCCCATTCTTGCCCTCCTTCCTCACCTTCCCAGGCCTCTAGCACAGATGCCAGCATCGTCACTGCTCTGGGTAGCTCACAGAGTCTTAGACAAGGTGACCTGAACAGCTAGGGAAACTGAGCCACAGAGAGAAATAACATCATCTCAAGATCACACAGCAAACCAAGAGCTAGTCGGACACCCCAGGGCCTCCCAGGATGAGGCCAAAGCAGCCCCAAACATTTCCTCTGCCTCCCTTACCTTGGGCAGCCTGAGTCCCAAACTGTCTACTGAGCCTGAGAAAGCCAACCCAATTCCCCACCCCACCCAGCCCCACTTCCCAAGTTGCCTCTTGGGGGCCTAGTGAAGGACTGATGCCCTCCTGGTCTGCTGCAGGGGGACTCAGGTGGCCCACTGAACTGCCAGTTGGAGAACAGCTCCTGGGAGGTGTTTGGCATCGTCAGCTTTGGCTCTGGGCTGGGCTGCAACACCGTCAAAAAGCCTGTAGTCTACACCCGGGTGTCCGCCTACATCGACTGGATCAACGAGGTGGGTGCTGCCTCCACAGCTGTCTCTGCACCTGTCAGCCCCTCGCCCTCACTCACCCACTCCCTCATTCACTCATTCATGCCCTTATTCACTCATTCATGCATTTATACACTCAGTCACTCATTCATGCATTCATTCACTCATTCAGTGATTCATTCATACACTTATTCAACATTCACTCTCTCTTTCAAGAAGTATTGATTGAGTGCTTACAGCAGCAGGCCTTGAGTTGAATGTCAATAAGGAAACAGTCATCAACTCCTCCAGCCATTCATCCACAGCCTTCAGCAAATACTCACGTCCTCATCCAGGCTCCACACCTGTCTCCCCCCAAAACTGACCCCCTGAGGGTATAGCCCAGTAGAGGAGGGGGATAGTGTGGATGACCACTTAACACCTTGAGTGTGGGGAAACAGAGGGGCACCCTTAGCTGGGGGCATCCCTGCTGGGAAGAGCATGTGTTCCAAGCCCCATTTGCACAGTGGCCTAAAATGCCAAGGGGCTCAGACCCTTTGGACAGGGACAAGGCTGGCATGTTAAGGCCGGGTATTCCCCCACAGACCCACCCTCTGGGCGGAGCCTTGTACTGCCCCTGAGGGTGGCACAGCCCTGAGTCCCTCACACTGTTCTCTACTCCTCCAGAAAATGAAGCTGTGATTTGTCGCTGGGAGCAGCAGCAGCGAGTGTCTGCAACAGCAATAAACCTCCTTTCCCTCGAGCCACTTGGATCCTTGATTTGCACAGCGTCTGTTGCTTCCCAGGCTCTCGGGTGCTGCCCCTTTCCACACTGTGGAGCCAAAGAGACACCCACCCAGACAGTTCCCCCACCCCGATTAGACAGGTGGGGAAACAGAGGCCCAGGGAGAGGGCCTAGGAAGGAGCCTCCTGGGGCATTCATGGGAGGCAGGGGCTGGGGATGGAAATCCCAGGGAGTCTTGTGTGAAGCCGGAGGGGATGGGAGTTAAGGACACGTCAGACGCCTTCCCCACTCCACCTCACAAGCTGTGAGCCGGTGAGACCCTGATGAAATCATTCACTTCTCTGATCCTACCTCCACTGAGGGGGGCCTGGCGGGTCCTCACAACCCCCCAGCTGCAGGTGGAAGACAGAATGTCCCCCAAAGCAGCCTCCCCCAGCCCAGAGAGGCCAGGCCACAGAGGATGGCCAAAGCTCAGGGACAACCACTCCTGGGGAAGGGGCTCCCTGGCAGGGACCTTCCCCACCCCCAACCCACAGCACAGAGCCCACAGCTGCCGTTGGCCAGGGCTCTCTGCTTTGAGAAATGTTTAGTGAGCCAGTCTCTGTGTCCAGCCCTGTGCTGGGCATGGTGAGGGTACAGGAGAAGGAGGAGACCCCAGCCCCACCCTCAGAAGACGTACATTTGAAGAAGACAATAGACTCCATACAGAATCACAGTGGTCAGAGCTGGGTACGCTTTCACTGCATTAGACAGGTCGGGGAACTGAGGCCCAGAGGGAAAGAGCAGGGACAGCCAGCAACACCTGATTCAGGAGTCTCAGGAGGAGAGTTCTCCTGAAGCCAACAAAAGGGCAAGAACGGCCAGAGATGAGAGGGACCCAGCGTCCAGGCAGGGACGTACCAGGATGAACAGACCCTGATGACAGGAGTCTCTGGGCTGGTATGCTCCTGGGGATGTCCTGTTCTGTGGAGGTCCCACCAGCCCAGCCTCTGGACCCCTGGAACAAGAGCCCTCGGCTGCAGCTGCCTCAAACTGGCGTAAGAGTTGTTCCTTTTCTCCACCAGACTTTGTCCCCTAGAAGTGAGGACCACGGCATGACTCCCACACCCCCATGATGCCAAGGCAAGTCTCAGGAAAGACTTGATTTACTCAACAAGTAACGGGGTCTACAAGGAGCCCAGTACACCCCAGACCCAGAATCCAGGGATAACCGATCCCAGCTGTGCAGGAGACAGACCAGCAAATAGATCATTAAATTCCCTGGAATACATTTAAAAACAGAAATACAGACCAGGAGCATAGAAACGGGACATTTAACCCAGTGCCAGTTGATGGGAGGAGTCCAGGATGGCTTCCTGGAGGTAATGATACCCAAGACTGGTGGTTTTTTTGTTTTTGAGACCAAGTCTCGCACTGTCACCCGGGCTGGAGTGCAATGGTGCAATCTCGGCTCACTGCAACCTCTGTCTCCCTGGTTCACACGATTCTCCTGCCTCAGTCTCCTGAGTAGCTAGGATTACAGGCACACACCACCACACCTGGCTACTTTTTGGTACGTTGGCCAGATTGGTCTCGAACTCCCGACCTCATGATTCGCCCACCTTGGCCTCCCAAAGTGCTGGGATTACAAGCATGAGATACCATGCCCATTCTCATTCCCAGCTACCTTCTTTTGTGTGTATCTTTATATCGGGGGTTATAAATGCTAAATGCTTGTTGTCCACAGATTCCTTGTAGTTACAGAGCTATAGGGCTCCATTCTGGCCTGTAATGTGTAAAAATTAAATAACACCTAACATTTATCGGGCACTTAGTATGTGCCAAGCACTGTTCTATAGCTTTTACATCATCTCAATCCCCAAGGACAACCCTATGAGGTAGGTTACTAGTCACATCATGCCCATTTTACAGATGAGAAAACTGACGCCAGAGAGGGTTGTTAGTGCTTCCCAATGTTTAGCAGTTGGTGGAGGTGGGATCCAGACTTTGGTAATCTGGCTCCAGGGCCTGTGCTCTTGTACACTATGCTCTGCTGCCCTGCAGTGTAAAACATCCTCTGGAAAAACAAAATCTTTTCTGATAAGAAGGATCTGACATAGCTGATGCTGCCCTTCCCCTTCTTCCTTCCTTGAATATGGATGCAATGCCTGGAGCTGAGGCAGCCATCTTGTGGCCAAGAGAATTACAGAGATGTCAGCTTAGACCTCATCAAGGTGTAGATGCAATGCTAGCCACCATTTTCCTCTGAATGTCTTGCTATGTGAAAAAAGAAATGCATCCGCATTTGTTTTAGCCACTGAAGTAGGTTTTCAGTAGGTTTTCAGTTTGCTAATCAGTTCACTGGGGAATAGAAGGGGTCACTTTCCAGTGGAGGGAACAGCATGAACAAAGCATAGCGACTGCTTGGAAGAGAACTCCAGTGTTGTCAGAGCATAAATTTGGGGGCAATAGCAGAGTGACCAATTGTCCTGGTTTCCCCGGACTGAGTTTTCCAAGACACAGGAATTTCAGTGCTAAAACTGGAACAGTCCCAGGCAAACCAAGATGGTTGGTCACCCTGGCAGGGAGGTACAAGTGACAGGGCTGGAGAGGAAGCCAGTGCCCTTCACAGAGGGCCTTGTGCAGTGGTAGGGGTGGCTAGGTCTTCATGCTGAGGGCCGTGGGAGCTGTGGAGGGCTTTAGACAGAGAAGTGGCCACTGTGGTCCGGTGTATACACTAAAGTGTCCATCTGACAGCTGTGGGGAGGGTGGTTTGGAGCACGCAAGAGTGGAGGCAGGGAGGCCAGTGAGGAGGCTGCTGTAGCAGTCTAGGCCAGAAATAATGCGGCCTGGATGGAGGTGGTAACGAAAGGGAGAAAAGGGAGGTATTCAGTAATTATTATTATTATTATTTTGAGACAGGGTCTCTCTCTGTGGCCAGGCTGGAGTGCAGTAGCGCAATCTCAGCTCACTGCAACCTCCGTCTCCTGGGTTCAAGTGATTCTCCTGCCTTAGTCTCCTGAGTAGCTGGGATTACAGGCACTTACTACCACGCCCAGCTAAGTTTTGTATTTTTAGTAGAGACGGAGTTTCACCACATTGGCCAGGCTGGTCTAGATCTTTTGACTTTGTGATCCGCCTGCCTCAGTCTCCCAAAGTGCTGGGATTACAGGTGTGTGCCACCACGCCCAGCTAAATTTTGTATTTTTAGTAGAGATGGTTTTTCATCATGTTGGCCAGGATGGTCTTGATCTCTTGACCTTGTGATCTGCTCCCAAAGTGCTGGGGTTACAGGTGTGAGCCACTGCGCCCGGCCTCAGTAATTATTTAAGAGGCACAATTGCGGTGTTGAGCAGCAGGCCCCCAGCCCCACAGCTACATACACTTCCAGGAATCTGATTAATTATCAAAACCACTATTTGTCAGGAGCTAGGCATGGTAGTGTACACCTGTAATCCAAGCTACTTGGAAGGCTGAGGCAGAAGGAATGCTTGAGCCCAGGAGTTCGAGACCAGTGTGGGCAACATAGTGATCCCCCGTCTCTACAAAAAGTACAAAAATTAGCCAGGTGTAGTGGCATATACCTGTGGTGGCAGCTACGTGGGAGGCTGAGACAGGAGGATCACTCGAGCCCAGGAGGTCAAGGCTGCAGTGAGCCGTGATCATGCCACTGCATTCCAGCCTGGTCAACAGAGTGAGACCCTGTCTCAAAAAAAAAAACAACCAAAAAAACAAAACAAAACAAAACACCACCCACCACAATAATTACTATTTGTTAGCTAATACATGGTGAAACAGAAGCCACAGTTCAGTTTGTTCAACTGAAGTGTAAAATTTGGCGAGGCATGTGGCTCACGTCTGTAATCCTAGCACTTTGGGAGGCCAAGGGGGTTGGATCACCTGAGGTCAGGAGATCGAGACCAGCCTGGCCAACATGTCAAAACCCAATCTCTAATAAAAATACAAAAAATTAGCTGGGCATGGTGGCAGGCACCTACAATCCCAGCTACTCTGGAGGCTGAGGCAGGAGAATGGCTTGAACCTGGTGGGGAGGTAGGGGGTGGGGGGCAGAGATTGCAGTGAGCCAAGATCGCACTACTTCACTCCAGCCTGGGTGAAAGAGTGAGACTCTATCTCAAAAAAAAAAAAAAAAAGGTAAAATTCTCAGCTTTGGGGACAAGATCCACTATTGTGCCCAAGAATCAATGCCTATGTATGATAAACAGAATATGCTCCCTGCAAAAGATGTCTGTATCCTAATCCCCAGAACCTGTGAACATGTTGCCTTACTTGGCAAAAGGGATTTTTCAGATATGATTAAATTAAGGGTCTCGCCATGGAGTGATCATCTTGGATTATCTGGGTGGGCTCTGTGTAATCAATAAGGGTCCACAGAGGAGGGAGACGAGAGGGTCAGGGTCAGGGAGAGATTTGAAGATGCTACGCTGCGGGCTCTGAAGACAGAGGAAGGGGCCATGAACCGAGGAACGCAGGCAGCCTCTAGAAGCTGGTAGAGGCAAGGAAATAGATTCTTCTCCAGACTTCCAGAAAGACACAGTCCTGCCAATACCGGGATTTTAGCTCAGTGAGACAAACTGTGGACTTCTGACCTCCAGAACTATAAGATAATAAATGTGTGTGTTTTTAGCCACTATGTTTGTGATTTGTTACAACAGCAATAGGAACCGAATGCACCATCCTTGCTCCCATGTTGGAAGGCAAAATCCAAAGTGCACTGTGGTGAGTGTAGTGGGGAGGGAGAGGGAGGGGTCAGGAAGGACTCCCTGGGATCTGGCTTGGGTGACAGTAGGGATTTGTGGACTTTGTCCAAGAGGTCACAAACTGGTGGATGGAAGGGAGGAAAACTGGAAACTTAGGCATGAACCTCCCACCTCCACCTTCTGCCTGGGGGCTGGCAGGCCTAGAAGGGGCTGCTGAGAGCCCCATGAGCCACTGATCCACTAGTGTGCCATTAGCCATTGCGTGCATGCCTAATAGCCATTGCGTGCCTCCCATGTATTGAGCACTTGGTAATTTGTGTTAGGCTCCACCCAAGACTTCATATATACAATCTCATTTCCTCCTCATGACAACCCTAATTATCATCCCCCTTTACAGATGAGGAAACTGAGGCTGAGAGAGATTTCAAACCTCAGCCCAGATCACACAGCTAGTAATAGGACACCACGATTTAAACCCAGGTAGTCTAACTCCAGAGCCTGTGAAACGAACAACTTGTTGTTCTGCCATGAATCCTCAAGTCTAAGGATGCCTTCGCACACTGACCTCCTCCAGTGACCAGGGAGAGGTAGGCTGTGGGGGTGCCGAGAAATCTCAATGAAACCGGCAATAAGCTCAGAGAGACAGAGGCTTAAGAGGAGAATTATTGCTCCCAGATGCTCACAAAAGATCTTCAGCCACTGTATCAGCTACCAGAAGCATGACACTGCTGTCTGACAACAAACCCCAAACTCCCAGTGGCATCCAGTGATGAGCACTGATTTGCTGACACGTCTGGGCCCAACTGGGGGTGCCAGGCAGCCCTGCTGATTGGGGCTGGACTCACTCATAGCTTTAGGGGTCAGCCAGGTTTGGCTGATCCAGTGTGGGTCAGACTGGACAGCCTGGTCTCACCCACCTCCCAGGAGGGCACTGCATGGCAAAGGGCATGGGTGCAGGGAGGGTGAGGAATCAGGGCCATCTTGGCCAGCCACCACAGCCACATTTTCTCTGACTCAAACAAGAAGCATAAACTAAGGCAGGGCAGAGGGAGGGTACTCACTGGGCTGGAGCTCTGAACTTACCAATAGGCAGTCAGTGGCCGAGTCACTTAACCTCTTTGGGCCTTAGTTTTCCCCATCTGTGAAACGAACAACTGCCCTGTCTTCTTATTGGGAGCTGATGAAATAACGGAGGCTTGTGAATGGGGCAGGGGTTCGTTACTACCACTGACCTCAGTCCCTGGACTCAAATCTTCCCTCGGTCTTTTTATTTTTAAAGACAGAGTTTCACTCTTATTGCCCAGCCTGGAATGCAGTTGTGCGCTCACTGCAACCTCCGCCTCCTGCATTCAAGAGATTCTCCTGCCTCAGCCTCCTGAGTAGCTGGGACTACAGGCACCTGCCACCACACCCAGCTGATTTTTTGTATTTTTAGTAGAGATGAGGTTTCACCACGTTGGCCGGCCTAGTCTCGAACTCCTGACCTCAGGTGATCCACTGGCCTCGGCCTCCTAAAGTGCTGTGATTAAAGGCATGAGTCACTGAGCCCGGCCTTCCCTCTCTCTTTTTGTTCCTTAGGAGAGGAAGCCTCATTCCTAGCAGGCCTCCAGCATATCCTTGCAGTCCAAGTCCCAGAAACTGAGTCCTATCAAGTTGACACACAGGTTGAGTCTACAGAGGTTCTCATGGCAGTGGGCCACGGGAACCACGTGAAGGCAGAGAATAAACAGCAGCATCTGCCCATCGCGTCCATTTCCTGTGACAATCAGGAGGGAAGAAAAAAACTTTATATTGAAATAAACCCAGCTACATTATGAAGTCGCAAAATTCAAATTAAGCTTTCAAATGAGGAATGAGACTTCCAAGACATTTTGCTATTGTGAGTGCCGTGTGCTCGACCCCAGATCATCACTTCACTGCAAATTAGAGCCTGCGAACCAACTCTGTTTTGTAAATAAAGTTTTATTGGAACACGGCTATGCCCATATGGCTGCTTTTGCACTGCAACGGCCAAGTTGACTAGTTGTGACAGAGACCATATGGCCTGCTGAAATATTTACTGTCTGGCCCTTTACACAGAAAGCTTGCCAACCACTAAACTACTTGGATTCTTTGACGAAAAAGTTTGAAGAATTCTGTGCTATTCTAATATCTGAGGCCTGCAGGTCTAAGGAATTAAGAGTAAACCTTTATTGCAGTTACTATTCTGAGTGATCAAACTATTGTTTGATTGTAACAACCCTAAGACATAATGGTATTGTTATTGTTTCTCTTTGATAGGTGAGGAACCCAAGGAATAGAGTGAAATGTGCCCTAGCCCAGTGCTTCTCAAATGTTAATACCCAGAGGAGGGAAATCATCCGGGATTATATTAAACCACAGACAGTGAAGATGGGACATTCTGCATTTCTAACCAGCGACTGAGCTGTGCTGCTGCTGCTGGCCCAGGCCACACTCCGTAGAGAGGATCCAAACCGCAGGCTCACTACACAGAGGCACTCAGGGCTTAAGCCCAGGTCCCCAGCCACTAAGCCACGTGGCTCCTCTGAGCAGTTGATCTGAATGAGTCACAAACCCCATGAGAATTTCGCATCTGGCTGGGTGCAGTGGCTCACGCTTGTATTCCCAGCACTTTGGGAGGATGGGTAGATCACCTTAGGTCAGGAATTCAAGACCAGCCTAGCCAATATGGCAAAACCCAGTCCCTACTAAAAATACAAAATATTAGCCAGGCTAATTTTTGGGTGATGGTGAGGGCGCCTGTAATCTCAGCTGCTTGGGAGGATGAGGCAGGAGAATTGCTTGAACCCGGTGGGCAGAGGTTACAGTGAGGCAAGATCACATCATTGCACTCCAACCTGGGAGACATAGCAAGACTCTGACTCAGAAAAAGAAAAAGGAAGGAATTACGCATCTGCATCTCCCTGCCCCACTGAGACACCAAGGACCCAGCTCAGTATAGAACCTGACACATTACATCATTGTAACGATTGATTGACATCATTGTCAAAACATATAAATGGAGAACTAAGCTCCAGGGTAGGAAGTGGGCTGTAGCAGCTCCCGCACTCTGCCTCCTCCGCCTCTCTTTCCTCCCCTCCCAGCACAAAAGCCTGGATTTTTGTGCAGGCACCACCCCACCGGATCCCGGAGGTTCTGGGTGAAACCTCTTGGCCCAGGACCAAGGGGGAGTGGCCTGGCCAATCAATGCATTGCATCCCCTCCCCACCACAGCAATTGGCTCAGGAATGGGCATGTGACCTGAGACAGGTCCAATCAGAGAGATTGCAGGACTTCTGCAGGGAGCCACCGGAAGGCTGTCACTCACTCGCTGCAGGGGATGAGGGGATGTGGGAATATGGGAGTGTGAGGATGTGGGGCTACAAGGCAAAATGAGAGGGGAAGGTGGTGATGGGGTGATTCGGCTCCCCAGGGTACATCTGGCAATGTGTGGAGACATTTTTGGTTGTGTCAACTCTGTGGAGAGGGGTAGGGACTGGCATCTAGCAGACTGGGGCCAGGGATGCGGTCACATTCCTGCAATGCATGGGACATAGACACGGTCCTCATAACAAAGAATCATCCCACCCAAAATGTCAACACTGCTGCAGTTGAGGAACTCTGGACCAGAGATGCTGCAGTGATCTTGTCCCCAAGGAAGGGAGAACCTGGAGCAGCCACAGACCACTTAATGGAGCCTGAGATGAGACCTCGAAGCAGAAGGCAGAAGGAAAAGATGAAGAAAAACCAAGTCCAGGACCATCGCCAGGGCCCTGAATCCAGCTCTGCTCCTGGACTTTGCCATTCTGTGGCCCAATGAATGACCTTTTGGCTTAAGCACAACTGAGTGAAGTTTTGTGTTACTTTCCAATCCTGACAGTGGCCAAGCACGGTGGCTCACACCTGTAATCCCAGCACTTTGGGAGGCTGAGGCGGGTGGATCACCTGAGGGCAGGAGTTAGAGACCAGCCTGACCAACATGGTAAAACCCCATCTCCACTTAAAAAATACAAAATTAGCCAGTTGTGGTGGTGGGCACCTGTAATCCCAGCTACTCAGGAGGCTAAGGCAGGAGAATTGCTTCAACCCAGGAGGTGGAAGTTGCAGTGAGCTGAGATCACACCATTGCATTCCAGCTTCGGTGACAGAGTAAGACTCTGTCTCAAAAAAAAAAAAAAAAAAAAAAAAAAAAAAAAAAAAAAAATCCTATAGCAACCTGGTGGAACAGACCGAGAATCTGTTCCTCTTCCTCTGTTTGTAGATTGGCACCCCAGGCCGGAAATCCTGTGGAACTGGCCCAAGGTCACACAGCAAATTCACAGCAGGTGTTTGTTCAGTGGCCTCTTACAGGACAAACTTTAGTTTGATATTAAAACAAAGATACAGAGCAGAATACCAAATTCACATGAACCTTTAAGATAAAATATGAAGCTTAAGTGGCCAGGTGCAGTGGCTCATGCCTGTAATCCTAGCACTTTGGAGGCTGAGGCAGGCGGATCACAAGGTCAGGAGTTCAAGACCAGCCTGACCAATATGGTGAAACCCCATCTCTACTAAAAAAAAAAAAAAAATTTATATATATATATATAAATTAGCAGGGCATAGTGGCACAAGCTGTAGTCCCAGCTACTTGGGAGGCTGAGGCAGGGGAATAGCTTAAGCCCGGGAGGCAGAGGTTGCAGTGAGCCAAGACTGCACCACTGCACTCCAGCCTGGGCAACAGAATGAGACTCCATCTCAAAAAAAAAAAAAGAGGCTTAAGAAACAGTTGGTTGCTGTAGTGACTGATACAGACCATAAATGAGTCCAAACTGTTATAGGGAGTATGGGATGGAGTTGGGACTGGAACCCACGTCTTCTGACACCCAGTCCAAGGGATTCTGTCCCCCTGACCAATCTTTCTCACCTTTGTATGATCCGAGAGAGAGAGAGATTACAGACTTCTTTCCCACCCATTTTCTTATCCATACAACAATCCTGCAATCCAGGCCTGGCTGGTTATCTAGGAAACTAAAGCCCAGAAGATAAGTGGCTTGTCCAGACCACCACACTCAAAACCGGTGGATCAAAGACTTGAACTAAAGTCTTAAGAGTTGAAGTCCAGCCAGGCATGATGACTCAGGCCTGTAATCCCAACACTTTGGGAGGCCGAGGCAGGCGGATCATCTGAGATCAGGAATTCAAAACCAGCCTGGCCAACATGATAAAATCCCATCTCTACTAAAAATACAGAATTTAGCCAGACATGGTGGCGGGTGCCTGTAATCCCGGCTACTCAGGAGCCTGACACATGAGAATTGCTTGAACCCAGAAGGCAGAGGTTGCAGTGAGCAGAGATCGCACCACTGGGTGACAGAGAGAGACTCCATCTCACACACACACAAAGAAGAGTTGAATTTTACTGTCCCTTCTGCTTTTTTGACTGGGACAAAAACTAGAGTTTGTGATCACAGAGCAGAGTTTTCTCATCAGCATCAGGGCCCGTCTGGCACTGTGCTCTTCCAAAAGGCAAAGAGAGTGAAGGCCTAGGGAAGAACAAGAAAGTCCACCAGGAAACCTTGCTCCCTCCACGCTTCCCCCAGTACACATTGAAATCCTAGGAAGTAAGGCAGGATGCGGTCTCCTGTGGCATCAGGTCATGGGCTTTGGAATCAGACCAACCTGGTTCGGATCCCCATTCTGCCACTTAGGAGCTGTATGGTCTTGGGCAAGTCACTTTACCTCTCTGAAGCTCATCTTCCTCCTGTGAAATAAGAAAGCCTTTTGCAGGGTTTCCTGAGACTTAGATTAAATAAGGAATGTGAGTGCATCTGACGTCTGTGTGATGCTGGGAGACTGTCTGCTTGCCTTTTTTGTTTGTTCCCCTTCTGAAGAAGCTTCTGCTGTTGTATCGAACTGAGCACAGAAAATCAACACCAAGACAAAAGTATGCCAAATTGCAGGGTTTATTGCCAGCGACCACGGAGGACTCACGTCTCTCCAACCCGTGGCCCCGAAAGACGGGTGACAAGACCTTTTTATACTTGCAAAGCCACCTTGGGAGTGGGGGGTGAAGATTGGAGATGGGAATGAAAGCTGTCAATCATTTCTTAGGCTGAGATGAGATTGAGGGGGGCTCTGGGCCAGGGGACTTTTGCCATTCCAATTGCCCCTTAAGTGGTTTACAGAGGTTAAGATAAACATTAGCTTAGACATTATTTGGACAGGTGTGGGGTCCACAGATTCTTCAGTTGCTTGGCGCCAGGATGAAACTATCTGGGGGTGCTTACTCTGGTCAGTACCGGTAAACAAAGGCCAGCAATTCTGATAGTTACAGATAAGAGAAGGCATGCAGCTTTACTTCAATTTGCATCCTGCAAACAACCTAGCAGTTTACAGAAACCAAAGTTAGCAATCACTGTGAGGAGAATGGAAACAGTTTTGTTCTTTATAAAATGACATTATACAGGTTCTAACTCTAGGCCAGCTATATCACATTGCTTTTACCCTATTTGGGAGGTGACATTATTAGAGAAGTATAAACCACTATTCTCTTAGAAGAGGACAATACGATGCATCTGTCACCCAGGCTGTGGTGGCTCGATCACAGCTCACTGCAGCCTTGACTGCCCAGTCTCAAGTGACCCTCTTGTCTCAGCATCTGGAGTAGCTGGAGCCACATATGTGTGCTACCACGCCTGGCTAACTTAAAAAAAAAAAGTTGTAGTGACGGGGCGGGGGGTCTAAGTTATCCAGCCTGGTTTTTTTTTGTTTTGTTGTTTTTGTTTTTGTTTTTGTTTTTTGAGATGGAGTCTCGCTCTGTTCCCCAGACTAGAATGCAGTGGCATGATCTCAACTCACTGCAACCTCCACCTCCAAGGTTTGAGCGATTCTCCTGCCTCAGGCACTCAAGTAGCTGGGACTATAAGCACCCGCCACTAAGATCAGCTAATTTTTTGTATTTTTGGTAGAGACAGGGTTTCACCATGTTGGCCAGACTGGTTTTGAACTTCTGGTCTCAGGCTATCCACACAACTAGGCCTCCCAAAGTTCTGGGATTACAGGAGTGAGCCACCATGCCCGGTCATAAAGTGCATTTTGATCCACCCGATGAAGCACTCCTCTGCCGGCTTTCTGCTTTGTCCCATCATTAGGGTCGCCAGATCCCAACTGTGCCTATTTGCCTGGCCGTCGCTATGTGTGCACCTTCCCCACATTATCCAAATCCTTACCACAATGTTGTGGAACACACTGGGCACAGGTCTCTCCCTGTTTCACAGATGGGTCTAGAGACACACCCGACTCAGCAAGGTCACACTGCAAGCCCTGACACGGCCTAGAACAGGCTTTCTCAGCCTCAGCACCACTGACGTTCGGGACAGGGCGAGTCCTATCGTCCAGTGCATTGTAGGATGTTTAGCAGCAGCTCTGCTCTCTGCCCACCTGATACCAACAATACATCAACCCAAAAATGTCTCCACACACTGCCAAATGTCTCCTGGCGGGCTGAACCAGCCCCACTGAGAAATACCGCGTTAGAACGCCGTGTGTTCAGCATGCCACCTCCGTCTTTGCATTGAAAACACAAATCCAGGCCAGGAATGGTGGCTCACACCTGTAATCCCAGCCCTTTGGGAGGCCGAGATGGGTGGGTCACTTGAGGCCAGGAGTGCAATACCAGCCTGGCCAACACGATGAAACCCCATCTCTAATAAAAATACAAAAATTAGCCGGGCGTGGTGGTGCACACCTATAATCCCAGCTACTTGGGAGGCTAAGGCAGGAGAATCACTTGAACCCAGGAGGCAGAGGTTGCAGTGAGCTGAGATCACCCCACTACACTTCAGTCTGGTGACAGAGCGAGACTCCATCTCAGAAATAAAAAAGAAAAAGAAAGAAAACACAACTCCTCTCCTTAGTCTTACCCGGGGCGCGGTGGGGGTGGAGAGACAACTCCAAGGACCAACAATTAGTATGTTTCTTCCCTCACTAACACATAACTTAATCTCTTTGAAACAGATGGAACCCACATTCCAATATGTACCTTTGGCATCATTTTCAAAGTATTGCTAGGGGGACAGTTGGCAGAAAATGGAAAAAAAAATATTTGGACACAAGCTCTTTCTTCGATTAGGCTTTGAGAAAATCCCCATCTTGGCTGCTCCTAGTATATCTCTCACTGATAAGTTCGCTCATAAAACCAGGGCCTTATCCAGGGCCACACTTAGAGAACTCCCACGGACACACCATGATTAGGACCCTACTGCTGACCGCTTTGGTGGCTGGAGGTAAGCCCTGTCACCCAGAGTCACTGGTTTCCCATCCCCTGGTGGGGCTGGGCATGGGATCTTTCTGTCCTCCCGTCTCGCCCCCTCCCAACTCCTACTGCATTCAAACCTGTATTTATAAGAAAACTGGAATGGAGTTTCAAAGAATTGGAGCAAAGAGCAGGATTCTATGACCTCTTAGGATCCTTCCAGAACAAGGGTTTTCTATTGAGGAGTTCAGAATGCAGCAAGTGTAGTTTACACGGTGCAGGTTGCTGCTTCCTAGATGAGACCTTTGTCTTTTCACAGCCCTCGGTTGTGGGGACCCTGCTTACCCGCCCAACGTGTCTAGGGTGGTTGGAGGTGAAGATGCGAAGCCCAACAGCTGGCCCTGGCAGGTGAGTTGACCACACTGTACTTCCTCCCTCCCTGCCCCCTCCCTTTACATCCTGCTCTGCCCTTCCACCATGGGGTCTATTGTGCTGGCAAAAGTGAGGATTGATGGGGACTCAAAGAGCAGCACAGGCAACTTCACCAATAAGATACATTTGCAGCTGGTCGCAGTGGCTCATGCCTATTATCCCAGCACTCTGGGAAGCTGAGGTGAGCAGATCACCTGAAGTCAGGAGTTTGAGACCAGCCCGGCCAACATGGTGAAACCCGCCTCTACTAATAACACAAAATTAGCTGGGTATGGTGGCACACGCCTGTAATACCAGCAACTCAGGAGGCTGAGGCAGGAGAAACGCTTGAACCCAGGAGGCAGAGTTTGCAATGAATTGAAATTATACCACTGCACTCCAGCCTGGGTGACAAAGCAAGACTCTGTCTAAAAAAAAAAAAAAAAAAAAGATACATTTCTGTGGCCTTGGCCAACCTTGGGAGTGGAAGGAGAGGTGCCTCCTCCACCTACAGTAAGGAGTTGTCCCCTCCCCACTGCTCATATGCAGATTTACAAATAGAGTATTACTCCATTAACACTGCTCATATGCAGATTTACAAATAGAGTATTACTCCATTAACCAATCAGAGGCTTGCTTACAAATGTACCATTGTCCTATGAACCATTCAAGACAACCTATGCAAATATTCCTTGCTTTAAGGAACCAGTCAGTGCCATTTTTGCAGATTAATCTTTAACTACAGGCAAATCAATGTTACCAGTGAAAATAAATGTTTTCTTAAGTTGATACAATCATAGTGATATCAAGACTAAACTGCCAAGTGTGGCACAGGCACAAATTACTAAGACGTGTTAATGGTGGGAATTTCAAGAGAAATGTGTGAAGTTTACGTTGACGTAAACAAATATAGTAAAATCTCATTTATCTGATGTAATTGGAATGAGTAATTGAAAAGTCAGTTATAAAGAAATTATTTTAAATCAAACATATATGCTGTAAACATTTTATTTTACACTATGTAAATCTACATTCACCAATGTTTTGAGTTTTTAACTGTTTTCATATAAACCAGTTCCCATAATATCTCATCTACAAGTCCATTTCTTTAAAGCAGAGCAGTAACTTTGAGACGTTCACAAAGCAATCCAAGTTATGAGTCCATTCATACTTTTACGACATCCCCCCCAATCTTTCAATTTTCTCACAGACACTAATTCAACAGCAATTTTTTAAGAATCATGGTTATTAGGCCAGGCGTGGTGGCTCACACCTGTAATCCCAGCACTTTGGGAGGCTGAGGCAGGAGAATTGCTTGAACCTGGGAGATGGAGGTTGCAGTGAGCTGAGATTGCGCCACTGCACTCCAGCCTGGGTGACAGAGCGAAACTCTATGTCAAAAAAAAAAAATCATTATTTTCCAGTCTCTTCCAAAGATTTAACTTTGTTTCCATATAAATCACAACTCTTGGCTGGGTGCAGTGGCTCACGCCTATAATCCCAGCACTTTGGGAGGCCGAGGTGGGTGGATCACGAGGTCAACAGATCGAGACCATCCTGGTCAACAAGGTGAAACCCCGTCTCTACTAAAAATACAAAAAATTAGCTGGGCATGGTGGCGCATGCCTGTAGTCCCAGCTACTCAGGAGGCTGAGGCAGGAGAATTGCCTGAACCCAGAAGGCGGAGGTTGCGGTGAGCCGAGATCGCACCATTGCACTCCAGCCTGGGTAACAAGAGCGAAACTCCGTCTCAAAAATAAATAAATAAATAAATAAAAATCACAACTCTTTCTGAACTCCTATTTCACTGGTTACACGTTTAATCAAATTTCATTATTGCAAGCATAATTGACATCAACTGCTTTGGGAGAAAACCCAGCTGAATCAGGATGAGTTTCTAACTTACGTAGGAAGAGCAACTAGCAGCCCACTAGCCTTTAGCATTCAGAGTGACCCATGCAGCAGCCACTGTGTTTATAGAGGCCAGCATTCATTCATCTGCTTCTTAAGAGACTGTCAGTGATAGACCAGGCATGGAAGCTCAGGCCTGTAATCCCAGCAATTTGGGAGGCCGAGGTGGGTAGATCACCTGAGGTCAGGAGTTTGAGACCAGCATGGTCAACATGGTGAAACCCCGTCTCTGCCAAAAATACAAAAATTATCTGGGCATGGTAGTGGGCACATGTCCCAGTTACTCGGGAGGCTGAGGCACAAGAATCACTTGAACCCGGGAAGTGGGAGTTACAGTGAGCCAAGACCGTGCCTCTGCACTCCAGCCTGGGTGATAGAGTGAGACTCAGTCTAAAAAAAAAAGAAGATTGTCAATGATAGAATGATGTCAAATATTTCACAATTTTTTCTTTTTTTGAGACAGGGACTTGCTCTGTCACCCAGACTGGAGTGCAGTGGCACAATCATAGCTCACTGCAGCCTCAAACTCCTGGGCTCCAGCTATCCACCTGCCTCAGCCTCCCAAATTGCTGGGATTATAGGCATCCACCACTGCGCTCAGCCATAGTTTTGTTTTGTTTTGTTTTGTTTTGAGACAGGGTCTCATTCTGTCTCCAGGCTGGAGTACAGTGGCTGGTAAAACATGGCTCACTGTGGCCTCAAACTCCTAGGCTCAAGTGATTCTTCCACCTCAGCCTCCCTACCAGCTGAGACCACAGGTACATGCCACCACACCTGGCTAATTTTTTTTTTTTTAAAATGGGGTCTCACTATGTTTCCCAGGCTGGTTGTGAACTCCTGGGCTCAAATTATCCTCCTGCCTCAGACCCCCAAAGTGCTTGGATTACAGGCACGAGCCACTGAACCCCAGCCTCACAGTTTATATACTTGGCTTTGTGTACTTCTGCCAGTTCCTTTGCTCTTCTCACAGTCCCTCAGTACTTCTTCCCCAGGAATTTGGAAGAAGGGCCACAGTCCCTCTGCTACTGGGCCCCATAGCATGGGGCACACTTGTGCCGAGAAGTAATCATTGCTGCCTACAGAAATACCGCCTCACTCTCTTGCACAAAGGTATTATTGCCTTGAGAACCAGTAATGTTAGTCTTTGAAGAGTCTCTACAGTTCGTGCTTCTGTTTCCCTAGGGAAAGTTTTTTACTTAGATAATAGGCAGATCTAGCTGGGTGGGGACTCGGAGGAGGCAAGTAGGACATTCACTCTGGGGGCAAATTTTAAGGGGGTAGCACAAAACTTAGCAGCCAGCCAGGCACAGCAGCACACACCTGTAATCCCAGCTATTCAGGTGATAAGGCCGGAGGATTATTTGAGCCCAAGAGTTTGAGACCAGCCTGGGCAATATAGCTAACCCATCTCAAAAAAAAAAAAAAATCATTTTCCTTAAAAAAAAAAAAAAAAAAAAAAAAAAAAAAAAAAAAAAAAAAACAACTTACTAACCAAAATGGATAATTTTTGATGCAGTTTTTTTTTTTTTTTCCCCCCCAGGAGACAGCATCTCAGTCTGTCATCCAGGCTGGAGTACAGTGGCACAATCTTGGCTCACTGCAACCTCCACTTCCCATGTTCCAGCAATTCTCCTGCCTCAGCCTCCCAAGTACCTGGGATTACAGGTGCATGCCACCACGCCCAGCTAATTTTTTATATTTCTAGTAGAGATGAGGTTTCACCATGTTGGCCAGGCTGGTCTCAAACTCCTGACCTCAGGTGATCCGCCTGCCGTGGCCTCCCAAAGTGCTGGGATTACAGGCATGAGCCACTGCACCTGGCCAGCTATTGTAATTATAGTATTAATCACCGTGAGAGCCCTGCACTGTGGCTTATGTTCTCCATTTTCCAGAGAAGGTACCTGGAATTTGGAAAGGTTACAGAATTGCCCAAAGGCACTGAGTTACCCTGGGGTGAATGAGGATTCAAATTTGGTTTAGCTACACTTTGCTGGCCACAAATAATAAATATTACCTGGACAAAATTTCACATTGTAGGATGGTTTCAGCCTATTTTTTAAATTGGGGGGTACATCCTTTTAAGTAACTTTTTTCATTTTGTCTAATTTTCAACATCTTTTTAAAAGGTAGTTCATCTAAGACCTCTTAATGTCTCACAAACAAGAAATATCAAGTGGAGAAATACCGAGTGGCTAATTAAAAACAAGGACATTCAGAGAAAAGGAGGCATCTGCCAACAAACAGATCATCATTCCCCCACAGTTACAGGAACACTGATCAGAGCAGTCCCCACCCTGCTGTCACCTCCCTCCTCTCCACTTGGCCATGGCAGGGAATTGAAAGACAGGGGAGGAGGAATGAAGGAAGGGGAAGGGCATGGAACAGCTTCATTAGAGACTAAACAGTGTCAAATGTCACCACCTTATCGTTCTTTTTGAGACAGGGTCTCACTCTGTCGCCCAGGCTGGAGTGCAGTGGCGCCATCCCAGCTCACTGCAACCTCCGCCTCCTGGGTTCAAGTGATTCTCCTGCCTCAGCCTCCCAAGTAGATGGGATTGCAGGTGTGCACCACCATGCCCAGCTAATTTTTGCATTTTCAGTAGAGACAGGGTCTCACCATGTTGGCCAGGCTGGCCTCAAACTCCTGGCCTCAAGTAATCCACCTACCTCGGCCTCCCAAAGTGCTGGGATTACAGGCATGAGCCAGCACATCCCGCCCATACCACCTTAAAGTTCTACCCCACACTCATTAAAATGTCAACCTAAACAGAAACCTTTTTTTTTTTTTGAGATAGTGTCTCACTCTGTTGCCCAGGCTGGAGTGCAGTGGTGCCATCTCAGCTCACTGCAACCTCTTCCTCCCAGGTTCAAATGATTCTCCTGCCTCAGCCTCCTGAGTAGGCACCAGCCCAGAAACCATTTTTTAACCTAAAAAAACATGTGAGGGGCTAGAGGACAGAGGAGTAAAGTCCACTTATGCAGCCTCATGTTCCTATGAGTGAATTTGGTCTTCAGGGAGAAATAGACCAGCAAGAGACAAGATCACTGCCCCTGGTGATCTCTTTAATTCTATTCATTCACTTATTCACTCAATCAGTAAGCATTTGCTAAGGACTCAGTATGTACCAGGCACTATTCTAGGTGCCTGGCACATAGCAGTGGGGGAAAAATTCATGAAGCCTTTATTAAAGTGGAGAAGAGGCCACGCACAACGGTTCACCTAAAATCCCAGTACTTTTGGAGGGCAAGGTGGACGGATCACCTAAGGTAAGGAATTCAAGACCAGTCTGGCTAACATGGCAAAACCCCATCTCTACTAAAAAATACAAAAAATTAGCCAGCCATGGTGGCAGGCACCTGCATTCTCAGCTACTCTGGTGGCTGAGGCAGGAGAATCGCTTGAATCCAGGAGACAGAGGTTGCAGTGAGCCGAGATCACGCCACTGCACTCCAACCTGGACTACAAAACACAACTCCAGCTCAAAAAATAAAATAAAGTGGAGCAGTGAGACAATAAACAGCGGAATGCGTAAAGTCATAACATGCCAGGAAATGAAAGATACTAATGATGAAGAGTAAAGCAGGGCAAGAGGAAGGAGACCAGTGTGTGTGTGCATATGTACATGAGTGCGTGCATGTGTGTGTACACTGTTTAGGATAGCATGGTCATAGAAGGCCTCATGAAGAAGGTAACCTTGAGCAGAGACCTACAGGATGTGAAGGAAAGAGCTACACCCACATTTGTGAGAATATTCCAGGCAGGAGGGAGAGCCAGTGCAAAGGCCCTGAGGCGGAAGTTGGTTTGGTGTATTTGCAGAACTGCATGGAGGTCAGTGTGGCTGGAGGAGAGTGGAAGCCTATGAGGTCAGAGAGGCCACAGAGGGCCTAGAAGGTCATCAGACAGTTTTAGGTTTTACAGACTGTAAAGGGGAAGCCACTGGAGGGCCTGAGCAGAGAAGAGACGTCATCTGACTTACATTCGAAAAGGATCATTCTGGCTGCTGTGTTGAGAAAATGTGGGTGGGAGTAGAAAGAAGAAATGAGAGACAGCTAGGCACGGTAGCTCATACCTGTAATCCCAGCACTTTGGGAGGCCGAAGTGGGCGGATCATGAGGTCAGGAGATTGAGACCATCCTGGCCAACATGGTGAAACCATGTCTCTACTGAAAATCAAAAATGAGCCAGGTGTGGTGGCACGTGCCTGTAATCCCAGCTACTTGGGAGGCTGAGGCAGGAGAATCACTTGAACCGGGGAGGTGGAGGTTGCAGTGAGCTGAGATGGTGCCACTGCACTCCAACCTGGGTGACAGAGCAAGACTCCATCTCAAAGAAAAAAAAAAAAGAGAGAGGGATGAGAGACTAGAGTGATCATCCAGGATAGAGGATGACTGGGACACACAGTTGAGGTAGTGACCAAGGGGTGGCAACCACTCCACATATTCCCAGGGTAGAGCTGATGGGATTTGCTGATGGACTTAAATGAGGGATAAGAAAAAAAGAGAGGAGCCAAAGAGAACACCAAGCTTTCTAGCCTGAGCAGCGGTGGAGGTGCCGCTGACAGAGGAGCCTGGGGAAAGACCCCATCTGGATAATCAAGAGTTTTCTTTTGGACATATTAAACTGGAGGGTGTTCAGGAAAAAGCACCCAAGGAGGGAAATATCCCAACCAATCTAGTTGCAGAAAGATGTTCAGAACAAGTTTGTTTTCGGATGTTTGGTTTTTTTGTTTTTGAGACGGAGTCTCACTCTGTCGCCCAGGCTGGAGTGCAGTGGCACCATCTCAGCTCACCGCAACCTCTGCCTCCCAGGTTCAAGAGATTCTCCTGCCTCAGCCTCTCGAGTAGCTGGGATTACAGGCACCCACCACCACACCCAGCTAATTTTTGTATTTTTAGTAGAGATGGGGTTTCACCATGTCAGTCAGGCTGGTCTTGAACTCCTGACCTCGTGATCCTCCTGCCTTGGCCTCCCAAAGTGCTCGGATTACAGGCATAAGCCATTGCGCCCAGCCATATTTTTGTTTTTCAGATGGAGTCTTGCTCTTGTCATCCAGGCTGGAGTGCAATGGCATGATCTCAGCTCATTGTAACATCAGTCTCCCAGGTTCAAGCAATTCTCCTGCCTCAGCCTCCCAAGTATCTGGGATTACAGGCACCCACCATCACGCCCAGCTAATTTTTGTATTTTTAGTAGAGACAGGGTTTAACCATGTTTGCCAGGCTAGTCTCAAACTCCTGACCTCATGATCCGCCCACATCGGCCTCCCAAAGTGCTGGGAATACAGGCATGAGGCACCACGCCCAGCAGAGCAGTTATTTTTGAATAGTCTTTAAGTTTTTTTTATTTTTTATCCCAGATTTTTGCTTTAATTTTGTTGTTGCTTTTTGTTGGGTGGGGCTGTTGGGGGGAAAGAGGGGCAGAGCAGAGACAGGCCCCTGCTCTGTCAACCAGGCTGAGCACAGTGCACTCACAGCTCACTGCAGCCTAGACTTCCCAAGATCAAGCAATCCTCCCACCTCAGCCTCCTGAGTAGCTGAGACTACAGGTGAGCACCACCACACCCAGCTAATTTGTATTTTTGAATTGTTTTGGTAGAGTCAAGTTTTTGCTATGGTACCAGGCTGGTTCACAAACTCCTGGGCTCAAGCAGTCTTTCCACCTCAGCCTCCTGAGTAGCTGGGACTATAGGTATGCACCCCACACCCAGTGGCCAATTTGGTTTTTGTTTTGTTTTGTTTTTTTGTTTTGAGACAGAATCTCTCTCTGTCACCCAGGCTAGAGTGTAATGATGCGATCTCGGCTCACTGCAACCTCCACCTCCCAGGTTCAAGCAATTCTCCTGCCTCAGCCTCCCGATTAGCTGGGATTATAGGTGTGTACCACCACGCCTGACTAATTTTTGTATTTTTAGTAGACACAGGGTTTCATCATGTTGGCCAGGCTGGTCTCGAACTCCTGACTTCAGATGATCCACCCACCTCGGCCTCCCAAAGTGCTGGGATTACAGGCATGAGCCACTGCACCCAGCCAGGATATTTTTTTTTGTAAAGACAATGTATTAATGCATTCTCACATTGCTAATAAAGACATACCTGAGAATGCGTAATTTATAAAGGAAAGAGGTTTAATTGACTCACAGCTCAGCATGGCTGGAGAGGCCTCAGGAAATTAGTCATGGCAGAAGGGAAACACGTCCTTCCTCACACGGCAGCAGCAAGGAGAAATGCAGAGCAAAAGGGCTGTGGGAGCCCCTTTTAAAACCATCAGATCTCGTGAGAACTCCTCACTATCACGAGAACAGCATGGGGGTAACCACCCTCATGATTCAATTACCTCTCACGAGGTCCCTCCCATGGCACGTGAGGATTATGGGAACTACAATTCAAGATGAGATTCAGGTGGGGACACAGCCAAACCATATCAGATGGGATTTGGCCACATTGCCCAGGCTGGTCTCGAACCCCTGGGCTCCACCAGTCCTCCTGCCTTGGCCTCCCAAAGTGTTGGGATTATAGTCATGAACTACTGTGCCTGGCCTGATTTTTAAAAAAATATACATTGCATTAAAATGTTTATTTATCTTGATGGCTGAGGTTTTAGGTGTCTCCTTAAGTTTTGCACCTGAGGCGAATGCCTCACTCCCCCTTACCCTTGTCCTAGCCCTGTTCTTGGGAAGCTGGAGTGCAGGGAGATCCTGCTCTTTCAGCCACAGCCACAGAGTTCCTGTGCTTCTCCCCAGGCCTCTCTGCAGTACAGCTCCAATGGCCAGTGGCGCCACACCTGCGGAGGGTTTCTGATAGCCAACAACTGGGTCCTGACGGCTGCCCACTGCATCAGGTAACTGCCATTCCCCGGGCACTTGGCCTGCTCACAAGCCGGTGCCCATTTCTGAGCTGGGGGCTCAAATGAACCATGCTACATAAAAAAGCCTGACAAATGACCACTTGCCTGGCCAAGACACAAGCTGTAGTCAGTCGATGGCTCAGTGTGCTGGCCCATTGATGTTAGTACATGGCATGGAGGGATCGTCCCGTGCCAGGTACTGAGGGAGGAGGAGGAGAGGGGGAAGGCCCAATCTCCGCCCTCTTGGAGATACTAAGTGTGGCCTCCGGATCTGGAATTGGGTTCCCTTAGACAACTTAACTCACTTCTCAAAGCTTCAATATCATCACCTGCAGAAAATGAGGTAACAGAATTTAGCGTGGATTCAATGAGTTGATTCACTAAAGGGCCTGGCACTTAGTAAGTACCCAGTGAAAGCTAATTCTGAATCACAGATGAACTATAAAGGCCCACAAGGTACTGCAACGTTGTTCACTTATCCTCCTGTGTCCGTGACCTCTGCTCATCACAGCTGGATCTCACCGGAGTTTCTGCTGGGTCAGTGTGACTCCCTACCCGGAGTGATCCCTTCTCCCATCTGATTTATAAGGCGCTCTATGAGGTTTTGGAGAAAATAATGGAGGCCTACAATCAGGAGTCCTGGCTTCTCTCTAACTGTGGGACTCTGGGCCAGTTATTCCTCTGTGGGCCTCAGTTTCCCTATCTGAAAAGGAAAGGTGGGAAAAATTCCCTTGAAGGCAAATGACTCCTGTTTTCTCTGTGTTCATTTCATTCCCTCCATAATATGATAACGTTTGTGTTATTACAATTTGTATTTTATGTTGTCATTTATGGTTAGTACAGTAACAATTATATGATCATAGTTCTTACGTTGTATAGTCTCTATTGTAATTAACTGATTGTCCTGGGGAGGAAAGATCCCCAAGCCCCACCTAGTGGCTCACACAGCGGCCAGTCACTTGGATCTATCCCCAGCATTATCTAAAGCCAGGCCTCTGGAGGTGACCCTCTCCCTGGGCCCCCCTTTCTCCCAGCTCCTCCAGGACCTACCGCGTGGTGCTGGGCCGGCAAAACCTCTCCACTGAGGAGACCGGCTCGCTGGCCGTCAAGGTCTCTACGATCGTGGTGCACAAGGAATGGAACTCCAGCCAGCTCTCCAAAGGGTTCGTTGCTGTCTGGGTGCACCTGGGGGTGGGGTTGTTGGGGAACAGGTGGGGGTCTCATGGAGGCAAGGGTCTCAACCCCACCACACCCTGTTTGCTTCTTCTATAGGGAGGGGGAAGAAGCTCCAAAGACGTCTGGGGTGGGGATGGGAGCTGGGGAGGGAGAAGCAAAGACTGCCAGAGGAATCCGGGGGTCCTGCCAGTAAAGCCTGCACTGCCCCAACCGCTGACTGTGTAGCTACTTCATGCCAAGTCCTGGGGACACAGGGACAGTGCTGCCGACCTCGCAACTGTCAGTAGAGCAGGGCACAATCTCTCCTGCCTTGCTCCTTTCAACAAGGCCCTCTGCGTTTTCAAAGATGCCCTGGTGCCCTGCCCGTCAGGGTGGCCTGGTGTAATGTACAGGGAATGATGACAAGGTGCCAGAGTCCTCCAAAGACCCATGGGGCAGAAGAAGTCAACCCTGTCCTCATGCTCTGCCTCCGCACTGATCCAGGAACGACATTGCCATGCTCAAACTGGCTAACCCCGTCTCCCTCTCCAACAAGATCCAGCTGGCCTGCCTCCCTCCTGCCGGCACCATCCTACCCAACAATTACCCCTGCTATGTCACGGGCTGGGGAAGGCTGAAGAGTAAGTGAGACCCAGGAGCTCCCATGCCTGGGAGGGAAGGGAAGAGACATCACCCCTGTCCTGCCAGGGCCTCTCACCTAACTTGTCCTCGAAGGGTGTGTGGCTGCCTTGGAGAGGCAGGATGCGATAGGCTGATTTCTGCGTGGGTTCAAATGTCAGCTCTTCCATTTAATAACCGTGACACCTTGGGCACGTTACTAAGTCTCTCCATCTGCACTTTTTTCTTCTGTAAAATGCGCATAATTGGCCAGGAGTGGGGCTGCATGCCTGTAATCGCAGCACTTTGGGAGGCCAAGGTGGGTGGATCACTTGAGGTCAGGACTTCGAGACCAGCCTGACCAACATGGTGAAACCCTGTCTCTCCTAAAAATATTTTTTATTTTTTATTTTTTTTAATTTTTATTTATTTATTTATTTATTTATTTTTGACATCAGTGGGGAGATGGCACAGGCTTTGTACTCTAGGGAAGTCTAGAATTTTTTTTTTTTTTTAGGAAAGAAAGAAAAAAAGGAGTGAAGGAGAGGAAGAAAGAGGAAGAAAAAGAGGGAGAGAGAATGGGAATATTGCTTTATTCTAAAAATTGGTATTAATAATGGCCGATCAATATTTTGTGTATTTAAGGTGGAGAATGTATATTTTGTGTATTTAAAATAGAGAGCTCTATAAATATTTATTGGGTTTACTTGTTCCAGATCTGAGTTCAAGTCCTGGATATCCTTATTAATTTTCTGTCTCATTGAGTCTAAATCTCTTTATGAGTCTTATGTATCCGGGTGTTAGGATCGTTAGCTCTTATTGTTGCATTGATCCTTTTACCACTATATCTTTGTTGCTTTGAAATCTATTTTATCAGATGCGAGAACTGCAACTCCTGCTTTTTATTTATTTATTTATTTATTTATTTATTTATTTATTTATTTATTTTTGCTTTCCATTTGGTCGGTAAATCTTTCTCCATCCCTTTAAGTCTTTGTGTATCTTTGGATATGAAATGGGTCTGGATGTAGCATATCATTAGATTTTGGCTGTATCTTTTGATTGGGGGATTTAGTCGACTTAAATTTAGGATTACTGCCATTTGATGTTAACTGGCTGTTGTATCCATTCGTTGATGTAAGTTCTTCTTTATGTTGATGCTCTTTACTTTTTGGTATATTTTTAGAAAGGCTAATACTGGTTGTTCCTTTCTATGTATAATGCTTCTTTCAGAAGCCCTTGTAAAGCCGTCCTGGTGGTAATAAAATCTCTGAGTATTTGCTTGTTCATAAAAGATTTTATTTTTCCTTCAATTGTGAAGCTTAGTTTGGCAGGATATGAAATTCTAGGCTGAAAGTTCTGTTCTTTAAGGATGTTGAATATTGGCCCCACTCTCTTCTGGCTTGTAGGGTTTCTGCTGAGAGATCTGCTATAAGTCTAATAGGCTTCCCTTTGTGGGTAACCTGACCTTTCTCTCTGGCTGCCCTTAGTATTTTCTCCTTCGTTTCAACCCTGGTGAATCTAACGATTATGTGCCTTGGGGTTGCTCTTCTTGAGGAATATCTTTGTGGTGTTCTCTGTATTACCTGGGGTTGAATATTGTGCTGCTTTGCTAGATTCGGAAAGTTTTCCTGAATAATAACCTGAAGAGTATTTTCCAGCTTGGATTCATTCTCTCCATCACATTCAGGTACACCTATCAAACGTAAATTAGGTCTTTTCACATAGGCCCATATTTCTTGGAGACTTTGCTCATTCCTTTTTATCCTTTTTTCTCTATTCTTATCTTCTCGTTTTATTTCATTAAGTAGGTCTTCGACCTCTGATATCCTTTCTTCTGCTTGATCAATTTGGCTATTCAAACTTGTGCATATTTCACTAAGTTGTGTTTTTCAACTCCGTTAGTTCATTTATATTCCTCTCTATATTGTCTATTCTTGTTAGCATTTCGTCAAACCTTTTTTCAAAGTTCTTAGTTTCTTTACATTGGGTTAGAACAAGTTCTTTTAACTCCCAGAAGTTTCTTATCTACCTTCTGAAGCCTACTTCTGATAATTTAAAAAAATATTTTATAAATTAGCAGGGCATGGTGGTGTGTGCCTATAATCCCAGCTACTCGGGAGGCTGAGGCACAAGAATCACTTGAACCCAAGAGGTAGAGGTTGCAGTGAGCCGAGATCACGCCACTGCACTCCAGCCTGGGCGACAGAGTGAGACTCAGTCTAAAATAAAAAGGGGGCATTTTAATAGCACCTACATCACAGAGTTGTCAAGAGGATTAAAGGAGATAATCCATAGCAAGCCTTGAGACCAGTGCCTGGCACATGGTAGGTGCTATACATTAGTTGTCACTCTTCCTATGATGGAAAGAAAGTTATGGCGACCATGTGATATCTTCTGTATGGCCCAACGCTGGAGTTCAGAACAGCATTTCCTCCGTGACCTGAGGTCTCTGGAGCTCCACAAAGGCCCCTGCAGCCCTCATTGGACCCTCCCTGCCCCACAGCAAAAGCTGTCCCCTGGGCCATTGGGTCTTGCTACTCAGAACCTGGTTGAGGTTCTTTGACACAGACTCCAAGGGTCAGAGATCCAATGACAGCAGGCCACCAAGAGGAGCAGAGTTCCTGCCCTTCCCTTGTAAAATCCAGAGGTTGGAAGATTCTAGGAAGGAGATGAGTGATGCTTTTTTCATAATGACATAAACCCACAAGTATAATGACATTTTTCTAGAGGTACATCCACATAGGTGCACTCAAATAAATCCTCATTCCCTCTTGACTGGTGTAGCTACAAAACAAGGACACATAAAATCCTGAGACGAGCGGTGGTGGAAAAGGCATTTTATGTTTATTAAGATATTAGCACAACCACCTATTTGTTTCCCCAGAAAACCCTGAGGCAGATGCATTTCATCTGAGGCAGAGAGAATGGGGAAGCATTCAAATGCTTGGCTTTTAGGCCCAGCTCTGCTGGTCACTGAAACCTTGGGCAAGCCACTTCTGAATCTCAGTTTCCTCATCTGCAAAATGAGAACACTGTTGGTGAAGACTAAAAGAGGTGAAACATGGAAATGTGCCAGACATTGCAAGATGTTATACAAGCGTTACTTATTAATTAGAGAAGTCTTCCCCCTCCCAACTCTTGTTGTCCAGGCTGGAGTACAATGGCATGATCACGGCTCACTGCAACCTCTGCCTCCCAGGTTCAAGCAATTCTCCTACCTCAGCCTCCCAAGTAGCTGGGATTATAGGCATGTGCCACCATACTCGGCTAATTTTGTATTTTTATTAGAGATGGGGTTTCACTATGTTGGTCAGGCTGGTCTTGAACTCCTGACCTCAGGTGATTCACCCACCTTGGCCTCCCAAAGTGCTGGGATTACAGGCTTGAGCCACTGCACCCAGCCAATTACAGTGGTCTTAAGCAAGACGTTTAACTTCCTTTTTTTTTTTTTTTTTGAGACAGAGTCTCACTCTGTCACCCAGGCTGGAGTGCAGTGGATTGATCTCAGCTCACTGCAACCTCCACCTCCCGGGTTCAAGCGATTCTCCTGCCTCAGCTTCCCGAGTAGCTGGGATTACAGGTGTGCGCCATCATGCCTGGCTAATATTAATATTTTGGCAGAGACAGGGTTTCGCCATGTTGGCCAGGCTGGTATCGAACTCCTGACCTCAAGTGATCCTCCTGCTTTGGCCTCTCTAAGTGCTGGGATTAGATGGTTAGCCACTGCACCCAACAGATGCTTAGCTTCCCTAGGCTTCAATCGCAAGTGAACAATTATGTTAATCTAATCCTTACCACCATAGCTGTGGTAACAGCAATGGAGGTGATGGTGGCTTTGTCACTAGGGGCCATTATGAAAACCCTACCTTCACCACACCAGGATATTTTTCCCAAGTAGGGGGCTCTAACTGCCAGCAGGCTCACTTTCTTATTTCAGATAAATGACAGAAAGCCATGGATCTAGCTCAGCAAAAAAATAAATAAGTAAAAATTTAAAAAAGTGTGGCGGGGGATTGTTATAAGGATTTAAAAGTTCCAACCCTTGGATAACATTGAAACAAGGTCAAATTCTGAAAAGGAAAAAAAATAGTTTCAACCCCAGGGCAGAGATATAGCCAGGCATCAGGAACAGGCTAGAATCAGGGTCTGAAAGCCTGTAAGAAACTAGAGAACTTCCCTTAGAATTTCTTTTCTTTGTGGGTCTACTTCATTCTCTACATAAAAGGAAATGTCAGTCATGGCCAACAGCTTCCCAGATTTACGTCCTCTGGAACCGGAATTTCTTAGTGCTCATCTCAAAATCCCAGGGGAGGGAGCTCATTGGCTTAGCTTGAGTCAGGTGTTCACTGCTGAACCAATCAACTGTGAGGACACCGTACAGCCAAACATGGCTGTTCCCATATTGCAATGGATGGAAGACAGTAACAGGAAAACCCAGTAGGGGTCCACAACTTCCTTTTTCTTGGGCGTTCCTGCATCCCTAATCCTTTCTCTCTGGTCTCATTCAGCCAACGGGCCTGCTCCTGACATCCTCCAGCAGGGCCGGTTGCTGGTTGTGGACTATGCCACCTGCTCCAGCTCTGGCTGGTGGGGCAGCACCGTGAAGACCAATATGGTCTGCGCTGGGGGTGATGGCGTGATCTCCAGCTGCAACGTGAGTACCAAAAATCAGGGACTCTGCTCCATGACAAAATGTGGCTGGGGATGGAAAGAAGCTATGGAGGTCCATCCCTCCAGACGTCCATCCTCCCACCTCCTGGCAGAAGCACCCGGAAATACATTCCAGAAATAACAGAACCTGACCCTTGGCTGGGCGCGGTGGCTGACGCCTGTAATCCCAGCATTTTGGGAAGCCAAGGCAGGAGGATCACTTGAGGTCAGCAGTTAGAGACCAGCCTGGCCAACATGGTGAAAAACCCCGTCTCTACTAAAAATACAAAAATTAACCAGGCGTGATGGCAGCCGCCTGTAGTCTCAGCTACTCGGGAGGCTGAGACAGCAGAATCACTTGAACACAGGAGGCGAGGTTGCAGTGTGCCGAGATCACACCACTGCATGCATTCCAATTCCAGCCTGGGTGACAGAGACTAAACAAACAAACAAAAAAAAAAAACCTGGCCTTTGTTCTTGTTTTGAGATTCTCCTTGTAGTGTCCACCCATTTCACTGCTGGGAAGATCTTCCCTGGGTCTCATCAAGATCTCTCGTGACTGCTATTCTGTATCCTTTTCTCTATGCAGCAAGGGAGTCAAAGGAAACTATTCCCTGGGTTAGGGCCTTTCTAAGATGACTCATGGTTTTTCTGTTGAATTACTTTCATTAATGGCCCAGTGTGTTCCCCTCAGGTAGCTGCCATGGAAGCCTTCCTGGAAGCCTTTTCTTAAGCAAAAGGAATTGCTCTATGATAGACTTAGCAGTGAAGTGGGGATGGAATAGGAAGGAGTTCCACCACCCTTCAAATCACACTGTGCCCATTATATATTCTGCCCACATAGACCACGCCACCCCCAGGAAGACAGAGCCAGGCAGCTTATCTCTGGGATGTGGTCTCAGCTCCTTTACAAACTGCCTGTGCAACCTTGGGCAAGTCCCAATTGCTCAGGACTCCAGTTTTTCCTCTTCAGTGGCCTGGGGATGCTACGAATATTTCCTTCATAGGATTTTGTGAGGATTAATGAGATAAGGCATAGAACATGCTTAGCTCAACTCTGGGCAAACAGGAAGACTAAGTGTTGGCTTTTGTTGGAATGATGGTACCATCTTGAGCTATGACTACAAAGGCCAGCTTCAGAGGACAGTGACCTGCAGCAGAACAATAGAAATGCATGGAGAGGCCAGGTGTGGTGGCTCATGCCTGTAATCCCAGTACTTGGGGAGGCCAAGGTGGGCAGATCATGAGGTCAAGAGATTGAGACCATCCTGGTCAACATGCTGAAACCCCGTCTCTACTAAAAATACGAAAATTGGCTGAGTATGGTGGCATGTGCCTGTCATCCCAGCTACTTGGGAGGCTGGTGAATCGCTTGAACCCGGGAGGCAGAGGTTGCAGTGAACCAAGATCGCGCCACTGCATTCCAGCCTGGTGACAGAGCAAGACTCTGCCTCAAAAAAAGAAAGAAATGCATGGAGAGCAGTAGTCCCTATGGACAGTTCCTTCCTCTCCCTTTACCCACCCACAACTCTGGCCTTCCTCAGGGAGACTCCGGCGGGCCGCTGAACTGCCGTGTGGCTGATGGCCATTGGGAGGTGCATGGCATCGTCAGCTTCGGGTCCTCCCTCGGCTGCAACTACTACCACAGGCCCTCCGTCTTCACACGGGTCTCCAACTACATTGACTGGATCAATTCGGTAAGAACTGGACCAGCCCTGAGCCCCAGGGCACTGCCCTGCACACCCGGCCTCGTGCCATGCCCACCTGGCAACTGAGAACCACCTCCTTCCTCTTGAGAGCTAGATTGGAACCCCTTGGAGGAGGCTGCAGACCTTGGCAACTGCTGGCCCCCCCCGCCAGGTCTGCAAAATTTCTATGTGGTAAAACTGAATGAAAAGGAATGTAGAGGGTGGCCTTGTCCAAAGAGTTTGGACGCTTCTCAGGAATTAACAGTGGGTTTCAGGCCAGGCACGGTAGCTCACGCCTGTAATTCCAACGCTTTGAGAGCCTGAGGCGGGCAGTTTGAGATCAGGAGTTTGAGACCAGCCTGGCCAAGATGGCAAAACTCCATCTCTACTAAAAAAATACAAAAAAAAATTAGCCAGGTGTGGTAGTGCACACCTGTAATCCCAGCTACTTGAGAGGCTGAGGCAGTAGAATCCCTTGAACCTGGGAAACGGAGGTAGCAGGTAGCAGTGAGCTGAGATTGCATCACTGCATTCCAGCCTGGGCAAGAAGAGGGAAACTCCATTTAAAAAGAAATGAGTGGCTTCCATGGAAATGGTGATTTTTTTTTTTTTTTTGAGACGGAGTTTCGCTCTTGTTACCCAGGCTGGAGTGCAATGGCGCCATCCCGGCTCACCGCAACCTCCGCCTCCTGGGTTCAGGCAATTCTCCTGCCTCAGCCTCCTGAGTAGCTGGGATTACAGGCACACGCCACCATGCCCAGCTAATTTTTTGTATTTTTAGTAGAGACGGGGTTTCACCATGTTGACCAGGATGGTCTCGATCTTTTGACCTCGTGATCCACCCGTCTTGGCCTCCCAAAGTGCTGGGATTACAGGCTTGAGCCATCGCGCCCGGCCGGAAATGGTGATTTTATTTTTGTTCATCTGTGTGTGGCCCAGACTCTACCATCCAGTGCTATAAATGGTTATATTTATCTGCAAAGTCCCAAACCTGATACTTTGAGATCCCCCCCTTAGCATTAATTATGGAACTTCCTCCCTGAAGGGTCCTCCAGCTATTCTGTAAGGTGACCAACCATCCCAGTTTGCCCAGGGCTGAGAGGTTTTCCAGGATGTAGGGCTGTTTTACACGGGGACCATCCCAGGCAAATAAAGCTGAGTTGGTCCCCCGTTCTTATAAATGTAAACTCAAGAGTTGTCTCCTCTCAGCTTCCACACTCATTTTTTTTTAACAATGAACACACATTTGTTTACAACAATAAGCATTAAAATTATTTATTAAAAACAACAAGCCAGGTGCCGTGGCTCACACCTGTAATCACAGCACTTTGGGAGGCCGAGGGAAGACTGCTTGAGCCCAGGAGTTCAAGACCAGCCTGGGCAACATAGCGAAACTCTGTCTTAACAAAAAAAAATTTTTTTAAGTTAGTCAGACATGGCTGGGTGCAGTGACTCACCCTTGTAATCCCAGCACTTTGGGAGGCCAAGGCGGGCAGATCGCCTGAGGTTGGGAGTTTGAGACAAGCCTGACCAACATGGAGAAACCCTGTCTCTACTAAAAATACAAAATTAGCTGGATGCTTGTAATCCCAGCTACCCAGGAGGCTGAGGCAGGAGAATCACTTGAACCCAGAGGTGGAGGTTGCAGTGAGCCGAGATCGCACCATTGCACTCCAGCCTGTGTAACAAGAGCAAAACTCCGTCTCAAAAATAAAAATAAAAATAAGCCAGGCATGATAGTGTGTGCCTGTAGTCTCAGCTACTTGGGAGGCTTCAATGGAAGGATCGCTTGGGCCCGGGAGGCCAAGATTACAGTGAGCCAAGGTCACACCACTCCAGCCTGGGTGGCATAGCAAGACTCTGTCTCTGAAAATAATGATAATAATAGCTGGCATCAATATTAAGGAGCAGCCATGGATACATGCAGCAGTAGGTGAAAGCAGCCAGAACAGGAAACCTGTTACAAGAAAGGGGTGCCCGGGAGAGGGCAGAGGAGCCACCATGACTGGTAATGGATGCTGGGAGGGAAGAGGACACTCTGTGCTGATTATGGACCACCTCAGTTTGCTCTCTTGTAAAATGGGACAGGTGCTAGAGCAAATGGGAGTTGTGGTATTTGTGGCAGAGACCCCCAAAGAAGGGGAAAGCTGGCATCTGACTTCACTAAGTTTAATTTGCAGAGAAGTGTCAAACTGAATTCAACTGATACTTATAAAACCAAATATGAAACTGCAGCCATGAGCATGTGGTCACAGGAGGAAAAGGAAACTGTCAAAATAAGCAGGTGGCCGCTTTCAAGTTTTCCCATTGATTCTTGCCAGCTCCTTGTTCATTTGTCTGTCTGCTGGCATCTTTTTGCCAAGTGGTCACAGACAGAGAATCCAAAAAAGTTTATTGGAGAAAAATGGAAAATCAAAAAGACTGTAGCCATTTGTCATTAATTGGTGTCATATATATATTATATATATATATATACACACACATATGTGATTATGATTATATATATGATCATAAATATATGATTTTATATATATGATCATATATATATGATTTTATATATATATATGATCATATATATATGATTTTATATATATATATGGAGAGAGAGAGAGAGATGAATTGGTACCACCCACATGTCAAAGGAGCCTGGCCTGAGACTGGGTGAAAGGCTGCTTAGGGGCCTTGCCCAGCCAAATCCTAAGACCCTTTTCCAGCCCCAGTTTCTGTAGGAGTCACCGTCCAGCTGGTCCTGGCAGCACCCTGGGGACCTGAAGCAGGGGCAGGGGCAATTGTTCCAATTTGTTGTCCCAGCCTCAGCTGTTCACAGCATCAGCTGTTCCCAGCAACAGACACAAGCCCAACAGAGCAGGCCAGATCTCGAAGCATGGCCAGATGGCAGCAGGCATCCATGGGGCAGCACGCCTCGCAAGGCAGCTGGGCAGAGGCCCTGTGTTCATGGGAGAGCAGTCGGGACAGGCACAGATGCCTGGTAATGGGTTTCAGAAGTGGGAGAGCCAAGCAACCAGCTGCCCTTGGGTGGGGGCTGCCCCTGGCAGCTGCAGAGGGGCTAGTGAAGTCTAGCAGTGGCCCCAACCCAGGGACACACTGTGTGCAGCCTGGAGTCACATACCACTAGAGCCCTGGGGGTGCCTGAGAGCACCTGCCTGGATAAACCCAGACAGGTGACAAGCCAAGGTCAGGAAGTGCCAATAAAAGATAAGAGCAGAGAAGCAGAGGAGACAGGTGGCCCAGGGCACTCGTCCTTTCAACAAATGTCCATTGAATGACAGCCACACATGAACCTTCAGCAATCCTTGGCTTTTTTTTTTTTTTCCAGAAGGTAATACATACTCTTTGTAAAAATATTAAAAGAATATAAGAGTGTATCGAGTAAAAAAAAGTATAAGTCTCCCCTCATTTTACATCTCCAACCCCACTCTCCAGAGGTAATCATTGTTTTGGGGTTTTTTTTTCAAAGAGTCTCATTCTGTTGCCAGGTCGGAGTGCAGTGGCTCAATCTTGGCTCACTGCAACCTCCACCTCTCGGGTTCAAGTGATTCTCCTGCCTCAGCCTCCCGAGTAGCTGGGATTACAGGCACGCACCACCATGTCCAACTAATTTTTGTATTTTTAGTAGAGATGGGGTTTCACCATGTTAGCCAGGCTTGTCTCGAACTCCTGACCTCAGGTGGTCCGCCTGCCTCAGCCTCCTGAAGTGCTAGAATTATAAGCATGAGCCACTGTACCCCACCAATCATTGTTAGCAGCTCGGTGTGTGGTCTTCTCAACTTTATGTGCATATATATCTACATATATACATAGATATACACTGTCTTTTAACCAGAACTTCAGATCTGAGTCTTTATACTGTTCTTTAGCAGTTTTTCACTTAACACATTATCACATTTTACATGTCAGTACATTCGTGTCATTTTGAACAGCTAAACAGTATTCCATAGTTTGAATATAATTAATGAAGCCTTCATGTTTCCTGTTTTTCACTCTTACATTGTGCAATGGACATCTTTGGACATAATTCTTGCACACTGGTCTAAGTATTTATGCTGTAGCAGCTGGATCTCCTGCAGTTCATAGCACTGAATCATGAAATTGGCATACTAAAATGTTTAACAGGCCAGGCACTGTGGCTCATGCCTGTAATCCCAGCACTTTGGGAAGCTGAGGCAAGTGGATCACTTGAGGTCAGCAGTTTGAGACCAGCCTGGCCAACATGGGGAAACCCCTAAAAATGCAAAACAATCAGTCAGGCATGGCAATGTGCACCTGTAATCTCAGATACTCAGGAGGCTGAGACAGGAGAATCACGAACATGGGAGGCAGAGGTTGCAGTGAGCCCAGATCACACCACTGCACTCCAGCCTGGGCAACAGAGCAAGGTGGGTGGATCACGAGGTCAAGAGATTGAGACCATCCTGGCTAACACAGTGAAACCCCATCTCTACTAAAAACACAAAAAATTAGTTGGGCGTGGTGGTAGCAAGTGTCTGTCGTCCAAGCTACTCGGGAGACTGAGGCAGGAGAATCACTTGAACCTGGGAGGCAGAGGTTGCTATGAGCTGCGATCAAGCCACTGCACTCCAGCCTGGGCAATGGAGCAAGACTCTGTCTCAAAAAAAAAAACCATGTTTAACAGACACTGATCAACAGCCTCTGGAAATAGTTACAGCCCCAACCACAGTGCATAACTGCCTTGCAAACAGCAGTTTTGATTTGAGAAACAAATGAAATCTAAAAATATGCCATCCACAAACTTGGCATGTAATTTTTAGGGGTTCAAAGACCCCCATCCTGAAGGCCCACAACTGTGTAAGGCCCCCTTTACAGGAAGATTCTAACAGTTCAATGAAAAGCTGTGATCATATCTTTTTTTCCGAAACATCATCAGAACTCCTCAGGCAGGAGCTACTGCAGTGTGGGCTGCCTGTGACTCACGTGAATAGCTTAGCCAGGAGGATGAAGATGGGAACAGCCTCACACAGCTCTGTGGCTAGGTGAACCTGACGATCTTTGTTTGTCTCCTGCAGGTGATTGCAAATAACTAACCAAAAGAAGTCCCTGGGACTATTTCAGACTTGGAAACATCACAGAAGGAAAATAGTATCATATAAAGTGACAACTATGCAAATCACAGCTTGATGAGAATTTTATTATCATCATTATTCATTTAGCAATTCACCCTAACATCCACAGCCCTAAAAACCAGAAATAGGTCAGGTGCAATGGCTCAAGCCTGTAATCCCTGCACTCTGGGAGGCTAAGGCAGGCAGATCGCTTAGGTCCAGGAGTTCAAGACCAGCCTGAGTAACACAGCATAACCCTGTCTGTACTAAAAGTATAAAAATTAACTGGGTGAGGTGGTGCACACCTGTAGTCCCAGCTACTCAGGAGGCTGAGGTGGGAGGATCGCTTGGGCTCCGGATACTGCAGTAAGCCAGGATTGCGTCATTGCACTCCAGCCTGCGTGATAGAGTGAGATCCTGTCTCTAAGAAGAAAAGTCAAAAAACAAGAAATAGGCTGGCATAAGGATAGCTTAAAAGACCTCAGGGTGGGGCCTTCTGGGGAAGCCCAACGTGTCACTATTGCACAGCACCATCACACTACAGTCAGGGGGTGTTTCGGCAAGCAAGGCACTTTGTGAGGCATGGCTGGGACTCAGGAGACCCAGGTTCCAGCCAGGTCTTTTCTCTAGATAACTGTTACCTTGGACAAGAGACCAAACCTCCCTGAGCACAAGGTTCTCACCCTTGTTGCCTTCCTGGGATGGGATAGGGATCAAGTGGAATAAGACGTGGAGAAGTGAGGCTGGGTGCAATGATGCATGCCTGTAGTTAGAGCTACCTGGGAGGATCACTTGAGCCCAGGAGTTTGAGATCAGCCTGGGCAATACAGCAAGACTCCCCCAAAAAACATGGGGAAATGTTTTTTAAAAAGCAGAAGTCTCTTTTATAAGGACGAACAGAAAGTTGGAGCAAAATGAGAAAAGAAATAGGCAAAAGAGAGTCCATATTTGCCTAAGATTTATTTCTTAAGATTAATGCAATATAGGAAAAATTAACAATTTTTAAAACTTCATTTAGAATTCACAGATTACAGCTGTTCAGACTCCAGTAGGCCCCAGCTCACTGATCTATGAGAGATACTGGTTTGTGTGTAGCTAAATACCCCTGCAGATCAGTGGGTGCCGGGTGCCGGGTGAGGAAAGTCTTATAGCCCAGGACATATTTGGCAACGCCTGAAGACATTTTCATTTGGCACCACTCAGGGAGATATTGTTACTGGCATTGAGGTGAGGGATAGTGCTGAACCTCCCACAACACACAGGACAACCTCACAGCAAAGGATGACCTGGCCCCACAGGTCAGTAGCACAGAGGTTAATCCCTGCTCTAAAGAGAACACAGCGATCACAGGACACAGTCACTAGCCCCAGACCAGCCACTGCTCAAGAGGCCATCTGCAATCCACAGCATTCATCTGTCCCTCTTCCTCCACTGTTCAGCACTTGTCGCCAATCTGGAAGCTGCTAAGAGCCTGTCTCACTGGCAGAGAAAGAGCAGATCGTGTGCCGGCTGCAAAGCCCTTGAGTTGCAGGAAAAGTCCAGGTCTCAGCCACTTTCAGGCCTAGGGCAGGAAGGCTTTGGAGTGCAAGATAAGGCAGGGTGAAGGACTCTGGCCTTATGACGTTTTAAAAAAAAGTTTTTTCCGGAGGAAATTAAAGGAACCAGGCATCTGTTTATAAATCCCTTTCTCCGAAACGGCATTAGCGACCTGTAAGACATGACCATGGAGAGGTCTGTGAGTTCAGTTCTCTGGACTGAAGGAGGAATTCAAGAGGGACTCGGGGGAATGTCCATTCAATCCACACCTTAAAAACAACTCAGGCTGGGTGCAGTGGCTCACATCTGTAATCCCAGCACTTTGGGAGGCCAAGGTGGGCAAATCATGAGGTCAGGAGTTCGAGACCAGCCTAGCCAACATGATGAAACCCTGTCTGTACTAAAAATACCAAAAATAAGCTGGGCATAGTGGCAGGAGCCTGTAATCCCAGCTACTCAGGAGGCTGAGGCAGAATTGCTTGAACTCGGGAGGTGGAGGTTGCAGTGAGCTGAGATCATGCCACTGCTCCAGCCCTGGTGAAAGAGTGAGACTCCACCTCAAAACAAAACAAAACAAAACAAAAGGGCTGGGCACGGGGCTCACTCCTGTAATCCCAGCACTCTGGGAGGCCAAGGCAGGTGGATCACAAGGTCAGGAGTTCAAGACCAGCCTGACCAATATGGCGAAACCCTGTCTCTACTAAAAATACAAAAATCAGCTGGATGAGGTGGTGCGGGCCTGTAGGCCCAAGTACACAGGAGGCTGAGGCAGGAGAATCGCTTGAACCTGGGAGGTGGAGGTTGCAGTAAGCTGAGATCATGCCACTGTACTCCAGCCTGGGTGACACAGCAAGACTCCATCTCAAAAAAAACAAAAAAAAAACCTCAAACTACAGCCTCTTTGAGCAGGGGGACTTAAAGAACAGGACCTTGACTGTAACTTAAAAAAACTCAAAATTCAAAATTTCCAAATTCATAAAGTTCAGGTCAGACTGAAATTATCTGCAAGAAAAAAAATGAAGGGATCAGAACCAAGAGCTGAAAGTACTGCTTATTAGCACCGATTGTCCCCACCCCACACTGCAGGGCCCCAGGCTGTCTCTGAGACTCCCTTGCCCAAGGCCGTGGCACCCAGTGGCTGGGAGCTATGCCAAGGGCCACCCAGAACCTACTTGTCTTCTCCTCCTACTGCTCAGCAAGGCACAGGGCCAGATCCTCCCATAGGAGCAAGGCGTGGCCTCAGCCCGGCAGAGGCTGAGGTATTCTCCCCATGACATGAATACCTGAGCAGAGCAGGAGGGGCCCACACATGCTGCTTCCCCACAGCAGCTCGGAAGAAGCAACTGCTCTGAGCAGGGTTTCCTTGGAGTACTTCCGCTCTCAGGCCACCCTTTCCTGTCTGTCTCCTCACTGGGGCCTCCTGACAAGGGGATGTACAGGAGGGGTTCACAATTCTTGAGGGTCAAGAGTAGAAGACTGTGTGACAGCCACAGGGTGTGGGGAGGGGCCCATGACCCGCCTTCAGGGTCTGGACAGAGCTATTTGAGGACCAGCTCCATCAGTGGAGGAGCAGGTGTCAAACTGAGGACTTTGGAAGAGGCAGGGAAGGCAGCTCTTTGAATGAAGGGCAAATGTCACCACAGGCAGGAATGCCTCTCATAAAGAGACATAAAAGCTCCCAACGCTGAGAGGCAGGAGTCTACTACCTTTTACCCTTGGTTTGGGCCTGCCCTGCTCACTCCCCAATCCCCAGGAGGACACACTGCCCCTCAGCAGCCTCCCCTCTCCTTTGCAGAGGAAGGCAGCACTCACCCTGGTCAGCAGGGACTGCAGGTCTTCAGAGTGAGCCCACTGCTCAAAGATGTCGTCCAGGGTCTCAACATACCAGGAACCGCTCTTGCGCTCCCTCCAGGAGACAAAACCTTTGGAGGGAGAAGGGCTGAACACTCCTGGAGAGCGACCCCCGGCCAGGCACACGGCTCGGGCGCCCTCTAGACCTTGACTCATGCACACCTCCAGCAGGAGCAGCCTGGTCCCTGAGGCGCTGCCCTAATCGTGATCTTATTTCACCCTGGTGACCATCTCCTGACTCTGGCTATGATTCCCATTTTCCCAGCAAGGAAACCAAGGCTTAGAAAAGTCAAGTGACTCATCCAAGGGATAAGAAAGGACGGAAACTGACGGGCACAGTGGCTCACACCTGTAATCCCAGCACTTTGGGAGGCCGAGGTGGGCGGATCACTCGAGGTCAGGAGAGTTCAAGACTAGCCTGGCCAACATGGTGAAACCCCGTCTCTACTAAAAATACAAAAATTAGTCAGGCGTGGTGGTACACACCTGTAATCCTAGCTGCACAGGAGGGTGAGGCAGGAGAATCACTTGAACCGAGGAGGTGGAAGCTGCAGTGAGCCGAGATCATGCTACTGTTCTCCAGTCTGGGTGACAGAGCAATACTCCATTTCAAAAAAAAAAAAAAAGGAAGGAAGGGAACTACCTGCTGCACCCATACGTGCCAGGCACTGTGCTCAGTGCCGTGCCAGCCACCTTTAATCCCCATGGCAACCCCTGAGGCATAATTCCTATTCCCATGCTAAAGATACAAAGGCTGAGGCAGGGGCAGGCAGAGGAGAGGTAAGTGAGCACAGGAATCCAAGGGTGCCGGCCTCCTTGCAGTGCATACCCTTGCCCGCTCACCCTGAGCCAAGGCTCACAGAGAAGTAATGCTCAGGGTCACAGAGGGGCAAGAGACAGAACCGGAACTCATCCCCAGGTCTTTTCTTTCACCACAGTTGCCTCTAGGGCAGATGGAAAGAACCACTGGCTGCGAGTATGAGCCCTTCTGATATGCTCACCTGGGAAAGTAGAGTAGGACACAAAGATGTCACTGGGTGTGGGCAAACTAGGTACAGCATCCACCTGGTCAAAGGTCCACGCATCTTCCTGGAATGGGGTAGCATCTGACTCGGGGTTACTGCCAGGGGACTCCTCTTGAGGGGAAGTGGAGGCCACCTCAAAGCCACGGTCTTTCTGGTCTGCAGGAAGCAGAAACAAACACCCCTTGTCATTGAAATACACAGACACGGATGGTTCAACACATGAAAGTCAGTGTAATATACTACATTAACCACTGTGTGAAAGGAAAAGAAATCTTAGAACCCCAAACTCATTAAGCCAAACGGAAAAGTCAAGCTGGGAACTGGGTCGCGCAAACCTGCCTCCCCGTTTTGGTTCCTAAATGAGATGGCTACGAGATGAACAGCTACATGCCTCCCTCATATGTTGCCCACAAGAAAATTCCTGGTGAGCTTGAAGGTATTTACCCTAAGGCATGTCTGATAAAATTCATCATGGCAAGGCTGGGCGCGGTGGCTCACGCCTGTAATCCCAGCACTTTGGGAGGCCGAGGCGGGCAGATCACGAGGTCAAGAGATCAAGACCATCCTGGCCAACGTGGTGAAACCCAGTCTCTACAAAAATACAAAAAAATTAGTGGGGCGTGGTGGTGTACGCCTGTAGTCCCAGCTACTCAGGAGGCTGAGGCAGGAGAATTGCTTGAACCCAGGAGGCGGAGGTTGCAGTGAGCCGAGGTCGTGCCACCACACTCCAGCCTGGCACCTGGTGACGGAATGAGACTCTGTCTCCAAAAAAAAAAAATTCATCATGGCAATGTAAATTGACAGCTTATCTTTACAGAGCCACCAGCCCTCTGCCCATCTGGCAGAAATGCATATTCAATTGTTCCCCTGCCCCATTTGTCTTTGTTACCTATCTTCCCTTGCCCTACATTAGCTCATGTAAAAATGCAAATTCACTGAGCCAAAGGCATGAATGACTATTTTCCCCCACCCAGCTCTTACATTAAACTGTGTACTTCTCAATATCCAGCCCTTTCCCCTTTAAATTTGGAACCCTAAAAATCAGGTTCGGAGAAAGGCATCATAGACCTATCTCCCAGGCACACGTCCTTAACTTTGGCAAAATAAACTTTCTAAAACGACCGAGACCTGTCTCAGATTTTTGGGGTTCATAAGAGAAAGAAAAAAAACCTTACATCATCTTAATTGATGCAGAAAATGCATGAGACAAGATTCAACAAGCTTTCATGATAAAAAAGTCAACAAACTCGGAATAGAAGGTAACTACCTCAACATAGTGAAAGCCAGATATGAAAAACCCGCAGCAAACACTATATTCAGTGGTGAAAGAATGAAACCTTTTCCTGTAAGATCAGGAAGTAGGCAAGAATTCCTGCTCTTGTCATTTCTATTCAAATAGAGCAAGGAGGCAAAAAAAAAGAAATAAAAGACATTCACACTGGAAAAAAGAAGTAAAATTATCTCTACTCACAGATGGTTTGATTTTATATGTAGAAAACCCTAAAGATTATACAAAACACTATTAGAACAAATAAAATTAGCAAAATAGCAGGATACAAAATCATCCACAAAAAAAAACTGCATTTCTGTACACTAACAACGATCAGAAAATTACAAAAATGAGTCCATTTTTGTAATTATTTTTGAATAGCATCAAAAATAAAAAAAGTTAGAAATTAACTTAACCAAGATGAAAGACTGGTACAATGAAAACTACAAAACACTGCTGACAGAAATTAAAGAAGGCTGGACACCATGGCTCATGCCTGTAATCCCAACACTTTAGGAGGCTGAGGCAGGAGGATCCCTTGAGCCCAGGAGTTCCAGACCAGCAAAACCTCATCTATAAACGTAATTTTTAAAATTACGCAGGTGTGGTGGCATGTGCTTGTAGTCCCAGCAACTGGTGAGGGTGAGGTGGGAGAACCACTTGAGCCCAAGCAGTTGAGGCTACAGTGAGCCATGATTGCACCACTGCACTCCAGCCTGGGCGACAGAGCAAAACAGACCCAGTCTCAAAAAAGAAAAAGAGCTGGGCACAGTGGCTAACATCTGTAATCTCAGCACTTTGGGAGGCTGAGGTGGGCAGATCACCTGAGGTCAGGAGTTTGAGATCAGCTGGCCAACATGGTAATATCTGATCTCTACTAAAAATACAGTATTAGACGGGTGTGGTGGTGCATGCCTATAATCCCAGCTACTTGGGAGGCTGAGGCAGAGGAATCACTGGAAGCTGGGATGCAGAGAATATCGCTTGAACCCGGGAGGTGGAGGTTACAATGAACCAAGATCACATTACTGCACTTCAGCCTGGGTGTCAGAGTGACCTCTGTCTTTAAAAAAAAACCAAAAACACAGTATCTTCTGTTTTCAGAAGTTTAAAAAAAAAAAAAGATGGTATCAACAGAGTAGAAAGGTGAACTGCAGAGTAAGAAGAAAAATTTGCAAATCATGTATCTGATAAAGGATTAATATTGAGATTAGAGGATTCCTAAAACTCAACAACAAAAAAAATCAAACATTCTGATTCAAAAATGGGCAAAGGAAGGGCCAGGTGCAGTGGCTCACCCCTGTAATCCCAGCATTTTGGGAGGCTGAGGTGGGCAGATCACCTGAGGTCAGGAGTTCAAGACTGGCCTGGCCAACATAGCAAAACCAAAACCATGTCTCTACTAAAAATCCAAAAAATTAGCCAGGCGTGGTGGTGCACACCTGTAATTCCAACTACTCAGGAGGCTGAGGCAAGAGAATTGCTTGACCTGGGAGGCAGAAGTTGCAATGAGCTGAGATCGCACCACTGTACTCCAGGGAGACTCTGTCAGCCTGGGTGACTTTTTAAAAAAAAAAAAAAAAAGGGCAACAGACTTGTATAGACATTTCCCCAAGGAAGATATACAAATGGCCAATAGGCACATGAAAGAATGCTCAACATCACTAATCATCAGGGAAATGTAAATCAAAACCACAATGAGATACCACCTCCCACCCATTAGAATGGCTACTATCAAAAAAATATATATCCTCAGACCTCAGTTTGAAGTATAAAAAAAGAGAAAATATAGAAAATAGCAAGTGTTGGTGAAGCTGTAGAGAAACTAGAATCCTTATGCACTATTAGTGGGAAAGCAAAATGGTACAGCCACTGTGGAAAACAGTATGGTGGCTCCTCAAAAAATTACAGAATCAAGGCCGGGTGCGGAGGCTCACGCCTGTAAGTCCAGCAATTAGGAGGCCAAGGCGGGTGGATCACGAGGTCAGAAGTTCAAGACCAGCCTGACAAACATGGCGAAACCCCTTCTGTTCTAAAAATACAAAAAAAGTAGAGAGGCATAGTGGAACATGCCTATAATCCCAGCTACTCAGGTGGCTGAGGCAGGAGAACCGCCTGAACCCAGGAGGCAGAGTTTGCGGTGAGCTGAGATCACACCATTGCACTCCAGCCTGGGCGATAGAACGAGACTCTATCTCAAAAATAAATAAATAAATAAAATTAAAGATAGAATCAATTACCATCCAATTCATAATTCCAATTCTGTGTATATACCCCAAATAATTGAAATCAGGTCCTCAAAAAGGTATTTCTACACCCATGTTCGTAGCAGTATTATTCACAATAGGCAGAACATGAAAGCAACCCAAGTGTCCATCAGTGGGTGAACGGATAAGCAAAATGTGGTATTATATCCATTACAATGGAATATTATGCAGCTTTAAAAAGGAAGGAAATTCTGACATACGCTACGATACAGATAAACCTTGAGGAAATTATGAGGTGAAATACGCTAGTCACAAAAGCACAAATGCAGTGTGATTCCACATATATGAGGTGCTAAGTGTAGCCAAAATCATGAAAGCAGAAAGTAGAATAGTGGTTGCCAGAGGCTGGGGGGAGAAGAGAATGGGGAATCACTGTTTAATGGAAACAGAGTTTCGGTTTTGCAAGATGAAAAGAGGCAGGGAAATGAATGGTGGTAATGGCCGCACAACAGTATGAATAAGCTTAATACCCCTGAACTTACCAGCCTGGCCAATGTGGTAAAACACCCCATCTCTACTACGAATGCAAAATCAGCTGAGCATAGTGGCACGTGCCTATAAGCCCAGCTACTCGGAAGGCTAAGGAGAACTGCCTGAACCCAGGAGGCGGAGGTTGCAGTGAGCCAAGATCTAGTCATTGCACTCCAGCCTGGGCAAGAGTGAGATTCCGCCTCAAAAAAAAAAAAAAAAATTAAAATACCACTGAACTTAAATACTACTTAAAATGGTTAAGATGAGGCTAGGCACAGTGGCTCATGCCTGTAATCCCAGCACTTTGGGAGGCCAAGGCGGACAGATCACCTGAGGTCAGAAGTTCGAGACCAGTCTGGCCAACATGGTGAAACGCTATATCTACTAAAAATAAAAGATTTAGCCGGGCATGGTGGGGCACACCTGTAATCCCAGCTATTTGGGAGGCTGAGGCAGGAGAATCACTTGAACCCGGGAGGTGGATGTTGCAGTGAGCCGAGATCATGCCACTGTACCCAGCCTGGGTGACGAGAGCAAGACTCCATTTCAAAAAAAAAAAAAAAATGGTTAAGATAGTAAATTGTTGCTTCAGCCAGAAGAGGAGAAAAAAAAAAACTAAAGTAAAAAAAAATAAGATAGTAAATTGTATGTTATGTGTATTTTGCCACAATTTTTAAAAAGCCATATAAACCTTATCTTTTTTTAGAAATATAGTTGAGGAAACTGTCCACTATATCATTGTCCCCTTTAAGACAGCCAAGGGAAGAAATGTGTCTGGGGTCCCTATTCCTAACTTCTGTCTTACAAATACCAGATATAGAACACCAGATTCCATAGATCTTGTAAGTGATCTTATTTCCAGTGGCAGCTGGAAAGTGTAAAAAATGCACAGGTCACCTCTAGCAAGTAGATGTCACTATCCAATCATATGTAATTAGGTAACTGATGCAGACAAGTTACGGGTTTCCCCCCAGACAGAGGCTGACTGGGACTTTGACCTACCTCATTTTCGAGTCTACTGTTACCAATGGCTGGGATTTTTTCCTATTTCTTTACATCTGCAAAGTTATTTTATCTCTACAATCAGTCATTGTATACCTTAAATTTTTAATTCACTTGTACATTAGAAAACTGTAGAAAACTGCAGGAGACTGCAGCACATCATAGGATGTATTTTTGGAATCTAAACTTACTCTTCTTCTCTCCTGGTGTTTCCTCTCTGTTTTGTTCTAGTGTTATCATCTGTACTTCTCGAGCTACAGCAAATCCTTTTCTAGAATCAAGGGCGGCATCAGAAAAATACTAAATAGACACCAAGTGGTGGGTAATAAAATCCACAGAGATGTTTACACCTTCTAATCCAGTAATATCCTAAGAAAACAATTCAAATGCAGCCAAAAGCTTTCTGTATAAAGACACCTGTGGTTGTGTGAGCCAAAAATTAGGTATCACCTAAATGACCAACATTAGGAAAATGGTTTAGGAAATTAGTGCGTATCATGAAAACGGCCCATTATAAAGCCATCTGAGCTAGTGATGATGAAGGCTATGGAGACATGGGGAACTGCCTGGGGGATCACGATAGCTGAGAAAAGCAGACCGTGCTCATAGGCTGGAATCCAAAAGGAAGACAGAAAACTGAGGCGGCTGTATTAGCTTATAACATTCTGAAGGATTTTTTTTTTTTACGTTGCCATATTTTTTGTCTTTTCTGTTTTAAAATCCAGTCTCCCCAAAAGCAGTGCCAAGCTTGGAAAACAGAGAGGTCATGGCAGGACTTGTTCCCCACATGGCTCAGCCACAGAGCCACTGAAGAGGCGACACTGAGGGAGGTCTCCAGGGATGAGGCCTTCTGCAGTAGGGCTCATGGTGGGTGGGATAAGAGGGAGCACAGAGGGCTACTCAGGAGGGAAGGCAGCTAACAAGAGCCTTGGTTAAAATATATACATATATCACCATATATATACATTTAACCATATATAGATATTTAACCAGAAAGAATTTTTTTTTTTTTCTGAGATGGAGTCTTACTCTGTTGCCCAGGCTGGAGTGCAGCAGCATGATCTCGGCTCACTGCAACCTCCACCTCCCAGGATCAAGCAATTCTTTTTTTTTTTTTTGCCAATCAATGAGAGCTTGTAAGGTTGCTGAGGTTGGTTGGCCTTGAACTCTTGGCCCCGCCTTCGCAAGCGCCACGACATCCGGCCGGAGCCACTTTGGGCCCCAAGGATCAAGCAATTCTTTTGCCTCAGCCTCCTGAGTAGCTGGGACTACGGCGCACCCTGCCACGTCTGGCTTATTTTTTGTGTTTTTTTAGTAGAGACAGGGTTTCACCATGTTGCCCAGGTTGGTGGCAAACTCAGCTCAGGCAATCAGCCTGCCTTGGCCTCCCAAAGTGCTGAGATTACAGGCATGAGCCACCGTACCCAGCCTAAAAGAATTTTTTTAAAAAATAGGCTGAAGTTGGAGTAGGAGTAGTCCAGAGGGTCCCCCGGGAAAACACTCCTGGAGAATGTGACTGTGACCCAGGCCCTGATGCCATCAGGGAGAACGGTCCTGGTGAGAGAGACAGCACGTGCTGGCTGTACCACAGGCATGTTTGCATGGCTGGATCGTGACTGAGGGAAGTCAGGGTTCACCCAGAGGAGCTGGAGGCCCATCCAGGGACAGAGGTGGTTCTGGCAACCCCATAATAATAACACCAAAATCTACTGACCTCTTACCCCACACAGCTAACGCTTAGAAACGATTGGTAATTGGCATTCTCCCAGCTAATGTGCAGGGGTGCAGAATTCTGCCCCATATTTTTGTGCCTCTCAACTACCCTGCTTCTCATGGAGGCCCCCAGCCTGCAGAAGGGGGTCCCTTTGATCTGTGACAGCCATGCTTTTCTCTAGATTTCTCAGTTCATCGCTTCTCGTTGTTTTCTTGGTAGAGATTCGGAATCTGCTCCAGGTGTCTGGGAATGACATGAAGCCACACAGGCAGGAGGCCTGAGCCCTGAGTGTGACTGTGCTAGGTCTTGCCTGGCAGCCTGCAAGGGCAGAGGGGACACCTAGTGAGAGGAGACAGGGTAAGCTGAGAGGCTGAGAAGAGGCAACAGGATCAGAGCAGGGGGTGTGGGGGAAAGGGAAAGAGTGGGTCAGGTCGGGGCACTACTGCAGCTCCATTCCCATGTCATCCTGTTCCACAAACCTGATGTGAAGGCCTTGCCTGGGGAGTTCTTAGAGAGCCTCATTAACGCAAAACTCCCCAGAAGGTGGGACTCATTCCCCATAAGAATAAATATGCAGTAGGAAGAGGAGATATTCCCTCCGCACAGATAATCTACAACCACTGCAATATATGGTCATTGTTTTCACCTTCTCAGCCCGATCTCTCAAATTCCAAAATTGACAGCTCAGCCTCAGAGAGGCGGCCACTTGTCTGTCTATCACACTGACATGGCACACCAAAGTTAACGACTTTAAGGCACATTTTTCAGCCCTGGTGCTGTCACCTCTTAATGAAGGGGTGGATGACATGTTGGAGGGTTTTTTAATTCATATTTAAAAATTATTTTTAAATTATTACAACAGTGAGTTACAAAATAGCAATGCAAGGGTCCTCAAAACCCAGAGCAAGTATTCTGACGCATGTGAACAGACACCCTGCCAGGCACTGGCAGAGACTGGGGACATTTCTATTTCTGCTCTCAGCTGACGTGGTGCCAACATGTGGTAACAGCATTAAGCACCAGGTCACACAGCCTGCGGAGGCAAAGCAGGGACCTGATTCCCAAGGGGCATCTTAATCGCTACAAGTCGGTTTTGAAATCTTGCTGTTTTCTGTGAGTTTTGTTTTAATGGTGGAAATCTACATTATGACAAATTTGGCTCATAGAATTTTTTTATGTCAACTTCTTTTTAAATATCATGGTTACTTTATTTCACAAATGTAATGGTTGTTTTTTTGTTTTTGTTTTTTTTTTGAGACGGAATCTCACTCTGTCACCCAGGCTGGAATGCAGTGGTGTGATCTCAGCTCACTGCAACCTCCGCCTCCCAGGTTCAAGCGATTCTCCTGCCTCAGCCTCCTGAGTGGCTGGGATTACAGGCATGCACCACCACACCTGGCTAATTTTCTTATTTTTATTTTTAGTAGAGACAGGGTTTCACCATGTTGGTCAGGCTGGTCTTGAACTCCTGACCTCGGGATCTGCCTGCCTTGGCCTCTCAAAGTGCTGGGATTACAGGCGTGAGCCACCGTGCCCAGCTGTTCTTGCAGGTTTTTTATTTCTTTGAGAGACAGGGTCTTGCTCTGTCATCCATGCTGGATGGCCTTAACCTCCAGAGCTCAAGTTATCTTCCTGCCTAAACCTCCCAAGTAGCTGGGACCACAGGAACACACCAGCATGCCTGGCTAATGTTTCAAAAATTTTTTTTTTTAATTGAGACGGATTTTCACTCTTGTTACCCAGGCTGGAGTGCAATGGCGTGATCTCAGCTCACCACAACCTCCGCCTCCTGGGTTCAGGCAATTCTCCTGCCTCAGCCTCCTGAGTAGCTGAGATTACAGGCATGTGCCACCATGCCCAGCTAATTTTTTGTATTTTTTTAGTAGAGACGGGGTTTCACCATGTTGACCAGGATGGTCTCGATCTCTTGACCTCGTGATCCACCCGCCTCGGCCTCCCAAAGTGCTGGGATTACAGGTGTGAGCCACCGCGCCCAGCCTGTTTTAAAATTTTTTACAGAGACTAGTCTCAAGAGATCCTGGTCTCAAGAGATCCTCCCACATCAGCCTCCCAAACTGTTGGGATTACAGGCATGAACCACCATAGATGCGTTTATATGGTTCTCCTTTAAATTAAAACAATTAGAATCCACATGCGATGCAACCAGACTGTGAGCTCTGTACCAGGCTGAGGGCCTGGCTGTGGGGCAGCAGGCCAGGCCCTGCCCTCAAGGCTGACCAGGAAATAAGCCAGTCTCAATACAATGGGACAGTGCTATGGCAGGGGAGGGACAGGGGCTGCAGGAGCACAAAGGCCAGCTAACTGACTTTGGCCAAGAAAGTGGGTATTTAGGGAAGACCTTCTGGAGGCAGTGACAATAAATTATAACCAGAAGGATGGCTGATTAAGAGTCAGCCAGCGGCCAGAAACGGTGGCCCATGCCTGTAATCCCAGTATTTTGGGAGGCAGAGGTGGGAGTATCACTTGAGCCCAACAGTTCAAGACTAGCCTGGGCAATATAGTGAGACCCCCATCTCTAAAATAAAATAAGTAAAATGGATTTTTAAAAAAGAGTTAGCCAGGGAAGCAGGCAGAAGAGCAAGCAAGAGCCTGGACATTCTGCAAAGGCTGAGCCGTGATAGGGACTCAAGAGTATGCCAGGCTGGGGGAGGTGAAGTGGCAGAGGCCAGGTCACCAAAGGCTTTAGAAGCCCTGCTACGAGTCCTTAAGAGTAACATCGGGCCGGGTGCAGTGGCTCACGCCTATAATCCTAGCACTTTGGGAGGCTGAGGTGGGTAGATCACAAGGTCAAGAGATGGAGACCATCCTGGTCAACAAGGTGAAACCCCGTCTCTACTAAAAATACAAAAATTAGCTGGGCATGGTGGTATGCGCCTGTAGTCCCACCTACTCGGGAGGCTGAGGCAGGAGAATTGCTTGAACCCAGAAGGCGGAGGTTGCGGTGAGCTGAGATTGTGCCATCGCACTCCAGTCTGGGTAACAACAGCAAAAATCCGTCTCAAAAAATAAAAGAGTAACATCGCAGATATGCACGTGACAAAGGCCCTCCCTGCTGCTGAGACTGGATGAGGTATGGGAGGAGCACAAGACTGGCTAAGTGTCCAGAAATCAGGTATGCCTGCTCAGCCTGCATTCCTAATGTCCAGAAATCAGGTATGCTTGCTCAGCCTGCATTTCTAATGCCCTTGCCCTTTTCGTCTTTCATTTGATTCATAGGAGAAAGAGGGACTGCAGGCTCCAGAGGAAGAGCATTGCTGGACCACATACTGTGGATAAGACAGGAGGCGAGGCAGAGAAGGATTTCTATAACCCTGAGAGTAGCAGCCTTCCCTGCTTCCTATTACTGCTATTCTGAGGGAACTGTGTTGGCAACAGCAGGGTGGGGGCTTCTTATGTGACACTCCGGAATGGGAGTGGGGGGCAGTCTGGGTTTTCAGTCATTAAAATGAACCAGTCACTGTACACATACCAGTTAGTGCATTAAATAATATCAAAGTCAGCCAAGCACAATGGCTCACGCCTGTAATCCCAGAACTTTGGGAGGCCAAGGTGGGCAAATCACTTGCGCTCAGGAGTTCAAGACCAGCCTGGGCAATATGGCAAATCCCTATCTCTACAAAAAAAAATAGAAAAATTAGCTGAGCATGGTGGTGTGCACCTGTAGCCCAGATACTCAGGAGGCTGAGGTGGGAGAATCACCTGAGCTTGGGAGTGGGTTCTGTTACTATCCCCATTTGCTGAGATGTCTAGAGATTAACTGACCCAGGGTTGTGTGACAGCTAGGTCAGCAGCCGATCCAGGGTTTAATCAAGTGTTCTCAATCACGTGCGGTCAGGTCATGGGCATGGGTCATGACAGTGACTTAATACAGTTCATGTCAAATTATAAATTCCAGGAAACTGAAACTGTTTTTCCCCTATCGCCAGCACCTAACACGTGGCCTGGTGTATACAGCTGGCGCTCAATAAACACTTACTGGATGAATGATGTGGCCAGAGGCTGTCCTTCCAGGCAGCCTCCACCCAACTCTGCCAACATGGAATAGGTATGGGGCAGTTGGATGTGCACAGGACAACCATACCACAAGTGCCCACATCACAGCTGGGCAAGCTGGACAGCACTATGGGATAACAGTGCCCACTTATCTGGCAGATCAGGCTAGAGGCAAGGAACTGATATACTTTCTCAATGTCCAGTCCATGGAGAGCCTAGGGCAGAGGGGATTCCCTGGGACAGAATTTCTAGTGCTCCCTGATATTCCTGTCATGACCCACAAACCAGGAACCCCATATTTCTCTCTCTTCCCTCTTTTATAAGAAAATCAGGGGCCAAGCTCGGTGGCTCACACCTGTAATCCCAGCACTTTGGGAGCCTGAGACGGGAGAATCACAAGGTCAAGAGATTACCAGCCAGGCTAACACGGTGAAATCCCATCTCTACTAAAAATACAAAAAGTTAGCTGGGCATGGTAGCACACACCTGTAGTCCCAGCTACTCGGGAGGCTAAGGCAGGAGAAGTGCTTGAACCCGGGAGGCAGAGGTTGCAATAAGCCAAGTTCACACCACTGCACTCCAGCCTGGGCAACACAGCAAGACTGTCTCAAAAAAATGAAAAAGAAAAAGAAAATCAGATAACACTGTCGTAGGAGCTGAGTTTAAAATGAGAGCATATAGCAAAACCACAAATAATCCAAGTAATCCTTTAAAAAACAAACAAAAAATAGAGACAGGGTCTCACTGTGTTGCCTAGGCTGCTCTCAAACTCCTGGCTGAAGCAATCCTCCTGCCTCAGCCTCCCAAAGCACTGGGATCACAGGCGTGAGACTGCACACAGCCCAAGTAATCCTTAAACATTCCCCAAAACCCCACAACTACGCTTTTGGGAATTCCAATAATTAAATTCCTTGGTTTCTCCTTGCAGTTCTGCTGTGGCCACCCTTTCTCTGGGATAGTGGAAACAGGGTCTAGTTGATGGACGTCAGGGCAATGGTGACAAGAAAAATAAAAAGAGGTCTTTCCTCTCTCTTGGGCTTTGTTTCTTTTGCCAAGTCTCTGGAATTGAAGCTGCCAAAGTTACAGGAGCCTATGATGCTACTGTGCCATGAAACAGAAGACTGTAACCTCTACAAAGCAGACAGAGTGGAGGCCCGCTCCAGCCAGGCAGGTGCTGCCAGAGACAGACCATGTGTGGTACCCTTTGACTGCTGGAGAGACCTCGTGAGCTCTGTGAGGGGCAGGCTGGAGAAAGAAACAGGTGGTGGCCCCCTCCCCGCCAGACCCACCCACAGGGAGGCCGAGGAGCGGCTTACCCCCACCACAGGCCTGGATGAAAAAGAGCTTGGGCTTCCCTCTCAGGCTGGGGCAGCTGGTCCCATTGAAGATGTTCACAATCCTCTCAACTGACACAGGGTCTGATCCATCTGTGCCGTAGACAGCCCCTGGAAACTGCAGGTGGCTGGCCTAGAAGACCAAGAGCCTTGGTTACAACACCAAGAAGCTGGAATAGGAATCCCACAGCCTGTTCAGAGGTTTTGTGGGGGCCAAGCATTCGGAAGGGCAAAGCCAGGGGCACTAGGCTAACTGAGACAGAGAAGGCTGGTTCTGGAAAGACTGGTCAGCATCTATTCCAGGGGTCTCATCTCAACCTCACATGCCTCTAGGGGCCAGACAGTATGCCTGGAGAGTGCTGCCTGCGGCCTCTAGACCACTGGCTCTCAAAGTTTGGCCCCTGGAGCAGCAGCATCAATATCACTTGGGAACTGGTAAGAAATGAGATTCCCTGGCCCCACCCAGACCTCCTCATCAGCAGTCTGGTCCTCCAGGCCCCTCTGACTAAGGCAGCTCAACGCTAACAGGGGCTGCTTTAAATCAATTCAGCTCAAACCTCAAGTGCATGGAAATCACCTCAAGTCCACGGAAATCATACTGGGCAGACTGGGAATGAAGAGGTCCAGGGTAGGGCCTGGGAGTCCACATTCCTCACCAGCTCTAGGGACCACATTATGAGAGAAAGGGCCAAAGGGAAAGCCCTGACCAGCCACAGGCTGGAGTTTCACTGGCTGAGGATTCCAGTCAGGTCAGGCCAGACCTTTGCGGTTTGTCAAGAGAAACTAGGAATCATAATTTTTATGTGAAATTTGCCAGTTTTCAAAACACTGCGCAGACCACAGGGGGACTCCAGGTCCAAGCTTGTAACTGTGATCTGTCCAACTCCTCAACTTAATAGATGAGGAAATCAAGGCCCGGGAAGGGGTAAGGGCTTAGCCACATGACAAACACATGAGTGAGTGACCAAGCCCCCAGTGGGCCTGGTGTCCATGGAGTCCCACCAGCAGCAAGGGGCCTGGAGCAACGCCTTGAAGGACAGGGACAGGAGCTGAGACATCATGTGTGCTGTGCCTGTCTCTGAACAAGCTCCAGGGGCAGGAGCTTCGTGAGCAGACCTGCTCTCTGCCCTCCCTCTCCCAGAGGGCTTCTCCCAGGAACAATGCCCTGTCCAGGAAGGTGCAGCCAACTCTTCAGAGGACCACATGTCTCCCAAGAAAACAGCAGGAGATGGGCAGGGCCCCACAGCCCTTTTCCGCAAAGCCAAGGGTGTTTTGGATACAGGAAGGGAGAGGGCCCCTGCATGGCCGCTTGGCAGAGCTTTTACCCAATGCCTGCCCAAGGAGCAGAGGGAGGCTTCCTACCTGACAGCCATGAGAGAGGATGACCACTACACAGCAGTCCAGAGCACTGTGGTCCCGCTGCGCCAGCTCCAACAAAGTCAGCCTCATTTCCTACAAGAGAGGGCTGCAGGTGAGCCAGAAGCGCCAACAGGTCTGGCTGCAGCCTGGGCCCTTCCTGACAATAAAAGGGCCCAGCCAGGCCAGGCACGGTGGCTCACGGCTATAATCCCAGCACTTTGGGAGGCTGAGGTAGGGAGATCATTTGAGGTCAGGAGTTCAAGACTAATCTAGCCAACATGGTAAAATCCCATCTCTTCTAAAAATACAAAAAAAAAAAAAAAATAGCTGGGTGTGGTGGCACACACCTGTAATCCTAGCTACTCAGGAGGCTGAAGCAGGAGAATTGATTGAGCCTGAGAGGTTTGCAGTGAGCCAAGATCTCGGCACTGCACTGCAGCCTGGGTGACAGAGTGGGGCTCTGTCTCAAAAACAAACAAAAAACAAAGGGCCCAGCCCCACTTTCTTGGCTTCCCAGGGCCGGTACTGAAGTGCTGACAGTACCAGCAGTCGTAACAGCCACTGTTCTTGGGGAGATGGTGCTGTGCTTGGACACTGTTCATTTATTTAACCCCTAAAACAACCCAAGGAGGTGGGTACTGTTCTTGCTTTCCAAACAAGGAAACTGAGGCACAGAAGGTCACACAGCAGGTGGCCAAGACAGCCAGTCCCCAAACTCGGACTTCTGTGTCTGAAGTTGAACCTGTAGCCACTGGGTCATCCTGCCTCCCACAGTCCTCCAGATGTAAGGGCTCGCCTGGGGAGTCAGCTGGCTTTTGGGGTTCCTCGAAAGACACTTCCCCACCCACGGCCCCCCACCCCGTCTCCCTCCACTGATAGTGAGTGTACCTTGGCAGTCAGATCGCGCTTCACCTCCACCATGAAATGCAGCGAGGAGAAGCGGAGCTGCAACTTCCCACAGTCGATGTCAGAGCCGGTGCGGGTGCTGAGCCCCGACTCGAGGCTGAAGTTCACATTGTTGATAATGAGGCAGTGGCCACAGGGCTCCGTGCTCATGACATAAGCCTGCCAGCACAGGGACTCACATAAACCCAGGCTCTCCCCGCACTCCCTAGGGGACAGTCTGGAGAGGCGGGAAGAAAACGGGGTCTGCCCTCCCGCACAAGAAGTAGCAGGGTCTCCACCTGGCATTCCAGGGCAGAAGAGAACCAACTGCAGGACAGACAGGCAGGCACTAGAAAGTGAGTCCCCATCTCAGTATTCAGGGAAGGGAGCTGCTAACTGGAAATCCAACAGCCCACAAGCATTCATCCCAAAGGACCTTCACAGTCACCCAGGCCAGGGGCACACTTGAGAACTCTGTCAGCAGAACTGTGCCCAGGCCACCAGGGGGCACCCAAGGCTGCTCTCTCCCCAGGCTTGGTCCCCTTGTAATTCTCTCTCAAGTCAGCCTGTTCTTTTGTTGATGGTACCTAATCACTACTTCTATTTATATTCTCATTTGCCTAACTTCTCTCTCCCCTAACAGACTGAAGGCTCCTTCCCAGATGGCCCCGTCACAGAGCACAGGAGCGACACAATAAATACTTGTGAATGAGAGAGTGGAGACTTGGTATGGATCCCAATGCCTGCCCCTCATCAGGTCTGCACCACTTCTGCCCCAAGCTTTGCAGATGAGGAAGAACAGGGTTGAACAATCTGCCCCCGCAGGTGCTGGGCTGGAGTCAGGGACGCTGGCCTAGGACTGGGTTCCCTGCGCTCCTGACACAGCTACAGGAAGGACTTGAGGGGTGGAAAGGGAATGGCCCAGAGCCCAAGCTCCGGGGCCCAAAACTCATGGAGACTCACCAAATCCACATTTCGCCTGAAATTCTCAGGGGCACCTGGAGAGACAGAGAAAGAGGGAAACATGAATGCTGGGGTGCAGCAGAGGAGGGGCATGGAGCTCTACGAGGACAGCCTCTTAAGAACAGAGCAGCAGGAACTTGGACCCTCAGGCTATGCTTGGGGAGAGCCAAATGGCAGAGCTGCCTTGGAGATCTGTTCAGAGTTGTCTTTTTGGAGACAGAGTCTCACTCTGTCGCCCAAGCTGGAATGCAGTGGTGCAATCTCAGCTCACTGCAACGTCCGCCTCCTGGGTTCAAGCGATTCTCCTGCCTCAGCCTCCTGAGTAGCTGGAACTAAAGGCGCACACCACCACACCTGGCTAATTTTTGTATTTTTGGTAGAGATGGGGTTTCATCATATTGGTCAGGCTGGTCCTGAACTCCTGACCTCATGATCCACCCGCCTTGGCCTCCCAAAGGGCTGGGATTACAGGAATGAGCCACCACACCCAGCCCTGTTTAAAGGTTTCTAACCAAGTTAAAGACACACCTACCCCCTGACCAGCAAGTCCACCCTCAAGTTTATATCCAAGAGCAACAAGGGCACATGGGCACACAAGACTGGGCCAAAATGCTCCCTGAGACCTTACTCATAAAGCCCAACCTGGAAACAACCAAGCCAACAACAACTTGATAGATATACAAATTGTGATACAGCCATGAGAGAGAACTTTATACAGCCTAAAAAGGAAGAAGCTAGTGTCTAGTGTCTACCTAAACAAACAAAAAAGGAACGAGCTACTGATGATACAGGAGATAGAATACTCAGGCAGATAGTGAGGGTGAAACAGTCCTCGGCAGAATTTCCCTCTTAACAAAAAGCAGCCCCCAAATAATTTCTTTTCTAACAAAGAGCAGCCTGAAAAATGGAGCTACAGACATAGATAAGCAAGCTGCAAGCTCATACGAGTGAATGCCCGCAGCTGTGCCAATAGAAAAGGGTTACTGGGGGCCAGGTATATTCAACAAGGAGGCTCCATCTTCCCTTTTCTTTGTCACCATGAGTACAGTGAAGAAGTAGGCAACAGGCCAGGCTGTGGCTCACGCCTGTAATCCCAGCACGTTGGGCAGATCACGAGGTCAGGAGATCAAGACCATCCTAGCTGACATGGTGAAACCCCATCTCTATTAAAAATACAAAAAATTAGCCAGATGTGATAGCATGTGCCTGTAGTCCCAGCTATTAGGGAGGCTGAAGCAGGAGAATCGCTTGAACCCAGGAGGCAGAGGTTGTAAAGGAGGTTGCCTCCTTTACAGGACAGTAATGCACTGCACTCCAGCCTGTATGACACAGTGAGACTGTCTCAAAAAAAAAAGACAGAGGGAAGGGAGAACATGCCAAAAAAATACAAACGCTAGCAGGCATGGTGGGCACGTGCCTGTAGTCCCAGCCTCTCAGGAGGCTGAGGTGGGAGAACTGCTTGAACCTGGGAGGCAGAGGTTGCAGGGAGCTGAGATCACACCATTGCACTCCAGCCTGGGTGACAGAGCAAGACCCCATCTCAAAAAATAATAATAAAGTAAAAAAAAAAAAAAAAGTGTTCTTACTATTATTATTATTATTTACCCTTCAGAATTAAGGTCCTATGAGGAATATTCACAACAAACAGGCAATAAAACACCCTCCAAAAGAAGAGGAAGTTTCTAGTTCTGACTGTTTGTCCTAAATGACTCACGCTGACATTTCCCAGAACCAAATAACAACAGACGAACTTTGTATTCTGCCTGCCTCCTTTACAGGACAGTAGTGCACGTGACCAATTCCAGAACCAGTCTTCTTCCTTACACTTCAAGCCAATGCAGCTCCATAGCCTCATCATGTTTGTCTGTTTCTCTGCATTAGGGGATTGTCCCAAAATCAGTTATTCAGCAAGTACTCAATAATGTTCACCATTACTCTCATGAATATTAACTTTGATGCCACGCAATGGTCCACCAGGCACCCATGAAACAGCAAGTGCTAGAGCTCCACACACTGCCGTCGGAACAAAGGCCCAACTGATAACAACCCACGTGTCCATCAATAGGAAAATGGTTAAATAAATTGTGCATCATTCAGAATAGGAACTGCTGCCACCTAGAAGTTAAAAAGAATGAACTACTGATATGCACAACAATATGAATGAATTTCATGGATAATATAATGATGAGTGAAAGAAGCCAAGCTCAAGAGTATATAAGACTAGGTAAGATTTATATTGGGCTGGGCACAGTGGCTCATGCCTGTAATCCCAGCACTTTGGGAGGCTGAGGCGGGTGGATCACCTGAGGTCAGGAGTTTGAGACAGGCCTGGCCAACATGGTGAAACCCCGTCCCTACTAAAAATACAAAAAAATTAGCTGGATATGGTGGCATGCGCCTGTAATCCCAGGTACTTGGTAGGCTGAGGCTGGAGAATCTCCTGAACCTGAGAGGCAGAGGTTGCTGTGAGCCAAGAATGAACCATTGCACTACAACCTGGGTAGCTGAGCAAGGCTCCATCTCAAAAAAAAAAAAAGATTTATATTGAATTTCAAGGACAAGCAAAAGGGATCTCTGGCAATAGAGATCAGAATGGTGATTACCTTGGGAAAGGGGAAGTGGGAATAGATGGAAAGAGAGAGGAGAGTCTTACAGGACCCCGGAATGTTTTCATCTTGATGATCTGGATGTTAGTTACCTGTCGGCACACATAGGTAAAAATCACCCAGCTGTATTCTTGGGATTTGTGCATTTTATTGGATGTAGCCATGTGACCTTTGGCAAAATATTAATTTCCTTGAGCTTCAGTCAGTTTCTCCATCAACAAGGATGGGTCTAATGATACCTGCCTTGCAGGGTTGCTCTAAGGGAAGCAGGCAAGGGTAAATGCTTTGCAGATGTCTATTTGTATGGGGCAGACACAACCAAGGCCTTTCTCCTGCCCCCAGACATGGGGTAGTCCAAGCTACCCAGACCCAAAGGCAAATCCGAAACAACAGATGGACCTGGAAACACTGATCAAAACCTGGGACCTACATCTCAAAGGCAGGAAAAAAACAAAAACAAAAAACCCGGGACATCCAAAACAGACCTCAACACATGCTTTTCCAAGGAGGGGCTGCCAAGATTCAACCTCCTGAAGATCCTCCCAGAATCCCGAATTCAGAAAGACAATACTGAAATTAAATTCTGAATCTCAGCCCACCCAGCTGTACTCAGAGTCAGTCCCCAACGACTACTTGTCGTGCCCACCCATCAATCACTCTCTTGATACTTACCGTCATCACCGAATCCTCCAGAACCAAAGGGGTCCACTGGTCCGGGATCCTTTGGTTTGGGAATCCAGACCTCTTCTGTTTGCCTATCAGTTTGCAGGTTCGAAGCCAACTCGTCCTGGCCTGTCTCCTTTAAGCAGGAGATGAACAAAGGAAGGGCTTGACTCCCTCGAGACTCTAGATCTGTGATCAGCTGCCTGGCCTGATCTCGCCGAGATCCACAGCCTGCCCGCTGTTTGGAAAGAAAGGCAGGATACTGATTACCCATGTACTTTTATATGGCTCTCACCTTGTCATCCCATTTCCCAGCTACTGTATGTCTAAACAATCAGGCACGTGGGCAGAAATGGAGCCTGCAGGTATGCTGAGTGTGTGCCACTTACCAACCTTTGCTGATCTATTCATCATTTTGCAGGGCAAAATATGCCCAGCACTATGCAAAGTGCTGACAACGCTGCCATGGACAGTCACAGTCCTTAGGGAGCAAATTTCTAATGGGGAATGCAATCAGACAAATCAGCAATGACACAGCAAGAGACAAGTCCCCAGAGGGAAGGCACCTGGGGCTGGGGGGTACAGGAACATCAGGAAGTGAATAGCGAATTCAGAGTTTTACGACGGGGGAGGCAGACAGTGGCAAGGGACAAGGCCTTTGTGTGGCCAGGCCAAGAAATTCATCCTGAGACCTGTCAGGTGCCACCAAAGAGTTTTTTCATTGGTTTTTTGGTTTTGTTTTTTTTTTGTTTTGAGACGGAGTCTCACTGTGTCACCCAGCCTGGAGTGTAGTGGCATAATCTTGGCTGACTGCAATCTCTACCTCCCAGGTTCAAGCGGTTCTCCGGCCTCAGCCTCCCAAGTAGTTGGGATTACAGGCATGCACCACCATTCCTGGCTAATTTTTAAAATATTTTTAGTAGGGATATTTAAAAAATATTTTTAGTTTTCACCATGTAGCCCAGGTTGGTCTTGAACTCCTGACGTCAAGTGATCCATCCGCCTTGGCCTCCCAAAGTGCTGGGATTACAGGCATGAGCCACCGTGCCCAGCCATCTTTTTTTTTTGAGAAAGAGTTTTGATCTGTCACCCAGGCTGGAATGTAGTGGCACCATCTCAGCTCACTGCAACCTCCATCTTTCAGGTACAAGTGATTCTCCCACATCAGCCTGTAGTCCCACAGTAGCTGGGACTACAGGCATGCGCCACCATGCCCAGCTAATTTTTGGATTTTTTGATAGAGATGGGGTTTCACTATGTTGGCCAGGCTTGTCTCAAAATCCTGACCTCATGTGATTTGCCAACCTCGGCCTCTCAAAGTGCTGGGATTACAGGTGTGAGCTACCACGCCCAGCCATGAAAGAGTTTTAAGAATGGAGTGACAGAGGCAGATATACCTTTCAAAACATCTTCCTGAGGTCAGGGTGAAAAATGGAAAAGAGTGAGACACAGGAGGCAGCAAAGATGGTGCAGCTGAAATAGAGAGAAGTGAAAACAAAGCAAAGACACAGAGGGAGGGGCCACAGGACATGGGCACTGACTAGGGGACTATGAAGGCAGAGCAAGGGTCAAGGTTGACAGACAGGCCAGGCACAGTGGCTCATGCTTGCAACTCCAGCACTTTGGGAGGCTGAAGTAGGAGGATCACTTGAGCCCAGGAGTTTGAGACCAGTCTGGGCAATGCAGCGGGACCCTGTGTCTACAAAAAACAAAGATAATAGCCAGGTATGGTGTCACACGCCTGTGGTCCCAGCTACTCAGGAGGCTGAGGCGGGAGGATGGCTCAAGTCCAGGAGGTAAAGGCTGCAGTGAGCTGTGATAACACCACTGCGCTTGAGCCTGGGCAACAGAGCAAGACCCTGTCTCAAAAAAAAAAAAAAAAGTTGACAGGCGTCAGGATAGTGGGGTCAGTAACTAAGACAGATGGAAGATTCTGTTTATCTGCCACCTGTCCTCAGAGACCTAGTACTGGGTAAGTTCTCAAGATCCACAGAGATAAGATGGCACCGTGTCCTCGAACACCCTATAGCAGCACTGTCCACGAGAACTTTCTGTGATGATGGAAATGTTCTTAGTGGGCACTGTCCCATACAGTAACCGTGTATCACGTGACCACTGAGCCCTTGGGTAGTACAACTGAGGAATTGAATTTTTAACTTTACTTAATTACTTCAAATTTACCTTTAATTAACCACATGTGGCCAATGGCTACTGCTGTGAACAGCAGAGACCTGTAGTTGAGTCTCACTAGCAGAACAGTTGACTGTGTGCAAACAGATGATGGTGGTTGGATTTCTCTCCACATTTGCTGAGCACTCCAGGAGGTCAGCACTGTGTTAAACGCACTGTTTCACCTTTTTCTCCCTCAATAACCTTACAGAGTTAAATTTCAATTTCCCAACTTAGGGCAAAAAATTTTAGGGAAATTGAGTCACAGAACAGATTTTTCTGTTTGTTTGGTTCATTGATTGTGGCTTTTTACAACTTGCCAATATTTAACAAAGCCAGGATGAGAGTCCAGATCCAACTGGCTCCAAAACCTGTGGGTTTTTCAGCCATACCAGGGTGGCAAAATGGCAACCCGCGGTTCCCACAAAGTTCTTTAAAAATTTCTGAATTTGTTGCTAACATTTTAAGCCAGGGAATTTGACAGAGGAATCAAGATTTCCAGCTTCTTTCTTAAAATGGGAAAGCTGGGCTGAATGCAGTGGCTCATGCCTGTAATCCCAACACTGAGGCAGAAGAATCACTTGAGGCCAGGAGTTTGAGACCCATCTGGGCAACACAGTAAGACTCCCATCTGTACAAAAAAATAAAATTTAACTTAAATTATCCAGGCATGGTGGCATGTGCCTAAAGTCCCAGCTACTCTAAAGGCTGAGGCAGGAAGACCACGTAAGCCCAGGAGGTCAAGGTGGCAGTGAGCCATGATCTCACCACTGTACTCCAGGCTGGGCAAGAGTGAGACCCTGCCTCCAAAGAAGCAAAAGATCTGGCAATACTGGGCCATTTGCTGATATGGCCATACTCAGCTGGAGACGGAGGGCAGTGCAAAGGCTATCCACTATGATGCCCATCCATCAAGCCTCCATGGCATTGGAGCTTGTGATCCCTGTGAACATCCCTGAAAGCAACGACTGTGGCCTCAAACCACATCTGTTCCCAGTAGGGGTCACACAGAAGTCACAAGACTTCTTTTATTATTAATGAATAATTACTCATATGATACTCAATTATTATATATATATATATTTTTTGAGACAGAGTTTCGCTCTTGTTACCCAGGCTGGAGTGCAATGGCGCGATCTCGGCTCACTACAACCTCCGCCTCCTGGATTCAGGCAATTCTCCTGCCTCAGCCTCCTGAGTAGCTGGGATTACAGGCACGCGCCACCATGCCCAGCTAATTTTTTTTGTATTTTTAGTAGAGACGGGGTTTCACCATGTTGACCAGGATGGTCTGGATCTCTTGACCTTGTGATCCACCCACCTCAGCCTCCCAAAATGCTGGGATTACAGGCTTGAGCCACTGTGCCCGGCTGATACTCAATTATTTAAAGGCTCTTTCACTGAGGCCAGGGCACTGGCTGGGGATATCCAGCCAGCCACTCACACCCACTGCACCTCATGGTAGGAAATACCTCCTTCGTCCTCACAGGACTGTGGTGAGGGTCACATGAGACAAAGATGGGAAAGTGCTTTTAAAAAAACCTCAGATGTTTGACTTTATTATTCTCCATTGCCTGCATCAGGTCTCCTCATTTCCAACCTCTAAACAAAACATAAACTGAACACAGAAAGGGCTGGCCTAAGAGGGCAGGGCACACAGCCTGAGAGTCTGTGCCTGACTCTACACTGTTTCACATCCATTATCTCATTTAGTCCTCATTACAGTATTACTGTATTCCCATTTCACAGCCCAGGAAACTGTGGCTCAAAGAGAGTAAGTGACTGGCCCAAGAACAGGCTGCCAGGCAGTCTGATGCCAAAGCGGGTGGCCGAAACCTCTACGCTAGAAAAGCAAAAACGCACACACCTCCTTCCTTGCAAGTGTTAAAAAGTAAATTAAAATGGAGACTAACCCTGAAGAATTCCTGAGCAAACAATACCAATCAAGCATCCTAAGTGACCTAAATCTTGTTTAAACTGCAAAGATAAGCAAAATTTAACCTGGGTCATATCTGATAAATGCTTATGTTAGAGAGAAACAAAACTTAACTCTAGCCAATCATAAGCAAGCATAAACAGTCAATGAATAGACCTTTTTTAAAAAAGGCAATTTTGTAACTGCAAACCAATCAAATAATTCCTCTATTTTGCTTCCACGTTTTCCCAATAAATACTTGCCTCTGACGCTTTGCCAGTGCAACACTAAACCTCTTTCAGTTTGATGTTCTCCAATTCAAGAACTGCTTCTTACTCAGTTTTCAAAATGTCTCACATTTTTCCTTTACACAAGACACACGTGCACTAACAGTGTACTCTGAGCATGGCGTGGAATCGCCTTAGCGAACACCCGACTAAGAAAGAGGTGTTTGGGATTCTTTGGCTCCGCTGGGGGGCTAGAACCCACCCACAGGGAAAGCTGGGCTCCCACACAATGGCTCTTCGAGGGACGTGGGGACCGGGCCGTGCAGCGCGGGAACAGGAGGCCGGGGGCGGGGGCGCACCTGGATGTCCTCGATCATGTGGGGCTTGAACAGCTCGCGGCTCAGCAGGGCATCCCAGAGCTGGTCCACCCGCAGCTTCTCCACCAGCAGCAGCCGGTGCCGCCGCAGAAGCAGCCGGTCCGCTTCTTCCATGGCTAGCAGCCTCCACAGTTCGCTTCCGGGCCTCGGCAGCCCGCCCAGGTCCCTAGGACCCGCCCTTGCTCCAGGTCCCGCCCTCGCGTCACTGCCCTGGGTCAGTCTTAGCTGCACCTCCTCAGGACGCATTTCCAAGGCCTCGCCCCGCCTCCAGGAGTCGCTCTTGCGTCACCGCCCCGCCCTTAGGACGCCCCTCTGGTCGTCTCCCCACCCCCAAGGCGAAACGTCACTTCCATACCCCGCCCCAGAACCCGCCCTCGCGTCACCGCCCCGCCTCCAGGACACATCTCCAAGGCCTCGCCCCGCCCCCAGGATTCACTCTTGCGTCATCGCCCCGCCTTCAGGACGCACCTCAGCGCCTCGCCCTGACTCCAGAATCCATTCTGCGCTACCGCCCTGCCCCAGGATTCAACCCGCGCCCCCAACCCTCCCCCAAGGTTAATCTTGCGCCACCTCCCCGCCCCCAAGGTCTAGACTCGCGCTACCGCCCCGCCTCCAAGAACCAACCCCTCCCCTCGCCCCACACTCAGAATCGTCCTTGCGTCACTGCCCAGCCTCAGGCTCCACCTCGCATCCTCGCCCCTTCCCCAAAGTCAGTCACGTCCCCAAGATCCATCCATCCATCACCGCCCCGTCCCAAGGCGGCACCTCCGTGCCTCGCCCCGCCCCCAGGGCCCAGCCCCGCTCCCGCGTCACCGCCCCGCTCCGGGCTCAGGTGCCCCTTTGCAATTGTGGCACCAGTTCCTGGTCTACGGCGGGCCCCTCGCCAGAATTCACTACGGCCCCGCTTTTACAGAGATTCGAAGGGAGTTGTCAGACTTCTAGCAAAAAGGAAACCATTCGTGGAGCCATGGTCTGTCCCGCCCCATTCAACCTCCTCCTGGGCATGGCTTCCCCCTAGCCTCCTCCTCCACCCCAAATAAAACCATAAGCTCCCCCACTCAACCCTGTGCCCACATCGCAGATGGCTGTTCCAAACTCGAGTGTCTGATCCGACCAAGCCCATTTTACACGGTCTTCCTTTCCCTCTTCCCTCCCTCCCACCCTAACACCTCTCACACAGGAAAAAAAAAAAAGCTGGCAGCAATCTAGTCCTCTAACCTCCCATCGTTTTGAACGGTTCATTTTCACATTTCAAAAATAATCGTTTCTGTTTAGTGGGCATTTGCTAAGTCCCAGGCATCGTGCTAACCACTTTTCAAGCTTATCTCATTTCTCTCTAACTACAATCCTGCCAATAAAGTATTCCCGCCCCCCACCTTCCGCCAATTTTACAGATGTAGAGACCCTAGGGTTCAGGGAAACGAATGTTTAAGGTCACATGAGTAGTAGTGGCCGAGGTGGACAGGATTGAAGCCCGAATCTGACTTTATAGGCCATACTCGAAGAATCCAAGAGTCTTAGAATATAATCGCTTGAACAGCAACACCTCAGCCCCATTTATTCACTTATTCTACGAATATTTATTGAGCCTGTAGTCAAACACTGAGAATATGGAGGTGAACAAAACAAAATCTCTGCTCTTAGTTTACATTCCAGTGGGAGGATCAGATATAAATAAATAAGAGACTGTAGAAATAAATGAAAGACATAGTATGTTAGATAGTGATAAATGCAAAGAGAAAAAAAAACAGGGTAGGGAGATATGAAAGGCTTTTATACCCCCAAGGGATCTAACTCACTGGCTCAAAGTTTCTCTCACTCACCTGTGCCTTTTCCCTCCCCCCACCCCCACCTCCTTTCCCTTTGCTTAAGGCAGAGACTGGAACATCCTTGGGTGGAGCTCACTTTTCTGTAAACGCGATTAGGAGTCCTGGATTCTCTGAAAAAAAGATAAACAAAAATAAAAGGAATCCTGGGTTCTAGGCCTTGGGCATATCCCTGCCCCTCTCTGGACCCCAGTCCCCCTATCAATATATGGAAGAGCTGGAGAGTTGAATAATCCCTAAGGTCCTTCCAATCTGACGCTCTAGGATTCTATGAATAGGGTTAAAGAGAGCAGGGACCAAAGATTGCGTCCCTCTCCTAGCAACTGTTGCTAGACGAGGGCAACCTCCCGGCAGGAGCGGAAACGCCTTCCTGGATCGGGGAGGTCCTTCTGGCATCCCATGATGCATAGCGACTTCGCCTCGCTAGGAGGCACGTTTTGGCCTCTTTGGTTCACGATCAAGCCTTCGGCTACAACCAAAGAGCGCGCCTCGTTCCTGTAGCAACCGCACCGGGTCCACGCGCAGACGGCGAGTGGCAAGGGTCAAAATAAATTCGCCAAGTAGAAGCCCTCGACCTGTTCAGTCCTCGCCTTCGGTGCGACGGACCTTTAAGCGTCACGTGACTCCCCTTCGGGCTCGTCCCCGCCTCTTTCCCCTCCCCAGGCCCAGGCGAGAGCCGGTTTGGACGGGAAGCTCCCGGCCCGGCGAACTAACTGGAGCACGGACGCTGCAGCCGGTTGGGCAAGTGCCCTTTCCCGGTAACTCCTTCCAGGCGTGACGCGCGGAGCCGTGAACGCGGCGGGGCCAGGCCGACTCAGGGATTTCCCGTCAGTTCCTTCTCGTTTCCAGTCACTGCCGGGCCCTGGGGGAGCCGGGAGCCAACAGGGCCCGGCCCTGAGCTCTCGGAGGGCGGCGGGGGAGGGGGCTGTCACATGCAGGGTTGCGACCTCCGGCAGGAGCGCGAGCGGGCCTTAGACCTGGAGCTTGTCTCTGGGAGCCTCTGCCTGGTCCTGGAGATGCTGCCCAGAGGGCTGGCAGCCTACCTGTTGGGCAGGTGTTTGCTGCCCCGAGGTCGGCGCCGTCTGTCTTGTCTGTCAGCGAAAAAAACTTCACAGACCGCCCCCTCTTGGGCCCTCTAACTGGAAGGAACTGACACTGTTAAGTAAGGCAGCGATCGTACTGCATGGTAGAAATAATAGCAGTAACGACCATTTATAACTGTTGACTTTGGGCTCAGTAAACCCTTTATATGCATTTAGTCCCCCTTACCCCGTGATGATGCTTCAAGGTAATAGTATTCGTTCCCATTTTATGAATAAGGACGCTGATGCTTAATAAGTTTAAATAATTTGCCCAAGGTCATAAAGTAGTGGAGAACAGATCCGAGTCTTCAACCCATATGCTTAACCAGTAGCTACATCGCCTTCACGTGTTTTGTAGGACATAATAGGTTGCCTTAACAAAGAAGAAACTGGTTTGTTTTAGGACGTTATTCGGCATGTATGCAATTTTAAACGTTGATTATCAGATTAGTAATTTTGTGAGGACTCCCAGGCGTCATTAAACTTAGACTTACCATAATCCACCACTGTTACAGCCTTGCCCCTCTTGACTAAGGTGTCATATTAGACATTGAAACCTTAAAACTGTATTAACTTGTGAAAAGTCAAGATAAATGTGTTCCTTGAAAAAAATTGTATAACAACGGTCATAATTGTGGGGTATTAATGTCTACAATTCCAGCACTACCCTGCTCATTAACCAGCCAGGATGATTTCCAAAATTCGCAATGAATTCAGTCACTATACTCACCAGAGATGGAGCTTAAAACTTTTAAAGACCACCCGTGTTATTTGGTCTTTGCCACTAATTCTTCATTACATGGAAAACTAATTTTTTTCTGGCCACTTTTTCTCATCTGAAGTTTCCATTAAGAATGACCGTATTGGCAGGACACAGTGGCTCACGCCTGTAATCCCAGCACTTTGCGAGGCTGAGGTAGGTGGACCACCTGAGGTTAGGAGTTCAAAACCAGCCTGGCCAACATGGTGAAACCCAGTCTCTACTAAAAATACAAAAAGTTAGCCAGGCATAGTGGCGCGTGCCTGTAATCCCAGCTACTTGGGAGGCTGAGGCAGGAGAATTGCTTGAGTAGGTTACAGTGAGCTGAGATCACACCATTGCACTCCAGCCTGGGCAACAAGAGTGAAACTCTATCTCAAAAAAAAAAAAAAAAAAAAAAAAAAGACCATATTGCTAATGATTAAAGAGCAGCTTCTCATTTTCTTGTTTGAATGAGTATGGTGAGAAAGGATAGAATTCAGGCATACTGTGCTTTAACTACACAGTTTTTTGAGAGTGTTTCACCTCCCTGTTTGTACTTATTTAATGCCCAAGAATGGCACAACTATCTCATTTTGTAGTTTCGCACATGGTAAATCTTACAGTTTCATGAGTTTAACATGTACTCAGTGAGGTATTCTTACACCATTTATTTTGTTTAAACTCTTCTTATCAGAATAAATGAAATCAGGTATTTGAGAGGTAGTCACCCTGATTATCCTATTTAGGTTTTCCCACATTCATGTATTATTATTTCTGCATCCCATTCATTTTTAGTCTTTTTTTTTTTTTTTTTTTTGAGACGGAGTTTTGCTCTTGTTACCCAGGCTAGAGTGCAATGTGATCTCGGCTCACAGCAACCTCCACCTCCTGGGTTCAGGCGATTCTCCTGCCTCAGCCTCCCGAGTAGCTGGGATTACAGGCACGCACCACCGTGCCCAGCTAATTTTTTGCATTTTTAGTAGAGACGGGGTTTCACCATGTTGACCAGGATGGTCTCGATCTCTTGACCTCATGATCCACCCGCCTCAGCCTCCCAAAGTGCTGGGATTACAGGCTTGAGCCACCACGCCCGGCCATTTTTAGTCATTTCTAAAGCTTTTCGAGTCCAAGTGTTCTGGAGAGTTGCTATTCTTATTGCTCATCTTTTCATCTGTAATGATTCTTACTCGTGACATTCAAAAGTAGTAGTGAGATTTTTTTTATTTTAAGATATAGTTAAACAGCTTGACACTTTTCCTGCAAAATACCTTTTGTTTTTTTGTTTTTCCTCTATATATGTTATACCTTTACCTAAAGAGCAAGACTGTCCAGGTTTCTGCCTCTGAAACTCATTGCCTCTTCAATCATTTCAGCTCTGGAAAGGAAGAGAAATGGAAGTGAGAAAGTTGAGCATTTCCTGGCAGTTCTTGATAGTTCTGTTTCTGATTCTGCAAATTCTGTCTGCGTTGGATTTTGACCCATACAGAGTCCTAGGGGTCAGCCGAACAGCCAGTCAGGCTGATATTAAAAAGGCTTATAAGAAGCTCGCCCGGGAATGGTAGGTGAATCAAAGAAATAGAGATTTAACGTAAATTAAGCAGTCTTAGCAGGGGAATGAAGTCTAAATTATGACTGGCTTTTATGTGTCTCTGTTTCTGTGCTCAATATATATATCTGTCTAAAATATTTTATGCAGGAGAGCTAATGTTCCTGTACTGTAATTGTTAACAATAAGATCCAAAGCCTGTGTTTACTCTGAAACTCCCTTTTAGGAATACTTTGGCTTAAAGAATTGCCTTAGATACTGTTAACATATTTAATGTTAAAGTAAGAAGAAGCTTTAATTAAAAAAAAAAAGTATCTATATATATATCTCTGTATATAGATATATCTATATATGTCTATATATATATATATATATGTAGTCAATACTGGATATCCTACCGTTCCCATGGTATGTTATTTATAAAGTAACTTTATGAGCGTAATTGCTAAACAGGAACACTATACAATCCTATTTTCTAAATTATTAATTTCTACACTTTGAAAAAAAGTTTAGAGTAAGAGCCTTTTGCCTTCAAAAAAAAAAATTCAGAAACCATGTACTGTTGTCCTTTGATATCCATGAGGTCTTGGTTCCAGGACCCTCCAGGTATGCCCAAGTCCAGGGATCCTCAAGTCCCTACATAAAATAGCATAGTATTTGCATGTAATCTATGTACGTCTTCTTGTATGCTTTAGACCATCTCTAGATTGCTTATAATACCTAATACGATGTAAATGCTATGCAATTAGTTGTTATTCTGTATTGTTTAAGGAATAATGACAAGAAAAATGTACGTGTTCAGTACAGATGCAATTGTTTTAAAATACGTTTGAATATTTCAGAATAGAAAATGTTCTATTTTAGTTGGTTGAATCCATGAATGTGGAACCAACAGATATAGAGAGCTGACTATATATTACTTTAAAAACTTGGCCTGGCATGGTGGCTCATGCCAGTAATCCCAGCATTTTGGGAGGCTAAGGTGGAAGGATCGTTTGAGCCCAGGAGTTCGAGGCCAGCCTGGGCAACAAAGTGAGACCCCATCTCTGTCAGGGGAAAAAAAAGCCCAGAGGTTTGAGGCTGCAGTGAGCCATGATCGCATCACTGCACTCCAGCCCAGGCAACAGAATGAAACCCGTCTGAAAAAAAATCTTACAGAAAATTGTAATTTTACCTATAGTTATCGGGATAGGAATTAGCAGGGTAGTAAAAATCTAAAACTTTGGGCAAATGTCATCAATTTCTTCCACCAATGCCTTGGCTGTGCCAAAGAAGCAGAAATGTTGGATTATATAGCTGGAGCGGGGAGCAGCAGAAGGAGGAATGGATGGAAAGGACACAGGTGACTCTAAGCTGGGTGTACCAACCATGAGCAATGGAAGAAAGTTTGGGACAGGTACCACCACACCTACCACATGCTAACCTCCTGGTTCTGTGCTTTTTGTCTCATTTAAACCTTATAATTGGCCTATGAAGGAGGATATCAATGTCTCTCTCTTTTTTGTTTTTGTTTTTTTGAGACAAAGTCTCCCTCTGTTGCGCAGGCTGGCTGGAGTACAGTGACGTGATCTTGGCTCACTGTAACCTCCGCCTCCCAAGTTCAAGTGATTCTCCTGATTCAGCCTCCTGGGTAGTTGGGACTACAGGCATACACTACCACACCCAGCTAATTTTTGTATTTTTAGTGGAGGCAGGATTTTGCCCTATTGGTCTTAAACTCCTGACCTCAAATGATCTGTCCACCTCAGCCTCCCAAAGTGCTGGGATTACAGGCATGAGCCATTGCACCTGACCGGTGTCTCTGTTTTATACATGGAAAGGTGGAGACCTAGAGTTGGTAAATCTTTGGTACCTCTGGGTTCTGTAGTTTGACCCTCTGCATCAGTAGTTTATTGCTTTACTGTTTTTTAATCATTTACACATCTAGGCATCAGTAAGTGTGAGTGGGCCAATGGTTGGCCGAGGAGGCGCTGAATGAGAGTAGGAAGTTGTACAGGAGCAAAAGTGCCTCATTCAGGTGATGTGTGATGGTCTGCGTGCGTGACTGTGCCTGCCACTGTTCTGCTTCAGTGAACGGTTGTATTTTAGCATTAAACTGCTTGAAATAAAGGTAAAGATCATTTAAAATATAATTTTTAAATAAATATTTTAGACCGTATTCCATGAGGAATCCAGAATTGCATGCTAAAAAAACAATCTCTAATTATACATGACCTCTTTCCAGGGACTCTTTATACCAAGGTTATGTTCTGCATCACTTCAGACTCTCGCCTCTTTATGTTTAAAGCAAAATATGTAAATCTGCAGTTAATTCATAAGGTAACAACATTCTTTTGGACAGGGTATAGCCTTTGACAATATTTTAAGAACACAAATGATAGCTTGCTTATGTGGGACCTATTAAAATATATAGCTTTGACTTTTCTGTCTTCCAGAGCTGAAAAAGGTATATGATATTAATTAAATGAGTCATATTCTGTTTTTTAATTTGACTCTCTAGGAGTAATTCATCACCATACAAATATATTGAGCGTGTCATCCAATAATAGTCCAAAATTTTACTTTAGGTTTTTAATTTTGCTATACTATTATTTTCTGCTGTATTGGCTATGACAGTGTATCACTTGGAATAGTTAAACTTTTGTTTACTAATGGCTTGATATACACTGAAAGTAGCAGCATTTCCAGTTTAACTTTTCAGAATGAGCTATAGCAGGGGAAATGGTTACTTGTTGAACTGGATCTGGAGCCTGCCTCTAATACATTTTACTAAGTGTTTCTTAGACTGCTTAAGAATTTTCCTTTGCTTGGTTAAACCATTTGACATTACTTTTTCCCGGAAAACTATGTTTCTCTACCAGTAATTTTTATCATAGGTAATTTTTGTTTGTTATCCACATTAACAGAAGAAATAACTCCTCCCCCTCTGCAAAGAATAGCAGATTGGTGTGATATGGTTATGTAGTAAACTGAACAGTAAATTAATTTGTCTAATTCTTTGCTGTATTACCTTCTCTCTCTCTATCCCTCTCTCTCTCCCTCTCTCTCTTTTTTTTTTGAGATGGAGTCCTGCTCTGTCACCCAGACTGGAGTGCAGTGGGGAGGTCTCAACTCACTGCAACCTCCAACTCCTGGGCTCAAGCAACTTTCCTGTCTCGGTCTCCCCAGTAGCTAGGATTACAGGCACCCACCACCATACCTGGCTAATTTTTTGCATTTTTAGTAGAGACGGGGTTTCACCATGTTGGCCAGCTGGTCTCGTACTCCTGACCTCATGATCCACCCACCTCAGCCTCCCAAAATGCTGGGATTATAGACGTGAGCCACTGCGCCCAGCCTGCTGTGTTACTTTCTCTTTGTTTTAATTCCTTTCAAAAGGTAACTAGAGAGCCAGTAGATACCATGTGCAATATTTCCTCTACTTTGACTTTTAAAGATTGCAGTTTATGAAATAATTTCATATTTACTGAAAATAGCACTGGACAATACTTTCCTAGGGCTGATTTTTTTTTTTAATGTTTTCAACCTTGTGGGATCTTCCACAATTAGGAAAGTATTCCATACGAGCTGAAAGTGTGGTCCTCCCTGTTCTTCAGCCTTGGCCTCCTGTTTCAGGATCTGTGTTTTCTAACCCAGCTGCCCTCAAGACTCTCTCTTTGGTTCATTCTCCTTAAAAGCCCCTTCCTGCCTTTCTTCTACAGAGTTCTATATGTCAAATCTGCATTCGTATGATTGCATGATTTTGATCTACGCAGCTGTCAGCCTGTTTGAATACTGAAAACACTTTTGCCTTGTTTGTTGTTGTCATCCAGAAATGCTTTGGAACCTCCATCTCGTTTCCTTAAGTCACGCTGTTTTCTTCTTCTTCTTCTTTTTTTTTGGAGACGGAGTTTCGCTCTTGTTACCCAGGCTGGAGTGCAATGGCGCGATCTCGGCTCACTGCAACCTCCGCCTCCTGGGTTCAGGCAATTCTCCTGCCTCAGCCTCCTGAGTAGCTGGGATTACAGGCACGCGCCACCATGCCCAGCTATTTTTTTTGTATCTTTAGTAGAGACGGGGTTTCACCATTTTGACCAGGATGGTCTTGATCATTTGACCTCGTGATCCACCCACCTCGGCCTCCCAAAGTGCTGGGATTACAGGCTTGAGCCACCGTACCCGGCCTAAGTCATGCTGTTTTCATTATGCCTAGCCGAGATTTTTTTCCCCTCTGCTAATACTTATAGCAAGGATTAAATGGTTAAGGAATGAATGATTTTTAAACTCGACAGTCAGTAATCTGGAGTTTCCTTATTTGTAAAGAAATCAGAATATGTGGTATAATTCATTCAAACATATTTCTACTAGAATAAATTTATCAAGCTGTAGATTTTTTTTTATTCCAATGTACTTGGTGTATCGTTAGTAGTCGTTTGCTTCCCAGTGAATTGTTTAGTTATTATGTGAAGAATACTATCATATGAAGTCTCTTAAAGTGAACACTGAAAAATCAATCTGTATAAAATACTGATTTAGATCTTAGGGGCTTTCAAGGAAGTAAACCTAGCCCTTACTTTCCAGAACTTTAAAATCTCCAAAGCTGGCCGGGTGTGGTAGCTCACACCTGTAATCCCAGCACTTTGGGAGGCCAAGGCAGGATGATGGCACAAGTCCAGGAATTTGAGATCAGCCTGGACAACATGGCAAAAAATGTTAAATATGTAGCCTTGAGGCCGAGCGCAGTGACTCACGCCTGTATTCCCAGCACTTTGGGAGGTCACAGCAGGTGGATCATTTGAGGTCAGGTGTTCGAGACCAGCCCGGCCAACATGATGAATCCCCATCTCTACTAAAAATACAATAAGTAGCCAGGTGGTAGTGGCACAGGCCTGTAATTGCAGTTACTTGGAAAGCTGAGGCAGGAGAATCAGTTGAACCTGGAAGGTGGAGGTTGCAGTGAGCCAAGATGGTACCACTGCACTCCAGTCTGGGCAACAGAGTGAGACCCAGTCTCAAAAAAAAAAAAAAAAAAAAAATTATGCGGCCTTGAAATTCCTATCTAGGTAAAAGGCAATCGTAGGCAGAATGAAATAACCTCAATAATAATGACAAATACTCTAATTTGAAAGTCAGGTATGAATGCAGTTTCTAACCCGATTGTTACTAAACAAATTCAGTGTATCCTAAAAGCTGTTTCTTATATCTATATGTATTATCAGAAGAAACAATAGCATTCCAATATCATTCTAGCATTGGGATGAAATGTTGCCATCCTGGGAAAAGACGGGTTCTTATGAATAAGCGATTTAACCTTGAGCCAGCTTTAGCAGTGTACATACATGCACCAAATCCCACCTTTCCTCTGTGAATTACTGCGGTACTATCTGGTGCTTTGAACATGCCCCACTGGAATGTTTTGGGAAAAAATCGCCTATTTCAAAGTTTCATTGATTATAGTCATGTAAAGCTACTGATTGCCTCTACCATTTACTTTAAGAAACTTTCCTAATAAAATACCCCTCCATTTGCCTCTGTAATAACTGTGTGAACAAGAATGTTAAATGACTATGCATAAAAAGTTAACTCTGTTCTCACTGCCTGCCCATTTGTGTTTCAGGCATCCTGACAAAAACAAAGATCCAGGAGCAGAAGACAAGTTCATTCAAATCAGTAAGGCTTACGAGGTATTGTGTCCAGATTTGTTGGGGTTTTTTTTGTTTTTTGATTTTTGTTTTTGAGATGGAGTCTCACTCTGTCGCCCAGGCTAGAGTGCAATGACACCATCTCAGCTCACTGCAAGCTCCGCCTCCCAGGTTCAAGCAATTCTTCTGCCTCAGCCTCCCAAGTAGCTGGGGGTTACAGGCACCTACCACCACACTCAGCTAATTTTTGTATTTTTAGTAGAGAGGGGGTTTTACCATGTTGGCCAGACTGGTCTTCAACTCCTGACCTCAGGTGATCCGCCTGCCTCAGCCTCCCAAAGTGCTGGGATTACAGGTATGAGCCACTGCACCTGGCCTTCATGTCCAACTTTGTGATGCATCCATTAGCTCTTATAAAATATGCCTTAGGAAGTAATGAGTTTCATAAAGTTCTCAGAAAGGTCACGTTCCCCATGCCCTTTACCCAATTTCTAGATTGTAATAAAGAGAACATATTTGGGCACATCCGATATATTGAAACAAGTGCCTGAACATTTCAGCTCTTGGAAAAGCTGTCCTATTTTAAAGGCTTTAACTAGAATTGTAGAATTATCCTGAATATGTCTGTATATGTCTCTATTGCCTTCTTAAAAATTTACATTAAAGAATTACATACCAATTTGCCTGTATTTATTAAAGTGGCACAAGGTGCCAGGCACAGTGGCACATGCCTATAGTCCCAGCTACTAGGGAGGCTGAGGCTAAAGGATCGCTTGAGTTAAGGAGTTTTGGGCTGTAGTGCACTATGCTGATTGGGTGTCTGTACTAAGTTCGGCATCATTATGGTGACCTCCGGGGAGCTGGGGACCACCAGGTTGCCTAAGGAGGAGTGAACTGGCCCAGGTCAGAAACGGAGCAGGTCAGAACTCCCAGGCTCATCAGTAGTGGGATCTTGCCTGTGAATAGCCACTGCACTCCAGCCTGGGCAACATAGCGAGACCCCATCTCTTAAAAATAAAAAACAAAGTGGCTCAAGGTAACAAATACATTTAAACACAAGATTTTCAATAATTTTCTGACATGTCGGGTTAAGTAGTTTGGTTCGGAATATGCATAAAGAAGTCAGTGGCCTCCTGATTTGCGTAGGGAATGCCCTTCAACAGACAGTACTTACCTCATAGAAATGACACATCATCATCCTAAAACAGATTCCTGGATTTTAGACCTCAAAGTTATTTCTAAGTAAAACAAAGTCAACTAACATACAAAGCACTAGACTATAGCTACTTTTTTGGTGTTCATAGCTTTTCTTATCTTGGTTTGAATTAGTCCGGCTCATCGGATATGACCAGGTCAGTTTTCTTGTGATTGAGCCCTGGTGATCAACATTATGTTTTATTTGTTTTGCTGAAGTGTTTTTTTTGTTTTGTTTTGTTTTGTTTTGAGACAGAGTTTCGTTTTGCTCTTGTTACCCAGGCTAGAGTGCAATGGCACGATCTCGGCTCACTGCAACCTCCACCTCCTGGGTTCAGGCAATTCTCCTGCCTCAGCCTCCTGAGTAGCAGGGATTACAAGAATGCGCCACTATGCCCAGCTAATTTTTTGTATTGTTAGTAGAGACGGGGTTTCACCATGTTGACCAGGATGGTCTCGATCTCTTGACCTCGTGATCCACTCACCTCAGCCTCCCAAAGTGCTGGGATTACAGGCTTGAGCCACTGCGCCCAGCCTTTGCTGAAGTGTTTCTGTTGCGGTAGTTTGAAATCTTTAATGCCAAGATGAACGTAACTATCTAAACTGAACAATTTCAGTCTTGAATGTTCTTTAATATTTCTGTAGGGAAAGAAGAGTTTCTCATTCTTTTGAATGACTGCATTTAGAATATCTAATCGGCTGGATGCAGTGGCACCCTGTAATACCAGCACCTGGGGAGGCTGAGGCATGCAAATCGCTTAAGCTCGGAAATTCAAGACCAGCCTAGGCAACATGACGAAACTTCTCCACAAAAATACAAAAATTAGCCTGGTGTGGTGGCTTGTGCTGGTGGCCCCAGCTACTCAGGAAGCTGAGGTGGAAGGTTGAGCCTGGGAGGTGGAGGCTGCAGAGAGCTGTGATCACGCCACTTCACTCCAACCTGGGTGACAAAGCAAGACCCTGTCTCAAAAAGAAAAAGAATATCCAATTATGTAATAATCTTCTTTTTTCTTAAGAGACAGTCTGTCTCTGTTACCCAGGCTGGAGTACAGTGATGTAATCACAGCTCACTTGCAGCCTTGAACTCCTGGGCTCAAGCAATCTCCCACCCACTTCACCCTCCCAAGTAGCTGCAACTATAGGCACCTATCACTATGCCTGGCTGACTTTTTTTTTTTCTTTTTGTAGCAACATGTTGCTTTGTGGCCCAGGTTGGTCTTGAAACTCCTGGCCTCAAGGGATCCTCCAAACCTCGGCCTCTCATAATCGTGTCATCTCCAAAGCTGGCCGGGTATGGTAGCTCACACCTGTAATCCCAGCACTTTGGGAGGCCAAGGCAGGATGATGGCACGAGTCCAGGAATTTGAGATCAGCCTGGACAGCATGGCAAAAATGTTAAATATGTTTAATGCAAAAAACGTTAAATTTTTGCATTTATTTTCTTCCTATGTCTTCTAAGCTGCTTATAGAAAAGTCTTTTGGGTGAACCTTTTTACCAGTTGTTTAGATTTCTTTTTTCCTTCCTTTATAGATTCTTTCAAATGAAGAAAAGAGATCAAATTATGATCAATATGGAGACGCCGGAGAGAACCAGGGCTACCAGAAGCAGCAACAGCAGCGAGAGTATCGCTTCCGCCATTTCCATGAAAACTTTTATTTTGATGAATCCTTTTTTCACTTCCCTTTTAATTCTGAACGGCGGGACTCAATTGATGAAAAGTATTTGTTGCACTTTTCACATTATGTGAATGAAGTGGTTCCAGATAGCTTCAAGAAACCCTACCTCATAAAGATCACCTCGGATTGGTGCTTTAGTTGTATTCATATAGAGCCTGTGTGGAAAGAAGTTGTTCAAGAACTGGAAGAATTGGGTAAGATAATTTTATTCATCACATAGATGACTTTTTTTTTTTTAAGATGAAGTCTCTCTCTGCTGACCCGGCTGGAGTGCAGTAGTGCCATCTCGGCTCATTGCAACCTCCACCTCCCAGGTTCAAGCGATTCTTCTTTCTCAACCTCCCGAGTAGCTGGGATTACAGGCGCCCACCATCACACCCAGCTAATTTTTATACTTTTAGTAGAGACAGGGTTTCGCTATGTTGGCCAGGCTGGTTTTGAACTCCTGACTTCAAGTGATCCTCCTGCCTCGGCTTTCCAAAGTGCTGGAATTACAGGCATCAGCCACTGCATCCAGCCCCAAAGCAAATTTTTTTAAACACCTGTTTTATAAACCTTTTTGAAAGTCTTTCTTGGCCAGGCGCAGTGGCTCACACCTATGATCCCAGCACTTTGGGAGGCCGAGGCGGGTCGATCACGAGGTCAAGAGATCGAGACCATCCTGGTCAACAAGGTGAAACCCTGTCTCTACTAAAAATACAAAAATTAGCTGGGCATGGTGGCATGCGCCTGTAGTCCCAGTTACTCAGGAGGCTGAGGCAGGAGAATTGCTTGAACCCAGGAGGTGGAGGTTACGGTGAGCCGAAATCATGCCATTACACTCCAGTCTGGGTAACAAGAGCGAAACTCCGTCTCAAAAAAAAAAAAAAAGTCTTTCTTAAATGTATTAGTCTGCTTTCTTCAACTCTGTGACACCTAAGCACCAAGTTTTTGACTTATTGTGAGCTGAGCCTTGAAGAGGGTTAGAAGTCAGCTGAGGAATCTTCAGTCACACAATCTGGTAAAAACTAGTGTGCAAAAGCATCCAATGTTTATAGAGAAGTGTACTGTGGAGGAGGGCCCAGAATTAGCACCACCCCTGACCTTGAGCTCACTATTTAGTTAAAGAGAAAATATATACACAGAGAACGCTGACCTCACATTTGCAAGTACGGAATAATGTAGTGCTGAAGGAGTAGACAAAAGATGACAAGACATTCATTTGTGTTTTCTAACACCTTGCCCATGAATTGGATATTTTCATTTGAAACTTTTTTCTCAGGCAACTTTCATGTGCCAATTACTGTAGTCGACAACAAAGGATATATAATAATACTTTTTGTTGAACATTTCCGTTCCCTTGCATTGTGGTAAATGCTTTCTGTGCATTATCTTTGTCCCCAAAGCAACTCAATGAAGGAGAGACTGTTATTATCCCTATTTTACAGATGAGGAAGCTAAGGCATTGAAGGTTAAGGAACTAATTCATTAAGCATCAGTGTTGGATATGGACCCAGGAATCTGACCTTCAGTTTCCTCATCCATAAAGATAGCAATACTTACCGTGCAGAGTGGTTGTGAGTATGAAAAGTATGATGTATATAAAGCTGTAGGCTTGATACCTAACATACAAAGCACTCAGGAAGTGGTAATCCCTCCCTTGGGCCTTTGTCTTATAGCCACTTGGCCTCCCTAGGTGATGTCTCTTCTGTCTTTACAATGACCAAATCTTCCAGTGTATGTGCCTGCTATGTTCTTTTTCTTTCTTCTGCTCAGATAATTCTCTGTGCACTTTCATTTATTGAGATTGTTCCACAGTTATTTTTAACAGCTGTAATGTGATACAGTAGTATACTGTACTTGGCTCTACAGAAGAGCCAAGAATCCAGTTTGGATTCTTGTTCTGCAATTTTGTCAGCTGTGCAACCTGGGATAAGTCACTTTACCTCTCTGAATCCTCTCTCTGTATCTGGAAAATGAAGGAAATGGGCTGTATAATGCCTAAGGTTCCCCCTTTCCTGCCATTGAGAGACTGCAGCAGTCATGGTCCGGTAGCCTACCGATACCTTCATTTAGTCTGCTCAGCAATTTTAAATCATTAAGTTTGGGATCCCTCCATTAACTCAGCATTTCATTTTAGGAATTTACTAATTAGAAAATAAGCACACAAGAGCACAAAGCCGTGTGAACAAAGATGTACAAGGATGCCTGTCAACATTCCTTATAATGTTAAGAATTAGGCCAAAAGCAACTTTTGATACTGTGCTTTGTGATAAGAAATCTATGTATATTTTGGTGTTCATTCCCAGTTCCTGGCACAGATCTCTTAAAACCCTTAAGATTGCCTGATGAGTAGGGGTGGGCTAAGAGAATCTTTTGCTCTCACATTTGCTCTTGACTCTGATTCCTGACATGGAGCTCCTGATCCTTGGAATTTCCTGCACAATGGGAACTGGTCACCAGAAAGGCCAAACCATGATTAGAAGTTTGAAAGTTTTCACCCTCATCTTCCAGAAAGAGGAGAGGAGCTGGAGACTGAGTTGATAATTGATCATGCCTACATGATGAAGCCTTCACAAAAATTCCTGAACTCTGGCTCGGTTTCCTGGGGGGTGGGCCCAGCCTACTCTACCTCCCCTCAGCTGAGCCTACAGTAGAGGGGCCAGGCATCCTCCCCCATGGGAGAGGCATTTGAGTAAGGAGCCTTGCCTCTGGTGTCCTAGCCGCACATTTGCTGGGCAAAAAAAGTGAACATATATATGTGTATATTTAATCCTTGAACTACTGGGTTTGAGAGTTCCCAGGTGGCTGAATACATGGAGATGCCCAGAGGGTGACAAGCCCTGAGAGGGCAGGGCTGCTCCCCCACTTCCATATGCCTTACCGTGTGCCTCTCTTTCTTCTGGCTGATCAACTCCTTTGTAATAGCCCTTATACCTAATGGGTAAACGTAAGGATTGTTCCCCTGAGTTTTGTGAGCAGCTCTAGCAAATTAATTGAACCCAAGGAGGGACTCATGGGACCCTTTGATTTATAGCCAGTTGGTCAAAAGTACAGAACACAACTTGGGACTTCTGGCGTCTAAAGTGGGAGCAGCCTTTGTGGGACTGAACCCTTAACCTGCAGGACTTGATGCTATCTCTGGGTAGATAGTGTAAGAATTGAGTTGATACCCAGTTAATGTCTGCTGGAGGGTTTATGGGTAACCCCTAACCCCAAAGCATCAGGTGTCAGAAGTGAGGCATTGAGCTGAGCATAGTGGCATGTGCCTGGAATCCCAGCTGCTTGGGTGGCTGAGGCAGGAAGATTGCTTGAGCCCAGGAGTTTGAGACCAGCCTGGGTGACATAGTGAGACTCCATCTCCAGTGTCAGGGAAAGTAGTGTGTTGAGTGTGAGTAGGAAAAACAGTTTGGTTTTTCCTCTCTCATAACTTCAATGTGCAACAATAAAGAATGGGTTAAATAGATTGACGGCCCAGTGAGTTTCTACTATGTGCCAGGCTCTGGTCTGGTGTTGGGGATACACAGGGATCCCTGCCTTCATGAGGCTTACATTCTAGAAGGGGAGACAGACAGTAAACAATTGACAGAAGGAAAGTGGGTGGGACATTAGAAGATGGTAAACACTGTGGGAAAAAAGTGAAAGTGAGCAGGTTGTGTGTGTGGCCCGAGTGAGCCATATTTTAAATATGGTGTCAAGGTAGACCCCATTCAGAAGGACTTGAAGTTGGTGAAGAAGTCAGCTATGCAGAAGTTGGGTAGATACACACTTACAGGCTGAAGGAACAGCCAGTGCCAAGGCCCTGTGGCAGGAACATCCATGTCCTCAGATCACAGCAAGGACGTTGGGGACTGGGGCAGGCTGATGAAAGAGTGGGAGAAGAAAGAGGGCATGGGGAATCAGGGCCAAACACAAAGGGTCTTGTTGGCCTCTGTGAGGATTGTGCATTTTATTCCAACTGAAATGGGTCTTTGCAGGGTTTGGGCAGAGGAGTGATGTAATCCATTTTTATGTTTTAGAAGGAACAGCCTGGTTGCTATGTTAAGAACAGACTGTCAGGAGACATGGAGAAATAGGGGGAGAGCATTTAGGATGTTATTACAGCAACATAGGCAGGAGACATAATGATGACTCAGAGCAGGGCATGTAATGAAAGTGATGAAAAACAGTTGAATTCTGGACATATTCTGAAGAGAAAACCAACAAGACTTGCTGACAGATTGGATGTGGGGTGAGGCTGATAAGAGAAGCCGAAGATGGTTTTTGGCCCGAGTAACTGGAACGATGGAGCCATCATCAACTGAAATGGCAAAGGTGTGGGTAGGACAGGTCTGTGGGAGGGGATCAGGGGTTCGTTTTTGGAAATGTTAAGCCAAAAAATCTAGTAGACAGCCAAAAGAAAATGTACATTTATCGGCCTTTAATACTGAATGTGTCTCCAGTGGTAGCAGTAACTAGCCCTCCAAATATATTGGTTGAATGAAAGAACAAGAAAAGCTATTCAAGTGTTAAGTGAAATAAGTATCAGATGATCCCAGTTTATGTGTTTGTGTACCCACACATACACACATAAACACACACGCATTTGTAACTTTTCTTACGTATTGCCAGATTGCTCTGCAGAAAAACTGAGCCAATCTAGAATTCCAGCAGTGAAAGAATGCCAGATAGTCTATTAGGAAAGACATCCTTTATGAGGTCAGGATTTCAATTTCACACCAAAAAATTACTTAGCACTTTTTCCAGCTATGATGGAGACATAAAAAGCCTTCACTTGTATCTTCCATTCTCTTCAGGTGTAGGAATTGGTGTGGTCCATGCTGGGTATGAGAGACGCCTGGCCCATCACCTGGGGGCACACAGCACGCCCTCTATCCTAGGAATCATTAATGGGAAAATCTCCTTCTTCCACAATGCAGTTGTCCGTGAGAATCTGCGACAATTTGTAGAAAGTCTTCTTCCAGGGAACTTGGTGGAAAAAGTAAGTACCTGTCAAGGAAAATATGGCTAAGAAGTGGTTTAAGAGGCGCGTAGGACTGCTAATTGCCCAGAACATTATCTGTAGTCCTCTCAAACCTGAATTTCATTATGAGGAAGGCAAGACATACTAATTGATTAATTACTCAAACTAAATCATTTAAATGAAGTCTGTAGGAGACTAAAAATTGAAATAGATGAAGTACAGAGACTGAAAGAATTAATTCCTCTTAATAACCATCTTGCAGATCTTACACTGCCATGGGAATTTGAGCCTAAAATGACAGTGCCTGTTTTCTAAACAAAAAAATTAGATCACATGGTAGAAAGTATCAGGGATTTCTTTTCTTTTCTTTTCTTTTTACTTGAGATGGAGTCTTGCTGTTGTTGCCCAGGCTGGAGTGCAGTGTCACAATCTTGGCTCACTGCAACCTCCATCTCCTAGGTTCAAGTGATTCTCCTGCCTCAGCCTTCCAGTAGTTGGGATTAGTGGCACCCGCCACCACGCCTGGCTAATTTTTGTTTTTAGTAGAGACGGGATTTCGCCATGTTGGCCAAGCTAGTCTTGAACTCCTGACCTCGGGTGATCCACCTACCTTGGCCTCCAAAAGTGCTGGGATTACAGGCATGAGCCACCACGCCCAGCCAAGAATTAGGGATTTCTTTCCAGCTCATAAATTTGTTCATGTGAAGATATTTATCTTTATTCAGATTTAATTCTATTTGGTTATATATTCAATGATCATATCTATGGAAAATGCCAGATTCCATGAAATCAAATATTATTTTTGAAACTTTAGAAACTTACAATGATAATAATATGAATGAATTTCACAAAGAAAAGGTTGAAGTAAAGAAGCCAAAGTTTACATTAGTTTATAATTTCCATATTTAGGCACCTAATATATTTTTTTCAATATCTTAAGTTAGGGATCAAAGTAATTAGGAAAGGACTCTCATTTTGCTTTAAATAATTCATTCTTTTAACAATACCAGGGAGAGTGAACATAAAAAATTTTTATCATATTTCTACATGTACTATCCCTAGACTGTCCTGCTGGGATCATTATCTATAGAAGAAGTATTTGTTGGAGTTAACTGTCAGAGAGTATTGTAAGCTCCTAAAATGATGATAGATTGTCTGATGGATCCTCAAACATTTATATAAAATATCTATTCTGTGCCCAGCATAGATTAAGTAGCCATTTCTAGCAGCTCCCAAGCTCATGGGTGATTATTTCCAGTAAGTTGGAGTCGATCCTAATGAGTTGGGAAAGGCTCCCTGGCAGAAGTGACTCTTGGACTGGGTTTGCCAGGTGAGGAGAGAGAAGGAGGGAGTGAGTTGCAGGCAGGCAGAAATCTGGAGACATGAAGTAGCCTGCTTCATAAGAAGTTTTCATTGGTGAGCAGCAGAGGAGGGATTAGAAAGGTTATCAGGAATCTCAGAGCACCACCATGCCCCTTGAAGGAGCTTGAGCCTTGGGCTGCAGGTGATGAGCCATTGTAGGCTTTTGAGCAGAGGAGTGAAATAATCAAACGTGGGTTTTATATGAATCATTCTAGGTGCAGTATGGAAAGAAACCTTTTTTAACGACTATGAAAAATTTCTAGCTAGAAAATTTATTCATGTTTTTAATTTGTTCTCTCAGGAATATTTTAAGATGTCAACGGGGAAAGTAGCAATTCAGATAACAATAAATGAAATTATATAATGTATAGAGGGGGTGGATTGTCTTATTTTTATTTAAGCCATTTAAAAAGAGCAAGCTGGCCTAGAGTGGTGGCTCATGCCTGTAATCCTAGCATTTTGGGAGGCTGAGGTGTGAGGATCACTTGAGTCCAGAAGTTCAAGACCAGCCTGGGCAGCATACTGAGACCTGATCTCTACAAAAAATACAAAAGTTAGCCAGGCATGGTGCCATGTGCCTGTAGTCCTGACTATTCAGGAGGCGAGGTGGGAGAATCACTTGACCTTGGGAGGTTTGGGAGGTTGAAGGTGCAATGAGCCGTGATCATGCCATTGCACTCTAGCCTGGACAACAGAACAAGACCCTGTCTCAGAAAAAAAGGGATGAGGGGCACGCTGGGAGACTGAGGCGTGATAGACAGATGATTGATTGATAGGTAGGTGGGTAGGTAGGTAGGTATTAAAAGGGCCAGTGTTGCATTATCTTCTGCTGGATAGTAGATTAAGAAGTATACTCTATAATTAAGCAAGAACCAACCCTTGAAGTTCAATTTTTATAATATGGTCAGTAATTGTTTCAGACAGGATTATGATTTTAGCCTGTAAGAATTAAAATATGAAATCAGTATCTCCATTCTTTTAATAGTTTTAGCCAAATGAAGACAAAACAATTAGTTGTCTGCATTTTTATTTTTGGTAGTCTTTTATACTTATTTGATTTATTTTCTCCTCACTGGAGTATGATACAATTGTTAAATATTGAGACTAACATTCTATTTTCAATTTAAGGTTACAAATAAAAATTATGTGAGATTCCTCTCTGGCTGGCAACAAGAGAATAAGCCTCATGTCCTTCTGTTTGACCAAATGCCCGTTGTGCCACTGTTATACAAGGTACCATCTATGCTGGGGTAATGGTTTCGTTTCGTTTCTTTTTTCTTTTATCTTCTTTTCCTTTCCTTTTTTCTTTTTTTTAGCAGAAAGTATAATCTCTGAGTTGGAACTTATAGCCTATTTGTCTTTATTGTAAGAAATAGTTTATTCCATGAGAAATGTTTGAAGACCAGAAATTTTACTTAACCATCATACATTGAGCACCTACTGATACCAGTTACTGTACTAGTGCTTTCTGTGCACACATCATTTAATCCTCAGAAGAACCCAGAGATAGAGATATTATAGAGATATTATCCCTGTTTCTTGTTTTTTTTTTTTTTTTTGAGAACGAGTCTCACTTAGTTGCCCATGCTGCAGGGCAGTGTTGTGATCTAGGTTCACTGAAACGTTCGCCTCCCTGGTTCAAGCGATTCTTTCACCTCTGCCTCACGAGTAGCTGGGACTACAGGCACACGCCACCCAACCCGGCTAATTTTTTTATTTTAGTAGAGATGGGCTTTCACCATATTGACCAGGCTGATCTTGAACTCCTGACCTCAAGTGATCTGCCTGCCTTGGCCTCCCAAAGTGCTGGGATTAAAGCCATGAGCCACCACATCTGGCCACTATCCCTGTTTCATAGACCAAGATCATGAAGGTTAGAGTGGTCATGTAATCTACCCAAGTTCTCACTACAGCATGGTGAATGCAATTGACTTCAGACCTGCCCTCTGAATGATGCCCCCACTACACTCCCAGCCTACCTGTACTGCCCACTACCTCTCATGTCACTGTGACATGAGATGGGTGAGGAAGGTATCCTAATCAGTGGTATGGTCACTGCCAATCTTACCTAATTACAGTACAGGTAATCCCCAAACCCGTGCCTCCTGACCAGTACATATTTCAAGAAGATGATTATTTTGCCTTAACTATGGAAAAAAAAGAAAGGGTTGTTTGTATTTACCTGTTGGTACAGTTTTTGCACATGGAACACTATAGAATTCCTGGAAGTATACATGGATATGGAAGACCTAGTAGAGCTGTGTAAGTTGGCGTGCATCTCTCTGCTCAGTGATGTGAAAAAGCCCTACTTGATTTGTAATTTACATATTTGCTGTAGTTTTATTTTCTTCCTCTCTATTATGCCCTAACAGTTGACTGCTTTTGCATACAAAGATTATTTATCATTTGGATATGTACACGTGGGTTTCAGAGGGACGGAAGAGATGACGAGGCAGTACAACATCAACGTCTACGCCCCCACTCTCTTGATCTTTAAAGAACATATAAACAAGCCTGCCGATGTTATCCAGGTATGTGAGGGTCACCTTGCTTTAAGATTTTCTTTGATTTTATCCCAAAATTTTGTGTAAATAAACAGCAAAATTGAACAAAGTGGGTGAGGGAAAGGATCAATTAGTTTTCAATATCTTCCTTCAGATACACAAAATTTTTAAATGAATTTTGTTTCTCTGACTTGGTACTATTTGCTTTAAATATTTTTAATTGTAAAAATTTAAATTTTTTAACCCCTTTAAAGGGCTTCTGTTAGAAAACCAACAATCTTTTTCCAAAATGAATTTAAAAGTTAAATGCAAAACAGTAATAAAAAGGAGTAAGAAGAAACCACAAACTAACAGAATGTACGGATGAATACTTATCTGATCTTAAGGTGGGAAAGTGTTAAAAAGCATGGGGAAGAAAAGGTTGGAAAATCTTAATAATTTGACTCTCTAAGTTGTATATTTTTATGTAAATACTTTAAAATGTAACGTTAAAAACTGGGGAAATACAACAAATATTAAAATATTGATATTTTAATTTCTAAAGAGCTTTTAATCAAGAAAATCAACACAAAATTCTGAGAAGAGATTCAAATGACTAGTAAACGTTTTTTAAAATTAAATCTCAGGCCGGGCTCGGTGGCTCATGCCTATAATCCCAGCACTTTGGGAGGCTGAGGCGGACAGATCGCCACATCCTGGCCAACTTGGTGGAGCCCCATCTCCACTAAAAATACAAAAAAAATTAGCTAGGTGTGGTGCATGCCTATAGTCCTAGCTACTTAGGAGGCTGAGCAGGAGAATCACTTGAACCCAGGAAGCAGAGGTTGCAGTGAGCCGAGATCAACAGAGCAAGACTGTGTCTCAAAAAAAAAAAAAAATTAAATCTCATGAGTAATCAGAGAACATTAACCTTTTTCACCCATCAAATTGTCAAAGATTTTCTAAGTTAAAATAGTACTGTTGAGGGTGTAGAGAAATAAGTGCTATCTTCCTGGAGGAAGTAGGTTTTTAGAAAAGGAATTTGGTAATATTGTGTTAATCACTTAAAGTCATGAAATTGTGTGCCAAACACTCTTCTGGGTGTAGAGTTATAGCATTGAGTAAGATCAACAGAATTCCCTGTCCTGTGTCCTACTGGGATAGACAGACAAACAGTATAACATAGTCTGTTATCATTTATTATATAGTGATAAGTGATAAGGGGAAAGATAAAGCAGGAAAGAGGGATGAGGAGTTTTAGGAGAGAAGGGTTGCAGTTATACAGTAGAATGGCCTAGAAGGCCCTCATTGAGACCTTAAATAAAGGCCTAAGGGAGGTGAGACTGTCTTACAGGAATCTGTACTTTTTTCTTTCCTTTTTTTTTAGACAGAGTTTCACTCTGGTTGCCCAAGGTGGAGTGCAATGGTGCAGTCTCAGCTCGCCACAGACTCCGCCTCCCTGGGTTCAGGTGATTCTCCTGCCTCAGCCTCCCCAGTAGCTGGAATTACAGGCATGAGCCGCCACGCCTAGCTAAATTTTGTACTTTTTAGTAGAGACAGGGTTTCTCTGTGTTGGTCAGGCTGGTCTCGAACTCCTGACCTCAGGTGATCCACCTGCTTTGGCCTGCCAAAGTGCGGGATTACAGGCGTGAGCCACCATGCCCAACCTCAGGAATCTATGCCAGAGGAATAGGAACTCAAAGACTTCCATCTAAAGATGTAAAGTAATTTTCATAATATGTGAAAATTGAATCAAGGACCAGAGGAAAAAAAAGAATATGTGAAAATTGCAGGGGGTAAATGTAAATATCCAACAGTAGGATAACTAGGATGATTTTTTTTTTTTTTTTTTTTTAGACGGAGTTTCACTCTTGTTACCCAGGCTGGAGTGCAATGGCGTGATCTCGGCTCACCGCAACCTCTACCTCCTGGGTTCAGGCAATTCTCCTGCCTCAGCCTCCTGAGTAGCTGGGATTACAGGCACGTACCAGCATGCCCAGCTAATTTTTTGTATTTTTAGTAGAGACGGGTTTTCACCATGTCGACCAGGATAGTCTTGATCTCTTGACCTTGTGATCCACCCGCCTCAGCCTCCCAAAGTGCTGGGATTACAGGCGTGAGCCACCACACCCGGCCTAACTAGGATGATTATTAGTACATTCCATGAAGGGAATATTATAGAGCCATTTAAAATGACAATTTCAAGAAAACTTCATGGGCCAGCTGCAGTGGCTCCAACCTGTAATCCCAGCACTTTGGGAGGCCAAGGCAGGCGGATTACCTGAGGTCAGGAGTTCGAGACCAGCCTGGCCAACATGGTGAAACCCTGTTTCTACTAAAAATGCAAAAATTAGCTACATGTGGTGGCAGGCACCTGTAATCCCAGCTCCTCAGGGGCTGAGGCAGGAAAATGGCTTGAACCCGGGAGACAGAGGTTGCACGAGCCAAGATCACTCCATTGCACTCCAGCCTGGGGGACAAGAGCAAGAATTCGCCTCAAAAAAAAAATGAATACTTTATGATAGGGATAATTTTCATTTCATAATGTTAAAAAGCAAGCAGGACGCAAAATTGTTTATACAATTTAAATACTGATCTCAATTGTATGACATGAATGCCTGTGTATGCATAGGAAGAAGTGGAAATATTGGTACCAATGTTCTCAAAAGAAGTGAAAAAAGACAAAAAAAAATCTGGAAAGCTTTGGTAGTGATCATCTCTTGATGGTAAAATTATATATCATTTTAATTTTTGTGTTTTCCAAAATCCCTATAATGAACATATTTTATATACAAGGACATTTTGACTGTCCTCCTAAGGGAGGCTAGAAAGAAGTTCTATAAAATTCTTTATTTCATTCATTCAGGAAACATTTCCTTGCCTGCCTGCTCTGTAGCAAACACAGCCAGCTCTGACATCCAGAATTAGTCTTTGCCCTCAAGCATCTCAGTCAGGGGAGGAGAGAGACCTAACCATCCACTCTAATGGCAGCTCAGTGTCCTATGAACATAGCAGAAGAGTACCTGAAACCATGGAAGCCAGATGGGAAAGTGGATCATAAAGAAAGAAGAGCAGGTTTAGGAAGATGATAACTTGGCCTGTGGACATGTTGAATCAGAGCTGTCTGTAGGAAATAGAAGGGGAGAAGCCCTTTTTACAGTTGGGTATAAGAGTTGAGCTCATTAGAAAGGCATGTAGGCTGGGGATAGAAACTGGTGAATCGTCAATGAATGGTTAGTGGTTGAAGTCCTGAATAGGGTAAGATCTTCCCAGCATAATACTGTAGTCCCCCTGATTCACCCCCACTTATCCCCTTATTCGCCTTTTGAGGTTTCAGTTACCCACAGTCAACCAAGTCCAAAACACAGGCAAGTGCAGTACAATAAGCTGTTTTGAGTGAGGAGGACTATGTTCACGTAACTTTATTACAGTGTATCGTTAGAATTGTTCTGTTCTAGGACCGGGCTCAAGCCTGTAATCCCAGCACTTTGGGAGGCCGAGGCGGGTGGATCACGAGGTCAAGAGATCGAGACCATCCTGGTCAACATGGTGAAACCACATCTCTACTAAAAAAATATAAAAAATTAGCTGGGCATGGTGGTGTGCGCCTGTAATCCCAGCTACTCAGGAGGCTGAGGCAGGAGAATTGCCTGAACCCAGGAGGCAGAGGTTGCGGTGAGCCGAGATCGCGCCATTGCCCTCCAGCCTGGGTAACGAGCAAAACTCCGTCTCAAAAAAAAAAAAAAAAAGAATTGTTCTATTCTAATAGTAGTTACTGTTGGTAATCTCTTGCTGTGTCTAATTGATAAACTTTATCATAGGCATGTGTATATATAGGAAAAAAACATAGTATCTATAGAGTTCAGTACTATGTTGTTTCCACTGGGGGTCTTGGAATGTATCCTCTGCAGTTAAGCAACGACTGCTGTATGTAAAGTAAGGCCAGAAGGAGGCCAAGGACAAAACTCAGGACAGCCACCAGCACAAGGGGGTGCCTGATGGAGATGAGAAGGTGCTGAGAGACAGGAAGAAAACAAATGTCAGTGGCCGAATAGAAAAGAGAAGATAATCTCAATCCAGGGTCAATGGATGAGGATTTCCTAAATTGGTTTTTAGTAACGGTTTATACTTTTGAGAATTATATTCATTTATACCCTGGGGAAAATTGTAAATCAAATGCATTTGCAAAATTACCGGTAGAATGGCTGCTTTACCAATCTGCTCTTTGTGGATATCAAGTGTACGCTTAACAAATTCAATTTTCCCAGCAGCAGGTGGCTTAATGACCACTAGTAGCACCAGTGGTTTCCTATTGCTCTAGGTAATTTGTTTTCATTCCTATATGTTATTTATGGCCATTATAATTTATTGATTCATTCTTCTGTTGACGGACATTGGGGGCTTTGAGGAATAGTGTTGCAGTGAATATCATTACCTAAGCACAGAGTTCTCTAGGACAGCTGTTTTTAGAATGTGGTTCATAGACCCCCAGGGGTCCCCAAAGATCCTTCAAGAGGAAGTCTATGGGATCATAATAACAAGACACGATTTGTCTTTGTCACTGTGTGGACATTTGTACTGATGGTGCCAAAGCAATAGTGGGTGAAGCTGCTGGCACCAGTGCATGAATCCAGGCAGGGCACCAGGCCTCCTGCCATCATTGTGTGCTTCACTCCCCAAGCACTTGCAGCAAAGACAAACAGCCAACACTAGATTCAATTTATATCTTTGGTTTTGTTTTGTTTTTTTGAGACAGAGACTTGCTCTGTTGTCCAAGCTGGAGTACAGTGGCACAATCTCAGCTCACTGCAACCTCTGCCTCCCAGGTTTAAGCAATTCTCCTGCCTCAGACTCCCGACTTGATGGGGATTACAGGTACCTGCCACCATGCCTGGCTAATTTTTGTATTTTTAGTAGAGATAGGGTTTCACCATGTTGGCCAGGCTGTTCTTGAATTCCTGACCTCAGGTGATCCACCCACCTCAGTCTCCCAAAGTGCTGGGATTACAGGCATGAGCCACTGTGTCTGGCCTCACTTTATATCCTTGATGAAGCAGTAAGTAGTACTACTTTTATTAATTAAATTATGTTTTGAAATTCATACGTGTCATTTTGTGGAACTTAATGTTCATTCTCATTGTTGAAAACTGCATGACCAGGCAGTGTCTCAGACCTGTGATCTCAGCACTCTGGGTGGTCGAGGTGGGCAGTTCACTTGAGCCCAGGAAGTCGAGACTAGCCTGGGCAACATGACAAAATCTTGTCTCTACAAAAAATACAAAAGGGCATGATGGTACACACCTGAAGTCCCAGCTATTTGGAGGGGCTGAGGCAGGAGGATTGCCTGAGCCTGGAGGGTTGAGGCTACAGTAAGCCATGTTCTTGTCACTGCACTACATACAACCTGGACAACAGAGAAAGACCCTGTCTCAAAAAAAAAAAAAAAAAGAAAAGAAAATTGCATGATAGGAATAGACTGCAGTATTTTTGTCCATTGTGTTGTTGACAGTTTTTCTAGTTTTTGGTTATTTGAATAATGATGCCATGAATATGTTCTTGTATTTTGTGTCTTTTTGACGAACATAAGTTCTTTTAATGTAGTCATTTGTATCCATACTTTCCTTTGTGATTGGTTTTTGTTTCTATTTAAGACATACTTCCCCTGCATCAAAATCATGAAGATATTCTTCTCATAGAGCCTCTAAAAGCTGTATAGCTTTGCCTTTTATATTTAAGTATTTAAATGATATCTGATAGAACAGATCTCCTCACTTTGTTTTTTAGATTTGGGGAAATGGTTTTTTCTTCAAAAGCATCTTAGCTATTGGTCTTTTGTGCTTTTTGTATACATTTTAAATTCTGTCAACTTCCACCAAACAAACAAACCCAAAAAAACTACTGGAGTCTTATTTGGCTTATACTGATTCTTAAGTCAGTTTGGGGAGAACGGAGATAGTATAAAAGGCAAAGCTATACAGCTTTTAGAAGCTCTGAGAAGAATATCTTCATGATCTTCATCTAGGGGAAGTATGTCTTAAAGTGATTATGTCCTTACAAAATTGAGCCTTCCAACCTTTCAACATGATATATCTCTTTTATTTGTTTAGGTCTTCTGTAATATGTCTTCATAAATTTTATAATTTTCTCTGGAAAGATCATTGTTTTTCCAACTTATTTCTAGGTACCTCATTTTTTCAGTCGTTCATACTGCAGAAAAAAAAAATTTTTTTTTAGTTCATCCAACAAGAAGCCATAACTTTATTTATGATAGAAACAGTACACATTTCAAACTAAGCTGCAGTTACGCCTTTGAGACACCAAAAAAAGTTGCTTTCAGATGGTTACATTGTTAATTCCATAATAGCATTTACAATGTCATTACTGTTGTTCTTCAGGGCTCCGACTGCCTATGCTCCCGACATAGTTGCTCTTGTGACATGACCAGTTCTATGTCTTTAACTTCTACACCTGTTCCATCGATGTCTTTCTCTTCACTCTCCTCTTGGACAGTTGGAGTCTGTTTTCTTGAATGTTTGAGACAGCTTCACTTCACCTTGAACTTTGAATTTCTCAGCAGCTGCTAGTTGTGCTTGTTGAGATAAATCTTTGATCTTGGCTGCCCCAAACACTATGTAGTTATCTGAAGCAGGGCTCTTGTAGACATCTGGTTTTGTGATGACAAAGAGGATATTCTTAGATTTCCGGATAGTGACTCTAGTATCTCCTGTAACCTGTCAAAAACCCAGTTTGGATATAGCCTTCCGTGCCTTCTTTTCACTTCGACTCTGTTTTGCTTTACTGACAAGTTCTTTATCTGTCTCAGCTGCTCCCGCCAGCTGGGCTTGTGTGGTTGCCAGGGTGGAGTCCCGTTCTTTAGGGTCTGTTAGTGATTCATCACTGTCAGATTCTGTTCCAGATCCTGTCTCAGCCTGGGGCTGCGGCAACTCCTGCTCTGTAGCAGGGATGGTTTCTGTGGCTTCACCGGGCATTTTGTGCAGGAAACATGGAACACCGGAAAAAAAATTTTAAAAAAAGAATGTAAGACCAGGCGTGATGACTCACACCTGTAATACCAGCACTTTGGGAGGCCAAGGTGAGTAGATCACCTGAGGTCAGGAGTTCGATACCAGCCTGACCAACATGGAGAAACCCATCTCTACTAACAATACAAAATTAGCAGGGCATGGTGGCGCATGCCTGTAATCCCAGCTACTCGGGAGGTTGAGGCAGGAGAATCGCTTGAACCCGGGAGGCAGAGGTTGCAATGAGCCGAGATTGCACCATTGCACTCCAGTCTGGGCAACAAGAGCTAAACTCCCATCTCAAAAAAAAAATGTAAGGCTGGCTAGGCGTGGTGGCTCATGCCTGTAATCCCAGCACTTTGGGAGGCTGAGGCGGGTGGATCAGCTGAGGTCAGGAGTTGGAGACCAGCCTGACTAACATGGTGAAACCCCGTCTCTACTAAAACTACAAAAATTAGCAGGGCATGGTGGCTCGTGCCTGTAATCCTAGCTACTCAGGAGGCTGAGGCAGGAGAATTGCTTGAACCGGGTGGTGGATGTTGCAGTTAGCGGAGATCACGCCATTGCACTTCAGCCTGGACAACAAGAGTGAAACTCCATCTCAAAAAAAAATAAAAAGAATGTAAAGGGATTGACTGCAGTGGTTCACCCTAGCACTTTTGGAGGCCGAGGTAGGAGGATCACTTGAGTTCAGGAGTTCGAGACCAGCCTGGGCAATGTAGTGAGACCTTGTCCTTTTTTTTTTTAATTTACAGAAAAGAAAAAAGAATGAAAAACATATCCTTTTATTGATTTTTCTTTTTGCTGGTATTAGCAATACAGTTGATTTTTTTTTTTAAGACAGAGTCTTGCTCTGTCGCCCAGTCTGGAGTGCAATGGCACTATCTCAGCTCGCTGCAACCTCCGCCTCCCGGGTTCAAGCAATTCTCCTGCCTCAGCCTCCTGAGTAGCTGGGATTACAGGCATGTACCACCATGCCCCATTAATTTTTGTGTTTTTTAGTAGAGGAAAGGTTTTGCCATGTTGGCTAGGCTGGACTCAAACACCTGACCTCAGGTAATCCGCCTGCCTCAGCCTCCCACAGTGCTGGGATTACAGGCATGAGCCACAGCACCTGGCCTTGATTTTTAAGTATAGATTTTGTATCATGGAGCAGGCTTGCTGAACTCTTGTACTAACTTGAATAATTTATCTGTGCCATCTTTTAGATTGGCAAACTATACAATCCTATCCCCTGAGATTAATGACAATTTTACTTCTTTTTTTTCCAGCCCTCCTTTTATTTCTTTTTCTGACGTTACTCCTGATGTCTGACATGTTGTGGAATAGAAGCATAATAATTGGGGGCTGTCCTTGTTCTTGATTTGAAAGAGAGGAAAGGCTTTCAGCATTTCCCCAATAAGCGTGTTTACAGAAGGCTTTTAAAATGTGGAGACCTTTTATCAGGTTAAAGGTCCGTCTACTCTTTGTTGACTAAAAGTTCTAACCACAAACAGTATGACTTTTATCAAATACTTTTCTGCATGCATTAGATTATTCTGATTTTTCTTCTTTAATCTTTTCTAATGTGCTAACTCATAATAATTCATTCTCTATTGTTAAATCTAGCTTGCATTCATGAAATAAATTCGACAAGATCATGATTTCTATTGTGCTTTCAATATATTGCTGGATTCCATTTGCTAACATGTTGCTTAGGACTTTGACATTGATGTTCAGAAATGAGATTGACTTCTAACTTCTCTTTCTCGTGATACTCGTGGGGCTTTTCCTCTTCTCGAGAAGACTTTATAAGATTGTCTTCCTCGAAAGTATGATTGAAATCATCTATAATGACATCTGGGCCTTTAGCTTGGGTTTTTGGGTTTCGCTTTAAGGAAAGATTTTTAACTTTCTGCTTTGTAGGTAGAGATTTCTTCTTGCCATCCTTGAAAATGGTTATTTATGCTTTCTCTTTTGTTTTCATGATTGGTTTTGCCAGAGGTTTGTCAGTTGTATTCGCTTTTTCAAATAACCAGTTTTGGCTTTGTTAATTATTATTATTATTGTTATTATTCGTCTTAGTCTTCGTCCTCTTCTTTGTCTTCGTCTTGCTCTGTCACCAGGTTGGAGTGCAGTGACGCAACCTCCGCCTTCCAGGTTCAGGTGATTCTCCTGCCTCATCCTCCCGAGTAGCTGGGACTACAGGTGCATGCCACCACGCCTAGCTAATATTTATATTTTTAGTAGAGATGGGGTTTCACCACGTTGGCCAGGGTGGTCTCTATCTCTTGACCTCAGGTGATCCGCCTGCCTCGGCCTCCCAAAGTGCTGGGATTACAGTCATGAGCCACCGTGCCTGGCCAATTCTTCTTATATTAATATATTCATTTCTTGTTTCATTAATTTCTATTTTTACCTGTATTATTTCCTTTCTACCTTCATATTTTTGTTGCTGTTGACTTTTTGACAGATTTTTTTAAACTTTTTTCTATTACATTAATTATAAAATTCCCCTTCAAGTACTACTTTATCTGTATCTCAGAGTTCTTACAAATAGTGTTTTTCATTAGTCATTAGAGTTCCAAATATTTTCTAATATCTGATAGGCTTTCTTGTTCTCGGATTTTATTTAATTTTATCTTTTTTTGAGACAGTCTTGCTTCATCACCCAGGCTGGAGTGTAGTGGTGTCATCTTGGTTCACAGCCCCCTTGACCTCCTACACTCAAGTGATCCTCACACCTCAACCTCCCAAGTAGCTGGGACTATAGGCACATGCCACCATGCCTAGCTAACTTTTTTTCCTTTTGGTTTTTTCTTTTCTGAGACAGGGTTTCCCTGCCATTGCCCAGGCTCATCTCAGTACAACTTCTGCTACCCCGGGTCAAGCAGTCCTCCTGCCTCAGCCTCCTAAGTAGCTGGGGCTAAGACAACAACCTGGCTAACATTATTTATTTATTTATTTATTTTTGAGACGGAGTTTCGCTCTTGTTTACCCAGGCTGGAGTGCAATGGCGCAATCTCAGCTCACAGCAACCTCCGCCTCCTGGGTTCAGGCAATTCTCCTGCCTCAGCCTCCTGAGTAGCTGGGATTACAGGCACGTGCCACCATGCCCAGCTAATTTTTTGTATTTTTAGTAGAGATGGGGTTTCACCATGTTGACCAGGATGGTCTCGATCTCTTGACCTTGTGATCCACCCGCCTCGGCCTCCCAAAGTGCTGGGATTACAGGCGTGAGCCACTGCGCCCGGCCACCTGGCTAATTTTTGTACTTTTAGTAGAGACAGGGTTTTATCATGTTGGCCAGGCTGGTCTCGAACTCCTGACCTCAAATGATCCACCCACCTTGGCCTCCCAGAGTGCTGGGATTAAAGGGATGAGCCACTGTGCCCAGCCCTTTTTTTTTTTTTTTTTTTTTTTTTTTGAGGCAGTGTCTCAGTCTGTCACCCAGGCTAGAGTGCAGTGGTGTGATCCTAACTCACTGCAGTCTCTAACTCTTGGGCTCAAGCAGTCCTTCCACCACCATCTCCCAGGTAGCTGAGATTACAGGCCTGTACCACCATGCCTGGCTAATTTTTTATTTTTATTTTTAGTAGAGACAAGGTCTCACATATTGCCCAAGCAGGTCTCCTAAGTTCAGGCAATCTTCCTGCCTCGGCCTCCCAAAGTGCTGTGATTATAGGAGTGAGCCACTGTGCCTGGCCTTTTGTTTGTTTGTTTTTAATTTTTCGTAGAAATGGGATCTCTCTATGTTGCACAGGCTGGTCTGTAACTCTTGGGTTCAAGGGCTCCTCCTGCCTCAGCCTCCCAGAGCATTTGGTTTAGAGGAATGAGCCTCCATACCTGGACGTATTTCTTAATTTTCAAACATAAAGGGAAATGTTTACATTTCTGGTTTGCATTTTATAAGGAATTCTAGGTTAATTACCTTGTGGTCAGAGTACCTGCTGTCAGTGATTTCAATCCTTTGAAATGTGTGAAAGTTAGTAAGGAGAGTTTTGTAATCTGCCTTTTATGCTTTGTAACATTGTTTCTTTCGGATTTATTATTAATTGCTCAGTCTGCTACAAATCTTGAATGGAAAAAATTTGCCTAAAATTCAGAATGATTGACTTTTTGTTTTTGTTTTTGTTTGAGATGGAGTCTCGTTCTGTTGCCCAGGCTGGAGTGCAATGGCGCAATCTCGACTCACTGCAACCTCCGACTCCTGGGTTCAAGCGATTGTCTTGCCTCAGCCTCCCAAGTAGCTGGGACTGCAGGCATGCACCACCATGCGTGGCTAATTTTTGTATTTTTAGTAGAGACAGGATTTCACTGTGTTGGGCAGGCTGGTCTCGAACTCCTTACCTCGTGATCCACCCACCTCGGCCTCCCAAAGTGCTGGGATTATAGGTGTGAGCCACCACACGTGGCCATTGTTGACTTTTTTAATTTTTCAGCATTAAACAGTATATAAAAATTTTTCAGTGGGAAGTGTACTTGATTTTCCCTTTGACTTGAAATAGCTACATCCTTGCTTTCAGCCCTGCATGGCTGAAATAAATGACCACATGTTTATTTACTCAAACAGGTCTGTCTTCTTTGGTTATATTACTTTAGTCAAGGCCAGCCACATTTTTATTAAGCTGGTAAGTAAAGCCCATCTACTTGCATTGAGAACACTACATAAAATCTAGCTGCCGCTTGGTTTTTCTCTAGGCCCGAGGTATGAAGAAGCAAATCATTGATGACTTCATCGCCCAAAACAAGTATCTGTTGGCAGCCAGGCTTACCAGCCAGAAGTTGTTCCATGAACTCTGCCCTGTGAAACGGTCTCACCGACAGAGAAAGTAAGGACTCAAGGCTTTGCCTCTGCTTGTCATTACAATAGAAGGATCATGTTGCATTTTACTATAGGGTAACTGGACATCTGCCCTGTAACAGTGAGAACTTACTCTTCATTTCACAAATACTGATTAGTAACTATGATGGTAATGGGATGTATTAGTCCAGGGCACCTTGGCACCAAATTGTTGGATGTGCCAGCCTGTCCTAGTGGTCAGAGAAGATTTCCCTAAGATGTAACACTTCAGCTCAGACCTGAAGGATGAGCACAGTTTAGCCAGGAGTCCAGGAGTGACTGGGTCACTTTACAGAAGCATGGAATATGGAAGAGTTATATCCCCACCAGAGCATTCCACTCAGGGTGAGTGTTCAGAGGTCTTGGGAAGGAGCAAGGATAAGGATTAAACAGTAGAGAAGTATAGAGTACTGAGAAAATGGATTAGTGGGAATCAGGAAGGCTAAGTTACATGTATTCAATAAAGTACGAAGAGTAACTGTACGAAGTATCCTATAAGTCTAGAAATTCAAGGAATATATCCATCATACCTTCTCAGGTAAATGAGTCAGTGGCTTTAAATTTAGGGCTGTTTCATCTGTAAAAGGTATCTGGATATAGAAGGAAAACATATCAATCATGTTATTTGAAAATATGAAACACAAATAATTTCCCTGTGTTTCTTGGCTTTTCAGATTTCTTTATAGTCTTAAGAGCGAAGAAAAAAAATGACTTAAATATAAAAAAAGAATATCCTTGACTGTAAGGACTGTTTACGCAGCCTTCAAAAAATATCCCAAATCCACACACTTCTCACTTAAAAAAAAAATTTTTTTTTTTTTTGAGGTGGAGTTTCCCTCTTTTTGCCCAGGCTGGAGTACAATGGCACAATCTCAGCTCACTGCAACCTCTGCCTCCTGGGTTCAAGCGATTCTCCTGCCTCAGCCTCCTGAGTAGCTGGGATTACAGGCATGAGCCATCATTCCCAGCTAATCTTTATTAGAAACTAGGTTTCTCCATGTTGGTAAGGCTGGTCTCTAACTCCCGACCTCAGGTGATCATCCACCTGCCTTGGCCTCCCAAAGTGCTGGGATTACAGGCATGAGCCACCATGCCCAGCCTTAAATTTTTTTTTTTTTAATCATTACCCTGGAATAAGCCACCATCGTCTCCCAGTGAGACCCCCTTGCAGCCTTCCAACTAGTCTCTCTGCTCCATTCCACTCTTGTACCCTCCAGGCAGGTGTCCACACATTAGCCAGTGATCTTTGAAAGTACGAATCAGGGCCAGGCACAGTGGCTCACACTTGTAATCCCAGCACTTTGGGAGGCCAAGGTGGGTGGATCTTGAGGTGAGGAGTTCGAGACCAGCCTGGCCAAGATGGTGAAACCCCGTCTCCCTGTCTCTACTAAAAATACAAAAATTAGCCAGGCATGGTGGCACATATCTATAATCCCAGCTACTCGGGAGGCCAAGGCAGGAGAATCACTTGAACCCGGGAGGCGGAGGTTGTAGTGAGCTGAGATTGTGCCATTGCACTCCAGTCTGGGCAACAGAGTGAGACTCCGTCTCAAAAAAAAAAAAAAGTGCAAATCAGATCCAGTCACTCTCTATCCTGGGGTCTTTGTACTTGGAGTTCTCTCTGCCTGGGATGCTCTGACCCTATTTCCTCTCATGACAATGTCACCTTCTCAGTTGGCATTTCCCTGACCAACCTGTCTGATAGATAGTGACTTCCACCCTCTCTGGACTCTCTCTGTCCCCTCTCTCTGTCTCTCTCTGTCTCTGTCTCTCTGTCATCTTTTTTTTTTAAATAGCACATGTTGATACCTGTCATGATGTATCTGTTTTTATTTGTTTTCTATCTTTCCCACTGGAATATAAGCTCCATGAGGGCAATAATATTGTCTGTCTTACCTGGCATATACTAAGTGCTCAGTAAATATTTCTGGGCGAATGAATAGCTAAACTTTCCGTTGGAACTTTGCAAAAGAAGCCCTTCAGAATGATGCTCAGTGGACTCTGGCCTGAGAGAGATTTGACCAGCCCTCCCTGCAGTGGAAGAACTAGGACAAACAGTTTCTAAAAGGCCGTGCTGACTAGGAGCAATGGCTCATACCCCTGTAATCCCAGCACTTGTGGGGCAAAGGTGGGTGGATCACTTGAGGCCAGGAGTTCAAGACCAGCCTGGCCAACATAGTGAAAAACCCATCTCTGCTAAAAATACAAAAACTAGCTGGGTGAGGTGGTACACACCTGTAATCCCAGCTACTTGGGAGGCTGAAGCAGAGTCATTGTAACTCAGGAGGCAGAGTTACAATGAGCTGAGATCACGCCGCTGCACTCCAGCCTGGGCAACAGAGCAAGACTCCACCTCAAAAAATAAAAGACTCTACTACATCAGAGATTCAGTGACCAATCCCTTAAAAGAAATTCCTTCCAGGCACAGTGGCTCACACGTGTAATCCCAACACTTTGGGAACCTGGGGTATGAGGATTGCTTGAGGGCAGGAGTTCAAGACCAGCCTGGGCAATATAAATAAAATTGTATGTAATTTCATATGTTATATATAAAATTTAAAAATTCCTAAATGTGGTAAAGAAGTTTGGTTTGGGAAAAACATCACAGATTGGGAAAAGAAACAGTTTGTTAACGCCTTGGAAATCTTCCCTTAGTAGAGATGTCAGCTTTCATTGGGCACAGTGTGTTCACTTCTGTATGATGAGCTCCTCTTCACCTTCACTTGCCATTATAAGTGCAGGTCCTGCCATCAGGGGTTGGTTATAAAGCTTTCTCTTTTTGTTGTTGTGCAGGTACTGTGTGGTTTTACTGACTGCTGAGACTACCAAGTTGAGCAAACCCTTTGAGGCTTTCCTGTCCTTTGCCCTGGCAAACACACAAGACACAGTGAGATTTGTGCATGTCTACAGCAATCGGCAGCAGGAGTTTGCCAACACCTTACTACCGGACAGTGAGGTGTTTCAAGGGAAATCAGCGGTGAGCCACAGTCTCTCCTCATCCCAGGCTCTTCACAAGCATGTGGCACTTGACTCTGTTTCCTTCTTCCTTGGGAGTGTTGAATACAGATTCTAGGAAGTCTGGAACTCTGAAGGCTCTTTTCAAAGTCTACTCTTTTTTTTTTTTTTTTTTGAGACAGAGTCTCTCTCTTTTGCCAGGCTGGAGTGCAGTGGTGCGATCTCGGCTCACTGCAACTTCCATTTTCCGGTTTCAAGCCATTCTCCTGCTGCAGCCTCCCAAGTAGTTGGGACTACAGGCACACACCACCACACCCGGCTAATTTTTTGTACTTTTAGTAGAGATAGGGTTCACCCTATCTTTAGTAGAGATAGGCAAAATCCTAGATTTTGCCAGGATGGTCTCCATCTCTTGACCTCGTGATCCGCCTGCCTCGGCTTCCCAAAGTGCTGGGATTATAGGCGTGAGACACCGCACCCGGCCTTCTTTTTCTTTTCTTTTTTTTTAATTCCGAGACAGGGTCTCACTCTGTCTCCCACGCTGGGGCTGTAGTGACATGATCTCAGCTCACTGTTGCCTCAACCTCCCAGGCTCAAGTGATCCTCACACCTCAGCCTCCCAAATAGCTGGGACTATAGGCATACACCACCATACCTGACTAACTTTTTGTAAAGATAAGAGTTCGCCATGTTGCCCAGGTTCTCAAACTCCTGAGCTCAAGCAATCTACCCGCCTCAGCCTCGCAAAGTGCTGGGATTACATGAGTCACCGCCCCCAGCCGAAAGCCTACTCTTAAAATAATTTTTGGCCTGGTCCGTTTACATTCTGTATGTCAACCTCAGGCCTCCACAGAAAACATCTTTTCTATCAGTAAATGTTAAAGGTCACCAGTCCTTTTCACCAGTTTTTCACTATGGCAAGTCTGGTCTTGCAACATTCTAGATCCTAGATTTTACAAATCTTTAGGCCACCAGTAATGTGCTCTAGAAAATTCTACCTCTCTCTGCCTCTTTCACTTACCTGGTTGATCTCTCTCCTACCTTTCCCCACCATTGTCATCACTCCCTACAGAAACAAGAAATTATCCTCTGACTTTTCCATTATTTTGGCAATCATTGGAAAGTCTCTCTAAAAACAAAGGTTTCCCTTAATATTAGGTCAAAGATAATAGAACAAAATCTATTGAGAAAAAAAGGAGCTTTAACTTTTAACAAAAGCTTAGGAAAGTCACCATAAAAGTTGTTTTTTGGGCCGAGCATGGTAGCTCACACAACCCCAGCACTTTGGGCAGCTGAGGTAGGTGAATCACTTAAGGCTAATTCAAGTTCAAGTTCAAGACCAGCCTAATCAATATGGTGAAAACCCATCTCTACTAAAAGTACAAAAATTAGCCAGTGTGATGGTGCATGCCTGTAGTCCCAGCTACTCAGGAGGCTGAGGCACGATAATTGCTTGAAACTGGGAGGCAGAGATTGCAATGAGCTGAGATCACGCCATTGTACTCCAGCCTGGGAGACAAGAGTGAGACTCTCTCAAAAAACAAACAACTATAACTTAATCATGCTTTTGAAACTTCTGATGGTTTTTCTCTACTTTTCTTCCAGGTGTCTATCTTAGAAAGGCGCAACACAGCGGGAAGGGTGGTGTATAAAACCCTAGAAGACCCTTGGACTGGGAGTGAGAGTGATAAATTCATCCTCTTGGGTTATCTCGACCAGCTGCGTAGAGATCCAGCTCTTCTGTCCTCTGAAGCAGTGCTTCCCGACCTGACCGATGAACTTGCTCCTGTGAGCACTGAGGCTGAGAAGGGTGGGACGCCAGGAGGGCTCATGAGCGCACAATGCTGGTGGCAGATTTCTGCTGTGAGCAGAGGTCCAGCAGCAGCACTGTGTTGCAGGGTAGAGGGACTCTGCCTTTGGGGTTCAGTCCTGACCATCATCCATTTTCTGTCTACATAGGTTTTTCTCCTTCGATGGCTCTACTCTGCTTCTGATTACATCTCAGACTGCTGGGATAGCATAGTTCACAACAACTGGTAGGGATATTGCTAGGTTGAATTTCTTTTTCTCTGTTAATACTGTGTCACTGTTTTTCTTTTGAAAAGAGTTCGTCAGTATTAAATTCCACTTGATGGGGCAAGTGGAAGAACGTTTACAGTTTTTCTTTTTTTTTTGAGACGGAGTTTTGCTCTTGTTGCCCAGGCTGGAGTGCAATGGTACTCTCTCGGCTCACCGCAACCTCCGCCTCCCAGGTTCAAGCGATTCTCCTGCCTTAGCTTCTCAGGCAGCTGGGATTATAGGCTTGTACCACCGTGCCCAGCAAATTTTGTATTTTTAGTAGACATGGTGTTTATCCACATTGGTCAGGCTAGTCTCGAACTCCTGACCTCAGGTGATCTGCCTGCCTCAGCCTCCCAAAGTGCTGGGATTATAGGCATGAGCCACCATGCCCAGCCACTTCCCTTTTTTTATATTGGCTGACTGATCCTTTCTCACTGTCTGGGAAAGGATCAGCCATGGCTACCATTCTGGGAAGCAGAGCCTGGGACTGTCTCTTCATCGGGGAACCTCTGGTGCCTGGCCCAGGGCCTGACACACGTGGAGTCCAGTGTATAGATGTAAAAGGAATCAGCGAAATAACCTGCAGAGGGAGACCCGCTGCCACCCACTGATGAGCTCATGAGCTCCTGAAGGCAGAACCACATCTCATTCATGTTTGTGATTCCTGGCACCCAACACGGCGCCTAAAAAGTGGCAGGCCTTTGATGAATGTTGGTGGGTGCATAAAATTTCAGAACACCAGTCCTAGATGAAATCTTGCAAAATCAATTTTGTCTCCCTACTCCACCCTTCTGGGCTACATCTGAATTATTCTGGCCAGAAAAAAAATCAGTAAAGTTGAAATAATTCCACATTATCAGAAAATTCTTCCATATTTATACCTTAAATCCTTTATTATTCCTTTTATTGTTTCCTTATGCAGAATTTATTAAGCATAGCCTTTTTTTTTCTGAGATGGAGTTTTGCTCTTGTTGCTGAGGCTGGAATGCAATGGTGTGATCTCAGCTAACTTCAACCTTCGTCCCCCAGGTTCAAGTGATTCTCCTGCCTCAGCCTCCTGAGTAGCTGTTATTACAGGCATGCGCCACCACACCCAGCTAATTTTGTCATTTTTTTAAAGTAGAAACAGGGTTTCTCCATGTTGGTCAGGCTGATCTCGAACTCCCAACCTCAGGTGATCTGCCTCCTTCGGCCTCCTAAAGTGCTAGGATTACAGATGTGAGCCACTGTGCCTGGCCTAGCATAGTCTGTTATACTGAGCTATAAAATCAAACTTTTAGAGTAAGCTATCTGAATTAGAACACTGAGCAAACAATCTCTACCTTTCCCTCCACTGCCACCACCCACCAGGAGAAGCTCTGTTTGCCTGAAATTAGTAAGAGATTATTGGTGTGAATAATTTCTGGTTTGGGATTTTTCTCTTTTTTTGAGCTAGAGAGAAGAAAGTTTAACTTGAGCTAATAGTTCGCCAATTTGGTTTTAGGCGGGAAATGATGCCTCTGCTGTCCCTGATCTTCTCTGCCCTCTTCATCCTCTTCGGCACAGTCATCGTTCAGGCTTTCAGGTAAATGTCCTGTGGCTTCTCGCTGCACCTCCATACTCGCTGTTGATACTTCTTTTGTAAAACTGCTTTTTTTTTACTTTAGTGATTCGAATGATGAGCGAGAGTCAAGCCCTCCAGATAAAGAGGAAGCCCAGGAGAAGACTGGGAAGACTGAGCCAAGCTTCACCAAAGAAAACAGCAGGTTTCTCTAACAAAACACCAAACTTACCTCCCTGGCACCTACCCCCCAGATCATGTCATCTAATAACACAGCATTGGAACATACAGTGTAGAGAAGAACTCTCCTGTACCTCCTTCCATGTAAAGTGTGGATACAAGGAAAAGTCACTGTGACTTGTGTTTACTAAGAGCCTCTAGGTGTTTAGATGCCTTAGATTTCATAATGAAGGCAGAAGGAAAGAAGCATGTCAGGCAAGTGGTAGGTGAGCCAGAAGCAGGACGTGGTTTGTCCCTGTAACTGTCAATGAACGTGACCAGTCTTGAGTGCACACACATCCAGCAGCGAGAGGCCAGGGTCTCTGAGATGAAGAACACAGACTAAGCGATAGTTTTCTTCATTCTGTCCTAGAGCAACTTCTGCACCTGAAAAGCAGCATGAAGCTGGGCACAGTGGCTCATACCTGTAATCCCAACACTACGAGGCCAAGGTGGGAGGATTGCTTGAGCCCAGGATTCGAGACTAGCTTAGGCAACATAAGACCCTCTCTCTGCACAAAATGTGTAAAATTAGCTGGATGTGGTGGCAGGCACCTGTGGTCTCAGCTACTTGGGAGGCTGAGGTGAGAGGATCACTTGAGCCCAGGAGGTCAAGGCTGCAGTGAGCCATGATCATGCTGCCACACTCAAGCCTGGACAACAGACTAAGACCGTGTCTCAAAAACAAAAAGAAAGCAGCACAGAAAGGCTGTTTGTAGGTCAGGGATTAAGTCAGGCCATCCTCGTCCTACCAATGTGTTAGGCTCAAAAATAGTGAATAACATACCTAGTCTGGTTAGAACGTAGCATTTTCTTTCACTTGTTCCTTTTCAAAGTAATGGCTTTCCCCTATCCTGACAGCATCTTAACTCCTCAATATTTCTCCACAGCAAGGTTCCCAAAAAAGGCTTTGTGGAGGTAACTGAACTCACAGATGTAACATACACCAGTAACTTGGTACGCCTGAGGCCAGGCCACATGAATGTGGTCCTCATCCTGTCGAATTCTACCAAGACAAGCCTACTACAGAAATTTGCTTTGGAGGTCTACACATTTACTGGGTAAGTGTGTGTGTGTGTGTGTGTGTGTGTGTGTGAGAGAGAGAGAGAGAGGGGCAGGTGCACTGAAAGCACTGAAATTGCACACTTTTCTGTTTGGTCTTACGGGGCTTTATTTGTGCGACAAGATGCTGGCTGTGACCTTTCCAATCCAGACATCTGAGCCACTGAGACAGGGACCTCTTTTCCCACTTCACTTCATGTTCTGTTGGTTCTGGACAGAAAAGCTTGAACTCAGTGTTATTCTCTGAGCCCTTTCAGCAAACTGACTGTTCTCTAGCCCTGGTCTGTTTTCCAGAAGACTAATGCAAGTTCCACTGAGCAAGGGATGGGGTGATTGAAGTTGTCGCAGCGGCTGGAGAGGCACTGGCTCCCTCAGAGAGCCTTCGTTTCTCTGTGTTCAGGCCCCAGCCGACACAAAGCGTTTTCCTATGATTTTAAGTTTCACTGGGGTATTTATTTTCTCAGCAATTAAATGTGTCAGGAAATACCCTGAGTCCTCATTCTCTTCTTCCTACAGGAGCAGCTGCCTACACTTCTCCTTCCTGAGTCTAGATAAACACAGAGAATGGTTAGAATACTTATTAGAATTTGCTCAAGATGCAGCCCCGATCCCAAACCAATATGATAAGCATTTCATGGAACGTGACTACACTGGTTATGTACTGGCCCTGAATGGCCACAAGAAATACTTCTGCCTCTTCAAGCCCCAAAAAACAGTCGAAGAGGAGGAAGCCATGGGGTCATGCAGCGATCTTGACTCTTCCCTCCACCTGGGTGAATCTCGAGGGAAACCTTCCTGTGGTCTTGGATCCAGGCCCATCAAAGGAAAGTTGAGCAAGCTCTCCTTGTGGATGGAACGCCTGCTGGAGGGCTCCTTACAGAGGTTTTATATCCCATCATGGCCTGAACTAGACTGAGAAGATTTTCAAAAGGGATTTGAACTCTTCAGACTTTTTAACATGCCCCTGTGAACAGGTATTTTTAGGACTCAAACTACCATAATGAACAGAGTATAGATTTTAGATTGCTCTTCTAGAACCGTGGCTAGAAGAATCTTTCCTTTGTCCTATTCTAACCTAGGAATGAAAAACACCACAAGTTTGAATTCCCTAGATGGAAATCTTTTCCTCTGGGTTTTATTTTTCCTCACTGAATGCCACACCATTGAAAATAGTCTGCTCATCCCTTCTTCTTTCTCATCCCAGTCCCGTGCTCATCCCACCCTCTGTCCTGTGTCATGGAGAAACACAGGGCTCCACCCTGCAAACGGCATCTGGCGGACCCTCATGAGCCTGTCGTGCAGGCCGGGTCATTGGCCCCTTCCCCAGCCCCGGCCCAGCTATGCTGCTGCCATGGCGCATGCTCTTAACCTTGAAAAAACCACAGCAGCTTCTAGCCCCGCATCTGGAAAGAGACCCCTTTCCAAGCAATCTCACATTTACTGGTTGTTCTGGGAGATTGCTTTCCAAGCAATCTCACATTTACTGGTTGTTCTTGGCTAAAGGTATATTTTGGGGGTATTCCCCAAACAACAGTTTGTTGGCCAGGATTGAAAAGGAAAGGAGTGAGCGGGCATTCTGCATGTTAGTTCTCAAGAAAAGGAAAGGGAGGCTGGGCAGTGGCTGAAGCGATGCAGCTTTGAGACATGCAGTGAGCATCACATCTGCCACCCCAGCGCTGCTGGTGGCCAGGGGAGGGTCTGCACAGCAAGAAGTACTGTGATGACTTTGAGCCGTTGACGTGTATGCTTTCAGATGCCTTTCTGCCTCTATCGATTTCAGGGTATGGATATTAGGAGCCATAACTTGTAATCCTGTTCTCTGAACATAGAGATAAGCTACTATAAAGCCAGTAGATGTTAAACTGAAGAGAAATTATTCCCACCTGCTATGAGTCAGACTCAAGGAACCTCTTCACTCTAATAGTGTCTCTTTAGTAAAATACCAGACATGTCTTTGTATCAAGGAACTTCAAATTTCTCAACAATTGCATTTTGAACACCGTTACCCCAAAAGTGCTGTGTCTTCAAGTCATCTTTTGTAGCAAGTGAGCCAAGACTTAGTCTAGACTCCCATTTTGCAGAAGGCTTACTTTCCACTTCTGGCCTAGATTTTGATGTCTCATCTTCATTGTTTTCACTCTTAACTTACAGCTGTTTCACGAGTAATGGGGTCAGACTGGCAGTCAGCACCTGAGCGTGCTGAGCTGCAGTGTATAGTGGTCCCCAGGCTGGCTCATACCAGCCAGTTAGCATACCCTTTATTTTTCAGGGCAGAACCACCAGTGGTTCTGAGTTTGAGTTTGGACAATTACAAAGAGTGGTCCATTCAAATGTCAAAGCAAGTTGTCTTTGACGGCTTTGTGAAGGGTGAAAATCAGTGATGGGACATGTACTAAGTTAGTATTCCTTTAAGCCACTTGGATCCTGAATAATTTAAATCTTGAGCTACATTGGTAAGTAATAAATTATTTAAGGCTAGGAATTTCTATAGGTTTCGTGGAGTCCATAGCTTGATTAAAAAAGAAATCACTGCCAGGCTTCATTCTCCTATATGATCCTCTATAAATGAACACTTCCTCTGAATGCTATATCTCTTTTTTTTGAGATGGAGTCTGCCAGGCTGGAGTGCAGTGGTGCGATCTCTGCTTGCTGCACCTCCACCTCCCAGATTCAAGTCATTCTCCTGCCTCAGCCTCCTGAGTAGCTGGGATTACAGGTGCCCACCATCACGCCCCACTAATTTTTGCATATTTAGTAGAGACGAGGTTTCACCATGTTGGCCAGGATGGTCTCGATCCCTTGACCTCGTGATCTGCCCACCTCAGTCTCCCAAAGTGCTAGGATTACCGGTGTGAGCCACCACACCCGGCCTGAATGCTGTATCCCATGGCACCTGGGCCAAATAGAAATGGTCAAGGAATTCATTTGTCTCCTTGATACATCAGTCCTCAAAATTACTTTCTGGGTCTTTTATGGCCAGGTTGCTTATGTAAGTAGTGTTTTGGTTTGGTGGCAGGCTTTAATTTTTAATTTCTGGTACTAATGAAATTCCTGACTTTAATTTCTGAAAACCAAAAACTCTCTAAGTTTATTTATTTATTTATTTAAACGGAGATGAGGTCTTGCTATGTTGCCCTGGCTGGTCTCAAACTCCTGGCCTCAAGCAGTCCTTCCACTTTGGCCTCCCAAATGGCTGGGATTATCAACATGAGCCACTATGCCAGATTTATTCATTTTTTAGAATTTTTATTAAAATAAAAAGCACCTTCAGACAACTGCACCTTCCATTTGCACTAGGAAAGGAAAGTAGTAGTGGGATTGGCAATGTGTCTGGCAGATGTTTCATCCCAAAAATTCTTCTACAGATCCATTTGGAGCTGGTGCCCTATGAGGCTGTTAGGGAGCTTTTATTGTCAATTGAACTTTACCCTTGACCATGCAAGGCTTTCCTCCTGAATGCTTCCATGAATTTGTTTACTTTTGTGTCAAACGTATAAGCCATTGTCATGCTCAGCATGTGCCACCATTGCTCTGTCTGATGTCTGAGGTATGTAATCACACAAGACCCAGTTTCGGTTCTAACACTCTGGTCTTCGAATATCAACACTGATGTTTTTAGAGATGGGTTCTTCTGGTTGATACAGACTGTGCATCACATTTAGCAGACGGGGTAAAACGGGCCTAAGACAGGTCTTTGCAGAATACATGCCAATTTCAAAAAAGAAAAAAATTTATTGCTCAGGTGTTTGTTGCACAATTTTTGTCTAACACTGAGGTTATCAGCTCCAACTAAAGAACATTTCAGTGGGGGAAGCTGCCCTAACTTCCATTAGGGGCTGTGGTCTCACTGCCACCACTTATTAGCCGTGAGAATTTGGTTATAGTTTGCAGGTAGATTGGTTTCTTCCTCATTTGCAGCCTATTGATACTTGTTCCCTGTTATTTATTAACATCCCAATCAATTTGCAGCTGCCATCATTACATAAATATTTTTCTATTACAAAAAGAAGTATAATCTGACTTTTTTTTTTAGTGATTTCCTTTGTTTGGGAATAGAGATTGGAAGCACATACTCAGATCTTTTTTGATTAAGTAGAATCCTTTTCTTTCTTTCTTTCTCTTTTTCTTTTTTTTCTCCTTGCCTCCCTCCCTCCCTCCCTTCCTCCCTCCCTCCCTCCTTCCTTCCTTCCTTCCTTCTCTTTCTTTCTTTCTTTCTTTTTTTTTGAGATTCAGTCTCACTCTGTTGCCCAGGCTTGAGTGCAGTGGCATGATCTTGGCTCACCGCAACCTCTGCCTCCTGGGTTCAAGCGATTCTCCTGCCTCAGCCTCCTGAGTAGCTGGGACTACAGGCCCATGCCACCAGGCCCAGCTAATTTTTGTATTTTTAGTAGAGATAGGGTTTTACCATGTTGGTCAAGCTGGTCTCAAACTCCTGACCTCATGATCCACCTTCCCAAAGTGCTGGGACTACAGGCATGAGCCACCATGCCCGGCCTTAAATAGAATTATTTAAAAGCTGATGCCAAACATCTCTACAGATGAACTGTAGTTCCCATCCACATGTCTGACATTGTCCCTTAAAAACAAACTCAGTGTGGCAGCTGCTGAATCTGTTCAGTCTGTCAAGGAGGATGATTATACTTGGGAGAGATCTGAAAAGAAGGTGAATATTTTGCACTTTTGATACTCTTAGGAATAAATAACTTATTGGCAAATTGTTTCTTTTTTATGTTTTGGGTGTTTTTTTGTTTTTTGACTTTTTGTATTGTGAACAGGCACTGAAGCTGATATTATTTTAAGATTACAGAATGGAAAAAGAAATAAACTATTTTAATGTGTGATAATTATGGGGCAGCCCTTGCATTGCAAGATGATGATTTGATTATGGACACATTATCAACGACACTGAATTTGCATGTACTCAACATATGCTTAAGATCAGCACAGCTTAACTGCAGATTTCAGGAATTGCTGTTACAGAGGGTACAGCAACTTGAAGAGTAGATACAACAAAATTGAGTCTTACAGGAAGTGAGTTAGAATAAGTAACATTAAGAGCCCAGCTGATGTTTTTTTGTTTTGTTTTGGGGGAGGAGGGCATTTATTTATTTATTTATTCATTCATTCATTCATTCATTCATTCATTCATTCAATGTAGACAATGTTGTACCATGTTGGCCAGGCTGGTCTCAAACTCCTAATCTCAGATGATCTACCCACCTAGGCCTCCCAAAGTGTTGGGATTACAGATGTGAGCCACTGCGTTTTTTTTTTTTTTTTTTTTTTTTTTTAGAGATGGAATCTCACTGTGTCACCCAGGCTGGAGTACAATGGTGCAATCTCTGCTCACTGCAACCTCCACCTCCCAGGTTCAAGCAATTCTCCTGCCTCAGCTTCCTGAGTAGCTGGGATTACAGGCTCACACCACCAGTCCCGGCTAATTTTTGTATTTTTAGTAGAGACAGGGTTTCACCAAGTTGGCCAGGCTGGTCTTGAACTCCTGGCTTCTGCCTTGGTCTCCCAAAGTGCTAGGATTACAAGTGTGAGCCACCATGTCCAGCCTTATGTTTTCCAGCTTAGAAGGCATTTTGTGTACCCTTCTAGGCTTCTGAGCAAGAAGTTTATTAGGCTCTCTGTGTTCTTTAATACTTTTTACTTATGTTCACAGTGGTCCTAAAGCCAAGATGCAGCCCTAAGCTCCTCATAGAAGGAGTTGGGCTTTTTTTGGTTTTTTGTTGTTGTTGTTGTTTTTTGAGATGAAGCCTTGCTCTGTTACCCAGGCTGGAGTGGCGTGACCTCAGCTCACTGCAACATCCGAGCTGTATTTTAAAGGAAGATACTCAATACTCTAGGAAGTAGATCATTTAAAAAATTTAAAAAGGAAGAAAGATACTATAGAAATATGGAATGCTTATACAGTATTCATAAGGTTTTTTTTAATGTCATGTTTCTAATACTTAGGTAACCTTGAATGTAATTCTCCATCTCTTCCCCTTTATCCTCCATCTTTTTTTTTCTTTCTTTTTATTTTGTTTTTGTTATTTCCTCATCTTTCATCAAAGGGAAAAAAAAAAGCAGTACAAGTACTCTTTTTTTTTTTTTAATTAATCCAAATTCCTTAGAAATGCTGCTGTTTGGATGAGAGTTCTACTGAATATCCCATTTCGCAGCCAGCAATGACACTTCAGCAGAAAGTTTTCTTGGCATAAACTCGTTAGTTCTCAGACTGCTTACTCATAAGTCCTTCTTGAGAACTTGTCAGCGATGCAATCTGTTTGGTCTTGAAGAGCACAAGACTCAGATGGTTGCCACTTTGGGGAGAGCACACAGCATCTCAAACAGCAAGTTAGCCGCCAGCAGGGCCGTGTTCCCTATGAAGAAGTAAAACCTGACATGAATACCCCGCAGACCACCCCCTGAACCAAGCCTGGGGACCCCTCAGCTTTCTTCCCCTGTGCCTCCTTTTCCAGAGTCCTGTCTGTGCATCCCTTAGGGACCCACCAGCTGTGAACATGCTTGCCCGGGCTCTCTGCCTCCATCAGGCATCATTTTGAAATCCTATTTTAAAATTCAGAAAGTTCTTGGTTTATTCTGAGAACAGATTTTTCCCAAAGGAGAACCTATAATAATGATGTGTACTGTATTTATTATCTACCCTCTGAGGTCGATAGACCTAACTCCATAATTTTGTTTACATTAAAATTATTGGGATGGCATCTCCTTTGAAGATCTTAACATATGTTAATGTTTATCAAGCAGGAACTTAGCTGGTTAAGTCACCCTGTCACTAGACTGCAGACTGCTTTCTTTCTCTTCTGCTGATTGGTGGGCAAGCTAATGATCCTTAGCTACCTCCCAGGGGTTTTGTTAGGGTGAATGAGCTCATGTTTGTAAGTGTGCAGTAATAGATATGTTTTCTTTGCTGTTGGACATGCTCAGCCAGTTCCCCGAGTCATGTAAGGGGACTCATCCATTTTCTTTGTTTTGTTTGGTTTGGTTTTTGAGATGGAGTTTCGCTCTGTAGCCCAGGCTAGAGTGCAGTATTGTGATCTCAGCTCACTGCAACCTCCGCCTCTCGGGTTCAAGTGATTCTTCTGCCTCAGCCACCCAAGTAGCTGGAATTAGAGGTGTGTGCCACCACACCCGGCTAATTTTTATATTTTCAGTAGAGACGGGATTCACCATATTGGCCAGACCAGTCTTGAACTCCTAACCTCAGGTGATCTGCCTGCCTCGGCCTCCCACAGTGCTGGGATTACAGGCGTGAGCCACCGCGCCCCAGCCCCATTTTCTGCTTACTGACTAGCTTCCTGTAATTTAAGCTAGCAGCTGCCCATGGATCACCGTCTTCTTGCTTACTCACCAGAAAGATCATATGGTGGCGAAACTTCTACAAGGTCACAGCCCACCACGTTCAGGCCTTGACAACCCCGGATGATCTCCAGAGCCTATTCAAGATCAAGACTGAGTTGTCCACGGTGGTAATCATTTACAATGAAAAGCACCCAGTAGAGCTTTTCCCAGCATACGCCACCCTTTGGCTTGGAATTTGCTTCCCCTCAATAAACATTTATGGACTACCAGGCACACTGACAGGCCTCCCAGAGACACAGATTACGTACACACTCCCTGCTCCTGAGGGCTGCATGGTGTGGTGATGGAGACAAGGAAACCAGTTTTTCAATGTGCACTAAGGGCTTCAAGAAAAGCAAGCCCAGAATGGTAGCACAGGTAAGAGCCTGGAGCAGTGGATAAGGCTTCCCCACAGTGGAAATACTTAGTTCAAGGGATAGGCCAGGCAGAGGAAAAAACGCAGGCAAAGGCACCAAGCTGGGAAAAGTTCAGGTAGTGAGTTGTGGGCAGACGACTGAATAAGTGAGGGAGACTGGGAATAGAGTGACTTTGTCTAAAAGGGTTTCCATCCTGCAGGTGAAAAGCCTAGAAGGTTGCTAAGCAGAAGGATGAGGAAAGTGTCTGAGAAATCCCTCATGGGAACAGAGAATAGTTACAACCATTTCAAGAGAGAGTTAAGATCTTAGAGGATGTAAGGTACTTGATGAAGTTTAAGCAATTTCATTCATTTTACTCGCAAATATCTTTGAGTGCCTACTAATTGTATGTATTGGGCAATGTCCTGGGCTTCAAGGACAATGTAGGGAACAATACATAGGTCCTGCCCTCCTGGAGCTTCTAGTCATAACCATTCTGCCTCCATGCATTTACTTGCAGCACACATTATTGGAGTTTTATTTGGGTGTTTCTAAGTTTAGAGCTACCTTGGTAAGTAGTGGTGCCATCACATGCACTTTTTTTTGAGACAGGGTCTCTGTCACCCAGGCTGTAGTACAGTGGCGTGATCATGGCTCACGGAAGCCTTGACCTCCTGGGCTCAACTGATCCTCCTGCCACAGCCTCCCTAGTGGCTGGGACTACAGGTGTGCATTAGCACACCAGACTAATTTTTTTATTATTTTTAGTAAAGATGGGATCTCACTATGTTGCCCAGGCTGGTCTCAAACTCCTGGGCTCAAGTGATCCATCCACCTCAGTCTCTCAAAGTGCTGGGGTTACTACTGCGTGAGCCACTGCATCTGGCCCATTGTATGCACTTTTAGTTAAATTGAACCCTCAAAAGGTAAGTTTAGTGGGTTTTTTGGGTTTTGTTTTTTTGAGACTTAAGTTTCCCTTTTGTCGCCCCAGGTTGGAGTGCAATGGCGTGATTTCAGCTCACCTCAACCTCAGCCTCCTGGGTAGCTGGGATTACAGGCATGTACCACCATGCCTGGCTAATTTTGTATTTTTAGTAGAGATGGAGTTTTCTCCATGTTGGTCAGGCTGGTCTAAAACTGCGACCTCAAGTAATCTGCCCGCCTCAGCCTCCCCGAGTGATGGGATTACAGGCATGAGCCACGGCACCCTGCCAAGTTTAGCGTTCTTAAGAGGGGATACTATAGACCGGGCGCAGTGGCTCACGCCTGTAATCCCAGCACTTTGGGAAGCTGAGGCAGGCAGATCACGAGGCCGGGAGTTTGAGACCAGCCTGGCCAACATGGTGAAGCCCCATCTCTACTAAAAATACAAAAATTAGCCAGGTGTGGTGGTGAGCACCTGTAATCCCAGCTACTCGGGAGGCTGAGGCAGGAGAATCACTTGAAACCAGAAGGTGGAGGTTGCAGTGAGCCAAGATCGTGCTACTGCACTCCAGCCTTGGCAAAAGAGTAAGACTCCATCTCAAAAAAAAAAAAAAAATATATATATATATATATACACACACACACACACACACACACACACACACACACACACATTATATATATATGTGTGTGTGTATATATGTTTGTGTGTGTGTATATATATATATATACGTATATATACGTATATGTGTGTGTATATATATATACATATATATACGTATATATGTGTGTATATATACGTATATATATATACAAACATATATACGTATATATATATAGAGAGAGAGAGAGAAATCTTAACCTGATTTCTAAAGATTCGCTTCAAGTCCCAGGAAAATGGATGTTAAGTATCCCCACCCCCAGGAATCTTCACTGGAGGAGTCTCCTTACCTGACTAGGGGTGAGACCAGCAATTTCAGGTGTCCCTGTCCCTGGGGCATAGGCAGGATCCAGGGCATCAATATCAAAGCTGATATAAATGGGTTTGCCTCCCATCTGCTGCCTGACTTCCCCCATCAGAGGAACCAGCGACTTCATCCAGCAGTCTTCAGCCAGGACCACCCGGAAGCCCTGCAGAGATGGACTGAGGCTTCTGCCTGGCAGCATTTACAGGGCGTTTCCTGTTTGCCAGCCCCAAGCTCAGCTCTATCAAACTTGACCTTCCACCTCCATGAGGAGGGAACTATCACCCTCATTTTACAGATGAGGAAGGGAGGGACAATGACTGGTAAGGAAGCAGGGTCAAAGCTGACCTCTGGAGTTAGGATCAGTGAGAAGCTTTGCTAAAGCCAGAGTGGGAAACTCAGCAGCTTCTGAACTGCTCTGTCCCAAAGACTGGCCTTGGCACACTCTAGAAGCAAAGGATTTGGTTTTTTCCCCTTGGGGTCTTGTCATACATGTCTACATGAGAGCCGTTCTGCCTAGAGGGTATGAGGACCAGAACTAAGAAGGTGACAATTCATCTTGGGTCCGGACCTCCTCCCCTCTTCTTTTTTTTGTAGATGGAATCTCACTCTGTCGCCCAGGCTGGAGTGCAATGGTGCGATCTCGCCTCCCAGGTTCAAGTGATTCTCCTGCCTCAGCCTCCTGAGTAGCTGGAATTACAGGTGCACGCCACCACACTGGGCTAATTTTTGCATTTTTAGTAAAGACAGTGTTTCACCATGTTGGCTATTCTGGTCTTGAACTCCTGACCTCAGGTGATCCACCCACCTAGGCCTCCCAAAGTGCTGGGATTACAGGCATGAGCCACCATGCCCGGCCTCCTCCCTCTTTTCTAAGCCAGCACCGTCTGAGGGGTTGGTGGGTTTCTGCTTGTCTCCCCACCCCAGCAATAGACTTCCTGTGCCCCGTAAGTCAGCCCCCTCACCCTGTTCTCCCTGTGCCCCTGATGACACAAACTCAGCCTCTTGTCCCTGCTTTCCGACTTGGTTAGTAAAGCCCCTGCTGAATCCCTGGTTGCCAAGTGAGGAAATGGAGAGGAAGGCATTTTGGGGGCAAGGTTGGGGGCATTCGGTCTGTCACCTGGCTCCGGTTGTATCTGTAGGGATCCAAGGTCATGGAAGAGCCCCGGATGCCAATCTGCACCACCCGCTTACAGTCCAGGAGACCCTCCTCCACACACCGGCGGAAGGGCGTCCCGTGGTAGAGCTTCTCTCCTAGGGCCTTGTCGGCCGTGTCCGTGTGTGCGTCCACATGCAGCAGCCCCACAGGGCCATGCCTGACGACAATAGGGCAGCTCAGAGGCCAACCCTCCCTGCAGGGCCCTAGCACAGCCGCCCTTCAGGCCACCAAACTTGGTCACAGTTCACAGCCACAAAGGAGGGGAGACCTGGCATCAGTTTTCTTTTTCTTTTTTTTTTTTGAGACGGAGTCTCGCTTTGTTGCCCAGGCTGGAGTGCAGTGGCTTGATCTCGGCTCACTGCAACCTCCACCTCCCGGGTTCAAGCAATTCTCCTGCCTCAGCCTCCCAAGTAGCTGGGACTAGAGGCAAGTGCCACCATGCCCACAGAATTTTTTTGTATTTTTAGTAGAGAGGGGGTTTCACCATGTTAGCCAGGCTGGTCTCGATTTGCTGACCTCGTGATCCACCCACCTCAGCCTCCGAAAAAGTGCTGGAATGACAGGTGTGAGCCACCAGGCCCCCCACCCCCCACATCGGTTTTCTGCCTTGCAATCCGTTTCTTCCTGATACCACTTAGCATCTCAGAAGAACAATAAACTCACAGAAGTCAGGCAGGAAATCGACATGTTTTGGCTGCCACCCACACCTATCACCCAGAATTTGCTTCATTTAGAGACAGGATGAAAATCAAGGGTGGTGGCACAGGCGAGTTTGGCTGAAGGCTTAACTAAACGAAGCCACCCTTTCTCCAAGCCAGTGCTCTCTCCATAACCTCCATCAGCCCCTGCCAGCCACCCAAAATAAACATCTGATCCAAATCGGTAAGAAATAAATGCAGCTTCGAGCAAAGACCTGCACCCACCCACCTCCAACCAGAATGCCACCCACATGTGCTTCCATAGACACATTCTAGAGCTGCCACCCTCCACCCCGGCCCTTCTGTCTCTTTCTCAAACTAAATTAGCCAAAGCCGGCTGATCCCCGGTAGACTTCCACAACTGGCAAATCAGTCTTTTGTCTGGGAAAGGTGCCCTTTCACGAGGAAACAAGGGCCTCTCAGCAGGCTCCACCTTTGTGCCTGTCAGTGTTTGACCATAGAAGCAAAACAGAAACTGACATTAACTGGGGTTGTATATTTCACTAGGGGCTCAACTTCCAAGAACAGAGGCGAGTTGAAAATGCTGAGTACACATAGGAGGACAGATCTAGGGCAAGGGAGGGTGGCCAGAAGTGTTAATAATAAATTGTCTTGGCTTCTAGCTGGTGACTGACAGAGACACCTGGAGCTCAACCTTAATTTTGACCCCCAGAACCAGCTCAGTTGGGAATTTCTTATCATCCCCCATAACCTGAGCCAGCAGCAGTCACCTAACGCCACCTAAGAGCAAACAGCTCATTCCCTAACTTCTGGCTTTTGAAATCTTGCTGGGGCCAAGCCATTTGGGACTTACTTTTTTGCCATTGCTTGCAATATGGGATATGTGATTGTGTGATCTCCACCTGCAAAGAGGAAGAAGAAAACATCTGGAAAGTCAATAGGAGGATTACATAGAGTAATTTTTTTTTTTTTTGAGATGTAGTTTCATTCTTGTTGCTCAGGCTGGAGTTCAGTGGTGTGATCTTTGCTCACTGCAACCTTCACCTCCCAGGTTCAAGCGATTCTTCTGCCTCAGGTTCCCAAATAGCTGGGATTACAGGTGTTTGCCACACACCTGGGTAATTTTTGTATTTTTAGTAGAGACGGGGTTTCGCCATGTTGGTCAGACAGGTCTCAAACTCCTGATCTCCAGTGATCCACTCGCCTCAGCCTCCCAAAGTGTTGGGATTACAGGCATGAGCCACCACACCCAGCTAAATAATCTTAAAGTAACCCCATTTTCACCCTTTTAGACTAAGGAGCTATAACCACAACTACAATAAGATTTATTTTTTTGATATGGAGTTTCGCTATTATTGCCCATGCTGGAGAGAAATGGTGTGACCTCGGCTCACCACAGCCTCCGCCTCCTGTGTTCAAGCAATTCTCTTGCCTCGGGCTCCTGACAGGCATGCACCACCACGCCTGGCTAATTTTGTATTTTTAGTAGAGATGGAGGTTTTTCCATGTTAGTCAGGCTGGTCTTGAACTCCTAACCTCAGTTGATCTGCCCGCCTCAGTCCTGGGATTACAGGCGTGAGCCACCGTGCCCGGCCAATAAGATTTTATTGAATGGTGGGATGCTTAATGAGTATGGGAGGTCAAGTCTGCAATAAGCCATGATCGTGCCTCTGCACTCCAGCCTAGCTGACAGAGCAAGACACTGTCTCAAAAAAATAAATAGCTTGAGCCTAGGAGTTTGAGACCAGCCTGGGCAACATGGCAAGACCCTGTCTTTAAAAAATAAAAATATGCCAGACACAATGGCTCACACCTGTAATCCCAACATTTTGGGAGGCTAAGACAAACAGATCACCTGAGCCCAGGAATTCAAGGTCTGCCTGGGCAACACAGTAATACTCAGTCTCTGCAAAAACTAAAACCATGAGCCGGGCATGGTGGCCAATGCCTGTAGACCCAGCTACTCAGGAGGCTGGAGTGGGAGGACCACATGAGCCCAGGGAGGGCAAGGTTGCAGCAAGCCATGACTGTGCCACTGCACTCCAGCCTGGGTGACAGAGTGAGACCCTGTCTCGAAAACAAACAAATAAATAAAATAGGAAATTAGACAAATTAAGAAGTACTCTAGATAAATGCCTTTTCAGAGTATTCTAGGAAAATGCCTAGAATAGCTCTGTTCAACAGAACCTTCTATGATGATGGGAATGTTCTATCTGCACTGGCCCATATGGTAGCCACTAGCCACGTGTGAGACACGAGACATACACGTAGCTAATATGACTAAGAAACTGAAATTTTAATTAATTTGAATTTAGCCACATGTGGCTAGTGGCTACCATATGGGCCAGACCTAGGAAAGTATTCTTTCTGATAATAATAATAGCTAACATTTATTGAAGCTTAAGATATGCCATGCATAGGCCAGGCACAGAGGCTCACGCCTGTAGTCCCAGCACTTTGGGAGGCCAAGGCAGGTAGATCATCTGAGGTCAGGAGTTCAAGACCAGCCTGGCCAATATGATGAAACCCCGTCTCTACTAAAAATACAAAGATTAGCCAGGCATGGTGGCATGCATCTGTAATCCCAGCTATTTGGGAGGCCGAGGCAATAGAATCGCTTGAACCCGGGAGGCAGAAGTTTCAGTGAGCTGAGATTACACCATTGCACTCCATCCTGGGCAACAAGAGCGAAACTGCCATCTTAAAAAAAAAAAAAAGATATGCCATACATGATTCTGGGCATGTGCAGTTTCATTATATGCCCCTCACACCATGCAGTGAAATAGGTGTTATTATGATCATTCCCGTCCTACAAGTGAGGGCGTGAAGCATCGCGCAAGGTATACAGCAACACTGCTAGGGAGAAGTGCAGCTGAGACTTCAAACCATGCCATCCAGAAACCACACTCTTCCCACTGTGCCATGCAAGCTAGGCTCTCTCATTTGGCAAAAATAATTTTGGATATTTAGGAAAAGGTCCCTGTCATTTTAAGTATTTGTGAACAAGAGAAAAAGTGAGAGTGGGTGGAGGGTGAGGATAAGGGGAAAGCTGCCATATAGGTCGATGTAGACCCTGAGCAGGACAAAAATACTCTCTTCGCAGTTCTCCTCGAAGATAAAGTCATTAGAAACATCCTCTTGGCTGGGCGCGGTGGCTCATGCCTGTAATCCCAAAACTTTGAAAGGCCAAGGCAGGTGGATCACCTGAGGTCAGGAGTTTGAGACCAGCCTGGCCAATATGGTGAAACCCCGTCTCTACTAAAAATAAAAAAATTAGCTGGACATGGTGGTGGACACCTGTAATCCCAGCTACTCAGGAGGCTGAGGCAGGAGAGTCACTTGAACCTGGGAGGCGGAGGTTGCAGTGAGACAAGATCATGCCATTGCACTCCAGCCTGAGTGACAAGAGCAAAACTCCATCTCAAAAAAAACAATGAATGAATGAATGAAACATCATCTTGGAAATCATTGGAAAGACCCTACTGACCGCCTTCCTGGGGCTGGAATCAAGGACTGGGATGAGCTGGGGGAGACACTTCCAGTGTACAAGATGTAAAGTGTGCCAAAAAACTTAGTAATCAAGGTAAACACTATTTTTTTCTTTGAGACGAAGTCTTGCTCTATCACCCAAGCTGAAATGCGATGGCACAATCTCAGCTTACTGCACCTCCACCTCCTGGGTTCAAGTGATTCTCCCTCCTCAGCCTCCTGAGTAGCTGGGAGTACAGGTGCACACCACCATGCCTGGCTTTTTTTTTTTTTGGTGGAGACGGGGTTTTGCCATGTTGGCCAGTCTGGTCTTGAACTCCTAACCTCAAGTTAGGAGTTAACCCTCCTTAGCCTCCCAAAATGCTGAAATTACAGGCATGAGCCACTGTGCCCAGCAGGTAAATATTATTTTAATGTAGTATTTTTGGAAATCAAAAATCAATGCCAGGCTGGGCACGATGCCTCATGCCTGTAATCCCAGCACTTTGGGAGGCTGAGGTGGTCAGACCACTTGAAGTCAGGAGTTCAAGACCAGTCTGGCCAACATAGCAAAAACCTGGCTCTACAAAAAATACAAAAATTAGCAAGGCATGGTGGAGGGTGCCTATAATCCCAGCTGCTTAAGAGGCTGAGGCAGGAGACTCAATTGAACCCTGGAAGTGGAGATTGCACCACTGCACTCCAGCCTGGGTAACAGTCTCTCTCTCTCTGTTTCTCTCTCTCTCTCTCTCTCTCTCTCTCTCTCTCTCTCTCTCTCTCTCTCTCACACACACACACACACACACACACACACACACACGTGAAATATCCTCTCCCCAGAGATTAAAATAAATGAATTGCAATGCTCTCTTTCCTACTGTCTCCATATTCTCAGTGGCTTGCCCAGGAGAAGTAGCTGTACTCAAGCCCCTGATAAATAAACACAGAGTGCAGGGAACCACTTTCTCCCTTGCAGACTGACATTACCCAAGGTCAGGGGAATACAGCCAGCTGCTACAATTTTCTCATAGGCCTCTTGAATTCGCCGGCAGCTGTCCTGAAGGTTGTAAAGATTGACATTCACATCGCCTAGGTCTGCAACCATGAGGGACTGGAACGGGAGGGCCCCCGTGCTAGGATTGACCGTCCGAAGCATCACTGATTCTTCCCGGATGCGGCGAGGTCCGAATCTGCAGAAGGAAGAATCGTCCTGTCAGTCATCTGCGGAGACTTAAGGCTTTACTTAGGCCAGGGCTTCTCAGCCTCAGCCATTTGGGACCAGATGATTCCATGTTGCAATATTGCATAATGGAATTTTTAGCAGCATCACTGGCCTGTACCCACTAGATGCCAGTAGCTCCCTTCCTCCAAGGCGTAACAACCAAAAATGCCTCCAGATATTGCCAAATGTCCCCTGAGTGCAAAACTAGCCCACTTGAGAATCACTGACCTAGGCTATATGTGGAAGGCACTAAATAAGTGTACTAAATGGCATTAACCAATTTCATGACCTCCCTGAGGCTCAGTTTCCTAATCTGTAAAATATTTACCTTGCACTGTAGTAAGAATTAAACGAGGTAATCTATGCAAAGCACCTTGCACTTAGGAGACATTTAATAAGCGCTGGCTTTCATAATTCGGATCAGTACAGTCAGATACAGTGTTGCTGAGCTGAATCAGAAATTGCTGATGCTCAATAATTAGGAAAATGGATTTTGCTTCCTCCGACTTGATCCTAGGAAAATTGCCTTTATTTGAGCATTTTTTAGTCAGGTGACGTCCCTCAGGATGTCATTTGGGGAAGGGGCAGCCAGTTTCTGCTCTCAAATGCAATGTCACCTGCCACTGTAAGCTGGGGAGAGGAGAGGAATCCACAGCCTCCATCCCAGCAAGGACCCAGGATGGGGACACGGAGAAGGTTCAGGCTCTAGAATCTCTTCCTGACGAATGATGATACGATGTGGAAGGCCGTCCCCATGTGGAGCCCTGGGGGTTGCTTGTTGTGGGTCCAGGGAACTCAACTGTCTCAAATCATAAAGGGCATTTTGGAGCCGACCACCAACTTCCAACCCTACCTGGAGCCAGCAGGGGCGCCTGTCCCGGTGCTTTCCAGACCCGACCGCCATCAAGCCGTCCCTGCACGTGTCCCCGGTCCAGGACCTTCAGGCCTTACCTCGCCCCGGGCCGGTTGGAGGTCCCAGTATCCAGGGGCACCCCGATGAAGGCAGCGTCCAGCCCCTCTGGGTAAGTCTGCACCGGCAGGCGCATCATGGAGCAGACGCCCACTGGCCGGGCCACGAACTCAGAGCTCGGGGGCTGGTTCCGCGGCGCGTCGGAAGCCTGGCGGATCTGGCGATGCCCTGGGTGAGAGAGTCCCGCGGCAGGACGCGCGAACACGCCGGGCCTCGGGTCCCGGGCGCAGCCGGACGCCAGCAGCCGCAGCATTGCCGCGCGCTGGCCCGAACTCGCCGACCAGACCACTAGAGAGGCCGCCGCGATCTGGCTGGTCCAGAGGCGAGGCGAGTGTGCACGTGCGGGAGCCAGAGTCTGAGCCGGCTCAAAGGTCAGGGGCGCCCTGGGAACAAGGCGGGGGAAGGGCCCCAGGGATCAGCCGTGCTCTCTCCTCAACCCCTCTGGACTTCAGCCTCTGGCCTCTGATAAATAGAGCCAGGCTGGAGGTGCCTACTGGCCAGAACTGTGCCAGGGGTGTCTGCGTCCTGCTCCCCACTGTGGCCTTCAGCAGCCTCGTCTCCCATTCAGAGTAATTTTGTTTGTTTGTTATTATAGAGACAGGATCTCACTATATTACCCAGGCTGGTCTTCAACTTCTAGACTCAAGTGATCCTCCCACTTCGGCCTCCCAAAGTGCTGGGATTACAGGCGTGAGCCACAGCGGCCAGCCAAGAATAATATTTTTAAAGTCAGAAAGATATGAAGGAAAAACGATCTTCCTTTTTTTAAAATATAGTTTAATGTATTTTAATAGCAACCTTACAGGAACAGCACAGAAGACAGACAACATTAAAAACGTACTTGCATGTAGGACAACTCAGAAAAGTATAGTGAATGGATGGAATCTACTGTATGATAAAAATGCTACAAGCACCATTTAGTTGCCGTCAATAAGAAATTTACTTGTTTTTTAAAAATCCAAATGCTGGCATTGTCCAGAAAAATTTAACAGGTTTATTTATAATTATTACGAAGTTGAACCGCTGAAACTTGTTCACTGAAACATTTTAACTTGCATTAATGCTTTACGTCTCCGTATTTATATTAAAAATTCACACACAAATGAAGATGGAAAAACTGCCAATACCTGATTTCTGTCCCCTATTTTTCCACTCTCAATCATATACTTAGGTACCTTTTGACCCCATGGAAAAAAATTATCTAACGTTCAGAACTACCAATAGCAAGAAGAAGAGAATTTTTTTTTTTTTTTTTTTAGAATGAAATGTTTCCCATCATAGTGGATTCTTAAGCACGCTCTCCACGTATGCAGTGTGCTAGCTGGATGTCTTTTGGCATAATTGTTACACTTTTGGCATGGATAGCACAAAGGCTGGTGTCTTCAAAAAGGCCAACCAGATAGGCCTCACTTGCCTCCTGCAAAGCACCGATAGCTACGCTCTGTTTTAAAGTCCTGAGCAATTTATCGCACCAGACACTGGAAGGGAAGTTTGCGAATCAGAAGTTCAGTGGACTTCTGATAACGTCTAATTTCACGGAGTGCCACAGTACCAGGCCTGTAACGATGAGGTTTCTTCACCCCTCCAGTAGAGGGCGCACTCTTGCGAGCGGCTTTTATAGCCAGTTGCTTCCTGGGTGCTTTACCACCGTAGATTTGCAGGCAGTCTGCTTTGTATGAGCCATGGTATAGAGACCTCCTTACTTACCCCACTTCTCCTTCGGCTGGAGCTCCGTGAGCTAGAGGCGGTGCTGGCGTTGGAGAGCGACGGCGGCGCGGCGGCGGCGGCTGCGAACACAATTCAAAACGATCTTTCTTTAAGCCAGAAAAATAAAACAGAAAATGCTCTTTTTTTTTATTTTATTATTTTTTTTTTTTGAGATGGAGTCTTGCTTGGTTGCCAAGCTGGACTGGAGTGCGTTGGCATGATCTCGGCTCACTGCAACCTCTGCCTCTTGGGTTCAAGCCATTCTCCTGCCTCAGCCTTCCGAGTAGCTGGAACTACAGGCATGTGGCCACACCCAACTAATTTTTGTATTTTTAGTAGAGACAGGATTTTACCATGTTGGCCAGGATGGTCTTGATCTCTTGACCTTGTGATTTGCCCGCCTCGGCCCCCAAAGTGCTGGGATTACAGGTGTGAATCACTTCACCCAGCCAGGAAATGCAGTTTTAAAAAATTAATTTTTTTTTTTTTTTTTTTTTTTGAGAGGAAGTTTCACGCTTGTTACCCAGGCTGGCGCTCGGCTCACTGCAACCTCCGCCTCCTGGGTTCAGGCAATTCTTCTGCCTCAGCCTCCTGAGTAGCTGGGATTACAGGCACGCACCACCATGCCCAGCTAATTTCTTGTATTTTTAGTAGAGACAGGGGTTTCACCATGTTGACCAGGATGGTCTCGATCTCTTGACCTCGTGATCCACCCACCTCGGCCTCCCAAAGTGCTGGGATTACAGGCGTGAGCCACCGCGCCCGGCCAAAAAATAATGTATTTTTAAATGTCCAGGGATCGGAGGCTCAAGAAGCAGTAAAGTTAGTTAGCTGGCTAGCTACTTAGTTATTTTGAGACAGGGTCTTGCTCTCTTTCTCAGGGTGGAGTTCAGTGGCATAATCATAACTCACTGCAGCCTCAAACTGCTGGGCTCAGGCCATCCTCTCACCTCAAACTCCCGAGTAGCTGTGACTACGGGCATGAGCCAGCACACCTGGCCAGTTAAGTCTTTTTAAATAACTGTGTTTAAAAAAAAGGACTTAGACGCAAGCTGTAGGGAAGGTCACAGTGGCAGAGAGCCCACTACACCCTCTTTATTTCTAAGGGGAAAGAGAAACACCGTGGAGAAAGAAAAAAGTGATTCGTAATGGAATTATGTGAGCCATTTAGCGGTATTACTGATATTTTTATAATCTCTAGATGTTGAGATTGAATGGAAAAGGCTCGCCTTTGCATTAGGCTGTAACCTCTACACAAAAGCACATTAAACCCCACACCACTCCAGCCTCCACCCTACAGGATGGAGCAGAGTTTCCTAATGGTCAATAATCAGTACTCAGTGTTGGCCTATGAGCTGGTCCCAGCCATTTTCTGGAACAAATACAACAATCTCTCAGTTATTTTTTTTTCCTTTTTTTCTCCCTTATGCCACTTAAAGGGTCTCAGTTATTCTCTTGACTCCCAAATTCAACTGCTATTTCTTTCATGTTGCTTGTCCTGAATGTATCATGCTCTTACTCCTGGTTTTTCTTTCATTCATCTCACAAATATTTATTGAGTGTCTGCTATGTGCCAGGCACTCCAGTGAAGTCTCCCCATTGTCCACTACTGCTGAGCACCCTCTCCTCTAAATGTTCCTCAGGCCACCTCTTAACTGGGACTACCCTGGTCTCCTTCTGCCTTGGTGGCTCCTTCTCAGCTGGCAATCCCTTTTAATATGGAGGTGATGATTTTCACTTACAGGCAGGTCAACCAGAAGCCCAAATCCCAGCCTTGAGCTCCAGGTGACCAATTTCTTTTCTTTTCTTTCTTTTTTTTTTTTTTTTGAGATGGAGTCTCACTCTGTCACCCAGGCTGGAGTGCAGTGGCATGATCTCGGCTCACTGCATCCTCCACCTCCCGGGTTCAAGCAATTCTCCTGCCTCAGCCTCTCAAGTAGCTGGGATTACAGGTGCCCACCATCACACCCAACTAATTTTTGTATTTTTTAGTCAAGACAGGGTTTCACCATTTTGAAATGGTGGCCAAGCTGGTCTCGAAATCCTGACCTCTTGATCCACCCGCCTCGGCCTCCCAAAGCGCAGGGATTACAGGTGTTAGCCACCGTGCCCAGCCCAAGCAACCAATTTCTAACCCCGACCTGGATGCTTGACAGCACCTCTGGTGGGCTGCAAGTTCAGCCAGCGACTTTCCCCCTCCCTGTCTTTGATCCTGCTCTATGCCCCAAAAGTTAAGAAGTCCTGATGGTTTCCTGCACACAAGCAGAGCTCATTTCTGCTGCTGCTACTCTGGTCCAGGCCTTCCCACCTCCAGCTGATCTCACTCTTGCTAGTATCACTATACACGTGCCTGCCCGGTAACACTTCCTGGAGCCAATCCTCCTTCCTAACTGCGTTTCCCCTTCTGCGGCTTCACAGGCTTGTTCCTCCAGGTCAGCTGCCTCCGCCCCACTTTCTTGCATCCTTTCCTTTGCTCATGCAGAAAAGCATGAGCTTTTAGTCAGTGAGATCGGGCCCACGTGCGGCAAATGCTGCAGCTGCTGACGTCAGGCTGCACCGGGGACACTGGTCCTGCCGCAGGGCTCTGCCACCCAGGGCGCCGCCAGAGCCACCAGGCTTCGGACGCGCCCCAGAACCAGACCCCCAGCCCCGATTCTGCCTGGAGTGCTCCACCATGGCCCTCAGCTCCACATGTCCAATATTCAGTAGAAACCCACACTCAAAAGACCCTGATCTCTTTTTTTTATTTGAGATGGAGTTTCTCTCTTGTCGCCCAGGTTGGAGGACAGTGGCACGATCTCTGCTCACTGCATCCTCCACCTCCTGGGGTTCAAGCGATTCTCCTGTCTCAGCCTCCCGAGTAGCTGGGATTACAGGCGCCCAACACCACGCCCAGCTAATTTTGTAATTTTAGTGGAGACAGGGTTTCACCATGTTGGCCAGACTGGTCTTGAACTCCTGATTTCAGGTGATCCACCTGCCTCAGCCTCCCAAAGTGCTGGGATTACAGGCATGAGCCACCACGCCAGGCCTTTTGTTTTTTGTGTTTTGAGATGGAGTTTCACTCTTGTTGCCCAGGCTGAAGTGCAGTGACAGGATCTCAGCTCACTGCAACCTCTGCCTTCCAGGTTCAAGCAATTCTCTTGCCTCAGCCTCCCGAATAGCTGAGATTACAGGCATGTGCCACCACATCCAGCTAATTTTGTATTTTTAGTAGAAATAAGAGTTCCTCCATGTTTGTCAGGCTGGTCTGAAACTCCTACCGTCAGGTGATTCGCCCACCTCAGCCTCCCAAAGTGCTGGGATTACAGGTGTGAGCAACTTCGCCCAGCCTTTTTTTTTTTTTTTTTAAAGACAGCTAGAAGTCTCGCTCTGTCACAAAGGCTGTGGTGCCTTCAGTCATAGCTCACTGCAGCCTCCACCTCCTGGGCTTGAGGGATCCTTCTGCCTCAGCCTCCCAATTAGCTAGGACTACAGGTACACACCACCATACCCAGTGGATTTTTGTATTTTTTTTTAGAAATGGAGTCTCGCGGGGTGTGGTGGCTCATGCCTTTAATCCTAGCACTTTGGGAGCCCGAGGCAGGCAGATGGCTTGAGTGCAGGAGTTTGAAACCAGCCTGGGCAATATGGTGAAATCCTGTCTCTACAAGGAACACAAAAATTAGCCAGGAGTGGTGGAGCACACCTGCAGTCACAGCTACTCAGAAGGCAGAGATGGGAGGATCACCTGAGCCCAGGGAGGCAACGCCAGCCTGGTAGACACAAACAAACAAACAAAAAGAGATGGTGGGTTTCACTCTGCTTCCCAGGCTGGTCTCAAACTCCTGGATGCAAGCAATGCTGCTATCTCAGCCTCCTAAAGTGCTGGGATTACAAGTATGAGCCACTATACCCAGCCTTTTTCTTTCTCTCTCCTTCCTTCCTTCCTTCCTCTTTCTTTTCTTTTTCTTTCTTTCTTTCTTTCTTTTCCCTCCCTCCCTCCCTCCCTCCCTCCCCCCTCCCTCCCTCCCTCCCTTCCTCCCTTCCTCCCTTCCTCCCTTCCTTCCTTTCTTTCGGAGTTTTGCTCTTGTTGCCCAGGCTGGAGTGTAATGGCTTGATCTTGGCTCACCACAACCTCGGCCTCCCAGGTTTAGATGATTCTCCTGCCTCAGCCACCCGAGTAGCTGGGATTACAGGCGCCCGCCACCACACCCAGCCAATTTTTGTATTTTTAGTAGAGACGGGTTTCACTATGTTGACCATGCTAGTTTCGAACTCCTGACCTTGTGATCCGCCCACCTCAGCCTCCCAAAGTGCTGGGATTACAGGCATGCGCCACTGCACCTGGCTGCCTGTTTTTCTTTGGGGGGGGTGTGTGAGTGCGTGTGTGTGTGTGTGAATTTGTAATCCTGTATATGTCAACAGGTATATCCCACATAAGAAAAGCTTTCTGAGATCCTCAATACTTTTTTTTTAACTTTTTTTAGAGACAGGGTCTGGCTGTCTCACAGGCTGGGGTGCAGTGGCACTGTCATGACTCACTGCAGCCTTGAATCCTAGGACTCAGTTGATCCTCCCACCTCAGCCTCCTGAGTAGCTGGGACCACAGGCTCATGGCACCTCAACTGGATAGTATTTTTTAAAATTTTTTGGCCAGGCAAAATTTGGCCAGGTGGCTCACGCCTGTAATCCCAGCACTTTGAGAGGCCAAGGTGGGTGGATCACGAGGTCAGGAGTTTGAGACCAGCCTCCTGACCAACATGGTGAAACCCCCATCTCTAAATTAAAAAAACAATTTTTTTCTCTGGGATTGGTGGCTAACGCCTGTAATCCTAGCACTTCGAGAGGCCAAAGCGCGCAGATCACCTGAGGTCAGGAGTTCAAGACCAGCCTGACCAACATGGAGAAATCCAGTCTCTGCTAAAAATACAAAAAATTAGCTGGGTGTGGTGGCGCATACCTGTAATCCCAGGCTCTGAACCCGGGAGGTAGAGGTTGCAGTGAGCCAAGATCTTGCCATTGCACTCCAGCCTGGGCAACAAGAGCGAAACTCCATCTAAAAAAAAAATTTTTTTTTGTAATGACGAGGGTCTCACTATATTGTCCATACTGGTCTTGAAGTCCTCAAGCAATCCTCCCACTTTGGCCTCCCGAAGTGCTGAGATTACAAGTGTGAGCCACTACACTTGGCCTCAATCATTTTAATAGTGTAAAGGAGTCCTGAGATTTAAAAAGCAAAAACACCTGAGAACTGCTAAGTAGTCAGTGGTTTCATAGTATTGTTTGTGAGAAACATTTGCATCCGTTTACTGGAGTGTCTGTTAAAATTCAGATTCGGAGAGAGATCCAAGATGGCTGATCGCTAACAGCTCGGGATCGTAGCTCCCAGTGAAAGCTCAGATAACGTGAGGACGCCATATTTTCAGAGGAATTTTCGTCGCCCACGGACCAGAAGATTTCCAGTGGAGGAGCCCCGCGGGTTGCCA